>OY754332.1:108949379-111349379 GCA_963573305.1 Pyrrhosoma nymphula
AATTTAAATATAATTATAAAACAAAATAATCAATACTATTGCGTAGTATAAAACTGGCCATTAAACACGTTTTTATAAGATTTATAGTATTGAGTATAACGTGCACATAAAAATCGATCACAAACACACGGACTTGAGTATATCATTCCTCGAGTGGTCTAAACGGGTTTAAGTTGTTTTGAAAAGTGTAATTACGATGAAGTCTCTAATTATAATGCCTAGCCTGGGGACAAAAAACATTCCCCCACACCACGCATAGAGAAAGTAGAATGCTCAAGAGATATGAAAAACGTTTCGGCTAAAGCGAGCTGATTTTCCCCGTGCGAAGTCCGTGGGTAGATGCTCCGAGAAGAACCTGGGGCAAGCGAAGACGGCTGAGTCGATCTCTTGGCACTTTGGGGGGCACGGAGGTGCGCACAGAGCGGGCGAGAGGGGCAGGGGAGTGTGGGGGCGAACGGCCCCGGCGACAAGCAGCGCTTCCAGCGGCGGCCGAGAGGACCTGCCCTCGCAATCAAACCGTCGTGTTGCCTGCCATGCACCCGAGGAGAAAGCAGCCCAGCAAACCTCGTGGCCACGAATGGAAAGGTGAATGTGGATGGGCCGTGGACGCCATGCGAGGAAGGGTAGGCAGCCTTCGACTGGAACGTCTGTACACTTTCTACGGGTTTGAAGGGTGAATAAAAAGACACATCCGTGCGCTAATTGAAAACGATGCAATCCCACGATCACATGCGCAGCCATGTTTACGCCAAACATTGCGGCGTTCTGAAAACACATTGACGTTTAGCGAGTGATCTGTGCAAATTTGATGAGACACATCGAAAATAATCATACAACACACGCACTTCCCAAACAAAATAATGTAACCCATGTCTGATAGGTTTATGCGCTCAATTTTCGTTTTCACTAACGATGACCACAACGTGACAGCGGCAGGGAACTCATAAATTAAAATACAGAATTCTTAAATATATATACAACACTCTCTCATTCACAATAACATTAATAGGCATCCTAACACATTCGGTCAAAGGACCTTGCAACAGCTTCCGGGGGGTAAAACGAAGATGTAAATGTAGATTACTTCCTATACGCTCCTCACACGACTTTGAGGGGTGGGACAACACTCCGTGCCCGTCTGAAAGCGCAGAACCAACCTGAATACACTCACCTGCACCTTTTGCCTGTGGCCGCAGTGACAGCAACAGTACGAGAAGTACTCCTGATGCCGCAGGAGCGCGGCTCCAGGCGGACAATGGGGCGCCGTCGGCGGCACCCGGCACTCCGCCGCGCCCCCGCTCTCCTCTACGAGCCGGCGGTACTGCAGGCGGCGGGGGCCCCGCGCCTCAGGACCGTACCGCACCCGGCCCATGGCACGCGCAAGCGGCGCTCGGCCACGCCGCATGCCCCCGCCGCCGCGGCCAACCTCGGCCTCCGCGGCCACTGCTCGCCTGGGACGCGGGCGCCGCACTCCGTGCGGCCGCTCCGTGGCGTGACTCGCGGGCCGCCCGCACCCGGCGCCGACACGCCCGGGTCGCGCGGACCCCCTCGGCCTGCGACGGTCGCGCGGGGCACACACTGGCGCGGAAGGAACGCGGAGCGCACTCGGGAAAGACGGCTAGCGGTGGCTAGCTGAGGCAACAGAGTCACCTGCGGGACCCGCCCGCCGCGGCTCACCTTACGTCGCTGCTCGGCCGGCGCTGCCGTAGAGCGCGGTCTCCTACTCTCTGCCTCCTCCTCATTGCCCCGCCCCCCCCCTCTCAACTCCCCCCCCCCGGCCCGCCTCCCCTCCACGCATTCCGGTTCCGCCGCCGCCCCCCCACTCCCTCCGCCCCGACACCTGGCCAATGGCCTCGTCGTGGTCGCGGCCAACCAGCGGCCGCCGCCCGCGGGCCGCCCGGGCCGTCTGCTATACCTTCATCCGCCGCGGCCCACCGGCCCCGAGCCTCCAGGAATCACTCCAGTTTAACACGAGCAATGCCAATTAATCAAATTAACGCGGCGGAAAAGGATTTTTATACAGGTGACGTTCCCCCCCCCCTTCCATTCCCCCCGGAACAAACCTCCCTCGTTTCATTTCTAGGAACGCAACCCTAATCATGCAATTAACCCAAATGCGAATGAACTCAAGACAGAGAGGATGTTGCAACGGCGTGAGGGGGGAGAAGGAAGTATTTTACAACTCCCCGTCTGGAATTAACTTCAGCCCGCAGGTGGCCATTGGGGGATATGGCAAGGGGTTGCTTCGGCGCCGGGCGTGAAATAGGAGACTCTCTCAAGAATTCCGGTCTACTAGGAAGATGCTTTTTCTCGACGTTTTCCCCTCTTCTTGTGCCACGAAAGGTGACCGGTTCGGAAGAAATGTGAATTCCTGATCCTCTCTCAGTCCGGTATTCTCACTTTCTTGCTCGACCTCCGGACGCAGTGAGATCTTGAAAATATATCCCTGTAGTCGGCAACGAGCTCGCATGATTGATATATATTTAATTTTAAAAAAGTTTGAATTTAAATTTGGCGCGTCGAGTATTTACTATCATCGCAACATGCAACTCTTTGAGTGGTTCAACTGCTCTTTCTCAACAAAGGCGGCAATTTTTGCATTTGGTTAACAATTTTCAGGCGATGCCGCAGTTCAGTTTGTTAGAGATGGATTAACTGCATCCGAAGTGTTGTAGAGTGGAGTTTTGCACAAGGCAAAAAGCATTTTTCAATCATTTTTATCCCAACTCCCACAATGCATTACACCAATATGATTACACACCAGAGACAGTAGTATGTCTGCTCCTACATTGGTAGGCCATAGCCGATAGCAAAGAAAGACCATAATCAATGCAATGGGTTCACCAAAGCAAAATTCATCGACACCGTTTTCGCCTAGTATTTACTTAATCAAGAGAACATATTAATTTTCAAACCCTAGATAGAAAAATATATTTAGCGACATATTTTCTCTCACGTATTTTGATTTAGTTGATTTTTATTTCACTAACGCATGTTTGATAATTTCCTTTATTTGATGTTTTTCTTAAAAAGAGGATAAGAGTTCAAAGCTCCAAAATGCATACAATTTTTTTCTGAATGGCCATTTTCCAAACTTTCCCATAGTGAACTATAGGGCAAATGTAACGCTAAAAACCTAAAGGCATTACATTTTCACAAGAGTTTTATGTTAAATATTTAATTGGCAACGTATGTGTGAAAATAAGATTGACCCTTAAGAGCAGCTAATATTTTAAGAACAAAAAAGTTCGAAGCATCAGATGCCAATTTTGGATACTCAAAATACGAATCGTACGAATTCAAATTTGAAACATTTGTGACGCCATCTCTGAACAAGAAGTGTGGCTCATATAATTCGCACTTATTCTCAATAATTCATCGAAGTAGTAGCACCCAGTTAATTGCTAATTTTCACAAAAAGGTACAATTGGAGTTATTTACTGCAGCTTCAAAAAATCACTTCAACCATGGGATAACTAATAATTGACTTGGTCGGAGAGCTGCGTTAAAAATTACATGCTGCATTAACTAATGTTACTCTAAAGTACGGTTTGGTCACCGGAGAACAGAAAAAAAGCAAGGGATTCATTACATGCTACTCCTTCGCAAAAACTAGACGATCATCCGAGCCGGTGTGTTGCTGCTGCAGATTATATATGGCCACTTAAACAGCGGAAACATCTCCAGTAACTTATTCTCAATATATAACACGGGTCATAAGAAACCAGGTGCATACGAGAGAATGGGTTGAATATCGAACGTAGAAAGAGCGGGGACAGCTAGTGAATTTGAAGAAAATCTACAAAATTTATTTTCCAATACACGTGAATCGGTTTTTTTCGGTATTCTCCGTATATTTTGGTACTTAAAGTCAGGAGCTTATCCCCTCTAATAATTTATCCATATTGTTTGAATGCATGGATGGCGGAAATGCCAATTGCGCATTCCTGTGGGCGCACAATAAATATTGTGTAGGTAGGAATCGCATTTAGAAGATGAGAATTTTTTTTTTGCTGTTTGAGCTTATGCGATGAAACCAAATGATTAATTTTTTTTCGTTTCAAAGTTAAATGAGTGGATTGGTTGAGTTTTGAGGCAAACTTGAATAATTACTTCAAACCTAAACAAAAGCACGTAACAATGCTCGTTCCTTTCTTGTTCCACATTAAGTTTTTCCAAATCTCTTATATTTGCTAGATTTATGCCTGCACTTTCTGAATGCCCTGCTAGCCACCTGCCAATATATTACAATCAGTAGATTATATTCGGATGTTCTGGAGATTCTTAAAACTTTGATGCGATGTGGAGTGGTGATTGATGAAGCCATTTTCTCTATGTTCCTCGCAAACAGTCTTTCTACCCACAGGAACTTCGTAAGAAAGTCGCTTAATATACATTAAATACAGAGCGTAAAAAACGGAATTTAATCATACTAGCGTTTGATGCAAGTAACGCCTAATTCGTATGCAGAAAAGGTTTACCAGGATTTTAGAGCAGATTTTATAAAATGGCATTCGAGAAAGTGGTGAGCAATATCAATGAGTCAGAATCAGTTTTTAAGGTTGATTGAGTGAGTTCGCACCACTCTTTGAACCAAATGAATTTAGCCTGGTTCCAAAGAGTAGTATCTCATCTTTATAAGGACACCACAATATCAATACTGGACTATTTTTCGAAAATGGAAGCAGAAAATGGAAGCCATATGCCGTGTAAAACGGTGAGACTGTGCGCTTCAAAGAGATATTTACCCTATAATCTCAGATGTGTCGAATTTGTCACATATATCTGAAAATACTGTTTTGAATATTTATATGTAATCTCTATTATTAAATAATAATATTAAAAAAATCTTTCCCATTTATAATAGGCCCATTTATGTTTGAAATAAATTAGGTAGTTATGACGCAAGGAACTTTACAGAAATGGAATGGCATGTAGCTTGAAGGTTTTTACCAATACCTTGCAACAAAAATTGATCCTTTATTGAGTCGTTAAGAAAACTGGAGTTGCAAGGGAAATATGCGCGAATATACTCTCCTCCAAGACTTATCTGTCATGCATATTTTTATAGTTGTTCAAACGTTTTGGTTTGAATGATATTAGATCTGTGAAGACATAAATAACAAAGAAAGAAATATTATTTTCAAACTTCTCATGCCTGCTAAGGTTGTATGAACGTAATATCATTTCACATAATGTTCAATGAGAAAAGATGTCTCTCCTTTCTAAGTATGCCAAAATATATTGACGTGCCGCAATAATTTTCTATATATTTGCCAAAAATATGCATGCCGTTTACCATAAATTCTAGCGTACGGCTATCCGCTTAAGGGAGGCTTTGTTATAAAAATTAGGAAGTTCTGTCACATAAATTGCATCAGAAATTTTAAGATGGGTAGTTGATGTCTTTATCAACTATTTATATAAAAATAAATACTCACGGCAATATGTTTAACCAAAATCGCAGAAAATACCTTCCGTTTTGAAGGTTTTTTTAAGGATGATTTTTAGCGTACAGCGATCAACAGATGAGTCAAATTATAGCCTCAAGAACATGCATATTTAGTTAATTAGTGAAAACTTAAGACATGTAAAGCAAATTATTTGCTAGAGCATTATTACAATATTTAGTTCATGCTTCTAATATCCCATTTCATTTAAAACCAAACTTCAAATATTGTCCCTATTATGACTTGGGAAATCTTGCCGGCACTATTTGAAGGTAGTTTGAGCGCGATATCACTTCGAAGAAAATTCAATCAATTTGGCATCATTCGAAAGAAAAAGATCTCATCTTTCCAACGATACGTAAATAAAAGTCATTTACCGTATTACCTTTCGAGACCTTTGCCAGTAAATAGAAGCCGTTTTCCATGGAAAATAGTACACACATGCAATTGTCTTAAATGCTCCCCATAAGACTTAATTTAAAAATTGGGAAGCTCTTACTAATAGATCGTGTCACAAATTTAACGGCGAGTCGTTTGTATGCCATTTCAAAAATTCATAAAAATAAATTAAATACTCGCCTGTAATACTTTATGCAAAATTACTCAAAAACCATCGAGTACGAATGCGTTTTCAGCGTACGGTGAGGAACATATGAGTCAAGTTAAATACTTTAATGTGCATATTTAGTTAATTACTTAGGATTTCATTCTTATAAAACAAGGTTTTGTATCAACAACATTACAATATTGGCATCATGCTTCTTTTAGCCATATAAGTTTGAAAATAATTTCCTAAATACTCTCTATTTAGACTTGAGAAAAATGCCGCGCGAAATACCTTAATTTTAAAGGTGGTTCTACCGTTAAATGACTAATATGTCATTTTATTCACACACACTACTTTTAGACAACCTTGTCCTCTTTGTTATATGAACAACGAAATGTTACCTTTCCACGCTATTTTATTCTCTAACTGAACTTTAAATTACCTGGTGTTCAATGAGAGAATTGGAGAAACACGGGAAAAATAATATTTTCCATATTATATAAGAGCTATTTCCATGGGAAACTGTTTATAAAAAGGAAAAATCCAGAGAAATTCTCCTTCTTAGCACATAATCGCCCATCTGTCCCTTCACTCTCCACCGCGTTCCCATCCTCTATTACGAACAAGTTCTTACTCCCAGGTAAACTACCAATTATTTCCTCTAGCTGATCATATACACCATTTACCACCTCCTCTCTACGGTTAAAGGTAGGAATTTAAACCTGGATTATAACTATATTCTTTGGTTCTGCCTTAAGTTTAACGACTTATACCCTATCACTCATCTGTTATGCATGCACTCCTTTTCTACCAAGTTTCCTGTTCGCGGAACAGGAGCTAACTCTGTAGTAGAACTATCACTCCATAGCCATTGCTTCAGTAGTCCCCGCTATCTTACTATCTTACTTCGCCCAGACCCATGATGTCTACACCCACCTACTCCATTTCTTGCTTTATAATCTCTATCTCACCCCTCATTAGCATAGACCTAACATTCCATGCGCCTATTCTGATTGTTCCGTTCCTCATTTGTATCGTCTTTTCCTCTGCTGCTGCATTTGCCTCTACTTCAGAACAAGGATTTTGTGTGATGAATACCGCAATGCCCTTGCTGTCACCGCTACCGGGCGATATCATGAAGGAGATGATTACAGAGATGCAGGAGAGAAGGAAATGGAAGAGCGTAAACTTAGAGCTAAGCAAGAGAAAATATCCGGAACTTAGCAACAGGCATAGAAGAGAAGGTAAGAAAGCAGACATGGTGGAGAGCGACTCATTAGAGAAATGAAAATAGAGGGAAGAGCAGACGCAATATATAGTAAAGCAAAGAAACTGACGGGCGGTAATAAGGGAAGAGGAATGCTTGAGGTGTTTGAGATGTGGGTTTGAAAAAGTATGGAGAGGTTGAGCTGGGTGGTGAGGTCGAACAAGGAGGTATTGGACACGGTTGGAGACAAAGCTGGTGGCGGAGGTTCGGAGAAGGCATAAGGAATGGATGGAGGAAGTTTTGAGAGGAGAGGGCAAGTTGAAGAGGGTGATAGAGGGAAGAACAGTGGGGAATTCTGGAAGAGAAAGGGGGAGAATAGGAATTCTGGACGAAGTAATAATAATAATGACCACTTTACTTTGAGTGAAATTAGGAATTTAAAGCCCTTTCTTACATTTAAATCATTAACACTCAAAGAAGAGGTCAAAAATAAGAGAAATAAGAAGAGATAGAAGATATGAGTAATTTAAAGAGGGATCTAATGGTGGGAAATGCTAAATCTATTGGAGGATCTTTAATCATCTAAATTCTATGGGAGGGAAAACGAGACAATGTTTCAGAATTTGGAATATAGAATAAGGAATGTCCTAAAACCTATCAACCTGGGGGTAGAATAGTCAAATAATAATAATAATAGGAAACGCATGTCATTAGTGAAAGCAGGATTTTATAAAACAGGATTAAAAAGGTAGAATTTAGTATACGTTTAGAGTCACTCAGTCGCAGTTGAACCTCCTTAAATAAGGTATCCATTCTAAATAACAAACTTTGTACATTTCCACAGAGTTTATTAAACGGTACAACTCGTTTCGCCGATCTGCGGCATCGTCAGTTAGAAATTCATGGTAGGTTTTGCTTATTGTCCGTTGTTATTGTCGTAGTGACGGAGGTGGTTTGAGTAAAGGAGGAGGCGGTCATACTGTGGCTTTGAAGTGTGGGCGCGGACAGGTGGCTTGAACGGCTGGTTAGTTTCTCGGAAAGGAGTGGGGAGGACTGCGGGAACAATTGCTCTTTACAAAGGGTCGTGTTAGGGTTTGCCAAGTGCCTTCTTATCTCGATTTGCTCGAGAGGGTCGATTTTCAATGCCTTGGAGAGGATGTGTAAAATTTCGGGAACAAAATCGCTTTTGTGGTTGCATTCCAGGAGGTGCTTAACAAAGAGGGAGATGGAATCCTTTCTTTTGTGACACCTAACATGTTTCTTGAAAAGTTCATGAAGTTTCTACCGGTCTAACCAACATGTGAAGTGTTACGACTATTGAAATTAAGTTTACATCTACAAAATACCCTGCAAGCCAACTCAAGGGTGTGAGGCAGGGGGTGAGTAGATACCAACATGCACTGCACTATAACCTATTAAAGTTAGTGCTACTACGAATATTAAGAATTTATAAATTGAGAAAAAGATTTCATAAATGCCAGACTTGAGAAGTTTTTTGTTTGTCCTTACCATTAAATAGGAGCTTGGAAAGGGTTAAGGGTGGGTTAGAGGCTGCTTTAAGTGAGATATGCAAGCAATTGGAAATCTTATATGAGATATCTCCCAGAAATGGGAGAGAGCACCACTTGAAGTATATTTGTTCTGCGGGCTGAGCGGAGGAAATCCTTATTTATGGCTATCGTTTTATGTTTTTTCCGTAGTATTCTGTATGCCAATGGGTAATAGTGGAGTCTGTGACCTTGAGCTCTAAGTAAGGATTCTGACCAGGGCACACAAGTGATACGTCAGGGCATACGTTGATTATATCAAATGAAACTAATGTTGCATTTTTCGGAACACAAATGCCTTTTAGTTTGTCGGCAAGCTCGATTGAGTTTTAACTCCATATTTAGGCTTTAAACCTTTATATTCCCGGAACACTACGTTTAATTTTCGTGACAAGGTGTGAAGGGGAGGACACAGCTGAGACAACAGGTTGAATAGGCATGGCTTCTTAATTTAGTTGGGGAGTACATACAACCTGGGAGAAGAGTGGACCTACTATGAATTTATGCCTGACGATGTCGTAGATCGGCGAAACGCCTTGCACCGTTTGACAAAATCTGTGGAAAAAATTTTGTTATTTAGTATGGATACTAAATACTTCCACGAAGTAAAGCCTTAAAATATAGAGTACCTATACTCCTTAAGGTAGTTTGTTAGATACCATTTCAAATAAGATGAAATTAATTTGACCTCATTATTAAGAAAAATATCTCATCTTTCCAACGATAACAAAATATCAGCTACTTCGCACTACACTTTCTGAGTTATTTACCTAAAAATACCAGCCATTGCTCATGGAAAAAGGTACGCGTATGCACTACAGAGAGACTTTATTTAAAAAATGGGGGATTTTTAACGATTAGATCTCGTCAAAAATGTAACAGTTAGTAATAAGTATTGGTTCTCTACTATTTTTTTAAAATAAATCAACTACTCACCACAATAAACTTTACAGAATCACCAAAATCTTCGGTTTCGAAGATTGTTGTGAAGACATAGGGGAAAAATTAGTCAAGTTAAAGACTTACGTATGCAAATTTAGTTAGTTACTTACAATTCAAGTCATGCAAAACATTATTTCTGCGCCATTAATATGAAAATAATTACTTCATGCTTCTTAAGGTTGAGGCAAAAAAAAATTAAACTCGGAAATGGTGTATATTATGATGAAGTACAAATCTCGCTCGAACTGTTTCAAATTAAATTCGAGAAAAGGCTTCTGTTATGACCAGAGAAAAGCTTTGCTCACACGAGCGTAACGGCCAGGAGAGAGTTCAATTCCACATTTCCCTGTCCCCTCGCACCATCCTTTTTAAAGTAGTTTGCTCGAGATATCACTTCACCTATAAGTTGAAGAATTTGAACTCATTTTAAATTTAAAAAAAACTCATACTACAATGGCATCAAAACACTAACCCCTTACGTTCCATTGTTTCAGGCTCAACTAGGTGGAACTTGAATTTCGTAAATGAAATACTAACTTTGTTTCCTTCCAGAGATTTATTTTCTTGGTACAACATGTTTCGACACATCGGTGTCATCATCAGGTACCTGATGATGACACCGATGTGTCGAAACATGTTGTACCAAGAAAATAAATCTCTGGAAGGAAACAAAGTTAGTATTTCATTTACTAACCCCTTGCCGAAATACTTAACGAGCAATTAGCCTAAAATTTAAGCTGTTTAACATTGGATAGATTACGGCTGTGCGCTCCAGAGGGAGACTATTGAAAAAATACGGAATTTATAAAATCTAGAATTTGTCAAAACACTAACGGTGTAGTTCTATTGATTTTTAACTATTTATAAAATACATGCTTGGAAAAACAAACTGTGTTTTTCCATAGACTATATTTTTTTTGCACAACGTGCGTTTCACCATGCTGTAGCTTAGATGAATATGCCACGGTATGGTGAAACGTGCGTTGTGCCAGCAAAATGAAGTTTGTGGAAATTACAATGCTGGTTTTTCTCAAACATGGATATCCATCAACAATGTCAGGCCTGATATCATCAGTTTTATTAATGCACATTTATCAATTACTCACGGCAGTAATTCTTACAAAATCTCAAAAAGAAAGCCAGTTGTGAATGATTTTTTACCATACGGCGTGAAAAAAAGAGTAAAGATAGAGACTTATGTAGGTATGCTTATTTAATTACAGGGATTTTTTCATTTAAAACAGTAGTTTTGCGCCATTAATATTACAAAATTTACGTTTCTTATAGACGTTGAAATTAAAAAAATAGAATTCGAATATGGTCTCCATTTTGACTAGGGAAATATCTTGCTCAAACTACTTTAAGGTAGTTTGAGCGATAAATAAATTTTCCTAGAAGATGAAGCATTTGACGTAATTTCAAAGAAAAAACTCCCATCGTTTGAATGATAACAAAATATTAACCCCTTGCCGAACTTATTTTCGAACAATTTGCCTAAAAGTATAAGCTGTTTGACATGGGGTGTGGAATTGGGGTTTGGCATGGCGTGTGGGACATGAGGGGCGTGCGCTCCGGAAGTAGAATATTAAAAAACAGTAATTTCCAACACCTATATCTCATAAAAAATAACGTTGTGTAGTTTTTACGTTTTCCCAATTGTTTGTAAAATTATCCTATTACTCACCGTAATAATCTTTACAAAATTGCAACAAACCATCTGTTGTGAAGGTGTATTCACCGTACGGGATGAAAAAATGAGACAAGTTAGAGACTTATGTAGATTTATATATTTAATTACTTAGAATTTTTGTCATATAAAACTATATTTTTGCACCATTAATATTTCAATATCTACTTCACACTTCTTACAGACGCTTAAATAAAAAAAAAACTGGAATATTGTTACCATTATGACTAGGGAAATATCTCGCTCAAACTACCTAAAGGAGGTTCCGCCGCGACTGTGTGAGTCAAAACAAATACAAATTTCCACATTTTTTATATTTTGTCCAAAAAATCCTGCTTTCGCTGATGAAATGTAATACCTATTCATTCATTCATTACAGTAATCTACCGGTTAGAGGTAGGTTGTGATGAAAGTCAGAGAATATCCAACGAACTCTTACACGTGCCGTACCCTTGCTACCTCTAGCATTTCTTTCTTCATCTCAGCATAAGTCCTACCTTTCTTCATCCCGACCATAAAACCGATTCTCTTCCTTCCCCTTCCCCGCTTACCTATAGAAATCCAAAAGTAAGGTACAACATATGCAGATTATTCCACGAATGTATTTTAAATGAGCACTTTTTTACAGCCATAGGAGCCGACTGCAGCGCCATTTCTTAAGAATTACCGTATTATGACTTCAATTACGGCATTAATTCTTCAATAACTAAAAAAATAAGGTGGTAAGATACCTATATTTTATTTTTATTCAATTTATCTGGATTATTTCCTTCTTATAAATAGTTTTCCGCAAAAATGGCATTTATATTTTATGGAAAAATACTATTTTTCCCCGTGTTTCTCTCATTCCTCCATTGAACACCATGTAATTTCACGTTCAATTATAGAATAAAATAGCGTGGAAAGGTATTATTTTGTTTTTCATATGAGATAGAGGACAACTTTTTCTACAAGTAGACAGAATGTGAATAAAATGACATTGAAGTCATTTTACGGTGGAACCACCTTAATTGTTCGTAGCGAAGACGGTGCGGTGCGACCGTCGGCACAAGCCCTCAACCGACACACCGGCCTCCTACCTCGCTTTCCACCTGTGTTTCCCTTCTCCTTTTGTGTGCAGAAAGAGAGAGAGACGAGAAAGAAGTAAAGAACCCCAAAAAATCCTCCCCACTGAGCCCTTGCCTCAGAATGCCTTTCCGAACGGCCTTCTTTTACCCTCCCCCCGCCTCCCCACAGTCATTTGCCGCGGCCTTTTGTCCCTCCCCGGCACGGCCCTCGAAAAAAGAACTCGCATGACGAGGCAAGCGATGCACGGATAGCAAAAATTCACCTCTCATCTGGTGGTCCCTCTTTATTTTTAACGGTTAAAACTTCGGTCTTCCCCGTAGCCACACCTCCGGTTACACTCCACCTCTCCCGGGAAATACTTACGTGCCCGCTGCTTGACGCGACGCGATTTTCGGTCAAACATTCCAATTTTACGAAAGGTATAAGTTCAACAACCAACACTTCATGACACAGTTTTGTGAAGACCAGCAGTTTTTCACGTTTTTTTTGCTTGATTACACCTTTCACCATGGTTCAGAATATCCCCGTTTCCAAAATAAGTTATCAAGTATCAACAGTGCCGTAATTCGGGGGTGGCAACTGCAACTCCTTGCAGTTGCCACCCCAGAATTGTCAAGCCCAGTATTTTGTCACCCCAGAATTTTGAAGTACAAATCTCAATAATGTACAAATTGGAAAATACAATTCTAAAGGCACGACACTTTCTTGAACTATCTAGACTCTTCATCAATCAAGTCTAATTTAGGAGGACCCACGGACACCCCTTTTGCCACCCCAATAAAAAAGCTGAAATTACGCCTATCAACATGATTCCGTAAATGGATATAGGCATCGATTTTAATATGTTGTACTCAATTAATTTAACGAAAGCCAATGAATATTTTAAAAATCTACAACTCTACGGGAATTCTCGTACTCCGCAGATCATAAAATTTGCCAAATAGTGGTCCCCCCGCCCCCCGAACAGTGGTCCGAATCCCCCGAATTTTCCATGAGGATTTTTAACAGACTGAGAGCCCCTGGGGTAGAGAAATATCTCACATTAGCAGCATATAATGTATAATCGTCAAAACATTTTGACGTGTAAAAAATTTGAATTTGGGTAGGTATAGTGTGACGGGGCAGAAATCGAAGGAAATGAGCTTTCATAAAAATTCTCTCCAAAATATTTGAGTAAATATAATTTGATAAAAGTGGACGGAGGGGCTTCTTCAATTCACAGTAGTTTTTTCTCGAGAGCTGGACTTCTTTTACTGTCACCAAAGTTTCTGAATTTTATGAACTCTATCATGGAGGCTAGAATACGATGCACGAGAGTCAACAATGCGGAATTACCAAATTACATCATTACACATGAATTTAAAGCACGTACATCTCTCACCAATTATCACCTCAGGATAGTATTAAAAGCTAAGCGTCGGGTAGTACATATTTAGTCCAATTTCTCCGTACGTGGATGTAGAAAATACGTCAGCCTACCCTCGAGAAAAGTACGCTGTTAAATCTTTGATATGATAAATACAGATATTTTTATTTCACTGTAAAAGTAGATAATAGATAAGAGTTTTCATAAGAATATACGAAAAAAATATACGAGCAAAAATTACTTTTAATTTTTGCTGTTGACCATAAAATGCATCCATTTAATTTCGAAATAACAAAATAAAACACTCATTTTTTGGTCTAATAACGTCTTTTCCGTGGATTATTTTTCTTGGAAATGCATAAAAATATCCGTTGTTGATAGCATCGTTAAAATTAACAGTTTTCTAATTAATAAATAGCGCTGTTATCCAATGTTTATATTTAAATTTTACATGTCATCATGGTAACAAGTAAGTGTGTCTTACAGTGACATCTGGCGGCTGAATCCACAACTACATATAATGCAAATATCGTACGAGAGTGTGCATAAATGACACATGCGACATGAGTCATAATGATTAGACCAATTTTCTAAATCAAAGAAGTATATTTGGGTGAAGGTGTGACACATTTTGTATTTTTGTGGACTTCGAACATATCACACACAATTTGGACAGCATTTCAACATTGCGCGAACACCCTGGCTCTGAATTAACTTGCAATAAACGCACAGTCACGAACTTCCGGATCAAAGTAAAGGGAAACATGACACAGCTTACAAGACTAACGAATTCATCTTAAGAAATTAAGAGCAAGTTGAGTACATACTTAAAAGAGTAATTCTCCACCTTCTCTGGGGCGTGCGCATTAGGATAATAACGGGGTCCGCCACATAAAAAAATCTGTTTGGGTCGTAGGCAATTTTGAAAGTAGAAGAAAGATGTTGTCATATATTTCAATTGGCGCATTGGGAATATGCAGCAAGTATTTGGGGCCCGTCTGGAGGAGAGTTGACCACAAAATTAGATAAAGGAATTTCCATCGAGATTTCCTGTAGTCATAATAGAGATCGTATTTGAACTATGCTTAATTTTTTTTATTTTTTCACTCTTTCAATGTCGTTACTGACAATGACTACACCCTGTACTTTCCTCCCCATGCAACTTCTTTACCTCCCTGCAGACACCCATAAGGTAGCATTCTTTTTTTCTCCGCCTCACACTGGCCTATCGGCATGTTATTGAATATCTTTTATTGAATATTGAATATTATTGAATATCACTGTCATATCTTTTGCATGAAATTTATTCTGTTTATTGAACCCAATATTTAGTTTTTGAGGAAACCGGAACTAGCCACGGTAGTAACCTTTACAGAGTCACCCGCAAGTGCACATAAGTGCGATATTCCACAGGAGAAAAATCTTAAAGAAAAAGTAAGTAGTATGTACTATAGGTTCATAAGCAAATTGCATTTATTACTGATGAAACCATGCCTATGAATGTAAACATGTATATTGATTGCTTTTACAAAATACATTACATAACCTAATTAACATCATCACAAAGAGATATAATTAATAGAATTCTGAGTGGGTAATTATGTCCTATGCAGGTACTTATACATTTTCATTATTACATTAATGATTGCAAGATGCACAAACATGAGAAATTGCGGAAACACATTACTTCAACCCTGGTTTAGAGCATGATGCACAAATATGAGAACTTTATCCTTCTTTACTAATTTGTATACCTAGCAGTGGTGATGCGGATTTCAATAGATTCTCGTTTCCGGATCGTCAAATAGTTTATACGTACTCCTTGGTCTGCTACTCTGATTGCTGAAGATTCAGGATAAAATCTTCATTGTAATTTTTTTTCATTTGTAACTTATTTACATATTGTTCATGCGATGATACCTGCCAATACTATATTATTGTTAAAGTTGTGGACTGGCCACCTTCTTCCACCAGCTTTAACTTTTTACTTGCGAGCCTTCTTGTCAACAATGTCAACGACATACTTCGTCTTGTTATAACATTGCACAATATCAGGTATTGACTTTGTATCAGTTCCAATATTCTCCAAAACTCCAAGTTCAAAAATTGGGATGCAAGGAAGTTAAAAATGACTACATTCTTATTTGGCATGTCCTGATACAATGTGAGAGTTATGCCATTGTTCATGAAAGCTACATACTTTTAAAGGCGATCATGAGCCCACTTTATACACTGAGGTACCTACTTCCCTCCAACCTTTTTTAGTTGAGTATAACAAGCGCGCTCTGGTTGCTTATAGATATTTTGATAATGCAAGGGAGGTAAAGAAGTCTTCCTTTACTTAGTTAAGGACCTGAGGGCCTTTTCAAAAGTATAAATTCACTTATACGTTCAGAAGAAGAGCGATTTTCATCTTTGCCAAAGTAGGTGACGGCTTTCAACATAATTTTATAACATTTACTGACAGCCACGCAGTACGTTTTCCAACATACGTTAGGCTTAGAAGCCACAAATTGAATGAATCAATAGATTTTGAGGGGAAAATCTACTCAAATAGAAAAATATGTGGACCAGGAATATACATGCTTTGGAAGATTGAAATACATCTATTCCATACCTCTGATATCAGGGCAAACTTGTATTCTTTCAAATGATCCAAGCGGGTTTATTTCACATCAAATCTCAGGAACCTCATTATTTCCCTGAAGCGGTAACATGACATCGCAGACTTACAAAATTATAAACCCCATTTCTCAAACCCCTGCAGATCCACCTCTATTCAATTTTAATCAGTAGCACCCCTAATATACAGAAAACCTAGAAATGCGTCGAACTCTTTCAACGGCAAAGACCAATCTTCGATTCCCAGCATCTTATGCCACGCCGCCAGTTATGACACGCCTTTTTGCGTAGGGATAAGGACCGCGATTTTACCGGATACAATTCACCTGCCCGCACCTTCCGGCGGATGTGACATTTGTAGGAATTAATTTCCACTTTTTCCCATCGGGAGTCTCAAACTCCCTGTCAAATTCCAGCAAACTGAGGTATTTTCGTACACCTGGTGTGCACCGTCTTTTTTTCGGTGCGTGATTCACTTCCGATTCACCTGCAACCAGCATGAACATCGCTGGTGTCGACTACCGTATGTTTCCTAATCATCATCGACGTATTAGAGAAACTACCGTAACATATACCGTGAATTATCTTGTGAGGATTACCTACAGCGCCTGCACTAGCACCCTCCGTATGTCAGTAGCCCTCCATGAGAGTGGGGGGGATTTGACCATCACCACTGTTTCGACCAGAAATAGTAGCTTGACGTTTCCTTGGACATCTTTTGAAAGATGTTTCACCTGAAGATAAATGAAGATGAGTTTGTATAGGAACAAATTCTGTTATTACAACCAAGAGAAACAAAATAAAGACAAATATCAGAGAATTGTTTCTAATTACTTACCTCCGCGTACATGCACGATAGGAGGAATATCTGGACTCTCGTGGTCATTCTTCTAAGAGTTGTCTGAAGAATCTGCTGTGGACTGTATCGCACAATATTCAGAGAGAAAGAACGTGCAAGCTGACGAGAAGGGTGGGAGAGAGAGAAACAAAAAAGAGCGATGTGGCTACATATCACGACTTTTGTCATCTCTCTCGCTGAAAAAGTGCTACTATCAGACGCATGACAGGTATATTGTTTCAAGTAAAATTCCAACATTTCCAAAATTACTTGCAGTGAATGAATTTTAGTGGAGACTGCAATTCAACGGTATAGCCTCGAAATCCTACGTGCGAACAATGCTTCTTTGTGTCTACGTAATTCTGAAATACTCTTAAAATTTAAAAAATAGGCAAACAGTGTTTAAAGCTATTTTGCAAACCCATACTTAAGTTTTCTCTGAGAATAATAAATAAATCAACAACCACTAATAATGTAAAAAGACAAACAGAGCTGCTTGCCTCTATGGGAAAAAAATGTCCCATCAGCGGTTTAAGGTATTTTTAGGTTTTTCTCGGAAGCCATGTGTTCGAAAGTGACAATTTTTGTAATAGTAGACTACTACATAAATAAATAAAAGTCAAGTACTCCCAAGTTTTCACGAAAAGTATTAAGAGAGATACAATTGATAAAATATTTGAAATGGGGCAAAAATGTCCCGTCCGCGGTTCTAGTGTTAAAAAACAGGGCCCCTAGAATAACTCAAAATCATTTCTTTAGCAGTTAATCCAGAGAGGAGGATGAACGGTTGTCTTGGTAACACCAGCAATAGTTGACAGATTCCGGTTTTACCATGAGAAAATCTTCCATCGTTGAAACTAAAGGTGAACTTAAAACACTGCAATTTCCTAACCCGATATTTAGTTATGGCTTGCAACTGTAAAATATACCACAATGCTATACTTAACCATAGCTTACCTGCTGCGACGACTGAGCGAGGAACGTGTGGCAGTACTGCAGACTCAGGTGTCCCCTCGGCTCCCGCGCCAGAAAACTGAACTGGAAGTGATCGGGGTCGCAGGTGGCGTATGAGATGCGCCTCAGGGCATGGGCCATATGTACGCTCTGCGAAATATAGAAGAGGAATAATTCAAGAGCTTCATAATCACATCCAGTGCTAGACGAAAACAAGGTGGTATTGCTTTAATGTGACTATGAAAAAACTAAGTGACTGTGTAGTTCGAAAAGAGAGAAATTGACAAGTAAATTTAAATTGAGATTGATCCAAATAGTAAAAGAAATTAAAGGAATTTTTACTCGTATGCATCAATTTCGGTCATCCTGGTGACCATCGACAGGGAGGGTTTAAATCACGTAAAAGCCTACGTGTTTACGAGATTGAAACCTTCCTCTGCAAAGGCCACCAGGATGACCAAAGTTCATGATAAGGATAATGAAAAGAAAAGAAAACTTTGTAATTCCGCATAAATATTTAATGTACGACCTAGGATTCGACGTGGCACGTCATCATCTGGTACAATTGCATAGAAGGTAGAGAATAAATTCTTAAGTCTAATCATGTGGAATTATAAAATTTTCTTTACTTTTCATTATGTTAAGTCGATTCCATGAAGTCACGCCCGGGACAACGAATTATATCATGATAAGGATTCGAAATTAATTTGCTTTCCTTTGATAATTTGGATTAATCTTTACTTTAAACATGACGAGTTATTGAATAATCAGAATGGTAATATTTTTCATTGTGAAGAAAGAAAGGTAGGCTAAGACTATTTAAAGGCACATGGGGATGTTGACCTTACTTCTCACATCGACCTACCACTCAGGTTGCGATCTTATCATTGGATTGCAGATGTTTTGAATCTTGCGAAATCCTGGGCTCATGGTCTTCGCTTCGTAATTTTACTGGCATCCTTGCCCCTTCATCAGCTGATTCCAGAATAGGGATAAAACAGATAAACTCCATGACCATTACGTTTTAGGCTCTTTTTTCGAATTCGGATTCCGATTAATGCCAACAGAAGACTAATATTACAAAGAAATAACGTATAAAATAAATTCTAGAAAAATGCCGTAGCAAGTACTTGGCTATTCAACTATAAATTATTCTCACAATCATCACAGTATCCTGCATTTTAAGAGAAAGAATACAGATTTAACGAAAATATCAACGTAAAAATAGTAGAAACTGAGCTGTTGTCATTTGAAATCAAATAAAAAAATTACAATTGAATTTGATTCTATTCGCGAGAAGTGGACATTGGTAGTTCTATTGATACACCCATTTTGCATATTTATGAAAGAAACGCATTTCAAAGCGATGGAATAAGGTCTACTACATAACTTCCAAGCAATAACGTTGAAAGAGTCAAGACTGCGTTTTTACTATCGATGAGAAGATACGGAAACCACTCTTAAGGGACAGCTAGCTACACTAAAAGACTTGGACACCATTTCCTTGGCTGAACACGCGCACTGCCGAGCATAATAGGGTACTCAATATGCATCACCGAGAGGGAACTGTTTATGAGGAAAAATCTCGCCATAATTTCCCGACGGCGCGCAGAGGTCGGAAATCGGAAAAAGCTGGCCAAAATTCCAAAATGGTTTTTTTGAGATATGAACTTGAAACATCATGCATGAAAACTTAAACACAATTCATTTATCTAGAATAGCACTTTATTTGGTATTGGTCTAACCCGTTTCTGAGATACAGAGGCTCAAACATGAGCAAATTTCCAGAAAAATGCCCGTCTTCAGTTATCTCGGAAAATCTTCCGACTTAAGTTGATGGTGAAGTTTAAGGAGGAATTTTATGGAATAAAAAACGATATTATCTGTTAGCATGGTACTTTTTCTTTATAATTCCGTACTTTTAAAGAATAGCTTCGATACAATCTTGCCTTGCCGTTACAAAGTGGCGGAAGCTGTTTTTACACCAAATTTTATATTATGTAGGAGATGCAAATAGATTTTTGGCAAAGTCACGCGAAGTTACTTACATCAGAGCATTATTTGAAAACTTCTTAAGTTTTATATGCAGTTAACTTTGAAAAAAGTTTGCGACGCCGGAAAAAAAATTAATGTTTCGATCGCGCGTCGGGTTTCGGCTCCGCGCGCCGGGAGCTGGATTTGCCGCGACGCGCTAAGGTTATTGAAGTGGTATGGATTTTAACGCACAGCATTCACCGTTATTTAAGCTGTGCTTGTGGGCACCGATTCCCAAGGAGTATTAAATGAAGACACGGGAGGATTTTCAGTCGAGGTATGTGCACGCATAATCAAAGTTAAGTTAGTTTTCTTTGGATACGTTCGGAAACCATGCCTTATATTCAAAGCGTTCGAACCTTGAAAAAGTGAGTAGTGTTCCTGAGACCCACACAGAGAGACCTTCCAGAAAGACACCAGCTGGGATAGTTATACCTTCCCTCCTCCCCCATCCTAAAGCCCTAGGATTCTAGTGCGAAAATGGTCGTTTTATGGCATCACGGAGCTTTTTTACGGTATTAACCGGGTATTTCCAGGGAAACTTCCCCTATTTTTTAGATATACATCGTACACTCAGTTCTAGTCTGACTGTGGTGAAGGAAAGTTGAGTTCTCGTGAGTGCCGAGAATTTGTGACGGTGGTTTGAATTAGTTTGTAAATAATGTAATCACTTTTTCCTTCATTACCTGGTGACCGTCAGTGGTGTTTTTTTGTTTATACATCTGACCTTTATTTCAGGTTATGCTGTGTTTTTTTCTTTCGTTAAGCCTCGAATACTTTGTTAATACTCGAATTATATCGACCGATATTTTTTTTCTTAGTACTTCGTTACGTGTTGAAACATTTTCCTTGTATTACTCATGTATGTGATACATATACCTCGTGTTCGTCCTCGTGACCGAATTAGGAGTAGTAATCGGCTTACCTCTGCTTCTATCAATGTTAAATCTATTTTTCAATTCAATTCAATTAATTTATTATCGTGGGCCATTTGGCCCATGAGATAATTTACAATTGCACTACAATTCAGTAAAAATCATTTGACAGAGGTACAAAGAAAAAAAAACACTACAGCATGATTCAGTAAATGCAAAAAAAAATAAAGGAGAAAAAAAGGGAAAGAAAAAACAAAATATAAATCTATACAAGCATATACATACATACAATTGCATCCCGAATGTGGATACCCAGGTATCTAGCCACACAACATTTCCAGACATATTAAATACATTAGTAACAGTATCACTATTTATTCAAAGGAAAATATTCAGGTATAACAGAAAAACGTAGCACCAATGGAAAATTATATCATGAATACAGAATAGATTCTCCCCTCATCACATCAGTAATCAATCACGTCAGCATGGTTAGTTACACTGGGAATTTCCATGAACTATCATGAAACAACTTATATACTTTAGTCTTAAATACATGTATTGATGGCAATTTTCTTATTTCTATCGGTAGTGAGTTCCATATTCTGGCAGCTGTAACCATGAATGATTTATTGAGATGAGATGTTCTATGGGGGGGGGATATGAATGTCAAAATTGTGATTTCTAGTGGGTATGAAATGAATATTTCTTTTCCAAATAAATCTTTCGTACAGATAAGGCGGGTTACCAGAAGAAAGTATTTTGAATGTGAGGCAGGTGAGAGGATAAAGGCGACGTTGTTTGAATTTCATCCAGTTTAGGCGGGCATACGAGCTACTAATTCGATCCCACTTTTTGAGGTCAAAAATAAATCGTATTTTTGAGTTCATTGTCACTTGTAGTTTGTTGCTGTTTTCTTCATCTAGATTTGTAAGCACGGAAGAGCAGTAATCCAGGTGTGGAAGTATTAGTGTTTGTACAAGGATGGTGCGTATTTTAGGGGGTATAATATTCTTTGATCTATACAGTTGGTGTAATATACCTAGGGTTTTCTGTTTCGTACTTTGTACTTGTTGCTTCCAGGTAAGATGTTTATCAAATGTTACACCAAGGTTTTTTATTGCTTCTTCATATGGTATGGTGTAGTTTCCGATTTGAATGTTGGGCAAAGATAAAATGTCTATTTGAGCATGCAAGTAGCTTTGCCCAATTATTATTGACTTTGTTTTACATTCATTTAATCGGAGGTGGTTTTTCAGAGTCCAGGATGCCATTCGCTCAACGTCTTCACTGATCGTCGCTATAGTAGATCTTAAGTCCGGAATTGACGGGTGGCAATATATCTGGAAATCGTCAGCTTAGAGATGGTATGTATAGTGTTTTATGACTTCGGGGAGATCATTTATGAATAACGAGAAAAGAAGAGGGCTGAGGACTGAGCCCTGGACTACGCCTCTGGAATTATATATCCAGTTAGAATATGTGTTATTGGGTATTTTTCGAACTTTTACGCAAGCTTCTTCCACCATTGAATTGGAATTGCCTCCTCACGAGGTTAAAAGACTAGAAATCCGTAAAATAATAATGGAATCGGGGAAAAAATCTGTGACCCACGGAGTGGCTCACGGAATCTATTAATTTTCCAGAACTTTTTATTCAGCACTTGCCCGATGCTTCTATAAGGGCCGGCTTGTATTTTTTGTACAAATGAATCCTTTCCCAATAGTTAAGCTCAATAATTGTCCAACCTCTAGCCTTATGTGACAAAATGTCATAATTGATTTACCAGGCACTCCCGGGCGGCCAGAAAAACAATTTCACACTTCAAGTGATAGATCACGAAGAAGAAAAATTCAAACCTTAAAAACGTCTTCCACTACTGCTGAGCTTGCTATCGTAGCATCTATGAGTTTGAGAAAGGAGGGAGATACTGCAGCGGCTAAGCTAATTACGGAAATGACAACAACGACACCTATTCGAGCGAAGATTGATTGCCATTGATAATTTTCTCTGAGTTGGCCAAGAGTCAGCATAGGTCTCTCCGTAGCACAGCTCTGAGCTATGGCCACGAATTATATCCCAACTATGACAGAATAGTACAAGCAATGGTGGCGGCTTACCCTGAAGGAGTAAGAAGAACTGAGACTATGTGCGATGTCAATCTTCAAGCTCTTTTGAATCACACTGCATCGCAAATCCTGGCCTGCATATTCACCACTCAAGTATTCAAAGATGTAATAAAATGCACATTAATATGTGAGTACGGCTTTGACGGAATTTCGGGCCACTCCCACTATAAAAAACTATGGCAAAAAGTGGATGCATCGGGCGATTCTAATTCAAGAACTCCCTGGTACCTCTTCGTTTGGTTAATGTCGCTAAAAGAAAAGACTCTAGTTCTTCTAGTTTTCTTTGGTTAGTTAGATTTACCTCGAGCCTATTGATAAAGAATTTAACTTGTCTCATTGGTACTTATCATATCTAGGCTCTTTAACTTTAGGTGACATTATCTGGAAAAATCCTCGGCCGTCCTCTACATTTAAGGGATATGAAAGGTCGTACAACTGCTGTACATACATATTCTTTTGGTTTGCCTAAGCTGCGTTGCCACATGAGATTTTTAAATGCATATTACCATAGAGTAAATATACATCCTTATTAATCTATGGTATTACATGTATCGTATCGGCTGGATTTTAAACAGTGGCAGGTGAGAAATAATCAGAATTTAAGTTAAAACATTTATTATTTTGAAAAATATATTCAGTAAATTATTCAAAAACTTCCTTACAGGCGCGTGGAAGTTTAATATCACTACTTTATAAGAAAAAGGCATGGGTGCTGAAATTATTAAGAGAAAAGATGGGCTTAATTGTTGTTCTCCGGCCTGGCTCGGGTAATACCAATGATGGAAATACGGCTCGGCGTTTTTTCTATTATCCAAACTTGGCAGCAAGTCTTACAGGTAATGTTCCATTCCGCATTATCGGCGTAGTGGAAACAGTGTTCGAATGAATTTCCCATGAATAGCGTCATACGAGCATTTTTAAAAACTCGATATGGATTTGGTTAATTAGATAAATAACGCCTATATCTCAGTTAATTTAATTGTTTTGATTTTACACCATAGAAATTAATGACGATCTCATGAAAAGATTCTCAATTATCTTGAAAGCAATATCTAGCGGCCTACAACTCAACGATGTGGCATTTGCTCACTATTGCCTGAGGACTGCCGATCGATACGCGGATCTGTATCCTTGGTACTATATGCCTCCCATGGTGCATAAAGTACTCCTGCATGGAAGTGAGATTTCAAAAGATGTGATACTTCCTTTAGGTGTGCTTTCGAAAGAGGCACTGGAGGACAACAATAAAGAAACTAAATTCCGCGAGCTATTAACTAGGAAGCACTTCAGGGTGGTCACCAACAAGGACCTTTGTATCTCAGAAACGGGTAAGAACAATACCAAATGAAGTGCTATTCTAGACACATGAATTTTTTTTAAGTTTTCATGCGAAGTTTCAAGTACTTATCTCAAAAAAGCCATTTTGGAATTTTGGCCAGCTTTTTCCGATTTCCGACCACTGCGCGGCGTCCTAAACCGTTCGCACTCGCAGGATACTTCAACGAGCGTAATTCACCCTTGGGAGGATCAGAAGATGAGAGAGAGAGCCAGGGAACGTATCAAAGAATAACTCATACATGGCTAGGAGAGAATATCCATGGATATTCAATGGGAAGAAGAAAGAAGAACTTTTAGCATAGCAAAATATGCTTCCAATATGACATGCAAAATGCATATACCACGGAGTAGCCATCAACTACACTAATAATATAGGCGTACAAAATACTCGAAGAAAAATTTTTCTGTAACTCTCATACCGATCATTTAAACTAAGATATAACGCCTTCGGCCTAAAGTGGGTAGAGCGCTTGGCTACCGATCGAAGGGTCCCGGGTTCAATTCTGGGTGAAGCCTTTGGACGCCCCCGAGCAAAAAAAATCCTCGGGAGTGCGAGGTGGCCCAGGGAAAGGAACTGGCCCCCCTACCCTGAATGTGTGAAATTCACACGCCTGTGGCTTAGTCCGGGGTGAGCTCTGCCCTCAACTATCCAAACCAACCTCCGGGTTGAATCACTGAGTGAGAGTGAGTCCTCGATTCCGCTGATGGATGTAGATTTTAACAAGGAATGGAACATTTACTCGTATACTACTCGTATACTCGTATTAACACAGTTACTCGTGAGTTACTAATATTTGTAGATTATAACATTATGTTGCAGAGGATTACATAATACTATATATACGTAATCATTAAATCATACAATTTTCAAGCTTTTCCATCAGTTGAATTTTAAATTTATTTTTTAAACAGATGGTTTCCATCTATCAGTATTACACTTGGTTTTTTACTCAAAAGTAGGCAATTTAATATTTTTTTCTTCTATTAGCCTTATTGCATGGAGATTGGAATTAGTAACTTAATATTATTAGATTTAACTATTTACCTCAATTATGGCAATCACCATTTATCCATCTACCATAAAAATACTTATTCTGACGCCATCATACCCAAGGACTCTAACCACCACTATTCTCATAAACTTGCAGATTTTCACTCCTTTTAAATCGCTTGACTTCCATTCCGCTGATGGATATAGATTTTAACAAGGCATTGAACATTTACTCGTATACTACTCGTATACTCGTATTAACACAGTTACTCGTAAGTTACTAATATTTGTAGATTATAACATTATGTTGCAGAGGATTATATAATACTATATATACGTAATCATTAAATCATACAATTTTCAAGCTTTTCCATCAGTTGAATTTTAAATTTATTTTTTAAACAGATGGCTTCCATCTATCAAATTAACATTTGCTTTTTTACTCAAAAGTAAGCAATTTAATATTGTATTCCTCTATTAGCCTTATTGAATGGAGATTGCCATTAGTAACTTATTTTTTTTAGGTTTAACTATTTCCCTCATAATGGCAATGACTATTTCTCCATTTACCGTAAAAGTACTTATTCCGATGCCGTCATACCCAAGGGCTCTAACCATCTCTATTATCATAAACTTGCAGCTTTTCACTCGTTTTGAAATCGTTTGACCTCCATTCCGCTGACGGATGTAGATTTTAACAAAGAATTGAACATCATTAAACTCCTTGCCATCAGGAACGGCTATGAGTCTTCACACATTGACAAATTACTCAAGAGGAAACAAAGAAGGTCGACTATCTCGTCAGCCACAGGTCTTTCTCAAATTGTTCCCCCAATAAGAAATGGACGAAGGTGCCTTTCATAAGCAACTCCATGTCCAATAGAATTAATAGCATGATTTTAGGCCTTCACGGCGAATGATGCTGATGAGTTGTTCTCGGGTTTCCCACCGGGTTAGGCTTTCCATGATTGCCGACGTTTCGGCAGGAGAATTTCCTACCGAACCTGTAGCGGAACCCTATCTTGAAAAAGGCGGGAAACCATAATATTGGTGGGAACGGATAGCTAGGAGGCCACGGTGGGAGGAACAGAGTATAAATACTAAAACACCAAGATCGTCCGCATCTACGGCCTTGAAAATGGCAGGAAAGTCTTCTGCCGAAACGTAGGCAATCATGGAAAGCCTAACCCGGTGGGAAACCCGAGATCAACTCATCAGTATTAATAGCATTTTTCGTAATGTAAATTTGAAGGTTTATTCTTATTTCAGAATGACTTTTGGAAATTTACTTTTTAATTCTAAAGACATTGTTAATCATGTAGACAAAAGTGAAGTGTATTTGTTACGATGTCGTACTCAGGACATAATTTGTTTTTATATATGACAGACTAGTTGAAGTTTTAACATAAGGATAAAGGAACCTTTTAATTATTTCAGTCATGGTAGTAACACGTAAGTTTTTGCATCTCTGGTTTATCCGGTTTTAATCATACGTCTGATTTTAGAATAGAGGTTTTAAATGTTCATGACAATGGTGCAAAGCTGGATTTTTTAGAAATCTTTATGACCGAAATTGTTAAATGAAATTTTACCGTTTAGTCCGTCCCCATTTTATCATGTTCCTGTCCCGCCTTTAAAAAGGACTCATCCATCATCCTGACCTTTAACACGTTCCTTATTCCTACTTAATCATGCCCTCTGAACTATCCCAACCACTTCTGCAGTACCCTCCCTCCCTCTTCGTGAATGTATACATGGGCTCGCCACAGTGATAATGTCAGGGTACCCTTGAGAATGACACGAGAGTGTCGAAACCGGTAGGGTTTAGTATTTTAATAAACTGTGTGAAAAATACATCGTTTAAGTTTTCTTTCAGTATGCCACTTTTTCACAAAGCATCGACTAACTCGATTGGATGAAGAAACACCTGGCGTCACTTGCAGCTACGGTAAAAAGAAAAGCTATACGTCTAGGCCATAGTTGAATGAAAATTAATTATTTTCGACACGTTTCTTTCTCCTCAACCTAGACTCCATTGTTGTACAGCATCATCAAATCAAGTCAATGAAGTTCTAAAACAAGGAAAACTTAACGTGGATTATATTAACTTAAACATTTTACGTTACTTATTGCGATTTTTTTATGAATATCCACTAATTCACCCCCGAAACAAATACGTTTCC
The DNA here is from genome assembly GCA_963573305.1 of Pyrrhosoma nymphula. Taxonomy (NCBI): domain Eukaryota; kingdom Metazoa; phylum Arthropoda; class Insecta; order Odonata; family Coenagrionidae; genus Pyrrhosoma; species Pyrrhosoma nymphula. The sequence continues at coordinate 108,977,158 of OY754332.1, forward strand.
TGAATCCATGCTTTTTCTATGAAACCCAAGTGATAGTTGCGGATTTCTGATTCTGCGTCATTATATATGTCAGAGTGTTTAACATAGCAGATTATAATATCTGACGCCGTGCAATACTGATGAAAAATAAATGAGACAAATACATTACACTTTTTCAAGAAAAGGGTCATAATGAAGGCCAGTTCTTCATAAATATTCTAAAGTAAATGTCATACATAAGTGGCTTACAAACTGCCTCTTACCTTCCCATCTCGGCTGCACACTTTGATTCCAGCAAGTGATATGATCAGTAACACAAGTTTAGTCCGAGGGGGGCCCTGGAATAGAAAAAAAATGCAGCTTTAAAGGATTTTAGTATTTCAGATGCATGGGTCACTATGCTCATTATTTAATCTATTCATTGAGTACATCCTAACTCTCTGAAGCAGCAAAAATCAGAATTGTAGTAGTGATGACTAAACGTTTCGCGAAAGTAGCCAAAATATATGTTTTCAAGTGACATAAAGTCCTTAGATTTCATCGATCATACACTACGCAGTATCAAAAGGTTTCTTCTGGGAGCAATAGGTCTCTTTCAATGCATGAAAACATGGTTACTATCGTTAATGAGGAAATTTGGAGTGCAATTAAATACGCGTGGGGACTTTTAGGTAATGAATGGCCTTTTATCACTTATTTTTCTGATTGTCGTATTTTGTTCTATGATGCATTTTTATTTTAAAATGGTTATTTAAGGTTACCACTACTAAAAATATTATTAATATACGTATTTATTACACTGTAAGGATATAAATAAGACAATAAGTATACAGAATATTGCTTTGAGACACGTAAGTATTTACTTAGCGCTCCATATAATATTTTATATTTTGACATACATTCACAATGTATGTCGAGAAGTTTGAATGCTATTCATTCTTGCATAGACTAATATTTAACTGACTAGGCAAAAAACAATTTAAAATAAGGTCTTGAAAACAATTTCCTCTCAATGTTATATCAACAAATAAAATAGTGAGAATTTCGGACCTTAATAAATTTGTACTCATTGTGAAAATATTCGTTCAATAAAAAAGGTATTGAGAGAGTTGATTCCGGGTACTATGAAGTTAAGTATGAAGTAGACTGAAGCAAAGAGAGAGATCGTGTGAGGAAGTAGTGTGTGACCCTAGCGAGGGAAATAGGGGAGGGGCAGTGATCCATTTAATACCCGCCATAACCAGAAAATTAGGTGGTATTTAAAAATCTATTTTTCTAAGCAAAACCATTAAACGGGCAAAGAAGTTGTCCACGATGTTAATCAACATATGTTAGCACTTAATAGCCGGAAGTAACATTTATCACTATACTTAGGTACACACTTGATTTATGTACTAGTGAAAGAATAAAATTTGTAATATTACACGATAATTACTTATAGGACAGAATGATACCTACGACTTTGCGTTACTGTCATAGGACAGCGGGGAATGAATGCTTTGCCATTGAAGCCGTTTGGACAGTCTCTGCATAAAATACTAGAAATATTATACGATTACAAATTTATAACGCAGAATTATAAATAGAAAGTAGGCTGCCTGATGGTAATTTAGAGATTATGGCAATTGTGTCGTTAACTCAAGTATATTGTTTCCATATTTATAATCTAACTGCTTTGCAGAAAACGTTCGGAGTGCTAACTTGAAACTACAGTTTTTTTCTCGAAATATTATACTTTCACAACATAGTTTTATGATGAAGTCTTAAAAATGTCGCGAGCCAGAGACGTTTGGCGGGCCATTTTAGGACACCAATAAGGGGGGAAAGAATAGGTAAAAGGAGGGAATAATTAAAAGTAACAACAATTTTAGAACAGAAATGTAGCAGAACATGAAAAAAGTACAAAAGAAAGTTGTGAGAGAAAAATGGTCTCAGCATGTGATGAAACATCGAAAAAAACCGAAAAAGGCGAAGACTGAACGATTGACCCCGATCACTTGACTTAGCAGCAAGGTAACAGGTGAACAGAACCAGGCACAGAAAGAAGAAATGTTTGATGTTGTACAATGGACATACTTATTAATTGGATAAACAGATGGGAGTTTGAAAAAACGTGTGCGGAGAAACAAAATGAGGATTAGATCGGAAAACGCTTCAATTCTATCAAGTACTGTGAAACTCTCGCAGAGTGAAAAAATAGACTAGCCAACTCTGAGCGCAGACTCCAAAAGGAGAACAGAGTAATTGGATTTTAGAGTTAGCAGGCGAAAGGTATTGGAGAGAGCTAAGTATTCCTTCCGGGGTATTAGATCAGGAGACGCGATAAATATAATCGGCTACGCTGTACTTGTTGAAAATGAAGTGGATAGAGTGAGGTTTTTCTCTAATCATATTGAAGAACATATTCGAATTTAATTTTAAAACATCAGCAGAAATTTAAGGCACCAGAAGTAACTATAGTCTTATTAATGACGAAAAAATGAGTTTTAATGACTGAGATTCTCAGCAATAAACCAAGCAAATATTTTTGAGGCATCGGCTCGAGGTACGCTGAAAACGCCTTCACTTCCGATGGTATTTTTGGTATTCTTATATTATAGTGTTAATGAAAATATTGGAAATTGGAATCATTGGAAAAATATAAAATTATGCACTGTTACATATCTGAAGCCATTTGTACGTCAAAACTTCACGTTTTTCAATTATCATTTTCTGTAGCATCATTCACATTCACCTGTATCATTATCACTGCATTATTATATCCTGAGGGAAACGGCTTCAATAACCAAACTGCTCAAAAAGTTTGCTGTAAATGTCTTATATTTTGGTGTCATAGGAAAGATGAGATCATTTCTATAGAATGAGACTAAACTCATTGACTTTTATGAAAAATTACTGTCTCACTTCACCAAACTTAATTCTCATTTCCAGTTCGCCGCAAAAACAATCAGAAATCTTTAAATAAAAAATCTCTTATGCAAAATAAAAGGAAAGTAACCTAAGACGAACATACACATTTGTTCGCTTTTTCAAACCGCCTCATTATAAAGGTGAAGCATTAAATTCCTTCGAGACTCAACTATCGATATGCCCTTTAATTATTAAATAATTGAACCTGTAGAGATACAAGACTTTCAACCCAATAGCTTGAACACCTGTAGTACAGGGTGATTAAAATCGATGGTCTTTCAAACCATTTACAAATGCGTGGAAGGAGTATTCTCTCATTCATTTTAACGAGACAAACACGGAAATCAGAGTATATAATCTTTCAAATATCGTCCATTTCGTCTCATTTTTGCACGTTGACTTCATAAAGGGAATGATTATATATAATGGAATTTTTTGCCACTATGAAAGCAAAAGAAGATATCCTACTTCAGCAAAAAATAATAAATTGAAAATACGACCTTTCGGTCTATTGAGATGAACTGAAAAGTTCACATCTAACTTTAAAAAGCAAAAAGGGCTTCGAAGAAGTGTGGAGTTAGTAGAAATCACTCGCTTGAGTCAAGCAATTCAAAGCATCCTGAAAATTGAGATTATCAAATCAAGCTGGGACGACTACGAAAGGCTGGTAAAAAAGGCACAGTGTAGCACAAATAATATGCACAAAAACACCACCATATTGGAATTTTATACACTCACATTAAATACAAGGAAAAGTTACAACTTTCAAGTAAATGAAAAAAGATTTAGCAGTCTGATTGGTGGAGTCTCATGGGAAAAGCCCCACGGTGAGTTGCTGGACGAAAATCGGGAAGCGTTCACCGTTGCAACGGAATTTTGAAGCATATGTTCAATCAAAGATACTCACTGGAAAACCAGGTGAAGTTGTTAAGGGAACTGGCAAAGCTACAGCAAAAATATAATGGGAGGATTAATATATTTATTCTGGAGCGTTCGCGGGGAATCTAGTGGACGTTAGGCAGTTTTCTTTGCTAGGCTGATAAACACCATGCAAGTGCGTCAAATTAAATACGACGAATTTCACAACTCAACCTTTCTGCGTAAAAACAAATGTTTCACGACAATGTCGATATACTGTTGCGTCATCAGTTTCCCGGATGTTTTGTGATTAAATAATAAATTATTTAAAAAATTCAAAAGGATAGTCGGAGCGAAGGCTTCCGCTGTTACATGATATGTTGAATCCCATTTTTTCAGTTGCAACTGCGCGTGTCAGCGTATAGGTGATGACAGTTTCTCCTCCGTTACAGAAGAAACTTGTCGTCACCTTAAATGCTGACAGAAGTAGCCGCACCCGAAGAAGTGGGATCCAGCAATTCAAAAATATGTAAAATGTAGCCAAAAACAAAGTCGTGCACTCATATCCGAAAAAGACAAATATTCATGTTTAACGTAATTTATCACTTATTCTTCTTTTCGCTAAGTTCACTTTTTTGTTACTAACTAATTTATAATTTTATGATTTATGATCAGAGTCTGTCAAACGCCATGCGTTCACATGTTCCACACACTGATGCGAGTATAGATGGGTTAATAGCCACTGGCAATGAGAAGGCACAAACATTACCACAACGTGACTAACGGCATCAAGAACTTCTAGAAAGGAAAGAGTCTCTGCTATGCAGCCTTATGTATGAAATATGATAATCGTTACCTAATTGGACTATATTTCACCTGGTAGACAACGTATATTGTCTCCATTGACTTCCGGGTTCCGTTATACGATTACACAAATTAAGCATACGAGCAAAATCTACTGTTGCATCTTATCCTAATGAACGCAATGGGATACATGTGAGTTGATTTTTGGCCCGCTTCTCAGCAGTGCACACATCAAGGGGAGTCGGGGACAGTGCATGCCCTAAAATTCCAAGTTTTTGTTAACTCTCCTCCAACAGTTTTCCAAACTTTTATACAAAATCAAAAATTTAGCAGCACGATATTTGAACTGTGCTTTATAGATGCATAAGTTCATTTATATTAATAAAAAAAAGGGGAGAGAAAAAACATTAACTTAAGAAAATCGTCCCGAAGGGGCATTTTTCCCCGGTTTGGTGGAATGTGCAACACAATGTGAAAAAAAACGAGTGCGAAAAGTACCTACGAATGAATAATTATGAATGTTACTTTTTTCACGTGAGATGGTGGTGAACGTAAAAATCAAAGCATTCACGGCATGATATTAAAGTTTTTCTGTAGTGCAGACTATTTACTACGGCACTTATGTTACTGATTGATAATGGTAATCGGTTTAACGGTCAATATTTGCACCATTACATCCACTCAACACATCGTAACAGCACGCTTCATGCTCCCTTTCTAAGTAATCCGACGGCGCAATTACTCCAGCTCACCTTATTACTTTTCCAGTCGTTAATAATCATCCGGAAAAAAATGTACGGAGTACTAAGGCGTATGACGGCGGATTAAGGTTCATTTGTTCACGAAGCTGATCAACACTGATTCTTCAGATTCTTGTAATTAGTGAATTGATTCCAATCGAAAATGCGAGGCACACACGCTGGGCATTGTACAACGTATGCGTCCTTTTTAAGACGCTATTTAACCTAAGGGTACCGTTTTTACCACCTGTCCACATTTGTCTCATTTGTTTATAAACTCTGTCACACACTTATGTTTTTTCTCTGCCCAAAAAATATTAATTCCCCATTGGGACCATAAGTGCGCACAGAACTATTTGGAAGTCATAGGTCCAATACAATACAAAAGATAATTTTGGATTTGGAGGTTCCATCGCAAAAATAACTTCTTTTAATTCATATTCTGGCTAATTATGGAATACGGGTCTTCTACATGGATAAACAATTAAATCATACCTTTGCATGTTATTCAATTTTACTAATTGCGCTTAAATTAATGAGAATTTAAATTTCAAGGATGGGAGGAAAATGGGAAAAATAATATCTATATTTCTATCAAATATAAATGTCATGTTCCCAAAAAAAAGTGCATAAAGGAATCGAATTCTCCAAAGGAAAATAATAGTGATGAAAATTAGGCTCCAATCCATCTAAGCCTTTAGTTATTTTTGCAAGTAATTAGGGGGACTGAAGTCAACAAGTGTTAGCTCGATATAAATGGCGTAGTGAGGCGAGAGCAGTATCTTTCAAACAATAGAAACGGAAAGGTGGAATTAGGAATGTGTTTTGTCTCACTCAGTCACGGTAAAAGCTGGTGAAGGAAAAGGATTGATGAAGATCATGAAGGAAATAAACATTACAGCAGAAAATGGACACGAAATACATTACTTCAATAGATAAGGCGCAGTGAAGTGAAATAAGATTTTTTCAACCAATGCAAATAAGAGAGTGAAATAGGTACTTGTTTTGATTCACCCAGTCGCAGTGGAATAACCTTACACAAAAAGATAGATGAATATCACAAAGGGAGGAGAAATGAGGGGAGATCCAACAGTAGACGGCAGGGGGTAATGCATTGAGGGCTTGCATTAAATAGAGGAGACACTAGAGAGATAGAAAATGTGTTAGTTAGAGTGACGACGTTAAAAATGGAATCACGATACAGGTTGCCCACGAGAAAAGACAAAGATCAAATTGGTGTGGTGACAAGAGCATTAATTGAAAAAATATTCCCATCAAGAGAAAAATGTTTGAAACTGCTGGGTTTGAAACTGCTCCTCTTGACGTCATTAAGATGGCAAATTGAAGGAAGGTCCTCCGATGAAAAAGTGAAAGAGAGGTGCTACTTTTCTCTGCTTAGGCCACATCTCGAATACGCCGCGAGCATTTGGGACCCTGCACAGAAAGAATGAAGTTGCGAAGTATATAAAAAACAAGGAAAAGCAGCAAGCTTCGTTAAAAACTGCTGCAAGCCGTTGTCGACTCAGGATGATACACGCTGGCCTTAGATTACTTGGAAATTTCAGATCAAGCGAGTTTCAGTACGACGCGATGGATATAATTTTGTCCCGGTGCCGTATCTCTAGAACTGATAAAAACGACAAATTATGAGAGATACACTGCCGAAGTGACAGGTACAAAAGTTCCTTCTCTTCAGGCACCATTAGTCATTAAAACGAAAACAGCATCCACTAATGAAAGACACGTCTTTTACATACAATTTGACTCTGTCCTCTCCCCCATCCTTTTCCTTATTCCCTCCCCTTTCATGTCTGGTGTCCTTACTGTTGAGATGGCAATGTATCAACATCAATCCCATCAACTCATTGAGCTATGGTGTTTATATATATTTAAAATGAATATGGGTTGCTAAGTGTATCTATCTTGTTGACGTTGTTATGTACGTTATTATTGTGTTTTCTGTTTTGCATTAAAAAGGTGATGATATAAAAAGACGCAAGAACTAGCGTTGTTTTTCTTTGTAATATATATAACCTATATATCCTAAGATAAAAATACCACTTCACTAACAACCCCTGCCCCACGCCTCTGCGGCGGCTCGCAGGGTATCATGTAGATGTAGAAGATCAGGGTGATGCCTACACCGGGTTTCTCTCCAAGCTCAAGTCTTTACCCAAAATAAATCCTTTCAACTCAATAAAGTGAATGGTATAATGAGGTGTAATTGCCTTAGTGCCCAGACCAGGGAAAACCGTGAAAACGACCTATAATTCTAACTACGCTTACATACTACCCAGCAAGATGCCGCAGGGGCGTATGGCAGAGGGTGAAAAGCTACAACTTGACGTCAATAAAAAATGGAGGGAATAGGGAAAAGGAGTACGAATATGGAAAGGACGAAAAAAAATAACACTTCTATCCCAGCTTGCTACAAAAACTGTGTTGAAACTATGCAGATTTTTCAACTCGAGTGAACGAACGCCGTTTATAAACGGCGTTCATTTCCACGCAAGAGAACGAACGCCGTATTAATTAATACGGCTCTGCGGCCAAGCAAGATGAAGGCAAGGAAACATGTCCCGGGTGTCAATGGGGACCCTACACTGCTGGACTTGAGACTGCCGCGGGCGGGCGGGAATCATCTCTACCCTTTCTCTCAGTGACAGATCTCTCATTGCATGTGGCCGCGGTTACCTATTTGTTTTCACAGTGGATACACTAAAAAACTAAATGAAGCTTACTCGAAAGATTTTATTACATGTATATTGTATTTTGTAACAAGCTCAATTAATAAGTTTGTATGTATTATTTATTTTTTTCTGCCCATGTTTTGGCGCAGGATGAAATGGTTTTTTGTTAACTTTTTAACAATGATTGGTAAATTAATTGGTTCCAACATTACATGTGTTCTGTGTAAAAAGTTTGTATCGTAGCAGCAATGCAATTCATTACTGAAGGCAGCCTCTCCACACGTCTGCGACCTTTGAGGCTGCCTAAAGCTCCAAAAAATTGTAAATAGGGTACACTGTGCTATGAGTAGTTTCGGAGAGATAAATATATTATATATTATAAATATAGGTTCCCAAGTGCGTTCCTCATGTTTAACTGAAAACTTAAAAAATTTAAACGGAACTCTAACGTTACTTAAGCTCGTATTTAGTTAAGTTTTTGGGAGCATCCTTAACGTAAAAAAACATTGCTAGTATTTACGGTAAGAGTTCCGTCCTAAATTTGTAAATGCACAGCAAAACACAAGAGTACACTTCTAAGTCTATATATTCCGAGTGCGGAACAAATTGTTTTTGCAATTCACGAAATATACAAATAGTTGACCGTAGACGTGGGCTAACACATAGACAAAGGGTCGAGATTACTCTTGAGTTTCGGTGACCTGAGAACTAAGGTCCCAAAACGGACGAAAATTATACCTGTGCGATTATTCAACCTTAGAGTTCCGTACAGGGGAATAGAGTGAAATGCTTACGGCACTCGTAACGGGAGAAGTATTTCTCATCACAAGCCTTCGCCACGCAAGGGCTAGAGATATCGTGTGAGGCTAAAATAATACTCTCAGTGTCACCCGGAAATTCGCCGAATATCAACGGGGACCGGGTAGGTGTGGAGGATAGAGTACTGTCTTTCCATCCCGAAGGCCCGGTTTCAAGTTTCTCCGGAATCACGAAAGCAACTTGAGCGGTATGTGGAGAGCACTTCAAGTGCATTGTTCCGTCCGCAGGAGTGAACGTATAACTGTGGTCCCCATGTCTCCTTCCGTTGAGGTTGTTCCACCGCGGCTGTGAGTGAATACAAATACTTATTTTCAATTTTTGTTTAAATAAGTTTTAAAAATCTGACTTTTACTTATGACATGCATTATCTTTTGAAAATCAAAATTAAGATACAAAATATACAGATTATTCGACGAATATTTTCTTAATGAACACTTTTTTATAGCCACACAAAGGCTGACTCCAGCGCCATTTCTAGGGAATTTCCACATTTTGACATAATTATCGCAGTAATTAGCTAAAAACTCAAAAAATAAGGTCGTAAGATTCATCTACATTATTTGAATAATATTTTCTGGTAGTGTTTACCTCTTATGACAGTTTTCTGTGAATATCGCATCTATATTTGATGGAAAAATACTATTTATCCCCGTGAATCTCCCTTTGTACATCATGCAATTTCAAGTTTAATTTGCAAGAAAAATAGCATGGAACGGTAGTACCTTGTAGTTCATATCAGATAGACACGTTTTTCCGTAAGTAGCCAGCATACAAATGAAATTACATCAATGTCATTTAGGTAGTTGGAACGATACAGTTCCCTAGTCATAATGGAGAACATATTTGAATTTATTTTTTAATTTCAGTGTCTGTAAGAAGTATGAAGTAAATAATGGAGTATTAATGGTGCAAAAATATATTTAAATATGACAAACATTCTCAGCAATTAAATTACTATAACCACATAAGTCTCTAAATGCGAGCATTCGCCTTGCGGGGCCAAACATGAAATGACGACATTACCTCGGAAAGTGAAATAAAGCAAAATTAAGATTTATGAATTATCTTAAAGTATTTAAATGCCAGCTGATGGGGAAACTGCTGGAGGTGCTCGGAGTCCTGAGAACAATGTTCTGAGAAAGGAAGCTAGCAATAAAAATTAAAATAAAAAACAGCCATTGTAACAATAAATGAATAGTCGGCAATAAATTAAAGTACCAGTTTCAAATGCATAGCAGATTGAGACCACATGCGGCTCATATTTTACTAATTACGTTCGTTTCCTCACTGAAGGAATCGCTGAGAAATTTTGGGTAGACAGCAAGAATATGACGGGAAAAGGATTGAATGCATCCGGTGTGTAAAATGCTTCATATATATTTTACAGGAAATACACAAGACCAGGAAGAAATGTTGATAAAACAGTCAGAAGTAGAGGGAGATAATATGAGCAAAAAATATGAGAAGGCTGCACATGCATGCATAAATGTAAAAGAGGCCGGAAGTATAAAAAAAGCATTTGCTACCGTGCGAAATAAAAATTGAAAGAAAACACTGCCCTGGGATAGTATTTTCTCGAATATATTCTAGAGAAATTATTTTTTTCCATTTGACTGCCATGACGAAGAAAATAGACGTTTGCAAAATCACGGTGAATCAAAGATAGTTCCGACTAGTACGCAGCTTTGGCATTTTTATGTCTTGGGATGCATTTTTTTGAACGGACATTGATGATATACAGGAAATATTGTCAGAGACAATGCAGAGAATGAATAATAAGGACTAAGATATTTCAATTTTCCACAGATAAAGTTTTAATCGACCCGGGTTTTGTGCAGAGAATGTAATTAAAAAATGAAATATTTGGCTAAACTTTCATATCCGCATTGATTTCAACTCAAATGCTACAAGCCTATAAGTTAAAGTAACTTGAGCGAGATATCATTACTTATTATATTTAATGAATTTGGTCTCAAAATAAATAAAAACACCTCATTTATCTAATGACTCTCAAATATCAGACACTTATTTCGATATTTTTCAATTTATTAAAATGGAAGCAGTTTTTCGCGGGCAATGGCACGCCGTATCCTCCTGAGACGAATTATTTTTAAAAAATTGGGATAGTTGAGGCTACATAAAGATGTGTACTTCGTATGATCCCTCAGTTTTCAGTTCCCTAAGCAATTGCTGGGAACCTATCATAAAAAAATTTAGACTACGCCGGAGAACACAATGTCTGGGGCGAAAAAGACTCCTCTCGGAATCCAAGTAGTAACATAGCGACCCAAACTGAAGGTATTAAAACAGAAAAATCGAAATCCTGGCATAAATCACCTTGAAGACGATGGCAGAGTGAGTCATCGAAACGTCGGTTCCTGAACTCATGACCCGTTTGGAAAACCGTGAGTAATTTACTCATACGGTTCGCCGCAAGAAACCAGGTCCTTTAAGTCCAATTTAATTAAAAATTAAATGCAAACTAACCTGAATATCAAAATTATTACATTCCTGTAACTTAAAATACCCTGAGATTTTTTATGGAAATATTTCTCTGGTTTTATCAAATACCACATCCGATCTCTAATAAAACATACAGCAGTGTTAAGAGGTATAATGTACACCTGGAAATATACATGACGATTAAACTGAAATTTTCATAAAAACTAACAAAATTAGAATTTTTGAGACTTTAACTATATAATTATTTAGCGCCGCACGCTTATAAACCTCAAACCTAGCCGTAGGTTTTTTAACCGATTTAAAAAAATGTATCATGTTTAGAAATAAGTTTCTCAGTGATGATAATAGACAAAAAAGAACTACACAGCACTAAATTTCTGGCGGAATTTATGCCTGGGATATTCCTCATTTTCAGAAACGCGCAGCAGCATTTTCATGATGATATTTTGGTATCCAACGATAGAATTATGGGATCTATACTTTATGATCCTCAAGGCAAAATTCAAATAATATAATGTGGAGCGATATCTCGCTCGATGCTTATCCTCATTTATTCTGGCTCCTACGAAATATATCCGTGCCGCCGCACAACCCGCGCGGTCTCGTGACCTTGCCTCCTCCGATGTCCATCCTCGAATGCTTCGCTCCCCTCTCCCGCGCTTCCAGTCGCTCCTCTGCTCTCGTCAGAGGCGAAGGCCTCCTGGGGGGCTATTCTCTATCTCGAAGCTACCGATGCCGTAGCTTCGAATAAGCTACCAGAATTGGCTTCCAACCGTATTCTCTAACTCGCTGGAGCTTTCTCAAGAACGTGATAAGAAGTGGAGAGAGGTTTGGCGAAAGGCGGGTATGAGAATCTTTTTAAATCAAATCCGCGGAAACTTCAATTCTGGTGACGTCATTCTAATAACCAATGGGAAAGCTCGTCTCAATGTTTTCTCGTGGATAAAACCGGTGAAACCTGTTTTAAGGCCGTTTTAGACGGTGAAGATGTACGTGCATCGTGTTTAGCGAAAAATTCCACGCATTAAAGTTATGCGTGCAAAATTCTAAAATGTTTTATTTCTGCTCACATAATCTCGTGAACAATCTCGTGAATACGAACGCACGACGTCCATCTTGGCTGTTTTGATCACTTGAAATAAGATTGTTCGTAAAAATATTCGGAAATTAGGGTTCATGTCGATGATATGGTTCAAAATGATTCGTGCTATTTGCTTTCGTCAATTACTCGTTGCTTCAAATCATTTAAATAATATACGAAGATGAAGCTTTCAAAAGAAATGCGAAGGTGATACACGTTACCACGACCCACTATGTATTTCATTATGGGCTGGGAATCACATTACTCACCGAAGGTAAATATGGCTTTCCATCACTCCAGTTAATATCTTTTTTGTGAAAAAGCCCGCTAATGGCGAAAATGACAAAGTAACCCAGTGAAATTGCAAGGAATGCACATTTTATAAATGTAGGAAACATACCCGTGCGTTGTATAATTATAGATAGATAAGCGTAATAAAATGTCCAATATTTAAGCAGGGTATTCAGAGGCCGCGCTTCGTGAGGCTACCGTGGGAGCTTATTGGGGCTACGGAAGTAGCTTCGTGACATTTACAGAATATGGGTGGGAGCCTAATATGCTACCGGTAGCTTCTGCTTGCTCTTTCTCCGGTAGCTTCCATGATAGAGAATACCGATGGGAGCAAGTAGCTTATTGAAGCATCTTTTTGCCAGAAAGCTCCGATGCTTCGAGTTAGAGAATAAGCCGCCTGGAACACGAACACTCAGTGACGCGACGAGCCGAGTGTACAAAGCGATGAAATAGAGACGCATTCAACAGGTGGTTAGATGTGCCAGCAATTGACTGCCCGCGCCCAATCGCTACGACGACCGGAAACACCGGAAACATAACTCCCCGTTTCATCTGCGCCAGGAAACAAAAGCCTAATTTCCTGCGGCCATTTTCATTTCATCACAATCGTCATCAATCTTTCATAAATCAACTTTCCACGCCACGTTTTCCTTCGCTACCTGTAACTGTTATGAATGAGTTCTCGGGTTTTCAGACGCTTCATTTTCTTATTTAATTTTTTGCCGTTACGCATAACATCTTTACCAAATAAATATTATGCCACAGGCGTAAATGTAAGAATTTGCTGAACACATTGAAATAAAGGCAAAACGAGTCAAATGTTTTTATCTTTAACTTTAACACAATGTACTGTTTTTCAGTGGTTTGAGTGAAAGTTTAAAAAATAAATATTCAATTCCTCAAAATTTCTTCTCAGCAAGTTTTTTTAAAAGCGAAACATTTTTTGATCCACAAAAAAATAATTACACTTTATTTTATGAGAGATTATGATTTTTTCCAGTTGAAAACGTCTCACGTAGAAACGGCGGCCGTGTTTTTAATAGGCTTTATGAGGAGCAACAACAGTGTCAGTGTAATTTCAATATTCTTTATCCTAAGACCGAACTCAACATCCAAATCCGAGGAGAAATTCGACCCAGCGACCACCAGGTTGAAAGGCCTGCGCGTTTCAAATCTGGCAACCGTAACTGGCAATTTAACGTACTCTACTAACATAAACTAAAATAACACAATACTCTTAAGGCTTGCCTTCAATATCTCCGGCTAAATATATTTCGGGTATGAAAGTTGAAGTCATTACTTTATTAGTACATTTCTCAAAATTTCTATGTATTACACGTCAACTACCCGATTATACAATTTTCGAACTCTCAATTGCGGTGGTTGGAGCATATTTTTGTTTATCTAACAATTTGAGTAAAATTTTACATACTGTTTTTATTTGTGATACCTATAAAAAAAAGTGAAAAAATTGCATCACACCGATTTGGTTTTTGGCAATTCAATGCTATTTTTAAGCGTTGCCTCATGGCACATGACATATTTCGTTATATTTCGATTACATATGTACAGATGTTCTTCTAAACGTGAAATGATATATTTATTATTATAATAATTGTTGATAACAAATATCAAGGTGCCACGCCGGGTCCAATTAACAAAAAAAAATTCTGTATAGGTTCGTCTGTATTCCAAATACCGCGCCGAAAACTCTAGTCATGACATTCTTTAATGAAAGAAAAATTTAAAGAAAACTATTGTGTATCAATTTCAATACTGCCTGCATGGCGAACTTCACCCAAAACTAGATGAACTTAAATGAAATGTCCTCCAAGAGTTTTTCCGGCTCATTAAAAAAATATTAAAATGATGAAGAAAAACTCGATGACCCACGCTTACCGCTCCAGCCAACATAACATGAAATTATCGAAATGGCTGCATCATTCTGAGGTTAACAACAAACAGACCGCCAAATTAATGATTAGAACTCTATTTCATTCAGCTTCGGGACCCAAACGAATTAAAATAATAGTGCTACTGACGCAGGTTTATGTTCATAGGACGCTCAAAAATGTGTATTCAAGTGCCACTTTTATCTTATTTATTTTAAAATCATATAGAAAGTTCGCGCGAAAGAACTCGACTATAACTAAAGCCAATGCAGCATTAGTCACTTTTTAAAATGCGGCTGCGCGACAGGTTAGTACTAAAATATGTGGATTATTTTACTGCACTTTTTTCTAAGCACCTCTAGGTACAGGAATACAGCAGAAGCGTCTCAATTAGATTTGTTATAAAATCGTTATAAAAGGTAAAACTTTGAAATTTTACAAAAACCGCTAATTTATCACATATTTCATAGCGATGCACGACCAAAAGATATCATATAAATATAATTTATATAATTTAAGACATTTTAAATACTTTTAAAATCGTTTACGCGATATAGGACTGTAGTCATACCACCCTTACATACTTACAAAAAATATTGAAAGTTTATGGTTTCTAACGATTTTTATCAAACTTTAACGGAGATGCGGGATCGGAAGATATATAAATAAAAAATATTTTTTATATTATTTTTTCTTGTCTATACCAATGACAACTTTTGTGCGCTATAGTATTCCGAAATATAATACTTTATTTTTTTCGAACCACTCTAATAACCGGGTATTAGAATAGTGTAACACAAGTATTTTCTATAAGCCACTGGATTGCGAGACAAAAACGTTCCATGCTCAAGAAATCGTACATATCAACCTTCAGCCGCGTGAACACCAAAATCATCACATATTTCGGAAGTGATGTCAATTTTCTATCAATTGCATGAATTAATAGCTTGGGTAATATCACGGCCAGTGATGCAAGGAACCACTCAAGCGGGTCACCTGGACCATAGGGAGAAATTTTACAGTGGCGCCCACCAGAAGCAGGCAGAGAGAGGCAAACAACTTGGCAACAATTTTAATCGTTCCGCAATGACTCGACCTTAAATGGTCATGCGACAAGAAACAAGTGAAAAAATTAGGGGTCATAAAGCCATTTCCGCCGTAACACGATGCTCAATCACCACGATCATAAAATTAAATGCAAGTTTGAATATGAAAAACCGGTGAAAATGCACTTACAGAACATTAAATCCATTCTTCGTGCGTCAAAAACTTATCAACATGGATTAAAGGAAATAAACCAAGAAATAAACCATATAAGACCTTGATAATGACAATATAAATGTGGAAACTATGGTCGGTAACAAGAGTGGAATGTAAAAAGGAGAGAAATTATTTAATGTGTCGCGTTTCCACAAAAGTGACCCTGAAACTATAACCTAAATAAAATCACCTTACGAAAACCAAAACAAGTAAAGCACTCTCTTGCTTCAACCTTTCCTGGGGCGTTTACAAAGGAATACACGACAGAGGAACACGGCGTGAGGCATCTTGCGTTCATTTGGTGGATGGTGTTTGCTGAAAATAAGTAAGAGCAAGACAGCATTTTACATAAACAAGCCCGCGCATAGAATATTGAGCAAGTATTTTGAATCCATCAGGAAATAAGGTGATTGTAAACCGGATTAGGTGAAATGACGTTAACGTAAAAATAAGTCACGATAAAAGCGAAGTGGAACTGACTAATTGGATGAACTCGGATGACAATTACTCCAAAACACGATGACAGTAAGCCCTATTAAGACTTCAAGAAAGTAAATCCATGAAATCACGTCCTGGTAAATAAAAAATATTAGGACTAAAATTTCACGCGTACTCGTTCACGTGCCTACGGAGATATATTTTTTCTCAATTTTTAGTGTAATCGCCGATTCCACATAGTTATTTTGCATTCAGGAGTGAAGAACAAAGATATCACACGCAGTTTGGTCTGAATAGATGCCTTAAGTTTCAAATTTATCCGTTTGAAAGTTGGTTCACATTTTGCCTGGTAGGTAAATTATGAGATTCAGATTAGGAGCCCGGCTTCGATTCTGATTCTAACGAGACCTTTAAGCTCCCTCAGCACATCGTTAGATTTCATGACACAGATAAAATAAGGGAGACATGCATTAGGAGTGATATATAAAAATATTCCTTATTCCTTAAAGTACTTCGTAACCTTAAAAGTTGCACGTTACATACACATCCATGTATATAAATATGACAATGCTTCGTAAGTAATTTTCACTAAAATAACACAAAAATGGCAGGAAGCCTTGAGGCGGCTAGAGCGGTAATCGAGGGTCATCGAGCGCACATAAACATAACTTTTCAAGTAAGTTGAAAAAAAAATTGGACCACATTTCACTGAAGTGCACCTATTTATGCGTTGAAACTCACCACATAGTCAGTAATGGAAATGATAAAAGAATTATATTTTTAAATTTTCATTATTTGAAACATGCTATGACTAGAGTTTTCGGTGCTGTATTTGAAATTTGGAATAACTTTTATTTAAATATGTTTTTTTTAATAATGGACTAGGCATGACAACTTGATATTTATTAGCAACAGTTGCAATCATAAGATATGTTTTCATTCACGTTTAGAAGAATATCTATACATATTTAATGGCTTTGCTACGAAATATGCCATGTAACAAAAGAGCACGCGTAACAATAGCTTTGCATTGCGAAAAAACAAATCGGTACAGTGAAATAGTTTCACTTTTATCTATAGATGTCACTAAATAGAACACGTAAGCAAATTTTCACACAAATCTGTACAAACAGAAATCGGTCCAACCACCTTAAACCCCCTATCTAACGCCATACATGTGGCTTTCGGGCTAACACGTGCACGAAGATGGGAAGTTGACTATAATGTCCAACAGCTGTAAGGACACTATGAATTCTCATTGAAATTTGCTTATAATTCTAAGACTCTCAGATAAGAGTTTGATAGCGAATGACTGAAGCCATCAGCACTCAGTGCACAGTGACGGCAGTAGGTGCGAGCAGTATGGGAAGGATTGGAGATGAGTGAGTGGAAAGCCGTCCCGGGAGCCTAGCGAGGGATGCCTCACTGGTGAGCCTATACCCTTTTTCCCAACTCATGGCGGCTAGCTTTCAACACGCTGGTGTACCTTTCACTTTTTCAGCAAATCACAGAAGACTGCCATGGGAGAGGAGCGAATCCAGTCTCTCGCCGACCGTAGTTAGGTTCACTTCAGTCTCATGTCATGTGTTGCCAAATTTACTCCGGTTAAGAGTTAAAATGCGTGGTTAACGCGACTCGTCGCCACCTAACGTGCATTTATTCGCAAAAACTGATTCCTCTGTTTTGCCGCCGGGAACCAGAAACTGAGGTGGGAGGGGTAATGCCTTTCATTGGTTACCCGCTCTATGACGTTTACCCGCCATGAGCTGGGAAAAGGGTATAACCGAGGCTTTTGGGTGCGATCAAAGGTTCCTCGCGGTGACTGTATGAATGAACTCTTCCTTCCTCCTCAACCCATTTTTCGCCTCATGCTACGCATTCAAAAACCCAAAGGCAGCTCCCGACATTTGGATTTGCAGCGTGAGAGCCCGAAATATATCAGCAAGAATAGCAAAAAGTTGGGTAGATTTTTTTCTCTTGACAAAATCTTTTGTCTTTTTCTACCGCATAAAATAAACTTCGATAAATCCCTGAACCGTTCGGCCCAAAAAGTACATGTGATAATTCTTGAATATTATCTACGAGCTGAAAATCCATTCAAGTCTGCTTAGTGATAATTTCACCACTGATCCCATTACAGAGTTATGATTTAGGTCTCATATTTAAGCAGGGAACAAATGAAAAAGTTGCGTCGCAATACATGACAGCTCATGACGGCGGAGTTGTAGTGACATGGTAGAGATGATTTTAGAAAAACCTGAAATGAAAATAACTTCCAAAACCGGCACTAGATTTTTTACTAAATTAATCGAAAAATACGTGCTATAGCCATCTCAGGTGGACCATGTTTTTGCGAAGAAAGATGATTCACTTTCGCACATAAATACGCCAACTACTCACTTCTTTATAGTGGCTGGAGCAGTAAACATGCGCCATTGAGTACACATAAAAATCATTTTTTAGCACAAATATATTCGGACCACATTCCATTTCAAGTACCTTTATTAATGCGTTGGATCACACCATACATCCAGAAACGTAAATGATACAAGAATTATATTTTAAATTTTTGCCTTGATTCAAGCATGTTATGGTTTCAGTTTTCATTTAACATATAATAACATTTAAATATGTGTTTTTGAACCTTTCAATCGGCGTGACGGCGAGCGATTTGTTAGATGCCATTATAATAATATGAAATTTATTACTTCGCGTGTAGAGAATAACCCATTTTTAATCGAATTATTAATGAGTAAATCTGATGTGCCGGAAGGCAAAGTATTTAACTATAATTGAGTTGCTCATTAAATAAATGTCACAGCAAAATTCGAAATTTAGACAAAATTATATTGAAATACGTTTTTTTTGGAATATTGGACTCAGCGTGACACCTTGATATTTTTAGTAACAGTTTTCGTAATGAGATATGTATTATTCTGCGTTTGGAAGAAAATATGTAGCTATTTAATCGAGTTATCAGTAAATTTAAGCCATGTTCTATGAGGCTACGGGTTAAAATAACATTCAACTGCCTAAGAACCAAATCAGTTAAAAGCAACTTTTTCACTTTCATCCATAGATATCACCAGTAAGAACACGCATCCAAAGTTTCACGCGCATTTGTGCCTGGACTAAAATCTCTCCGGCCACTTTAAATTATGGTTGGAACGATAGTAATAATGAGGGGAGCTCGCTCGCGCACGCGTGAGTCACGCCCACGTGGCTCAGCGGTGACGGCCGCGGCGGCGCGCGTGCCCTAAACGGGGAGGCACGCTTCCGCCCATGCCGAAGGACTCCGCGGGGCACGCCTTCCCGTTCAGCGCCGACGGCGAAGTTTCCCCGCGGTTACGCCCCCGAGTGGGCGCCGGGCGAAGGAAGCGGAGAGGCGGGGAATCGTCCGGCGGGGCGCCTTGGCCTCCCGTGCGTGCCTCAAAGCCGAAAGGCGTGCTGCAAAGGTCACTTCTGCGTGAATGCTGATGCAGCCACATAAAGGGTTGTGATACACGAGGACAATTACATAAGTCTTTATGATACTTTTCTACAAAGACGAGGATGGCATGCACACCCGAAAGAACCGATGCTTCTAGCGTCGGTAATTATTCTCGACACCTAAATTTGCACGATCGTTGAAGACACCTCGATAAGGATACAATAAATATTCACAACTAAACATAGATTTAATATTATTGGAATCTAAATATGGAAGATAATTATCGACATCTCGCTTTGAAACAATTATTGACACATCGGTGTGGAAGGCAATAATTGAGCAATGATCAAATGTTTTCGGTATTTTTTACCATCAAAACAAATAGAGCAGAATCGTTTCAAACACATTGGTGGAAATATTGATATTGAACGATAGAGGTGATTCAACTTCTTTACGACAAAACAAAAAAATCACCAAACGCCTCTCACATTTCAGCACAAAATGAACCCTCTTCAATCATGTAGACTTCAGTACACAGCCCGGTATGGCAGGAGCATTGCTAGTATATCTTCATTGTCCGTATGAGTCAAATCCGAGCAAGTGTCTGCCCAACTCACTAACGCGCCTGTAAATTGGTTGTTTACGTCATCGCACGCAGCATGATGTGGCGGTAACACTACGCAGACTGCATAGCTAAGGATTCGCAGAATTCGGTAAACTCAGGTAGGCCTCTTCATACAGGCTTATCTATAATGGGTGTAGGGGAAACATACATACACAATGCATGTAGGTTTCCAAAAATATTCCAGCAAATTTAAAATACCATGCAGTAACACTCAAGCTGAAAATGGGTTGTACCATTCATAAAATAACTACAATGGACACACAAATTCCTCTCAAAGCAAAATTTATAAGTATTAACAAAGGTTCAAGTTTCATTAATATGTAAGTACAATTAAGAGTGATATAGAAAGTAACGTACTTGGGTTACGTTTATTTCAGTGGCCACTTTAGATATGGACGGATTACTATTTGATCATGTGGAAGACGGCGGACAACTATGGGTAGGTTAGTATAGGAAGAATAATTCGTTAGTAGGTTACCATAGGTAATTTGTTGTTCTCCTCAAACTACTGCATGAACTAACTTCCAAAATGTAGCCTATTGCATGATATTTTTCACCATTAGAATGGATTCTGTGTTCCATTCATGTATGACTCATTAACCCTGGTTCTTGAAAATTTCTCAGCTTGAAAGACAACAATACCTGACACGTCCTCCAATCTTCGTCACGGTAATTTTCCGCCATGAATGCTTCTCCAATTAAAGGAAAGGTTTGAAAGCAGTATTTAAAATACATTAATATATTCAACTAACCCTTCATTATTTTTTCTACGGTACCCATTTTAACAGATTTTGTCACGTAAATAAATCCATGACAAACTCAAACTGGCCATCTCCTGGGAAACTCTTTTCCCTATTCACAAATATCTCACGGGCCGCTCTCAATTCTCGTGTGCAAACTTAAACATATGGCCAATTATTTCTTTTTAACTGCTACTTTATGACAAATGAAAAGTGAAAAACTTTGTGTATGTCCACAGTATTTATTTTAGTACGAAGCGTTTCAGCGAATCAGCCTGTATGGCATTTGTACCTGATGATAGCGAAGATGATTCGCTGAAACGCGTCGTACTACAATAAATACTGTGGATATACACAAAGTTTTTCACTTTTCATTTATCATTGCAATATGTTCCACAACATCTCGCAGAACACCGTTGAATACATCTGCTACTTTATATTTTGCGGACTCGGATAACAACTTGCTTCAGCAAATTTAATAAAAATATTATTTGCTAAAGCTGAAATGCACTCCGCAAATCATTTCCTTTCATTTTTTACCAACATTTTGAACAAATCCTCGAGGATAGTGCGTCCAATACGACTGTATTGGCCGAGCGTTTTTACTCTCCCGCAACCTAGTATTCCTTGACCTAAGCTCTATCTGAGATTTCCCCTTTCTAAATCCCTTTCTAAAGCACAGTGGCCACCGCTATCTGCCATTAGGTTCTTCAGCCCATTAGGTATTTAGATTTCAGTGTTGCTTTATTATCATTGGCAAACAAACCACCTAGTCTCTCACGATAACTGCGTTTTTCTCTAATCAGCACAACAACATTTTAACGTGCTCTCCAAGGCATATACTTCTTCTCATCTTTGAAAATTCTTGGCGTCACGGCGTTTCTCCTTCTAGCAACTTTTCTTCGCCCGGAGTGCTTATAACTGAACGAGTCAAATTCAACAGCAGAGAAAAAAATAAACGACGATAAGGGCATTTTTCCATATGAATACATGGAATGTCATTGGAATAATTAAAAGACGTGCAAACATTAAAAAAGATGCCAGGAAATAACTCTGGCATCGCACATCGCATCGTAGGTTTAAGCGCACTTTAAATTGTGGAAAAAAGCAAGTATATCACCACGCAAAGCAGCATACATTTTTTGCCCGAGTATTTAAGTCAACATTGGAGAGATATGTTTGAGGACCTCATGGCCATTCATTTAGTGTTAAAAGCCTATTAGAAGAACTTGGAATTACAATAAGGGAGCAACTTACATATGAACAAATCTATTGAGAAAATTCTGCGCCGATCTCTTGTCTATTGACATCAAGGTCTTTTAGCTAATTCAGATATCCTGCATTTGATTAGATTACAAACATAAGATTAGAGAAATAACCAGCCTAACGGATCGGTCCACATTGACTTTCCGCGCACAATAATGAATCTGGAAAACACGTTGCGACATGATAGCTAGTTTTTTCAGCTGAAATATATCGTGTTCAAATTTAGAATATCACAGAGTAATTAAATTTATGTGTTAAAATGGAGCAAGTTTTCTATGGCAAACAACTATAACTAACCTCATTTGATACCACTTTCATATCACGGAAAATTTAATTCGTTTCTCTATGCTGAAATATTGCCTTGAAGACTTTATAAGATGCAGATTTCAACATCAATCGGTAGAAAATGAGGGAAGATGCACATTTCATACATTCTGACTATTAATGAGCTTTTTATTCCTGAATAACATAGAATGTTAATTAATATTCTGTGATGTACAAAAATCAAAATCATCCTCAGAATAATATGGTGTTTTCAAAGCTCACAAAACACCCATGTGATCTTTTAAAGCCCACACACAAAAACATGTTTTCATGTACCTTCCAGCCCGACGTATTCCCCCATCGCTCGCAAGCTATTTCAACGATAAACCCGGGCAATGGGAGGACACAACTGAGAGAGAAAGTTGCACACTAATCTCGAAAGTAATTTTCCTCAACGATGACACATTTGCTAATTGCGCGCGCGGCTCGTCTGCGGCCCACACGAAGTAACACGCAGCGAACGTGCCCAAGGAGAAGAAACGAGAGAGTGTTGAAGGACAGGTATCACGGGTTATAATAATATCCAACACTCAATCCGTTTTAACTCTCGTCGACATTTATTTTGGGACGACGCGATTCCTTCACTCCTCCGAGAGCCACGCGAGAGTTTTGCAAAACGGAGACGGGTTTGCCTCGTATCGACTTTCGAAACCGTCGTCACTCGGGGACAAAACAATGAAAACGAGAGAGAGGGAGAGAGGAGAGAAGGGGGTGTGTGGGAAAGATGTGCACCGAGACTGGACAACGCGGACATTCGGCTGTGAAGTTTCAAAAAATTTTCCCCAAGGGACGACCGAGTGTCCGGCTCATGAGCCAAGGGCTCTCTCTCTCTGAGCATCAAATGGATCTCCCACACTCCATTCTCCGCGCGAGCATCTCCCTCCTCAGGCAGGCGGCCCCACGCTCCCCTCCCAACGGGACGTGGAACGTGAGACACGAGCATTACGTAAATGCAGCGAGGTAAGGAAGCTCTTCAGCATGTGCGATCAACAAAAAAGAATGAAAAAAGATATCTTTAGAAAGTGCCAAAAAAAATGGAAAATGATGAAAATAATCTCGGAGGCAAAAAACTCGAAAAGATACGTCCCAAAAAGGAAAAAATGCAAAAAAATAAGTGCACCGCGAGGTATTCTTCGTTAAAATATGGATCTTTTCAAGATTCAGCCCCCACACTGTTCTTTCCATTTCTCTTTTCAAACCTGAGACTGGTATTCATCGCAAATACAAGTTTTTAAAGAGGGACGGGTTGGTGTATTGGCTTCCCGCCCCGAGGGCTCGTATTGGAATCCCGGTGGGGGTGGAGACTTTTCAGAGGCAGTATCTCGATTCTTACACGAGTGAGACGTGAAGGGCACTTCGAGTCCACTATTCCGTCCGTCGGATGAAATGTCACACTATGACATCCTATAAGCCCTGCGATTAGACTAGCCTTAGCCAGTTTTCTCTCCCTGCCTTTCCACCTCACCAAGTAGAATCCAATCAATGCCAACCTACTCACCTATTCTAAATAGCTCGGATGACTTCAGCTACCAGTCGCCTTGCGTAACTGCTACCACTGCTAGTTTTTAAACATTGTCGAAATTCTACCATATGCAGTTCTACCTACATAATAGCTGTTAACGTTTTTGTCTATACATTACCGTAATATTTATGGCAAGTTGTATTCCCTAAATTAATACGCCCACACCAGTGACCCAGAAGTGCTGGTTTCCTACAAGAATGTTGTAAACATCGCACCCTCGGCGCAGCTAATGAGGTAGGACACCTTTCGAACACAAATTATGCATAGGACATCAATGTGATACCAGAAACAAGCGATTACAGCATGTTTATGGAGAATGTGCCGAAAAATGCATTCAGTAGCCTTTCATAACTAAATGTTAACAGATGATAGAGTCATTAGATAGATGCAGTAATCGGAAAGTTTAAATCTAATAATGTCACTACATATATTACGTATATATTCTTACTTTCCATAAGTACACTAAATAAAACTCGCAGAAGAAGACGCTTAATATCGGTATACATTTATAGTTGAAACTTAATGTCCAGACATTCGTACCATACACGCCGTTCCCTTTCGAGGTAGACGCAGAAAAAAGAGCGTATGCATTGCCTTTACGCCTAGAAAACTGGGTCTCGTTAAATAACTGCCTTCACCTGCCAAATCATTCCATACCACATTTTCACCTGCCACATTCATGAATCCCTTCCCAAATTTCGAGTATTGTTGTAATACGACTCGACTTCATACACGTTCTCTCACACTTTGGATTCCTCTCATCCCTTGTCCCAATAGTCGCAAAAACAGTCAGCCATGATTTCCCCGGTCTTCCACATCCACTCTCATCACTCACTTCTCCTTCATCAATCTGTTAATCAATTTTAAACCATGAAGCTACATTTATCTCGGGTTGCACTCTTTCGGTTGATGGTTCTATAAGGTAGTGAAAATCTCCGATGCACGGCGCAGAGTTGTGACAGGGTGCGAGATCATCCTTTCATTGCCCCTGGGGACCGCGAGACAAAAACCACATGGTACTAGCCACGCGTGGATTCCCGCCCCGCGATAGATGTCTCTCCTTGGACCGGTACTCGACTCGTTTACGTCAACTGTGTCATTCAAACGAGACAACACATCGCCGAGTCAAGCCAGAATTGTGGCAAGCATCGATTATACAAAAAACATACCAATAATAATATGATATGCATCAACAATGGCCACAAAGCCGCCCTGTTATAGGAAATTCTTTCTCGTTGGGGCTGAGTTGCGATGCTGCCTTTTCTTTTTAATAGCTTACATGCACTTTTTTTTAGAGTCACGCATGTTCCAGGCTCGATACCGAAAAAAAACCCAATGTCCCCATCTGGCGTGCGGGATGCTATAATCCGGCGAGAATCTGGAGCTCAATTCAATTACTCACGCTCGAATTTTATCTAGCAAAATGGACTGCATCGTCGTGTTTACACTCGTCTTGGAGATATGGTTCCATTGTTAAACGTGGAGAGGTACTACATTCGACAATGAAACTGCCATTTCACTACAAACGATCGGAAAACTAAGCGCCTTCCGTAACATTTCGAGCCGTACCGGTCGTGTGCATGTAACATTTAGATAAAACAGTTTCACACTTCAATTTCAGAAACGAGATCTCATCGCTGAAGGCTTCACGCAAATAACAACAGCTTACACTTGTCACTCGACCACGGACGAATTAGGAGATACATGAAACGAATTGAAGAGAACCTACCGATCAGGAGACGGTTTGACAAAACACGATTGATCAGGGAATCGTGGAAAAGATCGGACGGGTTCAACGATTCGGCACCATCACCGAACACCGAAGAAGCTGAGATAGTCGCTCTTCAAAACGTCGGGAGAAATGGAGAACATCACTCACTGGGAAGCCCGAGAAACACTGAATATGAAGGTTCGCCCGGAAAGCAGTAGATCTTTCTTCGAATCTTCAAATTCACGATCACGATATTATTCCAGAGTGCGCCATTAGCAACGAGACATTGCAAAGATCCGCACACACATGACAAACGTTGACTTGAGTGATGAGATCACATGCTGCACCGGCGAAGGCTTCTTTAAAACGTTCCACGGTGAAGGAACATGGACGAACTTGCCACACCATTTTATTATAAAAATGAATTAATCAAAAGTTTCACCTCATAAATGCCTAGAACTGAGATATATATTCACAACCCAGAAATTGACATCTGTTGAAACTTTTGCGGGATACTTTTAAAAATAAAACGACGCTAAATTATTAATTCGTAATACGATGGCACACGCATACATACGTAATCGACCTCGTCGAATGGAGGCCCGGAGTTGCGAGGAGAGAAATGGCGCACACGAGTCCCGGTCCCGCAACCGACGCCGGGCGCCACGCGTGCCCGAAGCCCTTACCTTCACTCGGAGGAGTCCCTCGTCGCCGTGCAACGCATGACTCCAGCGGAAGGCGCTGTCGGGCGGAGCGGCGTCGCCTGCACTCGGCCCACGGCTGCACTGGCCGGGCGGCGGGGCGGGGCGGGCGCGCGGCCCACGAGGACGCGACTGCGCCTGCCCCGGGACCCCGCACCCCCCCGCCCCGCTGCCGATCCAATGGCGCGAAAGCCTTGGATGCAACCGGCGGCGGATCGCAGTCCGTTCCCGGCAACTCACCGGGCGGCCGGCCGGCCCCCGCGGTTTGTCGCCTCTCCCGCTGGCCGCCGTCGACGGGGGGCCGCCGAACGTGTGCTTCAACGTGACCAGTGCCTCGTCCACGGCGGAACCATAGGCAGCACACGGTGGCTTCGAGGTTGTTGCAGTGATTTTTTTCCTCCATATACCAACATATTTACGTGAGACTTAGCGTGCGTGTTCTTATTGGTGATGTGTACATATATGTGAAAAGGCATTGCATTTTACCGATTTGGCAAATTATAGCCGATATGGCAATTTATTTTGATAGCGGGACTAGCCGGTGTGACCTTGATGGAGTCACCCGCAGGAGCACAAAAATTCGAAATTCCACATAGGTAAAATAAATTCTCCTTCACCGGGACTGGAACCCGGATCTCTC
This sequence comes from Pyrrhosoma nymphula, assembly GCA_963573305.1. NCBI lineage: Eukaryota > Metazoa > Arthropoda > Insecta > Odonata > Coenagrionidae > Pyrrhosoma > Pyrrhosoma nymphula. The sequence continues at coordinate 109,004,342 of OY754332.1, forward strand.
GAATACACCTAGGTAGCAGAACGCATCAACGAGTCGCGGTCCAAGCGGATATTTTTTTCCTCTGCGGAATTTCACTCTTACCGATGTTTTTTATGTAATTCTCTTTTTACACGTAGCCTAATGTTATGTGCGTGAGATATATTTCGCAGCAGTTGGATTGAATACGTACAGATTTGCCTCTAAAATCGAAATGAAACATTTCATATAATTAATTATAATGGTTGCGAAAAATATCAAGGTGTCACACCGAGACACCGATTCGAATACTGCATGTATGCTGAGTTCAATCTCATCAACCGATTCACCTCAATGAAACGTCATCGTACTTTTTACTTCAACATAGGTACTTGAAATATTATTTAAATGTGCACTCAATGACTCTCAAATACCTGCCACCTTAATGGGAGTGGATACTCTTCGAAAATGTCAAAGAAAATACGCAAATATTCAAAAGAATTTAGCAAAACAGATCTGGAGGGTTGGAGGGGATGCAATTCAGGTGGTAAGCTGGGCCATAGAGGGTGAAGGGCAATCACGCTTGCCCACCAATTCAGGTACATGACATCCTCGTCTGTTAACACGATTTTAGGTGGTAGGAGCTATTTTTGCTCAATTACAAATTTTCGTGAAACTTTGCATACGTACTCTCATTAATGATATTTATAGATAAAAATATTGCATCACACCGATTTGTTTTTTTGCCAATTCAATGCTATTTCAACACGTAGCCTTATGGCACATGACGTATATTTCTGAATAATTCAATTACATATACGTATTATTCTATATGTTCTTTATATTATATTATGCTTTAATTTGGGTGACAAATGTATAATGTGATTCAGGCATCATTCCAATTACTATGTATGGTAATTTCCTCCGCATAAACAGATGTGCCAATATGTAATTTGGTTGCCAATGTCATGGTCGACACAAAATCGGTGCTAAGAGCCGACTTATCTCTCTCTCCTCATACGTTACCCAACCGACGCGGAGAAGTGTTTCGGCTAACTACGTACGATAAGAGTAGAGTCTACCGCAGAGCATGTCACCCTCGACTTCCGCTCGGTATAACATGAACATACCGAAGCTCGGGCCACTAATTACTATGCGCATACCAAAAAATATGGGCAACTTGATTATAATACTAGCACATATTTTCAATCCTTGTTATGTCATATCAATTAATCAGATTAGAATAAATAGTGTATGAATAAGACTCCTTATGCTGGTTGGGTTGGTTATTTGGGAAGTCGACCGAAAACTAACGCCATATGCGTCATTAACCCACCGTCACTCGCGCGATCTTTTGGCACATGGATATCGACGCTGAGTACAAAGGCACTTCAATCATTTTTAATACCCGATTTGTTAATTTTAAATTTAATGGGATAAATTAACATTATTTTAATATTTAAAATATTAGGTATGGATTATAAAAAAATAATAATATATAGATATTTGTACCTAGAGTAAAAATATTATTAAATAATGAAAAATAAAATTGTATTATGCCACCAATTTATTTTACGGTACTACTAGTTCCAACGATGCAGCGTCATCTTCAGATTCCTAACGCCGCTGCGTCGAAACTAGTAGTACCGTAAAATAAATTGTGGAATAAAATAATTTCTTTTTGTTATTTAAAATGAACTTCCACAAAGTTGAGTCTGATAACATTGAGATGACACATTTTTTTATTGGTCATTTTAAAGGTCCAAAAATATCATGCGGCCAAACATGTTGTAAACGTTCTTGAGTTTTTGAAAATAATCTATTTAAATAAAAATCCATTAAAATTTTACCAAATGCATATTGACGTATAGTTGTGAAAAATTTTAACTCCAACTATCTCTCATTAGGATTCACTCCAATATTGTTTCTTCAATCAATTTCTCATTAAATTGTATATAGCAATCACAGAGATGAAAAGAAAATAAATGTTTAATCATTTAAAAAAAAATACTGCATTGGGCCAGAATCTACACTGCAAAAGAAAAATTATCTTAATCAAGCTCATAAAATTGTTCTTATTTCTGTTCCTGAAACTAATTCCTGAAAGTTATTACTCTTAGACTAGCACAACTTTAATAAACTGAAATGATGTGATTATTTATACACAAATCTGAGTTTTCAAGTCCAATAATGGCCATTGCCATAGTTTTAATAGTGGAAGAGGGAGAAATGCTAAAATTATACGCTTAAACTAATGTTTTCCACTTAGAGATGACAACGTGAAAATCGAGCGCAGGGAAACAAATATATAATCTTTTCAGCACACTAATTTCAGTCTCGCCACTGTAGGTGAATTAGTTCATATTTTAACGAACAAAAGAAAAGTGATCTGCAAGAAAATTTTCCATTACTCCATAAAATCCCATTGAAAACCCAACACGAAAAAACATAATTACAGGATGAACTAAAACAGATACAAAAAACAACTAATACCAGTCAAGGCTGGCTGAAACTGTACATATACACTATCTTAAATTAATGAACACATTTTGAGCTTTTGACAAATTTTCAATTATTTCCTTGCGAAAGTGCTCCTTGTCCTTGAACAAATTTAGATCTTCACCGAAAATTATTACAACTACTACAAATTCTATTTAAGGGTGCATTATTTTTACAATAGTTGCTTTTTGCGTCCCTTATGTAAAAAGTCCTCTTTTGCCTTCCCTCATTAATTGGTACTTACAAGTTTAATTTAATTAACGATTTCCCGTTGTTACCTTTGTTGATTTCATCATGTAAAAATAATAAATCACTCAATACTCTCTTGTCACCAGGTGTTTGGAGTTCAAGCATTTGTTATAACATATCATAATCTACACAATTTTCAAACATAGGGTATATGGCAACGAATGTAATACAAATGCCTGAATCTGTTGAATTTATTAATACAAATGCCTTAAAATTCTCTTCTGAACTCAATAATTTCATCATATTTCTTTATAAATGAGGAAACTTTATCAGTTTTTTTATTTTTCCCGACTAACTGGGCGATTAAGAACAATTTCTGAAAATTTCAGCCTTTCAGCTTGATTATAAACGCCTAGGAATTTGTATCAAAAACATCTGACGTTTTTCCGTGCCGTGTGGTGTTTCGTTAATGAGATGGTTTTACTCCTCATCAAGCGAGCGTGTTTACAGCGGGCGCTAGAGTGGGCGTAAAACACATAACGACGGTAAAGAAGTTTCACTTTGATAAGCACGGTAAAATAACATGGAGAGAAGGGCGTAAAATGGCCAATCAGTGGGTGACAGAGCTCACAGGATATGCAAGGTAAGTCTGTCAATTTTCACGGTGAGCCATCGGAATCACTCGGGAGAAGAGCGAGTCGTACGTCGAAACGTCGACGGAGATGGAGGACTTGATCCAACACTAAGAATTACAGAGTTAGACCGAGAATGAGATGCATCAGACTAATTATGAAAGACGCCAGAGTGAACAGTTATGTTGGCATGAAGTGGTTGACAAAGAGAAGAGTGGAGTGGTGAGTGAAAAAACCGCTATCGAACTGATGACTATCAGCGATGAAATGTGAAGGAAGGGTTGACATCGATTTAGTTCATGAGTCAGTCAAAAATCACTCTCAACATTTTATTTCTCATTGTTCAACTAAGCCATACCGATCATTTTTTAAATATGAAAGACTTTAATTTAAGTGAGTAATTATGTAGGAATGAAGCGGTTAGCTGATAGGGGAGTGTGGAGAGCTGTAGCAAGCCAATCATCGGATGAATGACTGCTGATGAGGATCAAACAGAGGGCACTTTTTTCAGTAAGTAGCCTGAAAATAAATAAATGACATTTAAGGTGACTCTACACTGTGAGAGTCATTATAAATACAAGATTGGATATCTTTACTTATTTGGTTTTAAAACATTCCTGCTGTCGCTGATGAACCTATGGTATGGGAATGGTTACCTATTGAAAACCAAAAGTACGGCACAAAATATGCAGATTATTCCCCGTATATATTTTGAATGGCCACATTTGTCCATCCATAGCAGCGCCAGCGACTGCAGCACCAGCGACTGCAGCGCCAGCGACTGCAGCGCCAGCGACTCCAGCGCCATTTGTTTGGAACTACTGCATTTCGTCTTCAATTACGGCAGTAATTCGCTAATAACTTATAGAAATAGGTGGTGCTATTCCTATATTTTATTGTTATTAAATTTCGCAGGTCTTTTTCCTTCTTAAAAACAGTTTTAATTAAAATCTTATTCATGCTTTCTTGTTCAAATTAACGTTTCTATGCTGTTATCTGAGAAATCTCCACAAATGACAAAATCTCCACTTTCAAGGCTAAATTACAGTGAAACTAGCCAGGAAATCCTATATTTTTACATCTCAGTTTATAAAACGCACTCCAAATATTCTATATATAACTTTTCAGAATTTCTGGAATAAGAGACCCTGAGGCCAGAGTCACCTTAAGTCATATTACGATGGATCCACTTTATAATAGTGCTGTATTAAGCGTGTGCAGCGCGTCATCGTTCAAGGCGCACACCGGAAAGTTTACACAAAAAAGTAACCAAAAAATCTTTCCCAAACATTGGGATTGCATAGGAAGTGGGAGATGCCGGAGATAGATAGTTATAACGGAGAGCATGTCTATCCATTCGTGGGCATGATAAACAGTGTCACAAAGTGCTGGGCGTCAGTCTGCGTGTTCACACCTGATTTTTCATTCTATTTTCTTGGAAAAAAAGAGAGTGTGGTACAGATACGGTAACACAGTACCATCTCCAGTTCCAAATGGCTCGAAAAATATGTGGCATTTGATTTGTTATTGGATTGGTTTCCATTGGAATGCTCATTAATGCGTCTGGCCCCTCGGATGAGGGATGATAAGAAAGATCTGAAGAGAACGCTGAAATGTAGGGAACCAACTATGAAGAAATGCAACTTAAATATCAATGCTAAGAAAACCAAGGTTATGGTTTGTGGAAGAAATCAAGAAAACAATCACCCATAAAACTAGGAGAACAAATACTGACGCAGGTGAAAGAATTTTGTTATCTGGGAAGCAGGATCACCAGCACGGGAAGAAGCAAGAAAGACAATGTGAGTAAAAAGCCGAAGTAAAGAAAGCATTCTACAAGGAGAACAGCTAATTCAAGGAGAACGCAATTGACAAGTAAATTTAAATTAAATATTAATCCACATTACCAATGAAAGCAAAGGAATGTTTTCTCCCATGCATTCATTTCGGTCCTCCAGGTTACCATCGACAGGGAGAGTTAAAATCTCGTAAACGTGTGTGTTGCTCTAGGTTCAGAAAAAAACAGTAGAGAGTGCTAACAGCTATATACGCAAACCTGGAAGTAAGAAAGCACTTAATTAAAACATATTTGGAGTATGCTCTTGTATGGCAGTGAAGAATGTACAAAAACCGCTGTCGATCAAAAACATTGAAAGCAAATGCGATGTGGTGCCAACGAAGAATTATAAAGATCAAATGGACGGAAAGCATAAATAACGAAGTCCTTCGAAGAGTTGGTGAGAAAATAAGTGCCATGAAAACTCTGCGATGAAGAATAGATAAACTTATTGGACACATTTTCGACACAATAACTTATTGAAAACCATAAGGGAAGGAGAAATGAATAAGAAGAATAACAGGAAAACCAATAACAAATACGCCAGGCAAATAGTGAAACCGACAACTGATACCATTTCTGCAACCAAGGGCAGATGGGTTGGTCGGCAGGGCGAGAATTGAATGGGGAACGGAGGAAGGATAAAGAGAAACCCAGCGTCGGCGTTGGCCTGCTCCTTAAGAAAGGCACCCAGCGGCCGATGCTTTACCGTCCCATACGCCGGACATAGTACTACTGCTTCTGCAATACTCTCCGCATTGTACTTTAGTAGGGAATGGGATTCCACTGAAAAATCTCCACCAATGACGAGATTTAAACCCGAACCTTGGGATTGGAAGTCCATACTCGAGCCTCCACATCAACTCAATTCCCTAAAGGCTTTCAAACCAATGGAAATGTCAAAATACTGGATATGCCATGAACCAAAATGACAACTTACATAAAATACATAATTTCCACCAAACAAAATACAACGCTAGCATGAATACCGTTACAGAAGTTTAACCCATTAGCTTAACATTTTATAGTGATCATCATATCACCAGATAAACTATTAATTTCATCAAAACATTTCTTTAGTTTATAATATATTTCCTTAGTTTTATAAAAAGTTTGAGGAATTTTCAGCAATGATGGAGAAGAGACGAATGGACTTCTATGGACATACCAGAAGAATGAAATCAGAAAGGATAAGAAACAACATCTTATCAGGAGAGAAGAAAGCACAAGTTCTATGGGTGAAATAGGACCATCAAAATGTAAACATATTTGGGAACAGGGAAGAGGATAAAGGAAACAGAAGTTTCGAAACGGAAACTGCGGAGATGCAGGGCATGGCTGACAAGAAACCAAGAACAATATAGGAACATATTCTTTAAAGGAGAATAAGCATAGGGATGCTCCAATATTACTGATGTACAACCTATCCAGAGAGTAAGCTGTTGTGCTCACTTGCAGAAGTTTTTAGTGATATGCTGGGTTATATTTTTGTATTTTATGGAGATCATGGATTAAATCTTTGATATGAGAAGCTCTATAAAATATAGGTTGAAGATTATGGGCGAATCAAAATGCCTTTATTCTACTGCCGGTTTACAAGGGCATTGTTTCTCGCTCACACTTTGAACTGGTCAGAAAAAAATACTAGTAACCAAGACCAGCTTCAACAATGTCGAACCATAGGGAGTAAAATAGCATTAAAACATAACAGTTCATAATGTATCAGAGTTATTCCCTCTTTTTTAAAAGTATAATCATTTGGTTTTGTTAAACTTGCTCACTCATCATTGGTCGTTCAATCCTAAGATTGGTTGACAGCAGCAGCCGTCCATCCTTCCCTATCTAATGCATTTTCCCTTGCTCGCTGCTAGTTCTTCTTCGCATTCTCCAGCCACCCGCTCATCCCGATTCCATGAAATTCACTCTCGCCCGAATCTTTGGCAGCCGATACCGGGCCAATCTTTTCGCCGTCAATGCCATGTGCTGAGACTGCTTTCACTCAGCAGTGGGGCAGGGTAGTTTGGGTGGCAATGTGGAATAAAGAAAATTCTCGTTGTTTAGCTCCACAAAAATCCGATGATTTTTGCCATTTATTAATCCAATACTCAGGAAAACATTTTCCGTCACTTAATCTCGATCCTGCAACCCTCGGGTTGGAAGTCAAGTTCGCTACCATTGGTCAACCCTGGCGAGTACATCACTGGCCCTGATTATAACATGTGTATTTTGATACATGTTCATTCAAATATATTGTTGCGTGAACTTGATCAACCTCCCGCTAAAACGCTCTCATTGTTAAATCAAAATTTTAGAGAATGCTTTAAAACTTGCCAACTTTTATGAAAACCACAATATTATTAACGTTTACAAACCTAAACTTTTTATAATTTTTTTGTCTCTACTCTGTCGGCTGATATGTGATTCTTCCGTTTACCTACTCTGTATCTGTTCCTTGGTGGCGTGTGACTGAACAACAAACAATTATAATTGTTTTTAACACCACACGCTACAACATGGCCGCCGACGTTGTCGGACTACTGCGAGTGCCGAACCGAAAGGAGTACTGTACACCTACGGGTAAAACCGATCGATTTCGGCAATGAAATTGAGATATCGCTTTCAAACGAATGACCCCATTCCACGTGACCGGTTGCCCCGTCCCTAAGAGTGAGGGGGCGCTGTGCGCGCGACCCCCCCGAGCATCAAGATTGGACTCGCTTTCCAATCAGCCCAACCCTTCCCGGCCATCCTCGGTCCAACCTTCACGAGAGGCGGCTCATCCCGCCCTTTCCCTTTCCCGCCCCATCATCCCTTCTCCCTCCCGCCCGTCGATGTCTTCAGCAGGCCCTCCCTCTCCCCCTCTTCCCTCCCCCTGAGGGCATGTGCCAAATAGTATTGCCTCCTCTCCCACGCAGGACTCTCAAAATCCTTCACTCTCACCGCTAACTTTGCGTGGATGCGTGGATTGCACCATGCCATCTTCATCACGTGCGTCTTCCTCCATCCCACGCACCGTTAATGATAGCAAAAAATACAGAGCGAGACTAAGTTGGCGTACGATTCATCTCCCGTCCTTCACCTCCTCCTTTTTTTCATTACTGGTGTCCCCTGCTGGAAAACTCCGTACACTATTTAAAAAAATATTTTCAGCAAACTTTTCTTAGGCATTGCAGTTTAACTTTCCTCAAGTAATTGAAACACATTTTAAGAATATTCCCGCAGAATCCTTCAGCACTTTCTGTGGAATTCTTTCAAATATTCGGTGAACATTTTTAAATTATATTTCGTCGAGTTTGCTCTAGAGAATCTGTAGCAGTTCCTTAAATCCAAATATATTGTACAAAAGTAAGTTTTTCATTTTAAACTATCACTCTAAGTTCATAATTTTGAAATCCTCGATTGGAGATTAGCAACTGACCATATTTGCTACTTTTCATAGACTCCTCTGGAAGAGAATGCACTCGCTAAGGAATCCTAGAAAAGTTACCATCAGTTCCTCAAGGCTTCCTATATTCTAAGGAAACTTCTTCTACGAAACATGAGATAGGCCTTCATGTTCCGTAAGCATCCTAAGAAAAGGAATTCGTTTCGTGGTAATATCCCTAAAATTTCTTTAATTCTGAAGAAGAGTCCGTGCAGATTTTAAACAGGGTCCCAGCATCCCCCACAAAACGCCCCATTGCACACACACACACATTGCAAGGGAGAATGTAGATGTTGCCACCGGGCAAGATACATCCTTAACGCACGTCAAAAATATTTCTCTTCCCTCTGTTAACAAGTGTTTAGAAACGTTCAGCTTATACCAACTTCATCATGAGCGCAACCAGTGGTACCCATTGGGCGAACACATTATAAACACGTTTTATAAAATGCTTCCGGTTTTTATGCTTGCAAATGATAAGAAACTATATGCTGTTGAAAAGCACAACCACTGAAAACTGCAAAAGCCTAATCACATCATCGTGGCATGGAGTGTATTCAGTGGAAACGGGCCCACAAACCCAATGCTTATTTAAACCTGGCTGAATTAATTCTGGAATTAATTCCCAGTTTATCCATTTATTACATAAGAAATTGCCTAATCCGGTGTGTCTCTAGTTTTAATGTCACAGAGTTTGCATTAAAAATGCTACTACTGCATATTTGTAGCATTACAGGCTATCATGTATCATTAAAGACAATATTCTGAGGAGATTGTTTTATTTTACAGCATAAAATTTGTTCCCAAGGAAAGCTGGCAGTAAACAACAAACGGTGAAGTGCGGAAAGATGCAAAAGAAAGATACGTTGTCACACTATGAATGGTATTATTCTTCTTAGTGATAGAATGACCTCAGTGTCCTTAAACTAGAACTAGTTAAAAATGTTAGCTCACTCTGCTGGTTTTCCAGAGATCTATTTCTCTCCCACGAAACAGCACTGACCCCCCGATTTCCTGAGCTACAAAGATACTGTACGTTATAATTTCATAGAGTATCACAGAGAAGAGTAGCCCATAAGTGCGACATTCCACAGAGGAAAAATCAATCGCCTTGACAGGGATTCGAACCTGGATCCATCGATCTCGCGCCGATTGCTTTAACCAGTTAATCTACCGAGGCGTCCTTCTCCCCTGTGGAGTATTTGGTGGCTTTATAGGAGCATGGTGGTCAGGACTGCTAGGTATATGATGTCATTAGCAGTCCAAGTCGTGCGCTAAGCGCCACAGTCCGCGAGGATAAAGCCGTACAGGGAACACGAGGAGGTGTCCGCTCTTTTGACCTATTTTGAGGATACCGGGACTAGCCACGGTAGTTACCTTTACGGAGTCACCGTCAAATCGAGGGATCCAGGTTTGAATCCCGGTTAAGGCGAATGATTTTTCCTCTGTGGAATATCGCAATTATGCGCACTTGCGGGTGACTCCGTAAAGGTAACTACCGTGGCTAGTCCCGGTATCCTCAAAATTGGTCAAGAGTAGCCCAGGCCAAAACGGTGTTATATCTGACATAACTGTAGTCTATTAACAGCTGTAAACACAAGCTTTGATGTAAGATTAAGGAACAACTTAATTAAAACCTATTCATAAGGAATACTCACATATGGCAAAGAAGCTTGGACAGTAACAAAAGCAGAACAAACAAAGACTAGAAGTAATGAGAATGATGTGGTCGAGAGAGATGGAGAAGACCAAATGGACTAAGGGAATCGCCAATGATCCATCGTAGAATTTGAGATCGAAGTTGAACGAGCACTGTGCGAGTTAAAGCCACACATTTATTTTAAGATCCAAGAAATAAAAACTCCGTAAAGGAAAAACAGAATGTGCAACGAATGCAGAATATTATAGAAAACCCCCAGCGATAGCATTAATGAAGAAAAGCGTAAAGAATGTCAAAATAAGGAATCATGAAGTGATGGAGCAGCTAGCCACGGAGAAAATGAAATGAGGATCCGAAGCAAAAAAATCCACAGATTGGTGGCTATCATTGATGATGGTAATACTTCCATTGGAGTGTTGTTGAAAAACTATCTACTTTTATTCAACTGTAAATTTCATTTTATTGCACCATTAAGCTTGCTTTAAGAATGACAGGCAATAAATTACTGATATTCTGCAAGGTCGTCAGTTAAAAGAAGCTGTAACCAACCATTGGAATGCGTAAGGGGAGGCACTTGGTTGTTTACAGCAGAGAAGTAAATGGATTTAAAATAACATCAATATTAGGAATAAGGACTCCGAGTGGCCGCAAAAAATATTTGCACCAAGCGTGGTGGATCAGACGCACACAAATCTGGTCACAGTCTCGTACCTGCAGACACACACACAAACAAACAACCCAAAAATTGGTCCCTTTACACGGATGTGGAGGCCACGTTAAGGAATATCGACAAAACAAATTGTCTCCGGCTTAACTTAGCGGAAGTATTTCGCAATAAAATAAAAACAGAAATTGTATTTACCCACACTTAATTTTACTACTCCGATCTTGATTACGACGATAACCGTCACTTTCCAAGTTATTGCTTGAACACGACGCGACGGTTACCCGTTAAAACCTAGGCCAAGGTATTAATAAGGTAAGATAAAAACTATTGCTATTTTTCTTTTCTTACAATAATATAAATAATAGGGTAGCTACTTGATTCATACACTCTAAGGTTGTTTACGGGAATTTTATCCACACCAGGGACAACCACACACGACACTCACACACCCTATAGTTAGCCCTTCACGTGGATTCTGGGGTCACGGCAACAACTAATACAGAAGGGAACTCACGTTCACACTCTTCGAACTTATTTACGGGAAGCTATTCCGAGTCCGGGACACCTTCGGACGAGATGCTTACTTCCAGGGGTTCCTTTCCGGAGCTATTGGAAACTCCAGAATAGACGTGAAACTTTCGAGAACATATACAAAGAAGTGAATCAAAACATGCCTGGGAATGCTACTCATGAGATCAAACTCGAAAGAGCCGTCAAAAGTCAAAAATAGCCGGCTTAGTCCTCCGTTAGGAGTAAGGAGGGGGGAAAAACGTAAGGCACGAGGCTTTGTTATGATCTTTTCAAGTGATGGCATTAAAATTACATTTATTGACATCAAACCGTATATTGAACTAAGAGCTATCAACTGGTAAGATCACATAGGATAAAATAGTAAATATAAAATATTTCTCGGTAAAATAATTCTTTTGGATCAACTGGAAAATTGGTAGCTGAAAACCATTTGATGGCGGTGATAGTTCATGAAAGGTTTTAAAAACTAGTTTAAAGGGACGCGAGAAATCCCTGAACAATGACGAAGGTGTTACAAGCATACTCCCTTACTGCAAGGGGTCCAAGTGATTGGGGTAACAAGGCAATTAACTCTGTACGCAGGTTGAAAAAGGAATGTAAGTAACCCCTGATTTAGAGATAAAAAACCGCACGCAGCTACTTTCCGAGTTGGTGAAAATGATTTTTGGACGAAATAAGCGATATCCTCCTTTCCTAGACTCGACAAATGTGATATAACTAAAATACCATAAATTGTTGGCGACCTAACTTTGTGGAATGCATTCATCACGAGGATACATAATAGCTATATTTGAGAGTGATGCGAATACAACGAAACTGGTCAGGACAGCAAAAGCAAAATAAGTGTGGAACATTACGAAATACCTTTCGTCCACGTCACAGCCGAAACATTGAGCAGCACTTGAAAACGGACACACGCATTAAGACATACTAATCAATAATTGGTTTTCGAAACTTGCTCCTAATAATTTTTATTTCTATAGAAGCAACTGTATGTATAAATGTAACGGAAATGTGTTAACCACGACGATGGACCGATTTTGTAAAAGCATAATCTAACTTATATCGGTGAAAAAGCTGAAAAACACCTGATTCCTATCATTACCGAAGCACAATACAACCGAAGAAGACATTTAATTTTACCATCTCCGCCGTTCGACCTGGCCCTGCACACTACCATTTCAGCTAAATTAAGATTTATTTATCCTTAAAGTTTTCTGATAATGCTTCTTCCCGGAAAGTTTTCTGTTAAGAATGACACTCATGGTCAGAAATAGCTCGCTGAATTTCCGAAAGCTACTTTTTTATATAACTATAAAACAATAATTAAAGATAGTCTAGCGGCAGGGTTTAATGGATATAAAACTGTTCGTCTGATTATCTATAACCGTAGGCCCCTGTTTCATTTTACCATCTCTTCTTTCAATACTTCACACACCATAGTTCTCTTCTTCATACTATCCATGAATTCTATTTTCTTTCTTCCAATTTATCGCTTACCCAACATCCTGCCTTATATCATGAACTTAATCCCGTTCCTCATTATACCTCTCCCAGCTACCTACTTGCCTCCTCCTTCAGTGTTCTCTCCTCATCCCCCATGCTGATCACTTCATTGTTTGTCTTCCATTCCATGCGCATTACTTTTTTCACACTCCTCGAAACCCTCATCACTAAATCAAATCTATCATCAGCTCTTTCCAAAGCCTCGAGGTGTTGAACCATGCAGTACTATCCCCTATATCAGACTACTCGCCAGATTTTTCTCAGCATCCTTACACCGGGTCCTGATCATCAGTTCTCTTCCATAGGGGGCTAATTCCCTGCCGTACGAATGCGATCAAATCCGATCTCGGGTTCCAGTACCTAAAAAAATGGGTTTTCTTACACGTGAATTGCATGTGTACCAAAAAAGTCCCCGGATAAATAGGTTCCTCTTAAATAATAAAAGCCTTAACTTAGTCCACATGAGGAGCATTCAAGACTCATAGTAATATAATATTCCGGAGGTCTATGTGCATTTCTATGTAGATATCAGGAAGTGTGTATGAAGCCATGAGATTGTTGATCAAAGTAAATTTCATTAGAATCGGCTGGTATTTTTTCACACTTTACACTTAAACCACAACCCAGGCCACAACGAAAAACTGTGACCATCAAGATAAAAAAAAACACTTGAGGATGATAGTCATTGCCTCGATCTGGTAAAGTAACAATTAAAGGTAACAACTGAAACCTCAGTAAATGTATGGACAAGAAGGTGGGAACAAATATAAAGAAGTCGAGCGCAGCGCCATTCACACTGAATTAACGCATTTGGACTCCAATTATAGCAGTAATTTACTAACAACTGAAAAAAGAAGTTTGAAAGGTAACTAGCTAACTTATTACCATGCAACTTTCTGGGAGACTTTATACCCAAAAGTTTTTCACGAAAATGACCTTTTATTTAGATATAAAATACCATTTTCCTCTTGTTCCAACCCATTTCGCACGTAACACCATCTAATTTAAAGTGTCATCTGCGTAAAAAGTAGCGTGGATGGCATGAAAGGCATAATGAAAAATTACACGTTGTTCTGTTAGTAGCCGGAATATGAATAAAATGACTAGCCATTTATCGGAGGAATCACGTTAAAATAAAAGTGCTACCATTACGTTTAGCCGGAAATACTAAAAAAATTAACGGCTCAGAACTTGTATTTGTAACCAGTGTATCTTTAGTCATGGCCGATGAAAGAAAGAATCTCTTTATAATTCTCCCGAACGGCACTTTTGAAATTAGTCAACAAATTCTTCATTGCATCACATCTGCAAAAGAACAAGTAGCGTTCTCTCACAGCAGAAATAAAAGCCTAACTTTTCTCGGTCGATTGGCCGAGAACACAATTTTATCGGCCCTTTCACAAGTGCCAAATATATTTAAAATTACATTTTCCTGTGGCGTGAAAATCATGATGCATACCTCATTACGGACAGTTTCATCTTATGCGACGGATATTAAGATGTAAAGGTTGCAGATGGGGTAGACAATATATTTCCCCACTCGCACAATTAGGCCTGTTTTGTATTCCAAAGGATGATTGTTTGTTTTTGCTCCTCTTTTGTTCCTGTCGTCAGCTAAATTATTGCAGTGCAAGCCAGTGGAGGAGCTGGCGATCATGTTTTTAGTTTTCACCTTCTCGCCCAGGGGGGCTATTCTGTAATTTCACTTCCGAAATAGCTCTTTCGGGAGAGCACCAACTCAAATGAACGATCCATTTGAGCTATTCCGCTCGCGAGTTCCTCATTTGAAGCTCAATTCGACGACCGGAAGAACTATAGAAATAAACCGTTCCGGGCAGATATGAATGAGTCGATGGTCTCGCCGTCTGGCAGGCATGATTTACAACTCCACTTTCGGTAATTTTCGCCTTATAGGGAGAAATCCGTGACGCCATGTTCTGTGAGGTGAAATCATAGAATAACCCTACAGAGACGGCCGCTCGTCCTGAAACAACAGAGGGGAGCAGTTGTTCTTCTCCTCTCCAAGGCTCAGTCCAGCTTCAATGTTCTCGCCTCAGTTCTGTATGCAGCTCTACTCCTTAGCCGCATCATAATTCTCGCTCACCACAGCTGACTTCTGCCTGCCGCTCAACCGCCTCACTGCTGCTTCCTGTTGCTACGTCCCTTATTTGGTACCCACTGCCAACGCACGAGAAGCCTTTTTATTTGTGTTAATTTTTATGTGACATTAAGACTAATTCTGTTTCAATTAAATGTCGCGGTATGAGTGATTCAGTCCACATAAAGCCATTTACCCCACAATGCCCATAAATAGGTATAACTTACATTGACCAATTGTGAAGTAGTTACGTAGCCTATCATCCCTTAACATGGCTCTTTTATGACAATTTATAGGAATACACAGAGTAAACTGTACTTCCCGCGTGGTTGGAGTTTTCAACAGTGAATAATCACGAGGCATGTAAGTACAGTAGTCTGGGCCTAGAAAACATTTTTCCATGGACCAGGCTTGATGTGTACCCTAAATATGCAAGTTTTATTCAGAGTCATCTATTTTAAATATATTTATATTTAACATGCATAGAACATCCTTCCGACTAGTCATGATTTGGCTAATTGAGAATAGATAATTTATGATAATAGACGCTTCTGTAATCAACAAAAATTAATTTGTCATCACTGGATATCCATTTAAATCTAAAAACGAAATAATATATTATATAATACCACTTTTTACGCCACTAATTGAGCTTACAAAAGCATGCAAAACTTAAAAATTGGCAACAAAAATCGAGAGAATAATGAAAGAGCAATATAATTCCGAGAGTTTTCTACTTATGGACAAGCTGTGTTTCTGTATCAGTTTTACCTTAAAACGCAATACCATTACATAATAAAAAAGATTTTTCAAAACGGAAAGCAATCTAATGACAATAACGTTTACAAAAATTTTTCCAAAAATATTTCGAAATTTAAGATACCAGCAGTTAATCAGTAAGTGCCTTTTTTAAGAGGTTTTTTAGAATAGAATAGAACTTTTTTTGAATACCATATAGAGAGAGAGAAATATAGAAAAATGTCTTTTGGCATTAATTAAAATAAACAACAACTGTGAGAAATTATCAAGCATGCATGTGGTCCAAATGTTATCAGGGACAGCAAGGAGCTCATAAGCGGGCTAAAAATTATTAATTTTAGCTCACTATAAGACCTAATACGAAGAAAAAATAAAATAGGCGAAGTGACAGTTGATATCAGACTAATTAAATGTAAGTCCTTGAAATTCGAAAGTAAATATGAACAAATATTCATGCATTAAAATAAAAATAAAAATTTTAAAACGAACTATTTCATAAGAACGGACGATTTGTTACGAAAGGTTTAGCTAATACTCACCGAATGTTGCCGTAAAGCACTGTGCTAACACTTAATTCTCCAACTTTCCACTCTTCTTGGGTAAACGCTCCGCGGTTATGGTATGACTCGACTATAGCCTTTTAACTTAAGCCCTTTAGTATGTGAAAAATTGGCTCGATAATTTTAGCCTCTTACGCATTTCCGTTAGCTGTCCGTAAAAAAGATTAATGTTGATTCAGCCTAGAAAATAATAAGCGTTAATGTGAACAAAAATAGAAATATAAGGCGTTTCTCAGTTATGGATGTAAACTCTACGTGCTAATTTTCGATAATTTGAAGGCTTGGCTTTTTATGGAGATGTTCAGAATTTTTTCTCTTAATTGGCTAGTTCTACAATCACTAAAAACGGAAATCCAACATATTCTCGCTATCCAAAGCTCCAGTAATGGTGGTATACATCTCAACGCTCAATATCAAAGATTACTATAACCTCAGGTCCATTTAAAACGATGAAAATGGTACGCCATTAAGATCGTAGGGACAACAGATTCAGACAACATAATTGGTAGTGTTTGAATGAAACTGGGGTTGATCAAGCAAATAGTAGGGACAGAAAGTAAAGGAAGTACTAGTATATTGTACTGCGCTCTAGTGAGGCCGTGAGTACCTCACCAGTCCTTGGGACCATGCACAGAAACATAACATGCATGAACGAAAAATAACAAAGGAAGCCATTCGCTTCGCTTAAAATAGCTATGAGCAAACGGAAAATGTGGCAAAATTATTGTAAGAACTGGATTGGGAGCTGCTAGAGACTTAGATGTGTGGACGGAGACCAATTTTCTAAGTCAAAGTCCAACGTTACAATAAATTTAGTAGCCTTAGTAACTAAAATAAGTAGCATAAATTTAAATAAATTTAGTTGGAGGTTAGAACAAAGACAAATGTTGTAAGAAATTTTCAGATCTTATGAGTTTCAAGTTGAGTCTCATGCGAATTATAACTAAAATTTACATAAAGCACAATATATCTGCATAAGATAAAAGGGAAAAGGTAATTTAGACACTGCAGAACATATATACATTAGATTTTTTTCATCCATAGGCCGCGGTCGACGGAAACAGATATTGTGAGCAGAATAAAACAAGCAAAGAAGGCATTCTCTCTCTAAGAGGAGTCTTATTACAACTAGTAGCACAAGCCTAAAAGAAAGGAAGCCCCTAATTAAAACACATTTGGAGCCCACTCTTATAAGTTGATATACAGAACATAATGAAGCCTGGACAGTAGCAGATGCAGAGCAACAAAACTGAAGTATTCTTGGCGTGATGCTATCGGATAATGATAAATATCAAATGGTCGGAAAGAGTCACCGATGAAAAGGCACTGCAAAGAGTTGGAGGGAAAATATGCCTAACCAAAACTCGGCTAAGCAGGAATAACAAACTTATTTGACATATTTTGTGACACGGTAACCTATCGAAGGAAATAATGGGAAGAGAATGGAATGAGCAAAAACCGCAAAGGAATAAGTGGATCCACAGAACTCACAATAGATTACCACGAAATTTCACAAGGCCGCTCTGGATATCCAACCTTTTTTTAACACCAAGCTTCGCAATTTCCATATTTCTTCTGGTAATTACACTTATAGGAAATTTTCTTAAGGTGGCTGAAACAGTAATCGTGGGTATATGAGTGCACATTTTAATAATATTTCAAGTAAAATACATTTTTGGACCATATTTTACTTACGTGCATCTGTTTCTCCGTTGGAACTCAACATACAGGCAGTAATTGAAATGAAAAAAGATCAGCATTTTAAACATATTTCCTCAATTAAAAAAATGTTATGAGATAGAATGGAGTCCATTTAAATCAAATCATGAAAAGAGTGAAAGTGAAGACTTAGTGTGGCCATTGGGCAAGGGCCCAGCCACATTGACACACCGGTTCCCGTAAGATCACCGAAATTAAGCAATGTTGGGCCCGGACGGTGGTTGGGTGGGTGACCACGCATACCTTCACCGCGGCGCTCTTGTACCCTGTCTGCACGTGGCAGACAGGCCTGGGGTTGGCACAATGTACCAAGAAGGTCTAAGTGCCCGGGCTCCTGTCGAAGCCCCCTCCCCTCCCTACAAACAAATCTAAAAATCTAATCTTGTGTGGGTATGAGGTGGTGGACGGTGATGAGAGTGGAGTGGAGAAATGTAGCAAACGAATCTTCGAATTGATGACTGCGGACGACACCCTGATAATGACTGAAAAAAAAAGCCAGGCGATACAACAATTCGTCTCACTTTTTACCCCTTCCCTCCCTCTTCCCTAGTTTAGTCAATTTTCATTAATGTTTTCCAAACACCGCCTGCCACACACCCTTATGGTTAACCAGGATGAACACGAGGATGTTATGTAGAAGTAGATGAACTATTGCTTCCCATAGCGCCTCCGATCTCGTTACACGTTTTACTGCGGCTCCTCTTTTTTCGCGGAAACTGTGCAAAAAAAAACGAAGGATATTCTCGAAGGATTTTATGCATCTTATAAGAAATTGTGGCCAAGAAGACGGTTCCCCAGGAAATATTAAATCTCAAATCAAACAATTAAAAATCAAAGGAGAAATATATAGGAAAAGAAGTTTATATTATGTGAATGGGAATGAGACCAACCTCCGATAGCAAAATAAAATGATAAAATAGACTTTTTTCAAGGTATAGGCGATGAGGTGAAAAAGCTGAACGCTAATTGAGTATCACCTCTTTCATTTCATCGCCCGTACCTTGAAAAAAGTCTATTTTATCATTTTATTCTGCTATCAGAGTTTGCTCTCTTTCCCATTCACACAATATAAACTTCTTTTTTAATATATTTCTCCTTCATAGGGCTGATTCCTGCGTTAATAATGTATATCGGTACATATCAACACAGAAATAAATTTAAACTAAAATCTCGCAATTCTCAACTTCAAACGGAAATTACAAATAATTACCACGAAATTTCACAAGGCAGCGGTGGATATGCAGTCGTTTTTTACAGAAAGCCTCGTAATGTCCATCTATCATCTGGTAATAAAATGTATACGTTACTTTTAGGAAATGATCTGAAGGTGGTTGTCTTAGGGTCTTTGAGTGCTCATATTAATATTATTGTGAGTCGAAAAAAAATCTTTGACCTCATTTTAATTCAGTGCATCTGTTTATGGGTTGGAATTCACCATACATGCAGTAATGGAAATGATAATTACAAGGACTATATCTAAAAAGGTTTTTCTTTATAAAATGTTCTGACTAGAGTTTTCGGTGTAGTATTCGAAATTTAGACGAAATTATGTTGAAATATTTTGTTTTCCAATATTAGG
The DNA here is from genome assembly GCA_963573305.1 of Pyrrhosoma nymphula. Taxonomy (NCBI): domain Eukaryota; kingdom Metazoa; phylum Arthropoda; class Insecta; order Odonata; family Coenagrionidae; genus Pyrrhosoma; species Pyrrhosoma nymphula. The sequence goes on from OY754332.1 coordinate 109,023,957, forward strand.
CTCTGCGTGACACCTTGACATTTGTAATCAACATTTATAAAAAAAATAAATCTATCATTTCGCGTTTAGAAGAAATCCTGTACATATGTAATCGAATCATTACGAAATATGTTATGTTACATAAGGCTACGTGTTAAAAAATCATTGAATTGCAAACAAAAATCGGTACGATGAAATTGTTTCACTTATTTCAATTGATATTACCATTGAGAACTCGTATGCAAAGTTGCACTCAAATCTGTAACTAAACAAAAATCGCTCCAACTACCTTAATCCGTATGGGCGTTCTGTAGGCAAGACGGGAAATAATTTTCCCAAGCAATGGTATTATTGCCATAAAATGGGTACAGGAGTATCATACGATTCAACATTTCCAATGAAAAAATTGCACCAGCAAGCAAAAACTATTCACCGTTTCAAGTAAACCAATAATAACACAAGTGTACCATTCACAATTTCCAGATTTCTCGGAATGCCGTTAAATGCCATTTTGCCACCGTAGTTGGCTTTATTGCAGAAAGATATAGTTTCATTATCTGTTTTCATTACCTCAAATGGTGATTCCATCACCATGAAGAAGGACTAATTTGTTTGCGCAGTTATTTTCTCTTGGGGACAGAAAAAAATAGTGTGTATAGCGTAAATAAAAGCATGCATTCTTATCAAGTAACTCGATGAAATTTCGTCAGATTTATATAAAACTTGGGAAATAACAGCAGATCAAAGAAAAGAGTAGATGGCGTCTCGAAACACGAAAATAAAGCCTAATGGTTTTAGAAAAATGGTCCACCTAACATGGATATCGCGCGCATTATTCCTTAAACTTGATGCAGTGTTTTAAATGGAAATTATTTCCATTTCACATTTCTAAAGATATATCATTTGTGTACCGGGAAAATTTCGCTACTAATACATATATTTTCGGTTTATTAACTACAAAACTGATCCATTCAATATGGCCAATTGCGCATTTCAACGGCTTCAATCGCACCTTAAAACCTGATTTGTTCCATATGCTTCAGTCGATTCTCCTCATTAATCTATAAGGCAAATGCCTTCTTAATTTCGCACTGCAAAGTAACATTCAGAGGAATAGCCTGGGTAGACATATTCATCATAGTAGTATATATTCATAAGTTTGGTCATAAGACTTTTGAGGGGCTAAGTTTTATCTTTGATCCAAAAGAGAGAAAATAAGTTTTATGAGAGGTCACAATCCGGAGGAATGATGAAGCCTGATGAGAATGTACACGGTACAGAAAGATAACATTCAACTCGTTGCATCTACATCTACGTACTACCCCACGATGCCACCGCATGGGCGTGTGGCAGCGGGTGTTAAGACACTAGCCGTGTAGAGGTGTAAACGAGAAGGTTATAGGGAGGAGAAAAGATGAAGTGTATTTTGGGAGGGTTTTGAGTGGAGCTGAGTTTTTATTATGGTCAGTTATTGTGCGTGGAAATGACATTTTTTTCCTATCTGTTCATCAATGTATCTCTCTTATTTTATTACTTCTGTCGGACCTAGAGATGCAATGCGGTGTCAAAATTATATTCTTTGTGTCACATTGAAACACACCTGCTCTAAATTTCTCAAGCAATCTAAGCCTATCGTGTAGCCTCCTAGTCTCTAGCGGCTCCTAACCTAATCCATCAAAAATCAGTGAAACACACTTTTCGCTCGTAGTAGTTTTTTAACGAAGCGCACAGTTTTCCTCATAGTTTATTTATTTTTAGGATTAAATCTTTCTGTTCTGGGTCCCAAATGCTTGCGGCGTAATTGTGGTGTGGCCTATACAAAGTGAAGTAGCACTTATCGTTCACTTTATCATTCTAAGACCTTACTAAACGCTTGATAAATACTAGTTTCTTTAAGGCCGTGTCGCATATGTTTAGTATGTGCTATATGGGCGTTTGATTGGTCACGAGTGATACAAGCATTTATTCGCTATTAAATATACTAGAAGGTGAGAAAAAGCAAAGTACCAATTTAATATTTTGCCAAATTCAGGAAAAAAGATAAAATTTAGTGGCGTGTAGCAATACAGAATTAGGGAGTACCTTCATCTTCTAGCGTATAACTCTCTGGGCTGAATCCTTTTCGTGTTATTCTAATGTCTAAAATGTATTGTTTTTCTTCTTGTACATTAATAACGGTAAGTTATTGATAGAGAAAAAATACTAGATTGGAATAAATGCGCCATTGGGATGCTGGAGACTACCAGGTAAAAAATAAAAGAGTTATCATGGAATGGTATGGTCAGATGAAGCGTAAGTTGACTATAGAAGCCAACACTACTATGTCCATAACTGAAATAAGGCATCAGTAACCAGATTTCTTAAGGCCTCAGGATTAGATACACCTCTGATTCAGTTGATGGCAGGCCAAAATGGATACTTCCCCATTTATAAATATGTATGCATATCTGATTAGCTGAGGAAAAACGTTTTTACACTGTTGTAACTTGCGAGAACTTTATTTATCGATAGTATTCACCGAAGGAAACAACAAAATGCCATTTTTAGGGAACTACTTACATAGGTTGAGAGTTTCTGGGTTGCAGATGCACCATTGACATAATTTGATCACGAATTCAGGAAATAAAGGTTAATGAAAAAATATGAACCCTGTTGGCATAATCAAAAGGATTTTTACATGACGCGGTAGATTTAACACCCAGGTAAGGAGTCGAATGATAAGGGATAGCTGCATAAAATGTAATGCTCAAAATATTTGTATTTTATGCTACATAAATATAAGCTTACTTTAAATTAATCATACAAGTGGAATACATATTGATAAATAAATATATGACACATAGCTCCAAGTATTAAGTGATATCAAAGGTACAGAAAATTCTTCTCATATTCAGGAAAAAGATTACGCACATTACGCATATACCGCGGGCATCCCTAAAATAAAATGGTAGCAACAACTTTTTCAACTCAGATGACTACTTGATTTTGCAATAAATATGCAAGGGACCTAAAATCATCAATATTCTAACAGGCTGAATAGCGATGGTATAGGTTACCAGAATATATTTGACCTAGGTTTAGTTGATTTGATGGTAGGAACACTTAACGAGGTGAATTACATTGCGCAAAAGTAATGGCGCTATACTAGTGGAATATTATACTGTGGTTCGATAAAATAAAATTTATACTAGGCGTCATTTGCTATAATTCCTCCAGAATCGAATAACATGAAAAAACCTATTTAAATAACCTTTTCCGCGTTTGGACCATAATATCGTAAGATTATAGGATCATCAGAATTGTTTTAGGAAGACTGTTTCTTTTTTTTATTCGAAAATATAATCAACGAAAAAAATAGTTAACTCAGATACAACTGTCAACGGCGAAAGTATCACTATAGAGTAGAGATATTTACTCTATGGTATCACATAAAAATCCAAGAAAGTGACCAGCACAATTATAAGTAATGAATTTGCAATATCAACTAGTGTATTGACTACTTGTTGACGAAGGTTTAAATAAATAATAGGACAATGTGCCACTGAGAGTGTGAATGATATCAGTAAAAAGAGTCTTTTATGGGTAAATTAGGAGAAAATCTGTAACCATAGGTATGCGGTCTCAAAAGACGCCACCATTTTAAAGATATTGTTTATCGATTTTTATTTCCATTCTGAATGCTCGGAAATTCAATTCCTTCTAATTTTATGCAATTTAAATGATTCATCACCTATTTCACAGCTTTTTATGGCTGATTTAAAAATAAATCAGCCTTACGTTCCCCCGCGGTCTGTTACACCACATTCCTGCGTTCACATAAGTTTTAATGTCATACCCTAGCATGAGTACATTGGCCATTTAGCTCTTGAATAACAACAATTCCACTTCGTTTATGTAAATGTGTATTACTATTCGTAAAAACCATAATACTTTCTTATATATGTTGTTAAATTATAAGGAACCTTAGAAAATCCGCCGAAATAAAAATGTACGTAGCCACGTCAAATTCAGCAAATCCGCGGAGCTTTTAAAAAACTGCAATATCTCTATTTTTGAGATAATATATTTAAATATTTGAGGACAGACGTGTGATTGGATATTTTAGGAATACACAAAGCAACAACGTAAAATATATGCCTATTTAGCGAAATATTTTACTTTTACGACATGTGATCTGAGAAACCGCATGCCTGTGTTTATGCTGCATAAACCGTTTTATGATCACCAGTAAAGGTGAAACAAATAACTGGGCTTAAAAATGATCTATAGGTGGGCCGTAATGGCATCTAAGTTAATGGTCAAAGTATACAAAAGAACAACCCATTTGAAACAGATCGGAACTTAAAATCATTAGACAGCAATATACAAAATGCGTAAGAGTCTACAGATCTCAACCGCTTAACTCGGTAGGACGAGATTGGATGGTTGGACAGGGAGGCGAGGAAGGTTGGGGGCGCGCGCAGTCAGCGAGGCGTGGGCCGCCACGCCGCGCCGAAGGAAATAGGTGCCCCTCACAATAACGTCCTCTCACTTCGTCCACTTGGAGTGAACAGTACAAATCAAGGTTAATTAGCAAAGCTACAAAAATTGCGTATGACAATGGAGTGACATCCAATGATTAGGCACCCAGCAACGACTCCTGAGACGAATAAAATCTCAACGACCATTCCCAGCCGCATTTCTAGTCCTCTGAAAAATGCCGACGATTGTGATGTGAAGCTAAATTACGAGGGTTCCACCGCAACTGCGTGAGTCAAAACAAATACTAAATTCAACCTTTTTCTGATTTTTTTAAAAACCTGATTTCAGTGATGACATGAGCTTTCTACTGAAAACCCAAATTAAGGTACAAAATATGGTGATTATCCCGCGAAAGTATTTTAAAATGAGCACATATTTTCCGACGTGGCAGCCGACTTCAGCACCATTTCTATATTATTGCCACATTTTGACTGCATATATCATAGTAGTTGGCTAATAATTGACAAAATAAGGGGGAAGAATGCCTTTTATTCGTTTTTATTCAATTTATCGTAATTTTTCCCTACTTAAAAACAGTTTTCCACGAAAATGGGATTCATACTTTACTGAGAAATACTATTTTCCCCGTATTTATCCCATCCCATTGAACAGCATGTCGTTTCAAGTTCAGCGAGAGAATAAAATAATGTGGAAAGGCAGCAATTTGCTGATTACATCAGATAGAGGTCATGTTTTTCTACAAGTAGAGAATATGAATAAAATGGCACAATTAGACAATTTTACCTTAATATAGTTAGAGTGAGATATCACGACCCATTAATGTCAATGCATTTATCATTATGAACAACCATATCTCATTTTTATAATAGCACAAGAATAGCTGCCACGTATCGCACAACTTATCAAGATATTTCCCAAAAACGCAAATCGTCTTCCAAGGGATATAATATGGATATACGCTCCACTGAGAATTTATTAACCCTTAACTTACACCGATGGGTCCCAGGGACGCAGGCAGTTTTAATGTGCTGTGTAACTTTTTTGTTTGTTGCCGGATCTTTTTCCGAGTCACGCGTATTCTCGTATCCCGTTTTGTACTACATTATAGTATGTAAGCCTCTTGCGTTGGAGTCAGTCTTAATAGTGAAACGGCTTCGCACGGGTCCCTGGGAACCATCGGTGTAGTAAACGTAAGTTTTTCCAGGAGTGACTGTGAAGGAGTGCTGCGCTTCTTGCGAAAGGTATTGTTTTTTCCACTCAATTTTTCTAGTCCATCTTTTTCTTTAAATATTTCTCTTGCATATAGAAAACAATGTTTTAAAAACTTTGATTATGGCGTGGAATTTAGCATCTTCTGTGAGTGAGACAGGTTTGGTACTATATTTTTCTAACGATATGGCCTTCACAAGTGAAGAAATTCATCATCTACTTGAAGAAGGTGAAAGTGGCATTACCGATAGCAAGAGTGAATTTGAACTCAGTGAACATTGCACTGGCACTAGTGAAGGTAATTCTGGTGGCGATAGTGGCGGAGAAGACACTGTCTCTACTGAGTGTAGTTCTTACTAGTGTAAAAATAGGTAAAAGTGATCGAAAACACCATCAAATCACGAAAAAACCCTTCAGCATTACTTAATCAGCAGGTTGCATCTGCCTGGAGTGAGAGAACCAGCAATCCAGTTGTCCGCTACGTCAACCGTTTCTTAATGCTGGAGTGTTATCTTTTCAAACCAAATGATATCTGAAATCGTTCTTAGGACTAATGATCAAATACGCGATAAGTCTGCAAACCTATCTCCTCTGGCATATACTTCTGAAACAAATATGTTAGAGATGAGAGATTTTCTTGGTTTGTACTTTCTTTGGGGAGTATTCAAGTCTAACAATGAGGACTTGAATTCTTTGTACGCAAACGATGGAACAGGATGAGACATATTTCGAGGAACTATGTCATTGAAATGATTGTTCTTCTTTCTCAGACATTAGAGATTTGACGATAACTCAACCCGGGAGCATAGAAAAAAACTAATAGGTTACCTAGCTCATATTTCAGGACGGTTCAATCCATTCATTGCGATTTGCCGGTAAAATTATTCTGCAGGTGAAAACACCACAGTTGACGAAATGTTTGTAGGATTTCGCAGAAAATGTGGAATGAAAAAGATATTCCATCTAAACCGAGGATGTATGGCTTCAAAATATTTATTCTAGCAGATGCTAAAATGCATTATTGCTTAAATGTTGAAAGTTTTAGTGGAAGAAACTTGGTGCTATTACCAAGACGCCTAAACTATTACATCCAACAAAAATTGTGATGAGCTTGAAAAGTGTAGTAACTACACAACAAGCCGACGTACCAGAGGGTGGCCGATTAGAATTTAGTATGCTATTCTGGACATTTTCGGAGTTAATTCATATGTAATTTACCACGGCGTTAACTCCAAAAGTACGAATCGCCGGCATTTTCTGACTGAATTAGGAAATCAACTTATTGTTCCATGCATAGAGCAGAGACTGGAAAACCCCCTAACTCCCCAGAGAGTTCCGTATATTAATTTACCGTTGCAGAGGTGTTGATCCACTTATTTATAAATCTCCTGCTTCCCATGAAACGCCGCAGTCTAAAAGAAAACGTTGTAAAGAGTGCCCAACGAAAAAGGACAGGAAAGCAAGTCGCATCTGCCTAACTTGTGAAAGGCCACTGTGTGGAACCTGCGTCAGCGTTCTATGCCAACTATGCATAAACAAATAATTAAGGGTCCTTAGATATTCCAGTGAATTACTAATAATAATTAATTCATCTCTTATTAAACCATAAAGTCATAAACATTGTCATTGCATTCCATAAAGTGATTTTTGGAGGTTATAAAAATATTTTTAATTGTGATTTCAGTGATTGCAAAAATAGTCATACGTTATTAACAAAAGAATGTACTTTTGTGCCGAAGTTTTTCATTGTTCAGAAAATAATTATAAATTATTTGAATATTTTCACAACAATCTTTAATGATACAATCAAAGATATTGAAAATATTTCCTTCATTAAAATGTAGTGCTTTTTTCAGTGTAAGAAATAAGGGATATAAAATAATTATAAACAGTATATGTTTTGATAATAACCTTAACAAAGAGTCAAATTACCTAAAAAAGGTTTTTTATATTTACGGTACAAATTTTATCACATTTGGTTGCTATAAAATGCATGGGTCCGTGGGACCAAAGGGTGTATGGAGTGTGTCAATATTTCACCGTGTAAGTTATGGGTTAATAGATAATATAACGAAAGCCTGACGCATACATCGCGTAGGAAATTAAACGGTGTGCACTTCATGTCTCCTAGACTATTCCTATGAATAAATTTATTGCTCACCTCAATATTTACGTTCTACAAAATCGCAACAGAAACCTTTTTTTTTGCTTTTGAAGGTGTTTTCATCGTACGCCGTGAAACAAATGGTTCATGTTAAAACATTAAATATATCATATTATATCAATAGTTATTTATAAAAATTTTAGTAACATAAAATGAATTTTTTGCGTCATTAACATTGTAGTAATTTATATATGCTTCTCACTGCTGTTTTAATGTAGAAATAAAGTTCCAATATGGTCTACATTTTGACTAGAGAAAATCTCGCTCGATCTACCTTAAAACACGCTGCGAGAGCAAATTTTGCGTAGAAACTCGTTTCCTATCCGAAAGTGTGCCGCTCGTGAAGGGCACAGGCATGAACACTGACGTACGCGTTGGCTGCGACGGTATAGTTTATTCACGGGGGATGACGCAACTAAAATGCCTTCGTGCCATGAGGCCGGACACTGCTCATACTGGTGAGAACGCGAGTTTTCCCTTCACTTCTCAATTCACGATGAGCACTGGAGGAGTTCCATACCGTTTACCTCGCGTCATTCCATTCTCAGCTATGAGGATGGGAAGGATTCGACGATTGGCAATGAAAAGGATTGCATATCGTCGTTGAAGGAACAATACCGCCTATCTGACATTTTTTGGGAAAATTAGGTTTTAGTTGCTATGGACGCATAGAGAGCTTGCGCGGATTTTTAAAATGTACTTGAGCAAAAATTTCAACAGATGGCAGCACTATAGACCTTTTTTCTTACAAAAAGGCGCAGTTTTTTTGGTCTCCTGGAAATTTCTATGTTGTCATATAGACAGTATTGTTCCTTCAACGATGACGGCGACGGCGCGGCGGTTCCTAGGTTCACGGCGACGATAAACTACGTCTACCCAGTCGTCGCGAAAACCTCAGAGAGGACGTAATAACTGTTGGATATGAAATAAAAACCCTTCTAACCGTCCAGTGATAAATTTTAATCCGCAGTACATTTGTTCCAACAGGTTAGCGTCATCTTTAGGTACGGTAGTGGAGCTTGAAGATGACACTTCGACCGGTACGACACTGGATCTTGAAGATGAAGCTTACCGAGGTCTCAATGTCACTGTGAGCCATAAAGAACAACGCATCCCACACTTTTCGTTTTCGTTCCTTAAATACTACTGCTTTCACTGATTGTATGCCTAAGTTGTTAAAAACCAAATTAAGTAAAAAAATGCATATATATATATATATATATATATATATATATATATATATATATGCATTTATATATATATAAGAGTATTCTCCTAGAGAAAGGTGGAGCTAATATCTTCACCGAAATATCGGAAGTTTTTATTTGCAAGTGTTCTTTTTTCCGTGTGTATATTTTTATCGGCCACCCTCTTGGCATATTGTATATTTATCACCCGAGTGATTCTCCTGGAAGTTTTATATATATATATATCGTCAAATGTAATTTTGATGAACAATTGTTATATCAATAAGAGCAAACTATAGCTCCTGTTCTATCGAATTAGCACTTTTGATTCCAATCATTGTAATAGTTTGCTAAAAACTCAAAAAAAGGGGGAAGGTGCCTAAATTTTCATCCCTGGGAGAATTCACTTGCCATAAGTATTTAATTTTTCCCGGAGTGGCATTTGCATTAGATATAAAATTACTCTTTTCCTCCTCATTCACTCCCACATTCAGCACACTATAGTTTCAATTTTATTTAGCGGAAAAATTATATCGGTAGGAATAATTTTTTTGTTCTTATCAGAGGGCTTGTTTTTGTATAAGAAGCCGGAATATGAATTTACCCTCCATCACTCGCACGGCGTACATTTGCACTCAATTAGAGTTTGAATATTCCTGCTAGTTGCTAGAAAAAATATTGTGTGTTTGTCAGCTTGAGTTATCGCTTACAGACCATCGATAAAAATTTAGACAATCTTTTGTGTAAGTTCCCAACCGATTTCTTTTCTGACGACGTCAACAATACCTAACAAAACCCAACATATTACGGTAGATTTGGTCATTGGAATAAAATTAGAGAAATAGACTGCAGAACGGATAGGTTTAATACTAAAAGCCCTGGGGTGGGTCAATTGACCCATTTTAAAATTCGCGCTTCTATTATGCCGTTAATTTTCAACAGATCATAAATCACTTTAGCGCCTTTAGTTAATTATAGATGTGCTTTTCGGACCAAAATTTCAAATATTTTTCTTACTTAGTTTCAGTAAAAAAATGAAATAATACCTAGATGCCTTGGCCCATTGACCCATGCCATATTTTTTCAGGAAGGAAATCATATTATTACATATTCTGGCACTCATAGTGTAGTTAGAAATCATACGTTACGTCATTATTGATAAAAATGTATTTTCTTCTTAGAAGAATTCATTTTGATACCCAAAATTGAAAATCCATTGGTAAATTGTGTAACAATTTTAGAACATAAAATTAAGTTTCTAATTTTATCATAAGGTTTACATTGCTTCGATACTCACTCGTGTGCCCAGTCGTGCTAAGACATTCTATTTATTAAAGACAATACTGGAGAGGTATTACATGGTATTACATATGGTACATGTTAGGTAACAAACGCTATCTAATTAATTGAACTGCAATCATCACAGCACAATGTAATACAACGAAAGCGTGCGGCGGCCGGTAGGCAATAGCTGAAAATCTTGAGCTGCCAAGACGGAGGTGAATGTTTCATTTCTGTTAGCAAAGAGTTTTGTTCTTCATTTCAAGAAGTTTTTTTGGGTAGAAGTTGACATGGATCGCCGACCTGGCCTCACTGAGCCGGAGGACAGCAATTACTTCGTGACATTTCACCTGAGCAATCATAAATAGAAGACGCCGATGCTGTATCCTCAGATGGGGATGATAAGGATAAGGACTTCATTTAACCACAAGTGACAGATTCTTCATCAGATTCCACAAGTGAGAACGGTGAGGATATTCCCAAGGTATCTTTGATTCAACGCTATTATAAGCCACAGTAGTATTTCTTTCGTGCGTTGCATGGTTGTGCATGGGAAGTGTTCCTTCAACTCTTTCCACGCCTTATCGCAGGTCGCAGCTCATCTGCACACTGTCGTGGGGGTGGGCGTGAGACTCGAAGAAGGGACGCAGGCGTAGAGGAGTAGCAGAATTTCCACGTCTGCAGCATTAAAGTGGTTGGAGCAATTTTTGTTTATGTACAGATTTGCGTGAAACTTTGCATACCTGTTCTCATTTGTGATATCTATCGAACAAAATATAATAAATTGCATCATACCGATTTGGTGTTTTGGCAATTCAATGATATTTTAGCACGTAGCCTTATGGGACATGGTATATATTTCGTAATACATAATTCGATTGTACGTGTACAGATTTTCTTTTAAACGCGAAATAATACATAAATTTCTAGTTCTTATAATTGCTGCTAACAAATATCAGGATTTCACACCGATTAAAATAGTTGTAAAACAACATATTTAAAAAAATTTCGTCTAAATTTCTAATACCACGCCGAAAAATCTAGTCATAACATGACTTAATTACGGAAAAATATTTAAAATATAATTCGTGTATCATACCCAAAACTGCCTGTACGGTGAGTTCCAACGCATAATCAGATGCATTTAATGAAATGTGGTCCAGGAGCTTTTTTCGGCTCACTTAAAAAATTACTAAAATGTGCACTCAATGACCCCACGATTACCGCTCCCTGATGACCCAGGTAAAGGTAGTGCTGGCATAAATGACCACCATCCTGAGAAAAGAGGACTTTCGGATGCTGGCGAATAGGAGAGAAATGCCGATGGCACGTCTTGGCTCCGCGTTCCTCCGTGTCATGCACATGGTGGATGTGGTGTGCAAAATATCTTGAAGGAGACCTTCATTACAGTCATGCGAAACGTCGTGTAGAAAAGGATTCGCCTTAAAGTGCGTGGAGACCTTTCTTCGGCATAATCAAAACTTGCACTGAGACAGAGGCACGCCCGCAGCTACAAATTGATATGTGGACCTTGACTTTAGGTGTGCTGGATGTATTTCTTTTAATGCTGTACGCTCAAAGTATGTGTGGCATAAGAAGACTTAACTATAATGAACTGTGGGACAGGGAGTGGAGTCCATCTTTTTTCCGTCCAACTATGTCAAAGCACCGATTTGAGGAAGTCATGACGTATCTTCGCATTCACCTACGTGCAATTAGAACCTTCAGAAAACAATAAACAAATTTTGCTCAATGTAAAAAAGAAGATTTAATTACTTATCCCTTCAGAAATTTGGATTATTTGAGCCATAATGTTAATATAATAATGTCAAAAAAGTCTTTACGTATCTGTTTTGCTATATATACAATAATATCTTTGCTGTAGTATTCCTTTGACACTAACCATTTTTACAATTTTTTAAATTGAATATTTAGTAAAATGTATAAAATACCTATTTACAGTGTACTAAAAATAAGTATTATTAATTACAAGTAAAAGTAATCCCAGTAAAAAATATTATCGATTTACTCAAAAATCAATAACCGGTACTAGCTAGGAGGTACATAAAAGGCCAGAAAACAGCTATGCTCCCACCGCGGGGCTTCTATGTATCCAGAGTATCCCGAGGCTTCTCGTGTTAAAACGTAATTTTTCCAGTGACCAATAGGATAGTAACAACTGCCAACGAGACTTATAACTGGGTTTGTCGATAGGTGTTGTTACTGATTGGTTGAATTGCTCCCTGATGCTGGTATCCTTGTCTGATACCTTGTACTGGTAGCATGTCGTGTATGTTTCATGAAGAGATCTTTTATTTCTGTGCACTTATGTAGCTGTAAAAAAGTTAAAACAAATATTTTCTCTAACATTGGTAGCATTAGTGAACTGCATGTTCGTGAAATTTCCCCTCCTGAATAGTATTCGCAGGTTTTTGCTAAAGCATCAATAGTCGTAGTTACAATTACTTTAATTAGGTATAGTGTGATGCATGTTGATGATATCTCACCCCCTGCCACCAGCCCTTGAGGTGACTTGCAGGGTATTATGTAGATGTAGATGAGAGTCTGACGATCAAGGTCACGTCTAAGAGAGGAACTTGTGGGTTACCAAGCTAAGTATTAGCCGTTACGTCAGCAAGGTTCGGAGCAGCAACAATAACAGAGTTCCTTGTCGGCGTACTCCACTCGAGTATCAATGAATCAAATTGTAATGTTTATAGTATCTCCGTTGTCTCAGGCGTAACTTTATGAAATTTGCTTAGCATAATGACAAGCAGTAACTCTGTGATTCCACATTTATTTATAAAAATAAAATAAATGTGGAATCACAAAGTTACTGCTTGTCATTATTTACAGTATCTTTTTCCCTTTTAATAAATAAACCATCGTGAAAGATATGTTTTCTTTAATTTACAATGACAATATTTACATGTAGCACTAATTAGGTTTCATTGAAATTCGTCATCTATCGGCAATCAATGTTTACCATTTGGATATACTTGGCTGTTCCCGATTGTATGATTTAATCAAGATGGAATATATTTGTGCTTTTAGCGCACAATTTTTAATATAGATGCACGTTCTTAAGTGTAACTATATAATAAATTGTGTAAGTATGTAACAAGCACACCTACTTTCATTTACCTACTATTTCAAACATGAAAATAATCACATTTAGCGCTTTATGTCTATAATTAACAAAACGGGTATTAATGAAGGAATTGAGTTCATTTGTATTCCGCGCGGGTATCCCTGTGCCCAACGGCGGTGTGAGTGATGGAGGGGTAAATGAAACTTGAGCCATTTCATTGTGGAACCACCATAAGACCTGAATCGCGTTTTACAGTGGGTTATTAAAAGGGGACAGTGTTAAATGTGGTTTCCAAGTCGTCGCTATGCTGAGCCGGACACAGCTGTGCATTTGGCATTGTTCCAAGAATCGCATTCATCGATGCATGCATTTTGCATTATTCGTTTTGTTTCTCCTTTTTTGCGAAAGACATCGGTCGACGTAAAGCCAGTAAGAATCGTGAGAACGCAGAACCGGCCGCGGTAGCCAGGTTGGAAAATGTGGGCCTGCAACCCGAAGGTCAATGCGTTCGAATCCCGTCTTGTTTTCTGCTCGTGTATGTGCTAGTTATAGGGCTAAGGTCTCAGGCTAGACGAAGCATTTTGACCTCCGTTGTTGGAGCTCCTAAAGTGTAAGCATACTTATACATGAACTGAAAGTGAAACAGGGAGTGCATGTACCTACGAACATGAAAGAATAAAGCAATTTTAGGGTCATCTATCTTTATGAATATACCACCTTATGCTGACTAAAATATTATTTTATGTAAATTCTGGCCACACATAGAAAAACCTGTCATTTTCTTGAAATAAGCAACAAAATTACGTTTTCTGTGCTTTTTGGCTGATTGACTATAAAATTACAAGGTGCTAAATGAGAGAATGGGCGAAGTATAGGTAAAACTAGCATTTTTCTAAGTAATACAAATCTAATTTCAGTAAAATATTGTTTGCTTTCGATGCCGTTTACACATTCTATGTTTAATATAATAGGACTTCTCACTTCTTCATAGAGATCATCAAATTATTACCTCAATCAATTTTGAATTCCTTTCAGCCCCATTAGTTATGTTCCTATCTTGTTTTTTGCTAGTTGCATCACTGTTCCTTTTGAATATTCGGATAATTCTTTCTCTCTCCACCTGGGTGTGTACACTTTTCCTTCTGAAATCACTCCATCACGCTGATCCGTTTACTCTACCATGCTCCTCTTACTCACAATCAGTGGTCTCTCAACTTTCTTCATTACTTAAATGCCCCATATCTAACTCTAAATTTACCAGTTGGCTCAACCAATTAATTTTGTTTGTCTTTTAAACATATACATACAGACTCGTGATTTCCAATGTTCGACGTACTTATTATTTTTCTCAATCATTTCCCAAATTTTTCTGATAAAATTATGTGATGTCCATTCCCTTGTCATTAATCAATTATTCAACTGCGAGCTTTGCTAACTTTTCTTATAAAAAAGGTCTGAAAATGTTCATCCCATCCTACGCTTTACATTGCTATACTTATTTCCAGGTGGAAACCTCTATAAACCACTTAATGTAAAAGAACTACACGACCATCAATGCTTGAGCATCATCTTCAGGTGATTTGCAAACTTATAATGGCTTCCTTATATACTAAACAGTAAGTTGAAGGGGGAAGCGGAGGAAAGAAATGTGTGTACGAGAAGGTGTTGGAGAAAGCATATTTAACAATAGCGGATGGGATGGGGGAAATGGCGGGAATCAGGCATCCATTAAGGAGATTAACTCCGGGTTCACGAATTCTTTTTAAATTATAAAACTGTTCTAAAGCATTTATCTCACGTCCTTCCTTGGGAAAATGCTACACATTCACTTTAAAATCACTCTGTTGGTCACAGTTTAAAAGACGTATATTTTTATATCATGGTATTTTTTTTACATTCTGTGGCTTGCAAAGGTTTCAACTGATATTAAATTTCAGTGTTATAAAGCCTCCTCCAAACCTCTCGAGCTGTACTTCAGTTTAGCGGCTTTCTCTCTTTTATTGTCTGTCACTTGCGGACAGGGGCAATAGCACTTAAGCAAATAGGATGATCTTTCCTCCGAATACAAGCTGAGCCCTGACTTCGTTGACCGAGAGGGAAACGGTGTTTCCATTGTGGCAGGCCGTTGCCCTCCAAAAACTTCCTGCTCCTATTACCCGTTACTAAGAAAATATAAAATTTAATTGGCATGCGGTATAAACCTGCTACCACTTGTGGGAAACAGCCGGAGTTGATGATGCTTTTCCTATACTACCATGTAACCATAAATTGGCACTATTAATATCTCTAGGAATTTTCATATTTTACCCACGCATTTAATGTTATTAATAATAGTTATTTATAGGCTAAATCTCTAGATAGACTCGACAGGTCCCTCACCAGGGTCATATCTTTTATCCAGCGCAAACTATTCTTCGTTACTTGCACCTCATCATCGCTAAGAGTAATTCATTACTTCGAGGGCTTCTACCAGCTATTTCCTCAAGCTATTCGCTAACCCAGCCTATCGCTTACATACGTAGAAATTTGCCTGTATACTTCGAATTATGTCTTTTAAATTGCCTTAGACAAGTATAAGTCTATCATTCACTAGCTCTACTTACACTATACCTAAACTAAATTTTTGTTCTTTACTACAGCTAACCCACGCTGACTTTCGTCATTATTACATTCATCCACAATTAAAACTCCAATAGCCGTCAGTATCCTTTTGTCTTACCTCGAACAAACCTACCATGACTTCCTCTTATTTTCTACTTCATGCATTCTAGCTTTTCATACCCAGCGTTGACCTAAAATTTTAAGCACAACGTGTCCATCCTATCAGCCGATTTCCTTATTTGTACCTTTCTTCTTATGCCCCTGGATCATCTGCAACTTTGTGATGATTTTATACGCTTGCACTCCTGATACATCTCACTTGGTAGCAGCGCAAGGGGGCTTGGTGATGTATTTGCCAGAATATATCCTTGCAGTTAATGCTCATTCAGAGAGCTTCATCTAATGGCCTATCGCACCCGAAAGAGAGATAATAGGACTATTATTAACATCAATTATGCTAACTAAATTCACATCATCTTTAATATTGATAAAAAATAAAATTGTAACGTATACTTTTTAAATGATATGCGTCAAGAAGTTCTGGATAATCATCAACAGAATTAGAAGGAGAGGAAAAAGCAACTAAGATTGAAAACATATTAAAATAGAGAAGTGCTTTGGGTGAACATGAGTGTGTCGTCTTGCTTGTGCTGTACTCCTGAATAGCAAATAAAACAAATCCTTGACTCTATTACCGTGATAAACAATCTATCCTGATTTTCCACTCATATCTTATCTAGAATTGTACAGTGACGCTAGAAATTTATGCTTTGATAAAAGTGATGACAGTGTTTGCACTCACAATAGTCAGTGCTATCGTGGACGAATAAAACTTAAAAAATAAGAATGAAAATATGATTTCCTTTTGTTGTTTCAGAGACTACTATGAAATTATTACACTTTTGAAGACTTTTTCACTACCTTACCAACGGTTAAAGAAACCTGCTCTCGTAAACTTTCCACCTTTCAGATGTCCCCTTTCCGATTCCTTCCTTTTGTGAATAGGAATTTATATTTAAAAAGCAATGAGATAAGGGGTCGTGCATAAACTACGTTACCAACTTAGAAGGGGAGGGGGTCACCTAAAAACCTACGGTTGGTAACGAGGGGGAGAGGGGGGGTTCACCCAAAGTAACGTAGCTGTTACAATGTGCCTGTTTACGTTTCTTACTCGTCAACATCGCTTCGACAATACTACGAGAGGTCCATAGTAGACGTAGCTCTTAAACAGCCCTATAAAGAGTCTTCTAATTAAATAACTATAATCCGCGATATTGGCTCATGGAGGTATAAGGGAACATTGTTTATTGAGGATCGTTAAAAATTCTAGTTTTTTTTAAACTTCATGTGATTCATGGTTGATATTTAGAATTTAAAAATTTATATTACTTGTTCCAATTGAGATAAAATAGTTCTATTATATCTAGTTCGGCTACGTTATTTGTCTTATTTCAACCTATCCCTAAAAATAAACTCACTCAATAATTGAAAAAATATTTTTGAATTGAAATCTTCATTTGTAGAGACAACGTTACATGTCGGGGAGGGGGAGGTGTCGGAAAAAATACTACGGTCGTCAACGAAGGGGGGGAGGGGGTAAAATAATCACCGAAAACGGGAACGTAGTTTATGCACGACCCCTAAGAGGATATCAAGGAGAATACACAAATAATTGCTTGAAAATATATATTCAAAACAATTTGCGAAGCAGAAAAAATGCAATTATCGGTGCTATACCGTGCTTTACCGAACGGTGCTTACATTGATTTAGTAACCACTTTACTTGCTAGCGCAAACATGTCACATCCCTGACTGGTTGCCCTAGTGAATATAGTGCGCAGAAATAGCAGCAGAGCTCTCATTTATGTAGAAAAACTCAATTATGAGGATTATAAAAGGTATAAAGGTAAAGGAAGCCTGCATAAGTGACTCAAAGAATTTTAATAATGGTTTCTATAAATCTTCCAGTGCAGGAAGAGTTTTGATCATTGTTTCTCAGTCAGCGAAAACTTTTGCATCAGGTGCAAACGGTGGAACGGTGGAACAAGACCAGGATTAAATAAGTTTCTTTTGGATTTATGCGATATAATTACACTTTTTATGCAATAGTTTCGCCCCTCTATTCTGCTGGCTTCGTCAGGCTTTCTAAATCAACTATAAAAATAAATAAACAAACTTCAGTGGTTAATATCAAGCATGATTAATTAATACTTGAGTTTTGCAAAAGTCTATCCCACGTATAGGGAAGTTTGAAGCCATCTTCTCTGTTTAGGTTGTTAGGTCTTTTTTCTATTTCAATGGCTTTCCTGATGATCCGTGGATAGTAGCTTATTTCTTTGCATAAAACTTTCGCCCTTTTGATGTCAATGCTGTGACCTTCTAAAAGTGTGTGCTCAGCCACGGCAGAGTGATACCAATCTTTCTTCCGAATAGCCCGTTCGTGTTCCTTCAGTTTGCACCCTATGGCTCTCTTCGTCTGGCCAATATATGATTGTCCGCAACTACAGAAAATTTCGTATATTCCTTCAAACCTTGTGGTAGATAATCCAAAATAAACTTATCAAAATTAAAATGAACTGCAAAAATCTACGAAAAAAGTTCAAGACTAGGATTATTGAATAGAGAAACACCAGAAAGCTAAGATGACCCGTGACTACGTTGCACGTAGCACTTGGGGACCTGTTGAAGCCATTTTACGAGACAAGTGGAACCAATTGTCCAAATAAGTGGAGACCCTTAAGAGTGGAGAGGTACAACTACTCTCAATTCAACGAGAATCAAACATCCAAAGTGCGAATTAAAGCGGGAAAAATATGAAAAATAGAATAATGAATTACTGAAAAAATATATAGCTTCACAAGAGCTCTGTTCAGTATTTATCCCATGCAGTCCTCTGACAGCGCATGAGGTGTCGGTAACAAAGAAATACATCTAAGGAGATATTGAATTAAAACAATACGTTTTGATGATGATTTCACAGTAGGTATTTCGCTAAGATTGAAGTTGATCCATTACCTTTGGACTTAATTAAATGCCAGTTAAAATGTTACACCATGAACGTCTTAACCATTAAGTAGGCTGGCAGATCCCAATATTAAAAATAAATTTCTAATGAATTATAATATTTTCTGAACTAATTTCATCCGAATAATCTCGCTGCACTACATTTTTAAACATTAGTAACATTTATGCAACAATATCGATTATATTGACCTTAAATGCCATCATTACCTTAAATTTCCTCATTTTTGCGTTTAATTTCGTCAAGTTCTGCACTAGTAGCTGTTTGATGGTCTTATGATTGAACGATTATTGCTTACAACCATGGACTTGTGCGATTATGTGTAGTGATGGTGCACTGTTCTTTTGGGGCTAACCTCAGTATTCGTATCAGACCCGCAAGGTGGAAGAATGTGTCTTGAAGAAAACGTTGCCTTTTTCATGGATCCACGGGCTTGTGCAATGTATGTGACGCATAGGGAACTGAATTCAATGCTAACTCCCCACCTCTCGGGGATGGAATAGCACTTGTATCCACTACCTCCTGGAGGGCTGTTGGTTTATTTTAATTTATAATTCCTCTAACTGTTTTAGTTAAATTGCTCTGTCTTATCTAATGCATCAACCCTTAATTAGACGCGCTCAGTTTTTGTCACGAAAGTAGGCACATGGTGGTCTGGTCTGGGTATCACCCAAAATTTAAGCGAAATTACTAATGAATAAAAAATATTTTCTGAACTTATTTCACCTGAATATCCTAGTCACATATAATTTTCAAATATTAGTAACATTTATGCAAAAATATCGATTACTTTTACCGTAAAAGTCAACATGTAAACATTTTTTTTTCTTTTTTCGCAAAAAATAGCTTATAGATACATTGAATGAGACCATTATTTGAATTTGGTTCACATTAATTATAATTAGGAAATCGTAGCAGATGGACACCATGGGCAGAAAGTGCAACTTTTGCAAGTGTGCTGTGACTATGACTTAAAAAAATACATAAAAAATGGAAGTAAAATTGAAATTATTTACTATTTCAAAAATATTTTTCTTTGCTATGAGTGAATACCAAGTTTCTATAAGGTACTGAAGGTATCAAAAATGTTTATCGTGCAATAAAAAAAATTCGAAGCAATGATAAATGCGTGGGGGTCTGACACACTCACTTTAGGGTCAAGGGGGCAACGTATTTCTGATCACAGGAGAGAAACTGATGGAAGAGTCAAAAAGTGAAAAATTATGGCAAAAGAACACATCCGCCGAACTAGAAAGTAGGAAGTGGAAGATTGACGGCGAAAACCAAGGGATGAAAAACTCGAGGCCCAGCGAAATTTTGAAAGCTTGCTCATCATAATATTCGAGTCTTTTCTGTACGTACGGGCGTCGCGCTTCAGATCTGGAGGAAAGGCGTGTAGTACGTATCAGGTATGATAGGAGTGGAATGGAGGGTAGACCGGATGAGTGGAGCCCGGCGCCAGCTTCAGCCTGCACTCAACGGGAGACTTGCAAGGGGAACGGTCGGAGAACTGTGCTTCAAGTGCTCTCCTCATGAAATCCAAGTGGGGATCGGATTACCAATGAGAAACTTCCCCCGCACCCGGGGCTTGAAACGAAGCCCTCTGCGGGCGAGGACAGTGCTTTAGCAACGGAAAAAATCCGATTCCCGAAGAATAAAAAGTAATCCTCGGCTTCAAGAGGAATGCATGGAGGAACAAAAGTTCACCGACATCTGCATGCTACCCTGTAAGCCGCCGCAGAGGATAGTGGCAGGGGTGTTAGGACAACCGCCATGAAAGGGGAGGGGATAGGGAAAAGGAAGTGGGAAAGGACAGAGGTGAATTGCATACTAACGATGCTTCTTTTGTTAGTATAACGGTGTTTTTGTTACAAACACAAATGTGCAAGGAAAGAAGGAATAGTTATGTCTCTCAATTCGGCTGTCCATCTTTCTAATGTTGTTTGATTCCATCAGTTCGGAGCGTGCTACTTTTTTTGTTTTGCATTATGCTTACAATATACGAGGGCAATTAAAAGGATAAATGGAGGGATATTGTCACACAAATACACATCTCGAACTCGGATATCGCGACTTTTTTCGTTGACAGTATTAACAGTAATTTTGGGATCAGGGCGATTTAGAGTGCGGAAAAACACCCATTGTGTCCCCACCACACTAAGTGTGATTGATACAAGTGCATTAATATTCACATCATTACCTTCATTGGAGAAATTCTTTTCAAGAAGAGCTGGTCTCGACTGAGTCTGCCGGGCATGTTGCATGTCCCGATTGGTTTCAGACTGCTTGATCCTTCTCTGGACTTATGCAGCGAGATGGGAGAATGAAACCGTGCCATTGAGTGAATCACAAGCATTCCTCTGACGGAAAATCAATTGAACGCAGTTTCAAACGGGGAAATAAATAAACCGATGACAGAAACACAGGTATTATTTCGAAAAAAATCCCTTTGTTGAACGAGGGATAAAACCTAATAGCGGCATGAAATACAAGTTACTTTCCAGACTTAGGACACTCTATGCGATGAAATTTTATGAATTCATTTGGAAATGAAATCACCAATGGTGACCTCGACGCCACTGACATCACTGCTTAAAAAAGCCGTCATACCCGTCATACCAGTTTTCAAAGTACCTAGCCATGTGAAATGATGTGTTGGTTACTTGCGATGAAATACTTCGTTATTCTCCTTGCCAGGGAGATACATTCGAGGGATATGGTGCACAAAATTCCGGCACAAACGTGATAGTTGGAGCAGAAACTCAGAGTGAAACCAAGCATAGAGTAGTTTTATTGTTGTTCAATTCACCACGAAAAATTAACCACTCCAAGCATTTGGGCGCCGTAATATTTCTGTTGAAAAATCAAATGATTGCTTTTATTTTTTATGGATAAGTAAAACAGCTGACAATGCAGCTTCAGCTACTCTGATAAATAAAATTAATTTCGTCAATAAAAAGGTGGAATAGCCATGACTAAAGGAAGAATTTCAATCAGAGGGCATAATCACTACTAACTGCAAGTCCAGGATCTCTTTGGGCACATCAAATCCAAAGGGAAGTAGTTTTTATCACCCGTTTTGAATTGTTGTTTTAACTTGGTAAGAAGACCAAAAATGTTCAAATGTGTGCATAAATAGGGACTAAATATATTAGGGAATAAAGATCTTGATGTATATATGTGGAAACAGATACCGAAATTAAGCGTTTGAATCATTCAGTATTTCAGCTTTAATTTACGTATTATCTCCAATGTGATGACATTTAGATACAAACAAACAGACAAACGACGATGTTACCCTTTGCTACAAACATCAAATAGTTATTTGATGTTTGTAGCAAAATCTACGCTATAAAACTCTATGGCACTCACGGTCCTCAATGGAGCCAAATTGGCACCCGTGGCTGTTCCAGGTAGATTATCTGACGAAGTACTCGCAATGATCCACATATATTTTTCCATTAACATTGCCATCGAAATTAATTAAAAGTCAGAAAAAATTATGATTTTCAAGGCATAAAGAACAAAAATACAGCTCTTAAAAATCTAAAAGGAGCCAAAATGGCTCCTTCGGCTGCTCTAGTGTTTAAGGCCATGAATATACTAGAAAATGGAAGTTGGGAAAACAGGCGTCCAGGTCTCCCATTGAAAATCGACGGCGGGGATATTTCGGTTAAATGCAAAACTAGTTGATCGTGATCAATAAAGGTTCATAAGAGTTATCAGAAGAGCCAGAGTAAAACAAAATAAAAAACAAACGTTAACAACTTGAAAGGAACCCAACTATATATTCCCCACTACTCAATTTGCAGCGCGAATAAAACACCATAAAAATTGTGCCAACCAAATTTATACTTGGATTCATTTATAATTCCTGATAACGACTGATGTAGAAATCAAGTTTTTCAATGCACATGATAATTATTTCCTTATTTGAATTTCGTTTAAATTCAATTACCACTAACCTGAAAGAGAAGCAAATGTTTGCAAGCCTTGAGTTCAATTTAATTTCCCTCAATATCTCTGATGAGCTCCATAATATTAGATTACGCCTCCCTGAACGGCTACAGCTCCGTTAAAGCTACAACTTATTTGATCAGACGACACCATTCGATCGTAAAACAACTCGACTCTTTTATAAAATTTGTCATGGCACTTTATTAACTTTATGGAGAAGGATGCACTTTCCCTCCATTTTAAGCCATCATTTATCATTCAGCTCATCATTGGTGGCTCTAACTATTTATGGGGTTAAATGTTTCCTTCATTTCCATCCAGAAAATGTGTCGGCATTGGTTTTTGCATAATTGGTGCAAGTGGAATTCTCCAAACGCCATAATCTAGGCCCGAAAGTCCGACTATGTTGTCGGCACGACTGTAATTTGCTGGATTGTTTCTTTTAGAATCAATAACTATTTTTTTTCGTGCACATCATCATCGTGAGAGCTCAGAAAGTATCTCACGGATTAAAGATGGATGAAAGAGGTAAAGTCTACATCTACTAATTACCCAACAAGCCACCGCAGGGGCATTGGCACCAGTTTCATTCTACCTATCGGAGAAACATCACCTCCTTCCAAACCTTTCCCCCAAACGGTGCATTCAGGCCGCTCTGATATTAAAAATTTCTTATTAATTTTCCAAAAAAAAATTCATCATTCCAGTTTTTGATGGGTGTCTGACGTTGTCGGTGGCAACCAATTGTATGATATGTTGGCATAAGCTTTTAAAGCACGGCTTATCAAATATAAATCCACATAATACCCTGTGAGCCACCGCAGATGCGAGTGAGAGTTACGACACCAGCCATAAAAAAGGGAAGGGAAAGGAAAAAGATATTTGAAGCAGGAAAGGAGGAAAATTATTTTTACATAAACGGAGTATTAGTGTCTGATTATTTTTTAAAACGAATGGTGCCTGGAAAGGATTCCGATAATTATATCATTCGGGAAGCGTTCTTCTCTTATTTGTTCGCTTCTATCTACTCTAGAGACAATGCGGGGTCAAAATAATTTCTCAATCAAGTCCTTCCTTCAATTAAGTTACATTATCTCTTAACTCGGAGCAGTTTTTAACGAAGTGTCCAGTTTTCCTTTGCATTTGGATTAATCTTGTCAATTGTGTCTTTCTGTGCAGTGCCTCGAATGCTTACGGCGTACTCCAGGTAGGGCCCAACTAAAACAAAGAAACACCTCTCATTCTCTTTTTAATTCACCACCGGAAAGCATGAGCACATTTATCTTCAGCCTAGCAGCAATATTTTCACCGAGAGAGTCTGCAAAGAGGGTCTCTATCTTCCAATTAGTGCCTTAACCAGATTTCAATAAAATAAACTCTTACTTTCAGAGTATCTCCGACAGTATTCAATCCAACTTTTGAGGCACGAATATAATATGACCATTTCTTAGAACTTTATTTCCTGGCCGATTCCCTGGCCTGCACCTCATCGTCTGGAAACATTTTTTCATAGCAAGAACTTTGGAATACTTGAGATCGATAAGTTATTAAACATCCGGCTTTTACCTTAATTGGAAAGAGCTTTTTTAACGTGTATAAGAACATAATCCAAATCTATCTACCACCTCTTCGATATTTTGAAAAGAATTTCTTGTGCTAAGAATTTCATTAAATATACCCATAAAATTATATTATTTTTTAAAATCAATAACGCTGGATTTATTCTTGAGGCTTTTTTTATTTTTAATATGAACACTGCCACAAAACTATCACAATTTCTTCATCTATAAGGTAAGTGTATGGGTTTCCATAGGAATATTTTTTGCTTAGATAACTCCTCGAGGATGTAGAATCATTACGTTTTACCACAGTGCCAATGCCATTCTAATTAGAATCAAATAAATTTTGAAAATGATGAGTAAAATATTTTTCCCTTGAACCCCATAATCCAGCTACAAAACATTTCAATACATTCAAATAACGCACTTGTTACTGCAGCACCAAAGAGTGCTTTCAGCCAGGAGTCTATTTTCACATTTAACTCGAAAAGAGCGAAATGTATCCATTGCTTCGTTACCTTTTCGTTATCATTACCTTCGATACCGTTCAAAAGCCGTGAGCTTTTCTGCAAAAGTGGGCCCAAATCACAATGCGCCAATGTTGGACTACTCTTTGTCAAATTCCAAGTAGATGAGAGACTGGACCTGCTACACCTGCCCCAGTAACTACCTCCGGCTATGGAATTTTTTTAAGCCCCTCCACCGCGTCAAGGTTGTAGTCCTCCGGAGGGGAACACTGAAATCAGGATGATGGTTGATGCATTTGTGCTGGCGTCGGTTCCAAACTTCGTTCACTTTCCAACGGTGGCATTTTCAGTTCTGTGGTCCCCAATAAACACAACACTTTCCATAGTCACTGAGAAAGCACAGAATCTGAGTTTTGGAGTGAGGTCTCCAGCGATATGATACTAAACGTTATTGTGACGCAAAATACCGGCGACAGCGACTGGTTACTGAATGAATTCTTCTCGGGTTTCCAACCGGGTTAAAATCTCCATTGTGGCCGACGTTTCGATGCTCGACTCGTGCATCGTCATCAAGGCCCTGCTGACGATGCACGGGTTAAGGTAGTTATGGCAAAATATCACTTCACGTAAAATTCCGTGAACTTCGCCTCATTTTAACCCTCATACGGATTCATGGCGCCGCCGCGGCGCTTTGAGTTCGCATGTGCTCAAAATATTTAATATTTGAGATAAGCTTTAGAAACTTTCTATTATTTTATAAGAGACTGTAAACTGGTAAATAAAACCCAGATATTTGCCATTCCATTAATGTTATTTAGTAAATATTTCTCTAAAAAATACGCAAACTGATACCTGGCGCATCCGCGGAGCTGGAAATTAAAAAGGTGCTTATGATAATTCTGGGTGTTATAAACTGCTTAATTGATCATTTTCAAATGATTAACAGTCCCTGTTGAATAACTCTAGCGAAAAATATTTTATTTTATTTAAATTGTATATTTTTTTTATTTTACTGATATTTTACTGATTTTATGATACTGATAAGAATGAAATATAGTTGAAATATTACTTGGAGAGAGAAACGCTGCCCAAATAAATATCAGTCATAGATCTTATCATTGAATTATTAGTGCTATTCACTAATATAATACATACAACAAGTCTCTGGTTTACGTTTGCATAATAAGCAATTATTTGTTTAAATAAGGAAATGTTTTCAAATTTCGCTCCACTGCTCGATGTTGGCTGGTAGACACCATATTTCGTAAGGAATCCCATTCCTTGGGAAATCATTTGGAAATTTTTTTGAGAATCAACTGTTTAATTTGCAATGGAGGAAATTGGAGGGCAAGGGGAAGGGAAGGTGATCAGTGATGTTGTGGGGGCTGGGTGTTGGGCTCAGTATTTCCATGGATGATTAAGATAAAGGTGAGTTAGTCGAGTTTCGGAAGGGGTCTCAACAGTATTTTACTGAGTGAGAGGGAAACTCAAATACATATGGGAGGAGAACCATTGCAGTGATTTCATTCCTGAAATTTTACACTGCATGGAAACGGGGAGGAAGACGGGAATATGGGAGCGATTGGAGATTAGGAGGAACCTGAAAGACGGGCACTGAAAAAACTAAATCCTTTTTGTGAACCACTCTATGCTCCTTGAAGTTCTCTCACTCAGGGAAAACAGTCAAGACCCCTTTCCAGGGACCCGCCTTCCCCACCCTTTCCATTATCACCCATGGCAACATCGAGCCCATTACCTAGCCTCCGAGGTACCATCCCCCCTCGCAAGTTTCTTCCCAACTATGCATGAATGAAACACCTTTGCGCAATGCCACTACCTAATTTGTTGCTTAATTTTCGTTAGTCTCATATTGATATCGCCAACATTTGAGCTTATGGGCCCCTCAGAAAGGGACCCATTTGATGCAACGTATGTTTTTTGCCATGCATAGCAATACCATATTTTATTCTGCGGTACGTCCTGCTCCGGAGATATTTTTTCCAGCACAATGTTGTTGCTTCTAGGGAGTTTATCTGATCGGATCGATGTTAAGGACGTTTCTGAGCGCCAATGAAATAAGGCTGGCTGCAGAACGCAGCGATGAGGAAGATCTGAATGCTTTACGTAAAGAAGTAGGGAGTGATATTTTAACAGATGAAGAAGAAGAGCTCTTTCCAATTATGAGGATGTTATCTACTCAGAATTATTTAAAGAAACAGCAGAAAAAGTTCAATTGAGAGATTTCAAGTGAATGCCATCCAATATGAAAAGATCAAAGAAAATGGTACGATGATCCTCCGTTATTTGGTAGAACGTCCACCCATTAAATTGTGAAAGATGCGGAATAAGATGGTCTTTCCTCCTGGAATAATGGTCGAGAAGCCGATAGTATCCTTTCGCCTATTTATTGACAGCAAACTTTTAGATGATTTTGATCGTTTCACTAATTAAGAAGCTGTAAGGTTGCACCAAGAAAAGGAGATCACGTGGATACCTGTAGATTACGTCGAAGTGGAAGTATTTTTTCGACTTCTGAATCCAGTCGGAAATATTAAGTCCTCCAGAGTAAGTGCTACTCTGATTTGAAGTAATTTGTATGGACCTATAATTTGTAGGGCTATGATGTCAGAAGTTAGCTTCAAAAATAGTCTTAGATATTTGCTGTTTGACGATAAAGAGACATGGTCGGAAAGAAGGTCGTCATATAAGCTTGCACCCATTCGATCCATTTGGGATGCCATGAATTTGAATTTGGGAAAGTATTATCTCCCTGGTGAGTGAATTGCCGCTGATGTGCAGTTAGTTGGGTTGTACTTTTCGGAAATTTATTCCGTCAAGAAAAAATAACGGAATGAAGATTTTTTGGTACAACGATTCTCCTACAAGGCATTCCATATTTGGGTAAGGTAAACGGGGCAAGAGCCCACCCCGATGGTGGGGACTCTGCGAAAATATAAACAATTCATACCGGTGAATTTTCTTCCTAATCCCTTTGGTGCCACGTAATCATTGATTTTTGGATTCACCAAAGCTGCAACATTAGTATCTTATGTTCCTAAAATGAGAAATTCAGAAATTTTGTTTTCGTCTATGCACCATGATAAAACAATTGCTTTGAGAACAAATTAAACCGGAATTAATATTTACTACAATAACACATAGAGTGGCACCGATTTTATGGGTCAAATAGTTCATTCTTACTCGTGCAAGAGAAAAACAAACAGATGGCTGTGTGCATTTTTATGATTTTTTTTAATGTAAGTGGATTTGCAGCCTATGTTATTTATACTTAATAAAATCCTCAGTGGAAATTAAATTAGCAGGACAGCCAGCATAGCTTTCTTAAAATATTGGCAGAAAAATTTGGTGAGAAAATAGGTACTACGATAGAGGGTAGTAAAAAGGTGGTGTATTTGTAGCATAGTATATTAGTATTCAGCGTATATAACCATATAGTATTCAGGGTACACCACTAGAAGATCAAGTTTACAGGGAACTTGAGCAAAAAAAACTCAAGCGATCGCAGTGTCACTAGTGTACGATAAAATAACAAATATTACTAAGCTGTGACCTTTGTTACCATGGCACATGCAAAGAACATTTCAATGTAATTTGGGATACATGCTAAAACAAATGTTAAAAAAATATATATTTGCAATGTATTTGCCAGTATATTTGTTCATTAATTGTTTTTTCCTATATTACTCTTTAATATGTATTTTAATGTCATTTAATATTTTGTAAACATGTAGAATACATTTTTAATTTCTTTTCTATTTTAAAACCTAATTTTTACTTGACGGTAACCAAGCGCCGCAGCGGCGCCGAGAATCCGTTTGCGTCACGAAATTCAGGAATCCGTATGAGGGAGTGTAAGATCTCATATTTTCAAAGGTAACTAAGTACCTAGGACTTATCATCCTATGTACTTTTCGAGTTATTTCCCAAAAATTTAAAGTCGTTTTCAATGGGAAATGGCACGGGTATGCACTAGAGAGAGACTTTATTTAAAGAATGAGGAATTTCTCATTCTTCGCGTCAGAAAATTGACAGTGAGTAGTTTGCATGCTTACTAAACTATTACTAAACATAAACTTATTGCTCACCTCAATACTTTCTGCAAAATCGAAGCAAAAACCTTTTCATGTGAAGGTGTTTTCATCGTACACCGTGAAATAAATGATTCACGCTAAAACCTTACACATGCATATAAATATGTAATTAATGAAAATTTCAGCAACATAAAATGAAGCTTTTGCGTCTGAAAGATTGAAATCATTTCTATATGCCCCTTGCAACTGTTTATTTGAACAAATGAAGTTCAAATATGGCCTCCATTTTGACTAGAGGAAATCTCGCTCGATCAACCTCAAAAAACGATTCGAGAGAAAATTTTGAGCAGCAACTCGTTTCCTATCCAAAAGTGTGCCACAACTATTTAAAAAAATAAATCAATTATTCACCGCATAAATTTATTTGCAATCCTCTGTTTTGAAAGCGTTTTTAGCGCTCGGCGTGAAAAAATGCGTCAAGATAAAGACTTATTTACGCAGACATTGTTAATCACTGCAGATTTAAGTCATATTAAGCAATATTAACTCGATATTTATATTACAATACTTACTTCATGCTTCTTACAGCAGTTGAAAAATGTAAAATTCGAATATGGTCTATGGTAAAACAGAGGTGCTATTTCGCACTCGTCCGGCCACACCTTGAATATGCAGCGAGCATATGGGATCCGGTGCAGAAAGACTTAATCCGGGAACTTAATAAAATACAAAGGAAAGCTGCGCGATTCGTCAAAAACTGCTGCGGACGTACAGACAGCGTTACACAGATGTTAAACGAATTAGGCTGGGAGCCGCTAGAGACTCGGAGGCTGCGCGCTAGGCTTAGATTGCTTGAACAATTGAGAATAGATATCTTTCAGAGCGACACGGAGAACACCATATTAGAACACCACTATATTTCCAGGTCCGACAGAAACGATAAATTAAGAGAGATATTTTGCCGAACGGATAGGTATGGGAATTCGTTTTTCCCCCGAACAATAAGGGACTTCAATAAATGCTAGGCGTAATTTCATTAGAGCGTTCCTTTTTATATTTAAACGGCTGGTGTCCTAACACCCCCCGCCACACGCCTATTGAGGCGGCTTGCGGGGTAGTATGTAGATGTAGATGTTGTGACTAGGGACAAATCTCGCTCCAACCACCTTATAGGGCGCAATTTTTTCGTTATTGGCTCTCGACAGTTACGTGTCAATGGCGAAGCAGAAATATATTTCCTGCAGGGCACTCTCACGATACAGGGGACGCTTTAAAAGTTATCCATTTTCTTCAGTAAGTATATTTGCTGTAGACACTGTATGAAAGAAGGGAAACGGGTTTATGAGGTTCATAGATATAAGAAGATAACGGATGTAAAGATACGGAACGATAACACAGCGGAATATTGAAGCCATTAAAATGCGCAATCGGCATATTAAATGGATCAGTTGTTCACTTGACACGCCGAGAACATGGGTATTATCAGCAGCGGAAATGTCGCAGTATCTTCATGTTTATTTTAAAAATGGAAAATATTTCCAAACACTATGTGGATTATTCATAAAATTCACGGCAAAAATGCGCTCGACAACAATTTTAGGTAGATCGTTTTTCGTAAAAGGAAATAGGCTTCACGCCATCTAATCTCTTCTTAAATCTACGGTTCGGTGACCAGAGGGCAGGCTTCCACTCAAAGTTCTAAGATCCAACACTGGGGGCAGTGGTGGAGTTCATTTTAGTGTAACCCCGATCCCTACCTGAATGCACCGCTAAGAGCAAACTATGCAATACGGTAAATATAATTTCATAGCTACCTTTTGCTATGAACATGCTGATACCGTCACCAGGGTTCTCTTTGACATGTCTCTAAGATTAAAATAATTAATTCAACCTTTACCTTCGTGCAACACTATCCTTTATGGCGTAATTCAACTAACCTACCGTTCGTTTTCCCCAGTTACTACAACAGATTAAAACTCCGTCACAGTGTATCACCCATTACAGCTCCTATACAGGGCAACTTACGCCGATATATATGGTTGCATGGGCCACGAGGGAGGACTGATATAAACAAATGGATGTGGTGAATCCTCACTCACTGTTGAATTCATCATTGAATAGTTTCATGACGTAGATCCTCCGGTAATAAAATACGTCGCTGCGGATCCAAAGTCGTTATTTCACACTAAAGGTATTTTGAAAACATATCCTCAAGCTTCACGACCTTATATTTATCCCTACGAGAGGTAAATTCACTCAAAGAACCTTATTACGTTAGTGACGTCTATTTGGGTTCTCCACCGGGTCACACTCTGCATATCTCCTGGCGTTTCGATGTACGAGACGTCCATCGTGATCAGGGCATGGACGATAAATGGCTCGTGCAACGGAGCATCGCGTCGGCAAAAATGCAGAGATTGATCCGGTGGAGAACCCGAAGAGACTTCACTAGATAATACTCTTGGAAAGCATCGGATCATTCTTAGCCTAATTTTGTTTTCCTCCGCCTTTGCAGAGATAATAAATCAGCCACAGTAATTAAGAAGTGAGCAAGTGAAAAGTAACTAAAAAATAAAGATTCATCCAAATTGTCAATAAAAGCAGAGGAATTTAGACTCCCATGCATTTTGGTCATCCAGGTGACCATCGACAAGGAGTGCCTAAATTTTGTAAACATTCCCGGTCGATAGTCACCCGGATGATCGTAATGCATGCATATGAGTCTAAATTACTCTGCTTTAATTGACAATTTTGATTAATCTTCAATTTAAATTATACAACTCAACAGACCCCATGCATGGCTTTCACGACTACAACGAAAGTAGAGTTCGACAAAAAGCTCGCGAAAACACATCTTGCGTTTCGTTATATCCATCTCCGAATAATATATTCGCTCTGTATCATTCAACTCATGTGTCCTAACACCCCGTGCCTTCATCATTTGGAAGGGCCGCAGGGTTTTCCGTAAATGTATATGTAATTTCAAATGGCCACCCTACATTTATTTCCTGTGACCCTCACCCCGCTCCCATTAGCAGGGTTCTAATTTTCACGCCTTGCCCCATGTCCTCTTCCGCGAGAAATCCATTTAGTTGCCAAGCGCCATTGCATATCACCGGAAGGGTACTAACTCACCCGGCGGCACGATTGTTATCTCCTTATCTTTCAATTAGTTCTTCCAGAGAACCCTTGCGCAGGCTTTGAATTCCGCTTGAACCTCTCTCCCAAGGGCTCTTGGGCCGCAGGGGGGAGAAATTAATTCGAAATATCATTTTCCCTTAAAGAGCACTCGACTAGTCTCTCAAAAAAACAAGCAAAAATAAACTTGTGCTCTTTTCATTTCTCCTTCAACTACGGTCATCAATTACTTTTCTACGTTTCAGAATCTAGTTACAAAAT
The DNA here is from genome assembly GCA_963573305.1 of Pyrrhosoma nymphula. Taxonomy (NCBI): domain Eukaryota; kingdom Metazoa; phylum Arthropoda; class Insecta; order Odonata; family Coenagrionidae; genus Pyrrhosoma; species Pyrrhosoma nymphula. The sequence continues at coordinate 109,056,407 of OY754332.1, forward strand.
ATAAATACTGGCCCCTGAATGCTTATGTACGCCTAGATACGACAATATGCTTACGTGAAGCTACAGAAATGTGTACTGTTGAGCTACTAAAATTAATAGGCAACACAAACTCTTAAGCATCCATACCAGTTTCTATCACGCTTATACGTACCCTTTTTTGGAAAATAATTTCCATCCGTATAATCTTACCAAAAACCTATCTCTCTAAGTGATGGCTTTGTATCATTCAATTAGGATTTTTGCAGAAAAGGGTGCAAAAAAATGTATTTAAATAAGTATATTTCAGAAAGCGCTATAAAAATTAATATACCGGTGACCATAATGTTTATCATGAATGGTTATACGGTGATTAGAAAATATGATACGAGAGAAATGACCCGCATTAATTAAAATATGAAAAGTATTAAAACCAATCAGTAAATTTTGTAGCCCAGAAAAAACCAACCTTGAGTTTAACTTTTACAGTTTTAAATAATACCTTTGATGGTATTACAGCGTTAATGTCGTTTTCGTTATTCTGTATTTATATTCATATTAGGATTATTTCATATGTTAATGGCATTATTGGTTAATGTAAACTTTGGAAACTAGTCTGATGGTCTGTCTATTGCATAAATAAGTGCCAACGACTGAAAAAAGCAAGGATTAACAATTCCCTTTTTATATTCTCTTATCCTTTTCCCGTCCAAAAATGCATACCTCGCAGAAATTACCCGAGAAAGGGTTAACAGAGAAAGGTGACACCGGAAAAACTATGCAGCATCCAATGATATTTAAAAATAATATATCCAGTGGCGTAGCCAGGATTCAGGTCTAGGGGGCACCGGGAGGAGGGGGATTTTTAGGGGGCGCCGACTCATAAATTCACCAGTTTACTAAACATACTGTTACATACTTTTACTGTATTATTTTTCTCGTAATATACTATCCAAACTTGTACACCTTGTTGAATTTATTGTTCATAATAATTTTTTTTAATTGCTTCAAGCACATATTTGGGACTTTAGAGTGGAAACATTGACAGAGTTAGGGGAGCCAGAACATAGCGGGTGGGGGGGGCATTCGCCCCCTCTGCTCCCCCCTGGCTACGCTACTGAATATATCCAGAACACATTAATCGTCGGAAGACTACGGTAAATAAATAACTGGATACTTTTTTCGGCCCGAGCCGTATGATTTACTTTCGCTCGTACTCCCACTTGCTGAGAAACCCTCTTTCTATAGCATCAATACTGTTTTTCACAGCATATAATTTTTTTGAGCAGTAGGAGTTTGAATATGAGGCCCATCTAATACATTTCGATGATATGTATCACTCGCGGATCACCACAAATATCATACCTAGAATGCGACTAGATATTTAAGCGGTGAAAAGAGAGATTGGTTTCGAGGATAGGGATCATACCTCTCGGGAGATTTTGCCATTCTCAATGTTAAACCAAAACTATTCAGCTAGTGACACGTGTCAGTATTTATTCACTGTGAATAGATTGGCTTAAGCAGAAATAATGATTCAAGGATTCTAATTTGGTATTAGGTAGTCCTGCATCATTATTGAATTCCTGTAATATAATAAACAGTACCGGGTGCGTTGATGTAAAGAGACTGTACTCGAGGTATTTTCACAGTCATATTGAAATTACTTGAGTGCAAAAAAAGACAACCACTGAGCATCGAACCTGGGAATGTTTTAAATACGCCTTTCGAGTCAGTCTTAACCACGCGGCTACCGCGCCGCTTATACAGAGTGGGTCACTCGTGAGCACAAATGTGAATTTCGAGAGCGAAAATCACACAAGTCAGAGGCCTCATCGTCGCGTCGCAACCACAGGAGCGCGAATAACCTTCGGTGCATTCCGATGGGGTTTTCGTCTCCCGTGTTTTACTCCGTCCCCGTCGATTCATTCGATAGATTCAAGGAGTTATCTTTGGTATTAGGTTGTCCTGCATCATTATTGAAATCCTGTAATATAATAAACATTAGTGGGTGCGTTGATGTAAAGAGACTGTACTCGAGGTATTTTCACAGTCATATTGACATTACTTGATTGCAAAAAAAGACAACCACTGAGCATCGAACCTGGGAATGTTTAAAATTAGCCTTTCGATGCATTCTTAACCACGAGGCTATCGCTCCGCTTTTATAGAGTGAGTCACTCGTGAGCACAAATGTGAATTTCGAGAGCGAAAATCACACAAGTCGGAGGTTTCCATCGTTGCATTGCAACCGCATGAGCGTGAATAACCTTCGGTGCATTATGATGGAGCTTTCCTCTCTCGTATTTTACTCCGTCCCCGTCGATCCTATTGCCGGTAACTCATTCCCCACAGTCGTCTCACGACAAGTGAAGCTAGCCCAGCAAAAGACGCAGTCCGCAGGTGGTGCCAAATTTCAAACTTTTTCCCACCATGTCCCATTCTACAAACCGTACAATGGAGCAAAGTGAATGCACTCAGACTTTTGAAAACGATAGTACATTGAAGCCTTAGTAATGCATATAAATGCATGAAGGTTGTCTCAGCACAGGTTTTACATTTGAGGAAACCCAGCATTCTTGTTTCATTTGTAATTAAATTAATGTAATAACTATGGTGGGTTAAATATGAGTTATCATACCGTTTTTTAAATCTGATTTGACCTTCAGTGTTGATTAAATATGTTCGGTAGAATAAACTAATAGAGAATCGCACCTAGTCAAATTTGTTCTGAAACAGTTAGGTTACACTTGCGTAGATAAAATAAAGAGCTTCACAAAAATAGCTGCAGGCTTACCCTCCAATGAGGCAAAGGCACATGATTTTTAGATATTTTCTAATAGTCATTGCTATTTTTTTAGATATGGCCCACCGTCCAGCGTCCCTGCACGTGGAGACATTGGATAATGCTAGGTTGTATATTTAGCTGGCTCAGCACGGGCAACAATGAGACCTGAAAATTAGTTTATGATATCCCCATGTTGGGTGCTCAACGTTCCCTTAACCGGTCTTTCATCGAAGTCAGTCCACACTCTCAATTTTTAAAAGGGTATCAGGAACCTACGCCATTTTATGAACATGGGGACAGGACACTCCTAGAATTGACTTGTATTTTTTGGACTTAATTTGTGGATTTTATTTCACTAAAAGCCCTCAAAACTTTCAACGGTTTTACACTCCATGAAATACCATTTCGCAGTATCCGATCAACACATTACATCCAATTGCCCTTCAGAACGTGCTCAAAACAGTCACATGCATGGGTGTACCCCGACAGGGAAAGGGCAGCTAAAAGCTCAAACATAGAGATAGAAACACAAAGGGAATGAGGTAGTTCTTAAAGAATTAAATTGCGTCAGAATAAGAAAAAAATGTAAATTATAAAAACAAAGCAATTCTCTTCATATTGAAACATAATTTTTTTTCCAAAATCTTGAGCTTCACTTCGCACGAAGTAGGTACAGTAGTAGGTACAAAAAAGGTATGCAACTGCCAATGTCCCCCACCCCTCTGATCCAACATGACCTGCCCATCACTAGTTCAGATTCTGGTTACGCCCTTGGTCACAAGCGATATTATGAAGCACTCGCATAACAGAGAAACGCATACATGTCTAGCGCTTTGTGATTAACTATCCACAACTGTACCTTCAGCTGAATAATTCAAATTTTGGATAAACTTTTATCAGAAGTTATTGATTTATGGCCATTTTCAGACACAAATATTACAAGAAGCAATGGACATTCATAATAAAACAAGAAAAAAATACAAAATTTCATTGGGATAGGAATTGGAAAATAAAAAGTAAATATAAAAACCTATAAACATGAAAAATATTTTTAAGAAGAATAAAGTTATTTTTACATTATGCTTTCACTAAAACTATAGGAACACTATTTAGCCAAGAAGTCCTTAAATATTGTTCACAAGGCTCCGTCGTTGCCTGTATCAACAACAGGCAGAGAAATATACCTTTGGTAGTATCACTCCCAGAAATGTTTAAAAGCAAGGAGGAAAGAAGATCGATTTAGATGGACCAAGATATATTTCGAGCCAATAATTCATTTCTCATAATTATCAACGCTTCCGTAGCAATCTCTCATTTCAGGTCTATTCATATTATCTTCCTTTATATATTATATTCAGTAAATGTAGAAACGAAGTTAAAAGTTAAGATTTCCATTGTTTTAAGAATAAAATATTAACCATTCCTGTATTTATTAGAACTGGAATATCCAAATTTTTAGCTTAAACCATTATTATACAGCAGAAAATTTTCACACATTGAGTACAACGGGAATATTAAAGGAGAGGGAAAAGTTTTTCTTTGTGAGCTTGTTGCTAATGAGAAACCTAATAAAAGTTTGTATCCGCATCCAGCGGATAAAAACTTTTATTAGGATATATCCGAGTGTCGTAGCAAAATATTGAATAAACAAAAACTTAAATAGCCGCTGACCGATAAAAGTAGCCAAAAGATACATCTAAAGGTCTTCAGTAGATCACTGCACTTGGTATCGTATTAATAAAGTTTGGAAGTTAATTTGGAAAGTTTTCAAATTTCTCTATGATTATTCATTCGTTATGCAATGCTCATCTTATCATTGCATTAACAAACGATGTGGTACGCAGTCACGCGCACGTGTGCGAAGTTATACACCGAAAACGATGAAATTTGACATGAAAAAATCATTTGACTTGACCGGGATTCGACCCCGGATCTCCCAAATGCCGGTCAGGTGTGGTAAGCCAGTTACACCACCAAGCCATCTTAATTCAAGGCTAATTTCAGCGGAGGTTTATGCTAACAAGAGATTTTCGTCCCGTCTACATTGTAGCACAGGAGACGTGGCCGTGCATGATATGCCACATTCGCTGGGAATAAACCCAACATTGTCGCTTTGGAACGACACCTTGATAAATTTCCAATCATTGCATTAACAAATGATGTGGTAAGCAGTCACGCGCACGAGTGCGAAGTTACACACCGAAGACGCTGAAACTGGCTAGCACACCAGACCGGCTATTGGGAGATCCGGGTTCGAATCCCGGTCAAGTCAAATGATTTTTTCATGGCGAATTTCATCGCCTTCGGTGTATAATGCTCGTCCTCTCTCTACCTTGCTTATACCGTACTCATTTATCAATACCTACAGAGAAAAAGTCAGTGACCATTGAGGGCATTGAGAGTGGTGTTAGAGAATTGAACATGTGATCGTCCAAGTGCTACTTTACGAGTCAATTTGGTACAACGTTCACGGAAAATCTACGCAAAACACCAGTTTTCCGGAATTACTTTTAAAATTTGTGACTTTTAATTTAACAAAAGTAATAATGAGTTGAAAACAATAGTTTGTAAATTAAATGTACTACACTAATTTCTATCTATTGTATGCCTTCATACATAACTGGGCAATTGAAAAAATAGAAAATATTCAAAATTATTTAACATAACTCTGTGTTATTACACTTCAGTTACATAGTTTATGAACGCAAAGCACTAGCGTTGCCTTCTCAGATATTCCTCAGGAATTAACCATCCTCCCCGTCAGTTGCGCGTCAGTCGACACAGCGTATCGATGTCTGAGCAGTTAACGTTTAAAATTCGTGGGTGACGCATGTCTCCCGCGCGACGACTCGAGGAAGTTTTTGAAATCGAAATGCCCCCTATCCCCTAATATTGCTTCACTTATTTTATTAGTAATTTACTGTTTTATATCAAATCGTTATATTCTCTTATGCCGTTCAAAGTGAAATTACAAATCTTTGTTTTTTAAATTTTAGGTTATCATGGCATCGAATTTGAACAATGAGACAGTAAATATGTGGTTAGAAGAAGACTTCTCATGTGGCAGTTTATCAGATAGCAGTGATGAAGGACATAGTGGTTCAGAGGAGCGAAGTATCACTCTTGGCTCGCCTCAGGTTTCTGACACGGAGCAAGAAAGTGATGAATCTGATGATGACAGTGTGCCTTTGTCACAGTTGGCCGCGTACGAGTCTCACTATGCAATAAAGTAGTGTAAATTTCCACCAGTATAACTAGGACTAGAGCTCACAACATTGTGACACAACCTCTAGGTGCAAACGGTATTGCTAGAGGTGCTACAACTAGTCTCCAATCTTTTTTGCTGTTTTTTGACTCTGATGACATTTTGAACATTCTTGTCGAATGCACGAATATTTCCATTTATTCGATCAAACTAAGACACAAGAGAGAAAGGGAAGCCGTGCCGACGGATTTGGTAGAAATTAAAGCGTTTGTCGGCTTGTCGTTAGTAATTGGAGTTTGTAGAGCTGGACGCCGAAACCTCAAAGACTTTTGGGACAACTCGTAAGGCCTAGGAATTAAATTAGTATACAGCACAATATCACAAAGCATATTCCGTTTCCTGTTACGCAGTGTGCGCTTTGATGACGTTATGGATAGGGTAGCTCGACAAGAAACCGATAGGTTAGCACTTATACGTCAGATTATTGAGATCATGCTTCGAAACTTTAAGGATTACAACACGCCAAGTAAATATACGACCCTTGAAAAGCAACTAGTAGCTTTCAAGGGTCGCTGTGGCTTTAAAACTCATATGCCAAACAAACCCGCTAAACGTGGCATAAAAATAATTATGGCCGTAGATGTAAAATATCTTTATGTGTGCAATTTTGTAGTGTATGCAGGTTTGCAGCCAGAAGGTCCATTTCGAATATCTAATCAAGTTACAGATATTATTAACAGAGTTCTGAAGCCTTTGTACGGCCTGGGGTGTAATGGGACTATGGATAATTGGTTCACCAGTATGCCTATAAGCAAATAATTACTGCAAAAACAAATCAGAGTAGTTGGAACACTAAAAAACAACAAACCAGAGATACCTCCGAAATTCAAGACCAGTCACGGCAGAGAAATAAATGACTCCATATTTGGGTTCCAACCTAATTGTACTCTAGTCAGCTATGTCCCGAAGAGAAACAAGGTCGTTTTGCTGCTGCCTACCATGCACAATGATGATAAAATTGACACTGAAAGTGGAGAATCTAAGAAGCCTGAGATAATTACGTTTTACAATCACACCAAGTATGGCGTCGATGTTTTTGACAAAATGCGTCGTTAATACGATGTGACGCACAACAGCCGTTGATGGCGTCTTACATTTTTTTTTATAATTTCCTGGATATAGCTGCTATAAATAGTCTTACTATATACAAATTGAATAATCCAGAAATAAAATGTATTCGTCGAAAATATTTGGGAGAGGTTGGGTTTGAACTTGTGAAACCTCATATTACTCGACGTATTTCACCAGAAAATATACTCAGGGCGATAAAATTAAAAGCTATCATCTCTTGGGGCTATCATAATATCCACAATTACAAAGTTCGCCGATGCGGGGTGGTAAAGGACGATGTGACTTTTGCAGCCGAGCCCGAGACCGGAGTACCCGGAAACAATGTGGCAACTGTAATAGGCGTGTTTGTTCAGACCACCAAGTCATCGTGTGCCTCAACTGTGATGGTAATGTGATTGAATAGTTATAATATATTCATGTACTTTATAAGAAGGTTAATTGTTAAAATTCTATGTAACTAAGAATTATAATTTGTTTGATCCCAAAGAATCCAAAAGGTCTTGATTTTTTTGAACATCACATTTTGTTCATATTTTAATAAATTAAAAAAATGTTCGGTTCTGTTTTAGTTCTATAAGGGAAATAAAGTTCATTCGAAATATTATTTCTAATTTTCTTTGCTATAGCTAAATTTTGTTAGAAAAATTAATATCGTACTGGGTGGCACATGTGTCCCGCGCGAGCACTCTAGGAGTATTTTATAGCGCGAGCACTCTAGTGTTAACATTTTATTTGTGCAATTTGAAAATTTATACTGATTACAATCAAATAAGAATAACATTAAACATTGAAAACCAATAATTGCATTGGGTGTACAATTTTTAAGAAATAACTGCTACGCATGCCTAGTCTAATATTTAAATGGTAAATTTAAAAAATTCACATGGATTGAAATTGGATAATAGAATTTGATTTTTTATTACAGTAAATTACAGGAAAGGTATTTACAAATTTAGGCATTGATCATCGACGTATGATTTCAACTCGTCAAGAGTGATTTTCAAATGAGTTACTGAGTTCATGATGGCCAGGAAAATATATCAATGTACGAACAGTTCTTGTGATAATTTTGAATTAAATGCTTGGGTTGATACAAAAATTTCTTAACAAAGCATGAATTACTAAGCATGAATTATTTTCCCCTCACCCTAAAAAAATGCTTTCAATTGGCTTTACTCATCAAATACATTAACTATGTAATAGTGTTAAAATTTTAGAATGCAACAATTTTGCTACGAATATACTTTTAAAAGGGGCTTGAAAGAAATTAAGTGCGGCATTAAAATCAGTGAGTAATCTTCTCAAATTATTTAGCAGCAAATCGAGACACAGAAAACAACCACCGCGCTCACCATTCGATACTTCATTGGAGTATAATTGCATGCACAGGTAATGGCATTAAGTCTGAAATAAAGTGACTATTTAAAAGTTTGAAAGAAAGCTTATATGCATTGAGTTTCCTAGCATGGTGAAGAAATGGAAGGGACGAATATGCGATCAGGGATGCAGGACTACCATATTCACAGAGAACCAGAAGACATGTAGGCACAATACATTGACAAGCCATACGTTAGGATTCCGCATGATCATTCGTCAACATTTCGTCCCGAGAGACCAGGTTTAAACACCGGCAGTGTGGAGGTTTGTCAGAGGAATCTCGATCCCTAATTTAATCGTTAATTCAATTCATTAACTCCGATACCTAATGGAGTGCTTTGTGGAAATCCCATTCCTCCGTTCGTCGGTTTCTGTGGTTTCCTTGGCACCTTTCGCTAATGTCAAGCCTATTCTGACACCGTGTTTCTCTCCACCCTTCCTTCATTCTCCTCATAATCTTTCTCTAACTAACCTACTCACCGGTCCTTAACAACTCAAGTGACCTCAGTTGTCGGTCGCATCCCAAAATAATCTACCAACCAATTCCTCTTTTCCGTATCTATTAATACCCACATCCGTCACATAACATTTCCAATATACTATTCACCCTTTCAAATCATTATTCTACCTTTGAACTATACACCAAAGTGGATGAAATTCGTCGCGAAAAAATCATTTGGCTTGACCGGGATTCGGACCCGGATCTCCCGATTACCGGTCAGGTGTGTTAGGCAGTTACACCACCAAGCCATCTTTATTCAAACAGAATTTCAGCCTCAAACTGTTTTTCACGAACAATTTGGTTCATCCAAATTATTTTATCATGGGAAATTTCACCCTCTTAGGCGTATATCTTTACACCCGTGCGCGTTACTGCGTACCACATCATTTGTGCAATCGCATTGATTGGAAAAACTCCCGATTAGTCCTTGAAATCCGTTTCAGTGCGGGTTCTCTTTTTTCCCTATAGAGCTGTAATGCATCCTTTTGTGTTAACATAGTATTTGTAACTATTATCTTATTCCATATAAAAAATAAAAAACCCCTAGGCTTCCTAAAGGCTTTGATTTAATGCTTCCATGTTCATGATAGTGAAATGAAACAGTGCAATTCCACGCTTGAATAATACACCGATCAACCTTAAGGTCTATAGCGTGATTAATAAGGAAGTATAACCCATTGTAAGCCCATTGACAATGACGCTCTTGACGTTGCAATTGATCAAATTGTTATTTTAGGGGGTGATTGTAAAAAAAGTTTATTTTATTCACGATGTTTATCCACATTCTACATGATCGAGAACCAAATTAATTTAAGGCTAATGCGCTGATTATTACTACGAGTACCAAGGCACCGTTGTAACAAGAAATAACGACACATTCGAAAAAATGGAAGAAAAATTTTCCTACACCAGAGTCCGTCCAAGATAATAGCGCAGTTGAAATATACTGATTTGACTTAGAATGAAAATAAAAGTAAACAATTTTTTACGATCGTATGGTTTAACACAATCATGTATTCTTCCTTCACGTCATTCCATTATTTAAAAGGCATATGGTGTGTTTACAAATTGGCTGCATTTCTGAACTGTCGACTGCGGTGCTATCTTGGACATGGTTTTGCGCTGGTTGGTTTTCTTGGCAAGAATTTCGGAAACTTTTCTTCGGTTTCTGAAAATAACGGAGAGTGACTTTGTGCACTAATAATCTCAAGGCACTATCAGAATTTATCGTCAAGAAAAGCTTAAATATGTCTCTAATGCATCTAGGTCCCCGTTTGCGTCCTTACTTAAATTTTCACTCATTTTGGTTAACGGGAAATCTTCTTAGTCATTTAGTAGCAATGGGAATAAAAGACAGGTTTTTGTTGTTCCACATAAATTTATTAGACATACAGCCTAGATTTTGCATTGGACCCCATCATCAGGCAAATATTAACAGAAAACACTATTTTCTGTAGAAATTTACCGGATGATGGCGTCCAACCTAGGCTGCATGTATAACGCATGCGTACCGCATGTAAATGCGTAACAACAATAGGGATGCTTTCATTGCAATATGAATTTATAGCAAATTCCATTAACCCTTAAGTAGGCGCGCTCAGTTTTTATCACACACGTAGGCGCGTGGGGGTCTGGCTGACCCCCAAAATTTATAATTATTTACTAATAAGTTAATGTGCATTCCGATGCTATTTCCTCCGCATATTTTAGATGCATGTCATTTTTCAACATAATTATTATTTAATTAATATAATCACATGACTCTAATGGAAGCAATATATATTTTATTTACAATGTCAGGCTGATAGTACAAGAATTCTTATTTAAATGACAAATTTTAGTGTAAATATAGAATGAATATATTCAAATATAATGCACAAAACTACAAACTTGAAATACCAATTCTTACATACCCGTTGCATTTAAACTTTTTTTTACATGTAATTTTTCAAGTGCTTCACACACACACTCTTTACATTAAATGCAGTAATTTTTTGCTTTTGCATAATTTTTTCTAGGACATATGGTACATCTCCCTCTTGTTGTTGATTCCATCAAATTCCTATGCTCTGTCATTGAGTGCATTGTCTTAGACACCTATTTCTGTTTTCAAATGCTTTGGAAAATTATTCAGCGCTGCTACTTTTGAGATTTGCGATCCCACTAAATTAATACCAATATCCCTTAAAAATATCTCTGAACAATTTGAGTGCCTGGACAATTAGAAGGGTTGTAACATTTGGATTTTTATTCCATCAATATTCAAAATTCTGAAAAACGGAACTAATGGTCACTGCCTGCAACTCCTTGAATTCGAGTAAGTTTCGTACTGTTCATCTACAATATCAATGCCTGCATTAGAAAAGTTATACGTGGTGATCATTTCTGGCTTCTGCATTTCCCCAGACCTGTCATCAATTTTCTATCGTGATGCATTGACGAGACTAAAATTACATTTCTATTTTTTAGAGACATATGGAACGTGATTCATGTCCCTGTTAAATGCAAAAGAGCTACTTTTTTCCACCCTATTATTCACATTCACTAGTTGCATGGGTATTTCCTTGTTTTCCTTTCTTTAAGTCCCAAGGTGAGTGGTGGTTTTTTTACAGCAGTTCATTTACTAATGGAATGCTGGAATACCAATTGTCTGCAGTAACGTTCCTTCCTGTACCTTCATTAGTTCTAACTAAACGCATCAGTACAGAATGTGGCTTATAGGACACTTTAAATGGGCCTTCTGGCTGAATCCCTAAGTACACTTCCAAAACTTTGGTGCACATAATCCTAGCATCAGTAAAAGCAAAAATGTATATTCCATATTTAGCAGGCTTACTGGGTATGAACTGACGAAATGGACACTTTCCTCGAAATAGGAGCAGTAGTTCGTCTATTGTATTAAAGCTTCCTGACTAATAATTTTCCTTACAAATTTCAAATAATAATTAAAAAATCTCCCGAAATTTAGCAAATTTGCCTTACTCACGTCGTTTTTGCCTGACATATGTATTGTCAAATCGGATACAACGAAGCAAAAATAAAATTTTTTTTAAGCTCACGGTTGAATAAAATATACCAATTCCCATGCCATTTTGATCCCAGAGATCTTGGACATTTGTGATCCGACCAATTTAAGCAACTCAAAGAATGCCTTTATTTCACACGCATCCCGTTCTCTTGCAAATGACTGAGAGACAGGCAAAATGAACAGATTTGTACACACTTCTATTGTCCGTAAAATAATGCCGTTCACCAACAGCAAAAAGCATTCAGGGGTCTTTGCACATCTAGTGGATCCTAATTTTCCCTCACGGCCTGTCACAATATTTACTGAACGTGTCTTACATTTCGTTGGGAAGTAGTTTTCTTCCACAGAGACGTACCGTCCATACCAGATAAAATATCCTAGCCGCGTCTTACTGATGACTGCGGAGATTCATGCAAAAAGTTTCCATTGGCATCCGATAAGCCACTTTGTTCATATGCTGTGTCATGATCTGAGATATTGACATGGTCGTCGTACTAATTAGCAGATAAATTGTCTCATTCTCCTTCCTGTGACACGTCATGGATTAGATGAAGAATCAGGCTTCATTCTTCTTCGTCAGTTTCTCTAGTCATTTCAAAATAATTTGAAAACTCTACGGACACCCTTGTAAATTTTAGGGAATAAAGTTTAGGAATATTTACACATGTTATGTTAGTACAATGTTCATTTCACTAAAAGTGTAGCAAACACTGAATATGCCTGAATTGTTACTTACGGATAGAAATTAACATCGGCCAGAAATACGAAGTTAGCAGATTTTCCACGACCCCAGTAACTGTGGTGATGTGATACTGCAAATAATATTGACACTATATATTCATTTTTACATGAACAGAGAAAACACAATGCACATAAAACTCAAAAATTCAAGTTTTCAAATGCATACTGCATTCCCCTGGCTAACCGGAAGGGGACCAGAAGGCGAGAAAATAATGCCTATATAAAATAAATTCCCATACATTATTTCACCCATTTGCTTCACAAATTCTCGGAACTCATCTTCTAATTCCTCGTGTCCCATACCGATTTTTCCCCCCACCTCTACCTACCTATCCTTGCCAAGGTCATCTTATCCGAGATGTCTTTTGTCCACTTCCTCAAACATCTTTTTCCACCCTCCGCCCACTCTAGGTCACGGTCTCTCTTGACCCATTGTGTATCGCAGGACATAATGAGGAAAAATGACCAAGCATAATATGTATAACGAAACAGCTGCAGTGGCCAAGCAGTTTTGTGTTTTACACTTCATTTTTCATAATAATATATTATACCACAATCATAAATACATTTTATTTTTTATTTTTTTACAAATGTTGCTAATGTTGAGAATATTTTTGTTCTTTTTTAAATATAAGTAGTTTTTTGCGGAGTATATTATATGTACTGAAATTTCACACCATATTCAGGAACATAGGCAAAGTAGTTCTATTATCAATAATAGTATACTCTGACAAAATACTATGGTGACGTAAAAACATCCATATATATTTATATTTAAGTATAAAATGCAGAATTGCTAATGAAAACGGCCCCACACGGGAATTATAGCATGTGGATACCATGGACAGAAAGTGCAACGTTAGTAGGCGCGGGGGGTCACAGCGACCCCCACGACTTAAAATTGTAAATAAAATTGAAATTATGAAGTATTTTGCAAATGTTTTTATTTTAAATGGATGAATACCAAGTTTCTGTAAGGTACTGGATATATGAAAAACGTTTATCGCACAGTTAAAAAACTATAAGCAATAGTTAATGCGTAGGGGTCTGACAGACCCCCGCGTGCCTACTTAAAGGTAAAACACCTGGGACTACGAATCTATGCCGTATCAAAGTTGAGCTGTTTCTGAGAGCTTCTGTCCCAATGTTTTGGGAGTACGGTTGTACAGGAGTACGGTACTGGTTGCATTAGTTCCTTCCTGATTGTTGAGAACAGCTTTACACGACTCAATACACTTGGATTAAAATTTGCCAAAACGTCGATACTTCGATCCTGTACAGCCTTAAGCATGAAGCTATTATATGAAAGTGCTAGCTCAAAATGGGAGAAGAATATGGACAGAAGTTTTAACTTGAGCTGTTGGTTTCTAATCTTTCATTTTCATTCGCCCAGCAGCACAAATATACGTTTATTCAATTTAAAAAATTTTGGTCCTTGCATCATACAGGTTAAAACTGAAATTTATACCAAAACGGTCGTGTACAAATTAAATGGATGTATCAAAAGAAAATTTTCCGTTCACAATGACAATAAGTGTTATTTGAGAATAAATGTCATTTAAAGAGAATGTAATAACTAAATGCCTATATAATTATCTTATAACTTTTGAGTTTATCTTAAGATGATTCTCATTAATAACGCATGGTCCAGTCTCACACATTCAAGATGAATTCCCGGTATAAATGGGGCAATTAGCTAATATAAGACAAAGAGATATTTATTTTATTAGTCTATAAGGACCAGAACATCAAAATAGACACCAATCTACATTAAAACGTCGACATAATTCATCAGAAACGACATTTAATTGTATTATTAAACCTCCATTTTCCAATAGGCTCTTCATTGGAAAAGGTTATAATTCGTATAGCAACGAACAACTTGAACGTCTGAAAGTATCATTTTGATATGCTTCAAAGTTCCAGCCCCCAGCAAAGTGTTTGAATATAACTCCCATTTCATAAATAAGGACTATCTGAGGTCATGTACTACAGAATTGAACACTCATGGAAACTAATACAAATTGAGCTACATTTCTTTTGATTCTAGCAACAACGACAAGAGATAAATGGTAATAATTACTCTTCTGTAAATAAAATGAACTGATGCAAATGTTTAAACTATTATGTACGCTGATTTACAAGATGCCGATACCTCTCTAAACAGTTATTTATTGAAAAACGGATAAAATAACATTTTATTTACCTTGGGCATACTTGGGCCAACAAGTCATATAAACTAACAAAGAAATGGACCGTAGGTAATTTTGATTGGCAAACAGTTGAAATAGCAGCCATCGGGGCAAAAATACCGAAAATCCAGAATGAAGCGAGGTATACCTGATTTTCTGTCTATGCCACTGGAAGATATATCATATTATAAGCATTGCAATTTATTTTAAAGGAACTTCATCAGAGCTAACATTAATACACGCTGAAAGTGGCACAACAAGCGGTAGGTATACTATTTTTATGGCATCGCGGTAAATAATAATGAAGGACAGATACTCACTCTCATTTGCTTCAACTGGTTTCTGATGTATTCCGCTCTGCTTGCTTGGTCGACTCCTGCCACTGCGAAGGATCCCATGTACTGCAATGAAATAATTTGAAAACTTTAATAAAAACTAAGCAAAGGTTAAGAGGAGAATAAAAGATGGTCTTTAACTAGATGGAAGCAACTTGTCTCGTTTGAATAAACATCTTTTGGTATTCTGCGGTATAATTACTTTTTGAGCAACAGTTTCATCGTGCTAATATGCCGGCTTCGTCAGGCCTTCTGAATCAACAATCACAAATTAATAAACAAACTTCGGCGGTTATTATGTAACGGAATTAATTTATACTTGAATTTTGCAAAAGTCTTTTCCGCATAACGGAGTTTGTAGCCATCCTCTCTGTTTAAGTTATTAGGTATTTTTTTTCTATTTCATTGGCTTTCCTGATGACCCGTGGGTAGTAGCTGCTTTATTTACATAAAACTTTCACCCTTTTGATGTCTTTACTGCGATCTTCTTCTAAAAGTGTGTGCTCAGCCACGGCAGAGTGATGCCAATCTTTCTTTCGAATAGCCCGTCCGTGTTCCTTCAGTCTGCACCCTATGGCTCTCTTCGTCTCGCCAATATATGATTTTCCGCAACTACAGAAAATTTCGTATATGCCTTCAAACATTGTGGGAGATAATGGATCTTTAGCTCCTCGAAGATGATCAATAACTTTGGAGGAAGTGTTAATTCTTGTAATGATGTTATGCTTCTTCATTATTTTACCTATGCGATCAGTTGTTCCCGCGATGTAAGGTAGCAAAACATATCCCAATGGTCTATATCATAAACACATCCCATGTCCCTTTCTCTTTAGGTTTCTAGTTTCTAACACTTTCAATTCATTTGTAGTTATATCCATTATCCTTTAATGTTTTATTTTTTCAGAGATGGAATCAGTATACCGCAGAAAACTATGATATATTTATTCAAATTAAAATGGACAGCGAAAATCTATAAAAAATGGTGTCTCGTTTATTCCACGTCACTTCGGATGGGGGTTCACCCAAATAATCTCAGAAAATTGTGAAAAGTGGATAGCGTTGATCTTTTTGAAAAAACTGAAAATGTTTCAGGCGTTGGAAAATAGGAAAAAACAGCATCATTACGGCCATGTTTCAAAATATCGTATTTTACAGAGAATCACGTATAAGGAGTCCATCAGCAGGAATTTGACATGCTTTTCAGGACTTAGGCATTTTTCAGCAAAATATTCGTTTAGTAATGTAAATTTGCACACTACCTACTTCAACCACGATTCCACAGCTTCAACAAATGCCGTTAAATCACGAAGGACGCCGGAGAATATAGTTCGCGTACCGACTACGCGACGCTGTATTCGCCAAAAGACTTTCACTTGCGATACCCAAGGAAAGGGCACGAGTTTCCCTCTCTAAGTACGAGTTTCGCCTCCTCTAACCAACTCCTTATTCAAAAACATGGCATTGTGCTTACTCTCAATCTCAGGGGATAATCTAAGCGACTTTATAGCTCTTAAAATTTAAAGGGTTAAACATCCAAGATGAATATATATTCCATAAGTTTTTTTACGGCAGCATTACTTACTATATCATCTGCATAATATAAAAAAAGCATAAATTATTTCCATTCTTAAAAATTTTGAACTTTGGGGAATTCACACTTATTACATATTAACGGAGGCACGGCGGAGGATATTGTGTTAATTTAAAAGTGCAAATGCGTGGATTTCTATCATGATTGAAGTGTTTTAAGAAACAAATTACAAAAAATCCATACATAACCATTTGTCCTCTGCTCAAATTTTATTCCAAACGCTAGTTTTCCAAATAAATTTAAAAAAATATTTAAGGCATTTTAAATATTTTAGAACAAATGTTTTTCTGAAACTTTTTAACTTTTGGAATGAAAAGGTTAAAACATTCAACATGAGGCATACTTTAAATAACTTTAATTTATCTGTGCCATCACTTATTATATCAGGTGGTTTACTTCTAAATGGCGCCTTTCACCACCATGGAAGTTTCTTTACTTTCATCTCTTAAGCCAATTTCCCACTAACAGTATAAAAATTGGAGAAAAAATTTAAAATAAAGCAAAACAATATAATAAAACTCGTGTGAGACACTGACAAAGCCGTCAATTGTGGCTGTCGACTACCTTTAAAAGCATAATTTGTGGTCGTGGTAGGTGCATGAAAAAAGGGGAGGATATGTACCTTTAAGGGTAAAATGAATCCGATAGCGGAAGCCATTGAGATATCGATTCTAGTTAGCCACTCGGAAGGGTACCTAGCAACCACGCCCACCCCTGGAGCCGGATATTGAGCAACAATTGCTTTTAGAGTACCATGGCGTTGCGTGGAGTAAAGTGCCACAGCATTAATTTAACGTTTCATATCAACAATTTTAAATAGCGTTGTTAAGAGCTATCCTGTGCCTGAAAGTTTGTGCATACTTTAATATTCGGCCAAACGAGTTCTTAAATGGCGCGTCAGTTGACCACTGCAATGAACGTAGTTCTACTTCCATCTACAACACTTTTTTCCCTGCCATTAAGAACAATGCAATGTAACTTTGAAAAGATGCATATGTGATGATCGATTTCCTAACGTTGTGAACTAAATACCCAACCGAAGCAATTGAATGAGGGAAAGTCTCACATAAACAGGAACGTACAAATAGATTAAGTTCACAGCCAATGCCAACTCATCAAAGCCAACCACCAACATATGTTTAGGGTCTTCATTATTCAGTAATTTATAAAAACGGTTTATCGTATGCGGAGGAAAAAATCAACGGAGGGGGGGAGCAGTCTGGCTTTCTTTCAAATCAATACTGCTCTAATAAACTTTGCAAACAATGCGAGCAGCAAAATTTAGTTCTCAGAGAAATTGTCAATAGATTTCCATTTCAAAATGGAGTATTTATATGAGGTATGGCTAAAGAAATGGATTTTGAGTGAAAAGTGATTTTTGATGGACAAAAAAAGTTTATACAGACAAAAAGTCACATTTTTCATATATTTTATCTGATTCATATATGTGTACTTGGCAATTCCCGTTGGATTATGTGACTTATTCAATGAGAACCAAATGCCCTTTCCTTAGTTCCATATGCTATTAATCCCTATGAATAATAATTAGGTTGGCAGAACTTAAGAAGAATGTAGAGTTAAGTGTTTCAATCAAAAGAATGACAAAATGTATTTTATTTAACATTATTCAAACATTTTATGCATGAATTTCTGACTTTTAAATGTGCTGGAAATAAACCGGAAACGATGCCCTTAAGTTTAGAAAATTGTTCTGGATGAATAGAGACGACGCGACGCCAGGATGTTGAACCCTTGTGAGGAGTATCCGTTTTCGGATCTACGCTAACCTATCCTGCATCATTTACTGCGTGCTCAGCTTGCTACGACAACTAATGCCGCAGGGATCGTTAGAGCACATGCTCTTCCTCGGGCGCTTTAAGTGGAATGTTCATTCCGGGATGGCCACATTGAATGTGGCTGGGAATGATACCACACTTAAAAACGTGATAAATATATTTAAAGGACTATAATATTTTTAAATGCGCTATTTATAGCTGCAGAATGCTGAAAGTAGGTACAGTTACACCACAAATTACAATGAAGCTTGTTTTTTCGATTTCATAAATTTCATGTTTTCAAAAATTTAATAGTCAAAATAATTAGGAAATGATAACTTTTTGTGGACTCAGAGGGCGGCAAGAACAATTTTACTTCCAAGCGAAATATTATGAGGCTGTTTTTCAAATATTTGTTATACAAATCTTGTTTAAAAAAAACTAGAGGGAATCAGTAAGAGAAGCACATGAAAATGTCAGGTTGTGGGTTTAGACAGTTGAAAATAAGTTTAATCATTCAAATAAAACTGATATGGAAATATTTATCTCCTTCTTTATAAAAGTTGTACAACCATATCCCCAACGCTATTAAATGCGGAAATCATCGTAAGTTTTGGAAATTTTAGAAAAGACTAGCATTATCTGATGTTAGCAACATATTGCGGTCGCTCGCTACACTCCAGAGCTCAATACACTCCAGAGCTTTTGTTATATTATATTTTTAAAGGCATGCTTTTTACAGAGCAAGCGAAATAATGAGAATGTGAGAGGAGCGATTTTCATTTACGGCCTCGTGTGAGTAATAGCCCGAAAGCCATTCACTGGGCAGCGTTTTGGTAAATTTCTAAGCATCAAAAGAGAATTGGTTTTCCAGGCGCGTTTCGAGTATCTTACTTGGAGATTCCTTTGTGCACGAGAAGACACGGCAAAGAGAGTTCCCTGAGGGAGCCATTGAAGTCCGATGCGAGAAACGACTAAAGGAGATCTTCGAGAGAGAGAGAGAAAGAGGGAGAGAAGAGAAAGAGTGTGTGCACATGCATACACATACGCGGGAGCCAGCGAAAAAAATATCCGAGAAAAATATCGATCTTCCGTACTCTCGAAGGACCTCAGCAGCCAGAGAGACCGAAAAACTGTGCGCGGCTTATTGTTGTGGTCGCCGACGACTTCCACGCAGCGACAAGGCGGATTAGCCTCGACGAAAATGTCGTCTATCGTCAAGAGGTTACGACGTAAAATATTAACTATTTCGTTCACATGCAGTCGTGTTACTTATACTCGTGTGCCATCTCTCTGATGACATCAACGTAGTCCTACATCACAAAGGCATTTTTTCACGAGTAAAACTTTACGTCCCATGGGGTTTAGAGCGAGAATATGAGAAACGGGAGAAAATTATTCTTATGGCAGGTGCACATTTTATTTTTACGTACCATTGATAAATGATACGAATTATTCCAGATATTTCAACTGCGATTGAGTAAAGGCTTCAATAGGTCTTGGTGTTTTAGTTATAAAGAAATAAACAATTGTTGAGGTAAGATCCGTTCTTTTAGTAGAAACGCGGCAGGCGCGGTAGTCGGAACCTCGTCCTGAAAAGCGTAGGTAGAAAAAATACATTCGTCGATCATTCCACATCAGTAAAGTTTAAAGAATTCATTATTTAACATGAAGGTCACCTGCTAGCGATGTATTTTTTCAACGACATTAATGAAAATTTTGGTTTTAATTCACTCTGCTTCGGGGTAACCTCCTTAACCCGGTAGAGCCGATGTTCCCTAGCTTCTAATTTTAGAAAAATTATGATTACGAAGGAAATCACTAAACAACTACGCCTTTTAAACTTTTTTTTTAATTTCTTGAGGCTTTTGACAAATTAAAAGAAGTTACTCACTCTATCACTTTTCAGTTCCCTAACGAAAATCAGCTAAGTAATTATGTGGTATTATTATAATTTACATTTGAATATTCAAATGCAAATATCCTTTTGTTTCAAACAAAGCTATACTGCTGCGTCAAAAAAAGTACAAAAAAATTCTTTCAGAAGTTTTGAAGCTTCAGAAATGTCATAAGCAATGAAATTCATTTTACTAAACTTATAACAAGATTTTGTCTCTCCTATTGAAAATTTACACAAAAATAAAAAAAATCATTGATTTTTTTCATGATTTAGGATTTTTTTGTAAGGACTCTTCGCATCACCGGATGGCAGCAAGCACCAAAAATTTGGTTGATTATTTTTCTCTGGCGTACGTTGTAGGTGAATTCACAAATTTTAAACACGTAAAAAATCTGTAATCTAATTCTGCACGAGATGTATTCGGTCCAGCCCAAAATTAAAAGCAATCAACTAATTCGTCTTTCTATTTTCAACTTAACCGAAGGGTCACGGGATAAAATAATAAATTTAATCAAGCTGCACCAAAGTTTCACTCTCTTATTTTATTTCAGAAGTCAAATCTGCCAGCGTAGTAGGGAATCTCATTACTCAACCTTGGTCACTTCTTAATCACTTCTTTGTCCTAAGGGCACCAAATCCTATAGGTAGTTTGACTTTTAATTGCATTCATCCACCAGCTGCCTAGCAAATCCAATCGTTAACTCCAATACCGTAGTTGTGTAAAAAAGTATCAAAGTTGGGTGTCATAGTTGTGCCGAACTCGCGATGGTTTGTTGGCCAAAATTAGTAAGTGATAAGCAGCCTAGCAGAGGTTAAGTTGAGACCAAGGCTTAGGTAAAATAATAACATGGAAAGAAGCAGCAATCAAGTTCTCCGCCTGAATACGTTCAAATCAATTCTTCCCTGTGTAACCTCAACAGTCGTCTGAGCCTCACTGAATTCATTAATACGTAACGAGTTTGAATAATGTCCTCTGTATCCGGTAAACCCAACGCTATCACTCGCTTGACCTTTTAATGACGCCTGGAGTGCATTGAGAAGACATGACATCAAGGAGGTCCTGGGGAAAGCATTGCAATTGTTTTTGTTTCAAAACACAAACGCAATTTTTCTTGTCTACTTAGGATTATTTTCTATTTCAGGAAACCTAAAGTGATGTAAAAGGCGCCAACCATTTAAAATATTACAAACAGATAATAGTGAATTTAAAACTAGTAGCAATGTCAAATCCCAACGATTTTCCGTTGCCGTTTATGAGAGTTTCTGTCCTAATTTTTCTAGACTACGTGATGGACATTTCTTATTTATACTCTTCTGATTGCATTCGTTCATGCTTCTGAGAATTGCGTGACCCAAGTCAATACACTTAAATTAAACTTGACCAAAACCACCATTCTTCGATTCAATATAGCCTTAATTATAAAGCTATTCGATGACTGTGCTAGCTCAAAATGGGAGTAGAACAAGGGAGGAATTTAAAGAAAAAAACTTGTTTTAATTTGAGTTGAGAGAAAAGTTTTTTATTTATAATCTGTTGCTAATGAACATTTTACTGTTTTACAATTTTTTCAAAAAATATTTTCACGTAATCCTTTCTAGGGTCTCGCAATCCAAAAGTTACAACTCTTTTTTTTCTCTTGGATGGTGTCTTAACATCCCTGCTATTCAACCTTGGAGCGGTTGGGGGTGTGAGGGTATGTGCCAAAAAAAAGAGGAGAGGGGAAAAACGAAAAAAACGAAATGCTTAGAGAGATTAGTTCCTCGCTCTGAAATTGTTGTTATGAATAGTACGTGGGATGTTGCAATCGTTTAAATGTCTGCTTGACAATACATCTCTCTTTTTGTCAATTTTCTCTCTTCCACATAGGTAATTTTGGTAGGAAACAATAGAATGCGTCCGTGTCAACCAGAAACTCGTGTAATTTAAACTTTTCCAGGTATTCTTAGCCTTGCGTGTAACCTCCTTGTCTCTCACGATTCTCAGCAAGTTTTACCAATGCATACGTTACGCTTTTCTGTTCGCTCGTAGCAGTTAGGTATTTGCTTTAACAGAAGTGCGGCTTTCCTCTGTATTTTCTTTTGTTTGCGTCCCACATGCTTGAAGCGTATCGTACAAAGTTGAGTCCTAGCTAGAGCGAAGTAACATCGCTTTTTCAACTTCTCTCCCGAAGACCTTCCTCGTTTCCATTACGTAAAAGTCTCACTAATGTAGTTCCACAAGTATTTGGAATTATTTTTCCCTGCATAGTTCCGAATTCATGGATTAATGGTACATAAACAGAGGCATAAAATTGCACGATGGCTTTATGTGAGCGATGCTGATGCATAACCAACAAAAGAGAATTTTACCCACCCTCTGCCGGGGTGATGGGAGGCGTATAAGCAACTGATAATCAAAAGACATATTTTTGGATTTTATTTCTTCCGAAAACTATCTTTTAAACTATGAGAATATTTTTTTGCAATTTTTCTCGGAAGTTTCTCATGCACATGCCCCTTAAAAACATTTGTTAAATGATTTATGAATAATAAACAAAATATTATTGCAATATTGCTTCTTTCCCGGAATAACTCTTCAGCCAACCTTCCCCATTGTTATCTTTGAATTTAATGTCGTTTCTATTTAATTTTCAGCCATTAAGCTTAAATTTTTTTCAAGTGACGCCAGCTCACAGATGTGCAAATTTCACAATCTAGAGAGCATAAGACAACAGGAAGCAAAGGTTTATTGTTGTGAATTCATTTTATTACATTAGCAAATTCAAAAACAGCAGCATATCATTCAAGAAAATATCATTGGATATTCTAATAACAGAAATTGTAGATGGAGGACAATCAGAGAAGGAACGACAAGAAGAATAGGGGACTAATGGAGGAATGTTGGCTATTTGCAAGGGAGAATTAGGAATAGAATTCATGGAAATTAAAAGGAAGAAAGAATTAAAAAGTTATTTAATTCAGCATAATTGAAAAATAAAGAGTTGATGAAAATTTCAGAAAAAGCCCCGTGGGTTCAGGGGTTAAGGGGAGTAATCACAGCCAGACCATTTAAGGACATTAGTTTTACTTCGTTGAAAAATAACGGTGGTTATGCATGGCAAGGCTTTAAAACCTTTTGCGTGTGAATTACTAAGTATTTTTCTCAGCATTTAAATAGATATTTCAAAGGGTTTTCAAAGAAAAGTATTTTCGAAATTCTAAAAAAGTAGCAATCATGGATTGAGGACGTACAAAGAGGGAACGACATGCTAGATTTAGGGATAATATGTAGTTGATTGCTGAATTACCGCAGAATAGGAAGAGATAAGATATTTTTAGTATAATTGTAAGAGGAAGAGGAAAAGGTACATAGAATTGAAAAGGGGTTGAATATGTAAGTTCTGTGAAGGCAACAATAGGAAAAACTACCAGAGTTTAAGGATAATTTGGGTAGGACTTATTGCTTTGGTAAAATTCATTAGATGAGACGTTCATTTGGTGATACACCTATAAAAATGGCACTGTCTCAGGCTCTACTTTGGGGAATTCTTTCATTATGTTACAATGAATAATAATTCCACAGTTATATTACATATAAAAAACGACCAAAGTAGAGTTACATCTTCAGGGTTCAGATTAAATTGACGATGTAACTGTTACGGAACCTGTCGTTTCTGTCATATATAAAAACTGTGGCATTGCAAAGTATATTTCCAATGCATTCTATGGTAACTATTCTTAGCGATGCTTTAGTACTTTTTGTTTCCCAAAGGCTTACAATGTTTTCCGTCACTTGAAAAAGGTTTTCTCCGCACTTTCACAGTGAAAAATATTTACGCTGCGTTCTCAAGCATGTGTTGTTTTTCTAAGCCACTCATTCATCACCCATCTAGCGCAAACCTTCCTCGCGCGTTCGAGCGTGTCACTGGGCACGTGGTCACGGGGGATCACCTTCCGGCGGCCGCCGACCACGCTGCCGCCACGCGGTTTCCGCGCCATCTTCCTCGCGGTTCAGGCGGGAAAGAGAGCGCGGTCGCCGTCTCGCTCGACTCCGGATGGGGTGTGGTGTGGCAGGAGTGCGTTCTCCTCTCACCGAGAGGGATTATTCGGGGCTGAGCGCGGAGTGAAGAGAACAAAGGGTTCACAGACGAGAAGGGGAAGGGCGAGGGGTGTGTGGCGGGGGGTGTTCTCCTGCGTGCAGATGGGGGAGAGGAAGGGTGTTGGTGTGCTCTCTGAAGTGGAGGGGGGGAGAGACCCGTGCACGCTTCCCAATCGATGAGTGCGCCATCTCGCGCCCCCCCCCTTGCTCTCCTTGAGGCGCTGTCAGGGGCGGCAAGGGGGGGAGAAGGGGTGGTCTGAAGATGACGGCGGCAGGAGGGAGTAGGAAAATCGAACCCAGCACGTCCGAGCCGTGTGACGGAGGGGCGAGAGAAAGGGACAGTCGCGTGCGTTGCCTCTGCCGAGGAAGGCGTGTGCAGTAAAGGGACACCTTCCGAGTGACGCACGGCCGTGTTTAAATAAATGGCTTCGGAGTGGAATAAACGACTATTACTAGAATCGGTTTAGTACTGTGGACATAGAGCGAAAAGTGTCATTAGCATTCAGATAAAAAAAGTTTCGGGTTTACATGTATGTTATTTATCCTCTACACAAAATCTGTAGAGCAGAGAGACAAAGTTTAAAATTCTCGGACGTAAATTCCTCCTGGAAACTATAATAAAAATATCAAAGAATAGGAGGAAGTATCGACGGATACCCGGGATGGAATGATTGGGGCAAAACTAAGAATTATATCAAAATGAGGGAAATATTGAAAAGGGAAAACGGTTCGATGAAATGAGATTGCTTCTTTGAGCTGCATCAAATCAATCTTCTTCTTGGCGACTACTGATGACGATGATAACCAATAGAATCAAAAAAAGAAGATAAACACGGTCGAACAGATCAAAACCTACTCCATCCAAATGTGTGACACTTTTTGTGCATTTCCAAAACAATCTCTTTTCCGTATTTTATCCGAATTTTACGGATTTCGTGAGAAAATCCTTTGTCAAAGTAGTAAAAGGTTTAGTAAAATCACACAAAGGGCATTTTTTCAAAATGTAGGATTCAGAAACTTGGTCTCTACGTTAGTATGGTGGGTGAAGACTAGGCTTTTGAGATGTGGTTGGAAAACGAATGAGGGAGTGTTTAACATGGCAGTGGAGGAAAAATGCGACACATTTTAAGGGGGTAGAAGAAGTGAGTGGGAGACGAAATGACATGGAACAACATGTTGAAGAGGATTATGGAGGGAGAAGAGTTGGGTAAGGTGTTGAAAGAAGAGGGAGGGGAGGAAAAGGAATGTCAGGATGAAGGTGAGCTCAAGATACGAGGCTTTAAAAGATATTCATTTAATTGAGGGAACAAAGTATAAAGAATGAAACGTAAGGTTACACTCCCGTTCATCATTTTGGGTAGTAAAAAAGATTTCGTTATTTAAAACTCAAAATGTTGAACGCTAAACATTTTTACCAAGTTACGCCTGAGATATTCTCTAACGTAGGACATCCGTGTTCGCGAGAATAATTGACGTAACTCTACCACGCATTGCCATTTATTTGATTAAATACCTGTGAATATAAACACACCACCATTTGTTACTCCCCGCAGTCTAGACTGTTTAATCCCTACACCAAAGCATCGCAAAAGAACGCTCAGAAAAAAAGGGATGCTGGGTGTGGGTAAACTTGAATACTCCTGGTTCCCACGCACAATACTCTAGCGTGTCGGAAACAAGGCACAGCGCACCAACGATTTAAGGGAGACTGAGTCGTGAGTCTGGCGACGGGTAGTGATGTATATTTCTTCCGCATAAAATGTTTTTACACGAACTTTCTCACCTTTTATGGGTGAATGCTGGGCCAATGCCACTGCCATTAAAAGATGTGCAGGAAATTATTTACAGCGAAAGTGAATTAATATTTCAAAAGAAAGGCTAACACAATCTCAATGAAAAAAACGTTTAAAGAGGAGTTCACATTCGTGTAATAATGTTTTCACGGTGACTACTGTTGATATTCATATTTTTTTAGATGCAGTGCGAATAGGGCAACAGACTACTGGGAACTGAACTAATAATACGCTGCCCTACCCCTCCGGTCCGGCACATCGATGACACCTGCAAACACAGGGTCAAATACTAAAACAAAATACGAGAGACGGTAGGAAAATGATACATTAATTTTTAATGATGATCACCTTTTTTATTTATACTGATATTCATGAAGAACTCCTCTTTCAATGCCAGTAATGCTGATTTTAAGACTTCTGGGCCATTTTAGAGCCACTACTTTGTTATGATGTCCAAGTTACTAAATTTCACCGTTAAAAATAAACATGAATGTTTTAAAAAGAGATTTACACGTCATTTAAATGTTTTATAGCAGAGTCGATGGGTTTTTAAAGGTTTATACTTGAATTTAACTTCGAATCAGCATAAAATATAACAACACTTCACGTCACTCCATAAAATGTTTGATTACAAGGAAAAGCGTATGGTAGCTGTAACTATTAGTTTCCGTTACCATAAAACTGGCCGAATCGTGATTTTAGTCAAGTAACTGTTTTCATTTCCTGAAACACATGGACCTGCAGCAAATGACTGCAAGAAAACGTTAAACAAATGACTCTTATTAGATGCTCAAGATCACTCAGCACTACCTTCAAACTTCAGGTTCTACGTTAATATTTTTTTCTACAAGTCTGCGGTAAGGTTGAATGTGGACGCCTCCTACGAAAAATCCATGTTGAGCCTGTACAAACATTAATTTGGCAGTTTTTCTGTGAACTAGTCCTGAAAGTATTTTCTTCCGTAGTTGTATCTGCAAATCTGGCCACCCTGACAAAATAAGAAAAATTGGAACAAAAATCAATACATTATAATCCTTCTTTTTCCCAATCGTATGTAGCAACCATTAACGAACTAGAACTAAAAACGCGAACATTTTTCATGGAAAATTAAAGCATTCTGCTCGCGTAAATCCCTTGACCCGATAATATACGACTAAAATCAGGTAGCCATGCATCTCATACCACTCTCAGATCTCACAGAGCACACCCTAAACATGAGTTAAATAGTAAACCCTTGCTTAAGAGAATAATACACCGCATGCATTGCCTCCATGAAGGCACACGTTACCATTTCAGTTTGCGTTTACAAATGTCCCTGGGCTTGCGCGAGAAAAAAAGAATTAATTATGATATGAACCAAATGTTAAATATATAATAAGCAGCGCTTTTCACTTACGGTAGTGAAAGTAACTTTCAAGGGTATAACAAGCTCCGCATTGGTGGTTGTCGTGGCATATTCAGTTTAGCTCTACAATAATTATAGATTAATTAATTTAAAACAACTTTCAAACATTTATTGCAACACTTTCACATTTAAAGCACCGAAATCGATTCAAATCACCTACAGATTACCTTTTACCTCAACGTCAATAATAAGATTTTTTGATAGATCATGCAAATATAAATCAAATAATGCATTTCATTTTCTTCAAAAAGCTAATTACATGCTGTTAAACTTAAGCTTATGAAGTTCTAGCAGCCGTAGTCACTCTTATATCAACTCAATTATAGGACTTGTCCGTAATGCTCTGCGGCAGTTGAGGTGGTTTAGTCTACCTTTCCAGGTGTTTTCAACGTTACATCATCACTTAGATGTTCATCCCTCTGACATCAGGTCAAATTTAAGGGGCTCCTGAATAGGAAGAAAGAGGCGCAAAAAAGCATGGAAATTAAAACTGAGCGAACCACCCTTCGTCTGTCTTTTGCCCTTTGGCTTATATGACATGGGAGGTCATAACAGAATTCTTTCAGCTGAGAGGTTGATGTGAATTCTTTTTAAATAAAAGGAGAAGTTGAGGCAGAGACTTCTAAAATAAATAGAGTAGCAGAGTAACTATATAATGATGGTGGTATGCAATCAAGTTAAAGTAGTTTGAGCGAGATTTGATCTGGTCATAATAGAGCCATATCTGAATTTAATTCTGATATTAAAGCAGTTATAACAAGCATGAAGTAAATGTAGTAATATTATTGACACAAAAACTGAAATTCTTCGTAACTAACTAAATATATACACATGAAGTTCTAACTAGACTCAGTTTTTCACGCAAAACATGAAGAAATGACTAAACAATTGAAATATTTTTAATTTTTTAATTTTTATATTTAAGATGAGAACATCTTTTAATTTTTAATTAGCTGAGAAGGAAAACAAAAGACCCAAGTTACAATTTTCACGCAACCTATGCATCATAACTTCCTAATTTTTAAAAGCTATAGTCTCACTGGAGCCCATAGCCGTACTATATCCCATGGAATACGGCGGAACATATCCCACGGAATAATTTTTGACGATTATCTCAAAAATTAGTATGGCTAATAAATGGTATCATAGGCCTTGGTACAACTTATAATTATTATTTCAAATTCAATTAAAAGGCTGGTGGACAGATATCTTTAAGGCTCACCACAAGCCCATGGACGCGTTTGATTAACCCATCCATCGTTGGTGGTTAGTAGAGTTTGCGAAATCAGTTCCTCATAAAAATAAATATACTTTGCACTGTCCAAGCATTTTCAAACCACAGACAAAGGCTTCGAAATTACGATATCACTCATAAGGATTATGATCTTGACAATCACGTCATATTGAAAATTTGGCCGATCAAGTAAAATTTGGTAGTAGATGCAGATTTTTTCATTGCCGTCATAAGACGACTCCAAAAGTACTACCAGATACAAGTAATTAGAATTTTAAATCTTAGTTAACAGCAACGTTATTGTTTTGTATGGCGCCATCACATGATCTACTCCCATGAGATAATCTTGGAGTAGAACTACGTAGAACTACGAACTACGTAGAACAAGCCAAGTTAATACGGACGAGGAAAATGGTATATATTCGGTTGCACTAAGTCACAATGAATAGACTTAAGTCTTGCCGACTGAAAGCATAATATTTATTCTCCTACTCCCACGTTCTGCAATGTATTTAATTTTCTTGATTCGACAAAATTGGTGCCAACATCATCAACAGCCATCAATTCTTAGATTAGTTTGATGCAGCGTTCCACTTAAATCTCCATTCAGCTAACTTAGCTATCCCTGCCTAGGTCTTATTTAAGCATGCCTCACATGTATCCTGATGCATATCATGCTTGTCCTTCTCTATTTTATAATCTTATTTATTGATCAACTTTGAGGATACCGGAACTAGCCACGGTATTTACCTTTATGGAGTCACCCGCAAGTGCACATAAGTGCGATATTCCACAGAGGAAAAATAATTCGCCTTGGCCGGGATGCGAACCCGGATCCCTCGATTCCGCACCAAGTGCTTTAACCAATTAAGCTAGCGAGGCATCCTTGCCCCTGTGGATTATTTGGTTATTATTTGGCTAAAGAACTCTGCGCGAAATCGAGGGATCCGGGTTCGAATGCCGGTCAAGGTAAATGATTTTTTCCTCTGTGAAATATCGCACTAATTTATTGAGATTTAACTTTAGCTTGAATATAACGAAGATTTTCACAGTTGAACCTTGAAATATAATCCAAAACTGTAGATATATTTTTAAGAAAGTGACGATTAAGCTAAGAAAAATAACAATAGAAGTCGTCATACTTCAAAAACATTAAGTTTATTCAGATCATCAATCCTTAGACTGGTTAGCTGCAGCTTTCGTCTCCATTCTCATGAGAGCTAACAGCTTTATTCCAGCATAAGTCATCCTTTAACATCTCTCACATTTTGCCTGACTAATTTTATTCTTTTCCTTCCTACGTTAAAATGTCTGATTTCTTTAAGTTAAACGAATGCTAGAGTAAAACGAACATTTTCAAAGAGGAAATGCTAATTAAAACCTTCACAAATAACATTTAAAAGTAAAGTTTTGACTAAGAAGAGCAACAAAAGTCGTTACGGTCAAACGAATTACTTTCAAATAGATTACGTGACAAATGCTACTAGCGGAGACGTCACAACGGCAAGGGAAAGACAAAACAGATATTCCCGCACTCTCAAGAGGCACATCGTGAAAATTTAAAGGCAAATGCCTCCGAAAGAGAGAGAGAGAAAGGAAGAACGAAGACAAAGGGCATAGAGGAACAATGGGAACGTTCTTGGAGACGAGGAAGAAATGCTGAAAGAATCGCGAGCATTGCGAGAGCGCGTACGACGATTTCCGAGCGAACGTCGAAAGCTGACGGGAATCCGACGGATGGCGAAGCCTTCTGAACGAAATACCGTTCGGTCCTCATGACTGATATGATTTCCCTCCATCCCCCTCCCCCTGGAGTCATCGATTTTCCTCAAGAATTCACCATCCGTGCTCTCACTATCCCATATGCACACAATCCCATTTCACGGAGGGGAGGGAGAGGGGAGGAGAGGGTAGGGGTGGGACAAGGTCCTCACTCTCCGTGCAGAGGGCTCTCGAGCCGTCGCATTCACCTTCAGACTCAGCTAAAGTCACGTACCCCTCCCCGGGAGGATTATTTTGTGTAAAAGAAATGATTTTCGTGTCGCGAGATTCTATTCAAGTAGATTTAAACCCTTTCAAACCTGGTCCCCACCTAATGGCGAAGTGATTTTCGAATGAGGAATCGGGAATGGGGAAAAAAAATCGCATCAGTTAAGCCCCCCCCCACTCTCAAATCACAAAGCGAAACTCGCGGTACAAAGAAACTTTGACAAGAAGCATCGAACGAGAGAACTCTTGAATGACAGTGTAGGTGTCATGCGATCCAACTTCTAAGGTCGTCTGACACGAGGCACTTCAATGCGCAGTTTTCAAGCAGCGTTAGTTCGCGCAGTCAAGGGCAAAATGAAGTACGGGGTGAACGATTGCAAAAAGGTTTAAACGGTGCTTGTGATGATCCAACTTTTGTGAAACCTGTCTGAGAAGCTATGGAACCTAAAGTGAATTAATTGTTTTATAGACTACACTACTTAAATCCAAGAGTAGTTTGCTTGGAGAACAAACTAATCGATTTAGAAATAGAGATGGGTTAAAAGATAAATACGAGGCACCGCCTCTCACTGCTTGGGTAGCTGTTAGGCAGTGGTTGTAATGCTTGTTAGGGGTTCAAACATTGTGAGAAGTAAACTAAGAGAGCGTTCTATGTACTGAAAGTTATGAGAAGGAGTGACCCAATTAGAGCAGGGGTCACTTCTCATGCAGTAATTTATAGATTCACGCAGTTACACGAGCAACTATACTCCTATGACAAAGTTTAAAAAGCCGTTCCAGCATCACAATGTGCGAGGAAGTGCCTCGTGTAAAATGGCATAAAAGCATAACCCACTTCATTGACCAGAAGTTTAAGTGTTGAAAGAATACTCTCACCAGATCGCTCACATTTTGGCTACTAATCCCAACCGGACTGACGGACGGTTTTTTATTGTTGTAAAGGTAACAAATGGGTAAACAAATACGTTGTGCATCATTAAAAACAACGGAGGACACTTTCAATGCAGAATATGAGCTCGCGGTCCTAGATTTGCCGTACCAAAAACCGCCAATACTGTTGATTAGCCTTAATGATATCCCTGATATCCCTGATGAATATAGCCAGCAGCTGAAGCACTTTCAAATAGCTGGACGTGTCTTACGAGCGAGAACTTTGGCTGGTTAACACAATTTAACAGAATTATACGTCACAGTAGCTTAATAACAAGGCATTAGGAGATACCTTGATTTTAAATCTTTAGAGTCAGTGTCCTTCCCGCTAGGAAATGGCCGCAACTTTGTCGCCAGTAAAATTGTTTCTCTTAAAGATTCTTGAACGAAACTTTGCAGAACACAACATGGCATAAAATTGACTTATGTGGCTAATTTTTGAACAGGTATTGATCACACAGAATTATGAAAAAAAAATTGTTCGTTTGAAAATGTTTTTGAATAAGTACGCATGAAACATTCAGACAGTAAAAGCCGCTGGTATACTATTCTTTCATAGATGGGAAAAGCAAAAATCTTTTTAAAAATCGGCTGTTATCCTGCAGTCTCTATTGCACACTTTATGGTTGAACACTCACTATTTGTCTATTGATTTTCAAATGTTTTTCCATAGGACTGCTTAGGCATATGTGTGCAACATGAACCAGCGAACGAAATTTTTAAAAAATCACACCCTCTGCACTAGCTTTGATATATAACCTATCACGATTATTGAATGCTCAAACACGCTCGCTAGCCGTTTATTCAGGCACAATCCAATTGATGTGTGTCAAGCTTTCCCACAACCCGAGCGAGGGTGTGATTGTTGACACTGTTGTTGTTGTTCCAACCATAAATTTTCAACGCATTTATTCCCGCTCATCGTGGCGGTCGAGAAAAGCCAAGCGCATGACGCGAGCACCGGCTCAATATAGCAGCCGGGCCAGCTCCCATCACCAGTGAACTTTCCCCTTCCTCAGCTAGTAATTAGCCCCCGTCCTGTCCCACTCGAACATGCCCCGGTTGGTGCTGAGCACTGTGTGACACCATTGCGCTCTTCCGTGTCAATTCTCGCTGCAGCCGAGACAATTGCCCCGGGGCCACGGAAGGCGCGTGCATATTTTTTCACAACGTCCCATTTACGACTCGCGACTCGTACGTAATGTGCCCAAATGAGAAATACTATTTTTTTAATTTCTTTTCGTCTAGAATTCAAACCCTTAATGAGCACCTGTAAATTAACGAACTCTTTAGGTGCTGTAAATAAATGAGAAAAAGTAAGAGGAGACATTTTTTTATACTGACAATGAGTAACTTTGAAAATGGAAAAGATTTTTCGGAGTTCCCAATATTCATCTACATTTACATCTACATACTACCCCGCAAGCCGCCTCTTTTTGAGAAGACTCACAAACATAAGCGCTAAGTAAACACCCAACACTTCGTCAAAACTTTGCATGAGGCTGGCGGTACTACGCACAGTGGTCCGTATCGCGAAAAAGGGGGAAAATCAGATATTTGTCCATTTGCGATGAAAATTGTATCCTGTTGGTTTTTTGACACGCTGTTATCATATTTGCTATAAATTATCACTAAAATTTATCATTTGAGCTGTATGGAGAGAAAATTATTGTTCAGTACCCAAAGAAGAGTTTGTATATAAATCGATAATTATTATTTAATATGTCTTAAAATGCAACCGGCTTACTATAATAGACTGTTAAGACTTTAAATTAAAAACATAAAAATGAGTAAAGAAAAGAAATATAAATTAATTTGAACATTGAATGTATCACAATCTTCAGTGAACTAAGAAAGTTTAATCTGCTACTGAAAACATTTGTTGCTAGAAACAAATCATTGTTAAATAAACATTTAAATGGCGTTTGAATTCCAAGACATGCATAAAATTTTAATGCCTCAATTTATTTATTCTAAGAAAAATACGTAAAATAACTTTTCTCCGTGAAATATCAGAATTGCGCATAAGGTTCTCTTGAATCGCATTCGTCGCACTCGTCGGCTGATTCCGGAGTTTCGTTCAATAGTTCACGGACCTCTTGAGGCAAGTCTATAACACCAAAGTATTTGTTGAATACAGCCCTAAATAAACTGATTGATGAGGTGGAGGTCAAAAATAGCATTTGGAGAGCACATTCGTTGGTGTGGAAGCTTGAAATCTTTCTAGCGTGATGCTCACTGTATTTTCGTAAATCTTCGTTTCGCGACCCATGAGCCTCCTCTGAAAACTCAGCAATTGGCAGTAGAGCCGACTCAATAACATCTGTAACATGCAGCAGATATTTAGGCACTGAAGGGGGCATGTAGTACCACTCATTATGTTTTACATAAACTGTGGCAGTCTCCATACAATATTCGTTGGATTTATGGGGATCAATGCGAAGGCCCCAAGATAAAAATTTCAAAATAATCAAATACATATTTCACAGTAAGATCTTCTTCCAATCCTGAAAATAGAAGTGTATGTGAAGAGAATTGAAATAAAAGAAGACGTAAGAAAAGAAATGGATCCTCGCCATTTTTTTCTGATATTGTCCATTGATAAGGTAGTGCTGCCCTTGGGATGCAGGTTGACGTCAGTGACAGTGACTACATTTTTCGAGTTAGACCTATTCAATCATCTGATCAGTCTCAGACTTCAAAACCGACCCCTATTGTGGCTTGCTTTGTAAGGGCTAGAACTGCTACTGGTCTCATTAAAGCCATGCGTTCTAAGTCCGATCTAACCCTTGGAGACTTAAATGCTGAATTGGGACCGAGCAATCAAAGAGTTTTTGTTAGTGAGTCCTTATCCCCATTAAACCGAAAGCTCTACGCAGCAGCTAGAGTCATAAAGGACGGCAAAGTAAAATATCACGCTCACGGTGGGTACGTAATGGACGTGTGTTTGTCCGTGTCCAAGACGGCAATGAACGTATCCTCGTCAGCACGGAAGAAGAATTACGTAAACTAAATTAACAAGAGGCTCCCCCGTTACTTCCCAAAACTAAGGTATCCGAGGGTGAAGTTAAAATCTGTCTCGTAAATTGTCAATCACTTATGTGCCATGTTGATGAATTCCGAGTGCACTTTACCTCCAACCCTGTAGACATTATCTGTATGACTGAAACATGGCTGAAGCCGACTATCTCCGATGCCATGGTTCACCTGGATAACTATCTTCTGATCCGGCACGATAGAGTTGGAAAATTCAGCTGTGGAGTCGCAGCCTTTGTTCACCTTCGCCTGCAAGCAACTGTACTAGCAACTTCGCCTCTGACCTACGGGAAACGGCCCGAATTCCTGGTCATCGAAATAGCGGGGGTAAATATTTCAAAACTTTTATTATTCATTGTCTATCGACCACCAAAAGTTGGGCATATTTAAAATATTGAAAATGTATTCATGAAATTTAGCCCAACATTTAAAAATATTGTAATTGTTGAAGATTTCAACGCAGATTTGTTCCGATGGCACTATTACAGCACATTCTTACATAATTGTATACATTCCAATGATATTTACCTCCTTCCTTTGAATGCAACTCATCATACTGAGAATAGCCATACGCTCCTTGATTTATGCATTGTTGATTCGCAAGAAAAAGTTTCCTCTTTTAATCAATCTCCTGCTACATTTCTTTCAGCACATGATAAAATTGCATTAACTTATAAATTCAATGTAACCAAAATTTCTCAGCCTCCTATAGTTGTTAGAAATAACAAGTGCTTTGATATTGAAGACTTCCAGGGTGAGTTGTTTAGCTTTGATTAGAAAAATGTGTTCAACTCCCTGAATGTTGATAGAATGCTGCTTAGTTTCAACTCTGTTTTCCTTGACTGCCTTGATCGTTATGCCTCTAAACGACTTATGCATCCTAGGCGTCATCCAACTCCATGGTTTACCCCAGCCATAAAGGAACAAATAAAGGCTTAGACGTGCCTTTGTCCGGACGAAGAGTAAAGCCTTATTATTACAACCAATTATTCGTGAGACAACCGAACCTCCTAAAACGCTCAGTTACGAACTCTAAACGAATGTACTACACAAATGTTCTTTCTAATCCTGCCAATCCTAACGACCTTTGGAAAAAACTAAAAAATCTGGGGATTATTAGAGTCAGACAATTCAATCGTAAATGGGCACTCACTAAATGGATTAAATACGTCTTTTTCTACGAGTGGTATTCCTTCTTCCAGTCCAACCAATGACCACCTGATAAATATTCTTCCTGTTGAGTGCCGTATAATGATCAAAATGTTTACTTTGATTACGTCACGCCAGACGCTCTGCGTAAGGTACTCATTGAGGCTAAATTAAATTCAGTTGGAATAGACGACATCTCGATTAGATACTTGAAAGTGGTATTAAATGCTGTGACTCCTGGTCTACTTGAAATATTCAACTCTTCGCTGATGTCCGGCATTTACCCTATACTTTGTAAATCGTCCCTATTTCGCCCGATTAAGAAAGTTTAAAGTCCCTCTTCTTGTGATTACCGTCCTATATCCATACATTGTGCCACTTCTAAATGTCTAGAAAAGATATTTTTTCAACAAACTCTAGATTATCTCACTGCAAATAAATTGTTTGACCCATTTCAGTCAGGCTTCCGCAAACATTTTTCTGCTCAAATGGCCTTAATAAAGGTTTCCGATGATGTAAGATATGCCATTGACAAAAGGTTGTTGACTTTACTGGTGTTGTTTGATTTTAACAAAGCCTTTGACTGTATAAACCATGCATTGCTCTTACAAAAAATGAGAAACCTAATTTCTCCTGTTCCTCATTAAACTGGTTTTATTCATACGTAAATGGACGACGCCAATCTGTAAAAGACCCGAATGGCAACATGTCTGAGTGGGCTGCTATCTCTTGAGGTGTACCTCAAGGGTCAGTCCTTGGGCCAATGCTATTTTCGTTGCATGTGGGAGACCTTTTAGCATGTATTACCAGGTGTACATATATGATGTACGCTGATGATCTCCAAATTTATATGCACTGTCCCCCACGCGATTTCCCTGAGACCATTAGACAGGTAAACGAGGATGTATCTGCCATCGTCTCTTGGGAACGAGACAACTATTTAAAAATAAATAGTAATAAAACCAAATCCATGATTATTGGTCACTCCAGGGTCTTGTCTAGACTTAATGTGGCCGAACTACCTATGATTGAGATCCAGGTAAATTGTATACCTTATTCCAAGACGGCCAAAACCTTAGGGGTCATCTTCAAAAATACTCTTTCTTGGAAAGATCATATTTTGTATGTTTCAAATAAAGTTAATGCTACTTTACATCAACTGAAAATTCATAAAAATCTGCTGTCTATCCATGTAAGAAAGCAACTTGTCTCCACCTTGATTTTTCCTAGTTTTGGTTACTGCTATCTTGTATTTTATGATCTCATAGCAGAACTTAATACTAAGCTTCAGCGTCTAATGAATTCTTCCGTTAGATTCATTTACGACTTGCGGAAAGATGAGCACATAACCCCATATTTAAACAATCTCTCCTGGATGGACATAAAAACAAGAAGAAAATTCAAATTGGTGTGCTTCATGTATTCCCTACTCAAACATGATTACCCACAATACATAACTGACACTTATCCCAATAGAACCATATTGCCAAATATAGTTACTGGAGCCGACCCTAACTACCTACATGTCTCACATTCTTGGTCCTCCACATTTCAGAAATCATTTACCGTTGCCGCCTCGCAAACCTGGAACTACCTACCTAAATCAATAAAAGATTCCTCATCGCTGCCTCATTTCAAAAAGTAATATTCTTACCTAACTTGCCGTATTTACTCATTTCAATGCTTTGTAATCATGTATGGGCTGTATTATTGTGGTGTATTTTCCATTGTTATTTATTTCAAAATTATAATATAAAATTATTAAATCCTGTTGATATTTAACTCATTGTATGAACTTGCTTCTTGTTCCATATTTTATACTGTGTTTTGTTACTGATGTTTATTCCATTCATATGGCATGTTGGTTTTTTTGTTGTTCACTAAATTGTAATACTTTTTTTATAATTGGTGCTTTGCGCACTAAATTTATATGTATTTTAGCTCAAATGTGATTCATGCAAATTTTTCATATCAGATGTAAATCTGTGAACAAAAAAATTATATTATTATTGATTTTCTGCTTATACTACTGTTTTTTGGTCACTGCGTCTCGGAAATAATTGGAATCGGGTCCTCTTTCTTCCTCCTCGTTTTACCTATGCACGTTTTGGCCTCGTAGGCATAGTAATTGTAGCTTCACTAACTTTTTCTTGTGTTCTGCTCCTGTGTTCCATCGTAGAGGCAAAAATAGTTCTGCAGGAGAAATAGGTATTTTCTCTGGTGAATTTAGCTTTCCATCTTTTTGAGCGAATAGTGACATTAGAGAATTCCTTGTTTGGCATCCCTTTCTTTTACAGAATTGTGTTAGAGGATTATTTTTTTGACAACAGCAAGACGAAAATCGCGTCACTTCACTATTAAACCACTGGGAAAAAACGAATCTTAGGTTCTCGAAAGGTTACGATAAACTAACAGGAAAGTCAACGATTTCATTCAACCAAGTCGCACATTTCTGAACGAAAATGGAATTGGTCCGGGAGCAAGGTCACCGTCATTTATCATAGCTATTAAAATGATTAACTTTTAAACAAATTTTGGAGGTCATGTTTTGCCTGCTCATCTCTATGCAAATTCAAGCCATCCTCCAGAAATATCATAAAACGACATTTACAAATGTCATTTGAGTCTCCCTTCTTCATTTTGTCACGAAGCTGCCTCCAAATAATTGTTAACGACATAGCTAGAAGTTGAAAATAAGTGGAGTATAAGGAATTGTCAAACACAAACACAAATTAAAAGTTTGATACGGATGCGAAAACCATTCAGATTTAGGTGATGAGCTTTATATTTGACCTTAACTTTACCTAAGACAGTAAAAAAGAGCATACTTTCATATATGTCCTTATCTTTGTGTTAGCGAGGGACTGAACAATCAATGCATTAAAACATTTCAAGTTTCCACAACACCAATTTTCAAGGAAGAGATCACTTTGGGACACGAAATCATTTGTAAACCGAGGACCTGACAACAAACGTTTGATATGTTTGCACATAGATGGAAAAGAAGTGACTGAGGGGGGCCATTTTTAACGTTTTGACTGAGGCAGGGAGGGGGTGAAGAAGGGAGGTCAACGACGGCCTTAAGAATACTGGGTTAACCCTCGAGGATAACCGTATTTTAGGTTGACAGCATACGGGGAAATAAGAAATACCTATATTTGGTTCGAAAATGCATGCCAGCGGTAGCCATGGAATAAAAACTCATCTTAGAAGGATCCGCACGTAGTGTTTCCAACAAGAATCGACAGCTACCAAAAGCACATTGGTCGACACGTGAAACTTCAACTACAGATCAAAGATATCGCCAATGGGCAATAAGCGAAATTTGAGCTGTACTCCATGTAGAGGAAGTAACAAATCCTGCTCCCGACCCTAACCCACCTCACGTGGGTCTGGAGCGTGTGCGGATAACGGGTCCTCTGTAACTTCGTCTTCGAGGGAAGGCAAAGGCCAGTGGTTTGTTTCCCCAGCAGCACATCATAAAACCATTCGTATTTACGTTTCATGATAACCAAAACGGGAAGGGATCGTCCGTGGAAGAGTTCGACAAAATGTTTTTCCTCCACTACCAGCATTATGTCACCATTGCGCTAAGTATTGAAGGCTGAAAAGCTCTCAAGTTAGTTCAGACTAAGGTGCAATAGAATAGGAAAGAGAATAATTCTTCAATTTCATGGTCCTGATAAATGATACATAAGAAACAAAGCATTCTCTGCTACGTGTCCATAGTTACTATTCAGTGCCGTGCCAGAGAGTCACAGATAGCATTGTTATTCGCGTTTAGGCAAATAAAGGCAGATGATTTTACATCAATATCTTTCTAATACAGTCCACTCTTTCTCACGTAAATATCTTCATGTCAATCGCTGTCACTTTTTTTTAATCCAAGATTTATGCAAAATTTGTAACCAATGTAGATTTGTATTTACAGTCTCCTTCATGGATCGTCGCATTAATTTAAAGATTGAAAGCTACTTATTGCGAGAGTGCAATTTACATACATATTAATATGCTAAATAGTAATTTTTCTAATTTTCATTACGAACTAATTTTAAAAAATGTTTAAATGATGCATTTTTTAAACAGAGTTTAAAAAGCGTGTCCATGACATATAGCGCTACATTGAAGCAATATACTGAGCTAAATAATATGTATGCAATACCAAACTAATCATTCTGCAAGATTCCTCAGACATTATGTTACATAAATCGCATGTGCAAAGCAAGTTTCACGAAATTCGAAAATAAATTACCTTTTTCCGCCTTTTGTGGATCCGGAACACTGTGCGACGACTCAAGGTAAATAAATGCAGCATTGATAGTGAGCCATTGTTATATTATTTTCAAATAACTGTCTCTAAAATAGATAATATCAAAGAGACACTTCTGGCTCAGCGGATCTTTATCTAAAACCTTTTGTTAAGACTACCCAAGAATCGCAATGATGGCACTGCTTCTAAAGAGGAAGTAAGCTCAAGCTTCTCCAGAAGAAGCAGCATAATTGAAGATTCATCTTCCCTCCAAACAAGTATATACAGATTTATTTACACTCCATGAAAAGGCATTTGAAAAAAACAGCATTGAACTACACAAAAGAAAAATGCAGCAAAACTCCTTAGAGTGCAGGAACTAATGTTGATAATGGATGACTATGCGATTTTTGCAAATCTTACTTGAGAGATGTTGCTATTTTCAATAATATTTCCTATTAATATATCAGCATATATAAATAAAAAATAGAGGCTATACTAGGGTATCTGACTTAGATCTCTGACTACTCGAGACAAATTACTTTATTGCACGAGAGTAAAATGATGACATTTTGAGAAATAATGACGCTTGATTATTTTACCGGTGAAAATTTTTAAGAACTTCAAAGTACTATATCATCCAATATTTATACACTTCTAGCTCACACTAGAGAAAAATGGCTGCACATATCTTCAAAAAGTTTATCTAACCATGAAATCTAGTTCGGAAGTTCATAGGGTGGAATAAACTGAACGCTTCATGCACCCTGAAGGCCAACTATTATTTTCTAGAAGCAGAGGGTTTTAATAGTACCTTACATTAACGCAATCAGTGTCAACCCGGGCATTGGATGTCCATTTCTTTAAGTGACTGGAGCGGTAATCGTGAATCACTGAGTGGGCATTTCAATAAATTTTCTAGTAATTCGGAAAAATACTAGCACCATTTTCACAAAGTACATTTGTTTATGCGGCGGAACTAACCATACATACAGTAGTGGAAATGATACAAGAATTATATTTTACATTTTTTCCTCATTTAAAGCACGTTATTACTAGAGATTTTGATAGTTCTAGGCTCGGAAGTCAAAAGTTACGCAAAAATTATATTTATACGCTTTTTCGAATCTTGGATTCGGCATGAGATATATATTTGTTATCACACATTGAGCAAATGAAAGGTCCTATTTACAAGAAAATCTGTGATTGTATTATCAAATTATTTTCTAAATATATCTCATGTTCCATGAGGCTATGTGTTAAAACAGCACTGAATTGCCACAAACCAAATCGTTAAAATACAATTTTTTCACTTTTATACATAGACATCACGAATAAAAACACACATGCAAAGTCTTATGCAATTATGTACGTAAAAAAAATTATTCCAGTCACCTCAGCCACAAATCTAATGGCTGAATATGATAGTGCATTAGAAGGAATGGTTTGATGCAGACATAAACAGGGCACTGCTGAAGAACGAAATTAATGACGCTATGAGTCAAAGAAACAGAGGGTTAATAAATAAGGTAGAAACTAGAGCTATTGGAACTTCCTGCGGTTAATTAAGCATGGGGAGTGTAAGGAAAGGGAGCAACACGAGGCGGGGAGTTGATGTACGCATAAGGACTCACGGATGACCAAGCGATAGCTAGACAGTGGGCCAAGGGAATGCAAATGCCGAGGCGCTGCAATATTTACACGCCACCCTTTCAACTGATAATAGTCAACTGATAAGGAAGGTGATGTTCTCCTTTCTTTTCGGAAATAGAAACGTGGGAGGGCATCCTCTAGACCGCCTCGGAATGGTTTTTATGCGCGGAGGCTCCTCCAAAATCGTTTGTCACGACGCACAACACACCCTTTTCTACCCTTCTCCATCTCTCTCTCCATCTCGCCACGCCCCTCTATCATGTCCCAAGGCAATTAATGCCTGCGTAATTTTGCGGAAGATATCCAAAAAGTTTCGGATGCTGTTCAGTGAACCGTTTACATTAAGTAAGTCAATACATTGCTGAAGTGATAGCTCACCAAACGCTTAATACAATGCGAATGCGGTATTGATGCAGTATGAATAATGATAATATATCATTGTAAAACAAAAGGAATGAGATTTCCCAGAGGTAAAAAGCCAGGAATGAATACCTTTAGAGTTACAAGGGCATGAAAAATGGTGTTGGAACAGTTCGACTCATGGAAGAATTTATACACG
The DNA here is from genome assembly GCA_963573305.1 of Pyrrhosoma nymphula. NCBI lineage: Eukaryota > Metazoa > Arthropoda > Insecta > Odonata > Coenagrionidae > Pyrrhosoma > Pyrrhosoma nymphula. Next base: position 109,099,023 of record OY754332.1, read on the forward strand.
AATGGGTGCAGTTGCAAGGAAGTAAGGCGCGCAACTCCATGAGAAATCGTTTACGAAGCGTTAAGAGGGCGAGCCTGAGCAAAGAAAAGGAAAAATGGGGAGCGGGTGGGTGTGGTGAGTGGAGTACTGGCTTCCTATATCATGGTCCGGGGTTCAATTTTGGAAGCTGCACAGATTTTCAATGCAACTCCATTTCTTGTACGGGTGTCATGAGGAGGGCTTTTCAATTTCAAGTTTGGTATGCCATCCGTCGGATGGGACGTTAGCCTGTCTTTTCCATGGCGCCTTCCTTTAAAAGTAGGCTGTTTTCGATTCAGGGTTTTATCCACCCTTCCTTTACTCGCTAAATAGGCCCACCCTCACCACCCTGCCTATCTTTCCTTATCCTTTATGTCAGTTACGGAGTACCAGGGTGTCTATATCAGCATTTTATGTATTTTTTTTGTAAACATTTTCAAAAATCTCCCAGCCCATCGCACTTTAACCTTTTTAAATCTAAGCATACTTGTATTGTTTTCCATTCGCACAAACAAATCTAACATAAAAATTTACGTTGATATTCTCAATGGCTACTTATCCGAGTGGCCACCTGTTGGAACATAAGTTTTTCTAATAAGTATCCATTAAAAAAATAATTTACAATGCTAGGATGATGTTCTTTCTCATAAGCTACTATGTTTACTGAATACTCCCAATATTTTCGTCAGGTTTCGGCCGTAAGAGCCTTAAACTGACCGCGTGGTAATTTGAGATATGGCAAACACTATTTCATTACAATATTATATTGAAATGGCCAATATGACTGGTTTAAATGCATTGGAACTTCATTTAGGTACCAAATTATGAGTATAAAGTAAAGAGAATAACGTATCTGAGATAAAAAAGTTTATTACGTAAGAATTCGGGTTGGCGCTCGGGTGCCCAGATATTGAACAATGTTGCATATTCCGTTTTTTTCTTCGAATTCACTAATGACTTCAACTGTAGGTCGCCTCCCCTAATAACCAACCAAAAAGAAAAATATGGAAAACGGTAAAATCTAGCGAAAGTCAAATGGCGTGGAGACTTGATTTTGGCGAGATTAGGATGTGCGTAGGGTTGCCACATCTGCTTCTCTAGAAATGAGGAAAATTGGGTAAAAAGGGAGGACTTTTGAGGACTCAGTTCTTTGATAAACCACGTTCATCATCACGTACCAAATCTCTTTATACCACCAACCTACAATTTTTTAATGTATGGATTTCCAGGTAATTGTAAATTTGGATTATTCTGTGCCTCCAAATCCTATGGTTACATCGTACTGCCTATATAGTATACACACCATCATTTAATTCAGTATTTGGTTTCACAATATAACTTGTTACTTTCCCCGAAGAACTAGTCCCCTCACATTTTAGCATGTTTTTCGAGATTAATATGTCTGAAGTGTTTAGTACCATGAATAGCCACTGAAATAAGTGCCAGCAGTAAATGTCATACTCTCTTCTTCTTCTTCTCGACCGGGACGGAAAGAAGGGAATCTTCACGGAAAGACGGCAAGGCGTTATTGATTTCTGTTTTGCTATACATAATCAGGGATCTTTTAACACAGAATCTTGCTTTCAAAAAGTGAAATTATCGCAGTACCGCCACGTTGCCCATGAGAGCTTAGCTAATATTCACAAAATGTACCGTAGAGGCGTCAGTGTTGCATAAGAAACATCTACAGCTATAAAATTTTACTGATTAAACGAGCTATATCACATGTTCTTCGGGCATTTGATAACTATATGTTGCGGAAGTTGTCGCGATAAATATTTTTAAATGGCTATATGATGAGATCGATTTATTTTTCTCATAAAATAACCCATATGAGTGTTCACAGTAGTAGATAGTACACTAGAATTGGAAAGTTTTCGATTTTCGAGGCATATATCGATTATTATCGATTCTCTCGCTGGTCTTGAATTAAACGGTTTGAACCAAGTAACCGCGGACAAATTTATAATCTTTCAAAATAGTTTGCGGACGGTCAATTTTGAACTAAAATTGAGGACATGACCGCAAAAATGAGGACATATGGCAATCCTAGATGTGCGTAGAATTGAATATTTTGAGATGTGAAAGCAATGGAGAGGGTGAGCAGAAGAGAATGGCAAACAAGCAAGTAATGGGAATGGCGGGCGAGGAAACGAATTTTGTGGTGGAGATTCAGAAGAGGCAGCAGAAGATGATGGAGGGCGTACTGAGAGGGAGAAGGGGCATGTTGAAGAGGGTGGCGGAGGAGATGAGTGAGATGCTGGGTAAGCGCAGAAGGGGAGGAAAGAGAGGGGAATTACGAACGCCACCGGGGGAGGCAGATGGCATTAGGAGTTGAAGAGGGACTTAATAAAAGGGGAAAAATAGTTTTGTCAGGAAAGTTTAAAGATCGTTCCGCTTTGGTGTAAAAATTAAAATAGCCCCTCTAAAAAACTGTCACTTGGTCGAGCAATGAATAATGAGGTGAACCATTTGTATATCTATATGCTATTTTTCGGGGGGTCGCGTTGGCCTAGTGGGTAGAGCGCTGGGCTACCAACCCGGAGTCAAATCCGGATGAAGCCTCTCTGGACACCCCCTTCGAAAATCCTCGCGGTGCGACTATCCGCTTGTCAGAACTTCGTGGCAAACCCCAGGTGGCCCAGGGAAAGGAACTGGCCCCCCTACCCTGAACTACCCTGAACGCCAATGGCTTAGTACGAGGTGAGCTCTACTCTCACCTATGAAAACCAAACTTCGGGATGAAACACTGAGTGAGTGATACTACTCTTTTTCTTTTCTCAGCAAATATTAGGCAATGAGCCTGTTACAACCTCCTTCAGTCGCGGTCTTTCCATCTCTTGCGTGGACATCCCATAGAATTTCTTCTGCCTCTCTCCCTCTCTTTATTTCAATGTCTGTTTAGGATTTCTTATTTCCTTCATTCTCCCCACGTTTCTTTCCATATATTTCTATGTTCTCGTACCGTTTCGTCGACGTCCATCTCGGCAAGTTCTTGCCTTATATATTTATTTATTTCCCTGTCCGTTCCTGTATAGCCGGCAGCTCTTCTAAATAATTTCATTTAACATATTTGCAATCTTTGATCATTTACTAAAGTAAATATTGTTCTCGCTGCCCTACATTGCGCAAGGGATTGCCATTGTTTAATAAAATGTCATTGGAATGATTTTCTTAATCTCATTTCTCTTCATTCGCTGTATAGAACCGTAAGTATGGATTCAACATGAGATACTGTTTTGTAAAAATGTGGCAATATAAGATGCTTTATTCTGGATGAAATTGGGCCAACGAAGCGTCCACAAGTTGAAAGGAATTCGGAAACTGGACGGAAAAGGGAAAATGATAATGGCCGGTTGCACAAACATTTAGCTACGGAGTTAATAGTTATGGTTTCCATAATGTAAAGGAACTCATAACAAAATTAGGGTTGTAGGAAATATCGCTTTCGTAACTTATCTCCAAATAGCTATTACTTCGATCATTTCGTTCATTCTCTTACCACTGGCTAGAACCCCCGTATTTTACTACGTTTGTCCTTTATAGTTAGTAAGCATGAACGAATAAAATAGTTAAACGTGTCATAATTACGCAACGGCCTGCCGCGATGAAAACACCAACTCCCTATCATCTAAGTTAGGCATCGTTGGGCTCAGCTCCAATTCGGAGGGGTGATTCTCCTATTCCTCCGAGTGCTGTTGCCCCTGTCTGCAAGTGGCAGACAGTATGTGTGAAATGACATTATCCTTCGAAGCACGTTCAACCTAAACACTACTACTACAACAAGTCCGTACTTAAACTACAGGCATTTAAACGTAGAGACTATAAAGAATACGTATAGAACGGAATTCTGCGACTCCACCAATGAAAAGAAGAAAAGGTTTTTCCGTTCCACGAGATGTAAGACTTCAAAATAGAGGTGGGCACCGGCCAGAATTCGTGGGGAACAGGGGAAAGTGTGAATTGTGTTCCATAAAAGAAATTCAGTCTCAACCACATTCCTGTTGCTCTTTGTGCAATGTTTTTCTTTAAGTGAATGAGAGAAAAAATTGTTTTCGTGAGTACCATCAGGAATTATTATTATGGTTGTGGTCTTGTGATCTGTTTTCACAATGCAAGAGGGTGCAATAAATGTGGTATAATTGTAATAATATATGCATGGTTTGTAATTGTAAATTTTAATAATTTCTTTATAACTATTTTTCAATACTCTGTGATAATATCTCTTTCAAACTTTTTATGGTTGTATATGATTCCTGGCACTGTAATCCTTCAGATTCTAGCAAAAAATGGCTTATGTAGGACTGAACAGAAATAGATATAAAATTTAAAAATATTCTTATGAATTACATAATATTGTTACTACCCCTTTCTAGCATCTAATTGGTTAGATATTATTCAACAGAATTGTAAGCTTCTTTGTGTGACATACGTAATTCGAATAATAGCTATTGGCTAAAATATTCAATTACAGTATTAAATCCATAAAATGTATATGATAATCTAATATTATTGAAAAAAATATAGTGAATTATTAAAATCTTTTGTTTCTTATCAATAATTCTTAGTGACAGAAAATATAGACGAAAAAGATAATGCAGAAAAAGATTTTTCAGGGCTTAAGAGTGCTGACGGTACCACGAATTGTTATTAACGTTTGATGTCGAGGCAGTAACTTTTTTATACTTTAACACGAGCATATTGTTTTTCAACATCATAGAAATATATTAAATAATATTTATAAAAAATACAAGCATTTGCAAAACTTTGTACATAAAGGAATACACACTAAACCTACAACTATGTCTAGTAATTACTCTTCTATCAATTCGGAACCGTTTGAAGGAGTAAGTGCGTTACTCCTTCTAACGGTTCATAACAAATCCCCCATAATTGTTAACTATGAAGCTCATTAAATAACCTAATTTATCAGTTCCAATAAGTTATTAGATCAATAATTATTGGTCTAATAACTTTTTGGAACTGACTTTGATGCGTTTCAGACACATTTGATAAGTTATAATTTATCAAATGTGTCTGAAACGCATTGTGAGCGAATGCTTGGACTTATAAATCTCATAACTCAATTGGATACACATGTATTTTTTCTGCATTCGGCCGTGAGAAAAAAATTAGTCACAATTTTGACATGGAGCTAATTGCTCCAGTATCGTGGGAGAGAACTTTCGAGGATTGGAGGCTTGTGGATTTGGGGAACGACTGCAAGGTAAAGCAGGGAAGAGAAGAAAATGAAAATACTAGCGATTGTGAATCGACAGATCCGTTCACGATTAAAGTGCGATAAATATCACCGATTGTTTTATCGGCCCGCTACACGCGCATAAAATTATCTATAGTTAGTTTATAGTGAATAAAAATAATAGTTTGTAGCATTGGGTTTTTAACGTAAACGAATTTAGATTTATTGCTCCATTTTTATAGAACATTGGATATGCGTGTTTGAAAAATTATTAAGATGAGAATAAGTAACAACTACATTCTGCAGATGAGGCTAGTCGTATATAGTATGTATATTTTGGATAGTCTTCAGAAGTCGTTTTTTGGAATAATATTTCTGTTATTTATAATAATATGATTAAGATCAAACTTGTGGTGTATAGTTCAAGTGATTTAAAAATTGTGCAAACACGGTAAAATAAAACCACTGCAGGTTGACATTTTCGAAAATGGCTTCACAATATTTTTTTGCTAAGATGTTACATTTGATTTATATACCCTTGGCATTCCTCGCAAGTACCTCCCACTTATTGTTAGAGTAGGCGGCACTAAGAGGGATAATTTTCCTCGAGACGATTGGTTTCAGCTGATAATCCAACGCCACGTACATATAGGTTATAAATCTGTGGAAAAGACAAAGTTGTGTTCCTTTATTAATTCTATCGTTGATTTAGATATAAAAGGACACAACTGTATGGGTGCATACACTTAGTTCCCTAATATGCACCTAAGTTTTAAGCTAAACTACAAAAAAATAAACTTATTAAATAAATAAATGTTTTTTTACAAAATAACGAAATCAATTAAACCTACACGGAATTGGCCCACGCAGTCTCCAGACACCATACCAGGGATTCGCCGGCAGTGACACGGTTAAGTAGTTGTGAGTTTCTGAAGAATGCAGCGGACGAAAGAATGTATAATGAGAGAGGATTAGGAGGGAAATAATCAAGGACTCTAGACTATGTGGAGGGAAATAAAAATCACGGAGAACTTAAGGGGAAACAGAACTGCTTTACCAACCATTTAAGGGCTGAAAATGGAAACCCATTGAGATGTTACAAAAAAGAGTTTCCAGCTCCGAGATGAAACTTTAAACGCATTCGGAACATGTAAAGGATAGCTTTGAAGTGTGACGAAATAAGCTTACTCCCCGCTTTCCCCGATCTCAAATCCTCGACGAGTATCATTTCCTTAATGCCTCGAGTGGCCCCATGTTGACATCGCTCTTGACCCGCAGAGGTACACCCACCCGGTATCCCTCCCAGATGAGCACGGAGTCACTTTACATCGGTATCATTTTCCGCCATGTGGTCTGTATCCTATTCGTTCATTGGAGCCACTTGAGAAGAGCAGAAAATCTAATATAAAACCTCACTATCATCATCCGTCGATAAATTATTAAGTAAAGGTGATTTACCGATAAAGGTAGGTTTGAATGGAAGTAGGAGTATCTATACTATTTTTTTTAAGCCGATTTTTTTCTTATTCCCCAGCTCTGCATTGGTCCTACCTCTCTTCATACCCTCCATAAAGTCTATTCTCTTTCTTCCCCTCCCCAAAAAACCCAATATCCTCCCCTCTATCACGGCCTTCAGCATCCCTTCGCCTCTCATCACCTGTTCCAACCACCAACTCTGCCTCCTCCTAATCTCCCCCAGAAGTTTCCTCTCCTCACCAATAATACCAAGCTCTTCCTCGTTCTGCTCCCTTTCCATCAATCGTACCTTCTCCATTCTCCTCCACACCCATATCTCTAACGCTTCCAACCTATTCTCCTCTTCTTTCCTTAGAGTCCATTTTCTTGCACCATACAATTCTGCACTCCATAATAGACTTTTCGCAAATTAAAAAATAGATATATGAATAACCATGAATGCAAGTCTCAATTGTATTCGGGTTTATACTTGATTATATTTGCTGTATACTTGCTGTGCCTTTGGGTCTCTGAGAATAATACTCAGATTTAATTAGACAGGGTAGTAGTTTCCTACCTTTCTGTCACATTATCTTCTAATCAATCCACGCGAAGTTTTAATTCCCTTCACTTCTGGTCTACCTGGGTTCATTCAAGTATATAGAACTTTCTTCTCTGGATCCGGCTAACCAGCGTAGTCACCAATAATTTTTCATAATGACTATTTTGCACTGCAGAGACAGAATATGAAGACATTAGTCAGGAAATAAATACACTAATATTTCATTTCCCCCTCCTACTCCGTTCGGAGGGTGGGTTTGTCATGAATGGCTTACAGCGCACTTGCAGATATTTCAATTCTAACAACTATCGAAATACTGGGAGCGGGAGATTCAAAACAGTTGAACTAAAGAGAGTAACACCGCAAGCAGCGAAAGAGACGAAATCGTTGAACTATTAAGAGAGTATGGAAGTTTTGTCACACTTTCTGCTCGCTTGCAGCAGAGTTTGGCAAAAATCTGATAATTTTAACCAATTTTGAATGATAATTTTAACCAATTTATAATTTTCAAATAAAACCACCAATTCCACCAATTTTAATGCATATGTTTCATCCTTTGCGATGAAACCAGTTGTACCAAATAAAAATTTCATACCTCTGAAGGCTATTACATCAATTTCTATCTGATTTTCACTGTATCCAATAGAGATCAAGAATAAAACCGTAGACTCTATAAACTCTGTTATAGTCTCATCGAATATTATGAAAGGATCAAAATGACTTTCTTTTATAGGCTTAAAATAACATTCTCCTCTTGTTCGTGCTTTGAACGCGTCAACGAAATAATTAGTATTCACAGCCATTTCAGCTGGAGTATTTACAAATATCTCCTTCACGTATGCCATCATGAATCCTATATACCCACATCTATACATTCATTTTTTCGCAAACATGATACCCCCTATTACACTTAGTCATACGCTGTTCGACAATGTCTCTCTCTTCTAAATCAATTTTTCCTGCCACACAAATACTGAGGTGAAATGGTATCTTCCTTTCCAAACTGAACACTATTCTTGGTGACCTACTTCTCTCCCAATCGCACGAAAAAACAAACCGCTCGTCCCTCCGAAGCATTTTTGTATTTCACGCATGAAATCTTTCTCCGCTGGGTTCCAAACACTTGGGGTGTATATGAAGACAGTAGATAACGTCATGATGCAGGAAAAATAAGTCAATATTTTTGTGAAAAATAATCTATCTAACATGGCAAATGCGAGCAATCCGGCCCTACATTTGATTATAACACAGTGTTTTAAAAAACTCTTTCCATTTTGCGTTTTTCTTAGCAAAAAAGTTTGGTACCGCGACAGCTTTGTTACTAATGCGAGTTTCCGGCCTATAACCTGCACAACTTATCCATGCAATATGATCGATTGCGCGTTTTAATGTTTTTAATATTCCCCGTAGATCCGTACCATATGGTTCCTTTTATTCTAGTCGCTAACCTAAGTTTCAGCAATATCATGATGAGGCATAGCTAGAACGAAATAAAATCACTCTCCCTTTTTTATTGGAGGACCTCCCAACTATTCCTTGATATATTCCAGTCTCCATAACTTATATACACAGGTTTCTAATACGTATTTCCTAGCATTATAGTTAGCTTCTTTCAGGTTGCTAGGCAACGCATGAGAGGACGTCAGTGTAGGCTCTTATTTTGAACACAATTGTGATCTTATGATCATACTAAAAGTTGAATGGGGAAGAAGAGTGAAATGATATTTGCAGTACAACGTAAGAATTGTGACGACGGAACTAAAAGAAGAAACTGCAAACACAGTAGGAGACAAGGTCTATATGACAAAGGTCAAGCACACAAAAGAAGAAATAAGACGATGCATACGAACTACTGGAAGAAGTTTGAGCGAAGGCTTCAGCATTAACTTCCTAATTTGCCGGTGCTCATTCTTCCGGAGTAGCTGCGTGTATCAATGTTCATTTGAAAACAGTTTCTCCTTCGTTACAGGAGGCGTCTTCAGGTCGAAGTGATGTCGGCTCGAATATTGCCGGAAAATATTTCTCGAATATTGCCGGCAGGATGTTGGCATTGGAGCATACAGGGCGGTACAAGTGAGAATGAAATAGCACGAGAGAGCAAGGAAGAAGGACTTCTGACTCTCAGCCATCGCCAAGCATGCCTGGTTGGAACCTGAACACAGCGTTTACTTAAGCCCGTTTCACACGATGCATGATCGAGCACAAGACCTAGTATGCTAGCCGGTACTTGATATAGAGGACGGAACCCAGTATGATAGAAAACCGTGATAAAAGGTTCCACACGATCATTGAACTTGTGCTTGCGATGAAGCGGTACTGTCACTCACTGTTAATTAACATAAAATTGTAAATTTCCATGAAAGAAGGCTACTTTTGGCTGCTGCAGTAAAAGCAGGGATTGTCGCGAAATTTTCACCGCCAAAGAGTGAGTAGCACCCGCGATAAAGTGAGGTGCTGATTAAAAAGAGTGAAGATCGCACTGCGAATGTAAATGCTAACGTGATTGGCCGACAGCTACTAGGCCCTACTGGGAGTTAGTAGCAAACTAGTACCGCATCAATTACGAATCAAGTAGCCCAGCGAGTATAATAGCTATCATGTTTGTTAGCCAGCATGCTGGTTCTATATCACACGGTACTGGAAAGCTATCATGCTAGCGAGTATCCTCGACCTTGTGCTGGCTCAAGTATCGTGTGAAACGGACTATAGATAAAACCAGAGTGATTTCTAAGGAAATCAGATACTTCCCTAGGGTAATACGCGAGACAATTGAAATAATGAAAAACGCTGAAAATTTCAACAGAAAGGAAGGGTACTAGCTGGCCACGAATTGGAAAAGACTCTTCAATCCCTCATCCAAAGGAAACCGAGGACTAACTTCAGTTGGAATTTGGGGGCTAACATCCTGCCTATATTTTCCGGCGAGATTCGAACCAACATCACTTCGACCTGAAGACGCCTCTTGTAACGGAGGAGAAGCTGTCGTCAAATAAATATTGAAACGCGCATCTGCGCCGAAAGAATGTCCTCCAGCAAATTACTGGAAGAATTCCTCAGCAAAGTAAAGGGAAAGGAGAGGCGAAAGGGAATAGATCCCAGTGACTGGTGAAGGCAAAGGAAGGAAGCTGTGTACGGCACTTTGGGATCGGGAAACAAACTGGCAAATGAGGAAGACAAGTAGAATTCTCCAATGAAAAAGATATGGTCCTGGAAAACAAACTCTTCGAGCAACATCGACGCAGAAGATACACATAGAGGATGCCCCGAGATAGAGCGAGATATAATATCGGCAATATATTCGTCAGAGAGAGAGGTAGGTACCGAAACCAAGTGGAACAATGCAAGAACTATCCTGAAGCAGATATATCCTGGTCACGAACTTAGATTTTGAAGGACTGGACACTTCCTGGCTGTGGTATCGCCGCTACTGTCGCCGCGAGGAAAATGTACGCATAGATGGCAGCACAACTAATCGCCCGTAGAGACTGTGATTAACTACGGTGAAATCACGTTGAGAGTTGGAAAGACCTAGGAGTATTTCAAAGCAAATTCTTTTGAAGCGACTAATTTCTTTCCACTAGATTTTTATTTGAACTAAGAATGCCAGGGCATCGATTTATCGCTCCGGGTTGTTCTTATAATGTTTCAACCCCTTGCTGGGAACTTCACCCAACCTGCCGAACTTTAATTATTAAATCAATATTATGGTTTTAAAGAGTTGGTGCAATGATCCACGGAGGAGTGGCAGATGGTGCATCTACCAAGAAATAATGTTGGTCAGAATTAGGAGTAACAGGCAAGAGGGCCTATACCAAAAATTGATTTACCCATCCCTCTGTCAAAGGGCGCAAAGTGTTTGTATTTCGGATACCTCTCATTCCTTTTAAAAATTCATAATAGGCTGAATAACACACGGAAATTGCTGGTTAGTTAGTTTTAATATAGCATTAGCAATGAGAACTGATTCAGCTGAACTGATGTTTGTTTGTAATTGAACTGTTTTCTTTATCAGGTTGACCTTAATGACCCAGCTAGCACTATTTTGTGCTTGCTGGAGAACCTCATTTTAAATGGGAATATTTCGATAATCTACGTAATCTAGATACGCTCAAAGTTTGAGAAAACGAAAATCATGGGGCGCTACTTCATTAATATTTCGCACCTTAACTTTAGTTCATTTTAAGATTTTCTAGAAATTGTGTATTGAAGCTCTCTATTCCATTGAATACCAAAATCTTCATATTTAGTGAATTTATGTTGATATCGAATTTGAAAGAGCACCCCATGCTTTTCGTTGTGGTCTTGCATAAATAGACAACTTTAAACATGTTATATTGCTGAAAACAAAGTTTTCTATTTATGTTCATTGGTAATCCATGGTATGGTTAATTTCCTTGAAATGCATTTAATTGTTTCCAGCACTAGGCTAAACTTTCATTCACTTAAGAGCATATTATTTTTTCTTAAATAGTACGATGTTAAGATAGTTCTTTTTTTAGATTTTTAATAATTTCTTTTTTAAAAGCATACTTAACATTTTTTTATTTTTATTTTTTTGTTTTTAGTCCTAGGTTTATAAAATTTTTATAAAACAATATCAGTTATTTTATAAACATTTTATTAACGACGGCTAAAAAACTAGAACTGTTTACAAGACAAAAAAACGCCAGATTTTAGACTTGATGCTACGACTTTCTAATTGTTTCTCGGGACCTCAATTCTCAAAATAAGGAGGGTTTTTCATTACATTCTTATTATTTAGTTATCAATGAACTAACCATGGAATGGCGAGTTTAAAAAATCATGTAATAATATTTGGTTAACTCCGCCTGGGAAAGGATCTCTCTCATAAGCAACGCATGAAGGAACTGTAGCTCATATCGTGAATGATTGGCCAAAAAGATAAACGCCAGGTAATTCGTAAGTTGTGAAAGAAGCATCGTCGATCACAGCAGTTTCTGAAGTTTGCTGAGCATTGAGCTTATTGTATGCGTCTTCGATCATTTAGGTCCTGTTTTATAATCTCGGCTTGTCATAAAATTTGCTTAAATCTGTGTACGAAATTCGATAATATCTACTGTCTTCTATCGATAATGCTCGCGTCAAGTAACCCGACTTTTTGAAAGCTTATACGTAACTCCAATGTTGCTTCCAGTCTTCTCGTATCTGTTTTAAATGATTTTCTCTTATATTTTGTAAATCTTAGGTACCTTTCGCGATTCTGTTAAACTTTCCACACCTATTTGTACGTACTTGAATCATTACGTTGTTGCATATCAGTTCGGGGCCAAATCCATTTCGTGTTTTAATCAGTATGACATGTATCTTTTGGAACATCTGCTTTCCACGGTTAGCACTAAGGTGGCTGGACCTTTAACATACTAATTTTAGCTTAGACTCGGTCTAAATATTTGTTTCTAATGGCATAAATTAGGTTTTTATCTCGTTAACTCATTGACCGATACAATGAGCGTAGGTGAAGCAGACGATACCTATGAGGTTAAGTGTTTTAACAGTTTTAAGTTAGTCAACGAGCAGTAGTTCCATTTGTCATGCTCAAGTTTTGCACCCGTTGCTATTGTTTCGCCTTTTACAGTGCTAGAAAATTGTACCTCAGCGTAATCCTAAAATATAAAGTATATTCCATACCTATACATTGAAAATCTAATTCACTACTATGTCTCGTAGGCAATGCGCTGAGACGAGTTATTATGCTGCCATCTGCGGTAGAAACCTTCGTAAAGCGGTATTAACGGCGACACCGTCTTGCACGGCCGGTATAGGACAGTTGCCGTGGGCTCATCCAGGTGCAGATATATCCTGGATTTAGATATATCCTGGTGGTTTCCATTCCAGGCGTTGAAATCAGCGCAGATCGGAGCACACCAGAGAACGCAGTTTAGCGCACACAAACGACGCAACGTTGAATGGAACGATGTGCGTAGGCGAAACGTTTGGTAACCTGCCGGAAGGTAGTATTCCGTGGGTGCACAACAGTCACGGCCAAAATGTTTGCGCAAAGGTATCAAATTTGTTAAACATTAGTATTAGAAAGCTTACGCTTTTTGCCATAAAAACTACACGTTATCCAGATGTGATGCCTTTACTGTAAATACGCACAAGAAAAACCACCATGGATGCGATTATCGATGTTCTTTTGTTATGTTGCGCACATCGACTCTACCCCCGACCTGCTTACCTAGTGCACAGGGTTGGTAAATAATGGAAGACAAGTGCACTACTGTGTTCCGCAATGATTGTCGCACTAGAGTTTCCATGCTCTCAAGAAACGTCCCAAAAATACCGACCACAATCTACTGGTCACGGAAAGCCGTAGTTACGATAAAAAAAGGTGGAAAGGGTGAAGAAACAACCAAAATGGAGAAAGAAAAACATACAGGATACACAAACTAGAGAGAGATTTAATGAAATTCGGTTCGCCGATCTATGAAAAACTGGAGTTAAGAAATTATGGCACTACAGAATAAAGATGGAACATGGGAGAAGGAGATTACGGTAATTCCAGAAGAGCAACTAAAAAAGTAACTGAGTGGAGGAAAGTAGGTCATGGATCAAGACCGAGATCAGCAATTTTGTTGCTGAAAGAAGAAAATACAAGAAACCAGGAATTGAAGATGCTGCAGCCAAATAACAAGATGGTATGGAACAAAATAATTAGGGAATCCAAGAAGGCTAAAGCTGCTGCGAGGATATTGATGACACCATGAAGGAGGGATATGCCCAGATAGCAGACAACCCATAGTCGTGAGGCGACACTTCGCCGGCAGAAAATGACAGCCCGACAATATCAGATACGAGAATAGGGTGATGATAACAGAGAAATATCCGTTAAAAAAGAAGGAAGTGCAATGAAAAGCTGCATTAAATACCAGACTCGCTAGAATATGGACTGATGAAGTAAAAGGGGAACGTGGACGAAGACAATTGGCATCCAAATTCAGTATCATTATTCTTAGGAATCCTTACAAAGCAATATTCTTACAAATTTGAGAGGGCAGTAAACGAGTGGAAAAAAATGGCGCCCAGAACAGTCAACATTAACGGAGAAATAATCAAATCACTTGAAGGCTCTGCTAAAGGAGTCGTGTATGGGATAATGAAAGACAGCAACAGCAGTGGTAAGATGCCAGAGGATTTTGAGAAGAGCGTAATTATTGCAGCACCGAAGAAAATGTGGACCAAGGGGTGAGAGGATCGAACAGTTCTGGGCTTGTGGTCACATCCATCCAAAATATTCACACGAATAATCAGCCGAAAATTCGGATAAAAAGTTGAAGAAAACCACTCAGACAACGAATTTGGATTTAGGAAGAAAGGAGACAAAAGAGAGGCCACACTTGATCCACAAATACTCACAGAAAAGATTAAACATGTTAAAAGATCATTTCATGTGACATTTGTTGACTTGGAGAATAATATTTTTAAATTACTTCAAGGGAAAGTGAATTTATGAAAAATGACAGAAGAATAACTCATCAACTCTAGAGGAACCAAGTCACAATGACGAAAATGAGGGATGGGAGAAAGGAAGGAGCTTACATAAGCTAAGAAGTAAGACAAAAAGAAAACCTTTTACCAACCTTTCAACATGTGTACACCTTGAAAAAGCAGTGAAAAAATCCTAAGAAATGAGAACCACAGGAAATAAGGCGAACGAAGAAGATATCAAAATTATTCGTTTCGCTGATAACATTTCAGAATCTAGAAGCACTGAAAGCATCCTTGAACACAATGGCTCGAGTACTAGCAAAATTCAAGAAACCATTATTGATGAAAGAAAAACTGCTTCGTTCAAAGAGAATTGGCTTACCAGTAAGGAATATGCTCCTGAAAACATCAATGCGGAGTGTTGCGCTATACTTCAGAGATATGGTCCATTGGAAAGTTGGATCTGAAGAGAACAAAGGCTTTCGAAACTTGGTTCTGAAGGAGGCTGAAGAGCAAATGGACGTAGGATCAGGAACGAGGAAGTATGTAGAAGAAAAGAAAACAATATGGAGCATTATCAAGAAGACAAGACCTAGATGGAAAGGTTACACTTTGAGAAGCAGATAATTTGTAAGGAACGCAAAAGGAGAAATGGGAGAAATAGGAAATGGAAGAGAAATCCCTGGGAAGAAAATTGAGAGACGATTAACTAAATCGGCTACAACGGAATATGAAGCAGAAAAACTACATGGCTGTAAAGGAGTTAGCATGAGACTAAATTTTCTTGCTAATTTAATCAACAGATGATATTTGATGGAAATATAAATATTTAAAAAATGAATTTTTCATATTGGGTTTCAGGTCGATGCTGCAAGCGATGAAAAATAACGACTATTAGCAAATGTGACTACTACTAAGTGTGATTAAGGTTCTATGAATATTTATCGGAAAATGGTTAAAGCCATCTCTGCACGTGATTCTTTTATTTCATAACTGCGAGGAAATAAAATCGTTTATCTGCCAAAAGTCCTGGTGTTCTGAAGAAGAGCCTGAAGCGGCGTTTTCGCAGCAAGCACCCAACATCCTTAGAAATTCTATGAATGTCGCAATCACTCGAATTCTCGCCTCGTGAAGATGAGGCGAGCCTAAGACATCGATGGACATTACTGAAGATTTTCATTTATTAAACTACCACCACGTTAAAATTAAATAGCAAAATTGAGTCTCATAAGCAGAGCAATTCAAAAGAGGGTTAAAGAACCTGCTGGATTAATACTTTCAGATGAGCTGCCACTTTGGATACTGAAGCCCATTATTGAATCAGCAGGATGATCTTATGCTCTTTGCTGTTGATCTTGATAGTTAGATACGTTGGGATTCTCACACACATCAGACTCGGTTGGCTGGCTGACTGTTAGGAGAGGCTAACGACAGATGAGTACATTATATTAAAGTGAGTTGAACGAGAATTTTCCCCTATTTATAACAGAGACGATATTCAAATTTTATACTACTCATTCAGCAGCTGTAAGAAGCATGATGTAAATATTGCAATAATAATGACGAAAAAAATGCTTTTAATTACTGAAATGTCACCTTTGGCATTGTGGGTCAATGACTGCATATTTTAAAATATTTTTAAGTCGGTCAAAAAAAGGGCCACATTTCATTGAATCACATCTGATTGTGCAATAGAACTCAGAACACAAGCAGTGGGAATTATACCAGAATAATATCTTACTTTTTTTCTAATTTAAAACATGCTATGACTTGTACTAAAGATAGTTTACGTCGCGGTATTAAAAATTTACGCGAAAAGTTTGTTCAAATATGTTATTTTAGATCTTTGACTCGGAATGACACCTTCACTGTCGTAAGCAACCATGATCATAATACGAGTTTTTTTCTCGATTAGAGGAAAATCTGTACGTATGTAATCGAATTATCTCACGAGTCATAAGGCTACGTGTTGAATATGCATTTAAATGACAAAACGTAGAAACTCCACGTCACCTTGCTCTTATCAATTGGGGCCAAGGGATTTCCAGTTCAACACGAACCAAAGCAACCAACGGACGGAGACTTACACTTTAAGTCCTCTGTACGCAAAATCCAAGGTGGCCTAGGAATTCCACTGAAAATGTCAGTCACTCCCGGGACTCAAACCAGTGCTCTCGGGAGGGGACAATTGCCAGTACTCTAGTTACCACACCAACTCGACTCCCTTCTACACTTGAACGACTTTCATTGAAAGTTTCATGCATGTTACGAAAGAAGAAACAGTTATTCCTCAGAGAGTAATTAGAAACCACTTATTTAGTAGTTTTCATTCCCGCCTGATGAGTAATTTTGAATTTTAAGATTCATAGTTTGGCCTCATCTGCATTGTGTGTCTTGCAAAATAGGACTATCAGAATTACCGCAAGTTCAAATCAGCAGCACTCTTTAATGCCCCTTGGGCACTCTTGTATTATTGTCCTGTAGAAAATGGCTATCAGAATTGTTGCTACTTCTAAACATTACGTGTACTACAAATCTCTGTTCATTCGGATAAAGAACATTCTGTGTGTATCATGAATAAAGACTTTCTTTAGGAAAATGTAAACTTAAATAATAGTCTACTTCGGGAACATATTCATCAACGTTTAGTGAGGAATAATATTAAATGAATTTACTTCAATTGAGGTAATAAAAAAACCGGTATTTTTACTATGATAATTCAACCTATAGGAAATAATTCAATCTAGGGGATTGATCTATCGGCCTAGCAAGGTTCAAATATGCATTAATTTCTAGGGTTTATTGATCAGTAATTAATTTCTAAAAGCATTTTTAAGCGTGACACTGTGCAAAACAAATTTTATCTCTTTCATGCATGTAAGCAATGATTAACCAAGTGCAAGAAGCATACTATCAAGTAATTTAAAAATTGAATCTATTATTCAGCAGCTGATCATTAACGTTTTTCTAGAATGAGTCCCATCAATTATGCTCCAAGTAGAAGTTTTATAATATTGTAAGAAAATAGTACCAGCGCACACACAAGTATTGTATTACAGATGAGATGATTGTAGACAGATCTTGTCCTAAGCAAGCATGAAGCCAATGGTTTAAAAACGCATAATTTCGTAAAATATTTTTACGGAAATTTTACCGTAAGCGAAAGGCATTAGCGGTGCACAGCTAGCAGTGGCAATGCTATATGGCAACGAAACGTAAAGTGCACCAAGTGAAAGGGGCCACCAAGTCGCCGAAATCACTCGCTCGGCCCGGATAAAAAAACCGCCCACTTGACAAGGGGCATGCCCAGGATATGGGACCCACCTGGGCGCACCTCCGCGCCGTGGCCACGTGGGCGGGCGGGCCGGCGTCTGGGCCGAGGGCGGATGGGCTCCCCGCGGGCCACCGGGCCAGCGACTGGTCGCGGCGGAAACACGAGCCGTCCGGGAGATCGGGGTAGTCGTCTGAAAAGAGCAGAAAGGGCGGGTCGTCAGTCAGATCGGGCAACCAGTTCAAGTGAAGCTAAGTCATACGCTCGACAAGTGCACGAGTTAAAAAAAAAAAGTTTGTTCGGGGGGTGAAAGCTTTAGTGAAAGCATTTCATCCCAAGGGAAATTTTCAATAGTAAAATATCCAAAGTAGAGAATTAATGTTTGTAAAAATGGAAACGAATGAAGATAACTGAAAATATCAGCATTCAGTAAATAAACTTAGCTGACAAGTATACCTGCACTGCATCAGCTGAGAAAACTCCACAGAAATTACGAAAATAAAATGTCATACCTGAGTATATCATCGAACAGTTAAAAAATAAAAATAAGTTTTACATGACGGAAAAAGAAATTCATTTTCTCTCGGATGAATTAAAAATAGAAAATCAAGACATTGTACCTATTTCCAAGCCTAACCCCAAGGCTGAGGTGATTCATTATCAATATTTAACATAAATCGTGTAGTAATCATCAACATGTCAGGCACATATGCCATTCTTCCCAATGGTAAATCGTGTGTCATCGAGTAGCGACTTAGTGGCTCCAACTTCACTAATATAGAATAATATACAACCAATCAGCATCTTTTTCACTTTGTCAAAGTTATATATGACATACGTCGCAAAGAAGACACGATACCACATTAATGAATACAAAATCCATGGGCACATAACTTGGGTCTCAAAGAACAACAGCATATGTTGTCAACAGTCAAATCTATCCATCGACTGTATGAGAATTGCACTAATACTTCTATTTTGCTTCAAAACACGGCTATAAGATTAGTGAATAAACAAATGTCATAACGAGGAAGAAATATTTCTACAGGCTTCATCACCCTACAAGAAATATCCATTCCAAAATGCATCACGTACCTAAAAGCAAAACTCTTCCATCATAGTTACTAAAAGCATGGCCATTAAAGTTCTTATCCTTGTGACGCGGGGTAGAAATATTGACAGTGCCATGGAACGGCAAAGATAATTATTTTTCATCAATTCACCTCTAAATTGAAATCAACAGCATTTTTTAAAAAGAACATATAATAAAACAACTAACAGGTAGTGCCAGTGACACTGTTGTAGGTGATTATGTCGTGGAATGCGCTCTTATGAGTGTGGGGTGAAATACCGAAAATTTTTAAACATTCTTTGAATGGCACTCTGGACTTCATAGATTATGAATTTGATGATCTCGCATTACGTATTTCTGTAGGCATTTGCTTTCCTGTTTAGGATATACTTAGTAATTTTTCCTGGCATGCATTTTTTTCTGCATTACAAAACGCTAATCTCTAAAACGACTTCATCCTTCGTGAATTATCTTCTTTTACTGGTTTCAATCTCTTATAATAACTATCTATTTGCTTTCAAATGGACCCAATCGCGATATCCTACCACGCTTTTACATTGTGAAGAAATAACACGTGGAAATTCCCATTAAAATATAATTTACTTCCAACCCGGGTTTCAATGTTGATACATGATCTTTCACTTAATTTCGCAAGTATCTTTGGGTTTTAGATCGAGCTACATTAATTTTACACCAACAAAGACACGTGATTTTAAACCATAATCATAATAGCCGCCGCCTTCTATCGCATGAAGCTATCGTAATTTATAAGTGGGCCTTCAACGTTACTCTTTTAGACTTCCTCTTTCGGTGAGTTTGGATATATCTTTTTCCTTTCCGAGCTTAAACAATTGTTCGGCATACCAATTTTGTTGCATTACCGCCGGCCATGGGTAATAATGATAAAGATGTCCTCAATCAGATAGAAATTGTGAATATGCAGTCCTTCACACTTTACTTTTGCACATTAATTTAACACCCATGCCCACCCTGTGGAATAAAACCCACCCTGATAGGACTTGAACCCACGACCTTAGGACTAGAAGGCGATAACCCTACTCCGCCGGCACCGAGGCCGACCGAAAATGCATGCTTGGGGGGATTCGAACCTCAAATCCCCGGTAAAAGAGACCGATGTCTTATCTCTTAGGCAACAAAGGCTGGTTAAGAGCGACGAACCCCTACTCCGTACCAATTTGCATCACAGTTTACGTCAAAAAGTATGTTTTAAGCACTCTGGCATAAATATGTACTCTCAAATAAAAAAATTAGGTACTCGGGTATTTAAATTTTGATCCAAACTCCTTGCTCCTGAATCCACCCAAGGGACATATCAGTGCGCAGCTGCTCCTTTTATCCTATATAGGGTGACATGTATGGTGCCGATAGGTGATAATTGGACTAATTCATTATCATCAGCAGTACTTATAACTACATTTTGTGGAAACAGAGGGAGGTTAATTTCAAACCCCTTCCTTCATCATTTATGGTATTCAGGCTTTTGGTTCTGCGATTAAATTATTTAATATTATGCAACAGTTTCGCCGTGCTATGCTGCCAGCTTCGTCGGGCTTTTAAGAACAACAATGGCCTTTTTTCAAAAAATAAATAAACAATTCTAGCAGTTGATGATTTTGAGAAGTAAAAAAAAAATTTAATTTCGAATAAGTCTCTTCCTGGTATAAAGGGAATTTATAACTATCCTCTCTATTGATGATATTTGGTCTTTTTTCTATTTCAATCGCCTCCCTTATGAGCCGCGGAAAGTAACTGCTTTCTTAGTGTAGTACTCTTGCCGTCTCGATGTCAATGGCGTGACCTTCCTCTAACGAAATAATTAATATTAAATAATTTAATCGCAGAACCAACATCCTGAATACCATAAACAATGGGCTGCGAAAATCTATAAAAAAAGTCCTTCATCAATTCAACTATATTAATTTTATCAAAATCAGATTTTTAATGAAGTAATAATACCGTAGAAAAAATTCATAGCAGCATACTTTGCAATCTAAACATCATAGGAAGAAAAATGGTGTTTCTGGGCTTACACATCGTCAGTAAAATAAGTTTGTTTACACTCATGTAAACCAGTCCCACACGAAATATCTTCCCCAAAAGAAGATCCCCCATCACCGAAAATGGAAATGTCACCCCTGATTACACAATACAAGTGTAAACAATAACAGAACAATATAATCCATAGGAGTCAATATATTGTTCTTGAATTAATTGACTACCCAAACAACGTCTGCGCATACTATATGTCACTGATATTCAAGAAATTATTATTAAGATTAGGGGCTACTTTAAATTAGCGTGGCGGTTGGTTTTAGAATATGTATCTCAAATGCCAACAGCCTGATTCTTGTCTACAGTCTTTTTCTCCATTGCGCTCTTTTTGCAGATGTGGATACGCAGAAATATACAGCATAAATTTTGTGATTTTAGGCAGAAATATTTTCAACTATATGTTTCCAAGCAATCCTTCATAATTCAAAGCATTCTAATGATACTTACTTAATGTTCAACCGCTTACAGTTAGTGGCGGAAAAAAATGAATAGCATTGGCTACAAAAACATTAAGCCATGGGATCGACAGTTTTGAGATCATAAAGTTATGGACCTCATTTATAAAGTCAGATTGCAGTAGCTACCACTTTCGTTACTTATCCACCGATAGGTAGATCTTCGAAAATTAGATTTAATCTCCTATCAATGGATGCAATTTATAAAACCATGCCTTATCTATGAAATTAGATAGTATTAATAGTTAGCATGAGTAAAATAACTCTTCATTTGTAATATAATAACTCTTTCATCAACTAGTATTACCTCCAAGAGGTTGTTTGTTGAACTGCCATTTGTTGACAGGAGCGTCCGCCCCCCTTGGAAAAATCCGCCATCTTGTACGTTCGTGTGCGAATCTCAAATGGACATTTTGAAGTACATGTTGGATTTCGTCATTCGAAAGGCTGTGTTCAACCACATTGAGCCGCAGTTTCCTCACATTCCGCGATTTATAACCGCTCTGCTTCACTAATTTTCCTGCATAGTGGGAGTGGTTTATCTCAAGCTCTAGATTGGGAACGTACGGACAACGAAGCAGAGCGCGACCAAAACAGAATTTTCCAGCAAATGAGGAAGATAGTGAGTATAAATGTTTCTATGGGAAAAAATTATTTCCGGGCATTTATGCAAGTTTGAGACTTGTAATACCATCAATTGTGATGTTTTGCATAGTAATACAATAGTTTAATGCCACATATCTTCCGCAATTGCCTCGGTTGTCGGCATCGGTCAAGGACAAACTTCCGTACTTATACCCCCGTTCCTGCCACCCGTCCCCCTGTTCCTCGCACGCTCCTGTCGCCTTGTACCTCTTACCTCTTTATATGTAATAAACTCCATTTCATCGAGCCAAATAATTTACGTGAACATTTATAAAACGAATAATATTATCGAATGCTTCCTCAACGTAGTAAAATGAATGATTTGAATTATATATTAAATATTTCATTTGGATACACATACTTTGTTACAGGAAGCGGCCATATTAATGATGTAACTATTTTTCAGAAAACCAGGCAAACTCAGGAAAAAGTTTTCCGAAATTAACGACGTAGTTACTTTTCCAATCCCGGAATAAGGTCAATGATTTACTTAGAAAATACTTCGAGGAGAGGACAATTAATGTAACACATCCAGCAAGGTATGAGCTGATGGACACACTACAATCCATTAACGGAATATCTCGGCGCTAAACATGAGAACGTCCGTAATGGAACGCAACTGCATCCTTCAGCAATGTATTACCGCTTTTCAAATGAATGGCGAAATCGGACACGAATAGATCATTCAGAGTTGAATGGGAAATGCATGTGCAAGGAAATAAAGCATACGGATGCCGGCAAATGGAGGATGGAAAAAAAATACGACCAAGCAATTGTTGCTATCACCGTTGACCTTCCTCTTTCCCTAGTTTGAGCCAGGGGCCAATTAGTGACTGCAGAAATGAAACAAGGCACTCACGATTTGAAAGTACGCACCGGATTTAAGAGACTTCTCTTTTAATGACGGCTGGAGTGGAAGTAATGTGGGAACGACGATTTAAAAGGTGGCTCAATCGTGACGGCGAGCTCAGGCTGCGTCTTGAAAAGTCACGAAATTACGATGGGAAAGAAGCAAGCGCACTGCAGAACACGACTCTCTTGTTCGCTAGCAACCGTTTTTAACGAAGATTTCACCCATGCACTATAGAAATCCGAGAAAAAAATATTTCTAAGCAAGGGTGATGAGCTCTTTACTCTGCTAGAACTACCAAAAATAAAGTACCCTTCCATGAAATAGGAGGTAACGTACGCTCACTGGTCGGAAAAGGAAGAAAGTATATTGTTAGTATAGCCACTTGCTAATGGACTTAAACTTTGTAATTCATCTCGTTGAATGAAACACGTGAAATTCGTACTTTGATAAGAATCCTGACTCATTAACGCAAAAATCGGACGAATGGCCACCATCAGACTATGTGTACTGAAGTCATATGGCCGTTAGTGGCCGAAAAGTTGACAAATGATGTTGCGGATATCCCAAAATTCCTCGTTTACAGTGTAACCGAGGAATGAATACTAAAGAGGTCTCCTTTAGCATAACATTATGTCATAAAGGTGCTGATACTGATGAAAGTGGGATGACATACGGTAAGAAAATCGCCAGAAGTTATTGCTTCCTTCGTCATTTGCTTTTGACCAAATACAATTTGGGGATCGGCTAACGCGAAAGGAAATGTAAATGTATTTAGGGGAGTATTTATAACTGCGTTTAGGTGTATGTAAATAAGAATAGAACAATTAAAGGTAATATCTTTTCCGTTGCTCCGCCCACTACCATGATATGGAGGGCGAAATACACGTTTACAACCTGGGTGTTGTAGGCTTCGTCTTCGCAATGGTCTTCGCCCATCGTCATTAATGCCGTCTAGATATTAGAAACATGGGTGCCAGTAGCCGACATCATTTTATCACTGGCTATTAAGCACCGTTTCGGGGCGATATATGATGGATGTACCTGTTAACCTCTCATTGACGCTATAACGCGCTTGGTAATTAAGTTTAAAGACGGTGTGAAAGTAACCTTTCAATTCTCGGAGGTAGCATTTTTAATGAGAGATAGTTGCCTCATTAAATCAGCTCGAAATTAGAAAACCGTCAAAAAGCATCGTCGTCATTTAACGCAAGGGGAAATTATTTTTCGTTATCTTCTTTTAAAAGATTAGAAGGCATTGTTTCATACGCATTTTCCAAGTATATTCTCGCACTGATCTGAATGACAGCAGTATTATAGTAAGAAAACACTGCGTGGTTTAATTCCATGGTCAGCCAGTGTAAACGTGCAAACAATTTCTCGGAGCGGAAATAGCTAGGTCGCGTCATTTTTAATATAAGAACAATGAGGGAAACATGTGGCCTTAGGTGTCTACGTTTAAAAACCCCCACACCTTAACATTTATGAGTAGTTCACGCAAAATAACTGCCGAAATACTATAAAATTAAAGGCGTGAAGTCCATTAGAAATAATTTAATTATACAATACTTAAAGAATTTAAATCTAATATACACCTAATACCGCATTCAATCCACGAGTTTCGAAGTTCATACAAGAAGCCCGATTCAAAACGAATTCTCTTCATCGACTTTAGTCTACTCCCGGCATCTTTTGCAAGTTCATGTAAATCTTTAGAAAAATAAACTACAGCGTTTACGCCAACCAAAAATATGGAAGATAAGTTTCACCTGCATAATGGAGTGGTCGTAAAATGAAGTCACTAAATACGAACCACTTTGTCATATTGACATGGTGGATAGCAAAACCCTCAGACATTAAACGGCAAAATGTACGCAGTAAAATTGCAATAAGGTAAGATGTTATGAACCCGGCGGACCCTCGTCTAATTAGAGTAATTTGCAGCATTTATATTGATACTTTGAAAGGAAAGGTCGGTTCCATGCCATGGCGAAACGACAGAAATCACGGGAGAGGCGATTGCCTCAATTTAAAGGGCAATTACGCAAACTTGCATCGGGAACTGGTGGTTTGGAGGAGAAGATAAAGTTAATAACACAGCCATGCGGTTGCATTTTACCCTGAATGTTTCCTCTAATTGACGGAGTGTTCCCTTAAATTTTCTTTACAATCGAGCACACGAGGCGGATGGACCTCACTTCACGAGAATCAATCCAACGAATGACAAGTCCAAGAGTTTCGAGTCAGACACGATCGGAGTTAGGTCATTGAGTAGAGGTAATTCTACAAGGTATCCATACTAAATAATATCCTTTGTACTTTTCCACATAATTTATTAAACAATACAACGCGTTTCACCGATCTGCGGCATCATCAGGTACAAATTCATAGTTTGTAATGCTTATTGACCGTTGCTTGTTGCCGTAGTTACGGTGTTGGCTTGAGTGAGGGTGGAGGCGATTATACCGTGGCTAGGAAGTTTGGGCTCGGGCAGGTGGCTTGAATGGTTGATTTTTTTAAAGTTTAGTTTCTCGGAAAGGAGTGGGGAGGGCTGCGGTAAACCAAAGAACCAAAACCAAGGAACAAAACCAAAAGGAAGGTCTCCAGGGAACCAAAAGAAATTGAGATAGCGAGATGTGGGATCTGTGCAAACAATGCCCACACGCAGTCAGTCGCATTTTTTGTGAAGGGAGAAAGAAAGCCTCCATCCCTAGTAAACTGCGTTGGTAATGAGTATAATACTCATCAAACTCCGCTCCGAGTTGTGTTTCAGAGCAGAAAAAGTCGACAATGGGCGGAGTCATTGATCGGCCAATTAGGGTCGGCCGTTAATGTAAGTTGGTGATCCGACGGTGACCATTAAGTGAGACATAATCTTCGGATTCAATATTACCGATCTCATTGGCTACATAATGAGAGCACTGGAAAGCATCTGACTTACGGACATAGACCATTTTACGTCTTTGTTAGCGAAAATTAACGACCCGAATGAAATTACTGGTAATCATTAGCGTCGTAACTTCATCCGTCGATACATAACCAAGACAGCTTATGGGCTTTTAATAGAACGTTACGATGCCGGAGGCAGTGAAGGAACACGACCAAAAGGCGAGTAATAGCCGCTGTGAATGGAGATCTTACTTACCATTGAACGCTATGTCTTTATCTTTTATCGATAAAAAAGGAAAGATGACATGAACTATCAAAAATTCTTCATTACCTCGCATCCCATTTCAGAGCGAAATGAGTGGAGAGTAAATTCAAGTAGTTAGATTGAACAAAAATGACGCCATGAGCTGGCAACATGCTCCTCGTATTCGCTTTATCCACAAACTAATGCATAGAAGATTTCAAAGAGATGGTTTTTCACTCGCATCATTAATAGCCCTCTGCAGATAGGTTTGAAAGATATGGAGTAGAAAAGGAAACAAAATACTAATTTAAAAACATTCTGAAGAGTCTCATACAACCAAATACACTTGAGTTGGACTATATCTTCTATTAAGGGTAACACCGATTCATGAAAATTTCCCCATACATTAAAATCGATCTGGGAACCCGTTCCATCGGCATCGAAAAGGAAGCACATTCATGAAAAAAATATGCCGAAAATGTTAGAGAAAAATTCGACCACCCATTAATATTTTTGAACCTCGGGTACTAACTTAAAAGTTTGAGTGTGTTTTTAAGGTCGCTAAAGACAAATATGTGATAATTTTCCAGCAACGGCGAAATCAGGAATTTATATATGCTTGAAAATACAAGTGCAACATATCTTTGTGAGGCAATAAAAATCGCAATGCCCTTGAAGAATGGTTAAACATACTCAAGGGTAAATAAAAATGCGGCTGTGGATTTCGACGTGTCTCTTTTCGAGTCTGTTTTTCATGAGAATTTACTTTGAGGAAGGTGTACGAATTTAACAAGAGAAAATTATTATTAGTAGCTGCAAGACCAATAAGATACAATACGACACAGTGCAAACCAAAAGATTTGAAGGTCCAAAAAATGGAAGGACATTCTACGGGCTCAGGTGAAAGAAGATTCCTTTTAATCACGAAATCTCGAAAGGATGAAAATCAAAGGAAAGTGACATGACAAAATAGAAGTTTATGTGAAATGAAAAAGTTAACCATCCCAGTTTAACTATTGGATGTGCAACCGTGAAGTAGGGGAAATTTTATTTCCCCCTAGTCATTAACATTGCTAACAATCTCATTAATATAACAATACCATCAAATTCGGGACGACTTTGCAAAGAATGGCGTTGAGGAATGATGTGGGGAATTGAAGTTCATTCTTCATGAAAATGCATTTCTCTTTCACACTATGGAATGCTCTCGGTGGAAAAGGTGAATTTGTTGATATTGAACATATATATACTTCTTTAAATAAATAAATTAATTTGATAAAAAAATAAATGGCAAGCAGTGTGAAAGGTGCAGCAGTTCTTATTCGTCTAAGAACATGATGTTACAGTATTTAGAACAACATGGTTTTGGTATAATTTGGAAAATTTAGCAATGTTTCCGTCAGAAACAATCATCTAAATACTAAGATCCATAGCAGGGACATGTATAGAAGGGCAGCACTAGGTAAAACCATTATATTGGCTCAGCGTATGACACCCTTCTCAGAAATATTTGCATAGAGACACCATCAAATCATAAATAGTTAGGTGTAAGGTATCGTCCCACCTGCTTATCGTTATAACCTAGGTGAAAAGTACAAAAATGGTTTGAACATGCACGGCATTGATACGCGAAATTTCATAAACCGTCTATTTTTTTATAGAAAATCTGAATCGGCGGAGACAGATTCAGGAAATCACTCCAGTCATGCAATGCTATTTACACACGGTGCACTAGCATAAGTACCAAATTAAGCTTTTTCAGGCGGAAAAAATATAATGAAGACTTAATTATTATTAATTTACATGCAATATGCACTTCCTGAGCGTGGGAGGAAGCGGCGTTGGAATGTAGTGGAAAAAACTGTTACGGTGAGGAGCTTAATATTAAAAAGTACACTGAATCAAAAGTTTGTTACATTCCTCTTTTTCGCTTTACTTAATCCCTCCCTTAGCCAAAGTGACATGCGCTTGTGATAGAGGAAATTTGCAGAGAGATATATTTCCGATATTTCATCAAGAGCGGAAGAACGTTAGCACTTACTCGTAAGTAACAAATCCTGCATGTGCTTGGTCCTCCGAAGGTTAGCAGATATTTAAGATGGGGATATATGAGCTGTTTCTGGAGGTCGAGGTCCATTTCATGTGAACTTTGGCGGATAAAAGTCATAGGCTGATTAAGGATTACTTACTGTTTACAGACAAACGCCAGAAAAACATCGTTTATGGTTTCTGTTTTGATTACCATGGATCATTAAGAATTAGTATTCGTCTACATTGGAAGTCCCTAAAAATGGAAAATGTGTAAATGTTTTAACTGCATAGATCATCTCTTCTTCGAAGAAACAGTGAATACATTTTTTTAAAGTAAGATTCCAAATGCAATCTTTTTTGCATTTAAATCTTAAAATAAAAACTACGTAAAGCGATAGTTGACATAGCCTACCAGCTTTAGATCATTGCCACTGTAATGGGTAATTTAAACCAGAGTATTTAAATGATCACATTCCATAATTAAATATATATTAATTTCTTATTTAATGATGAATACTTAAGTTCAGACCTTCTACGAAGTGAATCCTGTTCATTCCTCACATTTAGATCAAAATTTTAAATGTATGTGCTGTTTTAAAACACAACCAAACAAAATTATTTCATACGAATTATAATGTACGCTCTCTTTCCGACCGTTAATTGATTTATTATACCTTGATATCTCCAAATTGGATGTAAGTGGCTCATATGCTGGGTCGGAGCTTATTACAGTGCTATCGTGTCAGCCAGTTATGTGCAGAAAAGAATAATTCGTCTTGTATCACTTAAAAGTCACTACGAACACTACCTCCCTCTGTTTATTGGGATAAAGATACTATCTCTGAGATATATGTACTCCTTCAAGGTGCCAAAAATGTTTTACATGAGTAGTGGTTGTATTCCAAAAGTAATTGGCAGCAATATGACGCTTAATCTTCGCAGAGGTTACTGGGTATCTATGAATAGATCGAATGTAACGTTTTACGAAAGGTGCTCTTTGTCTATGAAGCCAAAATTGTATTTTAAACTGCCAAATGCTATCATTAAAGACTGATTCATCAATGGATATTGGCGACTGACAATATTGAAATGTATTTTCATTCTCACGTTTTAAATCAATCTTATTTCTTTATCCACTAGATCAATAATTTTTACGAATCATATTTTATTTACTTAATCTATGTCAATTTTTTTGTAATTAGTTCACTCTACATTATAACGTTTAGTTGAAATTAGCCTAAACACAGTCCAATATCCTTAAAGGCTATCCAAATTTCCTTGCCATGTAAATAGAAAATCTAAATTCTTGATGCAAAGAAGAATAAATATTATAATTATAAACGAGTAAAATTGGAGAAATAATGTCTACTTCACAGAAAAATTCAAATTTTTTATCCCACACCATTCTTTTTTACATGTCAACGGCGCAAAATCAAAATCAGAGAGCCAGTTCATTAATTAACCGAGCCTGTTACATCGTTTCTACGATCGTAACGGACGGATTTGCAGCTTGCATAGGTTTTTGACGATTCAGCTTGCATATGGATGCTAAAAAGGTATTCGAGTAAAATAGTTTAGGGGCTGAGAGGAAAGTAGCATTGGAAGCCCAAGACGGGACGAGGTTTATCTAGTTTTCTCCGAGGTCGACCGCTGTAGGGTCTGGTGCCAGTCCTCGTGGGAGGCGGCGGTCAAATCTTCGAGAAGCATATAGCGAATGGCACGGGCAAAGTGCATTCAAGGGTTGGTATACACTTAAAACAGGCGAGAAGAAGATGAAAGAGGAAGTGTGCTGAGATCTGGAGAACCTGAGTACCGTACTGTCGGCGCGCTAGCCGCTCGGCGCGCGAGCCGGACGCCGCGGTGAGCGGCCAGCGATGCGTTAGGCCTACACCGAAATTTTGTTTTCTTTCTTAATTGAAATATTGTCCCTACCAATTTTTTTTTTCATTTGTAAATGAGGGTTGTATCTACAAGATATAAAAAAATGAGCAAAATCGAAGGCACAGTTACATCGTCAAAAATCAATTTGAAATTTTAAACTTGTTATAAACTTAGTTAAATTACAAAAAAAAAATTCCTTCATTATAATTTCGTATTTCATAACCTTTAAAATAAGCTCTTTTGTACATTTGTAGCTTCAATATTCTCGGAAGGATGCCGTGAAATGTATAGACAATTTCTTAAAATTCAAATTTTGCGACGTTGACATATCTCGTAAACGGTTGCATATATTACAAAACGGATCCGGGGTTTTCAATATGCTATCATATGAGGACGACATGCCAAATTTGGCCAAAATCGGTTACCCTAAGGATAATTTTTGCCGATTTTCTGGTCGAATTGACGTGGAATGAACCATAAGTTATAATTTTTAATCTATTTCCAAACAGTGGAGCATTATTTTCGTTTCTTTCCCCTCTCCAACAATTTTTAAGACTTAGATCAATGGTAGACGAGTTAACTTTGTGGAAGTTCATCTTAATAAAAATAAAGAGAACTTAGTAATTTTCCACACTTTTTTATTGATCACTAAACCGGTTTCAACATACTGATCACGTCATTCTCAAGAGCTGAGTTCTCAAGTTCTCTGAGCTCAAGCTTTCAGCTCTTGAATATGATGTGATCAGTACGTTGAAACCGGTTGAGTGATCAATAAAAAAAGTGGAAAAGTACTAAGTTCCCTTTATTTTTATTAATTGTTAAGACATAAGAAAAGATAAGGACGCTTACTTTTTTCCTTGCATGCATATTACCATTACCAAAATTTTTGGCAGTTGGTAACACAAGCATGGAAGTAAAGCATCATTTATTTAAATATATGCATGAAACATGCTGTAGGTAGGGCCACCCATGCCAGATAGGTCGAAGGGTAGGAGCCAGACTAAAGGTTGCTCCGTGATGGTTTCGCATTAAAAATACCATTGAGTGGCGTGGGAATACCTCTCAACTATCACTTCCTAGAATATGAAAGTCATTCACAGAGATTTAATTCATGGCAACTACAGGACGCCGCCCACTAGGGTGGGTGTCGTTCCCGGTAGCAGGGGAGGCAAGGCCTCCGCGGTCTTCATCACACGAAATCCTTGCACAGCATCATCATCGGCGGAAACAAAGGATAGGAAGGAGAAGAAGAAAAGGAGAAAGAAGAGGAAAACAGTGGTAAAAATAGGAACTTGGAACGTAAGGACCATGATGAGGGCCGGGAAGCTTGAAAATATCAATAAGGAAATGGAAAAAGGAAAAATAGATGCTTTGGGATTGTGCGAGGTGAGATGGAAGGATAGCGGGGACTTTTGGAGTGATAGCTACTGGGTAATCTATAGTGGGGGAGATGAGAGTCAACGTGGGGTAGGTATGGTATTGAACACCAAATTGGGGCTGAGGGCGGTAAACATTGAGCAGGTGAGCGACAGGATACTAGTGGTAGAAATAAAAGCACGCCCGACGAATTTCGTACTGGTCCAGGTATACATGCCTACGAGCAACCATAGGGAGGAAGAGGTGTACGAGCAAGTAGAAGAAATAATTAGAGAAGTGCCGGGGAAGAAAAGCCTGATAGTGATGGGTGACTGGAATGCAGTGGTGGGAGAAGGGAGGGACGGATTAGAAGTAGGAGGGTTTGGGCTAGGAAGAAGAAAAGATCGCGGGGAAAAGGCAGTTGAATTTTGTAGAAGAAATAAATTAGTAGTGACAAACACTTGGTTTAAACATCACCCCAGGCGTAGGTACACATGGAAAATGCCGGGTGACACTGGGAGATACCAAATTGATTATATAATGGTGAGGCAGAGATTTAGGAACAGTGTAAAAAAACTCGCGTAGCTATCCAGGGGCGGATGCGGACTCGGATCATAACTTGGTGATGATGAAGTGTGAAGTTAGATTCAAAAGGCTTTGTAAAGGTAGGAAGATAAAGAGGTGGAACCTTGAAGCATTGAAAGGGTTGAAAAGGAGGGAATACCAAGAGCTAGTAGAAAAGAACATAGGTGAAGAGAAGCGGATGGGAACCATAGAGAAGAGATGGGAGGTTATAAAAACAGGCATCGCAAGAGCGGCAGAGAAAACAATAGGAACGGTGGAAAAGAAGAGGGTTAAGAAGCAGTGGGTTACAGAAGAAATGATTAAGAAAATGGAGGTGAGAAGGATATGGAAAAACGTGAACACCGACGTAGGGAAGAGGAAGTACAAGGAATTGAATAATAAACTCAGGCGAGTGACCAATCGGGCAAAAGAAAACTGGTGGAAGGGACAATGTGAGGAAATGGAAAAGATGCAGGAGGAGGGGGAAGTGGGCGCTTTGAACGCCAAGGTAAAAATGTTATCTGGTGGTAAGAGTGGGCAAACGATACCAAAGGTTAAGGACAAAACAGGGAAGATATTAATCGAGCAGGAAGATATCCAGGAAAGGTGGAGAGAATTCGTAGAGCTATATGAAAGCGAGAAAAGACCCTTTAGCCTAGATCTAGAGGATGAAGGAACAATACATAAGGATAACCTAGGACCAGAGTTACTTGACAGCGTAATAGAGAGAGCATTAAGAGAGATGAAGGGTAGAAAAGCCGTGGGAACCGATAACCTACCTTCGGAGCTACTGAAGAATCTAGGTAGTAAGGGGAGATATTCGTTTTTCGAACATATGCGCAGGATCTACGAGGAAGGAGTATGGCCAGAGGATTTCGTGAAAACAGTATTAATACCTATCCCGAAGAAGAAAGCGTCAGAATGCGAGGAGTATAGAACAATCAGTTTAATATCGCGCGCGGCAAAAGTGTTGCTTAGAATACTAAATAGAAGGTTGGAGAGCAGAGCAAAGTGCTATTTAGGCGATGACCAATTTGGAAGGGGAGGGGAACCAGATATGCGATTGCGGTAATGAGGACACTTATAGATAGAAACATAGAGCATAATCAGGATGTTTTCGCTTGTTTTGTAGATTTCGAAAAGGCGTTTGACAGAGTAAACTGGGAGAAACTAATGCAGATATTGGGGAAATAGGAATATATTGGCGTGATAGGAGACTCATCCGAAACTTGTGCATGGGGCAGAGGGCTCAGGTGAGGGTAGCTGACGGTGAATCAGGGTGGGCAGTTATAGGTCGTGAGGTGCGGCAAGGGTGCCCGTTGTCGCCTTTACTTTTTAATATCTATGCTGAGGAAATGGTAAGAGAGGCATGGGTGAAGCTAGATGTGGGAATGAAAGTAAGCGGCCAGTGGATAAAGTTAGTAAGATTCGTGGACGACCAGGCGTTGGTCAGCCGGTCATCAAAAGGATTGCAAACTTTAGTAGATGCACTGGAAAAGCAGTGTGAGAAATACGGAATGAAGATAAATAATAGGAAAACAAAAGTAATGAGATTTGGTAGGACAAAGAAAACGAAGCTGGTGATAAGAGTAGGAAGTCACAAACTGGAGCAAGTAGAACAATTTAATTACTTGGGTAGTACGCTAGAAGAAAGAGGACATAGTAGCAAAGACATTAGGAGGAGAATAGCGCTAGCGAAGGAAGCGTTCAATAATAGAAGGGAGCTGATGACGGGGACCTTAAGTAAGGATGTAAAAAAAGAGGCTGGTAAAGAGCCTGCTATGGAGTGTGGCGTTGTATGGAGCAGAAACGTGGACCTTGAGAAAGGAAGACGAAAATAGGCTGAAGGCTTTCAAGATGTGGGTGTGGAGGAGGATGGAGAAGGTGCGTTGGACAGAAAGGAAGACAAATTAGAAAGCGCTTGACATGGTGGGCGAGGAGAGGAAACTTATGGATGAGATTAAGGGAAGGCAGGGTAGGGCTGGAAGCGGTAATGAGAGGCGATGGTTTGCTGAAGGCCGTGAAAGAAGGAAGGATGTAGGGTAAGCGGGGAAGGGGAAGAAAGAGGACAGAAAGAGGTTTTATGGACGGGATGAAGAAAGGTAGGCCTTATGATGAGATGAAGAAAGAAATACCAGAGGTAGATAGGGCACGGCACCTGTAAGAGTCCGTTGGATATTCTCTGACTTTCATCATAACCTACCTCTAACCGGTAGATTACTATAATAAATGAATGCAACATGCTTTTAAATGGCAGTGATGCCTAAAAATTCTGCAGAGAAAAGACGAATTGAACATTCAATCGTAATGTGGAGCTACACAAGAACGATGATGACAAAACGGGCGGACATTATCACTGACGAAGAACCTCTAAGAAGAGTTGGAAATGAAAGGTGCATGGTAAAAGCTTTAAGAAAAGACATACCTACCGCACACACTAAGCGACACAAAATATCCTAAGGTAAGCAGGACTGGATGGAGGAATTAATGAAACAAAATACCGAGAGAACGCAGGAATGGAATACATTAGACAAATTATGAGGGACGTAAAAATGAAGACTCGCGAAGCAATACAATTGGTAGCTGAGAGGATGGTGGGGTGAAGAGCAGCTCCGGATTAATGACAGCTGATGGTGAAGATGATGAATTTATTGATTTTGCTATGATCGCCATTGGAAAAGTTACGGTGTGGAAGGAAAGGTAGACGAGTGTAAGGGAAGGTAGTTTTAACCCCATTGGGCTCATCAACTACTGGTAATGATGAATTTATTGATTTTGCTATGATCGCCATTGAAAAAGTTACGGTGTGGACGGAAAGATAGACAAATGAGGAGGTTCTTGGTGTGGTGGGTGAGGATAGGAAAAGTATACTTGAGGAAATTAGGAGAAGGCCGAACAGGGTGGTTATTCCGTAACTCGTAAGGCGCCCAATGCAATTTCACGAACGGCATCCAAAAATTGTATCGGTTGGCATTCCGTATTGACATCCAATATCAGCATTTCCAAATAGCATCGATTGCAATCGATGACATTTCTGGCGCCAGAGAAGCTCATGGGAATGGAGAAGTTCACATCATTTGGATGACGTAAATAGGATATGGAACTTCGACAAACGAGGAGCGTAATTACTAAAACAATTAAGAACAAGGTTTTATCATATATGAAACTTCGGAAACGCTGATTTTTTATGGCGACAGGACATCTGCCTAAAGTCGCATAATTTCTGTTATTATTTATTGAGCATGAATAGGTTGGGATATGCATTAATCTGATTTTAATTGGAAGGTTAATTTATCTGCTACATAATTCGTATATATTTCTAATCAATATTAATATTTTCCAATTAATATTCCACGTGCATAATACGTCTTGCCGTGTATACCATGTAAGAGGTTGTATTAGGAAATTACTCAGAAACACACGTAAAACCTAATTACGCTCCGCGGAAATACTGAAGATAAAATTAAAATTAAGGCTCATGTATCATTCCACCGCGTAAATTCGATGTTGTTAATTTTACATGCTAGAGTCAATCTATTCTGTTCAATCTTATTAAATTTGCATAACCATCAATAAAATATTAATTTAAACTTATGATGATAATATGTATTAATATATTTAAAACAGGCATAATGACTTGAAAGTCGGAAAATTACAACTACTGCAACAGGAATAACTCAAAACACCGGACATATTCCTGGTTTGTCGTCTTTATTGATCGTATCTAAGATGTATTACGTAAACATTATATAGAATAGGTATGCCATAAAATGGCTATTTCGTAGGATTTTTTTGGGTTCAATGAGGTCAATCTTCAATACCCTGCAAATACAGGGCGGAGTAAATGGAAGGAGTAAGAAATATAGCGGTTTAAAATTAAGTTGCCATGTTTGTTAGAATTTTCAAATTGAAGTCATATAACACACATAAAATACGGTAACTACCACATACTTCTAAACTCTCGTGGCACTACCAATTTGAAGCAATAGATTAAAAGAAAGCATTTGCAAAATGCATTGCAGTTACCGATGCCATCTCAGGGAAGCCACTAGTTCATGGCCTCGGATATCCGCGACTCGGATGGCATTGGTCACTTTACAGGATATCTGCTTATGTCACTTTGAATAGCTTATGCTAAAATGAGATCGTTTGGCAAAAACATTGGGAGTAACAAAAAAAGATTAACGTTAATCGTCAGCCAATGAGGTACGTGGTGGAATATAAGTAAGCGCGGACTATAAGTTAGCATACAAAGCGAGTCCGCATATATTGAATTGTAAAAACTAAAGTTAGACCGTAAAACAATGTATAACTTAATATAGTATCGTATTCTGTTGTTGAATGGAAAGAGAGGATGATTCTGATATTTCAACGGAACTAACATGTGCTATTATATATATTTTTTGATAAATTCTCAATATTTGTTCACGTAAACACTCACATCTAATATAATTACGGCGAGGAGTAAGTGATTACTTGTCAGTATAAATAAACAGAAATAATGCTACAGTGGCATGTGATACAAGTAGATGCACGACGACGATAGGCTATTTCTTGTCATTGCTTCTAGTGCTATTACCATGGGGATAAAACTCCTTATTAATTGCGCGCTGCACATTTAATAATGAGTTTTATCCCCATTCGGCTCATCATATACTGGTAAATGTGCACAGAAGAGTATTAAAACGTCAAAGTTGGCAAGTAAATCGTCTGGGAAAAGAGAAAATCTCAATTGCTTATGCCTGTTGCTCACGGTAAAATTTTCCATAAAACAGTTTTATAAAAATTTTTATTGAAAGTTTTATGAATCGTACGTAAAACGTACTTG
Organism: Pyrrhosoma nymphula; assembly: GCA_963573305.1. Lineage (NCBI taxonomy): Eukaryota > Metazoa > Arthropoda > Insecta > Odonata > Coenagrionidae > Pyrrhosoma > Pyrrhosoma nymphula. Next base: position 109,135,866 of record OY754332.1, read on the forward strand.
CTTGCTCACGGTAAAACTGTTCATAGAACCGCAATGTCCTGCCATCTATGAGACGCTTTGCGAACACGTGAAGTGATAAATGCACTCTCTTTTGGATGACTGTTAGGTTAAAAACTATATGTATTGTTTATTTACTTACTTTCTGATCACACTCAACGGTGCTAAGACTCTAACGCATTCTTCTAACATGAAGGATACTGCCTCAACGTTCCATGAACTTCCAGCCATGTTTGTTTACGTTTTCCTTGTTTGTCTTCCCATGGATACCAGATTGTTATCAACGCGATGAGCGGAACGTCTCATTGGTTGTTGCATAAAACGGTTTTATGGAAATAGAACCTGTCCTATTCCATAAAACGTTTTATAAAACAAGGTTTTATCGTTAGCAAGCTAATTTTTATAAAACTAGTCGGTTTTATAAAACGTTTTACCGAAACTTTTACCGTGAGCAACAGGCATTAGGTTAATTTTTTTACTGTCGATTTCACCAGGACAATAAGAAATGACGGACGCCGTTGTCTTGTCCTTAATAAAAATTTCACCAAAATAGGTATCAATGCGAACAAGGCACGAATATTATGTAATAGATATACTTAGCATACTCACACGTATTTGGAGGCTTAAAATAGTATGTACATGGCTGATGCCCAAGGTCTTCAAATAGCTCTTCGCAAATATGTAACGCGATGTATTTGCTGACCCTGAAGAGGGGTATGAAATCCTCTTCCCTAACCTCGAACGGGTTTGATTGTTCCCGCAATCTCCGCCTTTCTAATACTAACTCACGTCATTCCAAGGTGTGTTTCAGGTTGATTACAATTAACCTCCTATCTTCAAATACACGTGGCATTTCAGAAGAGAAATCTGACAAAGAAATACAACCCATCCGGCTAAGTTCCCAAAAAGAGAAAGAAGGATATATAAGACAAAATACTAGCGTTGAAATTTTGGATACTATTCGATCGATGCCTTTCATCTCACGGTCTCGACCACCCGTGACTCGTATGGCATCCAGAAATGGCCTCAAAAATTTTTACGGAATAACTAATGATGCCATTTCGTGCAACCGATGACAAAATGGCATCATCCACCGAATAGAACCGGGCGTCTTTGTTATGGAATAACCCCCATGTGGTCGAAAGTGGTAATGAGAGGCAAAGGCATGCTGAAGGTCTTCATTAAGGGGAAGTTGTTGGCTAAGTAGGGGAAGTGAGGGGAATAAAGAGAATGGGCCCAAAGGATGCGATGAAGAGATGCAGGGTATATAGCTAAATATTTAAATAGTTTTTGAGAATAGATAAGGACCTTCAGCAGTAAAATATTAAGTATTTCTAATTCCTTGTAAACCTACCAATAACGGTAGGTGACTTATAATAAAATATTTAACACAAGGACTAAACCGTTTTATTCACGAATATAAAGGATAAGAGGTGTCCTAAATATTCTACTTGCTGCAAGCACTGTACTGCATGTTTGCATGTTCATTTACGTAGTACTCTCCCCGTTTCTAGTTTGACTGCGCACTGTTCTCCTGACTGCTTAGGTCTGCGCCTAGTGGCCGGGGGAACGTGCGAGGTCCCGACACGTACTGGGACGAGTGTTGCACGCCTCGTGTGGAATCACCCCGTGCCACACACCCTAGTGGTGGCTTGCACGGTACTTCGTAGATGTAGATGAAGGGGCGGCAATGACCGAACTTGAACCGGATAATACTGCGGCATATGAAACTGTTGAACACTCCTTTAAGGAATTTTGAACTAATATAAATTTCAATGAATTTGGTCTCACCATAAAGAAAAATATCTCACCTTTGCGAATATTTCAAAACATCAGCCATTTTCCGCACTATTTTTAGAGACAGCCAAAAATATCAGGCATTTTCCATGGGAAATGGTACGGGCATGCACTCCAGATATACTTAACTTAAAAAACTCAGAAATTTCTAACGATTAGCTGTCGTTAAATTTAACAGTGGGCAGTTTATATTCATTCTCAATTAATTTTAAAAATATACCAATTACCTCAGTAAGTTTACAGAATCGCAAAAAACTCATCAGTTGTGAAGGCGTTTTCATCGAACGGCGTGAACAAAATGAGTCAAGTGAGAGACTCATGCATCCATATTTGGTTAATTAATAGAATGTTTGGTTGATTACTAATATTGGCATCCATATTTGAGAATTTCGGTCATATAAAACAATATTTTTGCGACATTAACATTGAAATATTTACTTCATCCTTCTTGAAAATAATCAAAAATCGAATATAGCCTCTATTCTGACAAGGGAACATTTCGCTCAAACCACCTTGATCGTAGATCATCTCTTATTATAAAATTTATAATTATTTTACTGGTCAGGGAAGGGATCGCTAATACACTGATTCTCCATCTTAAATATCGTCCCTCAAGGGACGCGCCCTAATGAAGCGGGCGCTCGAGTGACAATGGGGAAAGGGATGAGAGAGCTGGGGTAAGGACCTGGAGCAAACCAACAAAGAGAAGGGGGGGGAGGACCAACGGGGGGGATGGGGGGGTTTCGGGTGGGGGAGAGTGAAGGGGTACGAGGAGCCCAGGTGTGGCACCGGGGCGGGCTTTCCGACGCCAGAGCGAGGGAGAGCGAGCGGGTCAGGAGCGAAGAAGGGTTATCATTTCGTAGTGCGTGGGCCTGCTGCCGGGCTAACGACGAACGAGGGGTTTCCTTAAAGACCTTGGCGATGCGGTCGCACTCGCCACAAGCGGGACTTCGCTTTTCTCCAACGTTGTATGGCTTTTCTCCTCGCCTTTTGGGCGAAAGATTGGCTTTTCCTCCTCACGGATTCAACTCATTGAGTCAAACTTTACTCTCTCTCGAAACTTAAAATTTGCTAAATCTATTAGGAACCTTTCTTCGCCACATACATGCAATAGTTAATGATTTCCTGCGTGTTGGTCAAATAGTGAAACTCAATTTTTCATCGCCAACGTTTCACCAAATTTATCGGCGTCGTAAGGTCTATGAAATTAACCCAATTTATACATTAAATGAATGGAACTGTCAAACAGTCACTCAATAGCAGTTTAAAAATATCAGTTTTTAACTTAGTCTTTCAACTATTTGTTCAAATAATGAAATTCTATGAAGTAATTTTGGATGGCTTCCGGTGTTCCACCGCGTTCTTTGTCTTCAAATGACGAAAGTTTCTTCCTCGTTCAAGAGGACATCTTCAGGTCGAAGATGTCCTCTGGAACGAGGAGGAAGCTGTCGTCATTTGAAGACAAAGAACGCCGTGGAACTCCGGAAGCCATCCAACATTGTTTCATCATAAAACACCGCGAAAGCCTGCGTCACAATGAAATTCTATGTTTCATCGCTAACGTTTCGCCAAATTTATCGGCATCATCAGGTCTATGAAATTAACCGAATTTATGCACATTAAACGTATGGAACTGTCAACCAGTTCTTAACTGCTATAGAGCGACTGGTTGACAGTTCCATGCATTTAATGTTTTGGCGAAACTTAGTCGATGAAATATTGAGTTTCATTATTTGACCATCACTCAAGAAATCATATAGTTTTAAAATTCTGATTCAAACATTAATTAATAACGCATGCGGAACCAGGTTTCATGCAGGTAGAAAAGATATATATATATATATATATATATATATATATATATATATATATATATATATATATATATATATATATATGCATTTATTTTAAGTAGGTAGGATGAGTGCCAACTGGAGGACATTAAGCCTTTATTTTTCTAACTTTATCCCCACGTACCAATGACCTGCAGCAAGGTATGTTATGGTGTCAGCCATTGAGAAAAACGGCAGAGAAGAAAAGTAATTAGGGGAAGAAAGAGACGTTTAGTTCTCCTGCATAGAATGTGCCTTGTTTTTCAACTGAACTTCTAAATGAACTGTGTCCCAAATCCTGATGGCGACCTAAGGCATTTATACATTTGGATAGTATTACGAGCTTTCTTTATAAAGAGTGGTAACAAAAGGGTCATGTTACATAAGCCCTTCATTGAAGAAGGCCGCAGAAGAATTTTGAGTACGTTACCTAAAGTAAACATTTCAATATTTATAAGAAGTTTTTTATGCGATGGACCAAAATTACATAACTAGTTACCAAACGATGCAAAAGTTCAAAAACACATATCCAGTTACTTAAACATTTTATGATATGGCTTTCTTTCAAAGAGATTTGGAATATTCAATATATTTTTTGCCGAGGATTGGCGAGGTTTTCTGTGTATTATAAGGTAGACAATCATCCTTAATTTGGCTTATCATTGTATTTCTTTATTAACTATTCCTTACAATGTATTTATTATATGTAATTATATGATGTGTACTTAGACAACTAGAACTCCACCTACTGCAGACGAAGTCAAGTTACAGCGGAGCAGTATCTCTCTTTCCTTCCTTCATCCGAGATAGTACTTCCTACTCTTCAACCAATGAAAATCATTTGGATCATAAATGCATTGCCAAAATGTTTAAAATGTGCTTTCTTCACGATGGTGCCCAGGTGATAGTAACCACCAAGTGACCATTCACTTAATTCTCTGCGCTTACAAATGCTACCAAATTTCCACATATGCCGAACAACTTTATCTATTTCGCATTTAATCCAAAAAGAGTCGAGGGGACATTCCTCAATTTTCAAAGGTTTTTCTCTTGAAAGGAAAATTGAAAGTATATTTTCAATGACAGATAAGTATGCAGCATAGAAAAATTCGTTGACTAAATTTATATATCGATTGTTGAAACGGTTTTTTGCTAGCAGTACCTATAGAAGTATTACAAAAGACAAGATATTAGCGATACGAATTCCGGGAAAAATACTTTCAATGTTCTAAATGATCGCTTAGCCCATTTCCACTTCTAGCTTCCTGAGATTCTGACGAATTTACCCCACTTTGCCATACATAATATCCTCCCACCGAAATATGGCATGGCAATATTCAACTTCAGAAGATTTCCTGGAGAACCTGGCTGGTCCCTTGGCTATTGCACTGGCTTCCTCTTCTGGGAGCACTGGTTCAAATACCGTCAGGGGTGGGAAGTTTTCAGGGGAACTAGGTACCATGTGGGGAGCACTTCAAGTGAAGTACCTCGTCATCGGATGGTACATTAAACTGTGAATCACTTGGAGTATTTCGTTTGAAGTCCTTGCATGTTTCCGATGCCAAATTAATATCCGCAGTTCCTCCATTGCCCATAATAACCTTACCCTGCCAAACTACCCAACAATCATCTGTGGCGTAAATAACCTCAGTTGTCGGTAAATTGAAACTTCGGTCAATTGTCGGTCAGTTACTATAGTAAATTGAAACTTTGGGGAAAACATTGCGTAGCCATTAGCACTTGGTATCCATTGAAGCAATATTATTGAGGATTGAATACATGATTTTGTACGCAGTTACGCGCAAGGGTGCGTAGATATGCACCAGGTGATGAAATTCTTTATGAAAAAATCATTTGATTAACCATGGGATTCAAACACTGATCTCCCAAATATCGGTCAGGAGTTCAGCCAGTCACATCAAAAGATGGGTAGGTTACCTAACTGGATAGAACACCTATCCCGCAATTGGGAGATCCGCGATCGAATTTCGGAATGATTTTTTTGCGGTCACATTCTGACATTAGAGATTTTTCAGAGTCAAATTTCATGAATTTATGTACCTATATCTTGTATCTATTAAAGTTGCCGTAGGTCAATGGCACTAACACAATATATATGGCATGAGACTTCAGCGAGAGTGAAATCATAAATTTTAATAAACCTTTAAAATTTAGCGTGCCACCTATGCCGAAGGAAATGCACAACAGGGCTTCTAATGTATCAGGCACTGGTGTGAGACATTATAAAACAAGTGGTTGGATAAGAATGGAAGCAGAATGACACAGAATGTCTAATCATTCCTCTTTTTCTTCCCCTCCGAATGAAGGAAAATGAGACGACTGGAATGGGGTTGGAGACGTAGGGAATGGAGCTTTGAGGCATTCATGGGAAGCAAGCAGTGGGGAAACGCCGTGGGAGTGCATTTCTTAAGGGACGCGGCGACGGTATTGTCGCATTATCTCCCCGAGGAAGGCAGCGTCGAATCTTAACGACAGTGGCAGAGAAAGCTCGCTTTCATGCACGATCCCCCTCCGTAAGACAAACAAGAGTCGCCTGCCACTGGTGGGAGTACATTGTGATGACGCGTCGGAATCTCCCGTGGGACTCGACGTGTGACAAATCCGGGGAAACGACCAAATGTAACTCCGTGAACCACCTCAAGGGCGTGCGGCAGGGGGTGTTATGTAATCATCCATGAAAAGAGAGATGGAAGTGTAAAAGGCAATCGGGAATGAAAAGAGACAAGGAGGAGGGTATTTTCAAGCATGTCAATGACCTTCTTTGCCATAACCTTGAACACGTCCTGCGTCAGAAAAACGAACCAATTATTTCACCAATCAACAAAACTAACTCTGTCTTTTTTGTCACGTTTCTCTACCCTGCAGATGTAACACGGGTTTAAAAGTGTACCCCTCGTTTCAACTTCAAATTATCAACATTTAGTCTATTAACTGCAACGGTTACAGCTTTAAATGTTTATTAGGAGGGTGAGTGTAGACGGATCGAGGTAGTTTCTGCGAAAATGTCGGCATAATGGCTTTTAATATCAATCTCCAGTCACATTATGAAGATGTTGACGAAAAATAATGCTTAAAATAGAGTAATTCTTACACTTTGGAATCCATAAACATAGATTTGCGAAATTAAGATCACAGGCATGCGCATTAGTGGCTCTATGTTTTCCTAAAAAAGGCAGCTTCTGAACAGCTCTATATAAAAGTAAGCTCTCACAAATAAACGTGTAATGTTATATGGATAAATTTTTACGGAAAAGTAATCATTCGCCATGACCGGGACTCGAACCCGGATCCCTCGATTTCACACCGAGTGCTTTAACCAATTAAGCTACTCATGGATTCATTGACTCCCCTGTGGATTTTTTAGGGCTACTGAGTCCATCCATTGAGTGAGGAATATCGCACTTTTTTGCACTTGCACTCCGTAAAAGGTAAATACCGTGGCTAGTCCCGGTATCTTCAAAATTTGATAGGTAATTATTAAACATTTTATGCTAATTAAAATTTCATAATGATATAAGAAGCCTAAATAATTCAAAAGCTGATTGCAGGGAGGAAAACCCGAAAATAATTCTCACGGCATAAACACACGGTTGCATTGTCATCAAAATGGGTGCATCGTATCAAAAACACTAAAACTGAACACAGGAAAAAATACGCTTGGTTAGGATATGTGTAGTAGAACTTTAGCATATTACAAATAAACAAATTTACACCTTGGCACCGCTTTGAAATGTAAAATGTAATGCATTAACATAACCTAAGATTCACTGTACCAAGGCTCCTGAAGATGATGTAACACATCGAAAACTTGGCCGTGATAATATATAAACAAGGAAAAAACGTGATGCCATTCGTATATTTTACGAAAAATAGCCTGAAAGTGTTTTCGAAACTGCAAAATTTTTGGAAAATGATTCAATATGCCAGCAATTTTCATGACAACCCCGGATCCTTTTCTTCATTTCGCGTTCTTTATGATGGCGGGATTTTCATGAAGGCCCCGCTATATACGGCTATCGATCATTCTTTGCACTCGGAACAAAAGACACGCCGCATTGAAAATAAAGAAAAACCACCCCCTGCTCGCCATTCACAGACAGCGCTTCACGCAAGTTCCCTGGAAAGACGCGGACGCGACGGACAATGCGAAGCCAAACTCGAAAACAAAGCTCTACTCGCCTATCGGGTGTCGGGCGTTTTGAGAGTCGACGGGGACGGTGTGAAGGGCGGTGGGGGAGGCGATGTGGGGCCGCCGGTCGAAAGAGGGAAGGAATTGGCGAGGAGGCTACGGCCCGTGGCGTGGCGGCGCGGCATCCGCTGCACACTGAGAGCACGGCAACAAATTAGTCTTCATGCGGCCACTGCTCACGGATATTGTGGTCCCGCCGCGGAGAAATGAGGAGGAAAAAACTTGGATTCATCAGACGAGTAGGAGGCGCGTTTAATGAGAAAGTCTGAGAGAGGCGTTATTTTGCACTGTTGAGCTTCAATGGAGAATGCGCGGCAAACTTTTGGGATCCATTAGAGAAGTAGCCAATTAAAGAAAAAAGTAATCGCGGTAAATAGGAGCGATAAGAATGTCCGCAAGATTTGTTGATAACTGTTATTACTGGGTTTTAGGTTGGAAGAAAATAGATATAGCAGCAAGATAGCGAAAGAAACAATCAGCAATATTAGGGATCTGATGACGAGGACCTTGAGTGAGGTTATAAGAGTGTGAGGCCTGGAGAAGAGTTTAAACGAGAAAAGGCTGCAGACGTTTGAGATGTGGCTGTGGAGGAGAGTGGAGAAGGTGCGGTTGACAGAAAGGAGGACAAACGAGGAAGTGCTTGGCATGGTGGGAGAGGAGAGGAAAATTCTGGAAAAGATGGGTAGAGGGAAACAGAGTAGGTGGTTGGAAGAGGAAGTGAGGGGCGAAAGGTTGCTGAATACCATCAAAGAGGAGAGATTTTGGGGGATCGGGAAGGGGAATGGAAGAGAATAGATTATATGGACAGGATGAAGAGATTTAAGAAGCATGCAGGGATGAATTATGAAGTTTGAGGGGTCTGTGCGCCGGTTAAAATCTCGGGGATTTTACTCTCCTGCATTTGAGTTTTCCTTAACCGGTAGACCCTAATTACAACAGTAATTAGCAAAAGGAAAATCGTAGGCGGATTATTAGTATATCAGGGACGGAACTTCCCCCAGTCATGAAGAGAGAAAGATAGATTAACATTTCGACGAGAGTACGTACAAGGAACAGGATTTCATGCGCTGGAGATGGCTGGCGGATAAATACAATCAGAAAGTGAAAGAGAAATGTCAATTCTACATTAGTTAGAATCGTAGGTTAAAGAAGAGAGTTGATGGCGACATGACGCATGAAAGTACAGCCAGATGCATGCGAAAAATGATCAACCTAACATGACTATCGCGCTCAACTTGACTGTAAAATTTAAGATTGATTCAGCACTTCTTTGAGAAATGTATACATTTCACAATTTGCTAGATAATTCATAACGGTACCAAGACAGCCACGATAATTTTACCCATGCTTTTTGTGTCTTAACTACGCAACTGTTCAATTCAATATGGCCGATTAAGCATTTTAATGGTTTTAATATTCCCCGTGGTATCGTACCGTATGATCCCATGCTAACCGTTCATTAATATATGGGCAGGCCACACTAAGATTATCTCGTAATTAGTATTTGGGACACATAAGGGAAAGAGTTGATTTAGGAAGAGAAAAACTGAGATGGATACATAACATAGATTGATAGATAGATTAACACAGATAAATTTTAAAGAACGTCCAACAAATTTGTAAAATAAATCTTTCAAGAGATAGAGCTTACGTGGGAGGGTAATAAATGAACCAGGGCAGGAAATCTTTCAATCGCGAAGAAAACAAGGGAGAGAGAGAGAGAGCGAGAGAGAGCACTTGACATTCGAGTTTGATTCTGACTCCGACGAGATAATTAAGTTCCCTCGCCACAAAGATGTCTTAAACTACTAAGAGAAAAATAAGGGAGATATTCCAAGGGAGTGTCGACATGTTTGTATACTCGTTCACCGTTTGTAAATATATCAAAACCGCGGATAAGGACCTTAAAATTTAAACGAATGATATATATATATATACACAACAAAATATATAGAAATATAAATATAAAGCATCTAAAATAAACAAAATATATATTTAAAAAACAAAATGTATAATACCCCAAACAATTGAGAACAAGATGGCAGTCGACCAGGAAATCCATCTACTTTATGTCAATTTGAAGAAAGCTTACGACAGTATCTCTCTCAGCCAACTGTGGATAAGTTTAGATAACATGAACATCAACTTGAATCATATCAAAGCATTGAAAAAGCTATACCAAAATAGTACAGCAAAAGTAAAAATAGGGACAAGAGCATAAGATGAATTTACAATCACAAAGGGATTAAAACGGGCTTGGTGCATCTCCCCACATCATTCAAGATATACTTACAAAACCCCAAAGAATGGAAAGTAAAATGCAAAGGAATGGGTGTCCCTTTGAATTGCACTGGCACCTTGCATACATTGTGCTTTGCGGATGACCAGAGACTGATAGCCCAGGACCATGATGACTTATTTTACATGACACGCAAGCTAATTCAGGAATACAAAAAATGGGGCCAGGAAATAAATATCAGCAAGACTTGGAATATATGCATGCATTGGAGGAGCACAATAGAACATCAAGATAGAAGATGGACGAGAGGTAAAATACTGCCAAGAATATTTTACTTAATACTTGACTATAGTTAAATTAACTCAGAATGAAACCTTGGATGGTGCCATAAAAAGCAGAAATTTACAAGGTAAAAGGGCAATATCGATGATCAATAGCATATAATGGGATCAAAGTATATCTAAAGCAAACATAACAAAAGTATATAGCACAATAATAAGAAGTATTACCACATATGGGTGGTAATACTTCGTATTATTGTGGAGATTACCAGAAAACCAAAAAAATGCTTATTGCTACAGAGATGGACTATTGGAGACGAGCTGCACGGATATCGAGGAGGGAAAAAATTACAAATGACACAATAAACAATGTAATGGGAGTTGCACACACCATAGTCAATGGCATTAAAAATAAATAGCTGGAATGCCCTGGTCACATAAACGAATGTCAAACGAGAGACAACAAAAACCAATTTCTATGTGGAATCCACCTGGTAGAAAAAACGAGGAAGACCCAGAATAAGTTAGAGAGAGGGGATAGAAAATGTTATCAGAGAGAGGAAGTTACCAGAAGCTCTGAGGATGAATAGAGAGAAATGGTGGTTATAAATTGGATAACGTCGTAGAAAGTTTCAAACCCGAAAGGAAAAAATATATACACACATGACCCATGTCTTTACCCAAATGAACGTAAACTTTGCTTCTGCCCTAGCACCCTTTGCGACAAGCCCTATCGATAGCTAGCGGGTTGGATCGTAGATTTATATTTAGACGTATTATTGAAAGACAGTCATGGAGACGTAAATAATTTGGAATTCGATACCCAAGCAGTGCAATAAAGAGTTCTTTTCAGAAACTCAATGGACACCACCAGTTTAAAAATAGAACCAAGTTTTGGTGGGAAGACGCATATATTCTTCAATCCTGTCAGGAGGTCGTCAACCAGCGACACATTGAGATTAAGGATTGCAATCCCGGGATCCCGGATCCCGGAATCCCGGGACCCAGGAAGAAATGACAATCCCGAAATCCCGGGATTAAGTATATACGAATCCCGGGATTCACATTCACCTTTTCGCTAACAGTAAGTTTTCTTGGACATGAAATACAACAAGTAATTCGTTTGAGTTTATTGAGTTATACATTTTATTGGAATGAATAGGTAATTTGTCATCATTTGTAATAAATAAGAAAAAAAACAGAAAATGTTTGATAACATTATTTTATTTTTCAAAAATATGTTGTTTTATTAAGACATTGAGACACAAACAGTAATATATTTTAAAACCACATAAGAGAAAATTAGTTGATCAGGAAAAGTGTATCAGCTTCTTATTGCTAGTTATATTGCACTGTGTTTCGTGCAGAGAGTGAAAGCGCAAGTTCTATAAAGTGGATAGAAGTGGCCACCCTTCGCCTTACCAATGTGAGAGAGAAGATTAGTGGAACTGCTCTTTCTCTGTTGAGTGTTTTCATCATTTGATTTTAAGTTTGACGAATTTAGGGAGCGGCTATTTGCGTCTCTACTACTGTTGTGTTACTGTGCAACAATAGAGATGGGTGTTCAATAGTTTGTGTAAACTGATTTACTAAGCATTAGCAGAGCTGTCAGGTGAATGCCAACAGAGATATATAGTGATATATTAAACAAATACTTAATTCATTTCCTTCTCCGAAAGTAAATTGTGGTCAATAATTCGCGATATTAGAAAATTTAACAAAAATGAAGTAATGAAGCCAAATGTAGCTTAGGTAAACTGTTGATTTATGATTTTGGTACCAATAGCCCAATGCCTATGCCTAGATCAATTGGTGTACTACTCCAAGAGAGCATCTTTAGAAACATTTCTTAACACCAGTTCTTCTATCTTTTGGAAATGAATTTAATTTCTAAATTCCTTATTTATACATTTGATATTATTTTTGACAGCCACCCCAAATTATAATGACTGCAAATGAAAAGGATTCCAAAAACTATAGTTATAATAATAAATGTAGAATGGGCAACTGGCACCCAAAATGTTAACTCAGTTTTGCAGCATTACCTGCGAGAAGTCCGGGATCAATCATAAAAATGTTAACTATGCAGTAAAGTTTTAAAAACTGTTATTGGTTTCACAAAAGGACTTCATGTGCACTTAAACTCTATTTATAAGATAAATGTGTCAAAACAAAGTGAATTAAGGGGAAATTCCAGTGTAAATGGCGAATGCCCTCATCAAAAGAAAGGAAAGTCAAGGCTCACTCGGGCCTAGAGAGAAGGAACCAAATTTTTTCTCACTAAGACCGACAACTCCTTAGATGCTGCACTAGCTAAAATGACTGCTCACGATGGCTTACCATTCAGCGTTTTTTCTGCGTCTGCCGATTTACATGAAGCCCTGAAATGTCGGGGTTTATGGCAGATATCCCCAAATCTCCAAATAGAGTAAGAGACCTAGTATTAGGTTACGGTGCGCGTGCTAAAGATTGCCAGTATTAAGAAAGATAGACTAAATTCTAGAAAATGTTGCCTGACTTTCGATGAGTGGGCTTCACCACGCAACAGAAGATATATTAATATTACCGTTCACTGCTCTGAAAGAGAACCTAAGGTCTGGAACATGGGACATCAGAATTAATGGAAATATGCCCGCCGAAGTTTGCATTGAAATAAAAAAAAAAGAAATTTAGAGAGTATGAAATGTATTTAGAAAAAGACATTTTTGCAATCACCATTGACGGTGCAAGTGTAATGGCAAAGGTTGGTAGGTCTATACCGGCAAATCTTCAACTTCGCTTTGCTCATGGTATCCTCCTTGCGTCAATGATGTTTTGTACAAATCTGGGGGTAGAGTAAATGTAATGTAGAATAACTTTGAAGAAGTATAATCTGAAGAATCGGAAGAAAATGAATACAGTGATAAAGAATTTCCTTCGAGGGACGAAACAGACCGGTATAATTCATTTGAAGATGAGGCGCGTGTAAATAAACTGAAGAAAACAATTAGTTATTGATTAATAAAATAAGGGAAATGGTTCTTATCTTCAGAAAATCACCCTAAAAATGGCTGATTCCTTCAAAAATATGCCATCGAAAAATTTGGTGAGGAAAAACTCTTGTTATTGATGTAAAAACTCGATGGAAGTGTTTAGTTGAAATTATCGAACGTTTCTTAATGCTTAAAAATTGCGTAATGAAGACCTTAATTGATCTGAATTCCGAAATACCATTCAATGAGTGTGAATATGAACTTGCTCCTTCTATTTTTGGAACACTGCACCCAGTAAAAATTGCTATGGAGTGTGGAGGCGCTTAGCCGAAGAGATGAAACTCTACTGAAAGGAATTGAGGCTTGAGGAATTGAGGAATTGAGGTATGAGGCTTCGTTGGAATTCATGATGCGGAAACGAAATGTTGTGAATACAGAGTTGGAGAATAACTTGAGAAATTCCTTGCAGAATCAAATAATGAAGAGGCAAACTGATTAATCAGGGGTGTTGAGGTATCTTCACTGCGGTTCACGGGCAAGTGGTTATGATTTGGGGAATCTATTTTCTGTGCCAACACTAGCGAACCTAAACCTTTTCCAATCATCGCGATTGCACTAATGATATAGTACGTGGGCATGAAAGAAGAGCAAACTTCATCAGCATTAAAAATTCGATCTATTGATAACTTGCATAGTGAGATAGTGTCAGCTTCTGAATGTTTAGACAGTGGTTCACTATGTTCGGATGAGATAAAGAACGAACTTGATTCGGTCGTTACCAAATGTTTAGTTCCTCCAAAAAAATATTCTGCTCTCTGTATTTCAAATGACCTAGAACTATCAATGGTACGAGAGCTAGAGGATTTCCGTGAAAGTGGACGGAGAGGAGAAACTCTGCAATTTATTTACGAGCAGTTACTTCCGTATTTCTCCGAATAAAGGCCGCACTCGAATATAAGCCGCACCCCGTTTCTTGGAGTCTCAAACAGGGAAAAAAGTTAATACGCGAATTTAAGCCGCACCTTTTTTTAGTGCATCCCGTACTACCGACAGTATTAGGCATTAGAATGTTATATCTGTTTTTACATTACCTATGCAACTGTGACACAATTTTATCTATATTATCCTTTAATATATGAATAAATTGTGCACCAATTTGACTTTTTCAGCGTTATTTCTTACTTTCCCCGTGGCTTAAGCGAGTTTAGCTGGCGTCCGCGTGAATCTGAATGGCTGGTTTTCTCAAATCGGTCATTTTTACGATTTTTTAAGAAAGTTCTCGAATTTAAGCTGCACCTCGAATATAAGCGGCACCCGATTTTGAGGCCCCAAAATCGGGAAAAAAAGTGCGGCTAATATTCGGAGAAATACGTAAGCTATTCCTCCCACTAGTGTTGAGTCATAAAGGGCTTTTTCATCAGCGGGTATGTTAGGCAATAAATACAGGTCAAGAATGAGCGACAAGACATTAGACACACTTTGTCTTTTAAGGGCATATATTAAAAAAATGCAAGTAACTTTTCGATGAGGAGAGCCTTAATCTAGAGTCTATCTTTGCTTTCTTAAAACTTAACAGTTTCTTTCAATTTAAGAGCAATTGCTATACTTCATAAAAGTTCTTTTACATTTTCTCCATATTTGTTGATTTATTTTTGATTTACCTCATAAGAAAAATGCTATTTTCTTTGGTGTTAATAATAAAACAGATTCTTTTGTAACTTTGTGGGATTTTTTCATTTTGAATACCTAAGATAAAACTAAAACAACACTACACAAAGTAAAAAAAAACACCTCCCGGGTTTCAATGCGTCAGAATCATCATCAGTCAAGATAATCGCATGCTTTTTAAACTTTGTGTGGTGTTTTTTTATTATAATTTAACTTTGATAATTGACATTAATTAAAATTTGTGTAATCTTATTAATAATTCCATAGATGCATGTGATATTTTATTTCTATTTTTATGTAAAATGATTGGTCGAAGACAATAAATGTTTTTGATTCCCCGGCATATATATCACTTTTCATCAATCCCGGGATTGAGGAAATCACAATCCCGTAATTCCGGGATTGAATAATCTCTCCGGGATTGCAATCCTTAATTGAGACCGAATGAACCCACGCGAAAGTCACATTTTCGATACGATTTTTTTTCCTTTGTCAAACACGCAGTTATATCGCCCCTTTGAAAAATCTTCGAGAGACATTATTCAGGCATGAATGTTGCTGCGACCAAATTTCATGTTTACCAATGAAAAAGCTTTTTTTTGGGTCGAAAATACGATATTAAAAAACATGGTCATTTGGACCCAGACGTAAGAGGTTAACGCCCTCCCACATTAAATCGGATTGAATCAAATGCTTTTTCTCATCCAAAACGAACTTCCATGCAGATGGCAACAGAAAAAATGTGCCCAATTTTTTACAATCTACAAGAAATGGTATATATGTAAGAGAAATTTACAAGCGTACTGCAATTTTCTAAGGACATAGAAATTGACGAACCATAGGGAGAGAGGACTCACGAGTTACATGTTTGGTCAAAGCGTTACAGTAGGCGCAAACATTATGAACCCTTCACTTTGGATTTCGATAAAAAATTCACTAGTCAGCCTACGTGGAAGCGAATTCCAATAAACTTTTTCTTATTTTATCTTACGTTAAATCATTCTAACCAATTTTTTTCCACGCGCTTTCAAATTTTTTACCACGATGAGAACAAATAAGGGCTGATTTTTGGGGTTTTCTAGTGGACCGCTCTATTTGATATTACTAATTGAAAGAAACATGACGTCCGTTGCTAATTAAATGCTTTCAAATGTGATTCTTACCTTACTGTTATTTCTAATCAGCAAAAATAAAGTGCTCACCAATTTCTCAAACATTTCGTGAAATAACGTTTTATTATGACTCTATGGTCCGAAAAACACGATTTTGGGCTTGTTTTAAAGTTATTTGCAGCATTATTTCAAAACAACTAACACCATTAACCTATATGACAAATTTAATATTTAATCACGAATAAATATTCAGCGGAGTATCTTTGCAAGCTGAGCGCAGTAGCGAGTTATTCTTTGTATGCTTGTGGTTTCCATTCCAGTTCAAGTAAGGAAATATTTCATCATGAATGTCGCATATTGGAGTATCCCCCAGGGGGAAAATCCGATACATTCATTAACGCGGCAAGTCCGACAGTGCTGTGACAAATCACCTTCCCGCACAACATCAAATTGTCTTTGCTCAAAAAAGAGCACAACGAGAATGAAAACTTGTCGTCCATTTTCATACCACAGTAGTATGAACGGGATTTAACGGACGATGAATCGCCATCAGTTAAAAATAAGTATTCTGTAATTAGGTATGGTATAATATATCATTGAAAGTGTAAATTTGATATTAGGTATAACTCCAGGGTTCACTATGAGGAACCTCTCCATATCGGAAATAAAAATTACGCAACGTAATGGTCCACTATATTTATTTATTTCTCACAACCCGAGTTTCATTACATAGTGACATCTCCTGAGTGACATCATAGTGACTTCATCATCTGAAGATGTCACTATGTGATGAAACCCGGGACGTAAGAAATAAATCAATTTAGTGTAAATATGATGCTGAGAAAGCTAGGTTGGTTGCCTTTTACAAAGTTCTCATTGGTATTGAGGCATATTCCAAAGTGACCAGCTAGAGAGGTCCCCATGACCATCAATGCAAAGTAAGAACAACATATTCTGCCTCAAACAACCAACTCCATTCTAGCAAGGACATTTGGTGATTGGAACAATTTGCATCGTGAGGCTTTCGGTGATTTCCCAAAAACAATTGAAATGTTTTACGACACAATATATTGCGAATGAGGATGAAAATTGTACTTAAATTTTTTCCCCGAAATTTTTTTATATACTTTTGCTTTCGATTAATAATACACTTAGTCAACTCTCTTGGCCAAAGGAAATGTCATTTCCCTCTTTATATCGTAAATAAAAATCCTATTCTATTCGTAAGGCAGATGCATTCCTTAGCATTTCTTCCATTCTCAGTTGAAGATGCATTCCTATGTCGCTGATAGAAATTAGGAGGATTCAAAATTGGTGCTCGGTGTATTTGACACTCTCTAGTTGAATGGAAATGGAGTTGTGTCAAGAAATCAAATATTATTTTGCCCTTTTTCCAATTTTTCAAAGGAGCAATACTTATTTCACTTTTACTTTGTGTTAAAAAAAGAACACTTAAGTATTGACGATAATGCAGCGGAATAAACGAAGATGGAAACATTAGGTGCAGCAAAGACATGGAATGTGTTCACGCATTTACCTTTATAACTTAAAAACAGGACAGGAAACTGTCATTCATTTGAATGACAGTTTCCTGTCCTGTTTTAAGTACAACACCACCACATCCACCAAGTACAACACTTTTCATTAAGTACTCGATTTTTACATTACGCTTTATACTGATTTTCTTTGCATATTTTCCTTTGTGCCTTTTTAAATGGACAATTTTCTCACTGGCCTTGGTGACCTAACACTTTCTGACGATCAGGTGATAGAGGCACACAGGCGGCGAATATGCGAACCTAACCACTAGCAGACGAAATCCGCTCGCTTCGTTAAAAACTGCAAACTGAACAGCAAGTTTTACCGTAAGCCGGACTTAATAGCGTCCAAAGATGGTCATGTTACCATTGTGTCCACTAGAGAGCCCCCCGATGTTCAACATCGGCAGAAGCTCAATTTCTACGGGAGCAACGAGAGCCTCGTGTCCCGGATTGCAGAGCACTGGAAGGTGGACCGTGCCGCAATCAGGACAACGTCTTGCACCGTATCGTGGAGGGGAGTCTGGTCGGGGAAATCCGCGGAGGACCTCAGTTCGCTGGGGCTTTCCAAGGGGACACTCGACCAAATCACGATACGAGTCTTACGGGAACATGGATATGTTTCTGGGCATGGGGACGAATGACAGATCGTAAACACGTCCCTGATGCACGGGAGGGGATTGGGTGATCTTGCGGAAATAAGCTTAGGACTGGGTTAGGACCCACTAGAGACTTGGAGGTCATACGGAAAGCAAAGTTTACTTAAAAATTCATACCACTCAAGTTTTTATGTTATTTTACCCCCACCCCTATCAGTAGAAACAACAACAGTGAATACATAAGAAACATGGCTATCTTATAGGTTTAATAATAAAAGATATTAGGTCAGGTTTGACTTGGTGGAATTCCATTTTATAACGAAAAAAAAACTTTTACAATCCACAAATTTTGATCAAAACATGTATTCACAATCCGAATTCAAATACTTTTGCATCATCATCACCGACAATCAAGCACCTCATAATGATCCAAAAGCATTGAAATCCGGATTGTGCATACATGTTTTGACCAAAAATTGTGAATTGTAAAAGTTTTATTTTTTCGTTATAGGTTCAATAATTCATTCTCGCCATGTAGAATTTACGATAGCAAAAAAAGGAAAGAGCCACTTCAGTGATTCACTACAGAGAAAATTGCAAAACATCATCGTGAAACAGATCATTTTGAAAATTCCACCTCCCCACGCTCAATTCTCGCCTACAGGGTAAACAGAGAGAGACAATAATCCATCGATTTACAAACCGTTTTTGTCTTTCACCTTCATCCACCTCCTTTTCCTCATTCCCTCCCTTCTAAATGGCTTTTTAATGGCTTCAATATTCTAGCCAAAACTAGCCAAAAGATGTATATCTATCTAAACAAGTGGATTTCTAAGTTTTAATTATCATAATCCACCTTAAGCAACAGAAATTCACCAAGAAACGGTCGCATCCATCCATTATATTGTAGCGTCTAACCTTTGATCTGCATCCAAGGACAAATACAAATTTCGTTCCATTGGCGGGATTCGAAAGCGGAAACCAGCTTGTTATTTCATTTATATTACTTAGTTCGGTGAGTTCCTTACCTTCATGCCGCGGTTGGCTAGAATGAAATCGCGTTAGGAGTTAGATACCCAGCGACATGGCAGCAGAGCTCAAACACAAACGGTAGGCAAATACAGAAAGCTGGAAAGAGTGGAAATGTGATGTCATCGAAGAACGATTAAGATCAAATAATGGACGGAAATAATCACCAAAACTCTTGCAGAGTGCAAGGGGTAAAACTATTAGGTATTGCGATATAATGGCCTCATGGAAACAATAATGGAGAGGAAAAATGGGAGGAAAGAATTGCCAAAGAATATCAAGAATGGAATACATAAGGTAAAGTAAAAAGGATGGGAATTCAAAGACTAACGTAGGTGTGGAATGATAAGGTGATAGGAGAGTAGAGAGGAGAGTGGATCTTTGATTTGATGATTGTTGATGGTGACGGAATTAATGACGTCTGAAGTCTTAATATATCATTAAAAGCAACTTTTTTCCCATCTGCAAATTAATCCATAGGCTACCTCTAATGATAATAATCCTTCCTTACGAGCCGTAAGCCGCATCAATTTCATTCTTCAATCTGATCCTAAAGCCGATGCCCCGCGGTCAACAATTTTTTCAAACACTTTCGTTCAATATTCAGGGAAATTGTAAGCAGCTATAATTCGAATTTACTTTTTACCTTGAGGAACGGTTAAATTCATGTATATACATTGAACGGAAAAAGTAGTAGCCGAATGAACCAGTTATTTTCGAAGTAGCTCTCAGCAACAGCAACAGATATGATACATTTCCAAGAAATTTCCCAGGAAAGACATTAGTGGACCATAAAATGATAGTAATATTTCGAGGACTCAAAATCCGCTTCACATGAGGTAACAATCTTGTCTGTGCTTCACCCATTTGTAATTCAATTAGATTTGGTGAAAACCTTTGATATGAAAAATTCGATGAAAATTTTCCGTTATCTTTACATTGCTGATAAAGGACTAAGTTAATATGCTGCACAAAAATACCTTCTTCTTCTTGGACGGCACGAATATTTTAAGGCACTTGGGAAGCTTGGAAATTCCGCACTTTAACCAGGCTCTCCGTTAGGGGATTTGAAAAATATCATTTAATTATAAATTTCAGTGATTTCAACGCATTACAATGTACTTATTTATAAAATTCCCATTAATGAGGTAAAAGATCAAGGAGAAGTCTATACTAATCTTATAAAATTGTGTAGATTGCTACGACTGACATAAAATAGGCTCCAACCGACTCAGTACTGCAATTTTTACAAATGACAACGGAAGGCGCCACTTTAAAATTACCTTTTCTGTGAATGATTAATTCGGTATAGTATTAATCTGAGATCCCTTGGTCAATATTTGACAAACATTTTTTCAAATAGGTTTGAATATAGTGTCAAAGGCAAACATTGTAAAACATATAATTTTATTCCACGAAATAAGTCGATTTGGACAAAGTTTGAGCCTGAATTCGGACAAATGACTTGGAGTTTAGACGAATGACTGGAAATCAAACAGAATTTTCTTTGAATTCTGCCTTCCACATGATACTCAAACCCGACCGGTCAAAGTTATCTGTCAAAATATTTGATCGTGGAACATCCGCTTATGAGCACATCTATCCGGGTTGATAAATTGACGATTGCTCTCACGCAATGCTAAAACCCGTTTGATTAGATTTTTTGCCAATCATCGAAGGGCATCGGCTTTAAATGCACCTCCAAGCAATTTGATCAAATTATGTTTGCTCAAAAATGTTGAGGGAATTGCGATCAAATTTCATTCTCCTCCAATTCTGCCAGTCAAACTGTGTTCCAACATGTTTAACCACATATTTTGTCAATTATCGTGGGACATCGGCTTCAAATGCCCTTCTTTTCAGTTTGAACACATCATTTTAGCTCAAAAATGTCGAGGGAACTTCGATTAAATTTCATTCTTCTCAAATTCTGCTTGCCACACTGCGCTCCAACATGTTTAACTAAAAATTCCTTTTCCAACTATCGTCTGACATAGGGTTTTAATGCACCTCTATCCAGTTTGATCAAAATATGTTTGCTCAAAAATGTTGAGGGAATTGCTATCAAATTTCATTCTCCTCCAATTCTGCCAGTCAAACTGTGTTCCAACATGTCCAATCACATATTTTGCCAATTATCGCGGGACATAGGGTTTTAATACACCTCTATCCAGTTTGATCATACTAGGTTTGTTCAAAAATGTCGAGGGAATTTCGATCAAATTTCATTCTCCTCCAATTCTGCCTGTCAAACTGTGCTCTAATATGTTTAACCGCATCTTTTGTCAATTTCCGTGGAACATTGGCTTTCAATTCCCTTCTATTCAGTTTGAACAAATAATGTTTTCTCAAATATTTCGAGGGAATTTCGATCAAATTTCACTCTCCTCAAATTCTACCTTTCACACGACGCTCAAACCCGTTTCGATCACATTTGTCGTCAACAATTTCGACCGTGGAACGTCGACTGAGCTGCAGTCAAGCGACCGAGAGAGTCGAGGTCCCAGTGATTCACGTCTCCTCTCCCTCGGCACACTGGCTCGGCCCTTAGCCCTTTGCTTCCCTTTCGCATGAGGTCGAGCGGGAAGAGGTGGTTGGGTTGGCTGGGGGAGGGACCGGAGAGGAGGAATGAATTTTAGGTGAGCGGGGAATATGAGGGGGGGACCGCGGTGATGGGATTAAATTGAGGAGCAACGGGGCGGCTAATGGTCTGGCGCTCGCATACATGGGGGCTCGTCTGTGGGAAGGTATGCACCATACTGGTCGGCGGCGGGAGGTTGTGGTGCCCACTCAGTGCAGCAGACAGACAGGAGTTAAGGTAGTTTGAGCGAAATTTATCCCTAGTCATAATGGAGACCATATTTAAATTTTATTTTTAAATTTAAGCAACTGCAAGAGGTATGAAGTAAGTATTGCAACATTAATGACACAAATACTTTGTTTTAAATCACTTAAGTTCTCAGTAATTGACTGAATATACATGTAGAAGTTGTTCACTTGACTCATTTTTTTCACTCCGTACCTACGCTGAAAACGCCTTAACAACCGCAAATTTTATTGCGATTCTGTACAAATGACCAGTATGATAAGTTAGCAAGACCGAACCACAACGTTCTCAAACATTTTTTCCTTGATTTTACTCTTTTCTGTTTCGCACCATACAGGCATAAACTCGAGTAGATAGAATATAATATGTTTCTGAATCAGCACTTACCCAGATATCGATTCCGTCACGACCAGTTTTACTTTTTATATAGACTTTGAATGGGCATTTTCATCTGAAAGTGGCAAGTTGTGATATTAGAGCAAGGCATACATTTCTCTCATTGTCACCTCTTCCTAGAGCTTTTCTTTTGCGGGATGATCTGTATTCCTCCATTATGGGTTATGCGACCCTCACGATTCGTACTTACAGAAGCATATTTCCTCGATTATTTCCCCGTTCAGAGAGAGGTAAAAGGCTTCACTTACCCATGACATATTTTCACTGAAATATATACATTATAAAATATTCAATTAACTTACTAAGTAAAATTATTAATTACTCATGATAACATAAAAATAGTCATCATTTAAAAATATGAATTACAGCAAATACTGAAGTCGTAGGAATATGGGTATAACACATAAATCTTGAGTCTCTGTCCATTTGTGTAGTTGCAAAATACATATATATTAATGATCCCTCTCCATTGTGATAAAATCTGTAGTGTAGTAGTGCATGCTTGTGAGGCTTCGCCTCGTGACAAGCATTAGCGATTTATGCTAATGCATAATTAGTCGTAGTTACACTAACTCTAGGGTATAGTGTAATGCATGTTGGTGATTACTCACCCCCTGCCACACACCCCTGAGGTGGCTTGCAGGATATTTTGTAGATGTAGATGTAGATAGGCGGTATTCGAACCCGTAAAATTCAGAAGAGAATTAAATCGTACCTTCAGCACCAATTACGATGATCATAAGGTCTATTCTCGAAACTGGAATGCACAGTACCTATATCTTTTATTTTTTAAGTTTATGAATTGAATGCATTATGAAAGTTTTTTTAAAACCTGTACTACGTTATTCCGGTCCTGAATGTGACAATATTGTGTATTCCCTGTCTTCTAGAAACTGGAGGCCTAGCGTTCCACTGATATTCTGTTAACGCCTAAGCCACAGAATTTGTCAGTGGCGATGCCTCTGACAATGAGCACTTCACACTGAGGCTCATCTTCTATGTCTTCTACTTCCTCGGCTTCGTCTTCAGAATCTGATTCATCTTCACTCACTTCAAACTCCTCGTCACTTTCTTCCGAATTCCTACGCCCTTCAGCCTCTCCGCAGTGCTTTCTTTTCTTTGTGAAAACGAAGTAGTGACTGTAAATTCACCGACCTATACTGAGGCGTCTCAAATTGAGACTTCGTGAATATATAGATTCTCAAAGGAAGGCGAGGTTCAAATGAGAAAGGTGTACACATTGCTTAAGTTTCATTTATAATAGTTTCCAAAATGCTCACATTATATATGCATCAGGGTTGAGGGTAAAATTATCTCAAAAAATAAAAAATGTATCTAGCAAATTTGATTTTAATGTCAATTCTCTACCACAAGCTCAGGCTTCACATTCCTAGTTCTAACATTTCAAGCAATAAAGGATTGAATCTTTTATGACATCAAATGTATTAGTCACAGTGGAGTTATTTCGTGGAATACCAATAATCAAATATTGTGGAAAATGTTTCAGTAGTGACTGCCGACTTCATATTGCACATCATTTTCACAAATGGCAAAACGTGGTAACATGGACCTACACTTCAACTTATCTTGAGATAATTAAAGACGGAACCGCAATAAATTGTAGTAAATCCGACGTGAAAATTTACTATCATAAAAGATATGGTGATGTAATATTGAATGTTCATTGAAAAAGAAGTATACTGGGTTGAATGAGTTACCCCACACAGTCAGTACCAGATTTCTCATTGGAAGACTTCGCAAGAACAGCTGCGCGGGGTACTTTCGGTGTCCCACTTGAAGGTTAAAAAGGTTTTTAAAGAAAATCACTTATAAAAACTGTTCCCTTCATATTCTAAATGATGCCAAAATAATGGCGCAGGTGGAATATTAATGGCATAACACTAATAGAAAACATTTTGTAACAAATTAACTAATTTTGGGGTAACTCAGTAACCCCGCAGAGTCACGGAAGGGTTAAGAGAAGTGGATACTTTACTAAATTTTAAATGAAAATTGGCCGAAATTCAAAAGGATTTTGCAAAGGTTATGTGGAGATAGGAGTTGGTCGAAGGGGGGTAACATGGACGGACTGCGGGGGCATGGCGGGCAATCGGTGCTGCCTGCACGACGGCCCACTAAAGAAGGCGAATGGCATCCTCGACGGTTATCATGGTTTCGAAAACTCGACAAACTCTCTACTCTCACAAAATGACCAATTTCGAAGAAGAAGGATCAATGCATGATGCAATTGTTATTTGATTTTTGTATCATTCTTCACTGCCAGGTAATGATTCGTTGAAATGGTCCCTTTTCACGAAACTTACTCTTTTTTTTTAAATATGATTTGGATCTGTTTTAGGAACAAATTTTCGCCCAATCACTCCAACCTTCAAGCGGCGAGTGGTGAAAAGGGGAATTTTATTTACCTGCCAGCATGTAACCGTGGCGATTCAAACCCAAGAGGTCTAAAAACGACATTAAGTGGCTCGTTATTTTAAATCTCGTACTAATAACGCCTTCCATAGGATAATTTATGGCAGTGAGACTTAGATTCTCATGAAAAACAAATAAACATTTGATATACCTAGTACACATCAAGCCGCGGAATACGCCTATGGTCGGGGATTTTGAGATACCAGCCATTTAGAATGGAGGGAATGAGGAAAATGACTGCCGATAGGTGAAAGACAAAAAGGAATGTAAATCGATGGATTATCGTCTCGCTCTGTTTACCCTGTAGGCGAGAATTGAGCGTGGAGAGATGGAATTTTCACATTTATCTGCTTCGCGGTGAGTATCTGTAAATGTTTCTTTCGTGCATGTCCTCAAGATATAATGAGGGTGCCTCCATGTTTTTTTTATGTTGTCGTTACTTCTACGAGAAAAAAAGGAATTCTTTTACCCATCTTTTTGGCATGCTTATCATGTCGTCACCGTTGTTCTTTCTAATGGTGGGAGTAAAATAATATCCTTCGTCTTTTTTAAAAACATGAGAGGTATGAACTTTCCAAGTCAAATTTGCCTTCTGTGTGACCTCCAAGTCTTTAGTAGCAGTACACTCAGCAACTTAGCAATCCACTAATTTAGATATCTATATCTACTTTAACTGGTTTTGATACGGTTGAAGAGTAAAAAGCAACTTTCCACAAATAAAAATTAAAAAAAGACTTTATTAGGACCTAGGTTTCGATGTTTTACACATCATCTTCAGGTGACACCAGGTAATAATCAGGTGACATCTTCAAGTAAAACATCGAAACCTAGGTCGTTATAAAGTCTTTTTTTAAACTTTTATTGCGTGGAAAATTGCTTTTAACTGTTCAACCGTACCATGTTGAGTTCTACGCCATATCGCCTGAATCTTCGGAGTTCATGGATTATTTTCGCTACGCTGTAGAATCTTCAGGAATGAGTCATTTTTAGGAATACGTCAATTATGTTAAGGTAGGTTTATAACTATCTATTCAGGTTTTCTGGGTTTTTTGTTAGGCTTGGCTACAAGGTTCAAAAACTCTGAGAATCTGAATGCTTATGGATCACCCTAACCCCAACTGGCTAATTCCTAAGGAGTCTTATTTCTGAAGAAGCTACATTGTAGCGAGACTAGTCGAAATAAATATATCTAAATAAATGGATTGAGAAGTTTCAATTATTACATTCCTCCCATTCCTCTTCGCTGCAATATCACCTAAGCAGCTAAAGCAACAAAAATAGAGTCTACAAACGCTACCACGATTTCTTACTTCATCTCGGTATTTTGTCCACCTCTCTTCACCCTAATCATGCAGCTAACCTTTCTTTTTTTATCCTTGCCCACTTACCCAATATCCTCCCCTCAATTACGGCCTTCAGCATCCTCCTGGTCCATCAACTACAGGGGAATAATGAAGCCTTTAAAAAGCCCAATTGGCCATATTCAATGGATCAGTTTTGTAATTTTAACACACCGGAGACGGATGGTGGGTTAATGCAACGAGAGGGTCATGAGTGATATTACTTCACACTACTAAAGTCGAATGTAGAATGTGGAGCAAGTAATTGGAAACTTTCCGCCATTTAGTTGATAAAAGGATTATATAAAGTGAAAGAAGAGCAGCTAGATTTGGGAAAATCAGTTCCGAAAAAAGTACGGTGCTTTTCGCAAAAAGAGTCGCAGTAACACGGCCGTGGATTATACGTCTACGTAAGTTAACAATTTTTATTTGGTTCGTACGTAATTTTAATATTCATCGGCCATGGAGGTGCTTGCGCCGTTGTACTCTTAGTAAGGGAAATTAACAAAAAACGCTTGTGCACATTCAATAATGTTGGAAGACCCAAAACAAAGCTCCCCAAATATACTATCGTCAGTTGAAGTGGTTAATATATTTGAAATAAAAACATTTATATGCTTTATGCCGTTTAGTGTCCGGAGCACATCAAAGAGTGAATATTGGTCAAAAGTAGCAAAATTCGCAGTGTACAAAAGTGTTCTCCTCCCGACTTTATCATATTGCAGCGCAACCAGGGTATGACAGAATAAGCATAAGAGAAGGATAAGGGCAGTGACGATGGGTCACCTGAGAAGTGTTTGTGGTCAAAGAAAAGTGTCTAGGGAAGCGAGAGTCGCAGTCCTCCCAACTTTATTGTATGGTAAATAAACTTTGGTATGCCCAGACTAAAATTGGCTGAATGAAGTGGAATTCGGGTGCTTGAGAAGTTCTCACAGTAAAAGAAAAAGGGATTAGTTTATAAATGAGTGTGGATAGGAATGGCGTACAGTGATTGACACATATGAAAGGGGTGTTATTCGTTGGTTTGGCCAAGTTGTTAGAATAGGTGAGATTCCAATAACGGTTACAGATTCATGATATGAGAGTGAATGGTGCGAGAGGAAGTAGTAGACCAAGAAAGTCATGGGTGAATGTGGCGCAGGAGACTCTTATGAGGAAGAATATTAGGAGTATTAAGAACAGGATGGCATGCATTAAGCAATGTATGGATGTGGCGTAAGCGAAGAAGGTATGCATGGACAGGGAATTATGGAGAAAATTACTAAGGGAGAGCCAGTTTTATTGGCCTTACAGATATAAATAAATTCTTTAACAGCCTATCTCGAAAGGGAACGGCGTTTTGGGGATGCACACGTGATATTTGTCCTCTTAAAAATAATCACGATAGCAGTTGTGGATGAAATACACATGTATCAAATAGGGGGCCATTGGAAAACATGGACTAGCCCACCGGTCAAACATCTGAATGAAAAATGCACATTGAACACGTTGCATCATGACCATATGAATTGCATCAAACATGAATTTAAGACTTAGATCCAAGACAACAAAGGTACTCACGGAAATAATTAACGAAACACCAGGCACATACATGACTTTCACTCGGCTTCACATAATCGAAAAATTATCATTCAAGGGAATGAATGACAGAAGAGTCCTGAATGTGAAAGCATAGTTTCCAAAAAAAATATTAAAAATATTTTAAACTAGTACCACATTGATATTAAATACCTAAAACCGATATAAAAATACAAAAAATAAAAATGCCTAAAGTGAATCCTTGGTTTGATGGAGGAAAACTTGGGAAAAATATAGTGACACTGAATTTGTCGATTGCACGTGGACGAGCTTTCTATACGCCTTTTGCTTGGTAGCCCAGATGGACATCCCGGCGAATCAATTCCTTTCAGGGAATTATTGGAGATACGCTGGGAAGCTGCCAGCGAGTAGACTCAAAAATATTGAAGCAAGTCCTCCTTGAGGACGAAAAATATTATACGGCGAGTGTTTGGCCACAGACATTCATATTCCATCCTTGTACTAATTAAATATTTGATTAAATATTTAGTCACCCTTTTAAATGCGAAGGAAATATATAGAGTTTTTAACAAAAACCAAGAAAGTTTACAATTTAGATATATTGAGATATTGCCTGCGTATGAGGTTCTTTAAAAATCACAGTTACAGTTTACATTACATAAATATACTACGATCAATTTAATGACAGATGTATAGTAAAAAGTGATAGAGATAATAATTTATTCAACTCATAAAGTTGTTCTGTAGCCTAAATTGTATTATTACCGTTAATGTTAACACAAATACCCATTTTCGTCTCCCTGGGTGGATAAAGAGTGCTGTTGTGCAATAATTAGTAGGTACTTGTTATATCGCCAGGTATATCAAAGTAAATGTTTGGTGCTATATAGATAAATGAAAGTTTGAACAAAGTCATATAGAGCTTTTGCAAGATTTACATCGAAGTTAATACACTTTAGATTTTGCTATTGTGCTAGGTTTATTGCCACTTATGAGGTTAAAAAATTAGCGCCTTATAAATTTAACGCTGACGTTATGAGAGGAGCACCAAACCACTAGGGAAAGGATGGCTTACAAGACTTCAACGAAACATTTCCATTCTTGCTTCATAAAACTGGCCGAAAATCTCACGGGTTTGCCCAGCGTCCGGTCCTTCATTTCCTTCAACATGTCGATTTGAAACTCGCCCACCGAAGCTTCTGAGAAGATCATGACCGGGTGGAATACTCACGAGATTTCCGCCTACATGATTCACCGGGGAAACATGAAACCTTACTTAATCTCTTTAAACTGATGAATACGGGAGGATATTTGTAGTCCCAGTATAGCTGTTTACCACGGGTTATCATGAAATGTCTCCTATCATGCAATAATGGAACTAAAATATCCATATTTCAATGTTTTAGGCAATGACAACAAGCTTGAGTCCAGGGAATCCGACTGTCCTCAAAAACAGACAGATTCAAATGTATTTGCTGAAATGTTTCCGTACCTGCATGCATGTGCTCAACCCAGTAACACACGATCACCAACTAATGGTTCTCAAAACTTAAATAACATGTAATGCAGTGTGTTTTGGTGAACATTTTTCCCTTGCCGTACACACACAAAGTCTATGTAGGTGTTTGACACTAGACCATGGAGGCCTAGCTGATTAGCTAATTGAAAATTCAATGTTCGAAATGATCAGAGAGAAACTATAAACTCCCTAAGAGCGCTAGCTTTATGGAAAAGTAAGAAATAGAAGAGATAATCAACCAATAGCATAAATGGGAATTAATATTATTCCAAGGCATTTTTTTCTCGCGAAGAATTTCTAAAATTGTGCGATTAGAAAACGTTAAGAATCAATAAAGCCGCCGCGCCGTTTCTGAATAAATATTCCGACGGATAACCTATGGGTTAGGTTATATGGTATACTGCTGATAATTTTAACCCTAAAGGTTCTTATTTCGCCAAAACTGTAGAAATAGGTGAAAAAACTTGAAGTGGAAGCTTCATCGTATATGATATACCAACAAATATAATTACAATCAAGTGGGAACGGAGCCTGGGATTTAACTACCTCAATCAAAACCAAATTCCAAAAAAATGTATTCGATTACATATTAAGAGGGCCTAAGACCCGAAAACGCGAGAAAGTCTTTTAAATTAATATATACTTTAATACGTTGAGACACAAAAAGTTTTTATGAAGTAAAATCACTTTTTTTACGAAAAGTGAACATCTGATGGGATTGGAGGTTCAAAACGATCATGACAGGGGAAGGTCGATAATGGAAAAGCTATTGATAGTCGATGCACCAATAATTATTTCGATAATAATAGTAACGGACACAATCACATTGGTTTAAAAATATCAGTATATCGACTATATATATAATTCACATAAGCAACAAATGTTTCCTAATATACAAATATACGATGACATGAACCTCTTAAGTCATTTAAGTTAAATGATGTTCCTAGCGATGTATGAACGTAGTTTATGGATAATTTTGAAATTAATTCGTACAACTCACCATCCAAACAATAGTAAGCATCAAATTTCCCCACTTATTTTGTGTATGCATGCATTTTACGTGCATATACGTACTTTAGATCTAATAAATGCCGTACTACAAAGTTTCTCACTTTGCAAAATAGAGGTAAAATTTTTTTTTTTGATTCCGACTTATGTACATATCCAAATATTTTATTAATATCATAAGCTGTTAAGAATAGTTTTTTAAAAAGGCTCCAACAAAGAATGCAACAAACCAATAAAAATAACTATTTCAGCCCAAATTGCTTGTCAGAGCACTCTTAGCTCAGAGTACAGTTTAAATGAAAGTCTACACGTTCTCATGGAATTGAAATTCCATGAGTCCTCTGAGAGACATGAGATTTCTGGAGCTGATATATCAGGAAAGGTATGGTAGCTTTCCATACAAAACACATGTAATTAACTTGCACAGGAAGCCACTTGTTAACATCGAGCTTCAGTTTATTGCAAGACATAAACTCAAATTACAAGTACATTATCAGCTACTCAAATGTAATTTTTTTAAACATACGTTGATTTTAGTAATGTTAGCATACCAGCAATAATCTCTTTTGAGCGTATATTAATCAAATGAGACAACTTGTTTAAACTTGCATTCATTCAGGATAAAGGGAGGAAATACCCCGTAGTCGCTCACCCGTTTTCTAACACAAACTTCAAAGTGGATGAAATGATAATTCTTTGTTCACATGAGATCCATGAAAAGTAAAACAAATTAGCAAAGTAATTATATCATTAATGTACAAAGTTCGCGGATACAGATGGAACTGTTTAGAATGGTCAAAAAGAATTAAGAGGAGAAAAGAATGCTAAGCTATTTCCCTTACCAATGACCATTTCTACATAAAATCATTAGTTCTTCGTCAGAAACAATAAAAATGTCTACTTTACCTTCAACAGACCGTTCTCTAACGAATTAAGGTTCAAAAAAATACTTTTTTCTTTATTTGCCATCTCAATGCGAGTATTAAATGTTTACTCCCCTATCACTTACATAGCACGGATTGTGAGACGAACAATAATACGTTAACACAAATTATTTTTAAAGGCGCTTTTGGGAAGATTTATTTATTTAAAAGTTATTTGTTCTTACCTTAGGCCTAGATCAAGCATCAAATTTCCAGCATCGATTCCAGGAATATCTCTTAGAAAAAAGTTGGGTAATCAATAAAGGTGTGTACGATCGACAGACTCGATGCGTCACAACAAACAAACCAAATATTTACATTGGGACACAACTTTATCGGCAGGCCTGACCTAAGACTGAATTGCTTCCTCTGTAGCACACCCTAAGTAAAACATTTCTTTAATACATTTCAAAAACAGAAAGAGTTACAAGTATAACTAGCATTCAAGACAAATGTTGAGGATACTGGGACTAGCCACGGTTTTACCATTATGAAATCGTCCGCATTAAAAGCATTACAGATTTGTCCTTCAGATAAAATAGCGGTTAAAAGCTCAATACTTTAAAAAAGGCATTCATTGATCCATATTCTTAAAACACGAATAGGGAGAGCTTCCTAAGTCGAATATATAGCGGTACCTAGTTGAATTTGCTATTAATGAGAATTCAATCAAACTTTTCAAATCCCCTACCAAAGAGCCTGATTTTTGTGTGGGATCCCCTTGCTTCGAATACCATCAACATATCGTGCAATCCGAGAAAAAGGTATTTTTGTACAAAAAGTTAAATCATTCCGATATAATAATGAATACATAACGGCGGTTATTCATCCAATTGTACCATATCGTATTTTCTGTCCCCTGGTCTTCGAATGTCTTACCAATAAATGATACCAGCAGGTTTTCAAATTTTGTCATTTTGTAGTAAATGCAAATGGTCTAGTGAGCTACCTATTCCTACGAGTAATATAAATGCTTAATAAGTAAATTCGACCACCCTAGCCTTTATATATGCTTACACTTTAGTAATATTAACAACACACAGCTTCATGATGAAATCAAAGCTAGCAATAAGATCCGTTAAAATGTCCCTCGTTGCATGCAGGCTGTTACCTGAAGAAAATACTTCGCCAATGCAAGACCTAATGCTGCAGACACAGAGCAAGTAATACGAAGGACGGATTTAATGATGAACGCACGGCGCTGATAACTGAGTCTGTCGCTAGCGGAGAATCGCATCATCAAACGATACGTTTGTACTGTACTTTTTGCTCACTCTCATTCGGTGCAAATCTGCTGTGGCACGGGCACCGCTCGGCGTTGGAAGGACAAGGAGCGGCAAATTGGAAAGCCACGTCGTGACGACCAGATTAACCAGTGCGCATAGGATAGAGGAATGTGTAAGGCCTTAAAATCTATTTTCTACCTATACACGCGGGATTTTATAGCTACTTTATCGGCAATTTCTCGCGGTCTCTTCACTAATCTTCCGCGTGCTCTAACCCTCTCCAATATTCCCAATCTCATCATTGGATTTTCACACCCTATTTCCTATGCGGATACTTTACGGGAGCGAGATTTTTCATTTAGAATTAAAGCTAAAACCTTTATTTTTTCTTACGGCGGTTTCCAACAAATATATTTTAAAAGTCTTATAACGTCGGTTGGTTATAAGGTGAAGCGACCAACGGCTGAGGTCATTGACGCCGATGAGGACAGGTGAGTAAAGTTGAAACGAAGGTTTCCGCGTAGTATAGCATGAAGAGTAGGAATCCGCTCCCGGACGTTCCTTCGCGTGGTGACTTTTAACGAAAACAGTTTCGCCAGCCATTCTGCTGGCAACTTCAAGTATGAAGGCCTTTTCAGACCTGAAGACGCCAGCAGGATGGCTGTAGAAACTGTTGTCTTCAAAAGACACGGCGCGGAGGAACGCCCGAAAGCAGATACTCTTGATAGGTGAGTAGGTTGGTGAGGGAAAGATTATATTTGGAATTAATGACGGGTGGAGAAAAACCCGGCGTCGGCATTAGCGAAATCATAACCGAAGGAACTAAGGAACCCACTGTATTACATCGTATCCAATGGACATGTGCTTGCGCACTTTAAATGTATTCACATACTACCCAAGTCAGAGCTGCCAGTTCTCTGAAAACTCAGCATATAATCCAAAATTTGAACCCGAGCACTGAGGATAAGAAGCCAGTACCCCAGCCCCGCACAAAACTGATGCTCTTTAACCAATGTGTTTTCTAAAGCATTATTTAGGAAGTATAACTGTGAATAAATGTACATTAACATTGTCTATCACTGCATCTGCTCGTATTTCTCTTGATCAAAGATTAGTATCCATCTAGATAGGTTCCTTAATTTCGTGAAACTCTAAACGTATACTTTATATTCCCTACGTTTAAACACCTGTAGTTTATGCAAGGACTTGTTATTCTACCATGACTCAAGATGTGGGTGTGGTGAGTGAAGACCATTAATCTCGCCCCATAAAGTAAAGATATTCATCTATACTGCCGTAGGTACTCCTATGCCTCCCTTGTCCTTCTCCAGTCTTCTGGTCATAAACTTCGCATGAGTCGAAACCATATTATTTTACACACTTTCAACTAAACTGCTATGTCTTCATCAACACCTTTACCCTTTTTTCCCTCTTATAAATGTTTCATATTCGACACTCGATTGTTTCATCACACGAAGCGCTCTTCCACCACATTCGTAATTTCAGTCACTTTCTCAGAACTATCGTGCATATTACAAGTTTCTGCAGTGAAATCCTTTGAAATATTGCGCATGGACATATTTTTACTTCTCCAGTGATTATGATACACAAGAGGAGTTCAACA
The DNA here is from genome assembly GCA_963573305.1 of Pyrrhosoma nymphula. NCBI lineage: Eukaryota > Metazoa > Arthropoda > Insecta > Odonata > Coenagrionidae > Pyrrhosoma > Pyrrhosoma nymphula. The sequence continues at coordinate 109,169,978 of OY754332.1, forward strand.
CATCATATAATTTTTGGCTTAGTTGGCCTGTGCAGTTATTAAAGAAATTTCAATTTCAAGGCATCCTCTTCGAAAGACTGTTGACACGCTGGTAAGAAAATGAAGCATCCCATCATGCAACCATTTTGCGTTACCTAAAAATGGTCAACCACATTTTTTCACAATTCCAACGCGATGCCATTTAAGTAAATACATTTTCAATTATGTAAACAATTACTTCACAGAACTAACGCGGCTGGAAATCCAGGACCCCGTCCAAATATAGAACTTCACAAACCTTGCATTCCTGTCACCCACGTCGAACTAATTCTAGTTTCACATTATTTATTTTCTCTTCTTTCCCAGATTGACAAGTGTTTTTTATTCAAATTCCTCAACAATGATCGACGCAACATGCCTACCTCCATCTAGTGCGTTTCTCAATATAAATCTTTCTTCATCCTGAAGATGATAGTTAAAGCTATCCTTTCCCATCAATAATGTCCATTAACAATGCTGAGTATCGGAACCCAGTTCTGCATTGCATAAACATGTGGTACGGAGAGAAAGAATATGCATTTAATTTTTGTGTGGAATGGAGTTTGCGACGAGATATAGAGAACCAATATTTTGGGCATCTTTATTGAATGATTAGTTGGGGAAGGTTGGAAAATAATGGGAAAGAGACGCTACAAGGAAGATTCTCGGATGAATGTCATTGATTATAATATTCAAATTGAACGCACGATACTGTCCAAAACACTACTTTTAAGCAAAACAACCTTTGGCGCGTCTAGCATATGGTTTTTGCAATATTTATCATAAGTATTTCAATCGTTAGAGTTTACTGCCAGTGGTAGTGGCGGTGGTAGTACCCGGCAAGCCACCTCAAGGGTCCGTAGAAATTGCCTAGTGAAAAAAATCGGTCAGGACCGGAAATCGAACCACGGACCTTTGGCTTGCCGGGCCAATGCGCAGGCAGATCAATACGCTACCCAGGCTTCCTAATTCCCGTGTCAATTCGGAGGATACGAGGGGCAAGAAGATAATCCCTTGCGATTCATCTAAGATTGCAACGCAAGGGAGAAGAGAACCTCAAGAAAGCCACAACCATTCTAGATTTCTTCTCGTGGTAATTTCTACATATTTCATCGCCGTGTTTGCGGCAGCCATGAATATCTTCACCTCAAGGGTGTGTGGAAGGGGGTGAGCTTTCCACTAACATGCACTACAGTATATACGAAAAATATTTATGACACTTCGACTGTTAATGCATAAGCTAAACCCAGAAAATCCCTATCAACAAGGTCATATTTCGCCAACATTCGCTACACTATGTGCAACAAATTGAGAGAATGTATGAGAATTCATGTATTTGAAACTATATAAATGCTCAGAGATACAAGTATTATACCGGAAGCATGCGAGAGGTGCTGCTGGTACAACGTAGCACATTAAGACGAAGAGGATTAAAGGGCAAATCAAATAATTAGTCAGTCGCAAAACTAAATTATTAAGTCACAGTGTCGTTCACAGGAAAGATGGCTGTTGAAACCCGTTTGTTCCTCAGTCTATTTCCCGAATTTTACTCTCATGATCTTATCCATCAACCGCAGCATGAAACATTTTTTTGATGTCGTCATAAATTAGATCGGCGTGAAGATCACTCGCTAAAAATGATTCGCTCACTCAGTGTTTCAACCTGAAGGTTGGTTTTTGATGGGAGAGAGTAGAGCTCACCCCGTTCTAAGCCATTGTTGTGCAAAATTCACACATTCAGGTTAGGGGTGCCAGTTCCTTTCCCTGGGTCACATGCGATTTTCCACGAATTTCTGACAGTCAGTCTCACCGCGAGGATTTAGGGAAGCGGTGTCCGGAGAGGCTTCACCCGGATTTGAACACGAGACCCTCCGGTCTAGTCGGTGGCCCAGCGCCCTGAAAATTTGCTGGGTTAACGGTAGCCCAGCGCTCTACCCACTAGGCCACCACGACCCCTAAAAAAGATTATCACGTCCAAAATTTTAATCCCACGATCTGAGAGTGGTTCCTATTCTGAATTATACAAATTAGGGATGGGCGGCACTCAAAAAAGTACCGGTATTTTTTATGAGTATTATAAAAAAGCAATAATACTACTCTCCCAGTAGCACCGACGAAAAAATACCGGTATACCGGTATTTATGTTATTCATTAAATATTGTTATTGATTACAAATTAACCCACGTTTCACCCTAATTTTCCGGTACTTCGGCAAATTGAAATATCAGTCCAAAAAGATCACAGAAATTTCCATCCATTGGCATTTTTAAAGAACATTCATCGGGAATATAAATTGGCTATTCAGTAAACAATTTTTATTTTACGTTGTATGTTGGCGCTCATCGCTTTTTGTTGTAATGATTTTAAATCACATTAAGAACGATCGGTATTGTTTAAATGTTGTAGTCAGGTAAAACTCCTGCTACATTCATCAATCCTTGCGCTCGCACTAACGTTTAACTTACATGAATAAATATTTGTATTTATACGGTTCAAAATCATTGATTGTCTGGTGTTTGGCATGCGTCAAAAATTTATACTTACATATGATATCAATAATGCCTACAAACACATCTCAACTTCACGGTTATGCCAACAAGAAAATAATACAGACATGTTGCGAGATGATTTGAAAATTTAGTGTAGTTAGTAAAATTTTCGAAGTTAGTACTGTTAGTTGACCCAGGATGACTGTGCTGCCTAAATACCGGTATTTTTAGTACCGGTACCGTCCGAAATACCGATTTCAAATACTGGTCGCTACTACTGGATTTAAAAGAATAGTATCGGTACTACCGAATACCGGTATTTTTTACCCATCCCTAGTGCAAATGACCTCAGTTGCCGGTCACGTCCCAAATTAACAAACCAGCCGACCAATCCGGATAATATCCGCACATCCTTCGACCACGGCTTGGCATTCGGCCGTGCACGGACGGGCACGGGCCAGTTGGATGGGACGGGGTTGGGTGGCACGGGGGGTGTTGGGTTGAGTCACGGCGTGCGTCGAGAGGCGGAGAAGGAGAGGGGATGGCCCGCAGCGAGGAAAGCGTGCGTGAGGTCAGTTCTCTCTCACTCTCCGCTTGGACTGAGCGCCCGGGGCGTAGATGTTGAGAAAGGTGATGGCGTGGAAGCCGGTAGAGGATGGGACCTCGCGGGAGGGTCAACAGCACAAATTTGGGCATCGCTATTTCCGAAAGTGTTTGGGGCGACTTTGGTCTCCGCTCACATTTGCGTGAAACTTGGAAGACTACGAGTTGTCATTAGTCATATCTCTCAGTTAAATTTAGAAAATTGCATTTTACGATTTTTCTTTAGAGGTAATTAGTTGCAGTTTTATCACGTAATCTTAAGGCACGAGAGAAACATTTCGTTACAATGCGACTATGTATGTAAATATTTTCTTCTGAACACAAATTAATACGTTTCATATTACGTTATTGGTTGCTAACAATTGTCATGATATCACGGTGAATCAAAGATTTGAAAAAAAACATTCAAACATAATTATTGTCTAAATTTTGAATTCAGCGCCGAAAACTCAAGTCATAGCATGCCTTAGCTATGGCAAAAATGAAAAGTATAATTGTTGCGTCGTTTCCATCACTGCATGTGTGGTGAGGTCCAGCGCATAAACAGATGTAATTGAATGAAATGTGGCCCAAGAAATTTTTTTGGCAAACTTGAAAATTATCTAAATGTGCACACAATGACACACGATTACCGCTCCAACCACCTTAAGGCCGGACATCCACGAAAAAATCCGGGCTTCCGAGCTCCAACGAGAGTTAACTCCACTATAAAGTGGGCAGGCAACGAATCACTCACTATGTACTATTATTCAATGGTTATTCCTTTGGTTGGTTATTTGAGTGAGGCCTACTAGCTCACAGCTGAGGTCATTTGCGCTATGCAGGACAAGTGAGTATGTGAGTTAGGAAAGTATTATTTGGAATGCACTCTCTTAAAATCTTCGAGTAAAGTATCACTCCAATAGATTGAGATTTCCCTCCAGCTTCGAGACAAAACTGCACCCCTCGTATCGAGTGAAACGTTACTCGAGGCTTCGAGTGAAAGATTCACTCGAAGCATCGAGTGATTGCTCTCTCGTTATGCTTTTGCGAGTAAAATATTGCGAAAAAATATTTTTAAAGGGTAATGCGATGATGAAAATAAAATTTCCGAATATACAAGTGAAAATGGCTATGAAAAAAAGAAGAGAAGTTATTTCCCCAGCAGAGGATCGAACCCCATACCTTCCGATCCACAGTCCACGACCTGCCCGTTGAATCTCATGGCAGATAATAGGTTTTAAATACCTATTTCATTTTCATAAATTTAGACCGGGGATTCTTGTGAGGTTATCTTGAGGGCTAGGAAGAAGCGAAGGGTATCAATCTTTAGGCAATTTTAATGGTTACAACATGAAACAGTCAAAATACACTATCTATAGATAAATATAAACATCATAGCAAAACGAATGATAAGGAAATCAAAACGTGACTGTTTTATTGGAAAGAAACGTGGTTAAGCTTATAATACCTAAAGATAAATTTCTATAAAAATTTTGAGGACTTCAAAAATATTTTGGGAATAAATGTAACAAAACATCACCTCTAAGATATACAAAAACACATTATATATTTTCAACAGGAACGAATAACCTGTGGAATATTTCGTTTTTGTTATCATCCGTTGTAAAAGTTGTTGTTTCAGGCTTGATTTTTCAGGTGCCCAGATGGTGGACCTGATGATGGTGTTGTACACCGAAACCGGTCGATTAAAACTATACTCTTGTGGAAAATTGCCAGTCCTTTTCATTCATCATCCGTTGTGTTACGATGTTTATATTTCCCTAATATCGCCGACCTGCCATCTTTGGTGACTTTGGTATGCCCGGAATGGTTATTTCGGCGGAACCCTCGATTCGAGTGAAGACTCACTCGAAAGTTGGTAGGTCGGGGTAGTTCACTCGCGCCGTTTGAGTGAAATTTTCAATCGAAGGGCACGAGTGAAAAAGTTTCAATCGAACGAAGTGATTCGACGGCTTATTTCACTCGAGTACGAGTGAAAGAGGCGTTCACTCGAAGCTCGAGTGACATATTTCACTCGAATACTTTTAGAGAGTAGGAAGGGAAAATGCCGCTTGCGTATGGGACTCTTACGAAGCAGGACTAGTTTCAAAAATAGACGGAATACAGTGAAGAGCAGCTAGATTTAAGTAAACTAGTTACGATTAACTTGACACTATTGCCGAAATGTTAAAGTAATTAGCGTGGGAATCTCTAACTGATCGAAGGGAGAAATATAGGTTAAATATTTTGCGCAAGTTCGAAGCAGACAATTTTTTTCCGGACGTTCAACATATTTTCCTAGAGCCAACATATTACGGTAGAAACGATCACAGGAATAAGATAAAGGATCGTAGAATCGACCGCAGAATCGATAGATTTAAAATGTAATTTTTTCCGCGCACAATAAGGGATCATAATAGTTGCGATAGATCAATTCTCTGAAACTCCCTCCCTCACTAGATAGACCTTTTACTTGTGTTTAATAACATAACATCATTACTAACTACACACCCCGCTTGAAATATCCGGCATTATTTTTTCCTGCATGAAATAGTACTTCGCAGCACTCACAAATTAATGGCATGAGTAATATTAGTATGGAAGTAGTTGCCTCTTAACCAGTGTAATGCATGCTTGCATGTTCGTTTACGTAGCACTCTCCCACATTCTGGTTTGACTGTGCACTGCTCTCCTGACTGCTTTTTGGTCTCACGTAGCGGCCGGGGGACGCGCGAGGTGCTCATTTGAACTGGGACGAGTGCTTCATGCCTTGTGTGGAATCATCCCGTGCCACACCCTAGTGGTGGCTTGCACGGTACTCCGTGGATGTAGGTGAAGGGTGGAGAGAAACTAATATCAGCCGATTCATTAAGAGAGGAGTCAAAAGATCCATGGTGTCAACGCCCCAACCAACGAACGGAACACGGCCCTTGAAGTGCTCTCCACAAAATATCCAAATAGGGATCGAGATTCCTCTGAAAAAATCTCCGTACTGCCGGGATTCAAACCCGGTCTCTCGAGATTAGAAGCCAGTACTCTAGCCACTTAACCAACCCAATTCTTTAACGAGGAATTCACATGCTGTATGGAAAACTGTTAAATATGTTCATGACGGAAGCGGATTTGTCTTAATGTAATTAAAAGCAGATCGTATGGCTGGAGGAGACTTGAGAGATTTGAGACAAAGTTGGATATATAAGTCAAATTAGGGGGATAGAGCAACGCAGGTATTGATAGGGGAATGCTGGGATTGCAGGGAAAGAGGAAACAACAAACTGTAGATCCTCGGAAAAATCTCCGGGACTCGAACCAAGGCCCTCTACATGGGAAGACTGTACTATGCTACTATATTAACCCCATCCCCACTCAAAATTCGAGTTAAAAACCTAAAACAAAAGATGAGTGCAGAGGAAAACGTTATATAAATCCTATTCCCTTGACCATAAGGTTTTCAACATTGTTACTGTATATGTAGTTACGTTCATCACCGACTGACTGACTGCCTCTATAGCGCTGTAAGATGGAGCCACAGTCACGAAAACGTATTCAAGCCCTGTGAACTGCCGGAGGTAAGGTGGTGGATTGTGGGGTGGAAGGTTGGGGTTCGATTCCCTTGTGTGGAAAATATTTTTTTTTCATAGTTAATCCGCTTATTTTTTTAGATTGTGCTTTCTTAGCGGTAACTTCCATTTAAAATATTTTCACGCAATTCCTTTCTCTCTAAAGTGATGCACTCATTAATTCCGGGGAGCTAAGCGAGTTATATGGAGCCACTGTCACTCAAATTTTTAATTCCGTTACTTTTACTTCAGGGCGTTTTTGCTTGGAAAATTTGCGTGCCTCAAAAAAGGAATGTTAATAATTTAGCGAATACAGCATGAAACTCATCCATGGGCGCCTTAGGCGCCCTACAACTAACTAGTTTTCAACACGTAAAAAGACGCCAAGGTAATTTTTAATGACACTGCATTCACAAAATTTTTCATACATACATACCCATCACGCCGTTCCATTTGGGGGTAGGCAAAGTCAAAGAATTGAGTTACTGCCGTTAGCCTTACAAAACTGGCTCCCTTTTTATAATTTACTCCTTAGCTCCCTATCCTTACACACCGCTTTCGCTTCTCCTACACTCACGCATTGCTCCATACACGCTCTCCTATTCCTAATACTCCTAATATTTCTAATATTCCTCTCTCGCCAGTCACTCCGCTATCATATATCGGTATCATTATTCGACCGTCTCCCATTCTCTCGGCTTGGCCGAAATAACCAAGAACACACCTGTCGTGCATGTCTATCATTGGAGCCTCCGACCCACATTTTTTTATCGCCCAATAACTCCTAATCCTATCCATCCAAATTTTACCGCAAACCACTTCTCAGATACTACATTCCCATTTCACTAAGCATACTCTTTTGCTTATCCTGACATACCCAGGTTTCGTTGCCAAATTAAAACATCGGGAGTATAACACCTTTATACAAAACGATTTTCGCTTCCCTAGACAAACACTGATTCCTAGATATGCTCCACACACTACTTATGACGCTCATACCGGCATTCGCATCCCTTTTAATCTAATGATCTTATGTTAGCAAAGTTTCTGAGCAGATTGGTGGGTTGTTTGGGGAGGTAATCAACAACTGATGTGAAGTAAGATTTAGTGCTTTCCCGGCGTATTAACTTGGTGAAGCTTTCTCGGGTTTCCAACCGGGTGATGATCTCCATGTAGGCCGACGTTTCGATGTCTGACTCAGTCATCGTCATCAGGGCTGATGAAAGGATGTTTCCACATCCCTGCCAGGATGGACAGAAAGGATGTTTCCTTTCATCAGCCCTGATGACGATGACTGAGTCAGACATCGAAACGTCGGCCTACATGGAGATCATCACCCGGTTGGAAACCCAAGAAAGCTTCACCAAACAACTGATGTCATTTGCGCCATTTGGTCCAGTTGAGTAGGTTGGTAATGGAAGCATTGTTTGGGGGAGTGGAGGAAGGGTGGAGAGAAATCCAGTGTTGGTATTATCCCGCTCTTAAAGAAAGGCGCCAAGGGGACCACGGTTTGACGTCCCATCATACGGACTGCGTGCGGGACTTCAAGTGCCCTCAACAAGGCACTCAAACAGAGACCGGGAACTCACTCAGAAAAAACTCCACCACCGACGGAATACGAAACCGGTCCCTCGAGATTGGAAGCCTATACTCTAGCTAGCACAAAAACCCGATCTCACAAGTTCTGAGAAGAAAATCATGATTTTTAATGAGTTTTTTGCGCAAAATAGCCGTTACATTTCCCCAAAATTGAAAGGCAACTGAAATTATTTGAAAGAAAAACAAAATCAACAAATGAATTGTTTTTTATCTTATTGTTAGTGCAAGCATCACGGATTCCCGTAGTGGCCATCTCTGCTCGTGGTCAGGATCACAATGGAGTAAAACGCTGCTGTCCAGAGCAAACCATATATTAAAATGTAATCTTTGATTTGGACTGTAGGCAAACAACATGCCTGACCAACCGTGCGGGCTTCGTGGTTTTAAAATTAAAAGTAGAAAAACAAAGACTACCAAATTCCTTTTCAATAAAACATGAAATAAAAGCGTTGAATCACTGTATGAGAAATGGGAAAAATTGAAAGCATAAATAAATAGAATGATTCGTTTGTGATATTAACGTATTCTCATGCGCGGTTACAAAACAACACGCGATTTATCACTTGTATTTCTCTCTGCCACACGAAACTTAAGCAAATATTTTCATTCGATTGAATTTTATTCATCATTTTTAGCTCTCGCTCATTTAAAATGAATCAAATCTAGTATGACGCAAAAAATCGCGTGATGGAAAATATGTATAATGAGACACCGTTTTCATGATTTCCACAATTATAAAACAGAGACAAAGGCACGACGCGCATCTCAACTCCGCGGCGGATTATAATGCCAAAGGGTGGCTCAACGCTGGGAGTTTCATATTCCACAAAGTAGTGGCGAACACTAAAACTGGTGTTTCTATTGTGCATCCTGATTCATTGTTATAGTATCCAAATAACAAACCACAAACTTCGAGGGCGCGCGAAGCTATTTCAGCAAGTAGGTTCCCCGCATATTCATTCAATCATTGTTTTCAACTGTCTATTCTGTGCATACAGACGTTCAATGGAGTTTTTTTCAGGTATCTTGAGGACCCAAGGCACTGTGACAACGGAGTTATCACGCGAGAATCCTTTCACCTTACTTATCGAGTATCGAGTGAAATCTAAATACTCATCCAGACGCTAAGGTTTTAACTAAACAATTCATGCATTTATTCACGTATTCGCCAAGATACTGTCACCACTGAGCTATTAATTATACATTTCTTGTGGTTGACAATAGCCAATGTATTTATCATTGTACTCATGTATTCACTCTAGTATTCAAGTGATCATTCAACCATTCACGTACCCAAGTAGTCCAAAGATTTCCCAGTACCAATCCGTACAGGTACTCAATTATTCCAGGGAGTTCTCAAATACCAAGAAATGAATACATTTGGCAAACAACCAGGCGTGAGATATCTAATATATTCTCCTCCTGAAAAGGCCACCAGGCACACCAAACTAAAGCGCTAAGCGTGAGTGAATAACTGTACAAAGTCCAGTTTCTTGCCAGTGCCGCAAATCAGATCACCTATAGTTGTAAAGTATCCCAACAATAATGGGAATCAGTAAAAAGATACCCAACGCCACTATTTAAATTTTACCTTTCTCGACAAAGTAAAAAACAACGAAATAATTTCTTGAATACTGAATACTGATCATTGCGCCAATTAGTTCGCCATTTATTTTGAGTCTTCTACTGACGGATATAGGTTCATTGTTAATAGTATCCTCTTTTAATTTCGCTCATATTCCAGAATTCAAGTATTGCATATTGCTCCCAAATTTATCTCGGGGAATCATCACGCGCGCCTTACCTACGGTCACCGCAAAATGAACAGTCTAATGCGCATTTTTACGGACGGAAATTTGGTCGGAGAAATTGTGATAACTTTGAAATTGTGCGCTCATAGCCTTCCGATCGATCAATAGAGGAGTAGTACTCATGTAGGATATCCAAGATATTTTGGATATGGATTTGGATTCTTTATGAGCTCGCAGTAATGGATATTATAAGAACAAATAAGAAGTGGCCCACATATTTGGGAAATGTATAGACACACAATTGAACCCAAGAATCCCCAAGGTTTTCATTTTCTCCAAAATGCCAAAACGTTATTGCCTTTATAATAACCTACCAACCAATGGTTCGCAGCGGTGGGTAGTAAAATTAGTATCAGCCATTAACTTTTACCAAAAAAAACTCATTATCTGACACCATTTCGAGAGTAATTTCGCCGTACTTCCTATGGTGGAATAATTCATTAAAAATATTATTCGTTTCTCTTTAAAGATAGCCTTTGTCTTGTCTTTTTCGAGAATGTCCGTCAATTTTCTGTTTCTCAATCGTCATCCACCAGTTCTGCCTCGTTCAACTTTACTCAGACAGTTAACTTTATTTTCCAGCTGTTCCTAAGAAGGTAGATGTTTTTGAAGCTCTGATAGCTGACATTACCAATAAAGAGAGTAATATATACCTGTACACCTTCATGAGTATGACCGGGGACCTATGCTAATGGGGGCCTTGCAACCAACGCCGAAGACCAAAGTCTTTGCGACATCCACTCTTGAATTAATATAAACGTCTCGTATTCAATTAATTTAGGTGATAATAAATGTCGAGTGTATTTATTTGCTTGTACCAAAGTTTCTTAAATATTTTATTTGTTTATTCTGTTTTCATTTACTGGGACACCACTACTATACGGGTGGGGCCTCAAAATCCAAATCCCGTCCCTGACTAGAATGATTCGTTAACCGCATTCCATTTAACCAACCATCAAAGTTTTCAAAATAATATTTCACTGCAAACATGCAATGACGGGTGGTCTTGTAGCGAAGCCCAAATTGAACGTGGCCAAGAATCATGATCAGATAAGGGACGACGAATCGTCGACATAAAATGTAAAAATAAACGTGCCCGCTCATCCCGAATTGGATGGGAGGAAAGTCGTCGAATGAGGCGCAGGCCCAAAAGTCAGGTGGGCACGCGGGCGTTTCGCAAGCGACAACGGTGCCCAATGCACGTGGCCGAAGCGGGCCCCCAGACACCTCGGGGCGAACTGGGAGGGTAGCTGGAGGGCGGTGACATCGGAGATACAAGAACGTAAGAAAAAGTTGGTACTAGTATTGGTTTAAGTTCAAGAAAGTTTGGCCATGTTTATTAGAGAAAAATTAATTTTGAGGTAAAAACATTATTAATAAGCTTTCGGATAAATAAGATGTGAGTCACTCTAAACATGAAGGAAGAAATTAATATTGAAATGAGAAAAATATCTCATCTTTCTTATGGTACCAAAATATATCTTATTTATTGCAATACTTTTCGAGGTACCTACATATTTGCTATACAATAGAAGCTGTTTACCTCAGGATATATTTAAAAATAATGATGTAGTTCCCACGAGCAGATTGCGTCAGAAATATAACGGTGAGTACCTAAATCGTATATTTTCTAAATCATTAAATAATAATTTATTTTAATTGGTAATGTTTTATGGGTAAAATCGTAAATGACACTCCGGATTGGCACTACGACTGACAGATTAATACACCTTTTCCTAATTATATGACTAAATTTACTTCGGGTATTTTGTAAACGCTTGTATTTTTTAAAAAATTCGTAAACGCATTCCCTTAGGATTAGAGACATAGCTTGCTCAAACAAGGTACTTTATAACAAAGAAAGTACTGTGGCTCTTAGTATCTGACGAGATGATCATACTACCTCAACAAAATTATTTGACCACAGAGGTACATAAAATAAGGCGATAGGCACTACGACTGATAATCTGATATATGTACACATTCTTTTTTTCTTTTACAATGCGTCGCCACAAAGATAACAGTCAAATAGTAACACTCCGTTTCACAGAAGCAGATCAAACTTTGTAAAAAAATGTTATTTTTATCATCTAAAAACCAAGCATTTTTAATTCATTGATAATTACAGCCCAGACACTACGAGTACTCAAGAGACTGCATTTTGGAATATTAAGAGAATTACAACAGCCAGAGAGTAAATCTAAAGGATCGATAGAGTAACCATCAACTTCTAAGGCTATACTTTCTTTTGCACAACTCGTGATCATGACAGAACTACGGCGACGCACCCACAGATAGAACTACAACTTCAAGAAATTCTTAGAACACTTTCTCCTAAAATACTGACACAAACAAGGGTGGTACCATATACATTTCCGGCAAAAATATAAACGTACTAAAAATTCCCTCTTAACGTATTTCGGTAATGACTGGTTTTAAAGCATAGGCGTCATCTGTTACCAAAGGGCGTCATATTTATTTTTGCAAAGTAGTCAGTGGAAAAAAAATCAACTGGTAGGTATTTACATCTTCCGTACTTTTTTCTCAACGTTGGTTGGTACATTTTCCTTAACAATTCCACCTTCCCCGGAGGCTTAGAAATAAGAACTCCCTAACACCCACCGCCAGACGCCTTAAGGCGACTAGCAGGTTGCAAACTAGACGTGGACGAGAAAGGCCGTCCGTTCGAATGGGGAGTGTCCGCTTACCGTCGCTCAGCGAGTGGTGGTCCGTCTGCTGTCCCCGATCCTCCTCAGCGTCCGTCGCCCCCTCGCGGAGTCCTCCTCCCTCCGCCCCCGCCCTTCCGTCGGCCGCCCCGCCGCTGTCCTCCGCCCCCGCCGCCGTCCCCCGCGACGCCGCCTCCCCCGCGACGAAGCCCGCGGCGAATTTCACTTTGAGCGCGGAGCGAGGATGGCACAGTGGCGGCGAGGAGGCAGCGTCCGCCGACTCGACCGCTGCCCGCATGCTTCAGGCGACACCACCGGCCTCCGCCTCCCGGGAGGAGCCCGTCCGTGCCTCCATGCGCGGCCCGCGACAGCACTGGTGGGGACCTCTGCGGGGACAAGAGCGAGCGACGACCCGCGTGATCACTTTCACCGCGCGCTAACCGCGACTAGGACGCCCCGAGCGGCCGCCGCCCTCGGCACCCTCTCTCTCTCCCGCCGCCGATGCCCCACTCTCCGACTGCTGCCGCTGCCCCCCGCCGCCGTCACACCCCCCCGTCCCCTTGCGACGCATCCAAGAGGCCAAGTAATTTTCTCCCGCGGAGTGCTTGCTTATTGCCATCTAGCCGCGTGCGTCGCGGCACCCGGGTGGGGGCCCGTGATCGCTATGCTCGCATCCGCGGAGAACGTGGGTCTCACCGGCATGTTTCTCATTTGTTTTATTGAGATACGGGGGGGCGGTGGGGGAAGGTAGGTGGGAAGGTGAGGGGGACACCCACGGATATGAGGGATGGGGGGCGTGAGCCGACGACAACCCTCTCTCTCTCTCTCCTCGCACTTTTCTCCCCCCTCTTCGCAATGAGCCTAAGAAAGGAAAGAGCGCAATCCGGTAGATGTGGCAACGCTGGGCGACGGCGGCGGCGGCGCCTTCTTCCCGCGTCCGAGTGCACGACGGGAGTGAGGCACGGTCATGAAAGAGGCGGCGGCGACGCGCGGCGGCGGTGGTGGTGGTGGTGGTGGTGGTGCGGCGGTGCATTTTGCGTTGCTAACGACCTCTGCGGGGAGAGTCCCCAACCGCATCGGGGGAGGTTCGCGGATCCGAGCGCGAAATTTAATGACCCACCCTCGGTGGCGCGCGCGCGAATCTTCGCGGACGGGGTTCGACGACACCCGTCTGCGGCCATGTCGCGAGCCACGTGTATCGGACTGGGGCGCCGATTGGCTGTTTAATCAAGCCGACACTAAAAGGCATTTAATTGCCACTGTGACACAGTAAACGTAAAACAATGGCAATCAATGTATGAACACGAAAAAGAAATTTCTGCACACTTTGTTTCAAAAATATGTTTACTGAGTATACCCAAGGAATTTCTGTTGACATTACTTTTCATATCGAAATCCATTTTCAAGGAATATATTCAGAATTCTCCAGAACTTTCAGCAGAATTCCTAAGCAAATTCTGTATAGATTCCTCAAGAAGTTCAGCAGGAAATTCTTAAATTCATATTTTTTTGTTGGTTAAACTTGCTATCATGGGCGTACCCAGTGAGGGGGGCCAGAGGGCGTAGTGTAGAGGTGGGGGCAGAAGAGGGAGGGGGCAGCTGCCTCCCCCTAAAAGCTAAAAAATAAAACCTATAAACGTATAGGCAAAAAGTGATGTAAAATAACTGAATAAAATCGTGTTACGTGTTCGTGCAGGTGTGACTAGCTCTCCAGTAGAAGACAAAATCATAGTCTAGCTTTTTGTATTTACAAGAAACACCAATTAGCTGCTCAATGCCACTTGAGTGACCCATTTATAGTTCAAATCCTTGGTACGCCCTTGCTTTGTAGCATCATTTTATATCGATCCTCATTGAGTTAATCTTTGTGAACTCCTCTAAAGGACATTACCAACTGACCATATTTAGTGCTTTTGTTAAGGTGGCTAGAGCGGTAACCGTGGGTTATTCAGGGCAAAATTTATTAATTTATCAAGTTAGTCAAAAACATCTAGGACCACATTTCATTCAAGTACATCTATTTATGCGAGGGAACTCACCATACATGCAGAAATGGAAATGGTACCAGAATTAATATTTTACATTTTTACCTTTCATTGAAGCATGTTCTGACTTGAGTTTTCCGCGCGGTGTTCAAAATTTTGGCGATTTTATTAGAATATTTATTCCGAATCTCTGATTCGGCGCGACACTTTTATATTTGTTATCAACTATCATAATGATCTGAAAAGTATTATTTCACGTTTAGAAGAATATCTGAAATGTGAAATCGAATTATTACAACACTGATGCCATGTGCCATAAGGTTACATTTTTAAATATATTATCATTAAATTGCCAAAATACCAAACCGATAAGATTCAATTTTTTTAAATTTTACCTATATAGATATCTCTAATAAGTACGTGTATGCAAAGTTTCACGGATATCTTTACATCGACGAAAATCGCAACAACCATATTAAACCCCTCCGAAAGTGACAGCAGTAATTTCGGAATTTTTTGCCTCGCAAGGCAATCGCCCTAGAGAGGGGGGAATACGAACCCCCCCCTTCACCGAAATAAATATATTTGATAATATATTTGTAAAATATAATTTGCAAGGAGTAAGCAGTGTACAATTAAACGTTTTGATAAACACTGGGTTCGTGTAATGGTTCATAGGTTACCCTTATTAAAACCATGGCACCACTTAAATTTCGGATATCCGGTGGGCAAATTAACTCCGATAATCAATATGGATAACCTATGGGTTAATCAACTGTTCCGGGAAGTTTGATAACATGCAAAGGTATCGGGTTGGTATCCCGACTCGGGTAGGCATATAGTGTCTGCCTAAGGATAAGTTATGTTAGTCGTTTAAAGATAAGATATGTTAGACGCATCGAATAATTCTAACCAGATGGATCATCCCTTGACTTTTAAATGAAGTGGACTTCGTATATTTCACCTATTTTTATCAGGTACCAAACTCTGACCAATTTCTGCGCTCATTTCTACGCCAGATGTTTCTGGCAAAAAGTGCCAATTTGAATTTTCAAGAAAAGTTTGAAGTTTCGTCTTTCGCCAAAGTTATTGCAACGAAGTTGTTGATTGACTCAAGGTCACCATTTCACTCACCTCTATATCACGTACCTGTCCCACCACTCAGACCAAATTTTAGTTAATTTGAACTTTAGTCCTCTTTATACTCTTCCACTAAAATCTAATTATGTTCGACGCCTTTGTCCTTCACCCCAAACTCAATTGCCCTAATCTCTCTTCCTTTTTTGGTTCGAAAAAGTGTAAGTAATGGCTCACCACACATAAAAATGTCATTCCTTTGAGAATACCGAGAGAGCGTAGACACATGCCGGGGTTGCCAATAAAAATATGTGGAACATTGAAAGTCAATTTCTTTTACAATTTCTAGAAGCTAATTCCACAAATTAAACTGTCAAACCATTCAAGGTTATCCAAAACCAAACTCATCTTCTGCAAGCACCTCTACCATCGTTCAGTCAGTTCGTTCGTTCATTCCTTCTTTCAATCGTTCGTTCGGTTCTTCGCTCCAATAGCATAGACACGCAATCATGAAAAATTAGTTTCGTTTGAACATTATTTGTGAAAAAAGTTTCTGTATTCAAAGAACGGTGGAACTGACCTCGCAGAAACTTTAACGGAGTCACCTGCTAATGATCACGCGATATTGAGGGGTCCGGGTTTTAATCCCAGGCCAGGCAAATGATTTTTTCAAAGTGATTTTTATATAGCTAACAGTTTTGGCATTCGGCGAGAAATATAGACTCCGAAGTACAACCTAAATAACATTTACTGGCTAACATGTCGGCAAAAAAAGACAAGAAAGCTTTTAGGAAAAACAAAAGGGCATCAAAGAGATTCGATTTCAGCATTTTCAATAATAGTACTATGAATGATGCTCAGCTGAAGCCATTAGAGATTGACAGTGATTACTAAGTATTGAATGGATCAGATAAGAGCTCGTCATCGGAAAAAAATAAACAAATTAAAAAAATTAAACAAGTGTAATGGCTCGATGCACAGGGTAATAATGAATGCATAGCGAACCTGTTCGGTTCAAAATTTCTGGTGGAAAAATTAATTCCGATAATCAATAGAGCGAACCTATTAATCACCAGCCCCGGCAGGCATGGTAACGCGCCAGTTCAGAAACTCAAAGGTAACGGAATCAAATACATACTCGGGTATGGACGAAGTGTATGTCTAAGAAGTAACGTGTGATGTTAAAGGCTGCAATTTTGCCTAAGGAGAGGAAGCATTCAAATACAAATACTTCCACAACTGGTACTCCTACCATGGCATTATCAATTACCTATATCGGTCGAATAGCCGATTCGTCGCTCCATGATCCGCCGCTTAGCTATGCATTCGTGAAAACTTACGATGCCATTGAAAAGGTTTTAGCACTTATAATGCCATTTAAACCGTTTTTACTACTGTTGAAATAGCAGTGTAAGTTTAGAATAGTCAACTTCATAGAATACCTAAAATAAAACATTGAGTGTTTGGGTTACAGTGGAATACTTTTGGAACAAAACTGTGGTATCCTGTATTCATTTCTAGAACTGAATATGCAACTGAATACAAAAATTACTTATTTAAGATAGTGAAATTCAGGGGTTAACATATATTCTATTTTAAATATTTGATCAGTATTCCTTTTGCTTAATTCATAGGTCAATGTCTCCGGTAAATAGTTGTAATAGAGTATTTGCACAGGTGAGGAATTTCCTTAAATTTTTTAGAGTGGACGATGTGTGTGTTCAAAATGCCAATGTTAAATTACCACCACAATATTTGGCGTATTTATTTTTATAATTAACTTTTAATGGTTATTGTTTTAGCATCGATAATACATAGGCCGAAACGCGCACCCATTGGCTCTTCCTTGCGTGACGTCATCTGCCACACCATAATTGAAAGAACACGTTATGGTAGCAGACATTAGTATTTATTCGACGTTTTGAAGCTACATATTATTTGTGTTCAGGTAGAGATTGTGTGCAAAATGGAAGCTGGATTCGTCAAAGCATGTTCCAACGATCTCCCAGTGGTGGACGCTATAATGATCGGTAATTGTCCAAGTGGCAATCCCGACTACGTTGAATGTGAATAGCGAGGTGAGAAACTTGTAATTTTTATAACTTTTCTTGTACTTTTTGGTGAATTCAATCACGAAAAATGCCTTCGGTGAATATTCCAATATTTTAATAAAATAGTGCATAACAACGCAAAGGCCTTCAGCAATAGTAGCTAATATTACTATATTTCTAAGTTTCCAGGCAGTTTATTCTGCAACACACAGAGGAACGAGCCACAAAACCATTGCGATGTCTGCAGTTCTAAAATCTATATCTTCTTTATTACGGATCTGTCACAAGTAGCAGGAATATTCCTCGACTGGCATTCAAAAATATGAGGAATAACTAATTTTTTTCCTTAAAGGGCCTCCCATCATTTTCCAGTGCCTACATGCAATTATCTGCATCGTCTTCTAACTGAAAGGAATTTAAAAACATTGATGCAAAAATACAAAAAATAGGTACCTTATTTCTATCAGAATGTAAAACCGATAGTTCTGGTGCGTGATTCGTATTACCTATTAAATACCTATTATTCAGTAATATTTTCTTAATAATGTTTTTAATTTATTATCAATTATTCTCTGAGCGTCAATCAGTGCATTGGCAGCAATATCTAAAATTAAATAGCATGTGGAAAAAATAATAATGGGGCCCATATCGTGTGAGCTATAAAATTTCAACTCATCACTCCTTCTGATCACATTTAGGCAAATGCTATTTCTACAAATCGAATGTTTACATTAAAATATGTTTCCACTTAGAACGTTATATAACCCTGAAATGATTGTAGTCTTGCAAGCAGCAGTTAATTAATCGTAATATTCTAGAAAGAGTACTCATATGTTCATACCAACTTCATATTCACCTACGTAGGTCATACATTTGGAGGTTTACTATCGAGTGGAACAAAATATTCAATTTATTTACATTGAAATGGTCGGCACAGCAGCGAGAATGGGTGATGCAGCTAAAGGCATCTTCTTCAAGTCTCTCCGAGCCACTTCTTTCGCAATGAAGGGTTACATGTAAGTCTGATTAGGTGTCTCACCTTCAGTTGTGAAGTAAAGCTGTTCAGATCAATAACGGGAACAACCAGGGAATCGTATTTGGACAAACTCAAAACGATATATCTTTTTAGAACTTGGATAAAAGAATGGGCGTCAGTATAACCAACAAATCATAATTTAAGATCATATTACATCGCAATTGCGGCAAATAAATGGTAAAAGATTGTCTATGCACATTTTGTTGATGGCAGTGGTAATAATTTGGTTAAAATTGGCTTTCATTTTTCACAAATACCGATGAAAGAACAACTCTACGATAACAAATAGGCATTGTTGCATTAAAATGGACTATAATGGCCAAATTATTAAAACTCTTGCGGTCCATGTTTGACCAGCACTGTTCTTTTTGGGTAACCCGCGTCAGTATTTTAAAATGCCTACCTTTCTTATCCTTTGCCGGAGACCTTGTCAGGGCTAATGACTTTCGCATTGACTGCACATTTCCATACGGGAATCCTTAGGGAGGCCTTAGAAATTAAAAAATACATAGAAACAACATAAAATGCAAGTTATTGATCATGACTATACTTGGATTTATCATGCTCTAAATGTTGCAACAATCGAAGGAACCCATGGGTACAGTGGTATAATGCTTGTGTTTAACATTCGCAAAGGTAACATAAAGTGCGAAAGCCTGAGAGAATTGTTTGTTGACCGCTACTTGCAGTATAATCTACGTGCCCCTAGACTTCTTCGTGAATACAACTCATCAACTAATCATGCATTTTTTAATCCCTCTAATAGACTTCGTAGGTTTTGGAATAGCTTGCCTCCTGATATGCAGGATGTCTCTATTCTTTCTCCATTACAACTGAGCTGAATGTAAGCAGAGTAAGTACTCGGTACAGAAATATCGTCAGAGAAACATGTCATGCATAGCCAAACAGGGACAGGTGATTATATTCTTGGTAAATTTCGAAGCAGCAAGTTATTAACTAGTGTTTTAAATACAGACAAATATTTAGAGATTTTAGTGGATTTGGTAGCGGATTCCATGTTATTGTAGATCTGACTACGAATTATTCGTGATATTTAGACGTGCGATGTGCTGAGCAGTACAGGTTAAATGGGTTGCTTCTGGTGGATATGTTTCGAGATAAAGGTGGGCTAATGTAAAGGTCTTACAGATAAATTGGCTCTCTCCTGGAGAATAAAGAGAAGAGAAATGTGCCAAGCATATAATGACGTCTAGCTTTCATGCTTAGCTAGGCTAATTTTTTTCTGTACAGAGAGATGTGTGCAGCACGTCAAATATGAAAAATAAATCGAATACAGGAGTTCTGCAGGCTTTGGAGTTTCTCTTTTTGTCCGTGAGTCATGTCACCAAAGACCAATGAGCAATAGTCAAAATGAGGGAAAGTTAGCGTCACGATTGTTTCTTTGTGTGAAGCGTTTTATGTAGATTTCGAAAAAAGACTACTTTTGTAGTCGATAACATGGGGTGACTTGTGGAAATTTTCTAAATAGTTGTTCGTTTCACGGTCAATAGTCCCAAAAACCATCACCAGCTCAAAATGGTTTCAGAAATAAACTTAGTTATATTCCACACAAATGTGTGTGGAATAAAACAAAGTTTATTTTTGAAACCATCATGTCTTCATTTCACGAAGTGAACTCGCGGACCATTGATTTGATACCAGCTCAAAACTTTAATTACTTCCCGACTGATACATAACATATGAAGTTGGAAAATTTCGGATAAGTTCGTTAATCGGTAAATAAATCGGTAAAATCGGAAATTGTTTTTTTTTAAATACTGAGGAATCACCATTACTCCTTTGAAATACATATATAGCATTCGTTTGAATTTATTGTGCTTCCTAAAACTTATTCGACGAAAATTTCAAACCAAATCGACATCTGCAAAACTTCAAATCGAATATAAATTTAAATCACGGAAATTGTTTTCATAACTCTTTTTTTCTTTTTCAATACGCATAGCACGTATTTACGGCTATACGACCATTCGAGCATTGGTATTGTGGGTGTAGTATTGCTGTGTCAAGCATGGTAATTAAATTTTACTATCATAGTGTCAAGCGTGAAAGGCATCCTTTAATACTTAAAACACGGGCGTTCTTCCAGGGCAAGGTTTACAGATTGCTTCCAACACACGACTCACATTTTCTGGCCAGAGACATTTTCGCGACAAAAATAGGAACATCATAAAAGTACTATAACATAGGAGGTGAGTCATTCGCTTCGTTATGACCCGTCCACACAACATTCGTAAGTACCAAAGTAACTGCTTACACGCATTCAGACGACATTGTCGTAACTCAGTGCTACCGTACATCTCGGAATCGCAATGATCAAGTGAAGAGCAAGGGAACGAAATAAAGTGTCCACATCCCTGTTACGTTTTGAATCTTTTTATGTGAATTTCAAATTAAATGACACATTTATCTTTGGTTATTTATCAAAACAACATTGCACTCTTCTCAATTCTGATTTCCTTGTCTGGTTCTCGCACTTTATCTACTCCGATTCCCGCCAGCGAAACCAGGTCACAGGTTGTTACGTAACGAGTGTGAACAAGGAATACTGCTAGTGGCGTTCTTAGAAGAAAACCAGTTTCTAGCTACGAAGTTATGATTTCCTGTATGTGCAAATTATAGATACTAACCTGCTATATACAGTTGATCTGTTCTTATATCATTCTCAAATTTGTACGGCACATTCTACGCTTCTAGCCAAAATTAATTTTCCAATAAAAGTAACTATAATCACGAAATTGTATCTGAAAAATCTCATCACTTTATAAATTTGCATTTCTATTCAAGCGAATGACGACGATAAGAAGGAGACGAAGAAAATGCAATCTCGAGTTTGGGAATTTTAGGAGAAGCAAGCGGACAAAGCATCATGTAAAATTTGCCTTATGACATTTGAAATCCCATCTGGTACAACCAGTTGCCTTAGAAGCCACCTTGCCTTAGAAGCCACCTTGCCTTAGAAGCCACCACATAAATTCGCTCCTGTACACAAATCAAATTTCATACCATTTGCTTAAATGTTTTGGTTAATTTAAAGAAATTTAATAAATAAACAGGCATACTTGTTTAATAAGACATACTCGTCATACGCACAGCTACATCAGCAACCAGTTACGTGGGATACTCGTGGCTCATAGCGACAAATATCTGTTAAATTTTCGGATGACCAACATTTAGTGACGAGCCTGCATAGGGACTGCTGTTTCTTCCAGATGCAATACTAAACGAGTGCTAGATATATCGGATCACGGAACATATAGGAATACAAATGGAAGCATTCAATCATTAGCAATTTAGCATGGAGAAATAGAAAAACTATTAAAGGTCGCTATCAGCCGCGAGTAAGTAATACAGTAAATATAAAAACACACGTTAACCAATTATAATATACAAAACATTCTTTTGCATAACATCACTGGTTACATTTTGCATGATAGACATGGTGAAAGGATCATTTTGCCCCAAAAAACTGGCTTTTCTTACGTACACCAAGACGTCATCAACTCTCTTCTTCAATCCACGAATGGGCAGATGTTTCTTGCAAAAAACATAATAAGATTTTACAAGAACTAAAAGCCCAAGAAATAGATGTACAATAGTCGGAGAGTATGAAGATGAACAGGTAAACATTTCCAGAACGTATAATATACGCAATTTTACTGCCAAGGGAATGCAGTACAGCAAGGCCTATACAGAGAACAACTAATTAAAAAATATTTGTTATTTCATCAAACTCCGATATACGCTGGAATCATTATATGCTAGCCTCAAATAATTGGATATTTACTTTTAAAAGACATGTTAATATTACACGTCCTGTGCCTCTATCACCCAGTGCATTAAAACCAAGCCGTAGTCGGAAAAAATGTTAAGATATAATCAAAGGCACTAAATAAAATAAGCATTGTGTCTTCCCGATATAATTTTTCCACCATTTTTACTCTGTGGATACAGGAAAATCTTGTATAAGTAGGAGTAAATATTTCAACATCGCTCGTACCCTAGTATAAGCTAGTATTTAGTATGTCAGGAGTAGAGATAGGCCATGAAAGAATACCTGAAGATATAATATTCGAAACTAAAAGCAAACACACTCGTATTGATACCGATTGTTTGGTATATTTTTCCAACTTATTGCATGGTGTTTGGTGATTTTGAGGATTCATTCAACAAATGTAGAACATGCGAATTAACATGCTCAGATAAAAACAGCGGAAAACGTTCTCCGCAATCGGGTATTAAGTAAGGATGAACGACTCATTGACGTCTTAATATTTAAAAGCCGTGACTGCGCTGCACTGGTAAATATAGAAAAGCTGTCAAAATTGAAATTTAAGTTTGCTTGTAAATGTAATGAATGATAAAAATTACTAATTAGAGGTTGATAGAGAAGCTTTCCAACGGGTTCGTCTAGTGCTTTTTATGTGAATTATCTCATATAGGGGCTATGCGTGGATGCAAGGTGTAGGTGCAATGACATAGAGATGAACTGACTACTTCTATTGCCCTTGTCTATTGTCTATGTAACATTGAAACTGTAGGAGGATGGAAAAGGAAGGTATTTTCGCCAGCATCAAAACAGAAAGCAGTGGAGTACAGGAACTGTCATTTCGGCCACGATCCTGTCATTGTTTCCAGGATAAACGGCCGACTAGCTTAAGTCTAAATTGAAGCAATAAATAATTTTATGAGACCACCGAGGACCGTAAAAATGGGCTACCAACCTGATAAAGCCCCATCAACACTAAACAATCCAAGTTCGAATTGGATAAAGGTCGTATGACTTTCATTCGGGATGTATTCTGCGATTGATAAGAGCTTATTTTCTCCAAAGGTCGGACGCGATTCCTCTTTCACCGAAGATCAAGATATGGAACTCAGACATTCAGCTCAATTGAAGGAAGTTGCTTTTGACCTCTTTTTACAACTCAAGTATTCGACGGGGGTTCTCCACATTTGTCGAGATTTTTTATATTTAAAATGAGATTTATTCCCTGCAAACATCCAAAAAGTGGGTCCGCGTGATCCCGTCCATGCATTAAACGGCCAAAGTTGGATCCAGAGTGAAATTGGCCATGTTAGGGTGGAAATAAATTGTATC
Source organism: Pyrrhosoma nymphula (assembly GCA_963573305.1). Taxonomy (NCBI): domain Eukaryota; kingdom Metazoa; phylum Arthropoda; class Insecta; order Odonata; family Coenagrionidae; genus Pyrrhosoma; species Pyrrhosoma nymphula. The sequence goes on from OY754332.1 coordinate 109,193,974, forward strand.
TTGAAGTTCAACTTGAAGAAAGCGATCGGTTCAGCGGAAGTTTCTTTCCTCTCCGGTGCCGTGGGTACCCGTAAACTTTTGCGTCATTCACAACGACAAACCGCTCCAACATCGGATCTTCTCTCAGGCTTACTGGTGACAAAAACTCCATCGAGATGCACGTCGTTAATTAATTCTTCGTGAAAATTCAGCAGCATTTGGGGGAATAAGGCTCATGGCCGAGCTGATCTTTTAGTAATATTCATGAAATTGTATGACTTGCACAAACTTGACCAACGAGGAAGCAATAAAAAAGCTTTGGTATTTTTGAAGAGGAGATATCTTTGGGTCCTGGCTCACGGATAATACATGATGGTGTAGTATACCCACTTCCACTCCATTGTGTAATCAGCTGAATTTGGATATGCGATAGTTTATTATTGCATTTTGGGCAAGTGGGAAAAAAGATTTTCCGTATTACATCACTTTCGCAAATACAATACGTGATGCCCTGTGATCGAAGTATTAAAGACAAATTAATGACAGAATGTGTCCTATTATAAAATGGGTTGCATAATTTGTTCACTGTAAATATTTCATGGAATAATTATCGTATATGAATTGTAAAGCCAATGCACGAATTGTACATTGGCTTTACGAATAAGAATCGCTTGAATATACACAAAAAAGCTTAACGGCAGAAGGAACCGAGGAAATGATAAAATGTATAATTATAATCATGGATTACAATCATCATTGCAAGTAATCGAAATATGACCAGCTAAACGCTACGCACATGACTAATGATCTTAATAGCCCGTTAATCAGCATTTGGAAATGCAATAGTTACATTTGTGTCTAGCATTGGAAAAAAGCAGGAAGATATTTACTACTATTTACGAAAAATAATTTCTAGTAAAAATGCCTATTTTCGACATTCAGACATTCCCACACACATTAAAAAAAGAAATTATCCACAATTTAGCCAAGTTAATCGAGTGATAGAGGCCACCAGAAACCCGGTCAGTAACTGATTCATAGGTAGTGGTTCAATGAACGAGCGAATGAGTCGATATGGACATCAGGGAGCCGATTTTATAACTTTACGTCCGAGAGTCATTCCCACTGAATTGTGGGTAATATTTCGATAGCAATTGCCGATCGCAATTTTGTAAGTTCACGTTCAAACATTTTTTAATTTTCGTTTTTGGCCGTTCAAACATTTTTACGCTCGAATCCTCGGCTTCGGCATTGAAGTACCCACCGAAGCGGTCATTATCGATCGAAGAACGATTTGTTTTGTTGTTTTATTTGAATGATATTTTAAGAAGTATCGCAGTGTGGTATACTTTATGTTCAATAAATAATTTAAAACATAGTATGTTCTTAAACTTCAAATGTGAACAATAATCTATAATGCTGTGCATCATTATATTGGAAGATAGTTTCAATCCTACATCTTGTTTTGGTCTTTAGCTGTGACGATTTAAAGCAAATTATCCGATTAAAGCATTTAATTTCAACTTTCAATTAGAGTTGGCATCACTTAATTTTACTCTTGCGAGAAAGAACGTTATCATATTTGGTGATAATACTAAAACGAAAGTTTCTTTTGAAGGAAGAAAGATGAGTGTAGTTTTATGTGACAGCGTAAATTGTTGCCAGCCAGTGATTACGAGTGTTATTGATGTCCTGTGATGGATTGCGTGTAAGTGGTGATATTATTACGTGTAAAGTTGTATATTAGCTAGACTCAAGCTCGTAAATGATTGAATAATAACACTTGCATTGTTTAATTATTTTAAAAAGTTGGTTTGTGTCGGGGAGGACTGAATACTACAATCATTTCGCCATTTAAAATGTCACCTTAACTCAGTGATGGAGGATGTATGTATTGAATGAATTTATTTATTGACAATGTGGATTGCTCTAAAATTTGGTAAGTGTTTCTTTGCCTCCACGGTAGGTAATCATATATGTCACAGTAAATTCAATGAAAGCCATAGACTAGCGATATAGAACTTGAAAAAACAGAGTGAGTTACATAGGTATTTCTATTCGGTGTGATGATTCGAAGGTTGAGTTTAAATATTAATGAAGGTTGATTCGTATGTAAATTCTGGGAACTACCTAGAGGATACTAATTAAGTATCAATGAAAGTCCTAATCAATTTATGCCTGAAGTTAAATACCAGAGTGTCATATACGTCTGAACGTAGGATTTGTTAAATGATCTTTTAAGTAAAGCCGAAGAACAGAAGTTTAATTTATTTGGTTTACGATAAGTATAGGGGGTGATGAGGTGGAATTTCAACATAATGAAGACGGAAATTGGATTTTTCCAACAGTATAAATCATCTACTGGTTTACCAGTGGGAAATTGCAATTTCTATCTTCATTATTTAGATGAATATTATTTATATTTCAGTCCGTGACAAGGTTCATTTCTAAGGGAAAGCGCTGTTTTTGGAGTGGTTTACAAGATGTCAAGAACGATAAGTGTCCTTCAAATGCATAATTTCTTTTGAATGTTGTTGATGAGATCCAATAACATTACATTAATCATTTATAGCTCGGGAATGTTGTTCTCCGGTTTGAAATACTTGGTTTTAAGTGTTTTAATTTCCAATCAAGAAGTTTAGATGTAAACAATTGCACAATGGTGTAGTATTTTTTACATGCTCACAGTGATAGCTATGACCATTGTAGTGTAAATTAAATATTATAAGAGGCAATTCAAGCAGACATTTCAGTTATTATTCCGTAATAGTGAAAGCATGAATTGTAATTAGTAATTAATTTAGCAAATGAGAGGGCATGTATAGTACTCATGAGGAAATAAACTTCTATTGCACAGGCATTCTATTGCTTTTCTTAATTCTTAATGTTCAAAATTATTTTTAAAAAATGCAATAATTATAAATTAAGCTCATTCCGCGTGCAGACAAGAGAAACAGGAGGGAAATATGTTGTCCATCTGACAACACAGTAACGTCCGATGATCTGCTGTACGATCGCCCTTATAAAATCGCACGTTGGTCATCACTCGGAGAAGGTGAGCTTTATCAAAGGTAAACGCATCCCTAACGTTCAAACGTCAGCTTAGTTTTAAAATCGGTCCCCAGGGAGGTTATTTTGTAATTTCGACAGTTTAACGACTTAGTCGAATGGCGGAAAACCCATTTCAATCCCTTAAAGATAGGTTCGCAAATTGTTTCGTGACAAATGTCTACGATTTTGACCAATGCCGGTGTCCAGATGTTGAAAGAAAACAAGCGAGTCACGATAACCGACAACGCAGACCGCTATAGTTGAAATTTTGGCATTTATAGAAGTGTGGCGAAAAATAGATGATTTTTTATATAGGGTTTAAGGATTTCGCAGAAAAGGAGTGTTCTCTCTGCGCTTATCCATCGAGCGAAAACCATTGCGGACTACAACAGCCTTGATACGGAATTAATACGCCTTAAAGACACCTTCCATGCGATTGGCGATATCCTACGAGAAACAAATCTGACCTTAAAAAGAACTTTCACCGCCAATGGAGCGAAGATATTGGAAGAGAAAGAAAAACCCATCGCTAATGCTTGCCTTTCTTATATATCATCTACATATAACACGATATCGAGGATATTAAAACGACACGGAGTTGAAACGATACATAAACCGTATTCTAAGCTCAAAAATTTCTTGGTCACCTCTAAGGACAACCTCGGCCTGAAAACAACCGGAGTATACCGCACACCATGCGAGTGTGGTAGGGCGAATGTTGCCGAGTGATGAAGGACCATCGGAAAAAGAATCAAAGAGCACGAAAGGATCATTAGGATTTTCCAACCGGAAAAGTCTACATTAGCCATGCCCTTGGTCACCGTGTCGATTTCCCTAATTCCACGCTACGGGCGCGGGCGTAGAAATAATGGGAAATAATAACAAAAGAAGCAATATTGATACAGGTGGAACAAAATAACATCAACAGAGATAACGGCTTCAACTTAAGTAAGACTTGGAGACCGGTAATTGGCAAAGTTCAAAGAATTGGTAACGGCCCCCACAACAATGGGGCATCTGAGGCTTCATATAAATGCCAGAATCCTTGCTCGACTCATTACCCTGATGACGATGGCTGAGTCAACCTTCGAAACTTTGATGAATTTTAATCATCTTATCCGGTATCAAACCGGAGAAACCTTACATATAGATGCTTTTTTTTCAAAAAGTATGAGACGTGCTGCTAAGAAACTGGTTCTCCAATAAAAAATATTGGCCTTTAGTGCATAGAAAACGCAAATTATTACCGCAAATTATTACGTCATAGTACTTCATATCTTTATAATTTTCACTGGTCAAAAATTTAACAGCAAAAAAGTCAAAATAGTAACGAACATACACAAAGAAATCATGCGAAACAGAAAGGAATTTGTTCAGAACACTTGTATTGCGTGACTTTTACCCGATACTCTTTTAAAATTTTCTGGAGGCTGCCATTTATGAAAAGAATCAAGGGAGAGAAGAAACTTAACCAAATATTGTATTGAAGTCCCTCTCTAGCATGTAATGAATGCAGTGTTGGCAAGTTCTAACCCACGTTGGTTAAACATGGATTTAAACACAACATTTAGGTGGTAACAGTCAATGGATGTATAAAAAAGCTTTAATTGCAATGCGGTTTGAAAATATCGGTAATGAAGGAGAAATCGCTTAGTTAGAGGAATGTGCGACCCTGCGCGACGAAGATTTCCCTTCAGTACTTCACCACTACACCATGGGGACTAATTAATGGAGATGGGAATTTCTCAGTTTTTAAATAAAATATTTTTCACAAACTCCATTTTTTTATCAGTGAGCGTTCATGGGCAATATAAAAAGAACGTTGACGCCTCTGTCATTAATTTAAGACTTGGAAAATTTTAGTGATGCCAATTTAAAGGGGTCGTATTTTGCGGTTAAGTATCACTTAGCTCCGTATTTTGGACTATTACTTCTTGTAAAACAAATGTGACTTCTATCTCACCAACGTTCAACTTTTGCTGAAAGCAAATTGATATCAACTCAATACGAATATAATTACTGGGTAGATAAACAAGTAATCTCGATATTTTTGAAATTTCATAGTTTTACGTAGGTTACCAGACCAACTTAGGACTCAAATTATTTGCGATGATATTGGCGCTCAAGCACGTAAAGTATAAAGATTTAAGTACACATAAAGACTCTTGACATTCGCGTAGATATTCATCTGCTATTTTACCCTTTCACATCTGTTATTTCACAACGAAAAGTCTAGATACTCAATTAACTAATTCTCAACACTTGATTTGTTGATTGATTGATTGATACAAATACACTGATTGATTGATACATTGATACAAATTTTCATTGATTGATTACTTGATACAAATAATTGATACTCAATTAAGTACCTAGCTTATTCATTAACTCACTGGTTCTCGTTGGTAAATTATCGCATAATAATGAAGAAGACCCGCACAGCACAAGAATATGCTTAGCATATTCATGCATTATTCTCATGAGAATATTAGAATATTCCTGGCATAGTATCAATTTTCTCAGAATATACCGGGAATATTCGAGGCATTTCCCATATCTCCGGGCTGTAGGATATGCTGAGAATATTCCTGAGGAATATTTCTGCGGAATATACTCGATTATTTTCGGAATCGATTATTTTCGGAATCGATTATTTTCTCCCATCCCTAAATCTAGGTATCTTCCTCAGGAATACACTCAGCATATCCTACAGCCCGGACGTTTCACATATGCTAGGAATATTCCTGGCATATTCTCAGAATATTCCTGGATTATTCTAATAGGAATATTGCCAGCATGCACTCAACATTCTCAGAATATATCGGGAATATTCCTAGCATATGCGAAACGTCCGGGCTGTAGGATATGTTGAGAATATTCCTGAGGAAGATACCTTGAATTTGGGATGGGAGAAAATATTCGATTATTTATCATAATCGATAATTTGCTTCCGATTCTTTGATCGATTATGGGTGGAAAATTTATTCGTCGAATCGATTATTTAATCCCGATTATGACTGACAGAAATAATCAGCGGGTTTGGTCTAATTTTAAAATTTACCGAGGGAAAAAAACCGGCTTTAGAACTTTGATGATTTTTTTCGCAATGGCCAGTGAATTGTTTTAAACTAAAAAAATTCAAATAGCCCATGAATAAGCTATTTATTGCATTTTCTGTTTGAACTCTGATGACAAGACTGCAAAATCTGCAAGAAGACGTGTGAAAATGCCGCAGATAAATAATATTACTCAAATGGCTGTGGTTTTACGAGAGACGAGGTTAAGTTTACAGCTCTTAATGGCAGGCAACTTCATTTCAAGGATAACGCTAATAATATTTGACCTAATTTATGAGAAGATATTAATGCTCCTGAAATTATCACCATCAAGTATAAGATGTCGAGAAAACATATAATTTGAAATAGTAAACTAATTTTCGGAAAAATACAAGAACAATATACATAATATAAATGCTCAACTCCATAAGTTACTATTTCTGTCGAAATAATAAATATATATATATATATATATATATTTATAACTCAAGTATCATCATAACTGAGCGATGTAAATTACAATCATTGTAACTTTTGCAGCAAGGTGAATCTGAATAAGAGCTATACCAAGTATTACATATGGAGACATTTTTTACTGAATTCCGGGCACCTATAACATTCTAATTCTATCTAAATCTCTCTCCTTTACAAAAAATTTACAATAACCTTGATTAGTCACCTATTATTCTCCTCTTTTCAATGAGGTTATTTAACACAAATGCACAATAACTGACTCCTTATATACAGCTCCCTCTCCCCACATCACTTCACAGAAAAGTTCGCTTCAGTCAAATAACATAATTATATATCACTGAATATAATAATTTCACCACAACCATACGACACTGTGAAATTATTTCGACAGACCATTCGTTTCAACATGAAAAATCGGGGCGCATCGCTTTCCTCTTCGCATTCTTGGCGATCCTCCACATGAGACTACGATTATTCCGCCCGTCTAAGAAATATCCGCAGAAAAATCGCATGATTATTTACCGATTCTTCAAATAATCGATTATGCTACACGTCAGGCTTGCGCACAGCGATGTTCATCCTTGATGATCCATCACAGGCTTCACATGAATCGTATAATTCTTCCGATTCTTCTGTTCGTCACAGAAGCTACGAACTTCACAGAAAAACCATATGATTATTCACCGATTATTCATAGTCGATTATGCCTTCCCGATTTTTGTACTGAATCAATTCTCCCGACAAGATCATTGTATGATACGATTAATCGAGTACTGACAAATTTTGTCCATCTCTACCTAGAATATTCTCAGAATATCCCGCAGGAGTCCATAAATAATAACGTGTTTAATCCCGTACAGGCCTAGAATTAATTCTACTAGTCCAAGGCCAGTACCTATCACCTACCTAACCGACCCTATAGTTTATCTAATACCTTATGCTTACATATATCGTGTCTAAATCGCAACTGAAGGTGAAATCTCAAGAAAGTCGTATATAAATGGCCATTCCCGTGCGTAATGTGTCTGCGAGAACTAATTTTAAAATGTAAATGTCGTGATATAGTTTGAGGAAAAACCATTAATCACGATAACAGTTATCAGGCATTAATTAACTGAAACCTATGTTGCCACATAGGATGAATATAAAGTCGATATTAGAGAGTGTAAACGAGATTTTTTCCAATTACCACACGTTTCATTACATTTCAATGAAGATGTAACTTACTTGCGGAGGCTTTATGTGCCTTATTTAACCACTCACCTGGGTATACCGTATATATACGTCATGGACGGTTGCTCCGGTGGTGGGTATGCCGTATATATACGTCATGCCAATTTTCGGTTAATTTGCTAAGGTAATACCGTGATATTCCGCCGCAGAGCTACTGCATGCCTTATAGGCATCCTTTTAGTTTAATCTTCCATCGTTAGATTGGTTCTACCATCCTATTCTATGAAGCTCTACGCCTCGTACCGAAACGTTGTCATTGTGTTGCGGGTTGCATTCACCTGTCCCCTACGAATTTCTTCTCTACGAAGTGAAATCACCTTTTACGGGAAATATTACGCAATCAACTTATAATAATTATCATACGTTGTTTTTCATCACGATAAAATGATTAAAATGAAATATCTTATTCTACTTTTTTCAGAGAGAAAACAAAAAAGAATCGTGTACAGAAATCAAGCATTTCCTTCTCCATCTCCTTACTTGCGATAACTTGCTTGTTGTGGTTTGCAAAAATATTAATTAAAAAAAACAGACCTAAAAGATATTATTAGGACGTACCTTTGACGGTATAAGGACATAACTGTAGCGGTAAAAATGACACACATAGTAAATTAGTGTTTTTCACAAAAAAGGCGCAAACTTTGTATTTTTGAAAAATCTTTTACTTATAGGTTTCCTCACATTTCTTGCAAACCCTTATTTCACCTTTACATTTACCGCACATTCGTTTTTGGCATTTGTGACATGACTTCCTAACTTTGTTTTGTTTACAGAGCCCGATTTGGAATTTTTGCGACCAACTACGTCAGAAGGAACGACTTCTGCGACATGAGACGTAATCCTACGGTCCACGTATGGTTTTGAAATTTCTAGCACAAATTTCAAAATGAACGATTTACGTGAGATATTTGAGATAAAGACTAATTTGTACAAGCAATGAGCATTGATTATAACTATATCTAGAATGTTATGAAAAATATGTACAGGCCATTGCCGTTTGCCAGCTCGCACACTGTATTTACGAGTTATTTGGTCAACAGGTTCGACTCCATATTTGTTCTTATTGTAATAAAGTTCATTCTCGTCGACGGTTATACTTTCCCCAGGTTTGTAGCATGCTAAAAAATTGTCAACAAACTTATTCCAAACTTCTGCAACCAAGAAAAATTTATCGGTTTTGTTTACGGTAAGCACGACAGTCTTTGTCATCAAAACGTAAAAATCTCAAGATTTCTTTGAACCGATCTCTACTCATTGTCGTTTAAAAAATTGTTGGCCTCATTGCTATTGCCACAGATCATATACATGGGTTGGTTGTGCTACACAAACCCCACGTGCATGCAACATAGAGAGGAACGCATCTAGCTCTTCTAGCGACAGTGACCACGACTCATCGCGCAGCACTTTACGAGACTCCTTGTAAGTATATACTTTTATGTATTAGCATTGGTTTAGTCAACATAAGCTTCAAGGCGCTACTGTCAAAATGTTTCTCTAAGTGGTGCTTAGCGTATCCTGTGGGTCCCAATTATTCTTTGAGTCTATTCATTGCACGACGCCTACCAAAATGATCGCCAGGCGCAATACGAGTACAAACAGTGTTATCTTTAGCTGTTTCCTTACCACCAATTTTTGCCCTTCCAGGTAGCGAAACATCATTCCACGGTCTTTCGCCAGCGTTGCCAGCGAGCAGTGGAGTGGGGAGAACTCTTTTAGATATTTGACAAAAAATGCTAAGACGACACACCAGACACTCAATCATAGTGTTCAAACACAGCGATACTCCATACAATCGGAAAGTGATCAAGGAGAAATCATTGTTTATACTCCGTAAAATTATGATATTGAAAAGGAAAGCGTCAGTAATCTAATTAAAAATTTAAATAAATGAATGGGGATTAGGTGAACATGACAGTTAAATACTATTTCACTGAAGATACAGGCCAAAATAAAATCCGAAATGTCTCTAACTTTTACAAAATAGCTAAAGACGCTATAGCGGTCAATTGACCGCTCGCCGACCTTTTAGGTAGACCCGCCTGTTACTCGGCAACCAAATTTATCTTTTTAGTAATATTTTACAGGGTGATTTTAGACCCAAAAATATTAAAAGTCAGATAATATCAATCTCATACAAAAATTAAGTTTTGGCGTTAACGCAGAGCAAAATACCTATCTGGCCTCTATCCTAATTGACCTCTATCCGGCATTCTAGTGTTAAATTTTCAACTCTGTACTCCTTGTGTCCCTTACGCATATGCATAGCTGCAACATTTCCGAAAAGCAGAATCGATGGTGGTGGCTTCTGCCTATCAAACTGTGAGCGTAAATGAAACTTCTCAAATGCGGAAATAATGACACGGATCGCGAGCCGAAAGACCGGGAGACACGAGGGAAAGAGCCGGAGACTCGAGGGAAAGAGCCTGAGAGTCAAGAAAATGAGTTGCAGAACAACTGTAGGTGATACCAAGGAGATTATAATGATACGGTTTTTTAACTTCCTTGGGTGATACGTAGATGGCCATGCCGCCTGGTGTGCAGTTAAAGAGGTTTAGTAACTGCGGAAAATGCGCATTTATGCGGTATTTTGTGACATAATTTGTGCTTTTCGTAATTACAAAATAACCCCCAGGGGGGTTAGGGAGGAAGTGGAACTACGAAATATGACGTAATTTTCCGCATATTATATCGTATTTTCACCTAAGAGAGATTACAAAATAACCTCCGAGATGACTGACAGAAAGCGATAAGCATGTGGGGCAGAGTACCCCAGAACGGAAAGTTATCTTACTCGGTGATTAACCCAAAGTTTCTAAAGACGAGTAGACAGCCCAATTATTTTACAGTCCAAATGTATGTAAAACTCACACATTCAGGGTTATGGCCCACGCTCTCTCTGAAAGGTTTTGTAGAAAGGAGGTCGAAGAGGTCTCACCCAAATTTGAACCGAGAATCCTCAGGTCCGAAAACGAACGCTTCAGCCTTAGAGCTAATACGCCTGCTTAATAAATTACCGCGTCGAATTGTTCTTTCTATTCACCGAAAAAAACTTATTTATACGTTTCTCTTGCAACCTTGACAACATGAGATGACCCGAATGCTTGAAGGAAATCAGAAGTAACTTTTTATAATAATATGCAGAAATTGACTAATACGCAAGTATCAACTAAAATACTCGAGTTTTTGAAACGTTCTCTCTCCACTGCGTTAGCATCGGAATTTAATGAGTACTAGGCATCGACAATACTGCAAAGGGAAAATTTTACCCCCTTTTTTGGTGATAATTTAACCCCACCAACTTTTCTGGATTTGGACGTAAAAGTCACATGATAATACGCTAATTATTTTTAATTTTAATGTTTTATATTCCTCCGCCAAACAATTTAATTCGTCCCATTATTCACCGATAGGAGTTTGGAGCGTATGAAAACGACATTCATCCACAACTCTATCCTACTCACGAAAAAACAATTCCTCTCAGGTTTATAAAATCACGAGAAAACAAACTTACAGCCATAGGAATGACTAATTTATCGTAACGTTTCCTAAGTTGCTACAGAAAATATATTTTGAAGGGGTCACAGCGCTCAAATCTAAGTCGAATGTCATTATATTGTCTACTACTACTTTAGAACCTTTTACTGGCTGAGGAGTGAAGAAAGTTTTGGTCAGGAAAACTGATTGAAAATATGCTGTCATAAAAGTATTGGAAAAGGGATAAATGAAAAATTTCTCCAAACCATCATAGCCCCTCAAGGTTGTGACAAATTGCTAAGGATAATACAAATAAATGTGTACAATCCATCTTGATTTAAACATTGTATCTGGAGTCTTCAATCGTAAAATCATTTTTCAGTGTCCGCGTAGGTCGAAGATGTACCGAACTCGTAAAATGGACCCATCCCATACCTAATCTAAAACTCCTAATATGCATGACTAGGAATGTGATGACCGATAGTCTTCGAAGAGATAAGAGCATTGTAGTTGCGTCACAGCCCCAGATAATTTCCCCTACTTACCCACAATAACGGGAAATCCCTCGGTTAGGAGGCCTGTGGTGCTCCGGCGTCTTTCTCCCATATGCCTGCTGCTTTCACGATGACACTGGCAGAACTCAAGGAGATAAATTAGATAATCGGTTATGAATTACACTCCTCCTGACTCCCGGACAAGAGAATTATGGTGGGAGACGAAGGGAAGCATGTGAACTGTTCTCCCGGATTACGGTCCGAATAATCCTAATGAGGCGTATTATGATGGGTTGCATCACACTTGCAACGCATACCACTTATGATATTTCACTCAATTGCTCCGCGGCACTAAAAAAAACATAAATCCTCGCATGCACCAACAGCACACATGCCTCTAACCCTGAGAAAGGAAACTTGACGACTCCACACTGTGCGAGAGTTGAGCGGCTTCTTCACTTTTAGAGTGCACTACGGTGGCAACGGCCCTTTGTTTGCGGAGCTAACTACTTCATCTCACACTCCGGTCACCTGATCATGACTGGCACGTGATCGGTTGCACGAAGGCAAAAACGATGACTGTTTTTTTCTGAAGTCTATGAACTTAATAGACTATCCTACATTTTCGTACAACCCTTAGAGACACTGGAATCTTCAAGGGAAATATTCTCGCAGTGAGTCCCCGTTGGAATTGAGTTATTCCGGGTCAACAGGCTGCGTCTTCTAGCAGCCACCTCCCCTCCTTCGATGCTGCTTTCAATCCCTGACCTCGTCCCTCAGCCGCAGCCTAAGTTTCCAAGTATTTCCCTTAGTTGGGAAAGATTTACATCCAAACTTTGCACAATGCCCGAATCACGATCAGAGCAATACCAAAGAAAGCCATCCCAATAACTAAAGCGGTTTCTGAGGTGGAGTAGAGCGAAAGGTTTTGACGAGCGAAAGATTGAGGGCGAATACATTGGGCAGAAACTAAATAATGGGTAATAAACAGTCTGTGAGCAGCCTTGAGGCATCGAAAAGAGAACTCTTAAAGTGGAGGGAAGAGAGGAGTCGAATGACCGTTTAGTATTATTGAGTGAGAGGAAAGAGGTTTGTGTACGCAATTGTGTGGGCCTGATTTTTACACAACTGCCAGGGAAAAAAGGAGTGTTATGTTTTCAGCGCCGGGGTATGCATGTACAGCTCTCGCGAAAGCTTATGGCGTTCGGATGCGCAGAAGAAGACGTCGTAGAGGGGTAAAGTTTGGTAGAAGGGGTAGGGAAATGGGACGTAGGGGAAAGCGAAGGCATGGCGTTTGTGCCATGCATGAGTGCATTTAAAAAAATGGAATTTCTATGACGCGGACAACATAAACGCTACGCATCCGAACGCCATAATCTTTCGTGAGAGCTGTATATTTATTCCACCATACAGTCGAACGGCCAACGCCACTCAAAGTTAATTTTATTTCTTTATGTGTCGTTGGAACGGCCCAACCGATTTTGATGTATGACCCTTCGATAGAGTCCTTACCTCGTCGCAAGTGTGATAGGTTACATATTACCGGAAGTTTACTTCCGGTTCTGACCGGAAGTGGTATGTTTGCATGTTTATTCTGCCGTAGCAGCCCAACGGCTCTAACGTTTTTGATGCATGATCTCTCGTTGAGGAACTAAATCCAGAAATACGCCTAAAATTAATATATTTTGTTGTTTCATTTCTCCGATTTATCAAAATATTTTCACTTTCACACATTTTCTTTTGTATTCACTAATAAATTTTCTAAGACTTTGCCAAAAATTACAATATTTTATTTTCTCATTTTCACTGTCATACATAATTTTCTTTTATATTCACTTAAAGGATGAAATAAAAATAATAATAAAAAACACGAATGCCAATAAATAAAGTCGGACTAAAAACATGAAATAAGGTATTGAAATGAAGTTCTAAGCAACGTTATTGATTAATTAATTAAATGCGTTACGGGATGAAAAGTTTACTTTTAGGCAGTTTTTCTTTTTTTAGATATTAGCAGTGATGTAGTACTGACTGGCTATGGAGGTCATCTGAAAATACAGCTGTCACCTGGAATGTCCGATACCTATGAGAAAATATTGTCCTTCCATCAACATTTTTGATGCAGTCGGGGGCTGAATAGATTTGTTGTGTTACACTAAACAGCCCCCGACAGCATTAAACATTTTAATGGAATGGCAAAATTTTCTCATAGGTATAAGATAGGCCAGATGACAGCTGTATTTTCGGATAGCCTCCAACGCCTGTCAGTACTACAACATTGCTTATATGTTCAAAGAAAAGAAAAACTCTAAACAGGATGAAAACACATCGGAAAAATATTTCTCTTCACATGGAAAATATTTTTCACCCTATTCCAAGCCCTGGGGGCCGATTCCATAACTTTAAGTTCGATCGTTAGAGAGTCATTCCCGCTGGATTATGGGAATTCTATCGAGAACAATTGCCGATCGCGATTCTATAACTCACGTTCGAACGTTTTTTCCTCACGCACGGCTCCTCGGCTTCGACGTCAAAATACATGTCGAAGCGGCCATGGTCGATCGAAGAACAGTTTGTTTTGGGTTTTAATTTGAATGATATTTGAAGAAGTATCGCAGTGTGATATATTTTGTGAGCTACAAATCACTTAAAACATATTATTCTTGGACTTCAAATGTGAATTGTGGTATAGAATGCTGTGTGTCGTTACATTGGAAGATAGTTTCTAACGGACGTCTTGTGTTGTGTTTTTAGCTGTGGCGATTTAAAGAAAATTATCCCAGTGGAGCATTTAATTTAAAGTTTTAAATAAAGTTTGCATCACTAGATTTCGATTTACAAGAAACAACCGTGTCATTTTTTGTGATAACTTTTAAACGAAGGTTTATCGAGTGTTTAGACTGTGTACATTGAGACATGGCAGTGATGACAAGTGTTATTTATGTTCTGCGCTGGATTGCGTGTGTCTAAGTGGTGATACATTTACGTTAAATAGCTAGATTTGTTCTCTTTCAATAATGTGTTATGACAGAAATGGTATTACAAATGTTACAAATACGTAGTAAGTGTTGGACAAGACGTAACAGCAATCATTTCGTTGTTTTCACATATTGACTAAATTAAGACGTGTAATTTATGTGAATTGAATTTGGTGACTCGTGGATTGCTCTTGACTTGTAAATGTGGTTGTTTACGTGTCAGTGAAAGGATAAACAGTGTAGTGTTTAATTATTCTTCATTCAGGGAATTGTGGCACCCCGAGTGTCATCTTATTATTTCATTGCATTGTTGTGTTCAATGTGATTTTGTTGAAATAATTAATCCCTTTTCGTGTAATGACTTTGTAATGCATGATGTAAGGCAGGTAATAACTAATTAGCAATAGGCATTTTGATTTGCCCTGGGCAGGGATTACTGTTTTATTTTAGAGTATCTTAAATTGTGAGTGTAGTTGTTTACGTCCAAGTGATGATGAAAGGGTGATGATTGTTTTGTCTACTCATGGAATGTATCTTGTTTCATTATGCTTCATTCAGTAAATTTTGCCATTTCAAAATTTATCTTTTCATTTACTCGACGTGATGTCATTAGCAAGTATTGTTCCTTTATTTGAGTTCTGCTGTGTGTGCCTGGAGAAATAGTGGAAGTGATTAAAAGCTGCCAATTGTATATCTCAAGGTAGGTAATCGTATATGCTGCATGTAAGCTCTTGACAGACGGTGACCGGTCTTGTAAAAGTGAGTTACATAGTATTTCTATTCGATTTGATGGGAAGAAGGTTGTGTTTAAATGATATTGAAGGTTGAGTAGTACGTTAATTATGGGAACTAGCTAGAGGATAGTATTTAAGTATCAATGAATATCCTAATCAATTCATGTCCGAAGTTATATACCAAGGTGTCATATATACGTCTGAGTGTTGTTTTGGAACATTATCTTTGAAGTTGACCATAGAGCATTAATTTATTTAGATGACGAGAAGTATCAGCCGTGATGTCGTGGACTTTCAACATAGTAAAGGCAGAAATTGAAATTTTCCACTAATAAAAATGCACTGGTCTGTCAGTGAAAAATGTCAATTTCTGTCTTCATTATTTAGATAACTACTATTTATCTTTTAATCCGCGACAAGGTTCATTTACGAGAGAAAGCTTTGTATTTGTTGTGGAATACGAAATGTTTCGAACGAAAGGAGACCGATGTCATTGAAATACATTATTTTTTAGAATTTTGCTGATGATAAGCTTGTAAATTTTGATCACCCGTCTGAAATATATAGTGTTTCAGAATCCAGTAAAGACGATTGGAGTGTAATTGAAATATAAGAGGCAATTCAAGCAGACGTCTAGGCCAATCTAAGCAGACGACATTTCGTCCGTAGAAGTCATAGAATGACAAGTAATTAGGAAATAATTAATCCAATGAGAACGCATTAAGGGTGTTTATAGTACTCGTGAGGAAGTATAGTACTCGTGAGGAAGAAGAAGAAGCCAAGTTATAGAATCGGCCCCCCAGGGGGCCGATTCTATAACTTGGCTGACGTTCGAACGTTAGGGATCCGTTCACCTTCGGTCGAGCTCAATTTATTCGAGTGATGACTAACGAGCGATTCTATAAGGGCGATCGTTCAGCAGAACGTCGAACGTTGCGGCGTTGTCGGATTTACAGCATAGTTCGCACTTGTTTCTCTTCTACGCATGCGCAATGAGCTGACATTGGAGTGACTGCACTTGTTTTGAATAATTTTGAAAAATATTAATTTAAATAAGCATTGCAATGTCTGAATAATTGAACTTTACTTCCTCACGAGTACTATAAATACCCTAAATGCGTTCTCATTGGATTAATTATTTCCTAATTACTTGTCATTCTATGACTTCTACGGATGTAATGTCGTCTGCTTAGATTGGCATAGACGTCTGCTTGAATTGCCTCTTATATTTCAATTGCACTCCAATCGTCTTTACTGGATTCTGAAACACTATATATTTCAGACGGGTGATCGAAATTTCCAAGCTTATCATCAGCAAAATTCTAAAAAATAATGTATTTCAACGACATCGGTCTCCTGTCGATCATTACATCTTGTAATCTACTAAAAAAACAACGCTTTCCCTCAGAAATAAACTTTGTCGTGGACTGAAAGATAAATAAGTCATATAAATACTGAATACAGAAATTGCCATTTTCCACTGGCACATAGTGCATTTTTACTTTTGGAAAATTGCAATGTCTGCGTTTATTATGTTGAAATTCAACGACATCACGCCTGATACATCTCGTCATCTAAATAAACTAATGTTTTATGGTTCACTTCTAAGATAATGTTCCAAAACTACACTCAGACGTATATGACACCTTGGTATATAACTTCGAACATGAATTGATTAGGAAATTCATTGATACTTAAATACTATCCTCCAGCTAGTTCCCATCATTGACGTACTACTCAACCTTCAATACCATTTAAACCCAACCTTCTTCCCATCAAATCGAATAGCAATACTATATAACTCACTTTTACAAGACCATTCACCGCCTGTTAAGAGCTTTCATGCATCATATATGATTACCTACCTTGAGATATACAATTGGCAGCTTTTAATCACTTCCACTTTTTCTCCAGGCACACTCAGCAGCACTCAAATAAAGGAACAATACTTGCTAATGACATCACGTCGAGTAAATTAAAAGATAAATTTTGAAATGGCAAATTTTACTGAATGAAGCATAATGAAACAAGATACATTCCATGAGTAGACAAAACAATCATCACCCTTTCACTTGGACGTAAACAACCACACTCGCAATTTAAGATACTCAAAAATAACACAGTAATACCTGCCCAGGACAAATCAAAATGCCTATTGCTAATTAGTCATTACCTTCCTTAAACGCAAACGGATTAATTATTTCAAAAAATCACATTGAACACAACAACGCAATGAAATAAAAAGATGACACTTGGGGTGCCACAATTCCCTGAATCAAGAATAATTAAACACTATACTGTTTATCCTTTCACTGAGACGTAAACAACCACATTTACAAGTCAAGAGCAATCCACGAGTCACCAAATTCAATTCACATAGATTACACGTCTTAATTTAGTCAATATGTGAAAACAACGAAATGATTGCTGTTACGTCTTCTCCAACACTTACTACGTATTTGTTATATTTTTAATACCATTTCTGTCGTAACACATTATTTAAAGAGAACAAGTCTAGCTAATTAACGTAAATATATCACCACTTAGACACACGCAATCCAGCGCAGAACATAAATAACACTTGTCACCACTGCCATGTCTCAATGTACACAGTCTAAAGACTCAATAAACCTTCGTTTAAAAGTTATCACAAAAAAATGACACGGTTGTTTCTTGTAAATCGAAACCTTAGTGATGCAAACTTCATTTAAAACTTTAAATTAAATGCTCTACTGGGATAATTTTCTTTAAATCGCCACAGCTAAAAACACAACACAAGACGTCCGTTCGAAACTATCTTCCAATATAACGACACACAGCATTCTATACCACAATTCACATTTGAAGTTCAAGAATAATATGTTTTAAGTGATTTGTAGCTCACAAAATATATCACACTGCGATACTTCTTCAAATATCATTCAAATGAAAAACCAAAACAAACTGTTCTTCGATCGACCATGGCCGCTTCGACATGTATTTTGACGTCGAAGCCGAGGAGCCGTGCGTGAGGCAAAAAACGTTCGAACGTGAGTTATAGAATCGCGATCGGCAATTGTTCTCGATTGAATTCTCATAATCCAGCGGGAATGACTCTTTAACGATCGAACGTAAAGTTATGGAATCGGCCCCCAGACTACTCGGCGGCCTTGTAGATGAAAATGGGTGCACCACTCGGCAAAGATAGGAATCAACAGACGCCACGAACGAACGAGGAACGAACGACGACTCTAAGTGAATCAAGAGTCGTCAAAGACTCATCATTCAGTGAGGAATCATATGAGTCGAGAAACCATATGGTTCGAGGAATCATATGAGTCGAGGAATCATATGAGTCGAGGAATCATACGAGTCGAGGAATCATATGAGTCGAGGAATCATACGAGTCGAGGAATCATATGAGTTGATGAATCACATGAGTCGAGGACTTCAGTAAATCCTTCGGGAATCGGTGATTCTTCACAGAGTAGCAGACCCAAGAATCAATTAATGCTCAAGGAATCGGTTATCCCAGAGGAAACAAGGATTCCTGACACATTTTCAATGAATCTTGATTCGCACAGGGATATGCGATTTTTCGCGAACTTCCAGAAAAAAATTACGGTTTCTGAAAAATTCAGAATTCCATGGTCTGTGGTGGTTATTAAGATTAATATTATATTAACGTTACCCGAATTATTCATATGTTTTGGGGTTCGACCAATGAAATACCGGAGGAAACGGTTGTAGGCTTGATTTTATGGCAGTGGCAGTACTGCCTGAGGACTGCCGAATTATACGCGGAGCTGTATCCCTGGTACTATATGCCTCCCACGGTGCATGAGGTCCTCCTGCATGGAAGTGAGATTTCACAAGATGTGATACTTCCGTTAGGTGAGCTTTCGGAAGAGGCAATGGAGGCCAGAAATAAAGACACTAGAAAATTCCGCGAGCGATTTACTAGGAGGCACTTCAGGGTGGCCACCAACGAGGACATTTTCAAGAGGCTATTACTTACACCCGATCCTTTACTTTCCTCCTCTACGCATTTAATGCCGAATAAAATAAGAATGTCAAAAGAATTGAGACACTTATTAAAAGTGGACGAAAAAGAAGAATTCGATTCAAAGAGTAGTAGTGATGGACATCCGTCGACTCCGTGATGTCATAAAACAACCATTTTCGCACTAGAATCCTGTGGGTTCAGGATGGGGGAGAAGGGAAGGTATAAGTATCCCAGCTGGTGTCTTTCCGGAAGGTCTTTCTGTATGGGTCTCTGGAACACTACTCACTTCTTCAAGGTTCGAACGCTTTGAATATAAGGCATGGTTCCCGAACGTATCCAAAGAAAATTAACTTAACTTCGAGTAAGCGTGCACTTACCTCGACTAAAATCCTCCCATTTCTACATTATATACTCCTTGGGGATCGGTGCCCACAAGTACAGCTTAAAAAACGGTGAATACTGAGCGTTAAAAGCCATACCACTTCAATTACCTTACCACGTCGCGGAAAATCCAGCTCCCGGCGCGCGGAGCCGAACCCCGACGCGCGATCGAAAAATCAAATTTATTTCCGGCGTCGCAAACTTTTTTCAAAGTTAACTGCATATGAACCTTAAAAAGTCTTCAAATAACGCTCTGATGTAAGTCACCTTGCGTAACTTTGCCAAAATCCCATTTGAATCTTCTACATAATGTAAAATTTGGTCTAAAAACAGCGTCCGCCATTTTGTAACGGCACAGCAAGATTATATCAAAGCTAATCTTTAAAACTACGGAATTGAAAATAAAAAAACCCATGCTAACAGATAATAGCTCTTTTTATTCCATAAAAATCCTTAAACTTCACCATCAACTTAAGTTGGATGATTTTCCGAGAAAACTGAAGACGGGAATTTTTCTGGATATTTGCTCATATTTGAGCCTCTGTATCTCAAAAACGGGTAATAATTATGCAAAATGAAGTGCTATTCCAGATACATGAATCGTTTTTGAGTTTTTTAGCGAAGTTTCAAGTTCATACCTCAAAAAAAGCCATTTTGGGGTTTTGGCCAGCTTTTTCCGATTTCCGACCACTGTGCGTCTTCGCCACCCCTAGCTCTAGGGGTCTAATGAGGAGTGTTCCATCATGTGTCGGTTAGGGGGTTGGGACTGGACATGTTCTTTCATTTTATGGAGCGTTTTGAATGTGTCAACACTTACAAGCGGGATAATCTTCTGTTGTGTGAGGCCTCAGGAACTCTATGGCACCCAAGGGAAACTGAGGGGTCCAGGGGCCTCCTGGTCTTGGGATTTTCAAAGTCCACCTCTACATTTTTTTTTCGCCCGGCGACGACAGGTCGCCCGAAGCTTTCGGGAACCATTGAAGTGTCCGAAGCTCATGGGCACTAATCATCGCTCGAGGGCACAGTGGATGAAATAGTAATGCACGTAGGAAAGGAGGCCTTCGTCAAATTTCTAGGCATCCAAATGTAAGGGTCAGGAGAGGGGAAAAGGGAAGGGATCTTCCAGTCTGTAGGGCACTGTGTACCTGACAGACAACCGCTTTGTTTCCTTTTTTATGGCATCGCCCCATAACTTTTTTTTTAATCGAGACATTTAATATAGGAGTCTTGTTGTTTAATGTTTTGTAGCGAATTGCCTTCGATTTTAATTTCTTATTATTTATTGGTGTTATGCATTGACGAAATAATCGTGATTCGAGAAACTTCCAAAACTTTGTGAAAAAACTGTACTCAACCTTTTCGCGACGACATACTCAAGTGAGTTTGGATTTAGTTCCCTTTTGTCAATCAAGACAACGTCTAGAAATAAATTGCTTGGGTGCACAAGCAGACATACGGATTGCTACGAGCAACTGGCAACGTTTTAGAAAATCTTATGTAATAACAAGAAAAAAAGGTCTATGAGCTAAGTTGACTTAGAGGGCAATTGAAAATAAGTTTTAAGTTTAAAAAATAAATTTCATGCATAGATGTATTTTTTTGGGTTTAGATATAACTTTTTATTTGTTCTGCAATATTTTTTTTCTTTTTCATATTTCAGTTTTGTCTTAATACTATTAAAATTAATCATAAAAATTTGTTTTGATCATCTTCACTTGCTTTCTTAAATAAATAATTACTTTAAGGGGCGCGAGAAAAAATTAATTTTTTTTCGGGGTGTGGGACATAAAAAAAGTTTGGGACCACTGATTTACGAAAAATATTGAACGAGAACGAGTTTCAAGAATCGACTCCTCTTACTGAACGACCGATGGATGAGTCGGTCATCGGAATGAACAATGTTGCCCATCTCTAATTCACATAGCCATGCGGACGATTCATATTTGTAGAAAGTTACGAATTTACTTCAGACAACCACCAGGAGCTTAAGTGATGACGACCTTGGATGCTAGGCCATCGGTCATGAATATCTAAGGTAGTCTAGCATGAGATGCGACCCGTGTTCAAATTAGCTTAATAATATAATTTATTGAAGTTCCAATTAGCATCCGAGTATGATGCATCGCCATAAGTTTACCAGCATCCGACGTTTCACCAAAGGATCATTGTACCTCTGGCTCTTACCAAGGTTTGCGAATTTTCAGTTGTTATTTCAGAATTTTCAACCTTATTTGACACATGTGGTTTGATCCACATCCCTTCATTGTCCACGCATCACTCGCTAACTCTCTCAATCGCGCATCATGCACAATGAAATCAATATGCTCTTAGCTAGTTACTAAATAAAAATCTTGCCATAAACACAAATCAATTTGCTTTTGTTTAAACCATGTATTCGTCACAAACAATCCTTTTTTCACGCATGCACTCAGCATGTTTTTCCCATTTTCACTCGCTCAATGGTCACCAAATAGCCGAAAAACCTTCTTAGAGGTTTTTCTTCTCACAATAATCCATTCATTCATATCACTAAAAACTATTATTCTCTCACCAGGGTCACAGTCATTCAAACCTCACTCGGTTTTTCCCCCAAACGTATCTTGCACACTTTCTATCTCATTCTCTCAATCCACTGGCGCAAACCGTGACTCAACCTCAACTTTTGAAATACCTACTTTCTCGCCAACCCAGAGCAATCTAGAGTTATTACTTCGTATTTCCTTAATAGCGTCTTAATTCTCTCGATAGTGTTCAACTCACACCCAAACTGCGTAATCGTCAACTCCTGACCATAACTCCAATCCACAGCCATCAGGTGTAGCAACATCCCGGTCCTTTGCTTGGTTTTACAAACACACAAAACATCCACTCGTCTCATTCTCACTTCATTCATCAACTAATTCTGTTTCACATACACACCTCTCACATTCCAAGTACCGATTGTCCTTGTTGTATCATCATATCCACATCCTGGTGGGCCAACCTTACACAGCTCCCGCTGTCCATCATGGCTTCATCCGTCCATGGCTACTTTTCTACGATTAGCAGTAATATAAAAAGGAGTTTGCAAGATTACCAGCCTTTGATGCACCCCCATCACAAGCATATTTCCCTGCTAACATTTATGGCGCTCAAACGATCAGTCTTGGGACACTTTTGCGAGTATGCTACAAGAGAAACCAAAGCCTTGTAATACCTTGTATTACCCTATGACCAATACTCTACTTGAGTTAAAACCCCTTCTGAAAGGACTACTTTGAGAGCCAGCATACCGTTGCCCGTGACACACCACTTGGTGGTATATGCAGTGAGCTGACAGATCGGAACGCACGTGAATACGTCGTCGAATGAAATTGAGACTATTTCTTTTATTAAGTTTCAAACCAATATATTTTCTGACGCCGTCAATAGAATTTTACGAAACCGGACTTGCTACGGTAGATAAGATCATGAGAATAAAATTAGGGAACTAGACTGCAGACCGAAAGTTCAACGGTAAATTTTATAAACAGGGTAGTGGCCTCGCTATGGGTTCACCTCTTTCCCCACTGCTGGCAGATATTTTTGTTGATAATTTGGAAGAAAAACCTTTTAGTTCAGAACGCAACCTACTAAATTATGTGGTCTACTGGTACAGATACATCGAAGATATTATTGTGCTTTGGAATGGAACTGATCGGCAGCTGGATATTTTCAAGAGTTTTCTAAATGATATTCATCCTACAATTTCATTCACCTGTGAAAGAGACTCTAACCACACCTTAAATTACCTGGATCTTACAATTAAACTCAATAATGATCGGCATTCCTTCTCCATTTTTCGGAAACCCTGTTATACCGACCGTGTCATCACAGCCATTTCAAGACACCATTACTCACAGAAACTGATGGCTTTTCATTCCATTATTCATCGCCTGTTCAACATTCCACTATCAAGAGAAGACTTCAAGAAATAAATCAGCACAGTTAAACAAATTGCTTCAGCTAACGGGTATTCACCAAATTTAATAGACAAATTAGTTTTTAAAAAACAGAGAAGATTGGCTATCGACCAAATGTTTTCCGAGAACGAGAGTAAAAAGAAGCAGTGGTGCACGGTGACATACCTGGGTGCTGTATCTCAGAAAATGGTTCACCTTCTACCAAGAGACGAATTCCGCATGGCTTATAGACCTAATGCCACTCTCCGAAAGCTGCTAGTAAAATGTAAGGACCCGATAGAGCAATTAGACCTATGTGGAGTATATTCATTGAAATGCAGCGATTTAAATGGTTTCTACGTGGGGCAGACAGGAAAAAAAATTGTGTCAGGAGAAAAGAACATTTAAGTGCTTATAAAAACATCAAATAGGATAAAAGTAATTTTGCTAAACACTTAATTTGTAGCAGCCACAGGAGTGATTTTACAATAAATATCCTAAAACTATGCAACGACTGCCGCGAATTAGATTCAAGAGAGCAGTTGGAAATTTTAAAAATTTTGAATAACCACGACAACACCCTCATTAACGAATATCTTTACCCTTCCTTTTCCCCTATTCTGGCCTCCGTTTCAAACTTCTTCTCCCCTTCCGTTACGTAACTACGGAAACAATAGGATAAACAGATCTCAATTAATGCCTGATGATGGTGATTATTCAGTGAAACCCGGGTCGCTTAATTTAAATAAAAGTGGTATTAGTAACATATATTCATCGACAAACATTATAATGGAATACCACAAAGTCAATTATGAACTAGTGATAGTAAATGTAGCTAATTAGTTAATTTACTCCCTAATGTTTGCATCCTTAACTGATAACTAGTGCAAACATCACGTTGAGCATGTTTGCGGTTGAACTCTTGTATACCTGTGCATTTATATAGTTGAAAAATACAACAATATAAATACATAGTTTCTCAAGCACTGGTGGCATACCCATAGTGTAGTGCATGTTGGTGAAATTTCACCTCCTGACAAATATTTGCAGGTTTTTGCCTATTGGCGCATTAGTCGTAGTTCCATTAAATGTATTAGGATATTGTGTAGCATGTTGGTGATAACCCACCCCCTGCCACACACCCTTGAGGAGGCTTGCAGGGTATTACGTAGATATGGCTTATGATAATACTTGTCAGCCGTCTTCTAATAATGCATGACGTAATATTACGGTTTGCATACATAAAATAATGTTTCTCGATTTTTAAACCAATGAATCTCTCTTAACCTTCTCGTTTTTCTCTCCTACAGATACAGAAAGGGATCAGAATGTGACCGAGTCACCCTTAAAACTCAGATTACTCAAGATTTTTCCAGAATTGATTGTATCGTGAAACAATATATTTTCCTCAAATTACACGATCACACATCCGATTGTGCAATACTGAAACGAGTGGTCTGCGGTACAAATGACACTCCTAAATCTATATGGGAGCCACTGATGGTTTAGCTTGTCAACAGACAGTAAGAAAACAACCAGCACGATTGTTGTGGAACTCATATGGCCAGAAAATACGTAAACATCGGTCTTATTTTTGGCCTCGGGAAGTATTTATGGAATCTGGCGGTTCTGAGTGAGCTGCGGCGCATACATTCAAACCATACGAGCGGCCTGAAGGCTAGGGTGACTAGAAAAAATATTTTCACTCAGGAAAGTTCGCTTTTCGGCACAAAAGCCCTACTCAACATTCCAAAGAGGATTTCTAGTAAATTTTTTTTGCGAATACTTTTTGCGCTATTTCACTTATATTCTATACTGGGTATTGATGCACTTGTTTTCTTCCTTGACCTAAACGTATTTCTATATGTTTTTGGGCAAAGCTCGGAAATATGGAAAACTATGCCTCACGTAACCTTTAAGGATATTGTGAACTAACCACGATATCACCATTTGCAGTGTCGCACACAGGTGCATGTGAATACAAAAAGTTTTACAGGAAATATCATCTACACTGACCGGGATTTGGCAAAGACTTTTTTTTTCCTCCATTGAATTTCCGCACAGTGACCTTTCGCGTATGTCTAAAGTTCCTGTTCCTCCATCCGTCACCACACCGAAATAAACATCCCTTCGATTTTTACTGATCCGGTCGAATTCTGTGTAGAATGTCACCTAGAGTTTCTATTCACCATGATAAACGTAGTAAAGTACCACATAGTACATCTACATCTACATCTACATATTACCCCGCAAGCCGCCTCAATATGCGTGTCGCGGGGGGTGTTAGGACACCAGCCGTTTAGAGATAAAAAGGAAACGTTCTAATGAAATTAAGTTTTGAATTTATTAAAATCCCTTATTGTTCGGGGGAAAAACGAATTCCCATACCTATCCGTTCGGCAAAATATCTCTCTTAATTTATCGTTTCTGTCGGACCTGGAAATATAGTGGGGTTCTAATATGATGTTCTCCGTGTCGCTCTGAAAGATATCTATTCTCAATTGTTCAAGCAATCTAAGCCTAGCGCGTAGCCTCCGAGTCTCTAGCGGTTCCCAGCCTAATTCCTTTAACATCTGTGTAACGCTGTCAGTACGCCCGTAGCTGTTTTTGACGAATCGCGCAGCTTTCATTTGTATTTTATTAAGTTCCCGGATTAAGTCTTTCTGCACCGGATCCCATATGCTCGCTGCATATTCAAGGTGTGGCCGGACGAGTGCGAAATAGCACCTCTCTTTTACTTTTTCATCCGAAAATCTTCCCACAATACGCTTGACGAATCCTAGCTTCTTCAGAGCTCTGCCACAAATATTTCTTATATGTGCTCCCCACGATAGGTCCGAAGTTATCGTAACTCCTAGATACTTCACTTCATCTGTCGCCTTTATGTTAACACCATCCACAGCATATACATGGGAATAGTTGGACGACCTCCGCAAGAATTGTACCGCCGTGCATTTTCTTAGATTAAGTTCGATGTAGTACCTCCTGATCCCATCAATTGGAGACGCAAGAACTCCTATGTTGTCCACTCACTGGCCTCTGATCTGTCTTGGCGTATGTATCCGCTCAAAATCCAGCCGTTACGGGAGTCAAGGCGAGGCACTATGTGGCACGTGCATCCGAAGATATCGCGCCACCTACCCGTACCATCATTAACCACAGGCTTTCTCCTTTCCGAGGCTTGGTAATACCCTTGTTAGGCTGATCAAGACGCACAATTTAATTCTTGTAATTAGTCTCATTTGATAAATTCTTTCTTGTAGCCCTCAAACCCTTGAGTTTATACATGACGGATTCAGGCGTGGCTTAGTAAAAATACGTAGCATTGACCATAATGGCCAAACACAAACTTTGTAGTATTCCGTGCATAATTTATGACACCCATCGATTTCGACGGTCACAGCGTCATTAACTAAGGTATTGCACAAGTCATTCATTGTTCACTCAACTCTACCCCGTCGTCGAGGTCAACAGAGAGCACGTAGAGCATAAACAAATTTTTAAGTTATTAGTCCTTAAAAATCATTCGAATATCGGTATAAATTAGAGTATTAACTTGTGTGTGGAAAAGTACAGTTTCTGTTTCGCCAATATGGTTAATGTTTGTGTGTGATTTATCGTTTCCGACTCCAAGAGCAAGGACCAACTCTTTCCAAGTGTTTCGCATCCCTCTGTAACTCCTCGTCATCGAGGTGGTGAGAGAGCACGTACAGCATAAATAAATTTTTATGAGACTATTCCTCATAAATCATATACAAATCATTGAGAAATAGATCATTATTTATAGACAAATTCATTCCAAACCAATGTATCTTGTGATTACTCCTTAATTTGGCGACCCTCTAACCTTTCAGGTGGCGCCGCTAGCGGTCGCCAAGGCCTGCCACCCCTGCCTGAGATAGCCGTCACGAGGGCTAGTTACGGATACGTGGACCAATATGGTGGAGAGAAAGCGTGCCGACTAATTAGAATGTGACTGCTCGCATCTATCGAGGACCAGTGATCTTTACTAACACCGTTGATGCGAAGAAAACTGTGCTGGTGACATCACAGGGCACGAAATCTTTAAAAAAATTTACAACTTACGCATTAGCAATGATTATTTGACTAAACTATCGCAGTTTCAACGCTCAAATGAGCTTTCTCTTCATTTGTCTATTCGGGAGCAAGCTAATTTCTCATTGTCGATGTTTCCCACAACCCGTACGGTGACGTGACTTTTGGCTTTTTCATTCTGCTCGTCCATTGTCGTGCCTCCATAATGAAGAAATGTCACAGCCTTGAAAAATGTCAATTGGTGCGTTACAAAATTTGAGTAACGTCGAGGGCATTATGCCATAACCTAGACATCATAGCGTTTCAAGAATTTTGAGACGTTCCTGAAGTCCTTGATGATAGGTATGACCAGGGGCGGATTAAGGTCCTTGTTTTGGGGAGGGTTCACTACATTCCGCGGCGCCTGGGGGGGCTTTCTCAATGACATGGGGGTCCGGGAGGACCTCACTCGTAAAATTAAAAGAAATGAAGCGCTTGGAACTTAGTTTTGGTGTGGTTATATTATATAGCAGATGTGATAAATTATTGAGTAAAGCTCTCTAATCACATTTGAAAAACGTAAACAAACGATGTAAAGAATGCCATTCTTGTGAGGATGCAGGTCTTCTGGGCTTTACACCCTGTTGGTCCATGTTTCCTTGGACGACAGTTTCGGCGGCGTTTCAGTCGGCTTCTTCAGGTCGGTGAAGTGAAGGTGCAGCCATTTGTCGTCTTATCTCACCCGTTGGAGTCAGGTCTAACGTCAGTTGAGATATATAAGACGACGAATGGCTGCACCTTCACTTCACCGATCAGAAGAAGCCGACTACAACGCCGACGAAACTGTCGTCCAAGGAAACATAGACCAACACTGTGTAAAACGCGGAAGACATCTTCACATCCATCAACCCGAAGCAGCCTACACAAGTATTTCGAGCTTCTTTCTTCTTTAATGCCGTAAAAAATGAAAATTGATTGGAATGAAATAAAAAAGGTAAGTATTCAGAAAATACTATTTTCCTTTAATATTTTTATTTTATCAGCAAAAATCAAAATGATAACATTCAAAGAAGAACTACCAGGCTGCGGAATGCATTTGTAATAGTCTTAATAACGACTAAATAAGTTGGCCCTACTTATTATTTAAATAAATTAAATAAAGCAAGTATATAGACTTTTTGCTTTGAGGTAATGTAGTCACCTTCACAAATACAGATATACGCGCTGACGTAAATTAAGAAAATATTATTTAGTTTTAACGATTGAGAGAGAGAGATCAAAACAAATAAAAATTCGGCCCTCAAGGGCTTTACGTTTTTCATTAAAATAGTGCTTTTACAGCCCAAAAAACGCATATTTAGGTCCGAAGTAGGTACTTAAAGCCCTTGGGTTACGGGTTCCCGTTAATTAAAAGTAACCACATTTTAGTACCTACGTAAATATTAATTTCATTTCGACCATTTTGAGAGTAGGAAAAGATAACTTTTCTAAATTCTGAAAAATTAGGGTCGCCCTACTATCGACGATTCACACTCTGATTTTATCTGAAAAACGAAAAATTCTTTTTGGAGGCTAAAGAGGTCAGAATACTTCTGGCAAAGTGTGTTTATATCACGTTTAACATCTGCGGTTTTTAGAACGACAATCTTCGCCAAAATGGCCTGTGGGAGAAAGATATTTATTCTGAATACGTCCATAACCACATCAGAAAATCTAGAGAAGTCCTCCAGAACTCAGTCCAAAAGGGAGACGTAGATGTCTTCGGAATCGGAGACGTAGATCTTCGGAAACATTCCTCAGCATATTGAAATAGTGCATATAAAAAACTAATATGCATAGATTTGCGTTCATCCGAAGTTGATGGAACAGAGCCTCCTTCGGATAAAGTGGATCTTGATTTAGTACCCAAAATAACAGAAAGGTCAACTATTTTTATAGCTGTATTTAAGCTGTCATGAAGTGTCTGGGTTTCCGTAGAACCCTAACGCCGCCAGGATACCAAACTTCTACACATATCAGATTTATTTATGGAACAGAGGAATTTCCATTCAAAATTGTTTCTATAATTGGAAAAAAAGCCAATATGCACTATCAAAGCTTTTTATTGGTCGACGTTTTGGCATTGACGTAGTTCATTTCAAATAAAACAAAACAATCAATTCCCTGGAATAGAAAAAGAACTCGTGTTTTGTAGTTTAACTGCTCAGTAGTCTGGTTGCAGAAATCTTAAATTATCGAAAAAACACTCGTGTTGGCTCGGCTTTGAGTCGAAGCAGCTGAATAATCTGAGGGAATAATTCCCGGAAATGTGCGACATCAACCTGTGCACTTGTAATAAAAATGAAGGAAAATAGCAACCGTGATCCGCCTTGGTAAATCTAGCGGTGTATCCAATAGGCACCCTCATAGATAGTCCATGCGAAATATTCATTACAGTAATCTACCGGTTAGAGGTAGGTTGTGATGAAAGTCAGAGAATATCCAACGAACTCTTACACGTGCCGTACCCTTTCTACCTCTAGCATTTCTTTCTTCATCTCAGCATAAGTCCTACCTTTCTTCATCCCGTCCATAAAACCGATTCTCTTCCTTCCCCTTCCCCGCTTACGCAACATCCTACCCTCTATCACAGCCTTAAGCAAACCACTGTCCCTCATTACCCCTTCCAGCCACCTACCCTGTCTTCCCCTAATCTCATCTATAAGTTTCCTCTCCTCGCCCACCGTGTCAAGCACTTCCTCATTTGTCTTCCTTTCCGTCCAACGCACCTTCTCCATCCTCCTCCACACCCACATCTCAAAAGCATTCAGCCTATTTTCGTCTTCCTTTCTCAAGATCCACGTTTCTGCCCCATACAACGCCACACTCCATATCAAGCTCTTCACTAGCCTCTTTTTTACATCCTTACTTAAGGTCCCCGTCATCAGCTCCCTTCTATTATTGAACGCTTCCTTCGCTAGCGCTATTCTCCTCCTAATGTCTTTGCTACTATGTCCTCTTTCTTCTAGCGTACTACCCAAGTAATTAAATTGTTCTACTTGCTCCAGTCTGTGACTTCCTACTCTTATCACCAGCTTCGCTTTCTTTGTCCTACCAAATCTCATTACTTTTGTTTTCCTATTATTTATCTTAATTCCGTATTTCTCACACTGCTTTTCCAGTGCATCTACTAAAGTTTGCAGTCCTTTCGATGACCGACTCACCAACGCCTGGTCGTCTGCGAATCTAACCGACTTTATCCACTGACCTACTTTCATTCCCACATCTAGCTCATCCCATGCCTCTCTTACCATTTCCTCAGCATAGATGTTAAAAAGTAAAGGCGACAACGGGCACCCTTGGCGTACCCCGCGACCTATAACTGCCCACCCTGATTCACCGTCCGCTACCCTTACATGAGCCCTCTGCCCCATATATAAGTTTCGGATGAGTCTCCTATCACGCCAATCTATTCCTATTTTCCCCAGTATCTGCATTAGTTTCTCCCAGTTTACTCTGTCAAACGCCTTTTCGAAATCTACAAAGCAAGCGAAAACATCCTGATTATGCTCTATGTTTTTATCTATAAGTGTCCTCATTACCGCAATCGCATCTCTGGTTCCCCTCCTCTTCCTAAACCCAAATTGGTCATCGCCTAAATAGCACTTTGCTCTGCTCTCCAGCCTTCTATTTCATTTCTAAGCAACACTTTTGCTGCGTGCGAAATTAAACTGATTGTTCTATACTCCTCGCATTCTGACGCTTTCTTCTTCTTCGGGATAGGTATTAATACTGTTTTCACGAAATCCTCTGGCCATACTCCTTCCTCGTAGATCCTGCGAATAAGTTCGAAAAACGATTTTCTCCCCTTACTACCTAGATTCTTCAGTAGCTCCGAAGGTAGGTTATCGGTTCCCACGGCTTTTCTACTCTTCATCTCTCTTAATGCCCTCTCTATTTCACTCTCAAGTAACTCTGGTCCGAGGCTATCCTTATCTATTGTTCCTTCATCCTCTAGATCTAGGCTAAGGGGTCTATTCTCGCTGTCATATAGCTCCTCTACGTATTCTCTCCATCTTTCTTGGATATCTTCCTGTTCGATTAATATCTTCCCTGTTTTGTCCTTAACCTTTGGTATCGTTTGACCTCTCTTACCACCCGATAACATTTTCACCTTGGCGTACAAAGCGCCCACTTCCCCCTCCTCCTGCATCTTTTCCATTTCCTCACATTGTCCCTTCCACCAGTTTTCTTTTGCCCGATTGGTCACTCGCCTGAGTTTATTATTCAATTCCTTGTACTTCCTCTTCCCTACGTCGGTGTTCACGTTTTTCCATATCCTTCTCTCCTCCATTTTCTTTATCATTTCTTCTGTAACCCACTGCTTCTTAACCCTCTTCTTTTCCACCGTGCCTATTGTTTTCTCTGCCGCTCCTACGATGCCTGTTTTTATAACCTCCCATCTCTTCTCTATGGTTCCCATCCGCTTCTCTTCACCTATGTTCTTTTCTACCAGCTCTTTGTATTCTCTCCTTTTCAACCCTTTCAATGCTTCAAGATTCCACCTCTTTATCTTCCTACCTTTACAAAGCCTTTTGAATCTGACTTCACACTTCATCATCACCAAGTTGTGATCTGAGTCCGCATCCGCCCCTGGATAGCTACGCGAGTTTTTTACACTGCTCCTAAACCTCTACCTTACCATTATATAATCAAATTGGTATCTCCCAGTATCACCCGGCATTTTCCATGTGTACCTACGCCTGGAGTGATGTTTAAACCAAGTGCTTGTCACTACTAATTTATTTCTTCTACAAAATTCAACTGCCTTTTCACCGCGATCATTTCTTCTTCCTAGCCCAAACCCTCCTACTTCTAATCCGTCCCTCCCTTCTCCCACCACTGCATTCCAGTCACCCATCACTATCAGGTTTTTCTTTCCCGGCACTTCTCTAATTATTTCTTCTACTTGCTCGTACACCTCTTCCTCCCTATGGTTGCTCGTAGGCATGTATACCTGGACCAGTACGAAATTCGTCGGCCGTTCTTTTATTTCCACCACTAGTATCCTGTCGCTCACCTGTTCAATGTTTACCACCCTCAGTCCCAACTTTGTGTTCAGTACCATGTCTACCCCCCGTTGACTCTCATCTCCCCCACTATAGATCACCCTGTATTTATCACTCCAATAGTCCCCGCTATCCTTCCATCTCACCTCGCACAATCCCAAAGCATCTATTTTTCTTTTTTTCATTTCCTGCTTAATATTTTCAAGCTTCCCGGCCCTCATCATGGTCCTTACGTTCCAAGTCCCTATATTTACCACTGTTTTCCTCCTCCTCTTTTTCTTCTCCCTCCTTTCCCTTGTATCCGCCGATGATGATGCTGTGCAAGGATTTCGTGTGATGACGACCGCGGAGGCCTTGCCTCCCCCGCTGCCGGGCACGGCACCCGCCCTAGTGCGCGGCGTCCCGTAGTTGCCAGGAATCAGTTCTCTTTGAATGACTTTCATGTTCTGGGAAGTGATAGTTGAAAGGTATTCCCACGCGACTCAACGGTATTTTTAACGTGACACCATCACGGAACTACCTTTCGTCTGGCTCCTACCCTTCGACCTAACTGGCATGGGTGGCCCTACCAGGAGCAATGAACTTACTCCTGCCAGTCCAGCTCTAGGGGTCATTGGAACGCACAAGCCCTTCCACCACGTCAAGGTTGTAGTTCAAGAAAGGGATGCGAAATATATTGCAGCTAAATCGTAATATTCTCCAATGAGTGCACTGATTGGAGAATTCCATGGCTCGACCACTACCTATGTATTTCATAAAAAGTACGAGGGACCTCCATTAAGTTAGCGCCGCCACTTTGAGCACCAATTCTGGGACTAGTGCCAATAATTAGTGCTGTCAAACCGCACTAATATTAGAATTCGTGTTTCGTATTTATTTGTTACTCTTAAAATTAATCAACATTCAATATAGGCACGTAGTTTACCAACATTTACACGTACATTACAGCAACAAATGAGGCTTTAATTCCTGCAGTATTTTATGCATGAAAATCTGTAGAAATTCCTGCATAAAAGTCAACCAGAAACGCGAGCGAGAATTTGCAAAAATTCCTGGAAAGAATTCTGGCAAAAATTCTGTGCAGAGAATCCCGCTGAAATTCTTGCAGTAAAACAGCAAGATAATCATACAGGATTATCTTCAGAATTTCCGGCAGAAAGTTTTTGTTAGTGTCCTAGCTAGATTAG
Organism: Pyrrhosoma nymphula; assembly: GCA_963573305.1. NCBI lineage: Eukaryota > Metazoa > Arthropoda > Insecta > Odonata > Coenagrionidae > Pyrrhosoma > Pyrrhosoma nymphula. The sequence goes on from OY754332.1 coordinate 109,228,003, forward strand.
ATGGCATTACTTAATTCTAATGTGCCTAGGCACATTAGAATTAAGTAATGCCATCAACATTCATCCTTTATTAAAAACATCTGTTCTTCGTTCTCCCTATTCGCTTTTATGTACCTGTTAGTTCAAAATATTTATAGCATAAAGATTCACTTCTCCGAGGTTTTGGGGGGGCGACCGCCCCCAGGTATGACCAGCTAGGGAGGCGGTGACTATTCGCGCCTTACGGTAGAGGGTGAGAAAAGAAAATGAGTCACTGAGATCTTATTCTGCAATGCATGCAAGATATACGCTTACTTACTCATACCATGTTGAGAATCATTTAAAGGTGGACGAGGAAGTATCAATTGAATATTTGGAGTGCCTTAAGCCATATTTTCACTCTTTTACCGAGAGTGCATTTGACAATTAAGAGGTTACAGTCACTGACAAACCATTCATACGCAGATGCGGCATCCTATACTGGTAGTTCTTAAGGCCGTTTTACACGGGGCACTAAATTGCACAACTAAAAACTGCATGTTTTTCCCAATCGGGCGTGCAATCCTTCTCGAATTAGAGCAGGGGCTATTTTTCCATATAGCGTTCATGCATTCGCGCATGCGTTCTTGCCTTTCACGGCTTAATGTTTAATTGTTTTGCCAGGAGCATAATGACAGTAAAAATTGGCTAATAAGTGAGATTGAGGAAACGAGTACTTCTAATAGGGCAGGGACTATTGGGTGTTGAAAATAAATAAGTGAGATTCAAATTACCTTCCAGAGCATGGGTAAGGCAAAACATACATATAACTATGTTTAACCAAATGGGTGATGAAGTTACTTCATATCAAGATCAATTTTCTTTTTAGAAACAGTGGCACCGAGACAATCAATAATATCGATTGTTACAAATGATACATTGTATCTTTATTTTAACCATTCCCACAAAAAACATAGTACAATTAATGAAGTAAACAGCACAATGCAAACATTTCATTCACCACACATACAGCCTTAAAATATACATATCATTCACCACACACGCAAGTGGAAAATATACATTTCATTCATGATGCACATAACCTTAAAATATGCATATGTACACATAATTCTGAAGAAGCACTTGTCCTGATAAAATGGTATAAAAAGGTCTCTATAAGTAATAATAAAAGAAATTTGATCTTGAACGCTTACACTCCACATTACTGAAAGTGCTATTCTACAAATGATGTCATAGACTGATAGTGGACAGTTTAAAACCTCCCATGAACAACAGCATGTTGGTGTTCACCTAGTACTTCCACAAGCACATTTTTGTACCAAGGTACCACTTTATTCACATCTGGACAACTTGGTGATGAGACTTCAAGTGTACACGCTGCCATAAGTATCCCATGCATCATAAGGGACCAAATTTCACCAGTACTCCATCATGCAAACAGTCGGAAGGAATAAAGGAACACAAACCTTAAAAATACAGATTTCTAGCCCTTGTTCAAAAAGCTAAAACTTGGGTTCCTAAGAAGCTTAAAATAGTATGCTTGCAGTGTACCACACATATTCCAGGAGCAAAATACCAATAATTTGAGAAAACCCTTGCTTCAAAACTGATGGAGAGACTTTTCCACCATTAAACATAATTGGTTTTAGAAAAAATGTCACATATCAATTGCAGATTTTGTCTCTACACTGAAGATAAAATATTTCTCCCCACTGTGCTCTGTTAAATATAAACAACAACTGGTGAAAATTTAAGATCAGATTATTTGGGTGGGGAATTCAAATTATGCTGTTGCTCTGGAATCCTCAATCCCCTGAAATATTAAATCATTTTCAATTGATAAGGGATGAGGAAAATAGACTGCATACAAGCAGATAAAAATTTTGTATCTCTTAACCCTACGTTCGCATGGAATAAAACCACTTCAGTGGCATGCCCATAAATATTTGGGCATTTCCTAACATACCCAGAAATTTCCCATTCGTAGTGAAGTATCAAAAGATTCAATTATAAAAACCCACACTGGGAGATGTGATATGCTAACAAGGAATATACCACTGAAAAGGTTAATATTGATTTAAACACTGTGATAATTTCATGTAAACAAAAGAAATACAAAATATAAATAGAGAAAATAAAATAAAAAATCTTGAGGAAAAAACCTAACAATTCACAACTAATTGCACAGTAAATCTAACAAAATAAACAACTAAACAAAAACTTGAATGTCATTACACCCACCTGGTTTGGAGGCAAATCTGAGAACTAAGGTCATTAGATATCTGAGGAATATCCTAAACGATATGGACAGCACTGCACAAAATAGCAAAAGCCTGTTACCTAACAGGATGCTTTGAAACTAAATTGGACTTGGACAACTTATTCACGAGCCTATGAACACATCACTCACAGAACCCAATAAAGCAACCCATGTCTACATGGGAAGCCTGAGATATATACGACACAAATACTCTCCTCCACTTCTTTTCATCGCAAAAAATGAGGCATACTTAGTAAAATAGCAAAGGCATGTTACCTAACAATGTGCTTTGAGGCAAAATTTGATTTGTTGAAATTTTTCACGAGCCTAAGAGTGTATTATTCACTTAACTCAATAGAGCAACCCACAACTACATAGGAAGCCTTTAAAATATATATAGCACAAATGATCTCCTCCACTACTTGTCATTGTAAAAATGAGGCATACTTAGTAAAATAGCGAAAGCCTGCTACCTAATAGGATACTTTGAGACAAAATATGACTTGTTGAACTTCTTCATGAGCCTAATAGTGTATTATTCACTGGACTCAATAATGTAGCCCACAAACACATGGGAAGCCAGAAAAAACAGCACAAATGCTCTCCTACGCTACTTGTCACCATAAAAAAATGAAAGTGATACTTAGCAAAATAGAAAAAGCCTGCTACCTGCCAGGATGCTAAGAGACAATATTCGATCTGTAGAACTTATTCATGAGCCCATGAGCACATTATTCACTGGATTCAATACAGCAGTCCATACCTACGCGGGACGCCTAAAATATATTCGGCAATAACACTCTCCTCTATTACCTGTCACCATAAAAATTAGAAAGACACTTAAACCAGCTTAAAAAAATATTAAAAACTGCTTTCTCAGATGCATCACATCTCCTCATCTTTCATATAATTATTTCGAATTCATAGAGTGACATTTGTCAGGAGCATCTGTTACAAGGTGCATTGGATGAAATGAATCAAAATATTGGGAAAGCAAGATTATCTTAAAATACACTAACACATAACAAAATATCAATTACGCATACTTTTAGTGAGACTGGAAACATAAGTTTAAGATAAACTTCGTCAAGTATAAAAAAATGACTTCTCACAAAAATTTAGTAAAAGATGAAACTTTAGTAAACGATGAAAAGGTGATCACATCAGAAAACTTAAATGGATCCAAGTTAGCCCGCTTCTGCAAACTGAGAAAATAGAAAACTGGAATCATAATTTTTGAAACTGAATTGGTGAAAGTATCCCTGAATTGTGCATTCACAGAGTACGATAAGTCTTTACTAACATTAATTTATACTTTAATACACAGTTTTTTTAGAATTTCAAAATTTATTTACTTCCTAAAATCAATCAAGGCAAGGTAATATAATTTGTATTGCTGAAAGCATAACAACCATTAATTACTATGATGATGTGTAATTAGCATGATTACCTAAGGCACTAGGAACTAGGCTGAGCATGAATTTTTCTCAGTTCCACAAAGGAATAAGCAATCCCGGTCCCTAATACCGGTCAAGGCGAATGATTTTTCCTCTGTGGGATATCACACAAAGGAATATGCAGCCTAAACCTAGGATTCACTACAACTCAGTGGTGTCAATTATCTTCTCAAAATCTAACATAACTGATAATAAGTACAAAAACCTCAAGGAATAAAACTATTATTCTTCAAAAATTTAGATTAATGCCATATTGAAATCATGTCCTAAATCTGAATTAGTTTCCTGAAAAATATGCTCAACAACATGAAGTGCTGGTAAGCAACAATTTAAAAACAAAAATTTTGATTAATTTCTTTTGATGTAACAACCAACACAGTAATAAAATTAAAATAAATTTTGAAATATCCAGTGACATTAACATCCTAAAACTTTATAAAGGTGCACAATTTTTTGATATGAATGTCAAACAAGGGAGCCTATACCTAGTGTTGTGAGGCAACATGCAAGCACAATAGTAGTGGGGAATTTATAATAACTCTTCTACAAGCACAGGTGTGAAGGCCAGTGCTACTCTGACCTGAGAGCATTCGATGGATTAAACAGCAAATGAAACATATACATTTTAACAATATCCGAGACAAAACCAAGAGACACAAAATTGATGGACACATTAAGAGATACTAATAAATATAAAAACTTTTGGGAATAAAATTTGTACAAAATAAAAATAACCACACATTAATAGTTAAATTACAAAGAAGAAAGCCTCATATGAAGACGAGAATTTTTTAAAAGGAGAACATTATATCACATCAGGCAATAAATAACATATTTACACAGCCAAACACAAGTACCACTATGCATGATGGTGGATCCATGTATGATAAAAAAAGAATGTTAAAGGGATAAGGTCTCTTTGATAAGTTTTTTCATGGTACTTCCCACAGATGCAGATGAAGGCCCAGAAGTTGAAAAGGTTATCTGTAAAAAAAAGCAAATATTATGGAAAAATTTAATGTAGGTATATCCTTAATTCATATGCTGGCATATCACAGGATATATTAAGAGAAACTTACATTTAAATCCTAAAGGGGGTCACATGGGGTGGTATATATATATATATTAAACAATGGTAGCACATTCCTGGCATACCACTGAACTGTACAGCTGAAAAAGCTATTATTCAGTGATTTGTTGATCAACGTGGTACTTAAGAGGGGCATAAGCTGCTCACCCAACGGTAGGAGTGTAAGTCACACATTCCTTTGCATCTACCTCACACAATTTAACCTATAACATGTGGTGCATGGCAGGGGGGAGGAGCAAACTAAAGCCTGAAGTGACTATAAACCCCAGTCACTGGCAGTGGTGAACATAAGGCTCTTTTTGAGTTCACCAAAATCCACAGAGAAAAAGGATGCCCCCGAAGAATAACTTGCTAAAGCTCTGGGTGCAATATTGAGGGATCCAAATTTGAGCAAAAGCTAAGCCAGATAATTTTTCCTCTGTGGAATTCTTGCACTTCTGAGTACTTACAGGTGACTCCACAATGGAAACACAATGGCTAGTTCACGATACTCCCAAAATTTGTCACCTGACTACCAATCTTTGCATGGTATGTCATATACGCATGCATGTTCCCAAAAGGAAATTACTCAGACGAGTGCCGGGCCTGACAAGCTCTGTATGATACTGGAAAGCAGTAAGTAATTCTGAACACTTTCTCGACCAAATTTTTAAAATTAAGAAGGATATTTACTCCTCATCGTTAAATGATGGAGGTTACAGAAAAATATTACAACAGCTTAGCGTATTTTTACTTAGCTACAAGAAGGTGTAATTACGCTATTCAAACAAAAATTTGGAAACATTTCCTATTTGTTATGCAACTACGACAGCCACAACTACCATATTTCCAATCCTTAATGGTGCAACAACTCATAAGACACACTGTGATCTTTGGGTTAGATTTTAGAAGAAAAATAATGATCAAAATCTGTTTAAAGTAACAATTTATTGGAGGAAAAAGGAATTTTAAACTTCCAAAAATAGCAACTCCATTAAAGTTACTCGCAGTAGAAACCCAGAAACAAATGAATGATGGAAAATGCATCTTTAGCTAACTGACACAATGCAGTCCGTGGTGTAAGTAGAAAGACACCTCAAAGAGCAACACAAAATCAGCTGCATTAAAATGTAGCTTTATCTTCAGCCCGTAAGATGCAAGCCAATTTATAGAGCATTTTTGAGAGGAAATAGTGCATCTTATGAGCCAGGAAATAGGTACATAAATGTTTAAAAAATATATTCATTCATAGCACAAAACAATGATTCACCTCGCCTCTGAATTAAATCCCAGTCTGCAAACTACAATACTGAAATGTATATACTACTCATTACTTTGAAATGTATATAGTATAGATGGGCCAAATGATTCTTTTTATTGACTCGAGTCATTGGCATCACTTCACTTCAATGACTCGTTCACTTGAGTGAGTCTTTAGAATCACTTTGGAGTACTGCGGGGTACATAAATGACAAGGCATACATATAACTGTACACCTGAATTGCGAATGAGTAATGACGGCTTTAAAGATTTCTAGAATAAACGGGCAAACTAATTAGCTCTGGGAAATGTGACCAAGGCCACTCTACCCAGAATCAGATCTTTAAATTACCTTTATGCATGATGGCGGAGGAAAAAAAAACAATAATCCCGTTGATATCTCTAAATGTGCGGTTATGTATTTCGTTCTTAGGAAAGACACTATGTCAAGCATTGTACAAATAGTGCTGTGAAATCAAAATAATGAAGCCGAGAGTTTAAATGCCAAAATCATATAATGTACAAAATTACTTACTTCTTTAACACTAATTAACTTCTTGTTGTTATTCACTGATCGTAAGTCTTTGCCTTTTAAATTAACGGTGGCCTCTATAATACCACCTCTACATATCCACTTCTCTGAAGCAAAGGTCCAATAACACTATTTAAAACAGCCATCCCATATGATTCACTAGTAACAGTACCTTTAAATAACAGTAATTACATATAACATACTATATAGCTTGCTCTTTCAAAGAGCATGTGATAGCAGGTTGTCGGCGGGGTGGGAAGAGTAACCCACCGGAAATCCTTCTCTCACACTAAGGCATTACATGCAACTATATACTCCCCGTAACACCCTAGAGAGAGCCTTTAAGTACATATGTATAAATTAAAAACTACTAGAAAGGCCAGAAGGAAGTTCTCGAACAGTCTGGCGTGCACAAGCTAGAGTATAAAATGCTGGGATGCAATTCGGTGTAAACCAGCCAGACTGGTGGAACGCTTTAAACAAGAGTGCTCTTGTTTTAAGCACTCGACCAGTCTGGCACCAGGGAGCATGAAAGATGCCTCCTCCAGAGCCCGGGCGTGGGCAATGCACTTGATATTTAAACCTCCCCCCTCTCTCTCCCGCCGCCCGGGTCCTCACATAACCCTTGCATCCGTCACCACCCTGTCCCTAACCCCTGCAACCGCCGTTTCTTACGTCTATCCCTCCACTGCCCACTCAAAACCCTTCCTCCCCCCTTTCTTTGAATGATGAGTCACCTGAAGTAAATGTAATGGCTGAGAAAATGCTGGAGAGGCTCCAGAAGAGATTTAAAGATGTTGATTAATCCCATACTGAGAGAAGCATGTTTACAGGATCCATGATTCAAAGAATATGCTTTCTCCGAAGATACAAGTTATAAGGCAGCCTACCATGCCTTATGAAATAAAGCCAGGCAAGTACCCATTATTCAGCACTCTGAACCTGAAGAAAAGAGGCCCCTGCAAACTTCTCCTATGTGGGAGGAGTTTGATTCCACCATTGCTAGTCAGAAATAAGGAACTCCAACATCTGCAGCAATAGTGGACAAGTACCTACAGGAGGAATACCTGGAGAGGACCTCTGACCCACTTGTTTGGCGGAAGAGCAGAAAACAGGTCTTCCCTAGGCTCTACACACTAATGAAAAGAAGGTTGGGTGTGATGACCACTTCAGTGCCTTGTGAGTGTGTTTTTTCGAAGTGAGGCCAATTTCTTACTGAAAAAAGAAGTAGACTGGGCTCAAACAAACTATCAATGATGATTTTCTTAAATCATAATTGGGAAGGTTAAATTTATTTTTTTTATAAAGTAGTTTAGTTTAGAGTTTCTGCATTTTAAAATAATTAGCTACATGTTTTATCCATGTAAAATAAATGTTGTTTCATATTGTATTGGTCATCTACCTCCAATTAACTGATCATGATTCCGATATGTGTTAACTCTTTGTAAACTGTGTTAATAAATGCAAAAGACATTTACCGCGACAACCTATAAATTAAAAAAAAATAACGGCCAACAATATTCATCTGTGGGTAAAATTAGAGTTCCCGAACTGCTAATACAGTGTATTAATCGGTGGATTTCCAGTAATAATTAAGAGCTTTTTAATGAACCAACGATTTACGTTGAAAGTCATCATATCATTTACGTGATGCTGAATGAAGGACTTACTTTACTCCTCAAATCTAACAAAGTTGCTGATCTTACGGTAAGACTCTTCTTTTGACAGTCATTAATGAATAGTCAGTCTTGCCACTCAACGAGTCGCTGGGATTCAATGAATGGGGAAGAGTCTTTTAGTCAGCAATTCAGTCAGTCACGCCCTCACGTCTCTGAGTCAGTGTCTCCTTTGTAGTCCTTTGGGTGTGTGAGTCCTTGGAGTCAGCGAGTCTTTTGAGTCTTTCGAGTAAGCGAGTCTTTCAAGTCAGCGAGTCATTCGAGTCAGCGAGTCCTTTGAATCTTCGAGAATCATGGGAATCATGGGGATTCTGCGACTCTCTCCTTTATGAGTCAGCGCTGCACTCAGCAGCTCAGGCGGCCCAAACATTCACTAAAGAGTTGTTTCTCCCAGACCTATTGGCTCAAGTCATCACACACACCTCAGTAACTCGTTCATTTGAACGACTCGTGACTGATCGACCCAACTCTAGACTTTAGTTTTTGGGAAAAAAACAACAAATGAATGGTTTTGTGATGGCCAGCAAGCAAGTATCCAGCAACTTCACTGTAAAGCATTGAACAAGTGTCGCAGTTCAAGGATAAGAGGCTGAAGCCAGCCATATACATCACACCTGCACAAGGCAAGCAGTGAATGGGACAACTATCTATGATTCTACAGAGACTCCCTACCACCAAACAATAGCCAAGTTAGCACACACAATTTTAATACCCTTTCATAAAATTATACTGCCTTTTATCGCAAGTGGAAAAGAATCAAAACCACAGATAAATGCCTTAGGCAAAGGAATAGGATTTAGAAAACGTAAATAAATTTAAAAAAATTCTTTTCCACTTAGTGTTTCAATACTTATAATGAACCAAAAGAGTGCGATGAACCAAAGGACAATTATTAAACTTTTCTCAATGAACCTGATGCACAAATTGCAATGACAAGAAAAAAGAAATATGTAATACATACTAAATTGTGTAATGCTTACATTGAAGCAACCCATGACTACTTAGTGTTTAAAAAGGACATATTAACAAATGTTAACGGTAAAACTGATGATATCAGACCTGACCTCGTGGAAATTATGGGTATCCATGTTGAGAATACCACCTTTGTTATTTTCACAAAACTTTATTGCGCTGGCATGACATGTGTTTCACCACACTGTGGCATACTCATGTGCAATTAGTAGTCAGTTGGGTGAGAATATATAGACAGGGCTTATGCAGAGGAAAGGATTGGGGGCGGGACCCTAACTGCCTGCCTCCTCCCCCCCCCCAGCCCTTCCCATGGTTAACCCCGACACATCTCTGTTTCCCACATCTCTCCCCCACCCACTCCTCCCCCTCCATCCATTTGCCTTGTCTCAAACCTCACCAAGCCTTAACAAACGACCTCGCCCCCCCCCCCCCTCCTCTCCATTTAGCGAAGACATCTTCTCCCCCACCCCTCCCTACTCCTCCATGGGGTGTGACGAGTGGGATGTATAGGGACTAGTGTTTTTAAAAGTTTATAATATATTATTTATAGTCACCATTATGATGTACACGAAATACCTCTTGTATGCAAGAGATGAGTGTCGTGTGTAGAGTGTTTTATTGTTTGTGGAGATTAATATTTAGCAGAACACTGCAATGACAGTGATTAAATATGTATGTTTTTCAATTTTCAACCTTTTCATCATTTTCCCAATGGACAGGAGGTACATATTATGAGCAAGTGACAAGTGTGGTTTATTTAATTAAAAGTAGGCAAGGGCCTAGCCACATTGACACACCGGTTCCCATCAGATCACCGAAGTTAAGCAACGTTGGGCCCAGACGGAGGTTGGATGGGTGGCCGTCCTCCATACCTCTACCAGGGTGGCAGGAGGGGTGACACTCACTCCATACCTATACTGGGAGGCCAGAGGGAGATATACCCAGACCGGGAAGGTAGGAGGGAGGACTCCCTCCATACCTGTACTGGGAAGGTTGAGGGTGGCCCCTCCTTCATACCTTGGTGCTCTTGTCCCCTGTCTGTAAGTGGCAGGCAGGTTAAACGTGGGATGGCACAATGGACCAAATGGTCTGAGTGCCGGGAGGGCTCCAGAAGGCCCTCGCTCATCCATACAGTCTATACAGTTTAGTTAAAAGTAGTTTATATTACCAATAGGTAGGGACCCTGAAATTTCGCAAATGGATTTTTTCGCGAATTTTTTTAAAGAGCATAAAAGTTGTTTTTTTATGTTTAAAGCCCTAATAAGTGAAAATTTGCCATTTTAACGTTAACGAAATACACCGAAATTTCGCGAATAACTTTTTATTCGCGAAATTCAACGGTATTTGGCTGTTAGTGCGATATTTTGCGCGAAATTTCACTTTTTTAAACCTATCGTACGATATTTTGCGAAAATAAAACATGAAATTCTTAAGTTTTATTTTGATATGTATGTAAAACACGTAATGAAAGTCGCCATTCCAATTGGTGAAAAAATGTTTGTAAGCTCATGGTGTGAAATAAATACATAATTATTATTAACGTGACCACGCCGCTATCATCAATCTGACGGCAGTCACGCCGCAGCAAACTGATTCGGCGCCCGTGGCGGAGGGTTGGCGGCTGGAGAGTCACCGGCATGGAGGGGCGGTAAAAAGTACGAGATAGGGACATTAATATTTCCGTATGATGCGAATTTTGTAACATCCGAATCGACAGGAGGAAAAAATATTCCATCGTAAAGCTAATAAGGGGCAGCATCAAGCACATCAATTATGTCCAAAGATCGAAAAATGTTGAAGGACGACGACGGACGTTGAATAGGCGACAATTGTCCATATCAGACACAATCAGCAATGCAAAAAAAGTAAAGCAAGAAAAAGAGGAATTGATTTGTGACCCAGTTAGTACTCTGACTTTTATGTTTATGAGTTTTATGTCTATTAATTTTCCGAGAGATATCCTCCAGCACCCCTGATTTGTTGAGAAGCATTGCATATTGCATACTTTAGCAACTGAACTTTACAAGCAGCAAGATTTTATTGTGTTTAAAATTTCGGAATAACTGCAGGAGCAGGAGACATTCCAGGTGCTGATACCTGCAGCACGAAATATGCTCCACAAGTTGCCAAGAAAAGAAAGGAGCAGATAAAGGCCAACAAGTTTCAATTTTGTGTGATAAGACCACTGACAGAAAGGGTCTGTGTGTATTCATTATCTTGCTAAGGATACTGTCCTGCTCCGTGGAGCAGAAGTTCTTTTTAGGGGCAGTTAAAATGCTACAACAGGCAAATACAACTGAATGCTCCAGAGCTGTAATGGCTGTAATACAAGAATTTGAAATTTCTTACGACAATTCCATAGCTTTGGTAACAGATTCAGTTAGATACATGACTTTATGTGCCCAAATGTGTAACATTCTCTACCCTGCAATGACACACGTTTAGTGTTGGGCCCATTAGCTGAATCCTGTAGCCAATTTGTTTTCTACAGAGCTTCATGACTTGAATTTATGAGTGTCCAATGGAAAAATGTTCTTCCTCAACACTAGAAAGAGGAAACAGATATTTATTTCGTAAAAGAGCACTATCCAGAAGATGAATCAAAGACATTTCCATCACAAGTCATGACAAGATGGAATTCTTTTTATTGTCCACAAAAAATTATATTTAAATGTATCCTTTCTGCTATATTTTCCCTTCATCTTATGATCGTGATCGTGAACGTTGATATTAGCAACATACATTAAAAGTCTTCCAAAAACGTTTGCTTTGAAATTAAGCAAAATATTCAACCGTTCAAGTCAGCAATTTATATTGGGGAACATATTCAGGATATGTGACTGTGGATGAGGGAGGTGTTGCAGTGAAATACTTAGCTAAATTAGAAGAGCAAAACATTCAAATAATCAAAGTCAGTGGAACTTTTCTCAAAGAACATGGGCAACAGATAATTGACTCCATCGTCAACTTAGAGGGATCATCATTTCCTTTCATACATAACTTGCAAAGTAGAATTGATGGCCTACTTCATAATTTTAAGATAGTTAGTAAAGGTTTATTAGGCAGTCAGAAAACTTCTGCAATTAATAACCTTAAGTCAGTGGTAAGGAGGTGAGAGTTAATACAACTGTTCACAAATCTGGGGAGTTTGTTTGAGGTTAAATTAAACTAGGCTTTTAACACCAGATACCAGGATCTTGACTTAAAGTGTGGGAAAATTATTTGATGTGAAGAACATTATCCAAAACACTGAAGCATCCCTTGTGCAGACAGCAGCATCCATTAATCTTATGAATAAACTTGACAGCACAGTGCTACTTACTGGCTATTTGTGCATGCAATCTACTGTAAAAGAAAAATTGCAAAAAGGTGAGAAATTTGATGTGCTTCATACATTTCTGAGCATCATGGGAAAAAACAGTGAGTTTGTGGAACCTTGTGTAAAGGCATTGTGGGTTCCATGTTCAAATGTGGACTGTGAGCGGCCTATTTCTTCATATGGAAATATACTAAGTGATTTGAGAACCAATACTTCCCCAGAAACTTTGGAAATACAACTTAACATAATCATTGGCTCTTCATGTGACTGAGTTATGCCACGATATGTGATTCCAGTATACGTTTATTTCTTTTGTAATTTATTTTTGTTTATTTCTTATATTATATATTTACAAATGGTTATACCTTTCAACATGAGTCAACAATGAAGTCCATTGTAAGTTTCAGTTGATAAATAAACAACTTTTTCTTTTCACCCGTTTCATGAAATTCAAGATTTTTAACCTGCTGTCACTATGATAATCGATTTTTTTACAGCTTTCCCTTGACCTTTTTTACCACTTTTTAGGGTCCCTACACATTATGCTTTGAATACCCAAAGAAGCAGTACCAAGGAAATTGGTGATAGTCCACACAACACAGTCCTCGGGCTGGGTGGCCATTGAGTCACCCTTGTAATGTCGTGTATTTTGTGTGTAGCTGTGTATTTTGTTGACTATCAATAAAGATTTGATAGAATAGGTTAGAAAAATCAATTTATGTCTCTAATACAATTCTTTGCTAGTTTAAATTGAGAAATACATAAATATTTTTTTCACCGCCGGAGCATGAAATTTGCGATTTTTGCACCACTTTCCCTCGAGTTTATTTACCACTTTTCAGAGTCCCTACCAATAGGCCATATAAACTCTAGATAATTTTGTTGGCTAGGGAGAAGAATTAGTTTTTACTTGTTTCTGAGTAATTTTTATTAGGACACTGTAATGACGGTGATTTTTAAAAATGTGTGTGTATTATATGTTATTTGTTAGGGGTAATTAGACCTTTCATCTTCAAGAGGGTGGTCAAGGCGTTGTTTAAAGCGCTTGGTCCCACAATCCTCCAACACCATGCACCTCTCCTCAAACCCTTCCCCTTGCAAGCCCCCCTCCACCCCTAGAAACCCCTTCTTAACACTCCACCTCTCCCTCGCCCCCTCCAGCCATTAGAGTCACCTAGCATTTTTCCGAGAAATCCACATCCTCTTTGGTACTCATTTTTAAACTTAACGATATCTTCTCCCCTTCCCCACCAACACCCACTCCTTTCCTCAGCATAAGCCCTATATGTATATATATTCTCACCCAACCTACCGCTAAATGCACACAAGTATGCCACAGTGTGGTGAAACATGCATCGTGCCAGTGGAATAAAGTTATGTGAAGATAACAAAGGTGTTTTTCTCAACATGAAATGTTAAAGGCTTCATTGGATCCCAAAGAGCACACATGGAACTAAATTACTTACCTTAAATAAATAAGGTTGTACATCTGAGTACCCAGTATCAAATATCAGGTCTAACTCAGACTGATTGGGCATTTTGGGTACATACTCATGTTTATTCATCACCTCAGCTATATATATTATTTTCTCAGTCAACATATCACCCAATTTTTCCCTGCATTCCTGCCGCTCTGAAAAATTTAATTTAGGTATTCTTGATGAATCACCAATACAACTGATAAGTACAAAACATCTTAGTAATAATGTTAAAACATTACCAATTATATTGTAATTTACCGTGACTTCCAAAATTATTGTAATATTTTTTTCCAAAATAATGAATTTATTGACCTTTCAGTTGAAATTACAAAATTGAAACTACAAAGCTGAGATTTATAAATTCATAATACAATATCATATGTCTATTTTTTTTCTAAACATTTGAATCCCATGAGCAACAGGTTCATCAGTAGGTGCTCTTTTAACAAAGATAACTTCCTTCACATAAATAAATACAAAATTAGGATTTTATTTACATAAATCCCATACCTTTACCTTCACGGTAGATGGTTAATTACATGCATAATAATTTCAAACCACATATTACTCAACCAACAATCGTAATGAAAGATATGCATAATATTTTATAGTTCCAATAAATAAATGGTTATTACAAATAAATAAACTCTATAGTAGTAAATGTTTTGTTGTTTTAGTCATTAAATAAAAAACATTACTTTTCCTTTGCTTTGGAAAATGATTTTTGATTCACAATTTCAGAGGGTAAACTATTGAGTATTCTCGATGCAATAACTTGCATCCTTGTTGCACCATAGTGATAGCAGTATTTTGGCACCATGTAATACAGTAGACCCCCGCTTCACGATGGATTCACTTTACGATGGATTTACTTTACGATGGATTCGCTATGCGATCTGTATACTAGGAATTTTAAAACGTGCTGATTTTGGGTGTGCCCATTAAAATTCCCCATTTTGATGATTTTTTGCACCCATAATTTGTTATTCATTCAGTATTCCTGGCCTTATTTGTTAATGGACAGCATTTTTTATCATAGCAACATTTACACATTTAATGATGTGTGTAATTAATTATGAGCTGTTCGCGCAATTACAGCAAATCGAGCAAATGTTGAGGTGATTAGCGCTGCCACCAATCAGTGCCAACGAGATAATGCAGCATTCCTTTAGTAGTCAGGATCACAACTATGAGAATTCAGATTCAGGTTTTCATTAGCCATTATAGAGACATCATTTTGTTTACCAACTTGTAAAAATATGGGAGCTTCCACCGAAGAGTAACTTATTGTTAGAGCGCATTACCTACCAACAAAGTGATATGATTCCTTAATGGATAAGCTGGCGTGAGATAATGAGTCACATCAACGTTTCTCAGCGAACGTTAGTGACACACTGTGATGGCTTATCTAAATTTGCATCGAAATTCGCGCCCCTTATGACTTTGCACCGAGATACCGAGAGAATCTACATCACATTGCCTTCTTGGTCGCTGATGCACTCTACCCGCTCTACCGTTGAGTATCAGTCTTCGAGCGTCATCCATGTGAAGTGGTATTATCGAAGAAGGGCGTGGTTCTTTCTACGAACTGTCTCTTTTCCAACCGCATTAACCATTCGAAACAAAAATTGCCAGACTGTTGTGTCCCAAATGGCGGAACGCGACGCTGACGAGAAGCAATTCGAGTGGCAAAATTGCTATCGTAGGGGGGTTTTAGGCTTTGAAGAGTTTAAACTCACACGTAATGCAGTGGATAAGATATTTTATTTACAGCAGCCTGAGGACGAACAGTGCCTTCAGCCACAGACTTCAGAATTGTCCACTTATACAAAAATCCTTGAGCATTTATACCATTTCAAAGGTTTACGGGGAGGTGGGATGAGGATAAGGATGGAGGAAGGTTGTGGTGGGTGAGGAAAATCCTCCCCTTTCCATTCACCAGACATGACCATTCAAAACAATCTAGACACATTAGGTTAGGGTCGCTCTACATTTCCGTCGCTCAAAACAGCCGGCTTTAACATACACAAAGCAGCTGGCTTGCGACACAAGAATATCGACAGAAATAAACACTATCCCTCACTTGGGCGGCAGGTACACCACGATATAACATATACCAGACATGAATACAATCTATCACTTAAGAACAGTCGTGTATGACAAGACGTAGGTGGTTCATCATGGTAAATTTCTGCAGTGACCCTGCCCCCTTGAGTGCAGCTCAAGCAGACAATAACAAATAAAACCAAGCAAGAGATAGTGAAGAAACACGATGAGGGTGCTCGAGTTAGCACTTTTATGTTGTCATTGTTCTTCTTGTGTGTTTTGTGTTCTCTTTTGTTGAAGTACTAATTTAGTGTACAAAATGTTAATGTAAATTAATATTTGAAAAGAATTAGAGTTGTCATGGAGGGCAAGTTTGTTTACTAACAATTGCAATTCTCACAAGAAACCTGACACTAACAACATGTGTTTGTGATTCGAATTATATCACTTATTATATGGTTCAGTGTCTGGGAGTTGAATTTATTAGTTAAGATTAATTAAAACTCAATATATTTATCGACTTATGGATGTCTCTAAGAAGGTTGTGGGTCCCTAAAGTAAACAACCAACCCCCAATAACTCTCCCAGCCTTAAAGAGTCAGGTCAGCTATTCAGAGAAAAGGGCTTTGAGTGAAGGTTCTCCCCTCTGCTGCTATCTCTTTTGTTATTCGGCTATTAAATCTCCAAGGGATGACCTTGACTGGGAGAATGATATCAATGCTGCTGGCTTTGAACAAGGAGAAGGAAGATCTTTGGAAATGGAGACAGGCGAGCGACGATAGCGATGTGCACGTGAATTATTATTCGTAGAAAGGTTACTGACTGATCCATTTTTCGTCCATATATGATTATATGCTACTTCTCACTCCAACTTGGCCTATTTCTGTCATAACTCAATGTCTAATTTTGAGTACATAATTTTAGAAAGCTCGCAACGTCACTTTCTATGTACTTGTTTCTAAAGGTATTTATGAGGTAATTACGATGTAGAGATGATGGCGTGATACCAAATGAAAGATGCCTAATTGCCTTTATAATAATAATAACGGTAATAGTGCCAATTATTTATTTCAGATACATATTTTCATTGTAATTAATGACACTATGCGAACGCCATAATTCTTGAAAGTTTCCTCAGCAGAAAATTACAAAGAAAGCACACTCAACACGCAATGTGCTAATAAGGCAATCTCAGAAAATATAATACCTAGTTTTCATTCAAAGATATTCAATTCCTCAATCTTTGAACATAGGCAAATGTTACCAATGATTTGCGTACCCCTTAGTCACTCACTTCCCAAATTCGCAAACCATGGATCAGAAAAAAGTGTATCAGTTATAACCTTAATTCTGTTTTAAATTTCAATCTCCTATTATTCAGATTTTACTGCCTACCCCTTAAACCACCAAATACGCACTACAAATAAAGTGTTATTGATTAAAAACACAGTTTTATCCAATGCTATGACTAACTTCAATGTGTTCAAAATTGAAGCATAAAATTTACAGATTGTACAATTTTCATTAAATTTTAATCACAAAGAAATGTATATGCTTGTCATTCACAAATCGATGCGTAATTACATCTGCAATTGTACTTTTCAGAAGGGAGAGTGGTCGAGAGTAGTTAATGTTGAATCATTTTCCAAGAACTAAAGCATTCATACGCGATAAAATTTTATACCTATCAATCTAACCAAGGCGCCATCAAATTTTTGTCATTGATGAAGTTGGCCCATGCCCACATAACCTTTTCACATCAACAAGGACGATAAGAGGTAGCTTTTAAATCCATGACTACGCAAACATTGATACGTACTTGTGTCGACTAATTTTCATCAAATGACGCAGGAGACGGTACAAATAAAGGGCTTAAAACCAACCTAACATCCATAGGACACACGAAACAGCCTTCGAAACCATATGAGAGCACGACCAAATCTATTCCTTCCGTATACGCCACAGGATATCATAAATCAAAGGTTGGAAAAGTCGCATTTCAAAGTTGGAAATACGAGAACTTCGTGACGACACTAAAACATGGTACACTGCAAATTCCCCCGATTCCGCAGAAATCCAGCGCGACGCGAGCGCAAAATTATTCCGTTTGAAAGTGAGCCACTGCTCCGTAGCATTCCCAAGGCCACACTACGCAGTCATCACTTCAGATACTGTATTACTTGCCGTTTTGCCTTCAAGCACAGGGCAATTACCATGCAAAAAGGAGGGAAACACCACCCTAGAAATAAGCTCGCCATTCACCATCCCACCACGGCGAAATTCTACGCAACGGCGCTTCGGAAAATACGACTTCCGAGGCAACTTCAGTCGCGGCAGGAAGTGGGAGTCGGGGCAACAGTGAGACGGAATCGCGTCGATATACGATGGACCCATACATCACCCTATTTTGGGGTGTTCAAGGCCTCAACCAACACGCTTGGGCACGCGTTTCGGGGGATACTTTTAAGAAGTATTCTTGGGCCTTGGGTGTTTCACTCTCTCGCGTCCATTTATACCCAATTCGCAGTTCCGTTTTCTCCGTACGATTGAATACCTGAAGTGCTGTACTTACATCCGAGAGCAAGCAAATGAGTTTGGTGGGCGGCATTATTTTGCCCGCATCTCAAAGGTACCAAAAAATACTTTTCCGGCTATTTTTTAAGGAATTACGATCATTGGTTCTACATGCATGAGCAAATATAGTACTTGAATTCCGTTAACATCAATAGCGTTCGCCGTATTTTTCGGATGAACAGGGCCCATGTTTCAATAAAGTTAGATACTTTTTAATGTCCATGTGAAAAAGGTGACAATTCATATAATATCGATGAAGTCCCCCCCGTGGATATTGTCGATATTCATGATGAATAAAACACTTAGTAATCTTCCACAGATGTATTGAATGGCACGAGAATTTGTACCAATCAGTGGCATAATCATGTGCATATGATTATGCCACACACACGTCTGGGCAGATGATTATGCAACAGAGTGATGAAACCCGTCGTGCCATTCAATAAATCCGTGGAAGATTACTAAGTGTTTTATTCATCATGAATGGCTACACCCATGTTTCAATACATTTTGATACTTTTTAATGCCCCTGTGAAATAGGTAACATGTCGATCAACTGCCCCCCATAAAACATATCTACGCCGCTGTTTCAGATGGTCGACGGTCGCGCATGTTCAACACCGACTTTAGGGTAAATGAAAGAAACAGTATAGTCCACGAAACATAGACTATAACTACTAGACAACTAACATAAAATTCAATAACTTTGGCCTCATTGTAAGGAAAATATCAAATATCAGCAACTTATTGCATTCCCATTCAAGATATTTTTCAAAAATAAAAGCTAGGATAAGGTACGGCGCACAGTGGGCCAAACTGAAAAAAAGCTGGTCAAAATTAATAACTCTAATAATTACCAGTCCATATGCAACATGAAGTGCATTTCTAAGGTATTTTGGGCTGATAAACATGATTTTATCATTATTTTTTCAATATATTTTACGGATACAGCGCTATTAATTGTATAAACATTAAATATGCAATGACAAAGCTTAATTTCGATGGTTGAGTGGTCTAGTTGGAACTCAAAATTTCCTGTGATAATTATCAAAATACTGTAATTAATAATGCTAGGAGCTATAAAATCCGTAAAAAAATTGTCTAAGTAGAATTTTAATGCATAATACATTTTAACAAATTATGAATACTGCAACGGAATGGGAGGAATTGAAAACATGTTTCTCGATGGAAATAAACTTGCATCAAGTTAAAATGTTAAATAAATACAATTTTAAAGCTAAGCTTACGTAGACAACATTTTCACAAAAAAATAAATATTTAATTCATTTTTTATTGCAAAATTAGTTTGAAATTGCTATATTCCAGTCAATTTCATTTTGCTATACTTTTGTCGCACTACTGGGATCAGGATTCAACATAAATGTAAGCCAGAGGCAGAGACCATGATAATTTATTATTTAAATTTTAATATAAAACAAATATTTTTCAATAATATAATTGTCAAAAACTTGAATAAATATTTTTAATAATAATATTTTAAAAAAGGGTCACTCATCCTCTGATGACTCGTCATCACTCTCATCTTCACATTCGTCATTCCCATAGTCAATTAGTTTTTTCACTTCTGGATCTAAATCTTCCTTCGGTTTACTATTTTGAAATGAAATTGAAGATATCAAGGGATCACAGGTGAACAGCAATCTCCGAAATATATATTTATTAGTCGCCTCTCTTGATATCCTCCGCGTATTGTGATGCCGGAATTTCCTAATTTCCTTAATCCTTGATTCCGAGGCATCTTCTGGAAGCTGCCCGATGGGCAGAATTGCTTTCTTGGATATATCTGCACCATGAATCAGAAGCTTGTGCACCGTTGGTGGCATATAATACCAAGGGTATTGCCTCACGTATAATTTCGCTGTTGCTAGACAGTATTTTCTGAACTCTTTGTGATTGAGTGATCGACTGCTTGAAATTACTTTCAAAATATTTTCAAACCTTGAAATCAGTTGATCATGAAGCCCTGAAAAATATTAAAATAACTAAAAATCTCACTAAACTTCAGCAGCGATGTTTTCTTTAATTTGAAATAGTTGTCAGTTTCTCTTACCGGTAATATTTGCTGATAATTTAGGGTCCGAAAAACAGCGTCTGTGTTACCATCGTTTGTGGTGCCATATCCTGGTTTTGGTACATCTATTATCAGTCCAATTTTCTATTAGCCATTTACTATTATTAACTCTGAAGTAGCTCTCCCTTCGCTGCACCTTGTTCCATTTCTCAAAATATCTAGTGAAAAAGCATGTTTGTAGGCACTTCGTCAAAATACCTTTCGCATCGGTATCTCCATTCAATTGAAATGTTTCAATCAAAAAATCAATCACGTTTTTTCTCACGTGCCGTAATTTTTTTTCTCTACAATTTTTCATGAAGCTGCAACCCTGTCACTTCTCTACTCTCCATGGTTTCTTACAAATTTAGTATAAAACACTACAAAACGAAATTAAAAATAGCAGGTAATCACTTCCATCGACAGCCTCACTATCATCATTCTTACATGAGTAGCAAAAAACAAATTACTGACTCCAACTCGGAATCCATTTTAAAAATTAAAATTTTGCTTACCAAACTGCTTCTCGTATGATTGGAAAGCAAATTTTTCCGCAATGGATGCGACGTACACATAGTTAAGGCACGACGAAACGGAGACGGGTGCAAGGAGACTTTGGTTTCCAGGTACAAGTAGGTAACTATATTCTCATTTGAAACGGTTCTAACGTTGAACAGATCAACCCAGTGTTTCACAGCACAGTCACTTACAGTGGATGTTCACTCGACGCTCTCTAGGACAACTGATGCATGTGGTACGCGAAAACAACCAGAAAACCCCTAAGGAAACTAACTAAGGATTCCGTTTGGCGGAATAAGTGGCGGCAAGGGTCTGCAAAAAGAGGCAAAAAAGGTGTAAAAAGAATAACTTTAGATAGCTACCAATGGATTAGGGGAAGTAGAAAAGAGTCATTATTGGCAAGGTTGTAAAACCAGTATTGTGGGGCCAGCAAGCACGGAGGGACGCAAGTCCTCAACCAGCTGGCGCGGGCACATGCCGCTGCACGCGCATGACCACGAGCCTTCCCCTAAATCCCTCGACCTCAGTCTGCTCAACATGCCTGAGGGAATTCCACAATATTCATGGAAAATCCTTTCTAAGTTATTTTAGCCCATAACTCTGCTGAGAAACGTCCCAACGACCTCCTCATTGTAGAATCGCCAGTCGCCAACGTTGCGAGAAGTTGCAATTTGCGACAAGGTTTACATTGAATTTAGCCATTTAAGTACAATGTGAAAACATCAATATGAAAAGTTATTCATAAAATATCTATTCAAATTACCAATGTCATTGAACTGGCATTCATTCGTCTTTATACTCGGAAATTATATACTTGCTTCGCTTAGACCCCATTAGTGGCCGCCACTGTGGCCCGAGTGGCCGGGGTGGTTTTAAATAAAAATGGTTGTTAAAATTAGAATCGCAAGTTATCGCAAAAATTTCCTTCTGAATATTGTTCTATATGCTTTTCTCTACCACACAGTGCAAATAACTCCGTGTAGCCTGATGTCGATAAAAACGATAATTAACGTTAAACATACAAGTTAATGAAAAAACAGCACAATTTTTGAAAAAATATAAAAATATTAAAATCCAAATAAAACGGAACAAACTTTATCTTCATTCATGCAATAAATATGAATTTTGGGGATCAAAATACTTAAAAACCAACATTATAAATAACGAATCTTTAATAAAGCTTTATATCTACCTATTTTCCACGGAAAAATTTCGGTCGCCAAAATCACCCTGACATGCTCTACTTTGACCAGCTGTAAAAAATTTCATGGCGTATCCCATGCTCTGTATAGTACCCTATCTTTAAGAGCATATGCTTAATAATATAAATCAACTGTTTTTGGTTGGTTTTCACGAACATCATTTTTCGACTTTTGGCCAGCTTTTTCGGATTTTGGCCCACTGTGCGGCGGTGCAATCTGGAGAGGCATTGCTAAAAAAATACAGAACTTCTGACGTTTGTACATATGGCATCAGAAATGTAACGGTATGTACAGCTCTCGCGAAAGCTTATGGCGTTCGGATGCGCGGCGTTTGTGTTGTCCACGTCATACAAATTCCAATTTTTTAAATGAAAAGATACATGGCACAAATGCCATGTTTTCGCTTTCCCCTACGTCCCATTTCCCTACCCCTTCCACCAAAAGTTACCCCTCCACGACGTCTTCTTCTGCATATCCGAACGCCATAAGCTTTCGCGAGAGCTGTAGTTCGCATGTTTTTTCAAAATTTTATCAAAAAATAAACATTATTTATCGTACGATATTTTGTAAAATCGCACAATAAACCTTCAATTGATATGGTTTTCTCAGCGCACGACGTGAAAAAGATAAGTTAAAGCCATGCATATTTAGTTAATGAATGAGAAGTTCAGTTATCAAAAAATATATTTCATGCGTCATTTATATTACTTTATTTACTACATGTTTCTTAAAACAGCTTAAAGTTTAAAATTAAAATCGAATATGGTCCCTATTGTGGGAGAGAAAAATCTTCTACATCTACATCTACATCTACATACTACCCCGCAAGCCGCCTCAATAGGCATGTGGCGGGGGGTGTTAGGACACCAGCCGCTTAAAGATAAAAAGGAAACGCTCTAATGAAATTACGCCTAGCATTTATTGAAGTCCCTTATTGTTCGGGGGAAAAACGAATTCCCATACCTATCCGTTCGGCAAAATATCTCTCTTAATTAATCGTTTCTGTCGGACCTGGAAACATAGTGGGGTTCTAATATGATGTTCTCCGTGTCGCTCTGAAAGATATCTATTCTCAATTGTTCAAGCAATCTAAACCTAGCGCGCAGCCTCCGAGTCTCTAGCGGTTCCCAGCCTAATTCGTTTAACATCTGTGTAACGCTATCAGTACGCCCGTAGCTGTTTTTGACGAATCGCGCAGCTTTCCTTTGTATTTTATTAAGTTCCCGGACTAAGTCTTTCTGCACCGGATCCCATATGCTCGCTGCATATTCAAGGTTTGGCCGGACGAGTGCGAAATAGCACCTCTCTTTTACTTTTTCATCCGAAAATCTTCCCACAATACGCTTGACGAATCCTAGCTTCTTCAGAGCTCTGCCACAAATATTTCTTATATGTGCTCCCCACGATAGGTCCGAAGTTATCGTAACTCCTAGATACTTCACTTCATCTGTCGCCTTTATGTTAACACCATCCACAGCATATACATGGGAGTAGTTGGACGACTTCCGCAAGAAATGTACCGCCGTGCATTTGCTCAGATTAAGTTCGAGTCCCCACTCTTGGCTCCACACATGAACGTTGTTTAAATCCGATGATAGAGTTTCAATTTTGGTACAACTACCTTAAATTCCGCGTATAGGAACAAGAAATTGCACAGATTCCCGCATTTTTCGGGTATTCACCGAAACAACGAACGCGGGAAACGAGGAAAAAACGCAAGAAATTTCGAATCAACGCCTACGATTGAACAAGAGTTTGTAGCCACTGGACTGAACGGATAGCTTAAAATTAATTTTCATAAAAATATAACGACATCAAAGGAAGTATTAGAATGACAAGTTGGAGAATGCGTACAGAAGATCGTGAAGACTGGGCTAACATTTTCGGAGAGGCCAGGGCCCTACAAGGGCTTTAGCGCCGAGGAGTAAGTATAACGACAGGAGATCACCAAGCGAACAAATGATCACACCAAAAAGAAAAAATTACCGTGCCCATCCACGACTGCATTCGCCTTCCTGTTCAAGTAAACTCTGCAGTACGGGCATAGGACTCATTCACCTTGAAGTAAGACCACTGCTGATAAACGCTGCAAATAGAGCTTTGCGTCGCGATATGCTATTGCTAATTACGTCCGTGGCACTCACACGAGCGATGCATCGCCCCACAATTTATTATCGCAGGAAGCAGATTGCGACGATCCAGCGATCTATTCCATCGAGAGTGTAGATTAGTCTCCGGCTGGATTCTTCAGTCACGGGATCGTTTTCAGAATAGGAGCTTCTACTTCGCCTCTAGCTTGACAAGGACGAGAAATGCAGTAGCGAGTCGACCATGCATTGTTTACCACAGAAAGAAGACAATGCGGTGACCCTTGGTCAGTTAATGTTAATTTCGTACACAGTCGAACTACCCAATCCCATTACCCTACCTCAGTCTCGATCATCACCCCGACCACAATTAACAGGGCAGCACTAGAAATGTCATATCGGCGAACGATTGATAATGGCTTGCAAGCGTTGGTACAATGGTTATGTAAAGAACGAAATCTTGGGAAAAAATAAAAAAACTCAACATATAATGTCCACGATACTATTAAAAATATTTTAACCAATAACTTAATTTAATTTAATAACTCATTTAGTTTAATTATTTTTTATAGCGTCGGTGTTTAGTGGGTGAAAAGTCTCGTGATTCGGCTGTCACTTTGAGTTTCTGTCACTCTGGAGAGATTCTGGGTACGTTCAGTAGATGACATTCTGGGATTTGTAGATTCAGAATTTGAAACTTACTTTTATTTTCTTACTGTAGGTATTCACTTTCTTATTCTGAATTTTGGCATTTTCCCCAAATTTTCACGAACTCTTCAATTTTCACGACTTAAATCCCTAAAATTATTTTAAACCTTTTACAAATTCAGTTTTTTCGTGGTTATATCCCTTGAACCAATCTGATACCTTTTTGAAGAACCCACTCGTAAACTCTTTGGACGATTTTACGTGAAGTTACACGGATTTCCGCTGACGGCGATACGAGATACTATACCCATACTTGGCGGTCATCAAATCAAAGGTAACCATTAATATTGCTTTCAACCAACCTCTTTCGAATGGCGCATGATCTACTCCAACATCAGCAACTTTAAAAGTCACCGGCCGATAGTCACACAAATGTGTGAAATTCACAGTGACAAAATCATTTGCCTGTACTGGGATTCGAACCCAGACCCCTCGATAGTGCTGTTTTTACTGTGAATTTCTCACAAATGTGAAACGTGAGACCATCAGCGGGTGACTTCGTCAAAGTTACTGCGCGGCCAGTTCCGCAGCTCTTTGAATTTGTCTTAGTAAACACCTACATATTCAAATTCGGGATTAGCCTCTTGGACCGTGGCGCTTAGCGCACGCACAAGGGTACTCCATCACAGTGTATGCACGGTACCTATGAGGACACCTCACTCGAGGGGAACCTGATTTAGGGGGTTCAAAAAATCGATTTTTTTAAATTTGCTTTAATCGATAGAAGCATTATCAGAGAATATCCTCTAAAAATTTGAGGACGAGATTCTCATTAATTAACGATCTCTAAGCATATAGAAAGCGTCGTATGCCAACAATCACGCTGCCGGTGAGGGTGGCGGTGCCGTCCTCCCTCGTCTTCTGGAGAGGAAATCGGGTCCTCACGTGCTCCGACTAAAAGAGTTATGTCAGCACCTTTGCATATTGCGTGTTACCATTTCGTTTATCAAGGCCGCCGAGTCATCTCAAAGCTGACACCATAATCGCAGAGGGAAGGGACTTACCAGCACTCCTAATTGTCGAAAAGATAGGGAAGATCGGGCGCCCAATAAAGTCGCCCTCCTTAGTGCATATGGTCAGTCCAGCTCAGCTTTTTTGTCAAGAAGACGTTTGTGAACAGCAAAATGGAATCTTATCCGAAAGGGAAACATGGAGAAACTGAGCGTGCACCAATACCGCGAAAAAAGCGTTTTCACGGCAACAGATTTACGAAAGCAAGTGATGAAGGTTCGAACGAAGGGGCGCACTCGAGTACCTCAACGCGAAAGCTCAGTAGTAGGATTGATTACGATACTGTGCATATTCCGATGCATTTTTATAGAACTGAGGAGTTCGCGAACGTACAGCTTCTTAAAATCGCACCACTCCCGATGCTACATGCTCGACACGACTTCTTGCCGAGGCGACTTGACAACTCTTATCGGGTGGCATGAGATTGCTGACCGCCGCGGTAAACGGCTTCCTCCAAGGAAATCGGCCCGCTACGGAAATAGATACCGTAAACATTATAGAGAGAACTCGTTGGGAGAGAAAACCGTGGGAAAGCGTCATCCTGAAAGGTCTCGTCAACACGTACAGAAGCGCAGGTCCGATTACTCTCCATTGGAAACGCACTAGGTGGCATACAGCAAATAGGTTGAATTTCACCGTGAAAAAACCATTTCACTGGACCATGATCCGATCCCGGATCTCCCCAATCGCCGGTACCTACAAGTACAAGCAAATTTCGCAACGAAATTCGCATTGAATTAAGATGGCTTGGCGGTGTAACTAAAAATTTCTGAACTAGGAAAGTATGGCCATTCTTTTCCACTTGCTTTGCCGCCGAGCGGGGGTCGATTGGCCGAAACCAAGTCACGTGACGAGACCACCATTTCTGGATCGCAACTGCATTGTGAGGTGCATTAGTTAACGTTGAAGACTTAAGAGTGTTTGCTTGAGATTAAGTCGTATCATACCTCAGCGCTCCACACGTCCAGAAAAAGGAAAAAAAACATTTTTTTTGCTGCCAACTGGTGCAAAACACGAAGAAAGGAGGAAAATATGGCTTAACAAAAATATCCAGCGAGACTGGACTCCCGGTAAAGATATACTATACCGTATCTTCCTGTATTCTTGTTTCAGGTTACAACGTATACGGGATAAATCTCTATATTATGGGAATTGCATGCGTGTAGCTTTGTTTCTCGAAACTAATCTGTTTGAAGCAAGTGGTTATCTGCTTAGTGTAAGAATAGTAGACGGAGCGATCTCATCGGCTCGCCTTAGTACTTGCAAATATCATGAGTCAACATCTACATACTACCCCGCAAGCCGCCTCAATAGGCGTGTGGCGGGGGGTGTTAGGACACCAGCCGTTTACATATAAAAAGGAAACGCTCTAATTAAACTACGCCTAGCATTTATTATAGTCCCTTTTTGTTCGGGGGAAAAACGAATTCCCATACCTATCCGTTCGGCAAAATATCTCTCTTAATTAATCGTTTCTGTCGGACCTGGAAATATAGTGGGGTTCTAATATGATGTTCTCCGTGTCGCTCTGAAAGATATCAATTCTCAATTGTTCAAGCAATCTAAGCCTAGCGCGCAGCCTCCGAGTCTCTAGCGGCTCCCAGCCTAATTCGTTTAACATCTGTGTAACGCTGTCTGTACGCCCGTAGCAGTTTTTGACGAATCGCGCAGCTTTCCTTTGTATTTTATTAAGTTCCCGGATTAAGTCTTTCTGCACCGGATCCCATATGCTCGCTGCATATTCAAGGTGTGGCCGGACGAGTGTGAAATAGCACCTCTCTTTTACTTTTTCATCCGAAAATCTTCCCACAATACGCTTGACGAATCCTAGCTTCTTCAGAGCTCTGCCACAAATATTTCTTATATGTGCTCCCCACGATAGGTCCGAAGTTATCGTAACTCCTAGATACTTAACTTCATCTGTCGCCTTTATGTTAACACCATCCACAGCATATACATGGGGATAGTTGGACGACCTCCGCAAGAAATGTACCGCCGTGCATTTGCTCAGATTAAGTTCGAGTCCCCACTCTTGGCTCCACACATGAACGTTGTTTAAATCCGATGATAGAGTTTCAAAGTCAGAGTGATCACTAATTTCACGATAGATGACAGCGTCGTCGGCAAATAAACGTATTTTACTGCTAATTCAAGAGCATAGATCATTTATGTATATAATGAACAAAAGGGCGCCGATCACACTTCCTTGTGGGACACCTGATGTCACTTTAACTACATCAGAGCTAATTCCGTCAAGAACTACTTTTTGCTTACGATCACTCAGAAAGTCGCGTATCCAGTTTACTACTGTTTCGTTTAGGCCGCATGACTGTAATTTGTATAAAAGTTTGTTATGAGGTACCATGTCGAAAGCTTTCTTAAAATCTAGAAATAATGCGTCAACTTGTCTTTTCGATTCACCAGATTTGAGAACGTCACGAAGAAAGAGCGCGAGTTGTGTTTCACATGATCTACCTATGAGCTAACGACGATATGTTCGAGTATCTTGCCTATAATCGACGTTAATGAAATTGGTCGATAGTTCCCTGGGTCGTGTCTGTTTCCCTTTTAGAATATCGGTGTAAAGTTTGCAATTTTCCAGTCTAATGGTATCTTTCCTTCAGACAATGACTTCTTGAATATTATGACTAAGAACGGTGCGATCTGTGGCGCTAACTCCTTGAGGACACGCGCGGGTATTCCCTCCGGACCCGGAGATTTACTATTTTTTATCGACTGTAGCTGTTTAGTTATCTCATCGCGTTGAATAGTGATTTCTTTCATCGGTTCCTCAGTGAATGAAATTTCAAAATTACATGTAGTATCGTCTGTAGTGTATACACTTTCGAAGTGGGAATTGAACGTGTTAGCTTTGTCAATATTTTCGGTGACAAGTTTGCAATCTTTATCAAATAACAAATCTACGGTTGAAGATTTTCCCTGAAGCTCTCTCGCATATGACCAAAAATATTTCGGATTTTCTTCGAGTAATTCACCGAGTACTTTTTTCTTGAAATTTCGCAATGCAGTACGCATTGATTTCTTGGTTTTTGAACGTTGCGCAGCGTAAATTTCTTTTGCTTCAAGCTCCTTCGCTTTGTCACCTACCGTAGTGGACTTTTTGAGCAAGTTTTACAGTTTTCTCTGTCTCTTAAGGTCCCTCCTAACATCGTTGTTATACCAGCGAGGTTTTTCACTGTCGCATTTAAATTTTTGCGGAATATATTCGTTGATTCCCTGTCGTAGAATTTCTAAGAAATATTTCCATGATTCATCAGTGTTTATCCTCTGTTTTAGCTACGAAGTCCGTGTACGAATCATTAAGCATCTCGCAAACTTTGAAGAAGTTGCATTTATCAAATAAATAAATATTGCGTTTCGGTTTTACAGCTGACTCTACTTCAATTTTTAAGGTTGCAAAAATTACTCTGTGATCACTTATGCCGTCAATAATATCGAGTTGTTTTATCAACTTAGGATGGCTTACTGCAAAAAGGTCTAATATTTTATTTTCTCTCGTAGGCTTGTCAACTACTTGGGAAAGTGAGTGATTAGCAAGTGTGTTGAGTAAGATCTCGCTGATTTCCCTATTCCTAGAATTCGGTTTTACAGTGTAAGAATCCCAATTTATAGATGGCAGATTAAAATCTCCCCCAATAATTATTACACTTTTACTGGCTCCCACAGTAAATGCGGATATTTGATTTTCTAATTGGTAAATAACATCAACTTTGGAGTTTGGAGGTCTATAAAAAGAGCAAACATGTATACTCCTTTTCTTTCGTTGTTTAACTGTACACCGCACGCTTTCTATTTCACTGTCCGTTATTTCGTGGGCGGTGCTGTGTAAATGTGATTTAACTGCTAGAAAAACTCCGCCACCTGTCCTATCGCTTCGATCGCATCTGTAGATTTTATATCCTGTAGGAAAAACTTCGCTGTCGCTTACATCCTCAGTAAGCAAGCTCTCCGTTACTATGACCACGTCTGCGTCCTGAAATATATGCTCGATTTCAGCGCGCTTGTTTTTAACGCTACGGCAATTAACTACTATAAAGTTAATGTCATATATTGTAGATTGAGTGTCGGTTGGTTCTTTTCCACGCTTATGGGTATTAGGTGGGCGAATTTCACTGGAAGTGCTTATTACATTTGATATAATTTCTTTCACTGGAGTACGCGCTTTGGGAAAATTGTCACAATTTACTGGCTTTAGCGCTCCTAAGTTTACTTGGATGTGAAAATTTTCGCAATGCGGATTTCCTCGGAGGCTACGTTTGGTTAAATCTTTACAAATCCCACTAGATGACCTACCCTCTAGTCAAAAAAATATCTACAGTGCTCAAAAATCCTACGAGCCACCCGTTCAGACGCCCTTTTGGAATAATGCACCCCAGACGAGTTGAGGGGAGCCCGGCATGATCTAAGCACCGGCCGAAGATCCACGAACTCTGCCCCAATGCTCGCACAGAATTTCCACAGCCTCTTGTTGATCCAGGCAATCCTGCCCCAAACTCGAGGGCCGCAGTCAGTCCGTGGAACAATGCTGCAGATGGATAGTCGCAGATCGACACCAGTGCCCCTCCGAACGCCATCCACCTCCGAGGTGGTACGTAATGATGATGAATAATTGGCAGCATGATGAATAGAGAATGAAAAAAATGCAGTTAACTTGACCACGTTTCAGCAGAGCATATATTTATTATGTTCTAAAAATGGCCCAATAAAAACGAGATTATTAACATGGTCAAAAGCTTTGTATCCGTACCTTAGGATGCATTTCTTATAGCTGAAATGGCCGCCATTCGTCTGCTTGCGTGGATGCATCGAAATCCAGCACTACTCCGTTCGAATGATTAACAGGGCGTCGCTATACATCGCGAGTGAGTAATGAAATACTATTCATGCATTATAATATGGGCAAAAACTTTACAATTTTAGGCAGGAGTAACTGCACCGGCGTGCGTGGCAATTCCAGCGTTTAAGCCGGTAGCAAATTTTAGCTCAGGGACCCCTCTTTGTCTGCTTTATGACGTTTATCTTATGATGTCATTATGACGTTTTATTATTAAAGCTCTCAGATGTGGCCTCCCGTGCGCCGAAACATACTGTCGTGAAGGAGAGGACGGATATATTAAATATAAAGTCGGGAGTCTTTTGGCTCATTTGAAACCACTACTGTGCCTTCAGCATTTCAATTGTCGACTATTTACTGACATACGTATTGTCTGCCCTCTCTTCATGACGCATTATCATGTTTTTTAACGAATAAGTTGTATCTTCATGAAAGTAAATCCCTTTTATTTTGCCATTTTGCATACAACAGGGTGTCCAGCGGCTGCGACTTTTCAAATTCCCTGACAATTCCCCGACTTTTCACTGACTGACTTCCATTTTCGATTTTTCCATACTAAAAATGGCATCTTGCTGCTATTAAAAATAGCACTTGTGTAGAATGTTTCGCTTGTTTTGAGCCTAATTGTGGAAGTTTATCCTGTTTTCTACGTATGTCGCGTGTACATGGGAGATAAATGATAAAACTTAAATTTTGAAATTAAATATTAATTTCTTTTTTAAAACACTATTTATTAAATTACCATTTCTTAACAATTTGTGACAACTTGCATTTCAGTCTCATCAATAATGAAAGAAATAAAAAATGAACTTCAACGGACGAAGTTACATCTGTCTCATTGCATTTGGTTGATTTCAGTTGAAAAAGCCTTAACAAGGGCAACCATTTTCTATGCCTGATGCGGGAAAAAATATTAAATCGTATCTTTCCCGGCGAATCATCTTGCGTCTTAGTTAGAAGACGAAGTTATACCCACGGCTAATAAGACGCATGCTGATTTTTGGGGCACATTTCGGAGTAAAAAACAGAGCGTCTTATGGGCTGGGAAATACGGTAGTTTTCGAACACCCGATTTCAAAATTCCCTGATTTTGGACGAAATTCCCTGACATTTCTCTAATTTTTCCCTGGCGTGTCAAATTCCCTGAAATTTTCCGGTTTTCCAGCTTTTTCCTGACGCTGGACACCCTGTACATCTCTCCTTTCCCCACGAGCCGAAAAGAACGGACGCACTAGCAGACGACGAAGTTGGCCATACATTCCTACTAAAGAACTTTAGTGCTACTGGCTTACACCCCATACCGGCAATTGGGAGATCCGGGTTCGAATCCCGGTCAAGTCAAATTATTTTTTTCACGCAGAATTTCACTCTTTGGTGTACATCTTTGCACCCGTGCGCGTGACTGCGTACAATATCATTTGTGCAATCACAATGATTGGAAAATTGGCACAAGGTGATTTTTTTCGAGGGAGGTTCCCGAGACTGTGGTGATACAATTGCTCTTGGGAGTGGCTGCAAGTGGAGCACTATGATCCTAGTTTACGCCATCGTAACTGAACGCATAAGGAATCGAAGAGCGGAAACGTAGTTTTACAATAGGAATCAGCACGGCACAGTTCCTAACGGTTCCCCCCCTTCATCTGACTCGAAAGCGTGGACCGTAATCCCCAACACACGACAGTCCTTTAAAATCTCCCTACTCAACAAAAATGATTCCCTACCCAATTAATTTATCTGCAGAATGGATCAATACGTCTCGTTAAGAGTAGAACTGATTCGCCAGATATGATACAAAATTCACCATGAAAAAATCACTTGAGTTGACCAGGATTCGAACCCGGATCTCTCAATCAATCAACTTTCATGGCGAGTTTCACCCACTTTGGTGCATATCGCTGCGCCCGTGCACGCGACGCGCGCACCGCATCATTTGCGCAATCGCAATGCTTGGAAAATTTACCCCATATCTTACTCGCACACGATACCGGATCGCGACGCGTAGTGATTTTCATTGGGTCTTTTTGTGGGAGCATTACTGCAACTTCCACTGAACTAATTCTCCAAGAACGACAACGTGGCCGCGATAGGTTGCTTCGCGAGTGAAACTGTCGAGCTCCTATGCCGATTGGAGAAGTATTCGGATAAAGAAAAATATTAGATGAGACTATTGCCGATTTAAAGTAGTCGGGTAAGCAGGGAACATCAACAACTCGGCCCTTCATACGATAGCGATCGCGCTGTAAACTTATCACCCGGTAAAAGACGTTTCTTGGGAAAATATTTTGAAGACCTTGTCAACAGATATCTTTGTCTCTAATCAACCTAAAAAAGAGCGGTTCAAGATTTCAGTTTCTCATGATTACCATGGCATTATAAGGTTGAAGAGTAAAAAACAATTTTCCACAGTTAAAAAGGAAAAAAGGACTTTATTACGACCTAGGTTTCGATGTTTTACACATCATCTTCAGGTATTAAAAACACTTTTGACTGTGGAAAATTGCTTTTAACTCTTCAACCTTATGTTGAAATTCCACGCCACATCACCTGAATCTTCGGAATTCACACCATGGCGTTAATCCTTGCGATTTGAAAACCGAGAACAATAATAATGGACAAAATCACAATATCCCACACTGAGACTGTCGTGGATTTTCGACGATGCTGAATTTCCAGTTTGTAAACGAAATTAGCCACCCAGGTGGTCCGTGAATAACGCTGAAAGTTTGACAAAAATACACACCCATACCAATACAACTTACAAAATTGACATTATTTAACAAAAACTTACCGTGCTCATTGTTCAGTTTTATCAGTTCAAGGCGTATGGTCCACACCTCCCAAGGAATGCATTCGGGATTGAATGGCCACCGATTCCTTTTTTTCTGGTAGAATTCCAGCGATATCTGACCAGATCTTGGTCCGTCATGGCTTCGCAAGGCATCTGAGAAACCTGCAATCTCTCTTTTTAATGTGTTGTCTAGATTCTCTGACGCGCAGCATATCTGCAAAATATGGCATTCGAATTGCGGAGAGTAAGTTGACAGGGTAATAACGTAAATGAAATAAGCTACACATTTTCATGCTTCTGATTAAATCCAATTCAAACGATATCACAGAGAGCGAGTCAAAGGCGTCAGATGCAATAGCATGACTGTAATTAACAGCATTGTAATTTTGTAATCGTTTTGTATGCCAGGATGACTGAACTCAGAAGTAATGGTCTCCATGATGTGAGTACACAGAGTCCATCCCGCATGAGTAAAATGATGGTTTGACACCGTATCACCGTTAAATCCCTTGCACATTCATTACTTTACACCATCTAGATTTAGTAAAATAGTGAATGATATGATGATAGCGCGTTAAACGGTTAGTACATGCCTGGTGAGGAGTCACGCCCTGCGACACACCCTTGAGGTGGCCTGCAGGGTACCACGTAGATGTATAACAATCGTCAGGATGATTACTGAGTGTGAATAGATGAGGTTGTACACTGACTTTTTGGTACTCCGGCTGCTATGGTTATATCACATGGAATAACTTGGGCAGCAGTAGAGGAGAAAAGCGGCAACTGACGATGGGGACATTCGTGCCATTTAGGAGAAGTGATCAGGCTAGTACGGTATGATTATTGGGGGGAATGGAGGAAAGGTGTATAGAAACCCGGCGTTAGTCTATTCTTAACGAAAGGCACACAGCCCCACGACCCATCCGACGGACTGTGTACTACACTTGAAATCATTTCCTTTCCATATTGATCCACGTGGGTATTGCGACGAAGATATTAGGAGGAGAATAGCGATAGCGCTGGAAGCGTTTAGTAATAGAAGGGAGCTGATGACGGGGACCTTAAGTAAGGATGTAAAGAAGAGGCCGGTGAGGAGATTGATATGGAGCGTGGCAGAAACGTGGGCAGAAACGTGGACTCTTAGAAAGGAGGATGAGAATAGGCTGCAGGCGTTCGAGATGCGGGTGTGGAGGAGGATGGAGAAGGTGCGTTGGACGGAAAGGAACACAAACGAGGAAGTGCTTGACCTGGTTGGTGAGGAGAGGAAACTTCCGGACGGGATTAGGGGGGGGGGGCAGGGTAGGTGACTGGAAGAGGTAATGAGGGGCGATGGTTTTCTGAAGGCCGTGATAGAGGGAAGGATGTTGTGCAAGCGGGTAAGAGGAAGAAAGATAATAGGTTTTACGGACGGGGTGATAGTATGGGTAATAGGCTTATAATAATGGTAGGGCGTACGCTGAGATGAACAAAGAAATACAAGAGGTAGGTAGGGCCCTGCACGTATAGAAAATCTGGAAAATATCTTCTGTCTCTCATTAAAAACTGCATTTAACCGGTAATTACCATAATGAATGAAATGAACCAAGTAGGGATAGGGATTACAAAGAAAAATCTCCACCACTGTTGGGATTCGAGCTCGGGCCATGGGGATGGAAAGACATGACGCAGTTCAGTGCTCGAATCACGACATTGGAGGAGTCGCCGCTCTATCTCCAACAGCGAATTAAGATCAGCCCGCGATAGTACTCTTTCTGTAGGTAACATTCACGATAATATACACATATACGAAGCACTTCGCCTTTCTTTAATTGCTTTACTTGAAGTTTTTTCCAAATACATACATTTCAGTTCTATGCTTGTTTATTAGAACCATTTAACTGTCTTTAAAGGACAAAATATAACTAGCATTTTGATGCTTCAACAGAAAAGCATCAGCTAAACAATTTTCATCAAGTAATAACTAACTTTTAGTTTCAATTTCCATGTCGCTTTACGAGGACAAATTGTAACGTGAGTTACTGCTAAGTGGGTTTCAGACCAGCTTAACTACTCGCTACTACTACAGCTTAACTAACTAGTAAGAGTATTTCTTGAAGAGCTTTAATATGTTAAATTCATTACATTTGTTTCACAATGAACATGTTGGTCAAAAGAGCAGCATTTGCGTTCATTTTGTGATTTTGGTGCCAGAAAATTGATTAGTTGCCACAGGAGGTGAGGTATTCCGTTTTTAAGTAATGCGAGTAAGTTCAGATTAAACCAGATGATAGGCGAAGATACTTCGCGGAATTTAGACATAGTTAATGAATGAATCCATTGGTAATTTTTGTCACTAGAAAAATTAGCAAGTCAGTCATTCCTTAACTCAAATTAAACTTTTGTATGATGATTAATAATTAAAAAATACAGGGACATGAAGCGTGAAAGTATTCTTACAAATGTGCACTACGATACAGGTTAGCAGGCAAGAAATTAACCCCACCGCCAAGCGGCGGTCGGCACTATGCAACGCAACAGCAATTCACCACATCTTAGGTTCGTGGATTTCATCCCATGTTTGGAGGAAATTGCAGATAGAATCACTTCTGGGCCCATGGAATCGTTCAAGGGTGATCACATGATATGACGTCAATGGTGCCGATAACCATCAGTAAAACGAAATGCCGGATAAGCAGTACGGAGGCCATAGAATGTATCTTCAAAATACTGCAAGGTTTCGACCGAGCATTCGACAATTGAAGAAACCTGTCACGCACGGCATCCACCAAGACACCACGTAAGAAATCCATTACGAAAAAAAAATGCATCCTTTGAAGCGGACTTCATATAAACGTAGAATACCATGCTAAAGCTTCAGATATTTCCAGGCATTTAAAGACGGCATTTTTTTACTTAGATTCCCGAGATATGACTCATACATCAACGTCAACTATTTAGCCATGAAGAATATACGCAGACCTTTAGTGTGGCGCATAAAAAACAAATGAACATAACATCGAAAAATATATATCCCCTCTTCCCATTAGCTACAACCTTCACGTCGTCGAAAGGGTTGAGCGTTCATATTATGCCTCGAGCTGAACTCATTCGAGAGACGTATTTTAACATCAACACAAACAAGGTAATCCCTTAAGTTTCGGTTAATGACCGGTTACTACGTAGAATTCCAACAAAAATATGAAATACTACGTATGCGAGCTAAGAGAACTTGGGAAAAGGAATATATCTCTATAAGCATAAAGCCTAAATGCTGAAGAAACAAAACAATATAGAAAGGAAGAACACTTGATTTTATTTGGCAGCAAAATTTCATCTGTCTCTTTACCACAAGCGATAACTTACATTCAATTTTAATAAGCCGAACTCAATGACGCAACGTGACTAAACGCTTAAGTGACCAAAATGGTATCTTTCTGGCCGAGGGTTAAAAAGGCCTGCTAAAGAATTACAATGACTTTGAGGAGAATGTGTAAAAGAAATGATTATTAGACATGGGACGCGGGAGGAAACAAACCGCCGTTTATAATTTTGGAAGGCTTCGATTGATGAGAAGAGCATCAAATGATCATAGTGCAACACAAATGATTAAATTACTGCGGACGTGAACCTACAACCCCCACGCCACTTACCCCTTTTGTAAAATAGAAGTACACTCGGTCTCGCTAACAGACACGGGTAAATTCCATAAAGAGCAAACCGGCGTCTCAAGGTCAGCCTTTCATTTATTCGACTCGCATCCATTCTCTCGGCACGGGCAAACCAACAGCGCACGCTCTTTTTATATAGCATACACACATCCATTCCCGCAGCATCCACAGCGCATTCTTTCATCACCCAATTATTTCTAGCCTTATCCCTACTACTGTAACCGCAAACAATTTCCAGATAACTCCTCACTTCCCTGATAACCCACTGCATTTAGCCCACGCTCATGTTTATCCTGGCACGACTGCTGATGATAATGAGCATGAATGATATAAGGCCATAACAAAAATCACAGGGGAAGTGCTGACGGCAGGAAAAATAAATGATATAAGCAGTACCGGCCCGTGGCAACGTGGGGCAAAATCCACAGGCGGGCGGTCGTCGGGGCGGCCAGTCTGCGACTCTGGAAAATAGGACAATGCTACCAACTTCCTGCATGTATTTCCACCCCACATTAGAACATCGTAAATGTGACCGATACTCATTACCAACATATAAAGGACAATAACAATAAAAGCACAAAGAAACTTCAAGACTAACAATTTCATTCATAATCATTCTTGTCACCGGCTCATTGAAAGAAACTATGGCTAAAATGGCACCACAATACTGTTGAAAGCCACACAAAAGAAACAGGTAATCCCTATAATCACCATTCCTCGTAAATTTCGAACCTTGGAGACAGGTTATGGATTAAACATTGAGTTATAGAGTTGAGTTGGATTAAAAATTGAGGGATTGAGTTGAGTATGGATTAAAAAGTGGGAAAGGAAACGACAATGTTAAGACGATCGCCATGACACCCCCGGGTAGTATCCCACAAATTGCCGTCCGGTATAAGAAATCGCAACCAGCAAACATACATTGAACCCGGAAACCCATAAAACCCGGATCGGAATAATCCTCCCGCCACCGAGCGGAAGCATAAAAGGCTACACTTGGTGCAGGAGTCCACGAGGCGATCTTCTCTTCTCCACGTCGAAAAGCGCTGATCGCGCTGATGATGATTCACAAGCGCCAGAGTTCGAAAAGAAACCACCCAACTCCTACAATGCGATAGTGAGGCCGGCACGAGTTACGGAGGCTGCGAAAGATGGAGGGATGGGAGGGGGTGGGACGGGAGAAAAACACAAGAGAATAAGGAGAGGGGGGCTGAGTGGTGGGGGGGGGGGCTAAAGGGAGAAACTCCACCTCCGGCCTCAGGACGCAAAATTAACTTCCGAGATGTGCAACACACGGCTGACGCGCCAGCCTGCAAACGTCGGTCGCCGTATTTGGCGCTCAACGCCCGCACCAATCTCCTATAGTAAGCCATTCTGAGGAGACCAACCACGCGTGCACATTACCACACAGGCGGATGTCGACAGGGTAGCCACAAAGGCCGTTTCACACGAGGCAATGTATTGCACAATCTGATGTATGGATGTGCATTGAAAATTGGGTCGTGTGAAGCGGTGGAACGGCACGCGCAATTTATGTACATAGAAGAGCGAAATGAAGTGCCTCCAGTAAAACGGCCTTAATCGTGAGGCCAAAATTCTCGTCATTACAAAATCGCAATGTCATACAAGCCACAGAGATGTGTTTTTTGTAGTTTTAATTAGCAAATTCACATACGAAATTAAATACAACCATCAAAATTGTCACTCTACGTAATGCAGTGTATTGGGTGCAATAATATCAGTCAGAACGC
Organism: Pyrrhosoma nymphula; assembly: GCA_963573305.1. NCBI lineage: Eukaryota > Metazoa > Arthropoda > Insecta > Odonata > Coenagrionidae > Pyrrhosoma > Pyrrhosoma nymphula. Next base: position 109,267,267 of record OY754332.1, read on the forward strand.
CTTTATTGAGCGCTAAAATTCAGCAAAAACTCCACTTTTTCAGGGCGTATGGCAACGCTAGATATTGAGGCTATTTTACACGAGGCACAGCTCAACTATTTACATATTCATGACGGCTGATAAAACACAAAATGACATTTGAAAAAATGAAGAAATAACCCCTTGTTCACTCTACACCAAATGGGTTCAAGGCAAACTTAAATTATAAGAGGAAATACAACTGGCACCCATCTCATCAAGCTATTGTCATATTTTAAATTAATTTGGCTGTGAAAATAAGACTTATACACAATAGCTAGCACACTCTTATCACCGTGTGAACTGAAATGTGGCATTATTCACTTCCACGCAGGTTGGGTAATTTAAGTCTAGGATTTCGTTTGAAACAGGAGGTGGATTACATTAATATGTGGAATTTATTTTATATGCACTTTCTGGGTCCTTAAGTGCTTGAAAGATTTCCAATATTATGATAAATAAAATTCAAGAAGAATAAAATAATTATAAATACTTCCCTTTCACTTGAGACACCTTAAAATAATTATGTACATCAAAATAAAAATTCATTTGAGCCAGGGGGATAACCAAACATCTAAAACAAAACGTGAGATATGGAAGTTGAAAAATTCAGTGGCAATCACCGGGGGATAACCTGAGGTGAGGAAAGTTAATTGAACTGACAGGGAAACTGAAGTTCTCCCAAAGAAGGGACCCCACACAATCCATGTTCCAACCACTTCCGAATTATTTCCTCTCGCTCAAATCACATTCTTCACAAGTGATGGTCGCCAAGTTTTACGGCACCTATTATTACTTTTAAGGTTAAGACTTCGTTAAAATGGTCTCGTAAAAATTGAAAAACAAAGGGAAAGCAATACTAAAATGTAGATGATAAAAGTAGAACTATGACTCCAGCCTGACCATAGGCACAAACTGACCTTTGGAATATTTTTATGATGTAGTAAGTGTTGCACCATTCAATACAATAGTATTGGAAAATATCAAACTGACAGCAGTCAGTTATATTTACATTCAACTGTAATACTTCATTTACAGTCCAAGAGTGAAGATCAAGCCACAATTAACACACATGAACTATTCAGATGAAAGAGGTAAAGAAGTGTAGTAGCCACACAAGCAACTGTCGAATAATCTTTGTGGAGTGTAGAGGGAGGTTCTTTGACACAGTTGAACTAGGTCTCAGAAACAGCAGAAAAAAAGAATTACCAATATGACGATGCTTTAAGACTAATACATGGTAACCACACAAACTTGCCAACAAAAGTATTATGGTAATGAGCTTTAAGAGAAGAATTTTATGCAAAACCCTACAAAACTATGTGAATGAAGCAGTTTCCAGCATGAGTATGTGAGTGACTAATGATTAAATGAAACACATGGATATTCCACTAATAAGATGTTATCATGACCAGAGGTCAAGGCTTCGCATCATAATGCTAAGTGTTTAAACCTGGCCGTGATCAAACCTTATACAAGACATTTCCAAGAGTTTCATTCAACCTGCAGCATCTAAACATATACTGAATCAAAGATATGTATAGGTCGTGGTTTACCAGGTACTTGGTATGTATCAGTTCAATATTTTGGACCTCCCACCTTCTCACACAAGGGACCAAAATTATAGGGAATCAGGCAGTCAAAAGGACTTCCAAATGTTTAAAAAAGCAATAGTGAAAAACTATGGCAGTGCAACCCAGGTATACAATAACATTATGACCTCTATTGCACTTCACAATCACAATACAATAAGTAGGAAGAGAGCCAAATCCACTAAAAACTGGGTGTTGAAAAGAGAAACAAGGAAGTAAATATGCATTCCTGATCTTCCATGGTTTGGAGGAAGATCTTTCTTCATGGAGGTTTTTCCACACAAATGTCTACCCAAACTGGCCATTAGTGTAGAGAAGTCTTAATAAGAAGTTATTCCATGCCTCATAGCAGACATGCCAAGATATATGCCACTAAGCTATCATTGCAAAACGTGAAACGATGCTCTAAACAACTAATTACATTAGAATAAAATAAACATTGAAGCTATATCCTCTCAGTATGATTTCTCAGAGATCAGGTCAATGCTGTGTCTATCACACGTTGGCTACCAGGATCCACAAGCCTAACTATGCTTCCCACAGTCATAGCAAAGGAAGTTCTTCAGTAAAAGGCAAAATTTTTAGCAAAACCCATACATAAGTTCGATATATAACACAAACCCAGCACATATTTCAATTGCAGAAAGCTGCTAGAGGTTCTATACATGCAACACTCACAGAAGAAGGACAAGCAAAACTTATGAGTTAAAGTGTTTTTTATACAATACACATTCTCTAGCTAAAAAGAACCACTCATTCATTCATTTCAGTATTCTACCAGCTGATTGGTGGGTTTTTGGACAGTCCTTATCCTAAATCCCAATTCCATAAACATTCCATTTTCCTTCCTACAGATGTCCCACCATAAGATCTCTCTTAAATTCCTCATATCTTCTACCTCTTCATATTTGGTCCAGAACTTCTATAATTTTCCTTCCTCTTCCATGCTTCCCAAGTGTTCTTCCATCTATTACCCTCTCCAAAATGCCTTCTCCTCTCAAAATTTCCTCAATCCATCCCTACTGCCTTCTTCACACCTCTGCCACCAGCTTCCTCTTCTCTCCAACCATATCAAATTCCTCCTCGTTCATCTTCCCCACCACCCAGCTCACCCTCTCTATCCTTCTCAAAACTCACATCTCAAATGCCTCAAGTCTACATACATCCTCTCTTTGCAATGACTGTGTTTCCAACCATTCAGCGCCATTCTAGCATTTTCTTTACATCTCTTCTCAGACCCCCCTTCATCAATTCCCTTTTCTTTGAACATGCTTCTTTAGCCAGAGAAATCCACATCTTATGTCCCTACCAATAAAGCCATTCTCCTCCAAAATACTACCCAGATACGAAAACTGCTCAATCTGCTCTATTTGTGCCCCCCGCCCCACCCTTATATTCAGCCACACCTTACTTCCAGAAAATCTCATCACTTTTGTTGTCTTATGATTTATATTCATCCCATACCATTCGTATTGCTCCTCTAACACATTCATTATTGATGGTAACCCCTTGTCTGAGCGACAAACCAATGCTTGATCATCTAAAAAGCACCAACAGTAAAAATTGGAAAGAGCATTATCATCTTGAGAATGAGTCAAGAAAACAACCTCCGAGGGTAAAATACTGATAATGCCAAATATAAAATTCATTTATGGTATCCTAAAGCCAAAGAAATTCCATTCAATACATGCACATTAGGTAACATTTATACAATCCCTAGCACTGTTATCCTCTTTTTGCAATGCTTCTAAGGGCCACTCAAAGCCTACTATGAGAAACAATTGTTGAGGTGAAAATAAAACACATGAAATATCACAAATTTTTGAAAATACATTTGCTGATAAGTGATCTTATCTTCTCTGCTTTTTTTCATTGCTCATTAAAATTCCACTGAAATATGCCAACAGACAAAGCTCACCCTGGCTTATTTCCTTACATTTATACAAGTCTAGCCCAAGTTGAGAAATGGAATACATTTTTGTCTCTCAATCAGTCACCACAAACATTTATAAAATTGGAGAGTTCAATTTTTCACCATTACATACTTCCATGGAGGTAAAAGTTTGATTAGCCCCTCCCAGTGCTTTGTCTCAATATTTCTTCAAAGGCTAAGTATGACTTATTTATGTAATGACTACTAAGTGGCAGTTGAGAGGTGAGGGCCTGTTGAAGATGGTGATAAGAGGGGAGGAAAAAGAAGAGTAATTAGGAGGACAGGAGTTAAGTACAACTAATGTATAGACAAGAGGGTATGGGAAACTTGAAAGACATGTGATGGAGTGGAAGTTAAGTGCAGGAATGTAAAAAGATGTCCCAAAAATGGCGAAGCTGAGAAAGGACAGCTCAAAAACCTACCACCCAACTGGTTGAATATGGAATGACGATGGTAATGAAGGGAACATTTTAGAGGAATATGGTCTCAGTGGTAGGGATATCAAGTGTGATTGCTCCAGCCAAAGAAGCATTTTGAAGTGAAGGGAATTGACAATGGAGGGGGGGAGGCTTTCAGCAGAGATTTTTAAGTAAAGATAGCTGAAAAATCTAATATCATCATTCGTACCGTATAGAAGGGAAACTTAAAGGGGAAGGTTACTGCAGAAAGAGAATGTGCATAGACCTGAGGCATTTGAGATGCGCATTTTGATAATGACGGAAAGGATGAGCTGGGCAGTGAAGACAGCAAATAGGAAGTGTTGGATATGGAGAGAGAGGAAAGGAAGTCAGTTGCAGAGATTCAGAGAAGCCAGAAAAGGTGGAAGGAAGACACATTGAGAAGAGAGGGCATGTTCAGAGGGTGAGAGATTTACGAACCAAACTTTCTGACATCCAAATATTCCAATTCTTTTCTTCAACCAAATAATTTAATTTTCTTTTATTGAGGTCTATTCAGGATCTCCACTGAGAAAAATTTTGCAATGCTTTCAATATTTCGATGGCTGAGTTATCCATTGAAACGCTGGCAGAATTTGACCTGGTGGAGATCGAGAATAGACCTCAACAACATACACTGAAAAAGCCTCAGATAATTCAACTTTCTATTTACTTGAGTCATGTATTTATGCAACAATGAAAAAAACATAGAAATTCCACATATAATGCACCAATAGTTTCATTCAACCGGAGAGAGTTACAACTTAAGATGCTTTACAGATGGTTGACCAGAGCTTACCCTCCCTACCACCCCTCACCAAAAACCTCCCCCCTCCACCTCTATGTTTGATTCTGTGAAGTTAATACAGTAAGTCCTCGACTTACGTGGATCCGAGTTAAAAGGATCCAGAGTTACATGGATGTTCAGTTAGGCTGGTGAAATGCTTGTCTTTTCTACGATTTTCTGTTACCATGACAGATACACCAGGTGACGCTCACTGTCAAGTGTGCAAGAGTTGATGCCAAATTATGGGCGGTTGCATTGCCACTCCACTACCATGTCGGGATAAGCAGTGATGCCAGTCCTTGGTAAGGGGATTGTACACCGGCTATTTGTCGTGTCGCGCCTTAAACATGACATGCAGCGCTTTCAAATCTGTCGATGGTCGCAAGCCTGGCTGGCTCCATAAGAATCTATGTGTTTAACCATTTACTAGCTGTCACCGCATATCTGTCGTGGCTACAGAAACGTGAGAAAACTTGAGCCTGTCACCTGCCTTACAGGCATCAATATCTTTTTTCAGCGTAGTTTGACCTTCCTGTGTAAGTCGACACGTAGTTAATTATCTACTCCATGGATGATGCCTGTTGTCCATCACCACAAAAAAACAACACCTCCATGCAGCAGACAGACGAACTTTTGTTTCCGTTATGATTTGATCATTGGTATCGTTATTTATCAAGTTCGAGAAATTTTTCTCATAAAATTGTCTTATGTCTTTGTTTTGGATGTGAACCCTCATAATGGCTGGGAAAAGTAAGAGTGGTGAGATTTCTATGAGTGGCATAAAGAAAAGGCAGGCTATAAGTTTGGAAACTTTGGAAACGAAAGTGGAAATTATTTAGAGACATGACAAAGGTGAAAAGTTTGTTGAAATTGCACGTGCTTATGGGATGAATGAGTCAACAGTTTGTACAGTCATTGTACATGATAAAAGTTGAATTAAAGAGCATATATGTAGGTATATATTAAGAACATTTTCCAGTTATGAACATACATTCACATGATAATTTTAACAAATTTTAAATTTATTCATGTTTTGTGTAATTATACTTATTTTAGATTTAAATATCCAGCAAAATAAAGATTGGATTTTTATTAATCTCGGAATTGCATTATGTTCACTTAACGGCCTCTTAAAAGATGGTGTTTCAGTAATTGTCCCCGATTGCATCCAATCGCACTAAAAGAGGAAAAAATGGTTCAAAAATGGATAAGTAAGTTGTTGTGTCTCAACTTATGCGAATTTCTACTTCTGCAGACATTTTTGGGACGAATTAACAGCAGTCGAGGACTTACTGTATACCTTGTATATCTTGCTATTGTATTATTTGTTTGACACTAAAGATATGTAAAATCATAAATGTTCCTAAGGGACTAACTTTTCCAGGAATAATAAATTTAATTTTCTAATCTATGTATATATACCCTTATTTACCCTCTGTAAAGCACCTGAGGATGTCAGTAACTCTGTTATGAAACTGGTCTTATTTTTACAAAACTGTGGAATTGCCAAATATTTTTCATTGCAACACTAAAAAAGAATACCACATGGTAGAGCCAGAGATAGTGACATGAATTATTAATGTATTGAAATTATAAGAAGGAAAGACAGCTTGAAAACCAACCATTTAAATGGCACAATACATTTAGTAAAAAAAGGTAAGCCCAGAGTGAGTTCTTCGAATTGTTTTTCTATTCCGTAATAGCTTGGTTTCTACTCTGCCAGAGCAGATCATTCCTCACAATCTGGCTTCCTCATGCCATTTGCTTTTCAAGCCATTCATAGAGTCTTGCAGTATGTTCACTGACATACATAGTATAGGATAGGCATGTAAAAGAATAGTGAAAAGGATACTTATTCTACATCAAGAGCTAAGAGAAACTCATCCCAAGTAATACAAGAAAGAATAACAGGCCTCAGGTTGTAAAATTTACTTATAGTCGTAGACAATACACTGACATGGCGGCATCATCAAAATAGATAATTTATTTTATTAGTGAGGTGATATTGAAGCTTTAGAGACTGCCCTTCCACATAACTTTTTGTCAAAAACATATTGCACCATATAGCAACAAAAAATAATGAATAGAGTACCTAATATGATCTGATACAAGTTTGGGTAAAATTAAAAAAAAAAAGAATGCAATATTTGAATGATATGGATGAATATACTTACAAGTATTTTGCATTAATAAATACATTGTGATCTAGTCTAAGCAATTGATCAATGTCAAAATAACATGAAAATAAAAAATGTGACATGCATAAATAAATATACTTCTGGGAAAAAATCAGGATAATTGGCATGTATCCTCGCAAAACACCCACACCAGGATAGCTCTCGCACAAAAAGGGGGGCTTGAAGAATCTGAGAAACCTACCTACAGAGAACCTAAATATTGCTCTAAATTATTGCCAATGCATGCAGAATTACAATATTCAATTTAAAACGTGCAATTATGTATGGGTCTTGATGATGATACAGTAAGTCCAAACCATGGTTGGAACCAAATTAATCTGGATAAAAATTCACAAACCTATTCTTAGCCTTTGATAAAAGAATGTAAACTGGAATGAAATTCATTCAGCCATGGGTGGGATTATTCTCACAATAGTGAAGTGACAAGAGGAGATCAATTTCATAACAATGGAACCATTCAATGAAGTGTCAGTAAGATATGGATGCATGGAAATTTCTACAAGCAATGAAGAATAAGAGGTGCAGGTGGGCTCACAATAGTGTCAATACTGATAAAACTTTTGGCCACTCCTATAAGTATTGTGAGTAGGGAATGGCATATGAGAAAACATTTGGAGAAATTACAAACTCTACCACAATTATCATCTCAAGACAATTATACATGAAAATATGAATCCATGCTGGGTTGAAGGCAAATGCAGCGTAACAATCATGACAATTTTCCAAGGATTTGTGCATTTCTATCCGATACGATAACCAATCATTCATGGTAGGTGAGGGTAAAGTGATCTCAGTGAATAGAATTGAAGGTAAGGCAAAATAAAGCTCGACGAACTCGTATTTGCATAATGTTAAAAATTAGAGAAAACCTTTGTGAACGTGCTAACAGCTTGCCTGTTGCACCCAACCACTATGGCCGAGTAAACTATTCCTGCAGAAAATACACAAAAATATGAAATATTTCTAATAGTTACCTACACAGTATTTTCTACCTACCTGCCCCAGGAAGATTAGTTTTTTGTGACACTCAACTTCTTCTACAACAGCTATCAGAATTATGTTACTGTATCCTGCATCCATTAACTCTGTGTGCTTCAAGTTTCAACAAAGGTGCCTGCAATTTTACAATGAGTAACTCTTTCACGCACTTCTTCATCACCACTAAGATCACTTTACCCAGCCTTCCCAATGCATGCCTACGTGCTTAAAACTTCTAATTTACATTTGTATAACCACAAAGACTAAGCTCCAGAGACTCAAAATGCTTCGCTTACAAATAACAACTTCGCAGATTTTCTAAATACAACCCTTCTTCACAGTCCATGGCTTTGATGCCTTTCTCTTTCTTAAACCTACTGTGGCAAATGAAATTCTGCAAATTAAGAACATGTTCACCCAAATATTAGCCAGGTACACGAACTTTACCATCCCCACTAATTCGTGTTTACCAACTTCGTCAAGCCTACCTTCTTCCACAGATTCCTTTCATTTTAAAACGAATTTCAGGTGGCAGAAATTTTTACGGGTGATGTTTCATTCTAGGTTGCATTCACGTATGAATTTGAACCCGGGACCAACCGTTCAGCCAAATTCATGGGTGAAAGATGCTTCGGAAAACCAAAAATGAAATGTAACCTTACACGCCAAATGCTCTGCTCTCTGTGCAACCATACCGTCCCCGAGTTCTCCCACCACCAATTCCGACGCATCATCTGCTAATAACTCTTCTGCTTCCTGGCACACGAGGATGTTTCTAATACGACATTAGCATCTTCCATCACATGTCTAACATAAATAAACATAGCCCCAATTTTATAAATATGCCTATACCTCACTAAATTACCTTTCACTCACACTTGTATAACAATATATTCCTTTCTCAGGGATTACACGGTTATTCATCATTACGCTAACAGTGCACGGATTGGAACTTACACATAAAGACCATAAATTAACTCTTAACAGAAAAAGGCTTCCAAAAAGGATGGACATTCACTTACGTATGTAAGATCAATGAAATCGCAGTCCACATCTTCGTACCCAACAGTGCCAACTGAATAGCTGCCTTCTTGTTTATATCTAAACTTTCCAAGGGAACGATGAAATAATATGGTATGAAACAAACAAGCAACAGCTTCATCCACCTGACGGCCCTCAGCAGCCTATAGGATGAGGAAAAGACACGAACAGTTATAGTAAAACCATTAAATGCCATTGTTTACCTTTTAAAAGTCATAACGAATGCTCAGTTCTAACAAGTATTTTTGGATATTTACCAGCTCGAACACCTGGGACCTTGCGTTCATGATTTTGGCAGCTAACAGGGAGTAAATATATTCTGTACATTGCGTTTCCAAATTAAAATGCTTTTTCCAGGGCCTCCTTTCCTACATACTTTTGATAAGATTCGTATTTCAACTTCCAAGCAGCCTATGTAACACCATTTCTACGAGATATTTCACGCCAGAATAACAGTGCTATTTCCGGTCAGTTTCTGAAAAATGAACCAACGAAAATCAAAGTAAACACATACACATTTCTACTGGACCAAATCATCCCTCCACCGTTGAGCACAACAACCATATACCATTATGCTTACAGAAAGACTGGTCATGGAGAGCTGAATATCGCATAGCACTTTTTTTATAGCGATAGTAGCGACGGTAGTGACGACGGTTATCTTTGCAGTAATATATGCGGGAGATTCAAAACGTAACCGGGGTGATGATGATTTCATGCACATGTAAACATATTTTTCGTTGAAAATTTCCTTATTTAGGTTCTTGAATGCGTAATAAATCATAAATTGTGAGTGATTTGTATACAATTTAGTAATTAATCAATTCTTAATCCCACGCACACTCAAAAAAAAGCAGACTTTGTCAACAAGCATTTAGTATTCCCATGCCCTTGTATTCAACTGTTGAAACATTTTGCTCAATCTAAATATGATATCAAGGCAATTCCCCAAAAAATAGAAACAATATGTGAAAAAAGCAAATATTAAAATAAAATACCGGGCACAACTTCGTGGAATTTAGTATTGCAATATCAAGAAAAACTATGAAATTTCCACAAATTTTATTTTACTACGACCAAGTTTCGTCGAATAGTCGGCATCATCAGAATTTCACCCCCCCCCCCCCAGAATTCCCCCCTTTCCACACTTCTACAAACCACCTTCCTCCCCTGCTTTGCCCTTACCCTTCTTACCTGTGTTCGCCTTCAAACTGCCCAACATAAGCAAGTGGCATGAACTCTCAAAGAGACCCTGTTCGTAAACGTAAACAATCGCAATGAAAAGGGCTAGCCGCTATCAAACCAAAAATGATTCTCTCTTCGATGTTTTCCCTAGGTCGCGGTTAGTTTCTTTTCTGAATGCGCGTCGGCCAGGTTCGTTTCCTCGAGCCTTTGGGCGTTGTGAATTTGGTAATGCGTGTGCCTAGCTGGATGAATAGTTTGAATAACTCGATATGTGCGCCGATTATTAACTCAATTTGCCTATAAAGTTTAATGAAGAGAATAATGAAAGTGAGAGTTATTTCGAAATTCTCCAGGAGATCACACATGAAGAAAGCAGTTCCTTTACTACTGCGATCGGCAACCTATGGCACGCATGCTACCAGGTGGCACACAAAAGGTTTGTCGGTGGCATGCAAAGACAACTACAATCAATTTAAACTTCCTTACATTATATACTCATGCTTAGGAGTGGAACGAACCCGGATTTCAAATAAGTTTTTATATAACGGGGGCACACTGTTAACCCTAGAATGGTAGCGTTTTTACATAGTACGTTACTGGTAGCGATGAGTAAATTTTACTCACATGTTGTTCGATGAGGTATATTAAAGGAAAAACGCCCTCTTCTGCAAAATTAGAACCTTTATTCTATCAAAAAGAAATTATTGAACATATCAGCTTGTAAAATTTGACATTTTCACAGTAAATTATTCAGTTAAAGCAAATTATTCTAAAAATAACAATATTCCTTGAATAGTAAAAAGAGTAGAAACTTTTGCCTATAAATATTTCTTACAGACCTAAATCCATACATTGTAGGTAGATATTAATCGATATAACAATAATGTATTTGGACGGGTAAAAGTTGTACAAAACTCTTATAGACGTTTTAATACAGTTTTTAGGAAAGCATTTCTTTGTCACACCACTAGACTTAAAAACTAAAATTTTTAACTTCTCCGGTCTAGTACTAAGATACAATCAGTGGCGCCGACTCCATGGGGCCTGGGGGGGCCCGAGCCCCCTCAATAATTCGTTTGGGGGGGCGGAGCCCCCCCAATAATTCAAGAAATTAATTAAGTTATATTATGCTTTGTAAAATCACAAAAATATGTTGGTATTTTTTATTTTCCTTGTTTGACGATAGATACCTTTTAAAATACATTCAGTAATGAGTTAAAACAAATAATTATTACGGTAGTAAGCAGGTTAACTGAAAAAAGTGGTGTGAATCATGATAGTGTTTCGGGGCTGCGACACACTTTGAATTTTTCCCGGTGCGTGAACCTTCGGGTACAAACTGGCGGGCCAAGAGGGATGCAAGCTGCCTCCTGGTTGATTTAAATGGAAGAATGACTTATTTTTGCTCAAATAATGATCACAAGTTGACCAAATACAACATAAACCCTACTGAAACCGGCCAGATAATAATGGGAGGTTTGTGGCGTTATGGACCCTTTGTATTACCGTAGTTACTCACACATAAGACGGCTTTGAAAAAAGGACAATGTAGGATTTTAGAGAAAAAAAATAAGAAATAGGAACTCCTTGCTCCTATTAAGTATTATGGAAGACGTTTTGAGGGAGAGTGGGGGTTAGGATTGTCTTACATGGTCTTACGTAACGAGGGTCTGGAACCATATTACGTAAGATCTTGTCCGTATTGTAACATTGTATTGTTCTTCAATAAAACTTAGTTGTGGAGGTTAAGGATTCTACTTTCGTACATTTTGTAATCTCACCCCTACCATAATGCTACTCTTCTGTCGCCTGACTGCCTGGCTACATTACCTTCATGGTCAACCAAAACAGGATGTATGCAGGAGACATTGGTTGATCGATTGGTAAATCCACCTCACTACATTGTTGTGGAAGGTGCAACAAAGATGCTAGTCAGAAATTGTCGATTTCCGCCTGGGTATCAGATGACATTGCTGCCACACCGGGCTCATCTACACGTTCGCTTCCGAGGCATACGTAGCTTGGAGTCCTCTGCCGCGAATCCTTCTCTCGGGCTCATAGGACAACCCCGATTTAGGCGAGTAAAAGCGACAAAAATCCTCATCCTACTTGTAAGAAAATACGGTATATAATTGAATTTTAGATACTTTTTAGAATTATAATGACTTTTAATGATCAATATCAGAAATAATGACCAATAATGGTAATAATGACCAATTTGCAGCCCTGCGGGCCAGCGCTGCGGCCGCGGCGACTGCAGAAGGACTGAATCAGAAAGCAGAAGCACCTGAAACCCTGCGCGTCTCCGCCTCGCGTCGCCTTGACACTTCAAGACATTACGACACCGCGGCAATATGAAGCTCACCCTGCTGGCGCAGTCATTCAGTGTGGATATTTTCTTTCAGTGCAGACGTATTTAGCGTTTCGACTTTAGTGTTTAGGAGACTCTTTTATGTGACTATATTGTATTTGTTTACTTTGGTCTCTTAGTGTATTGTGAATTAAGTTTGCAATGGATAAATTTGTTACCAAAAAGGCGCGCTTGGAAGTTGATGGTACTGCAAGTCAACCTCCGACAATTATTGTTTCGTCAATTGCTTCATCGTCTTCAGGTGAGAAGTGTTCTCAGCCGAAACCTGGACAATCCGGCAAGAGAAGATCATTTCAGAAGTCTTGGTTGACCAAATATGCATGGCTAGAATATGAAGCATCTACCGAAAAAGTTTATTGCAAAACCTGCAAAGAGGCAGATGCTAAAAATCTATTACAATTTTCTTCAAAAAAAGAAGATGCATTTCTTTCCATAGGCTTTTCTAACTGGAAAAAGGCTTTGGAAAAATTCCGTCTTCATGAAAATACGTTTACGCATAAAGAAGGTGTTCTGAGACTAAATTCTATCACTAACCGAAGCGTGGTCTCCCAATTGAATGAACAGTTAGATAGTGATATGAAGAAAGGCCGTTTAGCTCTTGAGACAATTTTTACTACCGTGCAATTTCTATGCCGACAAGGACTAGCAATTAGAGGGCACGAAGATGTAAACTCAATTTTTTTTCAATTATTGAAACTCCGAAAGAATGACGTACCTAAGTTAAAAGATTGGTTAGGGCGTTCGGGGTACAAGTGGACATCCCACGATATTCAAAACGAGATCATTGATCTACTAGGAAAGACTGTGTTGAGAAAGGTATTGGCTTCAATCAAGAAGACTGAACATTATTCTATTATAGTTGACGAAACAAGTGATTCTTCGATTCACGAACAAGTGTCATTTTGTATTCGTACTGTCGATGATTCCTTAATCATCAACGAAGACTTTATTGGCTTATACGAGACCCCCAACACTGGATCACAAACTCTGTTTATTATTATAAAAGACGTTCTGGCTCGTCTTGATTTGTCAATGGATAACTTAAGAGGACAGTGCTATGATGGTGCCTCGAATATGAGAGGTAGGTTCAAAGGACTACAAAAGTTAGTTTTGGATGTACAACCAAAAGCACGTTATGTGCACTGCACTGCTCACAGTTTAAACTTGGCAGTTGTAGACAGTCTCCGCGCTCTTACGTGTATGAGGGATATTATGGCTTTTGACAAGGACTTAATAAACACCGTAAGGGAATCCACCAAAAGGATGGGACTTTTCAGAAGCATACGCTGTGAGAGCGCCAACGATCAACCTGGTCTACGACCTCTTTGCCCGACTCGATGGACAATGCGTGCTTCCAGTATCTTGAGAATAGTGAAAAACTTTGAAGAACTTCTAGAGTTTTTTAAAACATTTAGTGCAGAGGACAAAACAGAGGCAGGTTACAAATTTGCAGGCTACTTTGAGTCAATGTTACAATTTAAGACTCATTTATTTTTACGTCTTTATTGCCATTTAATGAACCCAGTAGAGGATGTCAATGAAAAAATTCAATGCCCTCATCTAAGTGTTGCTGATCTGGGAAAAATATATGAGGGCTTGATTTGTATATTGAATGGAAGGCGTGATAGTTTTGAACACTTTTGGGAATTGTGTTTAAAAGAGAAACCTTCACAAGTTGATGATCCTTCGCTTCCTCGGAATCGACGTATGCCAAATAAATATGAAAACGACGAAGCCAGCTCACCGCACACTTTCAAAACCCCAAAGGAATACTACAAAGCTATTTACATTGAAGTTTGTGAAACGGTGCAATCTTGCATTACTGAGCGGTTTGCATCCACTGGACTCACGCAGGTTATTGCAGTTGAACAAGAGTGTTTGCTTTTAGTGAACAGAGGGGAAACAAATTTTGTAAACTCAACTGAGTTTTTCAAAAATGACCTCGACATTGAGAGATTGCGCTTACACTTGCATATGTTAGCCGATATCGCTAATAAAAAACAGCTGGTCTTAAAAAACATGCGTGATGTAAGAAAGTACATTATACAAGAGCCTGCAGTTGGAGAAATGTTATGCGAAGTAGTGAAGTGCATTAAGTTTCTCCAAGTAGTTCCAATAACGACAGCGACAGCAGAACGGTCATTTAGCGCCCTTAGACGTCTGAAATCATATCTTCGATCAACAATGGGACAGAAGCGATTGAACAACTTGGCTATTCTCCATGCTCACCGTGATATTTTGGATGAATTGGATATCCGACCAGTCATTCACGACTTCATATACAGTAATCCGGTCAGACGGTCGACATTTGCACCTTTCTAAAGACACTCTTGCCCTAATAATGATATTTATAGAAATATTAAAAATCTTTATAAAACAGATAAATACATACAGAATGTTAAATTTTCAGTTTCAAAATGTTAGTGATAGTTATCAGTACTGTATTTATATATTACGATTATATCTATATTTCGTACTATAGCACTGTATTATTTATTTTCAAGTACTTCAGTATTTTTAGAGTGTAAGACCCAATTAAAACCCGCTATTTACATACTTGTTGACTGAAAGTATTAGGCGTACTTTATAAACTCTGCTAACTGTATTAAATGATTAACGTTGAGATATTGTTTTAATTAAATGAACCCGAAGTCTTCTGCGAAGTAAACTTAAATTAGCTATATCACTTAATAATCAAAGTGCTATTGCTGAGCGACAGCAATATTTTATGTTTTATTCTTTTTATGATAGTTTAGGATTTATTTAAATATAATTTTAGTTTGTTCAGAGCTATATATTCACTGCTATGTAATAGTCTATGAGCGTAATTATAACTGTAAATGAAATTAGCTTTTTACCAAAATACCGTGTTGTTGATGTTTTGTTTCTTTTTTCAAAGCCAAAAAAATGTGTCAGGCTTGTAGAGTTTCCCGAAGTGTCGAGTTATAGAGAGTCGAGTTTTCGGGGTTCTAATGTTGATCATATGACCCCTCTATAAGGCTTTAAAAAAACTTTAAAACTCACTATTTGTCATCTAAAATTTAGAAAATTTCCCGGGGCAAGACCCGCGATATGGGCCCCTCCAATATTTTTTATAAGTCGGCGCCCCTGGATACAATGGAATATTTGCGTACTTACAATTCACTTATAAATACAATTTTCGTGATCTTACAAGTCACTTTACCTATTAATACACAGATTAAACTGGAATAAAATATTGTGAATGTCAAACCACTAGGGTTCTTTCTAACAACAACTTATTGCAGGAACTCTTTTTCCATTTTATTGATTGCATTCTCTTTGGAAGTAATGCATCACAAACTTTAAATTATAATATTCTTTGAAGACAAACTAGTTCTTAGCTCACTTACAACCAATTAAAAAAGAAAACAAAATAAAAATTACTTCTGCGATAAACGTCCCTCAAAATATCTTAAAGCTTTTACAGCTTACCGTAAATATACGAATAAGTAACAATTTGGTAAGATTTGGACTAGTGAAGAGTACTAGATAATCGTTTTCTTTAAGTCTTTTTTAAGGCTCAGCAAGAATGACATACATTTTTCTGATGCTCACCGCAAACCGGCTTTCGACATGTAACACAAAAAGTTGTAATATACCGTCGTTTATAATAAGGACAGTAAGAGTAATATTTTCTTGCTCCTTTACCTTGACACATCTCTGGTTGTTGATTCCTTACATTTTCGTCGCCTACAATTTTCAAAATAGATTCGCGTAACTCTACGCTGAGCCGGGGTATGCTCAGTCTTTGTATTTGAAATTCCTTTGTTAATTGACTGTGCAAATGTAGCATAAAATCAAGTCTCGATAAAGCTTTCTGATCGGGGTGTTTGGCATAAAAATTATGGCAATAAATCACATACGCGTTCACACTTGCAATAGTAACAATATTGTAGAAAAAACATAGAGGCCAGCGTCTAGTCTTACGGGAACAGCTCATATTACTACACATTTGGTCAAAGGAATCAACACCACCTTTAGTTTCATTGTATGTCATTACAATTTAAGGCTTATTAGAAAACTCATTGATGCTATCACCATCATGGAGGGAAGACAACAAAGTAACAAGTTTGTTTTCTTTCGGTTTGTACGACAAAGCTGTCAAGTCTTCATGAAACAGGAAAATAGATGTTCCGACTTTCCGGTTTTTGTATTTAACATCAATGAAATGCGCGGGTAACTCATTTTTTTTTACAGTCCCAAATATAGTAAGCTGATATTCTGTCAATAGTGATTGAACAAGCGGTACACTGGTAAACCAGTTATCCATCGTTATGTTTCTATTCGACCCGCGAACTGTTTCAACTAATTGTTTTACAAGTACATCAGCAAGCTTTTCATCCTTTTGAACTGTACCCTTTCCTGTGTAAGGAATTGCATCAATCACGTACTTGGTCGCATTGTCACACATCGCAACAATCTTTATACCGTATTTATTCGGTTTGCTGGGAATATACATCCGGAATGGGCAGCGGCCCCTAAATCCCACAAGCTGCTCATCAATGGTAAGGTAAGAACCTGGCTTGTAATGAGATCTACAATTCACAATCAACATATTCCATATTTCGGAAATTGGAGCTAGTCTGTCACTTTCTTGTCGTTCTTGCCTGGTATTCTTATTGTCAAATCTGAGGCAATTGATTAGAAAATTAAATCTGCGTTCAGACATTGTTACTCGGTACCTATCTCCACAAAAGGTTCCGTTAAAAAGCATTTTAATGTTCAAGTGATTATCTTTTAGGGCAGCAGACAAAATTAACAACCCTAATAATGCTTTGAGCTCAGTCTTAGAATATCTACTAAAGTCCCTTCCACAGTTGCGTATCTTGCCCTCTGTTTAGCTATCTCTTTATTTGTTTCAAAAACTACTTTATTTGAAATAGAGTCATCAAAAAATAAATCAAAGCATTCAACAGGCTTTGACGCAGCCTTGGCGGATGCAGTTGGTCCCGGTCTTATGTGCACAACGTTGCGACTTGGAGTTTTGACAGCGCGAGCAATATTGTTAGTTTTCCATAAAAATCCGTTTTTACTGACAACTGTATCTGAATCTGAAAGAGGTAAAATAGCCTTATCACTTTCAAAATTGGCAGTGGCACATCTGGGAACAGTTCTTGGATGAGGAGCTGCAGTTTTCTTCTTGCTGTTAACTCCCGATTGGTACTCTGATTTCCTTTTCATTTTATCCGATTGCCGAGAGATTTCAACGGAACGGATGGATTCTGTGAATTCCTGTTCCATTTCCTCGGCAGTTGGCAGATAATCAGGATCGGAACCACTGTCATCAAATGATTCTTCATGCAAATCTTCTTCAATATTATCCTCCTCCCCACTTTCCTCCTCTGATGGTAATTCCTCTAAGACCCGCAATATTTCTTCAGCGTCATTGTGCCCTATCGCAATTTTGATCTGTCGACAATACAAACTGTTTATAACTAAGTTCACAGTTCAAACATAGCAGGACATAAAAAGCGGCAGAATTGTATGAACAGTGAAATTTTACGTATCTTTTACGCCGATAAATAATAACAACTCAGATGCAACTTTAGGAAAAATTAGGGACAATTTTATCCTAAAATACACGTTCAGATTCTATTTAACACAAGGGGAAATACCTAATGACGAACTGAATCACAAGAAACGCGATTTATAGTAGAGGTAAGTAAAATTAATTCCTGGCAAGACCTACTGGTAGGGACGAGAAAAATTTCTCCCATAAAAACGACGTTACTGGTAGGGATGAGTAAATTTTACTCACAAACATTTACGTGTACTAGTAGGGATGAGTCAGATTTACTCACCAAATTTCACGTTGACACCTTGTGCAGTGAAGCGGGTCCGCCAAACGATACTTCTCCACCGCTGCCGTGGGCACAATTGACTCGAGATAGCATACCTAAGAGTGGGGGAAGGTGACTTATCCCACATCAGAGCAGCGGGCTACTTTGTCGCCCGAGTGAGTAAAATTTACTCACGCTACCATTGCAGGGTTAATAGAGGCATACGGACCCTTATTGGTTGCCGACCTCTGCTCTTGTGATTAGTGAAAGTGACTCCAATGCAGGTCAAGAGAAGGTGCATTTCCAAGGAATTCCACAATATGGGGCACATCAGAAGTTGAAACAGATGTATAGCAAATTTTAGGCCGTGGGTGAAATGAGTACCTGAAATTTGTGCAAAATTGCAGATATGTTGAGTCACTCTTAGTTGGTGAGGACTTGCTCGAAATGATGTGCACTCAATACAATCATTATTACCATCAAAATGTACATAAATATAAAAAATCGCTTGAATGGAGAATTGGTGATACATAGCTTGGGCAGAAATTTAATCGTTTTGCGATATCGATTGCTACAGACCATGTGAGGGCCATACCCCGAAGGGAAATTGGAGTACTTATTAATCGTTTTGTTGCAACGAGCTTATTCTGAGAACTACTGACGAGAAACAGATTTGAGCATCTCTGGAAGGCGTTTAGAGTTAATGAAGAAACTTGGCGTAACACAGTTTATATGAAGTGCAACTTGTTCTTGAGTACCTATTTCATAGAACAATTTCGAAATGTATAAAAAATAAAAGAGGAGTTATCACTCGAAAAAGCAATAACCCCGAGGTGAGAGATGTTGAAAATCAAGACTAAACATTTAGCCAAAATTATTAAAAATATGGACTACTTGCTCGTATGGTTTGTGATAGTGGATCTGGAAGTATGAAAAATATAGAAATGTATTCGGCGGAAGGGAAAAAATTATAGTGAACTATTCATTTTCTTTTGAAGTTTCGTCTCAATCTAGGGCATCATACACTTACACCAAGATGATTATTATAGCAGTGTGAAAGTAGGTGAATTAACTTTTAAGGAATAAAATAAGACCTTGTGGGAGGAATAAGAGAGAATAGGCGGCTTCCAGCACACTGAATAATTGGGCCAAAACTTCGAAAGGAGAGTTCGCGCTTGCTAATTTCTCGTAAGGGTAAAGTGTTACAATAGGTATCGAAAGATAAGGTTTTTGGTGGTATGCACAAATGATGTGGGTAAAACGTATGGTAATACCGAGTAATAGGATTGCTGGAAAGGTGTTCAAAAAGCAGACTCGTATTTTGGAGTGCAGTGATCTCATGAAAGGCGTGTACACAGCGGACATGTTCGAATCGTAAAAGACAGTCATGAGAAAAAACGATGAAATAATAGAAGAAAGTAGTGATTTGACTCATTAAATGTACTCTTTTTAATGCTTTTCGTGAAGCTCGAAAGGAACCAAACAGATTGTGATTCAAAGGTTTTATTCTCTAGATGGCGAGTGAGTGGGAAGCAGGATGAGATGAGGTCCATGAGTCATCCTCTGATGAGGACGGCGAAGATAAGCCGTAAGTCCGAGACCCATATTCCCGGCACGGCAGATTGCCTCTCGGGAGATCTGAATAAACATTCACCCTGTGCCCACCGTGGGGAAGGGGAAGAAAGTGCTGCGCACGTGGCGGATACAAGGTTTGCACGGATGCAAAACTCCGGAAAGAAACGGAAATGTTTATTCTACTTGAGGCGTCCCCACAAACGAAATTAAATGCTTCAGAGAGTATCACACAAAAAAGAAATGCTAATATAAATTATGAGTACCTACCTATTTATTCTTTTTTTTTTAAATTTCACTTCTAAGAGAGTTATGGAATTTTGAATGATTTTTTGCATATTTAAGCTGGATTGAGCGAGATTTTTCCCCAGTCATAATAAAGAGCATATTCGATTTATTTACAGCACCTGCAAGAAGCATGAATTAGATATTGTAATTTTAATGGTGCAAAAATATTATTTTTATATGACTGAAACTCCCAGTAATAAACTAAATATGCATAAAAAATAAAGAAAACACTTAGTATTTTGTAAAACGCATGATAATGACACTCATACGTTGAAACTGCGGTGGACCTATTCAAATCGTGTGTAAATACATACTAAGCGTTTTCTTTCTGTATTGTACCCGGTCAAAAAGACCATTTATTATGCTCTTGTTCATTCCAAAATCTCTTATGGTATAATCTACTAGGGCAGCGCATACATGAACTCATTTAAGTGTGCACTCGTCTTGCAAAAAAAATAATTCGTGTAATATCGTCCAAAAATTCTTATGAACACTCATTTCCGTTGTTCGTGGCCCTCAAATTGTTACCACTAAGGCATTTGTATTTATTGTAGTCTTAAAATTGTTTTATGCCAGAAGTGGCAATATGCCGAGTGTATCTGATAAATGTAAATATAATTTAAGGAATGAGTAAAACATTGTAACAAACAGACCAAGATTAACTTTATATAAACCTTGCGTTCTCTATATGGGGCCAAAGATATTTAATTTACTGCCTTTTTTCACAAGAAAATATTGAACATTTACTTTGATGGTATTTTTATTGCAACAATACTTATGTAACAGATACTGCATTTACTTTTGTGACATACATTTTTGTAATTTGCTGGTGGCTCAATTCTGGTCTTATGACCTTGGAGACCACCTAAAGCTCCCGCTCTTTTGTTTATTACCAGTTTGTACCAATTGTATTGGGAGTAAATAAATTATTACTATTATATTATTTCTTTTTTAACGTGAAATACTACAAAATTGAAGGTGAAACTTTTGGTTATAAATATGCATGCATAATTCTTTCTAACTTGACTAATTTTTTCACGCTGTACGGTGAAACGCATCCACAGCCGCAGATTGTTTTGTGATTCTGTAAACATTACTACGGTGATAAATTGATTAATTAAAAAAAATAGTTGAGAATTAAGTCAAACTATACACTGTTAAATTTCTGACGAGATAAATGCGTTAGAAATTCCTCCTTTTTTAAATATAGTCTCTCTGGAGCCAGTGACGGATAAACTCACCTGGGGGCCTGTAGGCAGTATATAAGGGCCCACGTTAATAAACAATTTGCAAGAGAAGAAAGGGGAAAAAATTCCCTCGCCTCGGGGCCGATAGGCAACTGCCTACTTTGCCTTATAGGTAATCCGGCACTGTCTGGAGTGCATACTCGAACAATTTCCAATGGAAAAATGGCTGGCATTTCTTGGCATAAGTGTCTGATATTTTGTTATCATTGGAAAGATGAGACACTTTTATTTATGAAGAGGGTAAATTCATTGAATTGTATGCGTGATGATATCTCGCTCAAACTGCCTTAAACAGACTGGACCATCCGAAACGGTCCATACGAAGATAGACCAGAGTAGATGAATCATAATACAGAGTAGATAGACTACTATCTTAAAGATACTAAGTATTACTTTTCCTATCTTCATAATTTTTTCACTTGGGCGTCCTTCATACTTTGTCTGGTCTTCTCTCAATTCTTGGTCTTCCTCTTTAATTCTTCCAATTTATTTCTCCTTTCAAATAATGATTTCAGTTGTATATGCTATTGTTTCGCAAATGATGTCCAGTAAGTTTGTCTCTCCGCCTTCGCAGAGTGTTCATTATGCTTCTTTTCTCTCCAGCTCTTATTAGGACTTCTTCGTTGGTGATACTCTCCGTCCATTTAATCTTCATCATACTTCGATAGCACCACATCTCCATTGTTTCCAATCTCATTGGCCATGCAGATGAAGATGTAGAGAATGTAAGTTCCCTCTCATTCCCCTCGCTCATAATTGCTAATCATCGTTGCTTTCAATGCAATCCTTTGGTGAATTCACCTCCAAGTAATATATTAGTCTCTCACTCTTTCTGAAAGGCATGGAGAAACCATCTAGAGCTCTGCACAACATGGCTTCTGTATTTCTATTCTTAGGGAAACGATAACAGTACACAATACAGATATGATGGATGATTATTAAGGTCTGCGGTAATGAGAACACACATCATGGGAGCTGCAATATATAGGAAGACCACTGCAGCAGAAATGCTATTCAACACTTTTGTGACTCTGGTAAGGCTGTTTATTTATCGGTATCTCCAAAATTCCATAAAAAATATACTCACCGACGCTATTGAAAGAAAACAGTCAATTTGACTTCTCATGGGCTTTTTCTTTCAATTATTGTGCAACGTAGGAAGAATAGTTTCCAATAATATTTTATTAAGTAATCACTACTACTAGTAAGCCACTACTAATTCATTTGTAACTTTTGTAGCATAGGTAATATTGTCTTTTGCTTCAACATTGTAAGAAAATATAAATTTGAGTGAAAGCTAAATAATTCTCCTCATTGTGATTGAATGGTACAAAGTAAACTTACTTTAGCTCGTTTACTACGAACGATAATAATAAAGCAGTAGAGAACGTTTATGATACTATTTTAACTATTATAGCAATACATTTGTGAAATACCATGCATGGTTTCACATTATTTTCAGTAGGAAAGCAAAAGCTTAGTAAGAAAATACTTTTGTCATAACTTACTTTTAATTTCAAACATGTAAAAATTTCTGCAGCCGTATATTTCTCCATCCAAATCACAGATTCCAGTAAAAAGAGCAAGCAACACTCATTTTGTTATTAATGCCGAGTGTTACGTGAAACTGTTTTCTGTGGTCATATTTAACTCATGATTTGTAATAACAGAGTAACGTGAGTTATTTTCGGCCTCGAGAACATCTATGAGGACTTCAACTAGGGTGCCTCATCGGCCAAATAAAGAATGAATTTTATTTGAAAGATTGTCAGCAAAAAAAAACCCAGAATTTATATCAACCCAAGGATACTGTGGGGTGCATCAGTCTGCCATCTTCACATCCCTAATCTTGACATTCATAACTTATTGATAAAATTATTTATTAATTATTATTAATTATGATTCTCCAAAAACTAAAAGTCTATCGTATATCGGAATACAGCATTACCTTGGGTCTGCAGCACCATTGATTACATATATCTGGGCCTTTATTAGAAATATTTGCCGATAATCTGCAATTCTCTATTCAGTGCCGTCTTTCCCAAGGATTCTGGAGGACAAATAACATACTAATGAGTAGCCTGAGATCTAGCAACGAAGCGGCGTATACGGTTCTGCGATTTCAACTGCGTATATTTATTGAGTGAAACTCAAACATATCCTTCAAAATAGATAATTGAAAGAGAAATCTTTGTAAAATAGTATCATACTCTTTTAAACTATTATAATTGCATCAACTTAATGCTATACTTTTTCAAATTAAACTTTGAGTAGTGAACATGATTGCTTCCGGGGTATTTAGAAAAAAAATTTCCAGCACCAAACAAATGAAGTTACAGAAATAACATTAAAGTACCTATGTTAAACTTTAGGAAAAGTTAAAAAAATTCAGGAAATCCAAAAAGTAAAGTTGGTCAACACACAAACTAATGGTCCCAAAAAATCGGAAAACAATCAACATGACCGCCTCCAGGATTTTTTTGTTAATTTTAGACTACTTTCGCGTGAAACGGAGAGCAAGTCCTGAGAATAAGCAGAAAACTTGCATTCTTATTTCAAATAGTGATTTTAATGCTAAGGTTTCACATATTAGCTCCCAACGAATGTCATCACATTCAGTTCAGCGCATGTTTGGTAAAATTAATCCCCTGCCACACATCTCAGTGGTGGCATGTGGGGTATAAGGTTAATGTAGATAAGCCACACGAAAGCAAGGTAAATCAGAAAGCGGAGTGCATTGATAGTGACCGGTGGCTCAGGGTTCCAACCCGTCCTGTGTGTAACACCCAAGCTGCATGCTACGCGGTGCCAAATCTTTCTGGCGAACCACAGGCGGCACAGGGAAAGGAAGTGGTGATGTGTGAATTCCATACACTGTAGGGCCGATTAGTAATTTGTTACCTCACATCACCTTTCAATTCAATTTTTGTTAAGAGGATGTGGTTTGCTGACCCGTAGGCTCGGGATGTCAATTTTGCGTTTGTTAATCGCACTGCATGGAAACTCGCCCAAAAGCGATGCAAATATAAAGGACATGATAAAACTAATCATAAACCCTGAAAAATCTTCCAAAATGTGGGAAGACGTCGATATACCGTCAATATTTACGCTCTACGCCGAAAATGTCATTTGCTGCAATAATGCAAGGTGAAAATTAAAATCAGTTGAAGGATAGTGAATAATTTTACCACTGAACACCCCAGTGTTGAAGAAGTTGAATACTTACTTATTACCGCCAAAAGCCAGTACGACTCTTGACACGATCTTACCATTGTACATACGCTAAAATTCTTCCAATAAGAATACTGTGATGCACCGAAAACAGTTTACTTCGAGAGGTATTTAGAGGTTTTTTTAATCTACAGACGCGCCGGCTCGCACAGAATGTAGGCAGAGACTTTTTATGTGACAAAAAATTCTCCATTTTGCCAACATGAAAAATTATACATCCACATTTTATATTATCCTGGAAAACTCACCCTTGGGTATACAAAAACGTAATAGCTGTTCAAATCATAGAGGGAAGTATTGTCCTTTAAAAGAAAGTGCATTATCTTATTTAAAATATCAAAGGTATATTTTATAACTACCCAACAAATTACTTCCTCATAGTATATCAATCAGTCATTCAGCTGCAGAAAATACGACTTACCTACTTTACTAATCAGCAGCACATGATTCGATCTAACAATCGACATCAAAGAAAACGTCATTACAATGGAAACTGCATTTTATTATACAAAACTTAGCAAAATACTAATAAGGATGAAACATTATAGGGCCCATTCATAGAACAGTTCATTCAAGTTTATTTGAAAATATTTTACATTCATGTTAATGATTCATGGTCCATAAAATCAGTCAGCAGCTTTATCTTTAATGCCTTGTTTGATGGACGCAATCTCCTTTCTAGCAGAACTGATGCCTTTAAAACATGAAAAAAGAGAAGTAATGGACATGTATGCAATATTCCATGGTGGTTCATTCTGCTTTGACCACTCCTATGGCACTATCATCTACGCCATTTTTTCCCACTGGAGGTGAATCGTTTGCTTATCAAGCTAATGAAATGGGCTGGATGGATGAATTATTAATTTAACCTTCATTTCAGACGTTTTGACGGCCATTTATGGCAATGTACCCCACTCATCAACCAAAATCTCCTTCAAAAGTCTTTACTTACTCATCGGGCTACATGATGTGCCATCAGAAATTCAACCACCCTTGCTAAATCTTCTGGAGACAAAAAAACTTACTTCCTGCGATCTTATACCAAATTTCACCTTATTCCAATACTGAAAACCTTCCAGTAAGCCATGCTGATATTTGCTTCCATTTTAACATACCTTTTCAATGCATGGAAATATTTTAAATCAATATAAAATATATGCAATCGAGTATTAATGCATTCCCATATTATGTTTTCCCGACATTTAAAAATTTAATTGGAATGATAAAAATCCATCAAAATACTCAAGTATCACAGTTCCAATATGACATTGAACTTCTTATCGTAGGAATTAAGTCATCAATGCACTGCCTGTGGCTGTACATAAGCATAAAAGCACAGCAGAAATTATGGAACTAACTGCAGTTCCGCTGGTCACATTGCAGCAAAATACCGCTCCGTCCACAACCTTTGGGTAATAGTCGTTCCAAAACGAGAAGGCTTTGTAGTCGAAATTCGTCACGTCACTCATGTTAAAGTTCCTATCGATGAGCAAGATCCCTGGGCTGTCCTTCGTGAACTGATCCCACTTCAAGTGGATCCCATTCTGAGCTGGATTCGCGTACTTCATGAAGTTAGCCCACATGGTCATCGTCATATCGGTCGTCCTGCGGTCTGCCGTGTTCCAGATGACTTGCAGAGGCAATGCAGGCCAGTAAGGCATTCCCCAGACTAGAGGAAGTTCGAAAAAGTTCGGGACCTCTATCCAGTCCGCCATATCCACCAAGCTAGTCTTCAGCTTGTAGTCGAAACGGTAAAAGTAGGTGGGGCTATCAGCGCTCATGAAGGTAGCCAACTGGTAGGCCCCCGCCGCATACTTCTTCTCCGTGGCAAAATCCATCAACTTCTGTCGCAAAAAGTTCGGGTCGGCTGCTTGCGGCTGGGGACTGTAGTAAAACAGGACGGCATCCAGTAGGTGCTGATAGTTGACCGGGCATGAATCGTTCGTATCCGGTAATTCCAGAATGATCTGGTCCAACAGCAGTGTCTCGAACTCGTCTCGGCTGACACCTTGCTC
Source organism: Pyrrhosoma nymphula (assembly GCA_963573305.1). Lineage (NCBI taxonomy): Eukaryota > Metazoa > Arthropoda > Insecta > Odonata > Coenagrionidae > Pyrrhosoma > Pyrrhosoma nymphula. The sequence continues at coordinate 109,293,961 of OY754332.1, forward strand.
CGGATTCTCAAGCACCTCAGCAAAAACGAAGGCGTCCTCCATATTTGTGTAGCCCAACATGATCGGCACCTTGTGGAACTTACCCTCCATGAGAAGGGACAAGGGGTCAGCGGGTAGGAAAACCGCGCTGGAGTTGGCTATACCGCCGTCCACCGTGGGTCCCCAGGGCCCCAGCTGAGACGCACCCATGGCCAGCTGGAGGGCCTCGACCTTCCGCAGGCAGTCCACCAGTGCAACCCGAGGCTCGAGTGGGCAGCCAAACTTCTCGGACACCATGGCGAGGCGGCCCATCTCCAGTTCGTGCGGCCGGATGGCCCAGGGCACGAGGCAGTTGCCGCTCATCGCGATGGCCTTGGAGAAGAGGCCGGCGGAGAGGGGCGACAGGAGGTGCAGGGCCGTGCTCACGCCACCCGCCTCGTGCCCGAACAGGGTCATGTTCTTTGCTGATCCCCCGAAGATGGCTATTCTGGTCTTCACCCACTGCAGAGCCGCCACTTGGTCCAGGAGTCCGTAGTTACCGGTGGAAACCGAGTCGAGGGTCGTGAGGAAGCCGAGGACGCCCAACCTGTACGCAACAGTGACGATGAGTACCTGTAAAGAAAAAAAAATGTTTCATTGACCACCAACGTGGAAAACAAAGTATTTAAGTGAGTATAAATAAATATAATAAGATAGGTCAATCTTTCGACTCGCATATGTGGAATGTTTTTTTATTTAATAAATTTTACGTTCATCCAGCTTATAAATATAATTACAGGGCGAACAAATAAGACAGTAGAAATGCTACAATGCAATTACTACAAAAATGAGTCAAGCTGGACGATAACATTTATATTTTACAATGCAAACTATATCTACAGTGACAGTTTATTTAAGATTTCTTTTTGAAACTTCTTTCTATCTTCGAATAAATCCAAATCATTACACACAGAATTATATGATGTACATAGTCTATTAATTGGAACATTCCTACAATAATCACTGCTAACAAATTTTAAATAAAAAGTTTTCTATGTTTACCTTTTTTAAGGGGAATGTGTATATTGAGTTCACATAACAAACTATAACATTCTCCCATATGGATTACATCGTGTAAGAACAAAAAATCATTTAACTTTCTTCTAGCACTTAACTTATGAAAACCGAACGTTGACAGTAAGTCTTCGTACCTCACATGGTTTCCAATGGTAGGGTAAACATGGTATTTAACATAATATAAAAACCTCAGAAACATTTTTTTAACTCTTTCAATTTTATCAATGTACTTTCTTGCGTATGGGCTCCATATGACTGAGCTATAATCTAATTTGCTCCTTACAAGGGAGAAATACAATATTTTTGACGCAATTTCATTTTTCAAATATTTTGAAATAAGATGTATAAAACCACGTAATTTACAAGCAGTGATGACTGTATGTGAAACATGGATTACAAAAGTCACATTTGAGTCAAATTTAATGCCCAAATCTTTAACGTGTTTCCCTTTTAATTATTTGGCCTCTCTTTGAGTAGTTGAACGTTAACTCGTCCTTTTTCCTAGAATAGGTTTTAGCACAAAACTTTTCAACATTAAAATACAGTTGGTTCTTCTGTGACCTTATAATAAGATCATTTAAATCACTTGGTAATTGCGAATAGTCGTCACATTATTCACTCTGTAAATCTTGATGTCATCCGCGAACATCAAACACTTGGAATGATGATCATACTGTGGTAAATAATTTATAAATACTAAAAAAGGAGTGGGCCTAAGTTTGAACCTTGCGGTTCTCCCGAGGATGCAAGGTATTCCTATGATAAGGAATTTCCTTGTACCACATACTGCTTTCTTTCATGTAAGAATAAGCACAATAAATTGAAGAGTGAACTTGTTACCCCAATGCTTTGAAGCTTTTTTATTAAAATGCTATGATTCACGGTGTCAAAGGCTTTCCGAAAGTCGAAATAAATATTATCAACCTGAAAGCCACAGTCCATGCGAGTAATTACATAGTTTGTGATGTTTGCTAAGTTTGTTGAAACAGATCTATTTGCTCTAAAACCGTGTTGAAATTCACTCATCTGGCTTTTGAGTTGAAATTGCATGTTTATATATTATACTCTCAAATGTTTTGGAAAATACTGACATAATACTAACAGGCCATTCACAATGTCATAACGTTCTCCATTCTTAAAAATGGGACAAACCTTGGCCACTTTCCATTTGGCAGGAAATACTCCTGTATTTAATAGAGGTATTTAATAGACGACATAACGTTGGAGCTATTATATTAACGCGTCCTTGTATACATGGGAATTTTGTCCAAACATATTGACCTTTTTGCTTTTACACTTTTTATGGCATTTGATACATAATCTATATAATTTAAATATATATTACTACTGCAATCAGATATACCACAATCAGATACTTCACATTCAGCTAACTCAAAGGCAGTGGTTACCTTTTCGTTAACTGACATAAAATACTTTTTGAATGCACTTGCCATTTCTTCCTGTGACTTTAATTCACACCCATTGAATCTCATATTTTCTGGGGAATGATTGACAATTTTTTAACTTTTGCGAATTCCCAAAAACTATCATAATTTCCACCGACTACATCCATTTTTATTTTTTCCAAATGCAAATTAAATTATCCTTGATACTCTTCTTAACCTCTGACCGTAGATTATTATACACGGTCTGGTGATACCTAGAACCAGTTTTCCTAAATATTTTTCTATGCCTGGATGTTTTCTATTTTCTTTATTAATTTAAAGTAAAACCAAGATGGATATTTAAACCTTTTTATCTTACCCTTAGGAATGGAAACATCCATCGTTTCATAGAGATAATTATAAAACATTTCTAAACCCTGATCTACATTAGCACTCAAATGAATGGCATTCCAGTGTTTACTACTCAATTCATTGTATAATCTTGAGTAGTCACCTCTTTTGAAATTGTACGAGTTACTTGCATAGCATGGAGACTTCCTTTTTAGTCTTCAAGGATATTGTATCTCAATAGCAGGATGATACGAATCCTGTTTAAGCAATGCCATATCACCTTGGATGCTCTTGGCATCAATCTAATCAACATTTGTAAGAAGTGATTCGAGTAATTTTCCATACCGATTAGTAATACAATATTTTTGCTTTAGACCCATGATGCTCAAAAAAATCTCCAACTCAGTACAAAGTATATAATTGTCTTTTTCAAATATCATAAAATTTGGACAATTGAAATCACCTAGTATTAATATTTCCTTATTTATGATATTTTTTTCAATAACGTTATCCAAAAAGTAGAATAATTATAAACATCAGAATTAGGAGGAAAATAGACTACACATAAATACAACCATTTATTAGTATTAACGAGGATTTTCAGGCAAATATTTTCATCACTTGTTTCTAATTCGGGTAATCTCGCAAATAAGTACAAGTTCTACACCAATACAATCACTCCACCACCAGTTCTTTTTACAGTCATCAGTTTGCCTCTGTCTTTCCTAAAATTTGATACTGACCACTCATACACACTTCAGTGTTGTCAATACTATCTGATAGCCAAGTTTCACTTAGACAAATTATATCAAGATCTGATTCATACACAGATGTATTAAATATATTCAACTTGCTTCTCATCCCCCTGACATTTTGGTAATAAACTGTTAGACTTTTATTTGCTTTGAATGCTGAGTCATTAGCAGAGAAGGGTTTATGACTTTTATTTTTCCATTTCATGACCTTTATTCTATGAATTTCATGACTTTTATTTTCCCGTTTCATGACATATATTTTTTGAAATTCGGTCATTTCATGAGGCTTTAGCTAAAATTATGACATTTATTTTACTGTAAAATTAAAACTAATATTATGATCCGTATAGTTACTATAGGGTAAGTAGTCCAAAAGAAAGTATCCCACTCGCTTACCCTCTTATCCCTGAGCACCAGGATTTCTGTATATATACGGATGTAAAAATGATCAATGCACCTGAAGATACCACTACGTTATGAAACCCGGGTTGTTAGAAATAAATCAATTATGTGGACCATTACAAATTGTAATTTTTAATTTCCGATATGGAGAGGGGTATTTGTACAGAAGCGTCCAGTCTGAGAATTCCTCCTATTCACCTATTTTCCGCTCACCTTCAACCACCTACTACACATATTTTGCAATGCTACATATGCGCACTTATACTAACCTTTCATTTTATTCATTAACCCTTTTACTTTCCAATACCATTCACTTAAACCTGTCTGCGAAGTGCATTTCTTTCTTAACGCCATGTTCGAAAATCTGACCTTTTCCTCCTATATCCCCGAGATGGCGCAGCGGTCAAGCAGTTACTCCTCTTCGCTTTAAAAACCTAATTATGACTTTTCCCGCCATCAACTTAAACTATGAGTTTTACACAACCTCTTCCCCCACCATTTCAGCTACAACTCTGACCATACTATAACCACACCCCCCTCGATTCACCAACCCACTTAGGGGATTTTTTTGTTTTAAAAAATACGCTAAAACTTTGACCACACTACAACCACTCCCCCCTCCAATCAGCAACCAACTCGGTGGATTTTTTCTTTAAAAAAACATGCTACAACTTTCACCACATTACAACTACACCTCCAATCACCAAACCACTCAGGGGATTTTTTTCTTTAAAAACATACGCTACAACTTTCACCACACAACAACTACACCACCCTGTAATCACCAACCCACTAGGGGATTGTTTTTAATTCGCTACAACATTAACGACACTGCAACTACACCCCCCTCCTATCACCAACCCACTCGGGGGATTTTCTATTAAAAAAATTACGCTACAACTTTCCCCACTTACAACTACACCACCCTCCAATCACTAACCCACTCGGGGGATTTTTATCTTTAACAATACGCTACAACGTACACCACACTACAACTGCACCCCCCTCCAATCACCAAACCACTTGGGGGATTTTTTTCTTTAAAAAAATACGCTACAGTTTTCACCACACTACAACTACACCTCCCTAGAATCACAAACCCACTCGGGTTTTTTTTTAAATACGCTACAAAATTTACGACACTACAACTACACCACCCTCCAGTCACTAACCCACTCGGGGAATTTTTTTAAATAAATGGCCATTTCTATTAACCTCCTTATTTCCTCACTTTTCCCGTTTTTCACTATTAAAAATGTGAATTTTCGTCTTCACGTTTTCTCAAAACTGCATTTTGCCTTTCCTCAACACTCAAAAATGCCTTTTTTGCATTTGAAAATGGTTTTTTTTCTGCGGTACGAGCAATTCCCATCCTCAGGAGAAGTTGAAAGAGATCTTTGCTCCAATCCTCCATTGTAATCTCCTCTTCCTAAAGCTGGTTGCTCTCACAACTTTTGATGTGAACAACATGTGACATATGAAACACGTCAAGATTCTTACACTTCACTTTATTATTGTTATTTTGGAATAAGGGTTTAAAAATTTATTATAAATAATAATGCAATAAATACTCTTCCTTATGTTTACTCTGGAATGGCTGAAATTGCCTTTTCCCATCCTATTTTATCGTATATTATTCATAAATATTATTCCAACCATTTTCAAAATCAAATCAATAAACTATAAATTATTATAATTAATCTCCTCCGGCATCTAATATTATGCTTTTTTCAAAAGCATACTACACCTGCCCTCATTTTCGATTGTGGTTTTCACATTTAAATATATTGCTGGTATAATCGCGGGACCGACGAAAGAGTGTGGTTAGGTGGCTACGATAGTTTTATTATGATAACAATCCATGGAAATAAGCTGGAGCACATGAGAGTTCTATGTGTACATGCTAAATTCGCAAATATGTGCGAGCTAGTTCTCTCCCGGCGAATGTTGAACACAAATCATCCTCGGGACCTGACCCGGTGTGCAGCCCGAGAAGAATTTAAGAACGGAAAATTAGTTCGAAATCATATTAGAAGATGTAATGGAACGGGGTTATATAAAGGATAGCATGGCAGATAGAGGAGACTTGGCATATTGGTACCATAATTGAAACGTATACCCATATCAGCCAGAACATTGAAGTATGGGGGACGGAGAATTAAGAAATGAGGCGTTGTTGGAGGAGCTGTGGGGTAGAACAGTTCATTGATAACTTAGCTAATAAAACACCCGCAGGGAATATTGCCGGAGCAGCATGGCAGGACGGGAAGAGGTCAGTGTGAGGGGAGGTCAGTACGTGGTGAGTGGACTGAGTCGGTAGCACAGTAGCACAAAGCTGAAAGGATCCTAGTACAAGAAGTGGAAGGCAGGGTTATGGTAATAACATGAAGGTGATTAGTTTCAAAAGATATTAAAAGAAAAATAGTCAATAGTAAAAGGCAATAATTACTAGGGCAGAATAAATATATAATAATAGAGAGGCAGCTTTTACTGCATTTGAGGCATGAATTGGAACAGGCGGAATATTAACCGGGACTGGAAGCATTTTTATGAAAATAGGTTTCGCGAGAGTAACACTATCGATGAATAAACATGATGGTCAATGAATTATTTAAAAGTGGCAGATTGATGAAGGAAACTCAACGTAGAGGCTAGAAAATGAAATCAGGCACAATTTCAAACACCTGTCGTATTACAAAAAAACTAATCGTCGATGAGATAACTTTGTGGAAATGATCCATAGTAATAATAAGTTAATTTGTAATTTTCCGCGTCGCTTTTTTTTATTTCAACCGGTTTCAGCGTTTACACGTACATCTGTAGTACCCTTAAAATGACGTGTAAGCAATACATTTGATTGTTTCAGGCTTGACTTCGTGGAAGTGATTGATATCCATTTTGAATTAAAAGGTTTGTAATGATGAACTCTTCTCGGGCTCTACACCGGGGGAGTGAATGAAACGGTGCCGACGTTTCGGGTAGCGACTCGTTACCCACCCTCAAGGCAAATGCGATGGGATCCCCTTTGTCACCAGCCATTACGAATTTTTACATGCAGAATTTCGAGGAAAGAGCCCTTACAACTGCTCCGTTAAGACCCAAGTGCTTTTACAGATACAAGGATGACACGTTCATCATATGGCGTCATGGACCAGAGGCTCTTGCATCGTTCTTGGATCATATGAACGACCAGCATCCCAATATCCAATTTATGATGGAAACGGATAAGAATAATATGATAGCCTTTCTCGATGTCCTTATCCACCGGAAGGAAAATGGCAAACTTGGGCACAGCGTTTATCGTAAACCGACGCATACGGATCTCTACCTGAACGGCCTAAGTCATCATCACCCCTCTCAGCTCGGCGCGGTCCTCTCCACACTAATACATCGCGGAAAGGCTATTTCCGACGACAAAAATCTTCCTATGGAATTAGACCACCTCAGAAAAACCTTCCGACAGAATGGATGCGGTGAGTGGCAAATTTCCTAGGCTTTCAAGAGGCCCTCTAATATTTCAAGGATTTCGGATTTAGGGGATGAACACACTAAACCGACAGCCAGAGCCGTTTTACTATATGTTTCCACGACATCTGGAAAAATTTTGAAGGTTCTGAAGAGGTTTAATATCGACACCATTCACAGACCAATGGCCAATTTAAGGGATCGTCTCGTGAGAGCGAAGGACCCAGTCGGCCTCATGACTCCGGGGGTCTATAAAATACCCTGTGAATGTGGCTAAGTCTATGTGGGAGAGACTGGTCGACGATTTCCACTCGACTGAAGGAACACCGAAGACATTTTCGACTCGGACAGCCGGAGAAATAGGCGGTGGTTAAACATAGCCTCAGTCTGGACCATCGCATCAAATGGGACGATACGAGGGTTCTCTGGCGCTCAGAAAAATTTTGGGATCGCTTGACAAAGGAAGCGATAGAGATAAAAATGGAGAGGAGGAACGTAAACCGGGATTCGGGCTATACCATCAGCAGCTCGTGGAATAGGATCCTAAAAAGAATAAAGGTTGACAGAGCAAGACCAACAGTCAACGGCCAAATTTCAACGGTCAACGGTCCTCCGGCTCGACAATCGGGGCTCGACCAATCCCCCACCGTCCGTATAAAACCAACGGACAGTTTAGTTACGTGACATTTGTCTTGAGGATGGGTAACGAGTCGCTACCCGAAACGTCGGCAGCATTTCATTCACTCACCCGGTGTAGAGCCCGAGAAGAGTTCATCACTGCCATTCGCCGGGAAAGCGTGAAATCTTACTTCAAATGGTTTGTACTTTTCTACACTTAATTAAAAAACTGCGACTGGTTTCACCTTAATAAGGCATCTTGCCTTATTAAGGTGAAACCGGTTGCAGATTTTTAATTAAGTGTGGAAAAATACAAAGTTTTTTATTCGAAATGGATGACGTGTAATCGTTGAAAACGGTTCAGGCAAAAAAGAATGGTGTCGAAAATTATAAGGTAACTGCATACTTCATATTATTACGGACCATATTATGTTGTGACTTCAAATCTTTGTGTGTGAGAACAAATGAATATCGTGGATTAGAGACTTTTGAGATGCGAGTTTGAAAATAAGTAGAGAAAATGAGCTGGATCGAGAGAAATGCAAATAGATTATTCTAACGCGTTCTAAAGTATGAACGGCAATTGGTGGTGGAAATTCAAAGGTAGCCTTATTGGTAGTTAATCGGGAGATGAACAGCATCATCCATTTGTGGCATTCAAGATAAAGTAAATAAGGGGAGGGTTAGTTGCGGAATTCGGAAAGTAAGAGGAGAAGCGTAAAACAAATGTCCCATGCGAGGAGGGCTCTTGTTCAAGTGCTCTCCACAAGGCATTCCAAGTGTTATCGGGATTCCACAGGAAAATCTCCAAAACTGATGGGCTGGAACCCAGACCCTAGGGCAGGGGTGGGCAACCTTTTTGAGCGTGCATGCCAAAGTCAACCAAATCTCTGACACGAAATGTTTTCACGTGACAACCAAGATTTTTTGATAACACATTATTTGATATCTTGATATTTTATTTAAAAATAAATCGTGAATGAAAATTGAATACATTCGTAAATAATATAAAACTAACTGAATGAAAAAGTTATGACGTTTTTATGAAAAAGTTTATCCGTGAATATTTGTTATTTGACTTCAAATGCCACTACAACTGCCATAAATAATCACACAATTTAAAGACACTATCATTAAGTGCGCGCTACCGCTTTTAAATCCTGATGAGAAATTGACTTTTTTCAGAAGTAAGTTGGCTTGCACACTCGGGGACTCCCCGCCGCAGAGATGTGTCCCCTAAAGATTGAAAAAAAAAATGGCAAGGACTTATTTCGCGTACCAGACACTAGTCATCGGCGTGCCACGTTTCGCAAATGTGCCAAGGGTCACCCACCCGTCCTAGGGATTTAAAGCCAGTGCTGTAACCACACAACAGGACCTCCATCGCCAAATGCGAAGGACACAGTATCGTGGGTTGGACGAATTGCATGGTAGCGAGATGTTGAAGGTGTTAATCGTAAAGGAGGTGTTTCGTAATCGGGGATGAGGGAAGGGGTACTGTACAACCTGAGGAGACAGAAAAAAAAGATATGAAACGCTTCAGAGTTAGGAGTAATCTGGCGCAAACTAAGTGGTGAGAGGGTAGGAATGATTAGATGCTCCCAGCATTTGTCAATTGTGCTTCAGGTGGTGACTATTCAAGCCGGAGGGAGTCCGGCTCAGAGGGGGCTTTAAAATTGTATTCTTCTTTTATTCCGCGTTCCTTCCACATGCATAACCTTCCTGATCGACTCCTGAGATCTCCCAGTTCAATTCGCCATATCCAGTACCGTTAGTAACTGCCTGTTTATTATTCTTGGCCCGGAGATTTGCCGCAAATGAAGACTCTTTCCTTCTTTTTCTCTCTCCTCCTCGCAAACATGAACTCAAGGCAAGTCTACGCGGAACCCGAGCTCGAGATGGTGCGAGGCGTCTTCCACAGATCACAGCTGAGTGAGCGTAGAGTTTTTTCCTTCCCTTTTCCATTCCTCCTCCTTCCGTTCCTTATTTTTTAGTTTTCTCGGCGTTAGACCCCGTTCTCTCGTTCTAATTTCTTTCCATTTTTTTTCAAACTGCTTGAATGAGAATCAAAGTCCGTAAGCGAAGAATGACTGCTCAAAAGCATACTAATATTTGGTTGCGTAGTATTCATTTATCGAGAATAAGCGGAAAATGTCTTTCCGCACTCATTTTCCGTCCCTTGCAGACAGGGTCAATAGCTCTCGAATATCCCTCCCAACTCAAGCCGAGACTAACGATGCTGAACTTAGTAATCGAGGGCAAAAGGATATTTCTCTCTTGGTAGACTGTCCTACCCTCTGACCCTACATCCTTGTAATAATATCAATGCAATGCTTGTCATCACAAGGATGCAGTCAAAGCAAAGTTCTAAGTCATGCTGCCACAATTTCATTATTACGACTCGAAGAGGACGTTGGAGCATTTAGATTAATTAGTTTGAAAAAATGTTCTTATACCAGAGGATATTAAATTAACACGTTTATTTCAGCGCGATTTAATTCCTATACCTATCTGCTCAATGAATGTATCTCTGATTTATCAACCGAGTTTACATTTATCTGATAAACTTATTGTAATCAGTACCTAATCAACTTTAGCTTTTCTCATGCACGCCGTTATTATTGAATTCTGAGGTGGAGTCCCAGGATATGGAAGGAAAAAACTGGATAAATGGTGGGATACTAGTTCTCGTCCATAGTCCATATTGTTTTTATAATTTGACATTTAAATTATTTTCCAAGCAGTATAAAGAACCCTCTCTCTCCTTAAACCAACAATATAGGTCGACCCAGAATTTTCAAAGAAAAATATAGACTTCGTGCTATCCTTTTCATTAATGTAGTTACGAAAGTATGTCATCATGCACAGAGAATACATTGTAATAGACCTGTATCGTAATTAAATATATATAGCAGAAAATAAGCAGTCAATCTTATTCATTATCTCCCTCCATTTAAAATATCGAAACCTATATTAAACGGTGTAAGACTTCTGAAAAAGTCCATAATTGGAAAAGATCAACAGCCAAAATGTTGTACGGCAAACCCACTGCACTCATATTGACGAAAATCTTTAAAAGAAGCTAAAGAGAGAATTAGATTTACCTATTGTAGCCATTAAAACTTTGATCAAATATAACATATCGCACCCTCTGAGAAGTCTCGTAACTCGAAAGAGCCGGTGAAATTCCCGCAATATGACAGAGCCGAAGTGCAGTCCATCATTTACATAAAGAGGTAACTATTGATTATCTATAGCGAATGGTCCGACGAAATTTACGGAGTGAAGGAAAGGGTGGTGGTGTAGAAGTGCAGGGGGCGAAAGAAAGTGCATTGGGGCACGCGACATTGCTGGAATGAATGACCCAAATATTATTCCCTATCGTCACGTGATAATTTCTAATACGAACAAGATGGAATGGCAGGCATTTGACGATGCGGTAAAAATATTTTATTTATTTCTCAACCAAAATTATATTTCATCATGTATTTTGATGCTTGCGTATTGAGCTTTGCAGTGTACTCTTCATTGAAAGATTCGCTGTTCAAGTCGTCTAGAGCAAACGTGCTTTTGGGGCGCTTTTCCGCGTGTTGCTAGCAAATTCCCGATGTGCCATGAGTTTTTTTTTATTCAGGAGTGATCCGTCGGTTAAGGTAGGTTTAATGGAAAAATGAAGACTATCATTTACAGCCGCAGACCATTTTTCCCTTGCATGATTTCATTCTTCAGCTCGGCATGTGTCCTACTCCTCTCCACCCCATCCATAAAGTCTATTCTCTACCTTTAGTTTTTCCCACTTACCCAACATCTTTCCCTCTATCATGGCTTTCAGTATCCCTTCGCCACACATCACCCTTTACAAACAACAACTGATTTCCTCCTAATTTTTTCGTTTTTAATTAGCAGTCGTTCTTCGCTTACGATTCTTATTCAAAGAATTTAAAATATTTTTGGCTAAAAAACATCTTATACAGTGAACGGAATGTTCACCATCAAACTATTGTGACATTACTGAAATAAAGCGCGTGTATCAGTTTATCTCGGAATCTTGATTTTTAAATGTTTTCTCTTGTAAACAAATACATGCACCAATATTCTTACAAAATAAATAATGACATGGAATTTGCCTGTCATTATTCTAGTTGTGTATTTTATCAATGATTAAAATTGGGATTTTCTACCAGAGTTCAACCAGGAGACATTTCTAACTGGCTTGATGAGAGGAATCAAACAAATTCTCATTCTAGCGATGAATCCATGCAAAAGGGTATAGAATCGGAGTGCACTCGCAAATGTAAAGCAGAAACGGAAATATTGACTGTATATTTTCTTCCAATGACCCTTAATTAATATATTTGCTGTAAATGAAAGAAAATTAATGTATGTTTACCTAATGAAGGTTTACGAGTCTAGAAAACCGTTTGGAAATCAAAGTAAAAGAATTGACATTTTTAATTTCTTAGAATATACCTCATTTGCCACCCCTCATGGGCTCTCTAAAATGTTTAAAGCTTTTGATCAATATATCTTTTATGCCCACCTGCTCAACGCCAAAATAATCTTCATCTATTATCCTGAAATTAATTGCTTAAATTGTCTATAAATTAGAGCATTACCCTCATTTTGTGTCTGGTAAGGTTTACTTAATGCATAAGTTGGCTACACGCAATATCTTATTTAAGAACTCGCAATTTTCGAATCCAGTTTTCATGAGTAGCTTATCATTTGTTAAAGTACTCAAGCAATAAATTTTTCTTTTCTGCATTTGAACATGGCGAGTCACCAAATGATAATTTTAAGAATTCACCCGATAGAAAGTGTCCGTGATATAATTTTCTCAATTTACTCCTAGGAAATAGAGGGAGTGAAAATAGATGTGTTGGAGCTGTGTGAGGTGAGATGGAGGGATAGCGGGGACTATTGGAGTGGTAGTTTTAGGGAAATTTAGAGTGGGGTGGATGACAGTTAACGTGGGGTTGCTATTGTATTGATTGCAAAATTGGGGAGGGGAATAGTAAGCATTAAACAGGTGAGCACAGGATTCCAGTGGTTTAATTAAAATATCATCTTACTAATTTCGTTGTGACAAGTGTACATGCCTACAAGTAGCCATGGGAAGGTAGGGGTGGATGGAGCGTACGAGCAGCTAGAAGATATATTTCGATATAAAAGTTTCGAGCAAGAAAAACCTGATAGTGATGGGTGATGGGAATGCAGTAATTGGAGAAGGGAATGATTGCTACGAAGTGAGCTAGGGGCACGAAGAGCCCACAGTGAGAAGGCAGTTGAATTTTGCTGGAGAAAAATACTAGTGATAACCTGCATTTTCTTTGAAAATCTCTACAATGGTAGGTGCACTTGGAAAATGCCGGAAGCCACAGGTCAAATGGATTAAAACATGTTCAGGCATAACCTTTGGAACGGCATCGAAATTGGAAAATATTTATTGGTGCGGATGTGGACTCTGTTCGTAAATTAGTATTGATGAAATGTGATGCTAGACTTAAAAGGCCAAGTTAAGATGAAAGGGCGAAGAGATGGAGCGTGGGAGTCTTGAACGAGCCAAAGAAGAGGAAATACCAGGGGCTATAAAACAAGAACATTAGAAAATAGAAATAAATGGTACAACTAAGAAAAAAATTAAAACTGGTTCTGTACTGGAAAAGATAGTTGAAGAGGAATCATTCGGGTACATGGAAAGGTGAAGGTGTAGGAAGCCATGGATCACAAAAGAAATGATCAGGAAGAAGGAGAAGAGATGGAAGTGGAAAAACATCAACGCCGTACTGGGCAGGATAAGGTATGGGGAACTACATAATAAACTACGCCGAGAGATCAATGTGGCAAAGAAAAACCGGTAGAGAAAAAAATGTGACGAAATGAAAATCTAATGATTGAGAGGGAAGGGAAAGCACCATATGCTAATATGAAAATGGTGGTAAGAGACGACAAACTATTCCAAAAGTAAAGGAAAATATATGTAATATGCTAATGGAATGGAAGGAGATTAATGAAAGGTTAAATAATAAAAGGAAACTATGGTTGAGGCAATAGGACTGTGAACTAAGATATAAAGAAATGAAGCTCTGAAGAGAAGGATAACCTAGGATTAGGATTACCGGTCAGTATAATAGAGAAGGTGCTACTGGAAATGAAAGCAAGAAAAGCTCCGGGAGTAGATAGCATCCCTTCCAGACAACTTTCCAACAGAGTTATTGAGAACCTAGGAAACAATGGAAGACAAGAATTTTTCGTTCTGATTCATGGGATAAATGAGGGGGAATATGTCCGGAGGACTTCGTTAAAACATTTTACCCCTATTTCGAATTTAAAAAATGAGACAAGATTTGAAGAATATATAAAAATTAGTTTGATTTCACAGGAGGTCAGGGTTGTATTTAGAATCACTACCAGGGGTTTAGAGACGAGAGAAAACGACTACTAATGTGACGACCGGTTCGGGTTTATGAAGCGGAATACAATCTGGTGTACAATTGTGGTGATGAAATGAAATTATATGAAAAGGGATCAAGAGTATAGCCATGGCGTCGTTTTTTGTTGCGCCTTATTTGAAAATGCGTTAGGTTGAATGAAACGGGAAAGAACATACTAATAAAAATAGGAGTACATTGAAGAGATAAAAGACTGATTCGAAATCCGTATGTGGCCAAGAGGGCATAAGTGAGGACGACTGATGGAGAATGAAGTTGGGCAGCCATAGGTCGGGACATACGACAAGGCATTCCATTGTCGCCTTTGCTTTATAGCATTTGTGCCCAGAACATGGTAAAAGAAGCATGGGAAGAGCTAGATGTAGGAATTTAAGTCGGAGGACAGCTGATGAAGTCGGTTGGATTGACTGACGGTGTGATGGTAGTTAGTCAGTGATACAGAGTTGTTCAGACTATATTAGATTCTTCTTTCTTCTTGTCTAAAATGGAGCTAAGTTTTTTTTCAATTCACTGCGAGATCCACAAATGATATGGCACGCAGTCACGCGCGCGTCTGCCCGGTCAAGTCAAACGATTTTTCCGCGGCAAATTTAATCCATTTGGTGCATGGGGCGTAGCATTAAATCAATCAGAAACGTGGGCACTTAGGAGTTACGATTAAAATATATTGCAGGTGTTTAATGTGTGGGTTTAGAGGAGAACCGAGAAAGTGTAGTGGTCGGAAAGGAGACGAACGAGGAAGTATGTACTCGGAATTGTGAGGAGAAAACCGCTTTCCCCTTCACCTCTCTCTTACCTCCCCCACCCACCCACGGCTGGAGTTATATGGGCACGAAAATATGAGGTTACCTTTATAATGGCCTTATATGTCGAAATCATGGCCGGTGATAATAAAAAAGTGTGGAAGGTAAAAAGCGAGAAATTATTTCATCTAAACGCTTTCTTTTCCACAAAGAGAAACTAAAAAAATATAGTGGTAAATGCGAGAATGGGTGAAGCATGGGGAAAATGGTATTTTAGTATCTAATATCGTTCTCTCAAAAAAAAACTGTTTATTAGAAGATAGTTTTCCAACAGAATTAATGGCCAACCGCTCATCTTATGTTTTGAGTTATTAGCAAAATACTGTACTAATTGAAGTCGAAATGTGCTGACGCAATGGTAATGGTGCTCCAGTTGGATCCTAGGGCTGGAATAAGCGTGCACCAAAAATATATTCGTCGAAAAACAAGCAAATTTTGCACCTTTATATTGTTTTCGATTAGTTAAGGCATGTCAAAAGGTCATGCGGCATTAAGGGTGGAATTTATTAATGATTTTCACTCACAACGTTGCAGTGAAACCTCTTTACCATGGGTTCCTCAAACCATAGTAGTAGTCAAAAGAAAATACGCCAAACACGCAACTTGCGTATGACTCGGTAGTTACAAATGAGGGTAGGAGAAAGAAACATGATAGGATAGGCCGGAGCAGGATAAGATTTCCTGTGAACGTCATTATCTTTCAACAAGCAAAGCAAGGAGCTGGTGGTAAAGTCTTAGGAAGAGCCAGATGCAGTAATAAAAGCAGGAGAACACCTAATTTAGTATGCGAAATTACCAAATTACCTGGCGTGAGTCAGTAAATTAGCCAAAAGAATGTAGTAAGTGTTAGGTGCATTAGAAAAACAGCGATAGAGAGACAGAAGAAGTTTTAAGTTACCGACTTTACTTCGTGGATATCAAATACTTACTCAATAAGTCATAATTTGTATTTTACACACATTTTTATCACCGGCATGACATCAATCATCAATATCAATTTAATACTCGTATCCTAGGTAATGAATGTTACTGTCAAAACTATGGCCGGGAGTAAAATTATGTGTTCAATACAGATTACGAATTTTCTTAAAACACGGCATAATGATGAATCATGAAAAATCAAGTGACAATTATTCCTCAAAGGTAGAAGGCACTCCTACTTAGGTTCATTCACATAAGTAGGTGGGCAAAACCTGAAGCATGCAACAAATTTGGCTTATTGGACAGTGTCATGGAGGAAAATGGACAGTCTAAGCACTTGATTAGGATTTGGAATGAGTAATGATTTAGTGACGTGGGCATTTAATAATAAGCAGAGACTGAGTTTTGAAGTAGGTATGAAGGTGATATTTGGCGAATATATGTGGAGGAATTGAATCATAATTAATGAATTATACTTTATCCACACTTTATCTGAGTGGACCCGACCGGTCTCGACGCCCTGCCCGCGTCATCGTCAAAACGTTTACTACGAAGGTACCTATTACTTTTATTTTTGTTTTGTTATGGAGTGGTTCTTTTTTAACCATTCCATCAAACGATCCTCATAATTCTTCTCTCTCCTTAAGTGACTACGACCTCGTTTATATCAGTTTCTGTTCACCCTCTTTAACACTAGGACTACGGACGCAGTAATTTCGGCTGCTCTTCAAATTTCTGGGACCAAAACTTCGTGTGGTATGTTACGGAAAGTGTCCAACGCCAGTTGTAAAAAAGTACACCTAAAAGTGCGAAATGCAAAGAAAATTATGACTAAATTTATGTATTTCTCTTTTCCTAAGGAAGGTTGACTTATTTCATGCGTATGAATGTAGCAAATGTACACATGCAGTTGTAAAAAAATGGTATGCTATACACTCTACTACTTTCTCATAACTCAATAGTATTAATCGAGCATACATATTAAAATATACAAAACTAAAAATAAAAAGAAATATAGGACTTTTGATTGAATTTCTGCCTTCCCATACTGCCTAATCAAAAGGCAAAGGATTATTACTATGTTGCGGAATGTAACACTGAATCCATAGGTGAATGAAACAATGAATTAATGAGTCATCAAAATCCATTAAAATGCAAAATAATGTAGTTTTTGAATAATTTTTATAATTGCAAGATTGTACCTAAATGAAAGAAATAACCCATGAGCTGTGAAATTGACTACCTCGAACGTTGAGAGTATGAAAAAACTAATGGGATCTTGTGTTAAGTACCTATTAGCCCTCTAAATTGTGTTATGATCCCATCTTATTCATTCAGAAACAACCCACGTCCCGATGCTCAAAAGAAAGCAATGGTATAAAAGATATTACCGGAATTCTCTCTGTATTTCTCTTAAAAATGAGTCAAGCATGACTTTGAAACCAGTCAAGGTTTCTCAAAGTTAGGAACAATAATTCTTCTAATTAGAGCGATAAAGAAAAGGCTAATCTCACATAAAGCGTTGGCATTATATGGTACGGGTAGTAGTAGATGTATTTTTATTTTACGTGCTTCGATGGCTAAAGTCATTTCGCACATACTGTCTGCCACGTGCAGACAAGGGCATCAGCACTTGGACGAATCGGAGGATCACCCCTCCAAACTCGAGCCGAGCCCAACGATGCTTAACCTCGGTGACTGATCGGGAACCAGTGTTTCCATCGTGACAGGCCGTTGCCCTATGGTGCGGAAACGTGAACGTCGTGGAAAGCGAATGAGTATAGAGTGGAGGATTTTGTGATGTGCAGTTGCGTATCTAGAATTTGGCCCTGGGGGGGTCTGGAATATTTTTGATAGGCGAGTACCGGGGGTCCGAGACCAGCCAAATTTAGGGCCCTACCCCGGAAAGTTTTTGAAAACTATAACCACAAACCTTAATTTTATAGTCCTTTTTGATGTAAATATTTAAAGATATTTAGTTAATTTTTTTATACATTAATGTTGGTACCCTTAACGAAGTTGTTTCTGGGGGGGTCCGGTCCCGTTCGCCCCCCCCCCGTAAATACGCCCATGATGATGTGGGTTTGGAGAACGGTAAAGAGGGCTCATTCGATAATAAAGAAGGAAAAGGAGGAAGAGATCTTCAGTACATAACAGTTCAGAATGGTCAGGTGGTTCAGGAAAGGTGGCTTCTGGTGGAAACTAAGAAAAGGCAGAGTAAGTGAATAGAGAGGGTGAGTCGGGCAAGGGGATGTAGAAGGGTTAGATTAAAGGGTTGTGTACCACCGCAGAGGCGTGAGGCAGGACACCAAATATAGAAAGGGGCATACGAAAATGGGGGGGTGACGTCAGAGGTGATTTGATAATTAGCGGTGTGTTTAATGTTGGTTTCTCGCTCTTTTTGTAATAATCTCTAATGGTCTAAAAAAAATAATTTTTGTACCTGTCAGTTCGGCTGTGTATCTCTCTTATTTCGTCACTCCTATCAGTTCTAGAGATATGTCGCGGGGTTAAAATAATATCTTCCGTGTCATACTGAAACTTACCTGATAGGCTAGTAGGTTGAGATGGTAGGGGTGGGAGGTAGAAGGTATGCCGAACTGAAGGAGGCAACCATGTGAAGTTGGTGCTAGCAGATGTACGTAATGCGCAAGCTAGATTTACTTTCATCTCATTCCTAATCCACCTGAGTAAGACTACGTATGATAATAATGATCTATAATTTTCCTCAGCTAGTTATGTAAGTCAAACATTTTTAAGCAAGTAACAATAAATGAGGTAGAATAGTACTATCGGACGGTCCAAAAAAATTAAATGCATACTGAATACAAATGGCATATTCCAGCGACGGTCATCAAGTAAATGTTTAGGGTCGTGAAACTCATCTCCTTATACACTGATAGAAGATGGTTCAGTTTATTTCCACATCAGAAGCGGGTGGCATAATGGTCTCGAAAACTTAACCAGTAGTCCCTTTCAGATGCGTTATTTTTTAGCGTTTGTTACATCTGGTTTCATATTAGAAGATTTAATTACCATAACAGTAGGTAGGATGACGTTAGACTTTGACAATAGTGGACATTGACAAGTTGTAGATGGCCAGAGGGCACAAGCGAAGGCGGCTTTTGGAGAATCAAAATGGGCAGATTATTACGGGTTACATTATTATTACATTATTATCTTACGGGTCGTAAGGGAAGGTTGCCCGTTGTCAACCTTGCTTTATGACGTTTCTGCCGAGGGAATAGTAAGAGTTAGCCGTAGAAAAGTAATTTCGAGAACAACTGATAAAGTCAGTTAGATTGGCTAATAACCAAGCGGTATTTTTTCCATCATCCAGAGGATTGCAGGCATTCGTAGAAGAATTAGGAAATCAGTGCTTGAAATACGGAATGAAGGTATAAAAACTTTAGTAATGACGTTTACTTGGACAAAAAAGAGATGCTGGCCACAAAATGAAGAAGGTACAACCTAGAGCAGGTGGAGCATTTCATTTCCTTGTGTTGTCTTAAACTTGTATAGTAGTAAATATATTAGAAGGAGAATAGCATTAACAAAGTAAGTATGCATCATTAGGAGAGAATTAACGATGAGGACCATTGTAAGAATGCAAAGAAAATACTGATTAAAATACTATTACTCTCTGCCGACAATAAATCCAGGAGTGGTGTGTGCTATAACTTTAGAGGGTATTTTAATCACGAAGTTGTTGACGATATATTATCCTCATATAAACAAACGAATTACAAACAAAAATAATTACAAATCTGAAAGGGTGGCTACAAAAGCTCCCAACGTCAGAAGAAGAATTCATTGTTTTCATATTCAAAGAACAAATACGGCACGTGGAAATATTTCTTTGAGATAACGCTCCGGGAGTCAACAAGTATATGCACAGCCAGTTAATCTGAATGAGAGAGCAGAGAACCAAGACGGTACCTACAGTGAAAAAGCGAGGAAAAAGTTTTTAAAAGGGCATTGGGTGAGCCGTGCTCAGATGAAGGGAATGGATAGAAATCTGCCCTTCGAAAAACGCAATGGAAACGAAATCGGATGCTAAAAATATCTGCAGTGACTTCAAAGGTTGCTTTGCGTTTTGTGTAACTTAATTTCAAAACAAATACCTGATGAAAATCTTGATATAAATAGTGAAACACGGGAAAATCAAAAGCATTTTAGTCGTCTACACATTACTCAGCAAGCCACCGCAAGGGTGCGTGGCAATGAAGTTGGACGTATGCGAGAGAGATTGAAGGAAATAAATCAGCATTAAATTGGATGGAGAACAATAAGGGAGAAATATCAGCCTCGAGATTAGTAATGTAGTAGATTCATTAAACTACCTTATTTTTAAAGCTCTTCGATCATTCTTCGACGAGCATATTCGTAATCGCATTTTCGTAATCGCATATTATACGATTTGGTAATATTTACCACAATCCTGATGGGCTTCTGAAAAATCTAGTTATGAAAGACTACGAAGTTTCAACTATAATAAACAATATTAAGTACAGCATTGATGAACAATCACCAAACTACCTTCATCCCTCTTGTCAATATCTCAAACATGCACTCTATACGAGATCCTTGAAGATACATTTTCCGTAGGACCATGGAACACCTTAATTGCCATAATATGTTAATATAAAATACAGGATGAATGCGAGACGGGTAGACATTGCGAACTCAACATTATGTTCACGATGAATTGATTATGGGTAGGTATAGCCAACGAGAAAATTAACATTTACTCTTCATTCTCTAACTTCAAACGAATCCTCAAATAAAAGCCTTTCATAGAAAGTTTCTCGTGTAATCAAAACATTAATGACTAGAAAGTAATACCACATGCTTCGCGAGCATTTGAGTATTCGAGGATTCTTCAAGGATCACGAACTTTCATTAGTGCTTCTTCTCCTCTATTCAAACTCATTTGTAAGCACTGTACAAACAGTGGACATTGACTACCATGTATTTGAAGTTTGAGGAAATGCGACAGTAAAACCTAAGTTTACTCCAGTTTCAATGTTTTTGAGATTTGATATGTATTCATAATTGAAAGGGTCAATTTGCACTGTGTTAGCTTAAATGAAGTTGAAGTCGCAGCTCAAGTTCCCAGAGAATGCGTATCAGTTCACTTCCAATTACTCTGATTTTATATGTTACCAATAAATGGATTACATGATACCTGTTTTCCCGGGATGTATGGATTCATTATCCATCCCGACTAAGTAAATTGATAGTTGGAAGTCGTACTGCATGTAGAATATCCTTACACGTGCGTTATTAATACTTTATCTGGTAAAATATATTCAACATTATGATCGTGTGTTTGATGATTAGTGCGTACCTAGTGCTGAGCCACGCCATTTCATACACCCTTGAGGTGGCATGTAGGGCACCGCATATATAATAATAATAATTTATTCCTTAAGATACAATTGAAAAAAAGATAACCATTAACAAAAAAGAATAAGTAATTTAGACACCCTTTGAGGCCTTAGTCTCGCTTTAGAGTTGCCGACTCACTGAACATTTAAACTGGCCTGTGTTACATTCATTTTGTAAATAGCACTTAAATGCTGGAGCACAATTAAAAGAAAGAAATCCAAAAAATGAAAATGAGCAAAAAAGGGAAAATGTATAAACAAGGATAGTGTACAAAATAGAAAATATACAACACTCCACACACAGACTTGCAGCACCATCATGGACTGGCGGCAAGCTCTTATTTCCCAAGAGCAAGCAAAAACTCAACCTCCCCATTTTGCAACAACCAAGTTCTAACTGCTTTACAAAAAATATTTAGACGTAAATAACATAATTAAAAGTAAAATTCGTCTTTTTTACCCCGCCATACACTTGCGCAAAGTCAATTACAAGCATGGAGAAGGCAAAGAACCTCGAAGTCATCCAAAAATAGCAATTAAAATTACATAAATGAAAATAAGTCTTTTTATGAATGCTTGGGAAAACGGTATTCCTCCCACAGGCAAAGGCTACGGCAAAGAAAACAAAGCAACGAGCGTTGAATCTATTCAATGATTTGGTGCAACATAAACTCGGACCCTTTTGTAAAGGGTACACATCCGGGAAATATGAGACCGAGCCAACCAAATTTCAGGGCTCATTTAGAGTACAATGGTTGAACCGAAGAGAGGGCTGAATAAGCTGAATGTGGTGGATTGGGAGTTGTGATACGGCTAGGTTGAATGGCAACTTCGCCAGCGTAAGGGCCAAAACGATTTCTACCGAAATACCAAATCTTCAAGATTCTGCCTTGACTACCGAATCGGAACGATTGCAGTGACTATGAGTGAAGTTCATAATGAAGTTCCGTAAGGCTGTATTTTAGATAAAATAAAACGTAGTGATAAGTAAAAAAATAAAAATAAGTAATTTACTTCTTTCAGCAAATGAAAACATAGATTCATTCAGGATATAACTTTTGTAATTGTGAAATCTTTAGGTATCCTCTTAGGCTGAAACCTGTGCAATGGCATTTACATTGCTAACAAGTTTCATCTTCAAGTCACTTTACACGTTTCACATAGCATTGTAAGAAATAAAAGTGTTTTCATCACATTCAGTAGGAAAGTAAGGTTGTTACTTCTAGTATTAAATGTCAGTTATATAAAACAAAACTGTTAATGCCTTCCTTGCACAGCAGCCGTGAGTTGGTCAACTGTAAACATTTTCATGATGATGTAACCTCATACTTTCTTACGGTAGCATCCTTATAACCATTGGTATTATATAAACAAACGTTTGCCTACAGGCTGATGATTTTGCCTTAGTTATAGGTGCATTTCCCTTCTCAAAAATGCGGTAACAGAAATAGTTGCCATTTTAACACAAGCTGCTTAAAAACTTCAATTCCATGAGTAAGTAGATTCAAGTGTTTTAATGAGTGTATTTCAGATTTACAAATAAACAATCATAATGTTCAATTCTACTTTTCAGCTAGAACTGCTTCGTAATTTCGGAGACAGTTTAATTCCCGGTGAAGTAAATTAATGCGAACTCGGTCGTGCGATTAACAATCATCAAGAGTATAAGACGAGAGAAAAATTCAGTAGATCGGGAACTTTTAAATTGTCTTTCTTCACACGCGCGATAAGACACCAGAGCACATGGCATGAAAATCGACCGACGGATAAGCCATTAGACTGGTAGCTCGGTTTGTAGCATTTAAACTTGTTGCAGAGCAGAGCTCACTTTCATGAGTACCGCAACAAACATCAAGTCTCACATCCATCACACCGTTATTAAAATTTAAATTTCGAATCGCATGCATAAGTGTACGTGACTCTTTAATGTAAGTGCATTTAAAGTTCCAGACCCTTTGGTGGCATGCAACCGAAGTGCATATCTCGCGAGGAATCACAACACCCTAGAGCCCTTACTTGCAGGGTATCGTGTTGATACAGATGTGGAGTAAGATGAAATACTTTCAAGTAACTATTTTTTTAACTTTCAAATGTATCGCTCTTTTACACAAGAACCGCTCGGCTTGGCTACCCCTATTTGACCGTTTGATAGATAGATGATGTGCATGCGTTTGGAGCGGGAATTGGAAAATATCTTGTTTATTCACAGTAATATTGAATTTATATTCATACTTTGTGGCAATATAGGTTTCAATTAATTGATGCCAAATAACTGTCATCGTGATGTAATGGTATTTCCTCAGACTATCACGGAATTGCCATTGAAAAATTAGTTCGCGAAGTTACATTAATCCTCGGTAGTGGTCACATATATAAGACTTTCTTGACGTTGGTTTATTAATATCGGGTGCGAGAATGTGCTCGTTGAGTCCTACGGAAGATGAACATTCGAGTTGGAGACTAATTCGTTAGGTAGGATAGGATAATGTATTATAACAATGTATGCCACAGTGTTATTATTTCATTCATAGTATTTTAAATATATTTTTTCATTTTTTCGATTTTGAGAGGTCATGGGAGTCTGAACAGAGAATTTCAAGAGTCTCAACAAATACTGTGTTGGATTCATGTTTCAATTTTCAACACAACTTCAAAAGAGATTCAAGGCAGACATTTCAAGATGGTTTCAACCCAGATTCTTCCACTAGAGCTTGGTAACGAGACCATTTTACTAAATAACTCAGACAATGAGAGATGTCTATCATAACTATGAGTCTGGCTAAGGCATAAACCGCCTTTTGGTTCTGGATACCAGTACGACGCGGCGACGGTATCCCACGCAAGGTAACCAAGTGAGATGGTAATCGTTACTATCTTCTTGGTTAAACAAAAATTAACCTTCTGACTTGGTTGTGGTTACCAGCTTGTGAGTTCACGAAACCACCTACTTCTCTGCGTGCAAGGAACTTGGCCTGTTCCTCAATAAAATTTCAACTATTCGTGTGTCGGTTGATAATACCACTACACATTTTAGAGCACCGTGAAATAGCCATATTACTTCCATTTCGGAGTCACCCGATAGAGCACAGAATCGCTAAAATTTCAAGAAGGAAAATTATATTAACAAATCCACAGAGGAGGAGGAGCCTCTGTGGCTTAAGGTTTTATCGTCGTAAAACGACCTGAATGACATTTTATTCGTACCTAGGTTCCTTACCGAAAAACGTGCTCTCCGTATTATTTTAACGACAAAATCACATCTTTCCACGCTCTTTCTTTCTCAAAATTACGAAAATGTTACAAGGCGTTAAATGCAAAAATGGGCGACAGATGTAGAAAAATAATATTTTTACATCCAAAATGTATGCTATTTTCCCAAAAATACAGCTTTTAAGAAGCGTATTCTCCCAAGTAGCCGAGTGGCAATGAAATATAGGCACCATCTCATTACATTTTTTCACGCATTAACAAAACTGCAAACATGTATCTGAAATATGCGTTAATTCCATGGAAAAGGCAATGCAGTATGGTTGGATAAAGTGTTAATTGATATAATATAATTGAAAGATACGGATATTTTGTACGTTACGTTTGTTTTCTTATAGATAAGGTTATCAGCAAACGTAGAAAAGTTTTTTTAGTGCAAAGGAAAGGGTAGAATTTAGAATTTGTTTTGGCTCACGGCGTAGCAGTGGCTAACCTCCTTAACTGAGTGGCTCCGTAAGTGGCTTTTGACATGGAGGGATATGAGGTCTAGTCCTGCCCAAGGTGGATAAATCATCTTAGTGTCGAATATTCGCACGTTTTACCGGAACATTTTAGTGTGATTATAAAGACTATAAATTATAGGCTTTGACAAACTTGATGTATTTTCAGGACGCCCGATTGACAGACAAAGTTGCAAACATCTCGGATATCCACCGTGATAGCGAATAGACTTTGTACTTTTCCACGGTTTATTCGTTCCTGAGGCCGGTTTCACCTCAATTAGACATCATCTTCCACTAGTCTGTGAACACAGACAGGAATGCTTAAGCAGGTGAGGGTGGATTAAAATGGTAGAAGGGAACGGAGGGGGCAAGAAAATCGTGGGGATAGTTTATCAGAATTTTCGGGTGGGGCACACTGGGAGTATTAAGAGCATGTTTTTAAAGCGCGGATGGGGGGGTCGTAAATTTGGAAGGCTGGAACTAATATGAAAGTAAAGAGACCGGAGCCTTACGTATAGCTCTCGCTAAAATTCCTGGCTCAGACCTGCGTGGAAAGGAGGGGAGGTGGAAGTGTTCGGAGGGTGAAGGGGAATGACGGAGGTGAAGGGAGGGAGGCAACGAGAGAGAGAGAGAGAGAGAGAGAGAGAGAGGGAGAGAGAGGCAGGGGAACCTAAGTACTTCGCGAAAAAGGCACGAGGCATACGCGGGTGGTTGAAATCACCCATCCCTATGACTTTATCCGGGACCAAATATTGAGGTCTCATTGCGAGAGGAGGCGAAATGGGATTGCAGGTAGAGGTAAGTCATACCACTTCTCTAGGCGCTTGTGTCACCATGAATTAGACAGGTTTTATGACCCACCACCCTCAACCTTCCTCCCCCGTTTTGCGGGATTTTCAAAGTTCTGTAGCCCATGTCCCTTATTCTCTGTTCAGCGCCTGGAGCCTTTACGAGAGCTAAAAAGGAGGCAGGGGAGGGTGAGACAGAGTCGTTACTATCCTACTTCCCTATTTCTTTTTTACCCACACCCTAATGTGCGTAAAACTCGCCTCACCGTTCTCTTCAACTTAACATTCGCCTCTCAACTCTCCACTTCAAACTGCCCCCACTCACTAAAAAATCCTCTCAGTATGAACAGGATGGGTACTTACAATTAGGAGGGGAATCGTTAAAAGATCGTCGGTTAAAATTTAGACGGACATACTACGGTAGGATTAAAATTTGGGAAAGAGTCTGCAGAAGGGACAGGATTAAATGTCATTTTTCCGTGCACGATAAGAGACCAGAACAGCTGGTACTTAGCAAAACTAATATTTTCGGTAACATTTATAGGACTTAGCGTGGTGCACATTAGTGATAGCTCACTCCCTACCATTTAAGTGCCTTTAAGGTTGCTACTTTGATATTATCAAACTTTAAGTTGGTCCAACAGTTTGATAATCAAAAAGTCTTAGTATTAATTTTCCACTAGATTTATTGAATGATATGCAATGCGCTTCAGCGTTAGCACGTCTTCATTAGTAAGATAATAAACTCCTTTTGACTAGTTCCGCGTTATATATGTGAAGTGAATGGAGTGGATGTGGATCGGGGAAGGTCATTCATCTGAAGTTGGAGGAGGGGGAGAGAGAAGAAAACTCGTGCTCTTAGCCGTCGTCATTGAAAGCTCAGATATGTCATATACAGGCTAGGTACGCTCTCAGCGGAGCAAGGTGTCCCGTGGTGGCACGTGACGTCAGATACGGGAACCCAGACGATAGGGCTTAAAAATTATCCGCACTGTTGTCATTATTTTGGATTTTATCTTTTTGCATCCCCGGATTTTTTCAAGCAATTAATTACGGGTGTCTGAAAAAAATGTGTGCTTCATAAAATCGTGGCAGTAAAACGAAAAACAGCCATTCCTCACTTTTTTTTAGCAATAATTGCGGTATAGTAAAGCGGTGTTTTATATTAGCTTAACTTCCACGATCTCTATACGCTGAGAGTGACTTAATAATGACATTGCTCTGGGTATATGGGCTCCACCATATAAAAGTCGCGAATCTCAACAGAGGGTTGTAAAAACCTTCTTTATGTTTTTTTTCAGAATATCAATACAGCATGCAGAAAAATAAAAATTATCAAACGCAAATTAAGTATGTAAAATTCAATCAGTTTTGAAAATTACTCTAAAAGTGTAGCATATTTCTTGGAAGACAACCGTAAAATTGAATTCTGCGGGAAAAAAGTTTTTGCGGAAAAAATTCTGCGGAAAAAAAAGCATATTAAAAATATATTTTTGCTTCAAAAACGACGGACAAGTCATTACTTATGAACGCAATACCTCGGCCGGTCGGTTAATCAATCCCGATTTAACATTAAAGATATATATAGTTACCTTTTATTTTTTGTAACTTCAGAAGCTAATGAAAAAGACTGACATTTAAATTTTTCAAACATTTTCAAAAATGTTGATATTTTTTCATTTGTAAACGATGAAAATGCTAATAATGAAATACCTAGGTGATAAAAGGTATTAAATTTATTTATTTAATAGAGGATATTTCGTTCCCTAACAATACCTCATATTGGTTGTTTTATTTTACTTAAATGCGTTGAAATATTTTCATTAGTTTCCTTTAAAATACTAACAAAAAAGGATACTTCGTTTTCGAATATTCAAAAGTTTGCGTTAAAATCTATTTTAACAAAACAATTGTTTGCTTCTAACCGCATTTGCTTAAACAAATGTGATCAATAATAACTGAACAAAGATGCTTCGCAGCCGCTATTGTTTAAATAATTTGACAAAATTTGGTAATCTTATTTTCTAAAATAAGCGTATTTTTACGCAATCATGTTAACTTTTACATATTTTTCCTATAGTTATCAATAAAAGGTAAAAAAGTAGTTTGTCGATGGTTTTTCATAATTCGAAGTTTGTATGCATGCTCAAAAAATTTTTATTCGACTAAAATTCTTCTACATGCTATCCCAAACTAATTCATTACTTTTGTTTTCCTATACAATATTTTATACAGAAATTATGATATGAAATGTATGAAAAACGAGGATTTACTTAAATTTGTAGTAACTAACAACGTTCCATGGAGATGCTCGTCAAACTTCAGGTTCCCGGAGTAGTTTAGAAGACATGGGTCATTCCATGTCAAATCAACCAAAAAAATGGCAAAATTTACCTGACCCTTTGAGATTTTGATGAAAATTGGTAAAGTTGTTGGCCCTACAGAGAAACTAAATAATACTAAGTTTTACACCCCTGGCTCAAATACTTTGTTAGAAATTTGGGTCTAAAAATGGCCCAAAAATCAAATTTTAGGTCTGCCGTGCACCTTTTGAATTGCCGTAACTGGGATACTAACACACTTAGAGAGTTGTGTGTGGTGTCAATTTAAAGCTCCTAAAATTGCCTTTCATTTGATATGTCACATGCTGAGGTTAAAAATAATTATAGGTCATAGGTCAAGGTCAACATATTTTGACCTTGAATTATGAAAAATGGGATATTTTATTTTGCTTAATTTTTTTTTCAAAACAACATAAATGTTTCATTAATATATATACCAACTTTCAAAGTGGGACTTGAAATACGACAGGAGATACGAATTTTTTTGTATACCTAGGGCACTGGAAAAAAGTTTTTAAGCTTGTTCACTATAAATTATATAAAAAAAGCTATTCATAAAAGTAAGTTTATTATACCTTCATTCTCTCAATTGACATAACATAGTTCCCAGATCTGGTCTTAGATATTCCTATATCATTAGTATGGACTGTAGTCTGTTGGTTGTTTCTTGAACTTGTGTGTATGTCAAGCTATAGGTTCGTCCTGTTGGGTATTGCGGATCTACTTTTGTTAAAACATCTACCGTTGGAACCCGAAGGATATCAGGTTTTTGTGGATAGACAAATGATGTTACTGGTCCAGCAGGTTGAAGGAAACTTATCTTCACTTGCTTTTCATTGTCACTTTCTAATACACAACCTATCCACCACTATTTATCATAAAGGCATGAAAAAAATCTGT
This sequence comes from Pyrrhosoma nymphula, assembly GCA_963573305.1. Classification (NCBI taxonomy): domain Eukaryota; kingdom Metazoa; phylum Arthropoda; class Insecta; order Odonata; family Coenagrionidae; genus Pyrrhosoma; species Pyrrhosoma nymphula. The sequence continues at coordinate 109,323,278 of OY754332.1, forward strand.
GATCTCCTGCAACAGTAATTCTTTCTTCTCTGGTTATAAATGAAAAAGAATGTACTTTGGTACTTAATTTTTGTTTTGATAACGGAATCGTTGCATGAATCTTCTAAGTCCCCGGAATTGTTCGTAACTCAGTAAATCGTTTTTGGAAACATTTTTCTTCTTGTTCATAATCAGAATTTGTTATTTACATAAATTAAACTGTTGTTATGTTTTCTAATCCCCACTTGAAAAGTTGACGTGTCACAAATTGATGTTCATATGGCCGCTGTAGGCTTGCTCGAGCAGCAAGTCTTTTTTCAGTGCCACCTACACCATCACAAGGTCCCTTTTCATGTGATGTGGCAAAGTAATGCCACTCTTCTTGTACACCGAAATTTTCCTCATGGCTACACAGGTTGATGACAATTTTTCAGTTTTTGTACTGTGCTGCAGGGCCACCAGAGAAAAAATATATCTTGTGTAGTTTTCCATCAGATACTATACTTAGGAATTTCATTAGCCCCCTTTGAATCAAATGAACAGCAACAGTATCATGCCGAAGGTAAAAGGCATTAGTTTGAAATGCTGTTTACTGTGATTCAATGAAATAATGGCGAATTAGTACATTCAGCTTTTCTACTTAAGTCTCTATGTACTCGTCTGTGGGTTTTGAAATTGTTTCAAGTGTAGACCTGTCTACAGTTGAAATAAAAAGAACTATCCACTGTTTGAAGATAATTGAATCAACTAAGTTGTCTTACATTCCACGGCTTATACGTTCCTTTACTGGAGAGGAACCTAGACAAAACTCACAATATCCCAAAAAACACTGAGGTTGAAGAGGAATATCATTCTTGAAAGACAAACTTTGTATATTTTCAAAGAGGTTTCATCACTTTTAGTCAATTCACTAATATTGCCTCCTATCAACATCAGTTTTTTATTTCGATGTATTGTACACATCTCTGCAAATTTAGCAAAGTAGTGTTTAAAAAAAATAAAAAGTGTGGAAAAGTACAAAACTTTATTGTAATGAATTTTTTACTAGTGTTACAAATTCTACAGATAACTAACAAACTTTAACTAATGAACTACTACACCTGACAATGCCGTAAAATTGGTGAAACGCGTAGTGTTTTAAAAAAATAAAAAGTGTAGAAAAGTTCAAAACTTTATTGTAATGTATCTTTAACTAGTGTTACAACTTCTACAGATAATGGCTTTCCAGGTATGGGATTTGGTGTTGCCGTCATCCCCTTTTCTTTGATTAACTGTTTAGCTTTACGTGCCATGAAGTGAGATACATTAAACTCTTGCTCTATTTTGCTCAAGGTCCAACTCTTGGGATATATGGTTAATATTTGAATATTCTCACTCTTGCTTGTACTTGAATTTCTCTTTCAACTGGTTAATATTTGAATATTCTCACTCTTGCTTGTACTTGAATTTTTCTTTCAACTGGTTAATGATGTCATCTTCATAATTTTCTCTTTTATCAATTTCAGAATCCTCTATATTTAACAATTTCTTCTTAACTGCAGTACTAATCTTTTTAAAAAGATTAGTACTGCAGTACTGCACTAATTAGTCTCTTTCTTATGATATCATTTTTGAGACATACGTTTTTTTTAGATATAAGAGACCAAACTTTGGTTCAGAGTTTCCAAACCTGTTTCACACTGAACCAATTTTTCTTCAGTATGCATACACAACATCTTCAAAACTAGTGTTAGGACCAAGTGAATGAGGACTAGAATCAGAACTCATCACTTTTTCTTTTGGGTTAGGCAGTTTATTAACTTCTTTCCTGCGCCCTTCACATACTTTTCTTCCCATTTCAAAAGATGACATCTTATCAACCATTCCTTGTGTGATTAACCCTTTACCAGGTTTTTTAGAATGCATGTCAATCTTAAATTTATTAGAGAAATAATTTGAAAAATCACTCATTGTGCATTGGAATACAAAATACAGGTTGTAATTGATGAGTTCCAGTGTCCTAGGTGTACAAAAAAATTCGTATCTCCTGTCGTATTTCGAGTCCCACTTTGAAAGTTGGTACATATATTAATGAAACATGTATTTTGTTTTGAAAAAAAAATTAAGCAAAATAAAATATCCCATTTTTCATAATTCAAGGTCAAAGTATGTTGACCTTGACTTTTGACCTATAATTATTTTTAACCTCAGCATGTGACATATCAAATGAAAGGCAATTTTAGGAGCTTTAAATTGACACCACACACAACTCTCTAAGTGTGCTAGTATCCCAGTTACGGCAATTCAAAAGGTGCACGGCAGACCTAAAATTTGATTTTTGGGCCATTTTTAGACCCAAATTTCTAACAAAGTATTTGGGCCAGGGGTGTAAAACTTGGTATTATTTAGTTTCTCTGTAGGGCCAACAACTTAACCAATTTTCATCAAAATCTCAAAGGGTCAGGTAAATTCACTGGTTGATTTAATATGGAATGACCCACATTTAAAAAATTGAACCTAGGGGCATACTTCCATTCAAAAAATGATTGGACTCCACTATAATACACCATCTTTGCCCAATGCAAGAGACTGACTCAGGCCTAATTTATGAAACCAAGTCATTTTAATTGAAACGATGGCTTAGTAATTGTCCTCACATTTTATTTATTTCCAGCCATTTAAAGTGAATAACTGCCATTTTCAAGGTTATGGACTGGACAGCAATTTTTGCCATTTACCAGGAAAATGGTTATTAGTTGCGGAAATCATGGTCGGAAATAAAGTGTAAGAGTAGATGACTCTTATCGATTGTTTTCTTTCAAATCCGCACTCAAGGTGGGATTCGAACCCACGATCTTTGGATTACCAGGCTGGCGGTATACCAATCTGGCGACCGCGGTCTGCTTCAATGCATTTTATCAGGTTGTGTTGGTAACAGTGCTCGGTGGTGTTGTTGTGACAGCTACACGAACACTTGATATTTTTTGGTAAAGATTGAAGCGATATATCATTTGAAGATGCTTTTAGCTATTTCATATTGATCAGGTGCACGGACGGCACCGAACACGTACAAACCTTCTGCTTGACAGCGAGAACTGATCCATCCCAGAAGGCAGTATTCCCATTCTTGAACAGACCAGGGTGGAGCCATACCACTACAGGCCAGCCGTCACTGGGAACAGATCCTAAACATAAAATAAAGAGAAAAATTCTACAATGAGAACAAATTTGCAAACATTTGAAAAATGGTCATAAGGAATGGTTAGGCATTAAATTCACTGTAAATTGTTCACAAATTTATAAATAAAAGTAAAATCTCAAGCATCCGTAAGCAGTGATTCCTTTTGTATGCAGAGGGCATTACTAGCGAGGAAGGAAGTGGAAGCGTGCAAGGAAATTTTTCCAAGAGGCCACTGAATAGCTCCGAGAACGGGGAAACACGGACAATACTTAAAAAAAGCATGTCAAAATACACGACACCAGATGGAAAATGTCAAAGTTCAAAATGCTTGTGTATTGGGATCAGGTAGAGCCAAGACGCAATCCTTCACGTGCGGTTATTTGTGGAAAAAGTAATTTCACGTCTGGGATTACCACAGGATACAATCACTCCACCTGCGATTGTTTCCATGCTGAGAATTTTTGCCAACTTGTGAGGGAGCAACGCTACCAGGTCACACCAAAATTAGTGGTTTGGAGGTAAATTTATCCAGCGCAACTGACCAATTTAACAGCTGTTCCGCCATTACTTAAGGCAATTTTGGCCACTTTTCTACTCTACCTTCGCCCATATAAGACGACGTACGTACAGTAGTAGCAAAAACCCCGCTCTCTTCCTATTCTGACGTCAATTTTCATAGACTTCTGAAGCGTGCGAACAGATAAAATTTTCTATCAACGATATTTGGCACAATTTCTGCTACCCATGAAAATATTAAAGACAAATTATTGAACCCTTTGTTTGAGTTGTACGGCGATGGAGAGGATGTTTTCCGTATGCCAGCATGACACCTTTCTGTGACCAGGAGTGCACAAATCATATAATGCTAATAAATGAGACAAAATAAGGCCTCTTCCGAATAAGTGTTCGTTTTGCCTCAAAATCAGGGACCACTAATGTGCGATTTCTAAAGCCGAGCTCGCGCGGGAACATTCATTGAGCCAGCATTGGCCTGCAATCCCGCGCTCAGCCATGTCGTATGGAGTGGCGGTGACCATGGGGAGCAATATTTAGCTACTGCGTACACACGAAGCCACAGGCAGTGATCAAACAAGGATGACTGCCTTGCGTATGAAATGCACGTTCAGATTGTATTGGTGATAATTAGTGACGATTGTGAATTAATGAATTATTTATTCGACTAGAGTTGATTGATCATCATCATTGTTATAAACTTGCCTTGTAACAAAACAACATATTCGTTGATCATGTATAAAGGCATCTCTCTGAAAAATAAACAACAACAACACACATGAAAAACACACAAAATGATTTCCGAACTCAATGATTAGTTGAATCAATATTTAACAGCGGAAATATTTGAAAACGGAAATGCGCAAAATTTTCTGCCAGATAGTTCGAAAAATTGTGTGTACTCTAATCCTTACCAGAGAAATTCAATCTTCAATCGATTTTATTGCATGCCAGCAGATGGCATGCGTTTTGGTTGGTTATACAGAGAAGTTTCCCACTAACCACTTCCCGGGCCAGCTCTCGCACCAGAAATGTCGCTGTGTGCACAGGGCTATATCGAGAAGTGAAACTTTTTGGAACCACTGACGCCTGTATGTTTCAAACGATACTGGATCTAGCACAAGATCGAGAGGATGCTCTCTAGTTTGATATGTTTTCCAGTATTGTGAGATACTGATCCCGCATGCTGGCTGACAAGCACGGTCGCTATCGTACTCCGTGAGATACTTGGTTTAATAATTGATCCGATACTAATTTTCCACTCGTTCCCAGGAGGATCTAGTAGCTGTCAACCAATCACGTTAGCCTTTACAGTTGCTGTGCCATCTTTATTTCTTCAAACCAGCGCCTCATATCCCTCCTGGTGGTTGTTAGTAATTTTCTAGTGAAATCAAAAATAGGTGAAAGAAAGTGTCCCGACACTTTAGTTTACCGGCTGCTGCCATAGATAGGTAAGTTTAAACTTATAGTAGGTATGCGCTACTACATGAATGAAAAATAACGCTTCTTCGCCAGATCGGGTGAAACATTCCTGGATAGGTTCAAATCATACCATACCCCATCCTCAATGTCAAGTACCGGCTAGTTCACTTTAGTGCATTCCACGTTTTCATTTTGTTATGGTCTCTCATTACACGGGCTATCCATAAGCATAGGGCGTTTCAAGGACAGCATTGCCAGATGTGCGATATTTTTATGATGTGCGATGATGGTATGTTGAAAAACACAAGTAACAGTGAATATCGCGAAGAAACCGACTCTAAAAGCCGTCATCTCATATTAAAACAAGTCATCCCCAGATATTTTCTAAAATTGGGTTGTTCTTTTATTATGAAATGCTTTATGAATCTGCGTTCAAAAATTGAAACGGCAAATTTCACTAATATGAACGGTTTGTTAGAACTACCGTACTGCGCCTTGCGTAGAGGATAAAGATCATTCAAAAATTCTGATAAATACATGAAAAGATCGATCTGACGACTGAGTCGTGATTCCCACCCTACATGAATATTTGAATTGAGATAAAGCCTAGTTAATCCGCGTTTTGTCGTTGTGAACGAGCCTTTAGAGCTCAAGTAACTATAAATTTTAGTTTGTTGCTTTATATCATTCGGCTAATCACGGTGGTGTATCAAGCAAAGGGATTCCATGCCCGCGAGCAATGACCTCACATATAGGTGGGCTGGCGCCTTGCAACACGGAAAGTGCGCCACATGCAGGGCATAAAAAATATTTGAAACGGCCGTTGCCGAGGTTGGTTACATGTTTCACACGCCAAATGGATACGGGCACGCTGCGGAAGGTGGCATGCGACGTGGGAAAAATGCAGGTCGTGGACGGAATGAGCGGAAAATACCAAAAACCAATTTAAGTCAACCCAGTGAGTACCTCCATCAAAACCGGAGTAGATAGGAAACCAAAATTTCCTCAATTGATATAAAATTATGTAATCAATTGGAAAAAGAGCTATGAAATTACCAATTACAATATCATATTTTCCAGATTGAAAATTCGATCACGGAATGGAAACTCGTGAGCAAATAGACCCGATTCAGTATTATTGCATATATAATTCGGCTTTTACCTAAGGTCTTCAAATTTCAATTGCATAACTCAATATTTTTCTTTAAATAGAAATAATTTTCAAATCTAGAGATATTCGAGCATTACCGAACATAGCTATGGTCTTCATTACAACATCCCTCTTCGTCCTTGAACTAATTTCATCAAATGCTTCCATAATCTGAAAACACCAATTGAAAAACATGGTTAAGGAAAGAGGGCAGAGTTTTTTCAAATGTGTTTAGGAAACTATGGAACAAAATATCTTTCTTTTCTGCTTATAGCTCAGATTACTTCTCTTTTTGGCGTCTGCTTTCACCAGAACCAAGTGTTTTTGTGTTTGACTAATTTTCAAGTTTCATATATGCGTCAGAATACGCCGAAAAATGATCCTGAAGGTTTACCAGATCTCAATACTGGCATACATACCCATCACGTCGATCCCTTTCAGAGTAGACAAATCAAACAGCTTAATCATTGAGGTAAGACCAGGGTAACTGGCTCTCTTTTAATAATTTCCTCCGTAGCACCATATCCTTGTATACCTCTTTTTTCTGTACGTTCATGCGTTATACATGCTTGTTTGTCCTTAAGTCTTCTAATATTCCTCCGCTAAAGAGTCTCTTCCTCCACATTCACCCATGACTTTCTCGATCTACCCCATACTCTAGTAATTCTCACTACACAATCATATATCTGTTTGGTATTTCGACTCACATCCATTCTCTCAACATGACCAAATCAACGAATTACGCTCAATTCTTATGTGCCAATCACTGCAGTGGTATTCAATCTACAATCTTTCAAGACCCTCTCATTCCTAACCCTATCCCTCCTACTTTTACAGCAAACACCTCAAAGGTACCCCGTACCTACTGGCATATGGCCAACGCTTATGCTTACCTGGCATACCCAAGTCTAATCACCCTCAAAAAATCCTAGGCCATTTAATGAATTCTGCTCCGTATTCTAAAAAAAATCGTTTTATTTCATTTCAGAGTAATCGCTTCCTGTCTTCTTTCATAAAAAGGCAGATAAAAACTCTTCGGTCCTACTTTAAGCATCGGTGGAATATTTTGGGAGTCAAAACTCGTGATGAACAGGCCAAAACCTGGGCATATACGTCTTGCAAGGTGATGAAAATAAAATCAGTGGGGTGAACTTTGCCTCCCTTAGCTGATACAAAGATGTTCGCAGAAGATAAGCAAGCAGTCGAAGATGCGACAGGGAAAGACTTATAAGAACAAGAAAGAGGAGAAAAGGAAGCCGATGGACACTCATCCCCTAAGTCGAAATGCTTCGATTACTTCCCTTATCTCCGTCGCATCCGGTCGTTAGCTATGCAAGCAAGCTAGAATCGATCCTCTTGTAAAGGTTAACGGCGGAAATTCCGGCTTCAGTGCTCCCTTGTATCTCCGTGCTGGCGTGCGAGGAATAAAATGAAGAAACGTGACATATAAAATACGGCGCCTTAAAAAAGAGAATAGCGTCTGCATGCGAAGATTACGGGGCAATGCGCTTAACTTCACGCGCGGAAGAGGTTAAAAGGGAAAGGGAAAAAAAATCGATGTGAAACAAGGGAACTGGGATTAGGTTCGCCGAAAATATTTTGCAATCTGCGACATACTGCGGTCGGCTATAGCGTAATCAGAATATTAGGGCATTCGATGACCACGTGCATGGGTTCAGGGTGGCTTTAACGGTAACACTGGGTGGTTGAGTGCATATTCTAATAATTTTTCAAGTAAGATGAAAAAATATTTTAGAATTACACTCCCTTTTAAGAACGATTATTTATTCAGTGGAAACCACCATAGATGCGGTAATGGAAATGATACAAGCATTATATTTTGCATTTTTGCCTTAGTAAAAACATAACGTGACGTAATTTTTCGGCGCTGTATTCGAAATTTAGGCGAAAATTATATTTAAATAAGTTAGTCTATTAAATAAATTTATTTTATTAAAATAAATTTATTTAATTAATCTATAAACTAAAATTATATTCAAATACTAAGCTATCGCACCGAGTCTTAGACTCGGTGAGATAGCTTAGTATTTGTTAGAAACCGTTGATATAATATTAAATCTATAACGTTTTACGTTATAATATTCACGTTTAGAGGAAAATATGTTCACATGAAATTGAAATATTACGAAATGTGCCTCATGTGCCATATGGCTACGTGTTAAAACAGCATTGAACTGTAAAAAAAAAGAAATTGGTATAAAGCATTTCTTTGGACTTTTATCTATAAATATCACTAGAAAGAGCACGTGTGCAAAGTTTAATGCAAATCTAAATGTACAAAAATCGCATCTTTTTCATTCATCGCACGGAAATATATCTTTTTCCGTGAGCAATGAAGAATCACTATTCCTATCATTAAGATTGGATGGATAGGGTTTTCAAGAGGCAAGGTATTGAATCTTTTATTTAACAAGCCAACGAATATTAACAGCACGTTTTTCTTGCCTGCTTGACTTTTCGAAACTTAAAAATACATCAGCATGTTTGTTAGCGTTCGACACAAAAATGCCTGGAGAGTTAGTTTGAGCGAAAAATCTCTTCTCCTATAATTTGACGAATTTGACTTCATGTTAAAGAAAAATCTCCCATATTTCTAATTATATAGAAATATTAACTCCTTGCCAAATTATTTTTCGAGCAATTTGCCTGAAAATACAAGCTGTTTTGCATGGGATAGATTACGGCTGTGTGCTCCAGAGGGAGAATATTGAAAAAATTAGGAATATATAACACCTAGAATTCGTCAAAAATTAAGAGTGTGTAGTTTGTATAATTTCACAACTATTTAAAAAACTCATTTATTACTCACCGCAGTAATTTTTACAGAATCGTAAAAAACTGCTGTTTTGAAGGCTTTTTAGCCGTACAGCGTGAAAAAAATTAGTCAAGTTAGAGACTTATGTGGTTATATTTATTTAATTACTGAAACTTGTTGTCATCTATAGCTATACTTTTGCGTCATTAATGTAACAATATTTACTTCATACTTCTTACAGAAGCTGATATTAAAAAATAATATTCGAATATGGTCTCCATTATGACTAGGGCTCTCGCTCAAAATATCTTAAGGTAAACTGAGCGAGATATCATTTCTCATAAAATTCAATGAATCCGGTCTTTTTATAAAGAGCAAATATTCATGTATATAAATGATGCACAAATTGCAATACTTTTCGAGATTGTAGCAAAAAATAGAAGCCGTATTTCATTGGATTTGGAACCTACGGCAAAGCGCTTAAGTGAGTAAATATTTTAAAAAATGAGGAGAAGGGGTGGATCCCTCCCTTGAGTGAGGTAGTACGACCAAGTAATCTAAATATATAGGATTTTATATCTTAATGAAAAAGAGCTTCGAGTATCTCAATTAAGTGCGCGGTCTTTTTTTTAGGCTCATACGATCATTTAGGCTCATCCGGCCGTTCAATAGTCGAGCTTGGAAACATTCTTATATATTGTTTCTCATGAGAAAGAACATTATCCTAGTATTTATATAGCTTTGTAAATTGTTTTTTTATTAAATCAAATCAAACTTTTCTACTGGTGCACACCTATAGGTACCCGGTTATTAAGAGTTGAAGCATAAATTTTGATGCAAGATTTTTTGTTTTACGGGAAGGTAATAAAAATGAAAATATATTTGCATTTTAAAGACGTTAATACATGATGCCCCGGGAGGTTTTTGAAATAATATCCTGAAGCATAGAAATATATAACAGTAAAAGCTGAGGTGGGCACTCAGGTACCCGGTTTTTATCATAACGGTTGGCTAAAAAGAAATTCAGCCATAAAAATTAAGTTTTTGTGCGAATTATATAGCTAACTTCACTTCATGCTTCATAAAACTGCTTAAATTTAAAAACAAATTCTAATGTGGTTTTTTTCAAAAATAGAGAAAAATGTCGCTCAAATTACCCTAAGTAACATGTAGATCCTTAAATTTTCATGGCAGGAGGCTTCGTAAGTGTATGTTGGGTGGAAATTCTTTTGTGTTAGATTGCTGGATATTACCCGAATGGGATAAAAAGTTTTGCAATGATGAAAGACATGCATGACGTAAAAGCTATACTGAGAACGTTCAAGAAATGGAATGTAAAATTAGGTCTGCTTTGACAATTTTGCCTAGAGCGGAGGCGGAGTTCGAGGGTACCTAATAACGGCAAAGTTATTAAAGTATTATAGCAGCTGGAAGTTGACTGGATGCGTCATTTTATTCGGACATATGGCTCAAATTTCGCAAATTAAAGCAGTTCATGGAAATTTGAAAGTGAGAGGAACTATAGGAAGGGTAATATGGCACTATTTACAGTATTTTTTATTCACCGAAAATGGCAAAGAGAAGCATGATGGGTATGAAATAGCACTTAAAGTAGGTGGAAAAAGTATGAAATCAAATTTGTTAATAACCAAGTGTTGTTTGGCCAATTGGCCTTAGGATTACAGCTGTTGTTTGGCATTTTTCAGAGTCAGCGTGAGAATTATAGGGTAGAGATATATTATAAATAAGAATCAGAATTTTCAAGAGGTACGATGGCAAAGCTTATATACTGGTTAATCAGCGTATATGGGCAGTGTTTTGGAGAATGTCTTGCTTGGTACATTAATACTCACAATTTCTAAGAATCATCTGCTGTTTCATGGGATACTAGCGTAGGCGAGATTTCACATCGCGGGAATCCGGACTCGCCTAACCACGCCGAGTGACGTGGAATCCGCTGTGCACTCGAGACACTGAGATGTCGTCGCCGCGCTCAAATAAGCCTTCGCTCAGACGTCTGCTCATTCCTCTACCCAGATTAATGTCGTACTAATCCATCGTTGCAGTGCACGTATATCTACGGTCACGGTTAGCCACACAATGTTTGGAACGACCGACTGAGGACAGGCTGTCCTCGTAATGCAATGGGCGAAATCCCTCGGCTAACCAGCGAAACATTCTTCATATTAGCTGGGACCCAGCATTTAGGAAAGAGAATAAATGGCGTCGGAGCGTACTCAAGTGCGGCGTGCTTTTTTCTGTTAAAAGAATATCCACTCAACGCGGCTACTGTGAGATATTTGCCCTTTGAAGTTCTTCGAATGAAAAGTAAATTTTTATTTAAAACGATAATTAAGTATCATCCACGCTTATAATTTATTTCCAAGTCTAGTATGACCACTAATTGCTATTTTCAAGGTAAAAGTAATATTCAGATGCGTACACCTTGGCCAAAAAGGAGGGGAGATAGTTTATTGAATAGGACAAGTATAGGACAAGTGTACGAACTTATTCACTCACTCCCCTCATTTTTGACCGAGGTATGTGTACTTACTCTTCTGTACATTACATGTGCCTTGAAAATGAAAAATATTCGCTCAAGCCATGGTCGGACAAATAGTATAAGCGTGGACTAGTACCAGTCTATCGTTTTCATTCAAATGAGCTGGTTTCGCAAAACTAGGCGTGATGCAGTCTCCTAAAGCAAATTATTTTCGGTTCAATATTGCGTAGACGTATCATCACGATATTGCAACGGTTCTTGAGTGATGCTGTGAGCGGGAATATTGTTGTTGTCAGATTTCCATCGGGTGATTCCCATTTATCTATTCTCCACTGAGAAAGTGAAAACAGTTTCACCTTCGACCTTATACACCTGGCCCTCAGCCTTTGCCCGTGGGAGACGAGTTACTTGCATCTCCCGGATTCCTCCTCGCATCCCCCCTGCCCTCTTTCCTTCCATGTTTGTTCTAGTAACGGAAAATTCCCAGTTCCCCCTCTACAACCCCCTCCTGTGTGGAAGATCCGCGGTGGTCCTGTATATTAGCTGGAACGGCTAGTATTGGGGGAGGATTATTCCTGATTTTTCGGTTGATTTATCGCCCGGTTCGTACGCTCGCTATAGATTCCGCCACACAGTGCCGCTTAGCTTAACCCTGTGTCACACTGACTGGTAAGACCCTTCGCCCTGTTCTATTTTTTAAAATTCATTTTTATCCGACCCTAAGTGAATAAATATTCTTTTGTGAACTCGAAGTTGTGTCTTTTACTCTCACCATTCCGACGCCAAGGGTAAGAATCCTAAATATATATTATATACAACACTCGCTCCTGCGGGGGATCGCGCACAACACATTTTAGTGGCTGTGCAGGTCCCTTCAACTCCCTATGGCATTCTATGGTAGCCCACGTTCCCCAAGAGAAGCTACCTCGGGCCTCCGCTTGATTTTATTGGTGACGCCACGGGTCTGAGAGGGCATGATTCAACGGGAAATCCAATTCATAGAAGGAAATTAGTATGCGTCAGGTGGGGTGAGGATGAGAATTTTTTTAAATTGATGTAGAAGTTTGTTTCACGTGCTTCCAAACATTAGTTTCACGCATCACCATTCAACCGTAGGCTATCTTAACAGTCCAGAGATATTTTTCCGCATAAATTCGTCATATATCTACAGTGTGAAATTCGGTTGAACAATCTAATAGACAAGATGTATGCAAATTATGGCATTATCCAATCGAATGGGATAGAGTTAAACTTCTGATACATGTGTGTCTCTGAATAGAAAGTATCTGAAATTAATTTCCCTATCTAATCGCAGGCAACATATCCGAATAGGCACAATTTGAATTCATGTGGCCTATTAGAAAAAAATTATATCATTACAATGCACTTTAATAATGCGATGAAACATCTAATCAACTTAATCGAAATGGCCTACTATTTACTTTTTCAATAATTCATAGCTTATCCCTGGATATAAAATGCAGTTTTTCCGTTATTTACTTCAAATGCTAACTGAAGATACTATTCTTCCAAGATAAGGTATTTTATGGAAGCTCTGAGTGCACAGAGAGTTGTTGTTTTTACATTGTATTAGGGCATCTTCGTATGCGTACTAGAGACCTTCCTATGTCTGTGTCACCACATGTTCAAAAGTAAAAATAAATATTTTTTTAGAAGCTAGTATGCCTGCGTCTCACGTTGTAATTCCGCAGTTGTTTAGGTCAGGGCAGTCACGGTGTTCTATGGATACTCGACCCATTTCCAATTCAGAAAATACAATTAAATATCATGTTTCGGCATTATTGAGGTGCTACCACAGCTGCGTCAAGCAATGTAATCTTCCTCATACAGGCTTTCAGCCCAACGATTCACATCCCTCGCGTGGAAAACATGTATAAACATTTACCAAACGGCGTATATGAAGCTATTTTTTTCCTCTTTGGCCAAATATTACATTTCCCCATGCAGATTTGATTTTATAGGCTATACATATTGATGACGGCATTTTCATTCTCTTAGATTTATCACGATCTCGTTTGGAGAACTGATGTCACACTACCATTCTCGGAATTTATAGTACATGCTAGGAGTAAACAGCACAGACAAGAGGCAAAACTCACTTTAATGTTTGAAATAACGCGTCGTTCGTTACCCCAGTCAACTACTGCAGGCTCATGACATTATAGATAACTATAATGAACGTGTAAGTCACATTTTGACAAAATAGGAAAGCACTATTACAAATACTTTTTCACTTGTAGATCAAGAGTGCATTTGTGCTAGTCGTGTGAGGAATAAAAACACAAAATGTTTTACGGTACAATGTTCATTCGCATATTCTGACTGTAATATAGACAAGGGGTTCCCAACCTTTTCTACACGTCCATCGTCTTTCAATCCAAAGAATAGTTGGCTGCAGCCCTCCATCCTTACCAATATAACCTAAAAACCTTCTACTTCCGAGCCACCGAACCTTTGACATGTCGTTTGTCGTGGCCGCCTCACAACGCTCGAATTCTATTCCAATTGATTCGAGGAAATCGCGTTCGTTGGCAATTTTTCGAACTAAATTTTATGGAAATTCATTTTATTAAAAATTTCCTGAATAGATTTGCCTGCTCAGTATTAAGTTCTCATTACTAATTTTTTTCTAGATAAAAATAATTTTTTTTCCTGGTCCATTCATGTTTTTTTTTATTTAAAATGTTATTCAAATCTCATATACAGGTATTGTAACCATATGGATTTTTACATTTCCATTATATTGTATCATATATATACCTATCTTTTAAATCAATCGTATGACGCGGACAGTTATTGTTTTTCACTGAGCGTAGTTGTTTCTCTCTTTCTCTGTTATTAGGCTCCATTTATTTTATGAATTGAACGAAATCATTTGTTAATTTCCATTATAGTAAAAATATTTGTACTTTTCCACACTTTTTTTAAAAACTGTGACTGGTTTCACCTTAATAAGGCATCTTATTAAGGTGAAACCAGTCACAATTTTTAAATAAAGTGTGGAAAAGTACAAATTTTTGTATTCAAAATGGATATCTATCACTTCCACGAAGTCAAGCCTGAAACAATCAAATTTATTTGTTATATACCTCGCTGCTATTGCGTTGTATCTTATTGTTGCTCTAGGGCAGCGGTTCCCAAACTTTTTCTTTCCGCGACCCATTTTAGCCCATACATTTTAGCCGCGACCCCCTAAAAATAACAAACAATGTGTACATTCAAATGATATTGTTTTTAAAGTAATTACAATCCTCATCTCACGACCCCTTTCCGAACGGCCCACGACCCCCCTGGGGGTCGCGACCCCCAGTTTGGGAACCGCTGCTCTAGGGGACCTGTCCCAAAGTATATTATAGGTTTATTCTATTCTATCTTATACTAGTTCCCTTACTCACTGGAATTTCTTCGTATGTACCTTCTCTTAGTTTGATCTTATGTATTTATCCCTTGGCCTGCCTCTTGGGACTTTTTCCTCTATTTTTCCTTCAATATATTCTTCACAAACCCATCGTACCTCAAGTTGTACCCAATTCATCTGGTTCTTCATTTTGTGTAGTGTTCCATATGGCCCTTAACTCCTTTATTCTTCGGTATAGCTCTTCATTTCTTATTTCATTTCTCCATTTTATCTTCAGCCTCCTCCTCCATTATCAGGTTTCAAATGCTTCTAATGTTTTCTGCTCTACTATTTTGCTCGTGACCCTCAATTTATAGGTGATGATCGCTTGTTCTCCCTATACATTGTAGTAATTACAAAATCAAATAATAATTTTTCGCTGCCTTACGAATCCTTGAACCTATTCCGCTGCCACAAATGAGGTCAGGACCCATGGCTGAGAACTTCTGATACTTACTGTGGTACAGCCGCGCCAGCCCCTTTGGTCATGCGTTGTTTGAAGCTATGGTGCTTAAAATTTGTCATTTGTCTCTGAATGAGAACCCTGAAACCTTTTTTTATGTGATTTGCATGACACTCGCAGAAATTCCCAGCGTATGCTGCTGAAGGAAAAATAATTGTCCACAGCTGGAGAAAATTTCTATGAATCATAAATTTAATCAGCTTCCAATGAACAGTCATTACTTCTGACGATTAAAATATCGAGTTGCTAGTGGAAAATAATCATAAAGTCTTGTTTCATTTTTCATTAGAATATTTCGTCAAACACACACTAAACTAAGCCTTGCGTGAAATAATAGCTAAAATACAAACCTACAAAAATACCGTTTTCATAAATTGGACACATACTTTGTTAAAGGTTTAGATTTATTTAATACAAAGACTGTAAAATGCTAGTTGTCTTAATTTACCGACCATAATGTGAGGTTTTTAACCCCACAAATTCTTGAAAATCTAAGTGTTGAGCACTCGAGTTTATTTAATGAAATCAGGCCTTTGATGCTATCCTCCCTAGATAATAAGTAAAGTCATTTACGCTTTGAGTTTTATCGGGGATGGCATCAGGTGACGGTGGTAAGCTGAAAATGTTTCTCTAAGTTTATAAAAAACATGGTTTATCTGCCTTTTAATTCTGCACTGGACTCTGATTAGGATATTTGTATTATTTACACAGTTGTCCTGATCAGTAGTTGAGGAAATGTAATTTTGGAAAAGAAAAACAAATACGTATAGATGTTTCATCTAACTTTAACACTGCCATAATCCGATTCCAGTCACAGGCATAATATATGTGCCACAACATGAAAAAGATCTGCATCAAAAGATAAAATGCATGCGTGTCGAGCCTCAATTATTCCAAAATAATGCCGTAACGGCTGGCCGTGCATGTTTTTCACATTAGAGAGCCTTCTTGGGTGTTTAAAAATCACAGTAGCGTAGGCGAACCAAACTGCAGGAATCTACAAAAAAGCTCACATAATGGGAATGCATACACGTGGCAATTTAATCTGGCGGTCTTTGAAAAATAATGAGCACAAGCCAACTAATTGATTGTATCATTGCATTAGCAGAGAAAAAATAACTGTAACCTTGTGACAATCTTATTCGACCAAGGGAATAATTTTTAGAAGTTGACGCGTTAAGATAATGATGAAATAAAAAAACGGTTCTTATCATAATTACTTGAACTGAGTGTTTATTTGCATGCATAAGGGCGCAAAATCTAGGATTTTGTCATTTGGCAGCAATCGGGTGAATGATGACAGCTATGTGAGTACATAGATGGTGAGATGGTGACGTCGATCATATAATTAAATCATAAACGGATTAATCTATTAATTTAGAAGGCGATTCCGCAAATTCGATTCATGCCAATTTTTGTGATAGCACAACTTTTTTATTCATTTCCTCACCCCCGCAAAATCATATCAAATTTGATAATCAAATTAAATTTAGTATGGTGAAAAATCAAAGATAAACTATATTGATACTGAGATTGTCATTTATCTTGTCATCAAATGGAAAACTCGCAAGATGAAATCTCAGATCGAAATTCATGGTAACTAAATTAAATAGCTTTACATGATTTCACAAGATTTTTCTAAATTGTGTTGAAGAAAATTTTTTAAAATGCTATCCAAACATCCATAAAAGTTTATCAGCAACACGCCAATAGTGAATTCGCATAAACAACTAATTATCTGAATGTCACAATTAAGGTTGATTTCATATTCTTCTACTGGCGTAAACGGCGTTCTGGGCGTTAAGATTTTATAATTTTTTTAAATAAGTGAATGAGCGAGATGAACCCAAAACGGCTAGGTTTACGGGAAATCGAAATTTAACTTCTAAATTGCGTAAAGGGGAAAAGAATTTAACCAAAGGTTTCTTGGAAGAAAACGAGAAAAAAAAATGTGTAGCCGATTATTGGATGGTGAGAAATAACTTTGAGGTACCAAGATTCAATTGTGAACATGGGTAAAAAATGCAAAGCAGGGTGAAAGCAGAAACATGGATGTGCTGAAGATAAAAATTTCCAAGGTTCTGTGGGATGAAAGCGTAGTGTAAGACAATTAGCAGGAGCATAGGAGAATATAGAATAAACTCCTCATCGTCAAGAATTTTGGGAATGACTATCTTGAAATGATCTTGTAGAGCAACGGTTTTATCGATGAACGTGTGAGAGATGGATGTATTTTTGGGTAAGGATGTATGATTGTTGAATATATAAATATGCGAGTTCTTCTCTATGTGGCATTACACGGTGAGGGCCCTAAGAACTTAATTATATCCTCGATAACTGCTGCAAGGTAAAAAAGAGGAGGTTGAGAGTAAACCACCAAAAACCAAAATACATTTGTTGATAAGGAGAGGTAAGCGTGAATAAACAAAAGAGGGTTGACTCTTATCCCTTTTCAAAATATCGACTTTTCAATATTAACTTCCTGAACTCAAACAAAGAGAGGATAAAAAATTCTTGATACAGTTATCATTAGAAGTTAAGCAACTGTTTGGCGGTAAATTTATAGAATACGATCTTCAATAGCAGTGCCCAATCCTGTCGGGTTTCCTTTTTCACTACAAGGGAGAGATTTTAAAATAAAAATATATATTACATTACTACTAGAAGGCTCGAAGAGGTCATTTAATGAGTATAACATTCACGATGGATTGTGCGGATTATAGAGCAGTGAAGAGATGAGCTGATTTTTATCCGGGAAAATATATTGCGGCTAGTCAAGGTGATCTAGGATCACCTAGGTGATAATCAGGGATGATTTGGGCATGATATGAGAGAAGAATGCTGTTGATCATGTTTGAGTTCGGTAAAAACACTATGACGCCCTTTCCAGGGCTGTTATCATGTAACTTTTCGCATCAGTATCGAATGATAGATTCTACTGCTAACGGATAAGATCTCGGCAAGTCGGGCAGAACTATCAGAAAATGTATCCGTAGAAAGTAGCATGGCATCATGGTTCGGAAACTCCGATCCTCTGTTACGTATATTATCATTTATAATCTAGAAATGATCAGTGCGAACGTTACATATCAAACACCATGATTTCAGTTATTTATTTCACTAGCAGAAAAATTCAAGGATATTAAATACCAAATTTTTATTTGGTTTACACTGGGAGTACGAACCTCGGGTCTTTTGGGACCCAAAAATTACATTTTAAATAAAAAATTAAAACAAAGTTTTGCCGAGCTTGACACTTGAAAGTACCTGAGAACCATATTGAGAGAATAAAATGCGGTATAAAATATTATTTTAATTTCATTAATTTAAACGGTAATGTGCATTTGGAAGTATCCTCGTTTACTCGGCTCGCCGAGGAACATAAGGAAACTCTTTTAGCTCTAGGGATTGTAAAGTCAAACAGTATCATTTAACACTCTTCGTTGCCGTCAATATCATCTAGCTTTATAGCTGCATTGAGTAAAGAGCTATACCTGCTCAAAACCATTTTATACTTTATGATGTATTTACTTTACTCAGCATCTATCATAGTCCAGAAGTCCCGATTTTCGTCCCTCGAGGGACATTGCACTTCAAATGTACCACTTCCAACAACTTTTAATACAATAAACACTCAAAGAAAGTGACTCCATTATTATTTTCACTTATCCCACTTATATCTCAGATGAATCCTTGTAAAATTGAAATTAAACTCAACTGAAAAACTGAGTTTGTCGCTAGAAATAAATTTCAGTATCATCCCCAAGTAATCATCTATAATAGAAGTATATTTTATTGATTAAATAATGCATAGTTTCTCGCATAAAATTAGTCTTGCGTTCCTTTACTTTCTTTTGCATGAATAATTTTACTCGTTTATCCATTTATCCTTATTCGTATCCATTTGTATTTGTAATTTGTTACATATTTTACCTAGATGTGAAAACTGTCTGTGTAAAACGGCTTTATTAAATGGGTCCTCAGGGACTCGGATCCTAACTTGATATGACCCCTATACTTGCCCGTACTCGGAGCCCGTACTCGTCTCTACGACTAAACTACGTCTGCCCACGACAGCGGAAATCAATGCATCATGGCCGGATCCGCCATTTCTTCGGGAATCTACGCAGTTAATATGAATGGCTAAGGGAAATGGAAGGCTCTTGATGGCTAGATGCATCCAACATTGGAGCTTTGAGAAAAACTTTTGAGTAGTGGGTATATTCATGCAGACGGAAAGGGACTGAGTAGCACCCTCTTCATTTAAAAGCTGGTCAGAAATTTCAATCTGCATTATAGCCTGCGAGAATCTACAAAAGCGAGTGGTGGAGGGTGATAAAAAGCCGACCATGGAGAAGAAAGATTATAGGAAAAATAAATTGAAATAGAGGAAGAAGAAATGTTTCGTGTGTTTTACGGGTCTCGCCCTATTTTCAATGGAGAGCTGGGGCCTCATTCAGGTAGCACTCGGAATTGTTGAGTCACGAAGATGTGTTTTTGATGAAATTGTGGTGTTACAGCCTCGAGAACTTTTGATTGCTGCATGGAAGACACAGAGTTTTGTAAATAATATGCTGCATAACCTCAATGATTCCTAGTTTTGTTCATTTTAAGCTCTTTCTGAATAAAGCTGGCTTTACACAGTGAAGTTACTTCTACAACAGTAGTCTTGCAAGTCACTTAATTTTATGTTTAAATATCACGTTCAAGCCACTGTTCGAGGATAACCAATGAGAGTTTTTTTAATTTCATTAAGAGGCAACACAATGAGCAATCGGTAGCTCCATGATTGCGAGGGCTATTTCAGCTGTTTTTTTTATTTTGGGTCTGTAAAAACGAGCATGAGGAAGCGAATAAGGCGTTTAATTTTATGTGAAACCATTTGGTTTCCCGTCTTTTGGTATGGAATACTTTAAGGAGGGGACGAGGGTATTCAATTAAGCATCAATTTATAAGGACCCCTCATTTTATTATAAAAGTTTCACGTGGCAATATCATTATTATTAGGAACCAGTCGTCAATACTAATGAAGCACCCTCGAATTGCGAGGGAAGATATGTGGCAACTTCATTTTTTACATATTGCTTAGTCATGATGGTTGTGATGTCTTTGGGATTGATAGCTATGGATTACTAGAGTTGTTCATTTTGTTGGTGACTATGGATGTGCAGGAAGGTGGTAATGGAGTCACATAAAAAGAAAGAGAGTGGTGACAAGAGAGTGGAGAAAAGAAAAGGAAAAGCTATGCATCGCATCCGCAGTGAATACGGCAAAACATATAAAGAGCACGTAACGAATCATGGCTTAATGCTTTGACTATAAATGATGGCTCATTCTAATTTGAGGATTGGGGTTGAATTGAGGTTAAGTACTGGTTTTCTATGCCGAGGACTCGGGATCGAAACTCCACAGAGGTGGGGATTTTTCAGTGGAATCCAAATCCCAACTTGGGTGCTATATGGAGATCACTTCAAATATTGTGCTATCCATATAGCACCCTAACTCTATCGAATAGGAGGTTAAAATAGGCGCCTTTCATTGACTGCACGGTGATACGGACGCCGGGTTTTTCTCCATATTTCTTCATTCTGCATATGATCTTTTCCTTATCATCCTGCCGACATACCCATAATGATGCCGGTGACCTCAGTTGTTGTTCATTCCTCACAAAAGGTAATTGAACTCGAATATTCGTCGAGTAGGATTAGTAGGTGTAGGGTGCATTTCCACATCTTCGTGTTGCAGTTTAATTGTTTCGGCTGATGACAAACTGACGACTTTGAGTTTCTCGTCTAGGGATACGAGATCGGACAGTCTTACGCAGTGCTTCGGATTAAATACGATTGAACGGAGATGAAAAAGTACTGATAAGATGCTCAAATTTAATATATAGATGATACAATTTACCTATTTAGCCAAAATTGTATGCCAGGACGTTGCTAAGTGTGGCGAAGTTGGAACTTCCAGCTCTTTTTTAATGGAAATAAGCACATTTGGCGCAGAAAATAACTGTTGAGTACCCTTTACCCTATAAGACCATGATGTTCCTCTAGCTGTTTTTATATTTGTTTGCAGTATAAACGTTTGGAAACACTTAATTACTCTAATTATAATATAACGGCTACCGATTCATTAAATGTGAAACTAATTAGCCATAAAATTTGTCGAATGCATCAAGCCTCTTATATTAGTATATTTCATTCTTTGGCATATCATTTACATGGGCAGTAATAGATTGAGGATGACGAGGACAGCATTCATAAACTCGACCCAGACAGCCTGTTAGCGACCATTCAAGCATTAAGGCAATTTTTACGCTTTATGGACCCCCTTCCCCTCCCACTAGGTAAGGCAACGTAAGTTTTTAAGAACTCCCCTCCCAATTACGGCTGCCACAAGGGTGAGGTAAAACTTCAGGACATCACAAAATCGCGACTTCATAAAGCCCTCGTCCCATAGGATATTTTTTTTGTAAATTTATTCATGAATTCCATATTCATGAAACGAGTCTCGTGAACGTGCATGCCTCAATGTCACACGAGCAGGAAAGAATTCATGAATTTTGCACTGATTGGTTGAAGGTCTCAACAAGAATGCTTTGTGGTGAAGACATCTATGGTGTGTAATCGGTACAAAAAGAACAAAGAGCGAAGAATTTTCCACCGAGTCTACGAGCCCAAGTATAGTAAATACGAGGAAATAATCATAGGCATAGCACAATAGTCATATCAACGGAATTAATTAAATGAACAAGCACAGCTCACGATAATGAACATAGAAATACAAACGTAGCAGTTCCCTAATGTGTGATTCATTTATCACATTACAACAGGTAATTTAAAAACAGATGTTTTCACAAAATAATTCTACTTCTGCCATATAACTAAATAATATCAACAACTCGCTCAAATATACGATGCGTATAATACTAACCTCTTTACCTTGTTTCAGCTGGTGGTAAAGATAGCCTACTTCATCAAAATTCTCTTCTCAAGTAGTCGAAGTAGTTTCTAGCAAGGGCATGGTCGTAGTGCATGCACGCAGAAAAAAAACAATCATTGGTCGTGTTTCGTCAAGAGTCTGCAGAGTTAATTAAATTACAGATATTCACAGAATATAGCAAGCGCATATCACGTAATGAGAGTTTTCAATAAATATTCATGAATTAATTTACGAAAAACTTTCCGTGCGACACCGGCTTAGAAGTACAAAATATGTGTTTTTTTAAATGCTTAAAATTTGCATATTTAAATACAAACTGACATATAGTTAGCAAATTTTTTACTCAATATTGAATGTAATCATATCTGTCAGAACGCCTTTTTATGCGCCTAAATTCAGGATAATCACGCTTATTCACGACGTATGGCAGCACTACTCCCAATCTTAGGTTAACGTAAACATAAAGTAAAGCTACCTTATTCCTATCATTAAACGTAAAGTTATCAAACATTTTTGGAAGCAAGCGCATATATTAACTGTTCAATTAACGATGTTTTTTTGCAATGTAGGCAACTCTCGGGAATGCTGAGCACAAGACATTCAAGGCTATGGAACCAAAGCTTCTAGCCTACCAACATGGAAATGATCGGTAGTTAAGAGTGTGCAGATCAACTCAAGCTACCGGCGGTAGCAGAGTTTTGTCTTAGGGAAGGCTTTCAAATAAAATGGGAATTCTGTCAAAAGCTACTGCTTGCCATAGGTAGTTTTAAAGTAGTGAAATAATGCACACTCAGTACAAGTGCTGAGAATACGAGCAATTGTTGCCGGGCATTATTAGTGCTCACCACGTAAAATATAAGTGTGGACATTTTGAAATTTTTCAGGTGGGATTAAATACCAAAATCCCCGATCAACACGCCAATATTAAATTTACAGATGAACCCTAACCCAGCAACAACCGCTGTTTGTTTCACATTGCAGTATTCCAACTGAACTTACATTCTTACGCTCTTGCGAACAATGAAGGTAAAATGTGCGCTTTTTGCAGCACTAAAGCTACATTTTTGATGGAAATACGAGAGCACGGGAAAATAAAATTTGACGTAAGATGACCTCGGACCTAGGGTTTCTGAAAAACAGCTGTTTACTGTTTTCAATTTAAAAAAAAATAGCTGTTGTACTGTTTTTTTGTCCATATTTTCACTAATTTCACAGTCAATAGCTTATTTTTGTGTTGAACACCGTTTTATTATTTATCTTTCGCGTTAAATTCTTGTTCTGTTTTGAAATGAACGTAAATTTCGAATGTCGTGTATATTTTTGTTTAAAAGTTTTCGCTAAAGGCATTAAAACGGTTAGAAAAAACAGCTGTTAACTGCTTTTTGATTTTGGACGAAAAACAGCTGTTTTACTGTTACTGTAAGCAGTTACCAGAAACACTACTCGGACCTCATACCCCCTTACGTAAAACAATGTGAGTAGGGCCCAAGCGGCTTAAAATGGCTTACACAATGTCTAAAATGGCTTGAAAATGATGTAAAGCATCGGAACCCTTCGCATTAAAATACATTCAGGGAAAATTAAAAATAATTCTTCTTTCGATAGATATGTATTGACCGTCTTAGTGCCTCGGGCCAATATATTGGCTTTCGTCTCTTGGGCGAGAAGTACCGCGGGCCGAAATATCGGCTTTGTCAAAAATATATATTTTATGTTTATAATACTGCAGTAAATAGATGTATAGTTCAAGTGATTTAAGAAATTGATAAAACAACAAATATTGCCTTTTTGGTCAAATAAAATAAACTGCAGGTTGATATTTTCAAAAATGGCTCCACAATAATGTTTTGCTAAGGCGTTACATTTTATTTAAACACACTTGTCAATTGTCGCTAGTAAGACTCATAGTAGGCAGCACTAAGGGTGTTAAGTGCACCAAATCTGTCCTGAAGCAACAATATTAAGTCTTACGTAATACTTGAATTATCCTTAATTCGTTCTTCCGTAATACTTCAGAAAACCTTAATTTATTTTTTAAAAACTCAAGCAATTTGGCCACCTTAGACGAACAGATTCGAGGAAATTCGATGGAGTCCAACTCAACGCCATTTTTTATGACCAAAGAGAGATTAAAGGCACGAGGAATGGGAAACTGTAGCATCCGCGTCACTGCCATCACTCATTCTTCTCAGTGACACGCGTCCACACACACGTACACCCTTTTGAAAGGGCGCAGAATGTATTGTACTCCTCGAGTGCTCATTCTCTCTCTCCCTCTCTTCCCGTCTGCAATTCCGCTTGCTCACCGCCTCGCCGGCAGCCGGGCATTTACCACTTCCCCCTCCGCCCTTCCCCCCCCCCCCCCGGGCACCCACACCCTGCCTTCCGTACCTAATTCCCCGCACCCAGAACCCCCGGTCAGAGTGCGCGCCTAGCCGCTCCTCGGGTGCATCGCGTGACGGAAGACATGAATTTGCCGGGAGGATAAGGCACGCCCGGGCGCCGTCAACTTGGAACCAATTAGTGGAAGCGGAGCAGGTTACAATTTGCTCGCATCGAGGATGGGAGTCCCCTCCCCAATTCTCCCCCCCCTTGTCCCGGAGCAGGGAATCAAAGAGCAGAGCCGGCCGTAATGCGGGACCCAGGACTCGCCCGGCTACGCAGTGCCGACGAAGCATTCATTACGAATTTCATCCACGATATAAAATAGCCCCACCGAGTGGGGCTATTTTATATCGTGAGCATGGTGGCGTGGGGCTTGGAAGTTTCTTGGAAGTTGTGCGTTTATGACGACATGGAATTTTTCCAAGTATTGAATAGTTTCTCCCCGAAAGGAACTCCTCGAGACCTTCAACCGTTAAATGGAGGCAAAGAAACAATGTCCGCAAATCACGAACATAGGCTGAGCTTCTTTTTTTCTACGTCGACACGTGGATTACTGTTGATGAATGACACTCTGTACATCCCGTTCGATTGCGGTCATGA
This sequence comes from Pyrrhosoma nymphula, assembly GCA_963573305.1. Taxonomy (NCBI): domain Eukaryota; kingdom Metazoa; phylum Arthropoda; class Insecta; order Odonata; family Coenagrionidae; genus Pyrrhosoma; species Pyrrhosoma nymphula. Next base: position 109,348,589 of record OY754332.1, read on the forward strand.
AAATGTCACAGTTGCCTTTTCGTAGACTAGGAAAGCGCAATTACTCAGCCCCCTAGAAAGATCAATGTGATCATTTTATGAAGAGATGTAAACATAAGTAGTAGTAGCAGTAAATAACTGTGCATAAAGATATACAAAGACAATGACTTGATTCATTCTTTGACGACGACATTTGTAGTGAACGATCACTCATCCCCGGTGATTTTAATCTTGTTTTTAATTTAGGCGAGAGAATTAGAATACTGTGTGCTGTGCAATTAAAAAAATATCTTGACATTTGAATGTGATGTCATGCAATCTCTTTCATCCAAAGTATAATGTTAGTGGTACCAAGATTCATATTTTACCACCAGTTTCAAAATGAAAGAAAAAAGCAATTATGAATGCGTATGTTGCTGGCAGCGAGTGGAAAATAGTATCATTTCAAATGAGTGTCAAGGATTTTGCCGCGTCAAAAATTAAAAAAAGAGTGCACTTAAAGGCCAAACTTCAATTATAACAAGTCCTCTCACATATTTACGTAATTTTATCGTATTTTAAATAATAAATACACTATTGAGGCCTTGGAGGAAAATTTTACTTTTTTGCGTAAAATATTTAAGAAACGAAAACTCTGGTACGTTTTGAAAAACATGCTGGACTTCCTTTGGATCCGGTTCATAAAAAGTTCCTTCGCAGCGCAGCCAATTGTCTTCTTTTCTAGGAACACCGGTAGCGGCACACGCTATAGAAAAAACGGCAGCAGTAAATGCGATAGTTAACCTGATACACCGGGGACACAGAGATCGTGCCTTTTCGTACTCAATTCAGATGGAGTCATTCCTATTGCCGGCGCTAGAGCCATTGACTCTGATAACACACAGCAGGCCGCCCAACCGCGGGCAGTGAGGTGGTGCAAGGCCGGTCCAAGTACTCGGGGGGCGCCATGGGTCAGGCCACGTGCATGACTGTCGTCACGCAGAGTTTATTTGCCTATTTGGACACCGTGACTCTCCATCCCTCATCTCGGAGTCACGCTCAAAGGCTATTTGTCATTTCACACTCCGTGCAATTCTTCACCCGCCTTAATTTTCAATTCTTTTTCCTCACCGTGCCATGGGGCGTCGTGAATTACGTTCACGTCAAAGAAAAGGCATGTAAATTTTAAAGGGAAGTCAGTAAATGTCTGAAAATGTGCATCATGCATAACTAGGGCTTCGAAATTATTCAATTAAAAACTGTGCTTGTTTCACAAATATTTACAACAAATTCCAGTCTCCATTCAGAGTGACATGTTCTGGCAGATATTGCCAGAAAGTGATATCTGTATCGTAACCCGTAGCGGTTGTACAAATCTATCCGTATTGTAGCCATGCTTACCCAATGACGGAGAAAGTTATAATTGGATTTGAAACAAAAATATGTTTATTTCACATATGGTTTTTTAAAGGGTAAATCTTTTTAACTGGGTAGTTTGAGCGAGATTTATCTCTATCATATTGATCACCATATTTACATTTTATTTTATAACGTTAACAGTTGAAAGAGCCATGAGGTAAATAAAGTTATTTTAATTATGCAAAAAATTAATTTAATATGGTCAATCTTTGCCAGAAATTCGCTAAATTTACACATTCGAGGCCATAACTTGACTTACTACTTCACGCCTTATGCTGAAAGGGCCTTCTCTCCCGAAGCAATTTTTATTTTATATAAAACGTATTGTGGAGAGCAACAAACTTAATTATTTAATAATAAAAAAACATACGAGCTACACTGAAATATCTTACACGATCTGTGCTTCATAACTTCCAATTTTTTAAATGTATATCTGAAGCGCACTGTCGTACCATATCCCATGGAATAAACGGCTTCTATTTTCAGGGAAAAAAATATTTCGTATTGCGGTAAGTGTATGACATTTTGGTACAGTTATAAAAATAGAATCTTTTTTCATTATATTTTGACCAAATTCGTTGAATTTTATGTAGAATGATATCTCACTCAAATTACCGGGTTCTATACCTGGGATAGAAAACTCGTTCCAGACGTCTTTCCCAGTTGTTGCTTTACCGTGTAAGCTGAAGATTTGCGGTATTTTTCACATTTGTAGTAGAAAAATCATTTGTTGCTATGAATGGAATATTTTTTTCGCTAGGCAGTTGAGTTTATTATAACGAATAGGAAAACTTCCCATTTTTTGTAATACTCCGGGGCATTTGCGAAAGCTAGAATGAGGAATGAGGGTTTTCAATCCACTAATGGCAAAGTCCAATTTACACCAAGGCATGGTCCTTCATATACACATAAAATAAATAACAATTGATGCTGTTTTCGTATTAAGGCTACTGCAAGGTAAATTGTTAAAGCCTGCATTGAACTTAATGCGCGTGATTTAAGGAGGAATGGTGTGGAAGGATGTCGCTTATGTAGCCCGTCGCCCGTCTACCCCCAAAAATGCCCCTACACCTCATCACTTCTCTAGGCTATAACACTGAAATAGGCTTGAGGCACATGGTGAGTGAGATGACGCGGACGTATAGAGAGAATATATATGTAATTTTTAAACATGATAAACAGCGGGCATTGGTATTCTTCCAGAAATTTGCACAGCAAAAATCTATAAAACTTGGCTGTTACTCTGCAGTCACCATTGTACTCTTATTTCGAACATAAACACACCTTTTTGCACCTCATTATCTAAATGTTGCCAGTTTACCCCCCCCCCCCCCCTCTTATACTCAACACGGACCCACGCTGAAAAAAAATCCTGGCTATGTCATAGAACATACTTGTTGGGCAAACAAGGTTTTACATTGAATCATCTTGACGCAATTCGACGACGTAAAACTTCTTTGCAGATCAAGCGGATACTGGGACCAGTTGACAAAAGAGGCTATTGACATAAGGTTGGCGGATAAAAACTTCAACCACGATACGGGATACGCGATCAGCCATGCATGGGAACCAGTTCTCAGGATAATTAAGACGGCGCGAAAAAACAACCACAGGATCGACGACGGCCAATCAGAAACGACCTGACGCACGGCCGGAAGATTTATAAACCCGGACAAATTTTGACCCGGCACTCAACGCCCTGAGGACGATGGCCGAGTTAGCCATTGAAACGTCGGCTCTGGATGAACATCTCACCTGGTGGGAAACCCGTGAAGAATTCATTCACATCGTGCGCCAGGAAAGCACCAAGTCTTACGAAAGTAAACATTTTTACCGTCCGTGAAAGCTAACAAGGTAACGCCTCGGTTATAGGTTTTTTAGCTTATTAGTCTTTATCGGTGGTTACATAGAGCAATTCGGTGGTGAAGTTCAATTAAATTCAAATTAGTCTCGCAGGCAATCAACTCCTTTGCTGAAGGTGAACTGATCTATATCCCTGAGGTGTCCGTGTGAAAGCTGCCATCCGCCGAAACATCGACCAGATCTTTCTTATTCCTAAATACAAGTTAGATAATTTTAATTGCCTTTCAAATACAATCAACATCGATAATTTTCCCGATGCGATACGCAAGTGTACTCCCAAACCTCAAAATAAAATGCATGGTGCATAAAAATATAATTATTTTCAAAATTCCGAAGCAGTAAAATTTAAAACTTCACGAAAATTTGATTGGCAATCTTAGCACACACAGCCTAGAATGAACTCGAAGGTAATGAAGTAATCACGTTAGTAAAGCAGAGGTAAGCGCCCATCAAAATCTTTATTCACCCAATTCCTTTTTCCTCTCGCCTTCATGGTTGGGGTATCTTAACATCCCATGCCACACACCCTTGTGAACGCTCGTAGGCTTTTTTTATTGATGTAGATGTGGCCGCCGGAGTTCCTAAAGAACCCTGAGCGCGATGTATATGGGTCAATAATCAGGGGTTTATTCTCCATTACTGAATACTAATTTCTTTCATTTCTGGGATAACTCTGGAAAATAAAACGTGATAAGATAGGGATCCCTGGCTCATTGAAAATTAATAATGGGTGACGTAATTTAATGCAATTTTCTCGAAACGAATATTACAAATAATTCGTAATATTCCACACAATTTTACTCTTTGTAACCTGACCGGTTTCGATGTTTTGCCTTATTATCAAAGATATAATCTTTGTCCAAAATTTGACGTTTTTGATGTTCTACCTCGTTATCAAATATACATTCTTGTACGTTAGATAACGATGTAAAACACTGAAATCGTCCAGGCTAATAATTATAAAATTATGTGAAAAAATACCAATATATTATAACCTTGTTATGAGCGAATTCCGGAAGTTTACGCAGCCTATAATTATTTTGAAAAATCTATTTAAGAAATTTATGATTAGTAGCAATTACCAGCGCGGTGCCTCTATAGTATTTATTCTGGGGTCCATGAAACCAAGCGTGGCAAATCACATGTTTGTCCACAGGTAAAACCGTTTGCATATGCGGTATTTCGGTATATAATACTTTGTAGAAAGGACGAGTGTACTCAATTAAGCATCAAATTTTAGGGTGCAAGGGTTTTGCCGTGAAAAGTCCCGAGCGAACAAATACTTTTGTTTGGAGCTGTGATTAATGTGAATGTGGGGTTTAAGAATTGCGAGTGAATATATATTCGAAGAGAGATGTGAACTTGTGCAGTAATGATGGCTATGGTGGCTAGTTGGCTTGCTGCGTAAGAAATATTTCAATTGAAATGAATTTAATTGAAATGAAAGAATTTTCTATTCTCGTATTCGGCTCTTCTTCAGATGAACATACAAGTTAGCAGCTTTCTTTGGCTCAAATGTTAAAGATTGAAAAACAGACTTATTCACTAGTTGCATTGAAGTCAAAAACCACATTCTTATTCCTCCTTCCTTTATTTTAAGAACAATAACTCTAATCACTAGCCAAAGTGTTAAATAGATCTTTATAATAATTAAGCCGTAATAAAATTACTTAAATGATCTTAGATTTAGTACCTATAATGTTTAACGTGCTTCTACGGTTAAGGTCATTTTGCACATTCTCCCTGCCACTTGCAGATAGGGGCAATAGCATACGGACGAATGATCCCTCCCTGATGATCCCTCCAAATTTGAACCGAGTCAAACGATGCTTAACTTTAGTGACTAAACGTTAACCAGTGCTTACATAGAGACGGGCTTTTGGTATTACGTGATTTTTATAATGATGACGTTGTGATAAAAAACTTCAATGATCTTTATTACGATTAAGTCATAATAAATAACTTAAATGATCTCCATAATAATTAATTCGGAAAGAAAAAACTTCGCCCTGTAAGCGAAGCTCACATTATCCAGTGAACATCGAACAGAAAAGTTTAAATTTAATTTAGGAAGCAAGTGAACCGAGTTAAGATCCAAAATTTAGAATTGAACCTTTTCTGGTCTTGAAAATTTCTCATCTATTGCAAGGGTACGAGATCTCTTCCTATCTGGGTGCTAATTCAGGGGAGAGCGCGAAGGGCAGTTTATATTGTTAAACCACTACAATGGAAACGTCCGAACGAAGTCGTGGAGGTGGTAATGAATGGCAGGGCAAGGGATCGGGAAAATCGTAACTTTGCCGGTAATCTCCCGGACGGGGAGTGGAGGGCGAATTATTACGCGGAGTAATCGGAGACTCGCTTCGGCATCTTATGGAGGAAACCCTACGTTTCGTGATCATGCATTCCAGACTGAGTCGCGCAAAATCTATGACGAATATTTAAATCAGTAAATTGTTCGCACGGCCTAATCAACTTCTCAATCTTTTTGAGAAGTTGATTAGGCCGTAGAGAAGTTGATTCTTTGACAGTTGATAGTAATAATAATAATAATAATAGTTTATTACGGACATATACCCAATTTAGAACAGAACATGTACATTTCTTTCAATATAACTCTTAATAATTAATAAAATATTCTTAAAATAATAAGTATTACATAAGAAAAGGAGCACTAGAATATGAATTATATTATAACAAAAGATATTGCTCAAATAACATGAGGTCAGACAGAATTCGACAATGATAAAATACACTTCTTCTTAAATATGGAATGTTTATCGCTAAAAATATCAATGTTGCCAATAAGGGAATTATATAGTCGAGGGATCCTGGTTAGTGGTGTATTAAAAGTGAAATTTCTACTACAGTATTTAACATAGAATAATTTTGTGCTTCTGGTGGTGGAAAATGTGACATTAAACGGGATCAATTGAAGTAGGGATGGACAGTTAATAAAGTCATTGCATAGATTATATAGGAATAGCAATTCAGCAAGAATGGATTCAGACTTTATGAATTACGAGAATGCGTTCTCGTTTCTAATGATAAGTTGGAGCAAGTAAGCAATCTGTTAAGTAGCCTCACCGAAGTGGTGTCTTGAAATCATGTGCATATATTTCCAGTATACTCTTTGCATAATTCACACGTTATCTTGCCGCAGAAAGCTTAAAATTCAAGGTTATCATCATGGTACCTTTTTTACGAGCTGAACTGCGGCACGCATATAATTGTCATGAGGGCTGAGAAAAGTAAACTGACGAAATTCGTTTCCTTGTCCAACCTTCCTTGGGTGAGTTGAAGCAGTCCAATAAGTTCATGCATGGAACTTAAGTGGAAATGGATTCACAATTGTGTGATTTTAGTGGATTTCAAAAATAAGAGCGCCAAATGGCAAAATATGAGCCTATTCTCTCTTCCAACAGGGAAATTATACGGTTCCTGCTTATATCGTAAATACCACTTACACCTCACAGAACGAATTTGAAAACGGCGTCAAAAAAACATGTATATAAAACTGATGTTAAGTTATCTATTTTTGAAACATGCTAATGCATGATGGAGTTCTTTGTTATCTAAGTTAAACTTTATCTCGCGCTAAAAAATCAAATCGGTTTCGGAGAAAAGACAGAATGTAAAAGTAATTTAACATCAACGAAAAGGGTACAGAATCATTTTTCTTGTACAGTTGTAAATCGCTAACCTGAATTCACAGTTGATTTTCCATCAGATTAATTTCCCCCCTAGTCTTAACTCCCAAAATTGCTGAAGTGGGCAATGCAAAAAGTTTCTACACCTATCTTAACCTTACAAGATATTGAAAGTTCCCGATCACAGCTTATTCTCTTCCACGTCCTATCACTTGTCCTCTTCAATCATGCAGCAGAAGCCATTTCTTTCTTCGCGGTCATCATCAATTGGTGTACCACCGTTTGGTTGGTGGACTTTTGAGCAGCTTCTTACTTACCTTAATTATTTCAAGGTCATTATAAAACTATCAATGTTCACTGCACTGTAAAAGGGTTAAGGGAGGATTAAAAGTCTCCCTTAATCCTTTGCAGAGGAGCTCGTGTATATCCGAATGAATATTTTCATCTGTTGACTGCGGAGTTCAACTTTACCACAAAAGGTCAAAAATACTTTCTCTCTACTGCGAAGATCGAATATATCCCCAGAGGTATTGTATCTTCAGTGGTAAATGTACTACTATGCAACAACGTTTTGAAAATAATTTTTAGATTTCAGCGTAAAAAAATACAAAATGCTGTTATTTAACACAAAAATTGATAAGAACTTTTAGTAGATCCCTCACATATGATAGAAACCATTAGTTATGTAAGGCAGTGAAAGGATTAAGCTCCTTAGCTCCATGAGCCTTTCCTTATTTTGTCAAAAATTCCTATTCTCTTCCCTATCTTCCTCTTCGCGCACACTCAACATCCACCACTCAGTTACCCCCTTGAGAATTTTTCAATATCTTCTCCATTTTATTTTCACATGTTTTAAAGCTCATAATATATTTTTTATTGGGGCTCTACTAGAATATGATGATCAAATGTACGAAAATAGTCACACACGAGATGACCGTCGACTCTGAAATAAAATAATTTAATTTTCCATCAAATTCGTAACGAGAGGAATATAGAAACAATGTTTTCTTCTTCGCAGTGGAATCGGACGCCTGGGTAGTTTCATGAGTTAAGGAACCCAGCGTGATTTCGTGGGGTCTGGGTTTACATCGCAGTCCATGTGAATGATTTTCTCCCAGTAAATTCCACGCATTCATCAGATTGAGGAGTGCTGATGATGATTTTTGACCCTTTCACGGAAAAATAACCATTCAGGAAGTCACAATGAGAATTAATCATTCACCTGGACTGGGATCAGAACTCAGATCCTCAGAGCGTTTCATAATGTTATAATACCGAGGTTTCCGAACCCAGCCTATGAAAATAATTCAGGAGAACAATTTTCTTCCACTTCTTTCGCGCATGTATGCTACCTTCCCATGGATGACGTCAGGTAAAGTAACTGTTGCGGCTGGATTCCCTCAACTTAGAACTTACCCTCACTGAAATTTCTTTGAAACTAAATCGCCTCCAACAATTCACATATCAAATTTTCCCCACTGCTATCAGAAATCATCAATCCTAAAATAGGTGTGCTGCAGCTTACCAGTCCACCCTCCTCTCAGCTTACTGCTTAACTTCTTCTCGTGCCTTTATTTTAACGTATTCCATGAATAGCATGGTGTGTTATCCTTCGTCCTCATTGATTAATTTTCCATTCATTTCATCTCCCTGTACTGTTTTCAGTGTCCGCATTTTTGCATAACATCAATCCCTTATTTACTAACTTTTCTTCCAGCAAACATTAATTTTTCATCATCCAATAAACATTATGTAAACGTCTCAAAAATATCACTTAAGCTTAAGCTTTGAGTTCGACACGTTAACTGAAACGTATGCAAAGAGCAATTGCTTACTTTTTAAACTACTCAAATTTCACAAGGTATTAACCTAATACCTTTGAACGCATGAAGTATTGATATTCAATGAAAATTGAGGCCGTCGTTTACACTTCAAATAGTCATCGCCAGCATGGATCCGAAGATTGGTTTTCTCCACTTAATCCTCTTTTCAGCTTGCTGCTTCGTTTTTTTTATAATTCCCCATTTTGACACCCATCATAATTTGCCTGATTTATTTATTCCTTGGTGATTATTTCCTATATTTCTCCTCCCAGGGAAACTGAGGTTTTTAAGAGACTGTCATGTCTAAAAAGTGAGTCCAATATTTTTTTTCTATTACAACAGTTTTGTTGCATCTTTTTTCACCAACATTTCGTGTAACTTCTTCACTGGTGATTCCTTCATTCATTTCATCTTAATCATTTCTCAGTAGCCCCACATTTCTCCTGTTGAAATTATAAAATTATTTTTGTAATTCCACAAAACTTAACTGAAAACACGGCCTTATTTCGGCGTTGCAAGTCATCACCGGGTAGCAACTCTCATTATAGTGAAGCTTACTTGGCTAATTCTATGGCGAAGGTTCCTTGCTGAAGGTTGGGTCTGCGTACACTGGATGGAGAAGGACGGAGATATCCACCAGGAGATGCGCCGACTATTGAATAAGATGTTCAACGACCCGTTACGGTACTTAATGGATTCTGTAGAGGCTTGCCTTAACTTAGTTACTGGCACACTTAATGAAACCCGCTGTCTCGGGAATGCCTTCATGCAATTTAATATTCATGCTGAGATGAGGAAAAGAACTATATAAATCCACATAAATTTATCGAACATATGACCTAAGATTCGACGCTGTACGTCATCATTAGGTACAACTTCGGAACCTGGTTTACGTATGAGTAAGTTTTTCACGTGTTTCCAATTGGGTCAGGAGTTCCGGTAACGAAGTTTTGACGACTAACTTTGCCATCGTTGTCAAGGTAATTTATGCCAGGATGCCGTATTTTCCGAGTTATATACCTTCAGTCACTAATTGGGTGTTTGCCGAAATGATTCTTTTCTGCACCAGGCATTGTATTTTCCCGCGTAGTCTTAATTTTGTTGATGACAGGTTTCCAGTCTTGGCATAGACCGTATCCCGCATCTCTGTGAAAATTCCGTTTTTCCAGACGGATATTGATATGAGACAGTAAATGTCTTTAACAGATTCATATTTTCACAAATACCCAATGTTTTTATTTTATGAAGGATGGTTAAAGATTAAACTAATATAATACTGAACTTTACTGAATCAGATCGAACTTCATAGAAAATCTTTACAATCATTATTTAAATGTTTTTTTATTTTGTATGTAAACTGTATTTTTCCACCAATTCTCTCTTATTTGTACTCCCGTTTTGCCGACGTATAGGTGTAGCGAAACTTGGTGGCACTCGCTTGTGAACATCATGAAGCAAAGGAGAGAAAGGCATACATGAGATGTGGGTTGAAGCGGCCGAGCCTTTTTCCAGAGGACCCTGCGAGAGTCCTTTGATAACTTTTCCCGCTCATCAACGCTTGGTTTACGGTCAGTGTCCTCTAATCCTCCGCTGGTGAGTGCCACCAAGTTTCGCTATACCTATACCGCATCATCACGTACAAAGTAATCAGAGAATGTACATTTATTTTTTCCATTTGTTTTCGTAGTTTAGGGAGTTTGTAGTATTGAAAATGTTGGGGGAAGGCTCAGGAACGCAGAATACAAATATAAAAAAGCAAAAATTAACCGTAATTAATTGCAAAATTGTTGCCCAATCTTGTCAATTTATGAAGATTCACATTCTACTACAAGTCGCCCCCGGCATTTCCGAAGGCTCCACTGAAAATAGACGGTAGCGTAACGTCGGACTACTTAAAATTCATTCTCCAATAAATTCATTTCTTTAAAATGCAACAGGAGTTGAAGACAGCACATGGCCAACCCTTCCACAAGCCCCTAAACAATCCCTCTCCTCTCTCGTGGACAACCCTTCACAACAACAAAAAAAATTCAGCAATTCACAAAACAGTAACTTATTTACATTAATAAAAATATCATATAAATAATAAGAGCAAGTCCAAAACAATGCGCCAAAGCGTCAAACGGTACAGCAGTAAGTAAGGTTGGTGAAGAAAAAATTTCTCTACCGCAGTTCAGGATCGTAATCGAAAAAAAGCACTGTTCCGCCGCACTAATGAAAATTCCACCGAATTCAACGCCAAGAGCGCTCAATAATTTCCGCCACCAGCTCGAAAAACATTCCCAGCACCCCACGCGGTTTCTCGCCACGTGTGCGGGAAGTGTGGCGTGTGGTGGCGGATCACGACAGCGCTTCTCCGGCGCTGCAATCTGCTGCATGATGCACGAAAGTGACGTCACGAATGCGTCAGCAAAAGCCCCCCTTCCCTAATTTCGCATATCATCAAGCTCCATCGAAAAAAAAACCCTTCCCTCGTTCCAAGCGACGCAGTTTCTTCACGAGGAAAAAAACTCATTTAAAACTTTGCGGCACCCTGTGAGCCGGAGAAAGGAAGTTTGACAGGGGGCGCTAAGCCGGTGTCCCACAATATATTTTTTTCGCAAATATATTCATGAATAATCCATAAAATGTCTTAGAATTTGCGCATGCCAATTTTCTGTGAATTTCTGCAAGGTATGTAACTCATACGGTAGTTTGAGCTAAATATCACTTCACCTATAATTTGATTAGTTTGACTTTATTTAACGATAAAACTCCCATCTTTTCAATGATTTTAAAGTATTAACCCTTTTCCGAACTAATTTTCGAGCAGTTAGCCTAAAAATATAAGCTGTTTTACATGGGATAGATTACGGATTAGAGCTCCAGAGGGAGAATATTGAAAATATTTGGAATTTATAACAACTAGATATCGCCAAAAAATACTACCAGTGTGTAGTTTTCATGTTTTATCAATTATTTATAAAAATGTATCAATTACTCAGCGCAGTAATATTTACAGAATCGAAAAAAACCTTCTGTTGTGAAGATTTTTTCACCGTACGGCGTGAAAAAATGAGTCAAGTTAGAGACTATGTAGGTATATTTATTTTATTACAGAGAATATTTGGGACAAATAACCATATTAGGGTGCCATTACTATTACAATATTTACTTAGTATTTCGTACAGACGGCTAAATTAAAAAGTAAAATTCGAATATGGTCTCCATTATGTCTTGGGAAATATCTCACTCAAACTACCTTATATTCTTCACGAAACGCGACCACTGATCGGTTTCTAGGCGCGCATGAGCTTCGACCGTTTCCCTGCCAGAGACTACGTCGACTATTTGAGAATAAAATGTGATTCATGTCCCCGAAATTCATCACCAGTTGCAAAAGCATAGGTAGGAAAGTACTAATCACTACGTATATGTCAGCGAAATGGCGACCTAATTTCATTGAAGGGCAGAAGTAGTTATTTTGTGCAGCATCCACTGTTAGATCAGCAATTCTTATTAGATCAATAAATCACGTATCATGTCTATGTAAATCTACGGCCGTATATTTATGTGCATTATCGTGAACCAGTATGCTTGGAAATTCAATTAATTCTATAGATACATTAGGATGTAATTATTGTAATTAGGATCGTAGAGCCCGCAGAAAACTCTTCGTTATTCGCTCTTGTCGGCCCAATTGTACAATATAGATGCCAGCACAAAAAATTCTATTTCAAGCCAATTCTAGCTCTCAACCGATCAGTGACCAGAGTTCACCCTGCACGTGTGAGATCGTGGTGTACACTTTGATGAGTCTTGTTTCATAAATATGAACTTCATGTATACATTTACGATAAAATTTACCGTGGGGCATGGGATTTAGAAAAATAGCCATGATAATGGGAGGGAACACAATAAATGTAAAGTTAGAGGGAATGGACGAAAATTAAGATGTGATTTTTCGGACTAGTGTCAGGCTTTGTTTCTATTGTAGGTTCAAATGACGCACGGGAAAGAGTAATTATGACAGAAGTATTATTGGTAGCGTGTCTCTTATTTTATCACTTTTGTCTTTTCTGGTGAGCCGATGATGGCCAAGTGTTAGTTAGGCAGTTAGACAACAAGGAATTATTCACCCTGAAGACGAAGGCAGAAAACACCATCGAAACGTCGCGTCGCGTCCTTTCGACGTTTCGACGCGTCGGTGCCGATCAACGTCGTCACCTGGCGAGAGACCCGAGAACTATTCATCCTAAAGTAACGATGAGAGCGCCTAAGGAATAGAGAGAAAGTCCTGGCATGAAGATAAGTCAAAAGAAGACGAAGGCACTGAGTTTTTATAGAAGTAATGAGACAGCGCTGAAAATAAGGTTTGAGGGGCATAAAACAGAGCCGGTGCTGCGTAAAAACGCTAGTAATGTTTACGCACCCAAGGAGCATTTTGAAGGTTAATGGCCTTAGTTGTGGTGTCATTAGCAGACTCATTCAGGAAGAACTCGACCTCTACAGTGTCGCACACATGGCGTCACAGCCTCGACAATTATTCACTAATATAGATTATAGATTATAGATTTTCTATAGATTTTCTGAATGTTTCGAGGTTTGCGACGTTAAAATCATTGTTCAGGCTCTTAACTTGCGAGACCATCCTGAAAAGCACTAGATTTAGAATTTCTCTAGCCAAGGAAGCATTTAGGAAGAGGAGGTAATTGATGAGTTGACTTTCTGAGGAGAGACGCAGAGAAAATGTTGGCAAAATACCCGATTGTTGAACCTATTTTTTAAAGGTTTGTGAGGGTAATAAATGAAGTAAACGATACAAGAACACAGAATAGATTGAGAGAACGCTTATGTTAGTAAGAAAGGAGGAAGAGTAAAAGGTGGAAGTACCAAGACTGAAGAACATCCTAACAGGATAAATCTCTGATTAATATTTTCAGAAAGAAGAATAGGAAGAAAAAACCTATAATGGAGCGTGGCGATGCATGGGTCAGAAACTTTGTTATAGTTGAAGTAAGTAAATATAGAGGAGGAAATATACACGTATAGTGTCATTGAAATATGATGGCAGTCACCTGCGCGAAGCATGACGTCAAGGAGGTCTCGTATTGAAGGGGACGGCCCAGGAGAGGAGGGAAAGAAAGCATCGCATGGCAATTCACAGCAATGTTTACGACTCAAAAAAATCCGCATCAAAATCAGCTAATGGAGTTCATACTCAGTCGGAGAAGACCACCTAAAGAATTGTATAAAGCACCGTAGAGAGCGAGAAAGTTTACGTGAAAGACATTCAGCATTTTTACGTAGGCAACGAAGCTTGGCGACCTCAGAAAACCTGGTAGTCAAACGCGGAAAATACCATGCCCCCCGTGCCGAGCTAATTCGAAGGGAATGGGAACTTTCACTGAAAAGGGTATTCCGTGTTACTACCACATGTTTCGCTACCACCATAGACTGGAGGAATTTGAGATGCGGGTTTAGAGAAAATGGAGAGGGTGAGATGGGTGGCTAGGAATTCGAATGAGGAAGTTTTGGATAAGTGGAAAAGGAAAGGAAAACTGAGACGTACATTCGGAGAAGGCAGAAAAGGAGGATGGATGACGTGTTGAGAGGAGGCATGTTGAAGTGGGTGAAAGAGGGGATAAAGTTAGGGAAGCTCGGAAGAGAGAGGTTGGGAAGAGGGATTCTGTATGACACAGGGAGTGGCAGAAGGCATGGGAAACTTTAGAGAGACCTGATGGCGAGCAAGTAACGTGCAGGAAAGTGAAAATATGACGCAGGCATGGAGAATGGGAGGTTAGGGAAATTTCTGTTAAAAAAATGGGGAAGTTAGTGAAATGACTGTTCATAAGCCTACCAATCAGCTGTTAGATTTGTATACCTGTAAAATGGTACGTCAGCATCGTGTAATTAGCGTCGGAATGTATTCATTAAGTCAATGAAATTTTCAGGGAATTTAAACGCCTTTTTAACGGTAATCTTACAGAAAATTATTTCAATATGTTTCGACATCAATCTATAGACGAGTTTTGCATGATACCTAATAAATAAATAAAGAACTCAAAAACAATAAATAATATTTGTTGACAAAATATGCTGCTTTCCCATGCTCTTCGTTCCGTTCGGAAAGAAACCTCCCTGTGCTGGGTCTCCCTGGAGCATCCAATCCACATTATTTCGGTACCCACTCATTAATAGGCATTTGAAAAGATCGTGTTTTGTTGGTTTTGCGATGTTGAGAGAACGAATAACGAAACAAATCTGCGATAGAGGGGTCAACTAATCGTTCGTTATTTGGGGAAGCGACCGGCAGTTAAATTATTTTCACCAAGGACTTAGGACAGGTGTATTAGTTAATGAGGAAAAGGGTAATTAGGGACTGAAGGAAGGGTGGAGGGAAACCCGGCGATGGCTTTAGCCTCTTAACGAAATGCGCCAAGGAGATTACGGTTTAAGGTGGTTGAAGCAATTTTTTCTACGCATACATTTGCCTGAAATTTTGCATACGTGTTTATTGGTGATATCTATAGATAGGGTGGAAAGAATTGCACCATACCAATTTGTTTTTTTTTTTGGCAATTCAATGCTATTTTAACACGTAGCCTAATGACACATGACATATTTTGTAATAATTCGATTACATATGTACAGATTTTCTCCTACGCGCGAAATATTACATTTCTTACAATTATAACCTCTGATAATGCGTATCAAGATGTCACACCGAGACCAATATTCGAAAACAACATATTTCAACAAAATTCCGTGTAAATTTCGTATATCGCGCAGAAAACTCACGTAAAAACATAATTTAACTAAGGAAAATAAGTTTAAAATATAATTATTGTATCATTTCCTTTACTCCCTGTATGGTGAGTTCTAATGCATGAACAGATGCACTTAAATGAAATGTTGTCCAAGAATGTTTTTCGACTTACTTAAAAAGTTGTTAAAACATGCACCCAGTGACCCACGATGACCACTCCAGCCACATTTATGTCCCATGCGATGGACGGAGTACTGTTTTATAGTACTACTCGAGACGGAATTGGGTTCTTTAAATCTCCGCCGCCACCACTGCCGAGATACGAACCCGGGACCTGACGATGGGAAGACAGTACTATTACCACCTCACCCACTCTATCCCCCAGGAATGAACGGTGTGAGAGGAAGTAAGATCCCAAGTCATGGTAGAACGCAGTGAACGTTACTCTTAACACTTGAAATATTAAGAGTCTTAAGGATAAGAGAGCGTGTATTAAATTTTAAATGCTAATAAGTCAGTATATAAATCAATTCCCATTGCTTGCATACGTCGACGCTGTTGTTTCGAGTTCTGTCGCTACTGACATTTTTTGAAACGTTCCCCGAATGTCGTTATGCGCTTCATGTATTCAGAATTTGATGATTTTTTCACTCTGGAACCATTTTCAGCAGGATTCCCCATTTTAATTTTTGAGATGATTAAACATTTCCCCGCATGGCACAAAATTTTCACTAATTGAAAACCTATATATCTCAAGTCTCTTAAACTTCATGAATCGAGTTTGTTTCGTGATCTCCTTCCAGAGAACAAACAAAATTATTACAAATGAACCCACCCGCAAACTCCTCACATGATTTTGGAAAATTTCTTTTGGTTTTCTGCGATTTAACTAAACTTTTTTTAGCAACAGTTTCGCCGTGCTATTCTGCCGGTTTCGTCAGGCATTTCGTCAAAACCAAAATAAACTTACCAAAATTAAAATGAACTGCGAAAATCTACGAAAAAAGTTCCTCACATGATTGTACATTAAGCTACACTAATGTTATGCTGGCGAAGATTCGTTAATTTTATACCCATATCTGGCAGCGATCAAACTTTGAACGATGACGTCATAAATTAAAAAAGGTCATTGATGTCAACTTTTCAACCTTACTCTTTGGAATGACACGTGACCAGTACCTATAATTTTCATACTATCCTAGTTATGAAGAAATATCTGCAAAAACAATGCTGGCTCATAGCTGCTATTCATGAGTAGCCCCCATCAGTGTAGAAATGTCGGTTAGAAAGAAATGTAGAACGTCATATCCAATAAATATGACGTTCCACGTCAAAATCATCCTGGTGAATGATTGTTTTCACTTTGAATTTCGCGCCTTTGCATCAGGTATTCATATTGATTCCTACGCTGTTGGTTTCTCCCCCAAATCTAAGAACGAGGAGCATTGGCTTTCACCGGTGAAAACACCGGTTCCCGCTCAAAAGTATTGTCTGGGTTTGCCTTGAATTCCAATGGGTGATCACTCAATTCATTGGATATTCCTCTGCACCTTTCTGCAAGTAGCAGGCAATTTACGCGAAGTGTTCAACACTAGAACACCTAAATTTTCTTCATGCTCTCAAACCCTGAAGCAGTAAATTTGACTGCCCAAGGGCTCACTCTTTCATTTATAATAATGTAATGTTAGAAAAAATTCAAGTATAACAATATTTTGCATTTTAATGGGTTTTCTCATTTTAGGAATTAAATTATCAAGATTATTTGCCAGGTTTAGGTAAAATATTTGGAATACTTGTTTACATTCTTTCAGTAGCCAAATTGTTTTTGCGAACTTTGGGCTGATTCTCTATCGATAAAAAATTGATCAATGTGATATTATTTCCTGATAAACAACTTTGAGAACTCAGACACTTGGCATCCGTGGCACTGTTAATGATTTAAAGATGGCCTAAATCTTTAAACTTATTTTAAGATTTAGGACACATTTCATTTAAATCAACCTCTAAAGTAATTCATTCAGTATTTTTTGGAAGGCGTATAACTCACTATTTAACTCTAGAACTCACTTTTTTCAAAATTTGCTCTTACTTTCAACTCCTTAAGTAGTTAATTTAAGTGCTTGTGGGTAATTTCTTTCATTCATAATGGTGCAATGAAAGAAAAGTTCAAATATTACATTACATAGCGCTTTAATGGGTTTCGACGACTACTTATTCATATTTACATTCTGTAACGTAATAATCTATCGTTGCCTATGAATTTTGGGTAGTCAGAGCTTTCCGTGAAAGTCTAAAAATTATTCTTATTTTTAGTTAAATGATATGACGTAATTTTATAGCAGCCCGTACACTAAAAATGAGTACCCAATGAGAAAACTGAAAGGAACGTTATTAATATTATTTTAAGTCACATGACTGCTTCTGCGAAATTTAAACGAACGAATAAATTTGAATGAGTTCATGATGCTTTCAGTGGGGAAACAAAAATTTCAATCATAACATTCTTTCCGTATCACTAATGCATCTTTTACAACCAAAGTTGTAAACTTTCCAAATCATTTCTCCAAGAGTAATGGTCCTAAAAAATCGAAAATCAGTAAAGATGACTGCCTCCGGGATTTTGGTGTTAACATTTTTTTCTTTCTAGCAGTGATAACAACTTTTACGGTCTCACACACTGAATAGATACGCATAAATAAGCAAAAGTCCCAGTTGAATCACCATTCGCAAGGGATTTTAAAGCAGTTCTCCGAAACACACGCCGGATGATTTGATTTTTTTTAGCTACCCAGGTGTGCGTCCTCTTCCACAGTAATTTTCATAGAGGCTTTAAGAAAACTAGATGTCCCACAAAGTATCGAACATAATATAAAATACAGAGTGGCTACATGATTTATGGAAGACGAAAGTGAAGCTTGTGTCAAAATTGGAAAATAATCGTCCCAAGACGGCCATCGCGCGAAATTTTCCAATGCACACAATTTTACGGAATATATCTATAAATTGTTTTCATTCACTATATTTGTATTCATGATTAAAATCAAGGCGCTTTTCCTTTTTCTCCAAGCTCTTCTGATTTCTACAAGCCTTTTGCCAACTTAAACCACCTGATGATGTCGTCAGCCGGCGAAACGCGTTGTTAAACAAAGAAAGTCTTTAGAAAAGTAAAAGTGCTGTTTTTTCAATCTTGAATACTTCCACAATCTTGAATAACTTCCACAAAAAGCAGCATGATACAGTATAGTGTATTTCCCGACTTACTAGACACTTTTTTCCCAGAGGTAATCCGATGAAAATCACCCCTCGTCTTACACGGTCAATGTCAAAGTCAGATATGGCATAAAGACAACCAGAAATGACTTTTCGGTGAAGCTGTGTTCAGTTCATCGCCAATTTACCATTCCATATGTAACCATTTAAAAATACATTTATCAGTAGAAATATCGGTAGAATAATTGCCCGAGGTTAGTTTGACCGGAAAACATTTTTCGGGTAATCATTTTTTGCTGAAAATTTGTTGAAATACGTGTTATAAATAACCTCACAGCTAGATGCAACTAAAAAATAACATTACAACGTCCCGGATCACCTTGTGCCACCATATTTGTCCACATCATTCAGTGAAAGAGCACTTCAGTCTCACCGAAAGCAATACTGAAGGGTAATAGTAAGATTATTTATTATTCCCAAAATGTGAAACCAAAATTAGGGTTTGTCAACTCTGCTCGTGCGTCTTATAAGCTGGAAAGTAATCTCGGTTGCGTGGAGATAACTCAAAATGGTGCACCAAATATTTCCCAAACATTGCTTTTTGGCACATTCATTGCGCAGATTACAAATTGCGACTGCCAATATTAATGACATTAACGTTCCCTAGTAAGACACGGTTCTAACAGTCCTCTAATTTTACACAAGGCGCATGCAATTCTAAGAATTTCTTAAATTTTGGAGTTCGAGGTAACTTTGACCTATTTTTGGTTATTTGGTTAGACCAGCGACGTATTTGTGTCCTTAAGGATGGGTGGGTAGGGCAGTAAGCAAAGGATAATTTGGAGAACGGTGGAGAGGAACGTTGCGTATTCATTGGCCAAGGTTTAACGAAAGAAGCCAGGGGTCTTCGGTCCTGAAGGCTCTACAGGCAAACATTTTAAGTGCTTGAAGCACACCCAAGTAGGGGATGCGTATTCCTTTGAAGAATCTCCGCCAGAGATTTTAACCAGGGCCAATCGGGACGGGAAGCCACAATTCTATCGATTCTATCCTGCTTACGGAACCAAAGATAGCTTGAAGAGGAACTAGCGAAAAAGTCCACGTTAAATATATGCATAACAAGTCTTCGTGAATGTGTTCTCTTATTCTTTTTTTCTTTTAGTCGAGATCAAGGAAAAATACGTCGCGTTCACAAGTCCGCAAAACCATTTAAATTCAACTTTAACGGTCATATGAATTTGGTGCAAGACATATTGCCTACATTAATTGGCTTAGTCATTCGTAGGCAAAATACCCATCAATTTCATTCCAATGTGGATTGTAATCACTTGCATTCAGGACATAACTCTACACCTATTTTGGATACTCGAGACACTGTGAACTGAAATACGACTATTTTTTTATTGAGAGACGCACTCATTGTGCCACTCACCGTCGGGGACAAAAACGTTCAAATAGAGACAGTCCTCCGAGGGCTTCGGGGCATCCTGCAAGAACCTCTTGGCGATCTTGTCCTGCGTCACATCCTGAGGGCACGGCGGCGCGAAGCTCGACGCGTTCCTCGTGTCCGTCCACGAGGGCAATGGCGCCGTCTTCGGCGCGGCGAACCTCAGCTCCCCTATCGGCGGTTGCGCGAACGGCAGGCCCGCGTAGAGCGTGGCCCGCTGGGAGCGCGACACGTGCACCTCGCGGCCGACCACGAGGCCCTGGCCGGGGAGCATGAGGGGCGGCGGGTCGCGGCCGGGGCGCGCGGCCGCCGCGTCCCCCGCCGCCCACCACAGCACGGCGGCCAGCGCGAGGCCCGCGCCCGCGCTCGACACGCCTGTCGCCCGCATCTCGCGTCCTACGGCGACTGCCGCCCGTTCCTCCCTCCAGACTATCCTCCGCCCCTAACACCCTCCCCCGCCGCCCCTGGCCGCCACGGCGGCTGCGCGTGCCACACACAAACGGAGCCACCGCAGGCACGGGGTGGGGGATGTTCTCCTCCATGGAGAGATGACTTTCTCTCCCTTCAATGGCAGTGCTGGCCCAAGCTATTTTACAAATATTGGAAGGTAATCTACCGGATATGGTAGGTTTACATGGAAGTGAGTAAAAATCCTCTAGATATTTACATGCACAGGGTCCTATCTACCATTAATATTTCTTTCTTCATCTCAGCAAGCGTTTTACTCTTCTTGAACCCGTTCAAAAAAACGTATTCTCTTTCTTCCCCTTATCCGCATACCCAACATCCTCTTTATCGTGTCATTAAATCAACCCCTTATTACCTTCTCCAACCACTTACATTGCCTCCTCCCAATCTCCTCCAGAAGTTTCCTTTCTTCGCGCACCATACCAAGCACTACCTCATTTTACTCCCTTACCGTTCTTCAGCTTCCACCACCGCCACACCTCGAACGCCTGTAGACTATTCCCGTCTTATTTTTTTTTTTGAATTTCATGTTTCTGACCAATAAAACGCTACACTTTGTATCAAAGTCTTCACCAGCCTCTTCCTTATATCCTTACCCAAGGTCCCCGTCATCATCTCCCTCCTATTACTGGACACTTATTTCACTAGCGCAATTCTCCTCCTGGTGCCTTTGCTACTGAGCCCATTTTCTTCTAGTGTACTACCCAATTAATTAAATTGCTCTTCTTGCTCCAGTTTGTGCCCTCCTACCTTAAGACCAGCCTCGCTTTCTTTGCCCACTATGTTACAAGTGTGGACAAAATTTTATTTGGCCGCTCCTAATAAAGGATGGATTTGCCGATTGTGATTTCTTAAACCACACGTTAAACTGAGGGATACTCTAGCGTTTCTTAAATAATCTCTCCTAGTTCCCGACGTTTGCCTCATACGCCATCTCTACTCCATTAAATCCTTCACACAAAAACTCCGAATACCTTACAGACGATTTTCAAAAACTCAGCAAAGAACATGAACATACACACGAGGGAATCAAAAACTTGTAATACCTCACCACCGAACCGTCATATTCAAAAACTTATTGCCGTGAGTGGAATAATCTTGACACTGCTTTAATAAATGCACCATCACTGTCTTATTTAAAAAATGAATTCCATAAAACACTTCTCAAGGCACAGCAGGGTGACTAGTAAAACAAAAACCGTAATACCGAATACACATGAAATACTCTTTGTTCCAAGAAGTGCATATGTAAATTTCAATGTTGGTATTAATTGTGTATTTATACTGTCCACTATCATGAGTCATATTAGCTTCTCTCAGTAGGTATTCGCAGATTTTTCACACCCCCCTTCAGGCATGGATGTTTTCCTGCAGTGAGTTTCTTCCGTGATGGATGCCAGTAAGCCCAAATCCTCACGTTTTTCCCACAATTGTACATATAATTTACACTTCTTTCTGATGCTGCATTATGTTGCGTTAAAATTCTATTTCTATTGTATATAGGATTATTTCTTTGATTTATGTATAGTAGTTTTTGTCATGTTCACCTTATTCATTTACTGACGAAGGGTTAGATGGAAGAAGAGACTTTTAAATTCTCAATCTCGCCCCAATAAAGACGTTCATCTATCTACGTATCTATCTACATATCAAGCCGCCGATGGGGAAAGTCGTACGGGATGGGACAGTCGTAGGACTCCAGCTATGACTGAGGGAGAAAATAAGCAAAAGGGATTACAAGAGCGAAATGACGAAAGTGAATCTGATCCTGCGTGACTTCAGGATCTCGTTCTGTTTTTTCTGTAGTCACTAAAGACCAACGTGCGTGGACAGACCACCCCTCTTTTCTCCTAAATAATCCTTTATTCCATGATTATATATCTCCTCCCCATCTAAAAAAAACGATTATGCTGTACGGACTTGAATTATTCATAGTGTAATTAATTAAAACTTCATACTATTTTCACACTGCTTCATTCAAACTGAAACATACAGAAAACAGTAAATTTGTCAATTTATTTCACCAACTTGGAGTCCTCGGATTAATGCACTTTCCACGTTTTAAATAGAGCTGCACATTTTTTCATGATTGATGACAGAATAAAACACTCTCTTTGTAAAAGCTACATGACACTGTATGTTTTTCATTCGCTCTAGTGCGCCACTCACTTCACAATACAACGGCGCATTCGGTTTCAATTCGTTGCATGCCCTGCGCAATAGGCAACGCACTTCAAAACAGATCGGAGACAGAAATTATGTGCGCTGGAGTGCAAATTCAGAAGAAAATAGCGTCGATAAATGTATCAGCGATTGCTGCTTTTGGGATGATTCTCAGTAAATGCGTCAAAAGCTGATAATAAATACTATGCATTTCCAGTTTGGTAAATAAAGCATAACTTTTTAAGTTTGTAGTTTGGGAAAATTTGTTAGCCACTAGCAAAACATTTGACCTTGGCCATTGTGTAGTCCCTACAGAATGCTAACAACTGGCACGTTTTGCTAGGACCCATCGTTCGATCGTGATACGAGTGAGCTGAAGTTCGCTAATGTTTTCCGATCCGAGCGCTACCTTCGTTATCTTGAAAGCAACGCTCTCATATATTTGTAGATTCGATTTCATCGGGTCAATTCCAAGCGGGAAACGCCTTACCCATCGTAGGGACATCATCACCGAGTCCGAAATGCGTCAGTGGAGCTGATGTGACATTAGAATCTCTTCCCGGGAAAAACGAACTAGGCGCAACGGTGTGCATGCAACTCAATGTATAAGGCGGGAAGATGGCTGATACATTTAGATGGCAACACCTCCTAGGACTACTAAGGCGGTGGTGACAAAAAGCATGCCGTTGAGGATTTCACATCTCCTGTTCATTTTAATGCTGGCTCTATATTAATTAGAGGCGGTCTTCCTCTGGTAGGTTTGGTTGTTTGCTGCTGTAATACTATCAGGCATATTTAACCGCAAGAAACTCATTCTCCATACAATTTCTCTCTGCTCGGCTAATTTCCTGCCTCTCTTCATCCCATCCATAAATCTAATTCTCTTTCTTTCCCTTCCCCGCTAGCCCAACATCCTCCCTCTTACCAAGGCATTGAGCATCCTCCTAATTACCCCTACGACCACCAAATCTACCTCAACTCAGCTTCCTCCAGCAGATTTCCTACCCGACCAAAATCTTGTGAGCAGCTGCTAATATATGCTGAAGTCAGTTGATGCCACCGCAAGCGGAACAGCCCATATGCTGCTGTTCACTCCAAAGGTATACAATTTTAGTGTTAATGGTTCCCTTAGAAGAATAATTCAATGGATTCTTTGTTCGGGGCGTCCGGTCCATGCATGGGAGCTATAAAGTGTATAAAATTGCCCCTTTATTCATATCGAGTTAAGCATGTTGAAGACAACTCTGTCCTGTGAGAGTTCTATTTTTACCCCTTGAGACATCTGCACAAATGAGTCAATTGCAGCATTGGTATTGCCAAAACTTACGAGGAATATTGCTAACACTTCAGTTTTGATACCCATTCCCGCATTAACTAAGCATCTTTATTTATCTGATTATCATCATAGGCCCTACCTAGATCAATGTTTTCCTCTCAGTTATTCGAGATAAGATGAGAATCATGTCTGGATATCAAGTGATTTAGTATAATCCCATCTTTGCAGGATATACAAGGGTATTATGCGTTGAATGAACTACAACTTATAAAAAATAATATGATCTCATGTGCCTCAGTTATGAAAACAAGTGGAGGTAAATAAAAACAGCATTGGAAATTTGAGGAGTCCAAGGCTATACTTTTTCAGAGTCACATCTGGACATATGAATTCATGATATGATATCGGGTTTGGCGATTCGTTTTGTTTATTTGTTTCCACATTCCCGAAAACAGCACGAACGGCCTTTTACTTCTACATGTAACAATGGACGAGCACAAACACCCATGTCCTGAGTGGTGAAAAATCCACTCAGGCGGGACTCGAACCCGCGACCCTCAGTATTGCAGGCGAGGACTTTACCCCGTCGCCACCGGGGCCGACAAGATTTACAAAAAGATAGAATAGCTACAAGATTTACAGATATACCTTTGAGTTGTGCGACGGAATTGGAGGCGGGACATGAGAAAACTATCTAAGAGTCCTTGAAGGCCTAGGTTTTATATCTGCTGATGACGTATACGATTTCCATTACTTGCCTCATCATGCGGTCGTTAAGATCACTCAATCGGTCAATAAATCTCGGACGGATTGCGCTGAACCCGCTCTCCAAGCTTCGTAGAAGTCATTTAATGATGTTATATTTTTGGCTTTCATGCATCGAAGGCTTCAAGGTTTTGATGATAAATTGACTCCCCTTCTAGCAGAGGTGGCCTTAAAGATAGACATGCTCAAGATGAAAAGACAAATGTTAATGACTCATGAGCATCGTTGGAAACATTTTGTGCGGAAAGTATAGCTGTTCGTGGTATCAAGACTTGGGAATTGGATAGGAAAGAGAATTTTCGGAGATTGGAGGCTTTGGAGATTTGGGGAATTAGGAAGGGCAGAGAATTAAAACCAAGCAAAATGGAAGACGATGGAAGAGGTTTTGAGTATAATTAGGAGATAATGAGGGTAGCGAGTGCAATTAAAAGGTGGCAGCCAAAGGGCATAGTTGGGCACATGATGAGAAGTCGCGGATCGTTGCATAGTTACATTATCTTCTGAATAAAGCAGACAAAGATGGAAGACAAGAAAAAATAACGGAAGAAGATAACGGCGAGTGAGGAAGGAAGCTCATTTTGGATAGTGCAAGTGAGTATATAGTAGTGTTTCAGGCTGAATACTGTGGAGACTTTGGAAATTCGTGTGGCCAAGGTGTATGAATTAATTTTGTAACGTTTTCACGTTTATGTAAAACACCAGCCATAGTATACGCAAGTTACGATAAGTAAATTAAAATTAAAGATAAATCTTAATTACCAATAAAAGCAAAGAAATGTTGACAATTTAAATTAAAGTTTAATATAGATTGTCAATAAAACCAAAGAAATGTTGACTCCTTTGCTTGCACTTCGGTCATCCAGGTGACCATCGCCAGGGTTTAAATCTCGTAAACAAATACAACACGCACGGTTTCCGAGATTTAAATTCTCCCTGTCGATGGCGACCTGGATGTCCAAAATACATGCATAGGAGTAAAACCTCCTTTGATTTTATTGACAATTAGGGTTGGTTTTTAATTTAAAATGTGGTTACTCCTTTAAAAAACGGAACGAAAAAGTTACGCGCGGCAGCCATGATAGGTGGATCATGTGCCACGACGTCATTTATTCTCTTCTTCAATCTGAGGGGGAAACGGAAGCCGACTCGGTTCAAGAAACATGCGGATGTTTACCGGCGATTCCCATTCTTGGCAAAATGGAGGTACACGGGGAAGATCGGAGATATCAAGAGTTTTAAGAGGGAGACAATGTAGGTCAAAAGCAGTGTTGTGCGCGCACGAGAAGGGGAAAGGTTTTAAAAGATGGCCCAGCGGATGGTGGGCGAGCCCCTTCTGTCACCCATCTCCCCCCACCCCATATTTCAAAGGCCAAAACAATCCACCCTCGCCCTCCTCGTTCGCCGCAGACACCACGTTTCGGAACCGCGCGACGCCGCACTCTCAAACCATTGCAGGAAGCCGAGTTTTTGAAATATTGGAAACACTCACGCTTCCCTTGGCGGGGGTTCCGTGCACTCCAATCAACATCCGCCAGATGCCGCCACAAGCGCCGCATGCCACGCGGGAATTACCCTCTGTGGAACTGTATTTTCGAATGCTCCGAGGGGGAGCAATGGGCATGTAAACTGTGCGTACATAGTAAGTATTCCCACTAGTCAGCGCTAATAAGGCACATTATGGTTGCAGGGATTCCTTTCCAGGTTCAGAGGCGT
This sequence comes from Pyrrhosoma nymphula, assembly GCA_963573305.1. Classification (NCBI taxonomy): domain Eukaryota; kingdom Metazoa; phylum Arthropoda; class Insecta; order Odonata; family Coenagrionidae; genus Pyrrhosoma; species Pyrrhosoma nymphula. The sequence goes on from OY754332.1 coordinate 109,375,092, forward strand.
TCTTAATTGTAAAGCTTTTAGATTTGTATAAGTCTCTAAATATGATGCGGATTTTTCAATAAAACTTCTATGTTTTTAACCACGGATGAATAAAAAAAAATTACTCAATGCAAAATGATACTGAATTATGCAATTTATTACATAATTTCAGTATCATTCAAAAGATGAAATTTTATCTGCTTGAATTCGACTCATTTTCATCTTCCACACCAAAACCTGTGATCGTCCTTTTATATGTTCCTATCCAATTCCTATGTTTGAATGAATATCTGTATAAAATGAGTAAGGGATAAATTCCATCCATAAAGGAGATTCTAAAGGCAAATCCCAAGAGTGATATTCATTTCGATCCCATAATAATAACAACACCAATTCTAGCGACAGGAACAGTTGTTAAAGGTACATTAACACTAGTTATTTATCCCTTAAATGAGTTCTAAAGATAGATCTTATTCCAACCTATTCATTGTATTTAATTATGCATTTGTGACATTTGTTAAAGCTAAATAAAAAGTAATTACTATTCATTTTGCATCAGACCTAAAAAAAACCTTTCAAGTCGAATTCGAATACACGAGCACATAGATATCATGCGAGTTATTTTTTTTACACCACCCTCAACGAGGCAGGCAAATTTTCTCGGCCACATCAGAGTGGGCGGTGGCTTCATCACTCATTCCTTTCGCAGAATGTCAGCCAGGCCGAAGGAGAGTAATTTATCAAAGATGATGTTTGCACATTATCATATATTTTCCCTTAATGGAGGACCAACGCAGTGATGATAACCCGGCACTACGGTTAATCTACTTGCGACTAGTCCTTTGAGCATTCATTTCCTAATGCATGGGTTGTCCCTGGTATCACTGTGCGAATTCACAGCCTCTAATGACGACCCTACAAGCAACCAGAGACTACCATCTTTTACCTTTTATATTTCTGAGGCTCAAGTACGGCCTGTGCTACAAAAAAATAATCGAAGGAGCTCAATCCCTGGAATAGTTTCAGCATCCTTAACTGTTCCACGGAAAAGGTCTTTTACAGTCTGTAATATCTTTATCAACCATCGTTTCCCTTTCAGCTCTTTAGCGCTCAATTATTTGACGAAGGGGTTACGAGAAATCAAAGCTGCAATCACTGTAGTTCCCAAGTCACAGTGAAGCACGTTTCTGAATTTCCTAGTCGCAATAACCTACGGAGAAACCTAATGCCTGCTTTATGATATCTAGTCTAATATTTTATTGGTATGGAAACCCAATTTAATGCGTTAACGATAAGTCAACTGATCGGCAGTTTGAAGCACTACGCAATAGGCAAACTCTCAGTTGACAGCAACTTAGCGAAATGGTTATGCCATCATTCAGTTAACGATATCCAGACCAAATTAAGCCAGATGTAAATGTATTGGTGAATGTATTGAGGAAGTTCTTTTGGGCAATCCTGATAGAAATAATATGGTTTCCTGTTTCACCAGGGAAGCACTGCTTTTCCACTCAGTTTGAATGAAGGGTTTTTGAAATGTAAAGAATTTCAGTTAAATATTCATCTACAAAATACCCTGTAAGCCACCTCAAGGGTCTGTGGCAGTGGGTGAGTAGTCACCAACATGCATTACACTATACCCTATTAACGTTAGTGTAACTACTACTATTGATGCATTAGCACAAATCGCTAATGCTTGCCAGGAGGCGAAGCCTCACAAGCATGCGCCAAACTATAGCTATGCTACCAATGTTAGAGGGACCGTTTGTATTTATGTATTATGCAACCACATAGACGGACAGAGATTTAAGAGTTACACTGAAAACATGCATGGTGTGCTGTAAGTACTAGGTAGCTGATAAGGATACAAGTATTAGGGAGTACAGCTACTACTAAGAGCTACACTACCTATCGACAAGTCTAGTTAAAAGTTTCAATCACCTAGTCAAAACCTAGACAAGATTCACGTTTTTTTAATCATAGACAAGAACTTAAATTAGGAAGTAGTACCTTGTAACAAGTGATGTAGCCATATTTTTGTTTCTGGGGAGGGGTCCATGCTGAGTATAAGCGAAGGAAGGGGGTTAAATTTTTTTTTTTAATTAGAAGAAAATATGTGTGTTAGGGCAATCAAGAGTGCAGTTGCGACTAAGGTGTGACCGATATTTATAAATTTTATCCATGCAAACTTCTGAAGGTGTAAAATTCAGTTTAAAAAATAATAAATACGTTAAATTAAAAAGTTGTTTAAACTGAAGAATAAATGGATTCAACATCCTTTGATCAAAAATAAATATGACCTTCTCCTACAGTGCCACTTTTCCTTAAATTAATTATTATAATATATATTTTGGGAGGTTCCGGACCCCATGGACCCCCCACCGAAACACTGCTTGCAACGATCTGAGATCATGAAAAATATTTTATTTGGAGTCAATGATCATTTACGTCGACGCATCCACAATCCCATAATCCCATATAAGTATTTCGAATACAATATTCAATTCCATCGTTCAATTCAACCATAAGAGCAAAAAATGTCATTTGGTTGCAGAAAAGTTTGGATATAGCTTGGTTCACATTTCAGGGCCCCATAGGGTTCCGTTCACAGCTTTTGCGATGCTAATGAGAGCCGCTTCAACCTCCCCGCTTCGACTCCCGCTTTGGGGGCGAATGGAGTAAAACCAATGATGTAGTATTATCAGAAATAGATCATTCGGATCGAGTTTGTAAGGTTGAAGCTGCTTCTATCTTAAGGCCACTTAAATATTCGCACTCTTATCCCCTATAGTAAAAATCTGCCTTTAATTAGTAACTAGTTATGCGCTGTATGTACTACAAGTCTTAAAAACTTTGTTTTTGCCTGATGTTATAGCTTTTTTTTCATTTATCCGCATACCACTTTCCTTAAATTAAAAGGAGTGAATAGATGAAACCACATGGCACAATAGTGCAGGATTTTATTGAAACATGTTAAAATGCACAATCGGCCATATTGAGTGGATCAATAGTAGAAGAAATATAAAAAACAGAAGAATCAATGGTAGAATAGTCGCGGTTACGTAATGATTTTTGAGCACATGTAAATCACGAATAATTCAAAATTAATAGAGCATTTAATGTAACATTACAGCACTAATTTTGTACGATGGCCATGATGCTTGGGCCAGGTATCACAAAAAATGTTCCATTTCCGTCACCCGAAAAGCCATCCTTTCCTCTCATCCTTCTCCTTTGTTTAAAAGGTTCTTGTCTTCGGAGACTGATTAATATACATCTCAAGGAATAAACAATATGAAATATACAGTTTTCATTGATGGAGATGGATCATTCCTTAGGATGTAATTTTAACGGAATTCGAGCAACACTACCTTACTAATTCATTTGCTGAAATGTGTTTATCTCCTTGAAGCAATCCGACAGCCTCGAAAGCATACAACGTTAAGAGTGAACAAAATAGAAAATATTTGCCATGCAGGAAGTGGGGGTGGGCCGTGCCTAAGCGTGCTATTCGAGCGGCTAGTCACGATGGGCGATATAACGCGTCATTAACCTTCATTCCACCAGAGGCCGTATTTTTTCCCATTAGCATCACTCTTCCGTTTTTTCCCATTCCCCCTTGTCATTCCAGCCCGCGCACCACACCAATTCCTTACCCGCCCTCCCTCGCCCCTTCCCCCGACCCCCCCCCCCCCCTGCCCCGTCCAACCGATTCCCAGGGGCCCATCAAGCGTCACGCAAGCACATCGCGTTCCACGGCATCATTCAACCCTCCAGGCCGGCACCGTCAAAATATGCCCACGGAAATTCGAAATTTCGAACGGTGTATTCATTGCTAAAAATGTGATTTGAGGAAAACTAAAAGTGGGTTTTCAGCCTCCTGAAATGGGGAGCTGCAAGTGTGCTCGTCAGCCCACTCTGATCCAGTGGGAATTTTCCACGCCATGTGTCACAAGTTTTGCGTCCCGAATGGAACTTCTCCAACTCTCTGTGTGTGGTTTGCTTCGATTTCGCCTCGCTTTTCTGTCGTTAATACGGAGACGCTACACTACTCTGTTTACGCCACATCTCGAAGACGCCTCGATCATTTGGATTGGACGGAAAGATTTATTTCTCGAAAGGAATGCGACACGCTTCGTTATAGACTGCTATAAGCGAACAGAAATGGTTACACAGCCGGTGGAAAGACTAGTTCGGGAGACGTTAGTGACTCGGAGTCAACACGCTGGGCTTAGATTGCTTGATAAGTTCAGATCAAGCGAGTGGTATGTCATGAAGAATATTATTTTGACCCACACTTTATCTCTGTAACTGATAGAAGCGACAAAATAAGGGAAATAAATAGACAAACTGATAGGTACAAGGATTCCTTCTTTAAACACACGATTAGTGATTCTAACAAAGACAGAGAGAGACACTAAAGTAAGAAATATCGTTAGCATGGTATTCACTTTTGTCCTCTCCGCCTTCTTTTCCCTCCCCTTTCATGCCTGGTGTCCTGAAATCCCCGGCCACAGACCCTTGCGGTTGCTCGCCGGGTAGTATGTAGATGTGGGTGAAGAATGTATAGCACGCGTACTGCTGCAATCGCCAGCGGAGAGCATGTAGTAAGGTACCCCCACTTTCGTAGAGAAACTTGGTGGCAGTCTTCTGCGCGAAGCGTAACGACAAAAGGAGGGTTAGGGACAGTAAAGGGGAGGTTACAGCACAGAGTAGGCCAATCTGCCAACATAATTGCAGTTAAGCTTAGAGGTCTGGAAAGTGTCAGCTGCTCTTTACACGGCAATGAGTACGTTAAGTAAGAACAAAAATATTTTGTACTTTTCCACGGCTTTTTTACTTTCCGAACTACGCGTTCCAATGGTTATACATCATCCTCAGGTAGTTTGTGTAAACACAAAGAAGGAAAGAAAAAAAATTTTCTTATTGAAATGAACTAAAACATATTGGAGTCTGATTCCGTCAGTCATATATGAGTACGACTAAAACAATGCTGGAACGAAATACGCTCACAGTGTTCACAACCCATCCGAGAACCTCGTTTATACATTTTGACTAATAATAAGACCAATGGAGATCATTTTTCTGGTAGTGAATGACAGATTGAGCATTTTGAAGTTATACCCTCCTCCCCAACTCATGGTGGGTGGACGTCACAGATCGAGTAGCTAATAAAAGGCATTTCCCCTTCCGCCTCAGTTCCTGGCTCCCGGTGGACAAACGAATTTGTCAGCTCTTGCGAATAAATGCGTGTTGGGTGGCGGCGGACGGTGAAGTAACGCGTTCATTCACCCGGGCTTTGGATCGGCACCAGCGAAGTTTTTAAAAATCGCCGAAATGAACACAACACAATTCGCACACAGTTAATTTGGCAACACTGACGAAACGAGACCGAAGTGAACCTCACGGCAGAAAGGCAGAGCCCCCCTCCAATGCATTCCGTCACTCTTCTGTGATCGGTAGAAAAAGTGAAAGGTACACCAGCGCATTCAGGGTCATCCGCCATGAGTTGGGAAAATGAGTGATGCCAACGAAGTTTTGCGACCTTGGGAACCCTGGTAGTCATACGCGGGACTGCCTTACTCCACCGTGTAGAACTAGCTTGCAGGCAATGGGCCCTTCCACCGAAAAGGGTCTCCAGCGCCAAAACCACCATGTATCGTTATCACTGTAGGATAGAGCAAGCTTTGGATGAGCGAGTAGAGGAGCTGAAGTTCTCCCACAGTGGCCTCAGCAGGCATTCTCTGTCTCTTTCACGGGAAGGATATTTGATTAATCATTATTATGACCCAGAGGGGGAGGGAAACGCTTCAACCACGGAGTTGGGAGATTTTATTAAATCCGGAAGTATCCCAGCAAACCCTGGAGCGCTGGCTACCCTGGTTCAGCGACAATTATATATCCACATCTCGCTTTAGAGTGCCACAGCCTTCATTATGCTAGCATTAAACACAAATTTTGAACCTCGTCACCCCAGAAAATTCAATTTGTACGTTTCAAAGGAGAAGAAAAACATAAAATGGGTTCTCTCGTCAAAAACCTTGCGTAATGAATTACTTAACATAATTATGGAAAAAGAACAAACTCTGCGAATTTCACTTGTAAGTTTTTGACGATGGCATAAACTGTCAAAACCCGGGTCATGAATAAAACACAAGTGAAATTCGCAAAATTTGCTCTTTTTCCACCATGAAGAAATTTAACAAAGTTACCCTTGACATTGTTCGTTGTGTTAGCATAATTAGTTTTATTTTGCAGCGAAAAGTTTGCAAAAACAATCATTATTCTCGCTGAAGAACTATGCAAGTGGAATGATAGAGGCATTCAATAACAACGATTTCCTACCGAAAGACTAATGTGATTTCTAAATCTACGGAATTACTCAATACTTTTAAGACTTTAATAATAGCTTATTTCAGATGAGTTCAACATTTTTCGGGTGGCGTCCGCGTATGTTGTTTTAGGTTCACAACAGTTTCACCAGCTATCCTGCTAGCGTCCTCAGGTGAAGGATAGCGAAAAGGTTTTCCGTTGCATCCTTAAAGGGGGCAAGTTGGCTAGATTTGGCGCCAAGTTCGGCCGATTCCGCGCCCAGTCATGGAGCAGCATCGTGATTGCGCGGGAGACTGATTACTCTTTTCCACGCGCTGTGGAGTGGGTATCCATCTTCTCTATTGAAGTTCATCGGCGTTTTAATTATTTCGATGACTTCTCTAATTATTCTTGGGAAGTACCTATTCACCTTCGCTATTATTTTGGCGTCTTCAAATTTTTCAAATAGATACATCTACATCTACAAAATACACTGCAAGCCACCTCAGGGGTGTGTGGCGGGGGGCGAATATTCGCCAACGTGCACTACACTATACCTTAATGTTAGTGTAACTACGACTAATTATGCATCAGTATAAATCGCTAATACTTGTCTCGAGACGAAGCCTCACAAGCATGCACTACACTTCAGATATTATCATAATGGAGAGGGACCGTTAATATATATATACAGTTTCGTAGAAAATGATGCGCGTAGCACAATATAATAAGAAAACAGTAAGTCACTAGCTGTGACGCACTTAATAAAATAAAACACTTAAAAAGAACACTCACACGAGAAAAATTATTTTCGGAGCTTTCGAAGCCAAAGGCTTCTTTCTCAACGAGGAGATGTCGACTCATACATTCATATATATATATATATATATATATATATATATATATATATATATATATATATATATATACATACATATATATATATATATATATATATATATATATATATTTATTTATTTATTTATTGCAACCACACAAATGGACAGAGATTCAAGAGTTATGTCGAAAACATGCACAGCGTGCTGCTAGTACTAGGTAACAGATAAGGATTCAAGTATTAGGGAGTACTACTACTACTACTAAGAGCTACACTACCTATCGACAAACCCAGACAAAAGTCTCACTGGCCACTGTTATGGTCCCTTATAGTTCGTGGGAAAAATGACATTTTAAGTCTGTCCGTTCTGCAGTCTAGTTCCCTAATTTTATTCTCATGATCTAATCTACCGTAGTATGTCGGATTTCGTAAAATATTATCAACGTCGTCAGAAAATAGACCGGTTTGGAACTTACATAATAGATACTTCCTAAGAATAATTAGAGAAGCCATCGAAATAATTAATATGCCGAATAAATTCAATAGAGAAGATGGATACCCACTCCACAACGCGTGGAAAAGAGTAATGAATCTCCCGCGCAATCACGATGCTGTTCCATTACTGGGCGCGGAATCGGCCGAACTTGGCGCCAAATCTAGCCAACTTGCCCCCTATAAGGATGCAACGGAAAACCTTCTCGCAAACCTGAGGACGCCAGCTGGATAGCTGGTGAAACAGTTGTGAACCTAAAACAACGTACGCGGACGTCATCCGAAAAATGTTGAACTCATCTAATCAACGCCGCGGAAACCTACGAATGAACATAGCTTATTTTGACTAATGTCCCAAATTATCTCGCCGCGCTGCATATTTTGATCCAATTTGTACGCAGGTATAATCTGCCAGAAAACCAGAATGCATTGCCAATCGGAAACTTAATCAGATCTGATGATCGACCGCAATAGAGAGAATAAAATGATTCACGCAAACAAAATGTCCGCAAGTGGTAGCTCAGCGTAAACAAGGCGTCAGCGGAGAGGTGGCTGAGGGCAAACACTGAGTCATCATACCCTTCGGTTCTGCGTGAGCAAAGCTAGAATTTAAAATTGAGTCGTTCTGAACAGAGGGAAAACGAAGTGTAAACAAAACAGGGATTCGACGTCGAGTCACACAACAGTCGTAATGAACCGGATATTTTTTTACTTTACACCTCTTCAATACTAAATCATTGGTCGTTAAATCCTACGATTTGTTGACTGCAACCCTCCACTTTTCCCTTTTTAATGCTAGTTCCTTTACTCGTTAGTTGCTTTTCTCATGTACTTTTGTAATTATTTGGCCTATTTATTAATCTCTTTGCCTTTCTCATGGGATTTTCCCCTTTTATTTTAGTTCAATTATATCCTTAATACAATCATTGTACCTCAGGGTGTAAACTATCTCTATGGTTCCTCTTTTGTGTTCCATATGGTCCTTTCCTTTTATACTCTTCTGCAAACTTCTTCATTTTTTATTTTATTTCCCTATTTGATATTAATCATCTTCCTCCAACACCAGGTTTTGAATGTTTTTTATATTTTCTGGTCTGCTTTTCCATTAGTCCATGTTTCCGATCCATCGAGTGCCAGGCTCCACACAAATGTATTCACTTGTGAAATGAAAGCTTTAACTTAGTAACTTCACATAAACTTTATTAACGACCTAGGTTTCGACTTATGAAGTCATAGTGAAGCGAAGCGATAAAAAAAACTTCGCTTACTGTGACTTCATAAGTCGAAACCTATGTCGTTAATAAAATGTATGAGGAATTACTAAGTTACAGCTTTCATTTCACAATGTTAAGCAAGTTCTACAAGGTTTCGCCTTACACAACCAGTACAAATATTTTCACATACTGTTTCCTCGTTCGCAGTCCAATCTTCTTTGAACACAGTAGTTGCCTTTTCGTCATAAACGATTTCGTAGCATGGGCTATTCTATGTTTAACGTCGCTTGTACTTATTATGTCCTACCAGATTGTATTCCTACGTGAAGTTGATTCCGAGGGAGGAGAAGGCATCCACATGCTCTAACTTCTTTCCTCAAAGTGTGACACCTGCCTTCAGCTTCTCTCTTCTGCATAATAGCATTTTGTTATTCTTTTTCATTTGCATGTAATACTCTTGAATTGGTCCATTGCGTTCAGTAATCTTTGAAGGTAATCACAATTTCATGGATATGAATGCGATGGCGACTGCGAAGCGAAACACTTCTGTTTATTCTACGTCAACTTTAATTCCATTCAATCCCATCAATACCAATGCAAGAATAAATTACGCAGATATCGAGCTAGTTTCGTTGATTATGCAGCCATAGCTATGCACCTCAAACCGAGATGCGTTCTATACGCCCCATGAATTCCAAGGACCAGAATTCCCCATGAATTTATCATGTCCTTCTATCCCTTTGGCATGCAACCTTGTGGCCTTCAGTAGCTTAACCACTACTTTCCTTCTTTAATGCCTTCATTACCTTCCTAAAGGAACACTCCTAGAAAGAGGAAACATTCTGCGATTCATAGACATTTTTACCTATTATCTTCTCAAATCCAATGCATTGCGTAGTGACTAATATTTAAGACTGCAAATAAGGCCTATATAACTGAGGAAATACTAATTGTGGAGAATGCGAGTATTAACTGAACACATTAAAAGTTAAGCGAATCAGAAACAACGCATCAAATAGCGGTCTGTGAGACCGACATCACCGTTTACGTAACTTTTTCCCCATCAGTTTGAGGGTTAACTCCTAGGCTGAATAATTTGACTGACACATTCATTATCTATCACAAATATAACTTAATCAGCGACACACTTATTTTCATTTCTACTTCCGTCTATTACCAGTGGTGAAGTAAAATGCACTGAAAAAAGAGTTGTAGTACTGTTCTTCGCAATTATTTTTCAGCCCATTAAAGGTATGTTAAATATTAATGATCTATGCAAACATGATCACCTATTTTTATCGAATAGTAAGGAGATCATATGCGATAAAATAATATTGAATTAGGAGCATTATAAACGATTGTTTCATCGCTAGTAATCTTTAGATAGGTGCCTAAGCCTCTTAAGAACAACGTCAGAGGCATCAGTAGCCAGGTTTTTGGTGCGTTAAAATGTGTTTTTCTCACAAAAAATGGTGCATAAAATGTTTAAGCTGGAAGACTAAAAATGTATCTTCATAGTTTAAAAAATGTAATTGACTATTTAGATATCTGTTTCCATTTTTCGGATTTTAGTAAAAAAAACATCGTACATCCAGACGAATGAAAAATTACGACAACTATTTCTGTGACTCCCGTTGAAGTCATAAATTCAGACACATAGTTGAATGATTTTAGTATTGAGAATATAAGTAAATTAAATTTACCATTCAGATCGTAGGTTTTGTAACTCTCCGCACTGAATTTGATGAGGTGGAAGGACTTGAGCATTTAAAATGGCGCCCGCGGTTGGATAAGCGGAGGGATACCAATCCGATCGTCAACTGTTCGCCCGCCTAGAAAGTCTAATTACGAATGATTACTTGGCGCATTTTCATTTATACAAGCCTCTTCTTGCGATATTACCACAGTAGACGCTGTCTCGCACTGAAAATGGTAACCTCAGGCAATTTCACTATTCTCTGTTGAATGTATAGTTTCCCGAAAAGCTTAGTCATGTCTTCATTAAACTTGACGCTAAGAGACCGCTCTTCCTTTAACACGCGTACCGACAACCACTCTTAGTAAAATGGCCTGGCGGCACACGTAAGGTAGTCCGCGCAGTATCTGTGTGTCAGCGAGGTGGCTGCTTGAAAGCATCTGGCCCGAGAGGGACGGTCTCTTGACGGAGTCACCATGTAAACACTTTCGGGGAAGGCAAAGAGATAATGTTTGTCGATGAATATCTGTTACTTATACCACTTTTATTATTCATCGACAAACTTTATAATGGAATATCACAAAGTTAATTATGAACTAGTGATTTTTTCAAAGAGATAATATTTTAATAAAGGTATAATTCAGGCCACAGCTACTGCATTGCCCAGCAGCTCAGAGAGAAGCAGCCTAGAAGCTATGAGGTAGTTCTGAAAAAGTTAGTTAAAACGTCCTTAGCGACGACAGAACGATTGTATCAATTGAGGGAAGGTGGAATATTTCCAAAGGTAAATTTAGAGTGGTACAGATAAATATGAAAATTATAACTTATTCAGATAAAACATTTTGGAGTCACATTTAAACGAATTTTATTTTCCAAAGTTTTACACAAACTACAACAATTTATTCTCACACACGACTTTTTGGCTTTGGATGAATTATAATCATAATCAAGGGATTTGTTCTGGTGGAACTCTCGTATTTTTCTCTGGGTGATCTGCTGACGTCAGAGTAAGGGCGATTCCTCCCAATCCCATCCTATGACGTAACCAAAGCGCCCAGAATAAACACGAGAGTTCAACCAAACCAAATCACGTGATGATGACGATGATGATAATTCATCGAAACCCAGAAAGTCGTATGCGAGTGTAAATTTTTTGTGGTTTGCGTAAAAACATTTTGAAAAATAAATCTTGTTAGGAGCATCGTGCTCTATGAGAGTTCGAGTGGCCTGTAAAGGAGATCAAGGAAAAGGAAGAGAGTACGAAATACGGGATTATAAACTAAGGTTTGAGAAGGAGAATGGTTTTCAAGTCGTGAAATGATGAATTTTGGCGAGAAGCGAACAGAGTCGAGAGGGAGGGGTGGGAAGAGAGAGAAGACCGAACATTTGGAGAAACCACTGGGACAGAGACAAATGGGCCTTCCACAAACGAGGGTCAAAGGGCTGTCATGAGGCATGGAAGGAAAAACACAAGGCCAGAGATAAGAGAGGGAAATTATTAATTAGAATGGAGGGAGCCAGGTCAGGTTAAGAGAATACGCTGAGGATCTCAATGGTAAAGATAATTGGTAGAGAACGAATAGGCATACGCTGGGGAAAGGAGGCGTGGATTTCAGAGCCTTAGATCGCTCTGATGGGAATGAGGAAGAACTAATTAATTCGTGGGTTCTCAATTGAAAATATAGCCTGACCGACCGACCAAAATTCCCTGAATGGTTTTGTCAGCAGTGGCTCCAAAGTCAGTCCATCACACTTTCTGTTTCCTGACGGTGGTCTAGATAAACATTTGCGGCTTTCCTTATCGTTCTACGTTTAATTAGCGAAAAAACCGTTCTATATTTATGACCAGCCCCGCCAAGTTCAGTGCGCTTTCATTGTTTTTGGTTTAATTTTTTGAAGCCGTTCGATAGGTGGCTTAGTGAGGACTCTGTGGCGCATTGTCACTTTGTTTACGAATGGTGATTTGTGGGAATTTCCGATTATTGGTATAGAAAAACATTAATTGCCCATCTAAAAATGGGTAAAAGGTCTTGCTTTATTCCTGGATGCTCCACAGGATATTCCGTAATCGTGAGAAATAACAAAAGTTTAGGTGTGAAGAACAGAAGCTTCTTTAAGGCTACAATGTAAGTACTTAGTTGTATTCTTCACGTTACCGTATAGCAGGGCATGGTCGATGCTGATGATTACCTATGTACCTATTGCCCCTCCTCTTATTATTTTGACAGATTTTTGTTTTTATTCTCAATGAGATACAATTTTTTTGACGTGATCATTGAAAGCATGTATTACCGAATTCAAGTACTCGTGAATTACGCTGATAACACATACTGACGCTAATGACTTTGTTTTGTAGTCCTGATCGATCTAACATTATCATTTGACGAAATAAACCATTAGTTTCTTCCTATCTCGCCATAATTTCCCTAAGTTCGACAATGAACAAAGCGAAAGTACTTGTAATACATAGGGATCATCTGATTCAAGTGACTCACTCATGACAGTGGCGCCGCGGTTGGCAGCTTCAGAAAAGGTATCACGCCGAAGTTGGGAGTCTGCTATCCTTAAATTCTTGTATCCATGGGTATGAAAGTGTGGGAGAAAATTGTGAGTATTCAAGTTACGTTGCTTTAAAAGTAACGATAAGTCTTTTCTTCCATGTATTTGCTTTTGAAGAAACTTGTCCGACAATTAAGCATGCATTTGTAACGAATATAAGACAAAGTCTAGGGCTTCACCTGGTGGAAATTCCTTATGTCACACATAATAAAATACTTCTCTCTTTTCCACACTTTTTATTACGATACGACAATGGTTTCGACAAACTTGTGTCATCTTCAGGTTCATCCTGAAGATGACACAAGTTACTCGAAACCTTGGTCGTATAGTAATAAAAAGTGTGGAAAAGAGCGAAGTATTTTATTATGTGTGATGCATTTGTAACGGTAAAGTACGCTCAAAGCAAAAGACAATAACTATTTTTTCTATTACGATAGATTTTTACGAAATGTACAAACATATTTCTCGAGATTGCCAATCTCGCTGATGTATTCCAACGTTCATCAAGCTTTAGTGTAAAAAGTTACTTTGTACAGTTCGTTTCCACTGATAAATTTTCTATGGAAGATCAGTTTCGATTCTGCATCCATATTCAAGAATGGTAAATAAAAGTTTTAGATAATTCTGTTGACACCAGCATCTACGAAAAACTGAGACGTGGAGTTGTGAATTCAGGTTGACCAGTGGAAAGATTCGAGGTAATGAAAATAGTAAATTCCAGTTTAGCAGCTGTGCTTAGTGGCCAAACATTTCAGCCAAATCGATCTCACGAAGCAATTCTTTGAAACTATTGAAAATTGGCATGTTATCTGTCATTGTAAAGCCCATTTTCGTTACTTAAAGGATATATTAAATCTATTTAGAGCACGAAAATCATATTCAACTACATATGTGGCACTTAAGCATTCTGGAGTACGAGTGTCATCGGATACGCAGCTTAGAAAAAAACTAATATCAATGTATTGTTTACTGGTAAAACCCTTGGCACTGGGCTACTTTTCTTAAGATTGAACGCTACTTTTGATAATATGCGATGGTTGTATAGTTGGCAATAATTTGTGTGGGATACTTTAGGGAGTTACGTGAACTCAACTGAAGGGAGTTAAATTCCAGTCTATATAAGGTCTGACCACAAATCAAAGAAGAGGAGAGATGGCGACTTGGCGCACGGAAGAGAAGTGTATTACTTTCAAAAGGAAAGCATCCACCCAACATGCTTACTGTACAAAACTCGTCAAAGGGTGGTTGAACACTGGTAAGTTACTACCGTAATTCTCTTCTGCAAGAGCTTGCGGAGTATTTTACTCTGACGAAAATTATTTCATGAGCCAGAGCCAGATCGGTTGCTCTTTACGTAATACGATTCTGTAAGAGACTCGCCGAAACTTTTAACAGTTCTGCAAGCGCACTTGTATAGCCGTTTAAACCGGTGATCTACGGCAAAGTCACTCGCAGCAAGTAACCTACGCAATAAACCTGCCATTGTTAACCCACCTCAAGAAAGCTTTAAAAATGTCAATATTTTAGTAAATTATGTTCGGGTCTCACATCAGATGATATGTTACTGTGAGAATTGTCCAAAAATACTCCCGTTTTCAGGGAATCAAGGGGTCATTTAAGTACTACGTAGAACGTTTAGGAGAGAGAGAGAGAGTTAATACTCTTCTTACGAAAGGATAAAGTGGTGGGTGAAGTGGTCCGAGATCATGTTACTTAAGATATTTGTTTAACTCGCGGATCCGTATGTGTATCACTTTTTAAGCCATCGTAATACGAAAAATATTTGTTTGTAGCACTGGAAACATCGCCGAGTATCCCATAAGGAATAGTTCGTGAATGCGTAAGAATATTTTCAATATGCAAAGTAAAACAAACTGCATTTTTGCTGGGTCAGGGATCTCATTAGCGTTAAGTAGTAGAATAAGTACTGGCGTTCCGACGAAGGTTTATGACTTCAATCACTAAAAAAAAATGTAAAAAAAAATCCAAACTTACATTTGGCGTGGTAAGCACAAATACAATCAAAAAATGACTGTTATAGTATTAGTATACTTAAAGTTTGCTAAATTTCTATACTAGAGCATGATGACGGGAAAAAACTTTTTATTGCTTACAGTATATTCAAAACATTGCCCGCAAACCCAAATTTTGCACCCGCTAGCAGTGTGTGTTGATCTGCGCACTTCTGTCCAACATTTTTTGTAGGCAGACGGCTAATGATCGTTCCACTGACGTAAAGATAAAAAAACTCAATATCTTGTACTCAACATTCCCTTTGGTAGCCGGAATTGGATGAACCATTGTTCATTGAAATGTTAATCTATGTGCATTTTTCAGTAAATCTATGACAACTTACGCCAGGTTGGCGGAGGGTTTCATGAACTGTGACACACTCTTACATAGGAGAGTATTCAAAAGTAGCCAAAATTGTCATGCGTATAACTGTAATGGCCCCAACAGCGTGACGTATCCATTCAATGTGGCTGAACGCGCATTTTAACATGGCCGAGTGCGCATTACGCGCTCGTGTGCTATCGTGGCTTCTCTAAGAAATATCTCTTACCATATACATTATTTGGCAGCCGATCTTCTATCAAATTGTTACATTTCTTCCGGACGAATTAATGAAGAGATCACAAGTGCAGAGCAAATACGTTTTTGAGCGTCGTTGAAAACCACGTTGTACGAAGTCCAACCGCTCACATGTCCGGCTCAAGCATGTGTCATCCTTTTTTGTAAGTTATCAAGCAACAACGGTCGTATCCATGGTGCAATCCTTCAAAAGGGCAATATACACAACAAGATCGTCTGTCAGACCGTAACCATATAAGTTTATAGAATCTATTAATAAAAATTGAGGACTTCAAAAAATAAAATTCAAAGTTTCTCGCGCAAATAATTCTATGTTACACTATGTACAATGTATTTTACCTTATTTTAAAGTCGCAAACTCAAGTAATCAAACATTGAAGTCCCGACAGATAACCATGCTTTTTATTATTCGGTCTGTATCTCTTTTCTGGTTTCAAGCTAGGCCCTTTAACGAATTTTCCTGAACATCAGGGCTTGGATCACGGTTCCTTCTTTCGCGTTGTTATCGTTTTACAAAACACAAGCCGCTCTAGAATGACAAATGCTCACAGTTACTGTCCTGAATGTATGCACTTCACCAATTAAAAATATTTATTCAAAGCATCTGGCAAAGTTTCAATAATTACGATTGCATATTTGTAAAAATGACCCTAATTGGAAAATGACGATAACGCGAGCGCAAGCGTTATGGGTAATCGTGATTGCGCCCCAGACCTCCTACCCAAAACTCTCTAAATGTGCTATCTAATCAAAATCACTAGAGCCGTTTCCGAGATTAATTATTCTTGCATACATGCAACTATTATTCAATGAATGATCTGGCTCATCGCGCACTCAAAGTTAAGGACTGATCTCTCGCATAGCATTCGCAGCAACAGTCTATGTGTGACAAGTCTCACCAACCGGCTGCAAAGGCAAAAGGGACCGCGCGCGGAGTTTGGTGGGTCATCGAGACGTCACAATTCCCTCGGAGGAAGCCGCGAATTGCAGACCGCCCCTCTGGCCGGGTAGGGGGTGGCGCTTTCCTCACGAGGGGCGCAGCGTCGGAGAGGGGGGAGTTGTGCCTTATCCTCCTGGCTCTCTCCCACAGGGGGAGAAACCCACCCCAACAAACCCTCACCAAGTCGATATCCGTGCTAGCCTGTCCCCGGGTAATATTCCGGCCGCGATCTTTAAATGCGTGCTCTCTCTCTACAGAGTCGATGTAAAAGCAGGGGGATGAGTGAGGGAGAAGTGAGAGCAGTGTCTCTGCCCCCCCCCCTCCCGTCATCCTCCCCCCATCCTCCCCCATTGACGGAATCCTACGTCTCCACCAACGCCACCAGAATCCGCAATCGATGGCCGTTCGATGGCAATCGTTTCTCTCTCTTTCTCTCTCTCCCTGAGAGAGATGTGTACAGTCAACAGCAAAAGTAAATGTAGTAAGCTCTTCTAAGCCACCTCTGGATCAGAGGAAGTTCCACCGAGACTGTATGTCTCAAAATAAACACATACTTACGCCTTTTTGTTTCTTTTGTTTATGAAATACTGTTTTCACTGAAGACAAGTGTTATCTAATTGAAAGCAAATGCTACAACATTTGTAGATTTATCGACGAATATATTTTTACTGGTCTTATTTCAACTTGCTTCGTGAGTTTAATCGCATATCTATTACCTAATATGTTAATCTCTTCCCGTTGTTCAATCTCTCTCAAATTTTGCATTCATGTTTAATTTTGATGACAGAATCTTGGTGAAGTTTTTCGAATCTTTCACGCTGTCAGATTTAATTTAATTAAATATATTTGATTTAAGTACACAGATAAAACATTAATAAAACATTACGCGTTGAACTGTAAAGCATTAAAAGCATTGCAAGACATTGAGGGGCTACACCGCTATACATAAATTCAAATTTTGAACTAAAAAGTAAAAAATAAAAATATATTAAAAAATACTATTTGAAAACTGTTCTTATTTCAAAATGCACTAAAAATTAAAAAATTAAAATGCACTAAAAATTAGAAAATAAATTTGAGATTGAAATTTACAAAGTTAAGAGACCTTCTATTCCAAATTTATAAATATGTTAAAGTTGAAAGTGAAAATGAATATTTGTTTACTTTATCTGTGCTATTCGTCGATGATTTTGAGGCAAGAACGTATACACGTCTAATTGGTCATATTGTTGATCATCATGATTATAAGACCAGGGTGTTCAAATTCAACTTAGTAAATTACTTTGTGGGCTCAAATTCAACTTAGTAAATTTATTTGCATTTGGTGGCAGTTATCCCATTCGTATAATATAGTACGAAGAATGGAAACTCACTTCAATGTGATAGAATTTTTCAAACCAAGATAACAGACTTTGGCCACACGAAAACTCCTAGTCAGCGTCTCCAGCATGTTCCAACCTCCGTGATTGCTACGGTTGCTACCTCGGCTGAAATGGAAATATAGTCGAGTTCAACCTTGTCATTAAGATAAAAAATATTTGACTGCAAGGAAGTCTTAGCTCAGACCGATTGATTACCTGTCGCTTCGATTGACAGCTTGCCCTAGATCATCTCCGCCCATGACCTCACCCAAATCGAGCCCAACTAACCAACTCTTGCTCCATTATAGAGCGATGGGTGAAATGACAAAAATTCAATTTCCCATCAAACGAGGGAAGTGTACGAGTGTATATAATTTTATCATTCGGTTTTTATAAAATATCTAATTCAAAGTACTGAGGAATTTTTAAGCATAGTTACTTATTCCTAGGGCCTAAACTATATTGTCCATTATCTGAATGTGTTGCTAGTACAAAAAATGAATGTAAATATTGTAGAAGTGTAAAAAATGGTTACATAATATTGATGATATATTAAATATATTTTAAAATTGTGCGAAGTGGCATATCTCACAGCAGTGTTAATTATCTATGTTTGGTATGTTTTTATAAAAATGTTTTGCTAAGTATAATTCTCTATGCTTCCTCGTTTATCATCAGTTTTGTAACTATACCAGCGCTAATACAATGCTATTGCTACTTATGTTGCAAAACATTCAAATTATTTTGTTAATTAATAACGAGTTGGATACCCCAAAACGGAGTTTCTTCACAGTTTTCTCTATATTCCTTATAGTAAGGATAAATGTCACTGTAAAATGTATATGACGTTGTGGAATAAACTCGGTATTGTTATTAATTGGTCACGCAGGAACTTAAAAGTCGTCACCTGATAGTGATTACACAGTCGTGTTAAATTCACTGAAAAAAAAGCATTCACCTAGACTGATATTGCTACCCAGACCCCTCGATATCGCGCCGAGTGATCCGACCATACTGCATGACCATTCTTGGAGTAAATTTAATTGTTTCAGGCTTGACTTCGTGGAAGTGATAGATACCCATTTTTAATAAAAAAACTTTGTACTTTTCCACACTTTATTTCACAACTGCGACCGGTTTCACCATAATATGGCATCTTCTGGCACATTCTGAAGCTTAGGTCATACAATATATACCCAGAGAAAGTTAAAAATGGTGGGGGTTTGAAATGGGGGAGAGAGGAGCAGGGCGATTGGGGCATGGCAGAGTGAGAAGGGGTAGTGGAAAGAACGAGAGGAAAGGAAGGAAAGTGAATCGGGGGAAGAGAGTGGGAGGAGTAGAAGGTCACCAAGTTACACTGTTTTCTATTTTTTTTTAAAAAGGAAGATTGGTTAAAACCCCAGCCCAAACATCTGATGTTTGGGCTGTGGTATTAACCAATCTTCCTTTTAAAAAAAAAAAATAGAAAACAGTGTAACTTGGTGACCTTCTACTCCTCCCACTCTCTTCCCCCGATTCACTTTCCTTCCTTTCCTCTCGTTCTTTCCACTACCCCTTCTCACTCTGCCATGCCTCAATCGCCCTGCTCCTCTCTCCCCCATTTCAAACCCCCACCATTTTTAACTTTCTCTGGGTATATATTGTATGACCTAAGCTTCAGAATGTGCCAGAAGATGCCATATTATGGTGAAACCGGTCGCAGTTGTGAAATAAAGTGGGGAAAAGTACAAAGTTTTTTATTAAAAATGGATTCTTGGAGTGGTCCATGAAATTCACAGTGGAAGAGGACACTTTGGTAACGTATCTGCTTAGAGAACTCGGCGAGAAGACGAGAGATCAAGGTTCGAATGACTATTTCGCACTGAATTTCAATCAGTAATTTTAACATTTCGAACATAAGAATTAAATGTCCATGTATGTAAAATGGTTGACATCGTTAAAGCGACCACTAATGATCTTGAGATGGCTTGTTGGATACATTTTGAGGGTACCGCAAACTAACCGCTGGATTATTTTTACGTTGTGATCTGCAATTGCACTCAATTGCGATTACTCCTCGGAGGATAATCCATTCCCGGTCAAGGTGAATGATTTACTTCTGTAGAATTTTCTTGATTTTGTTTCTTGATTATTCGTGGAGGAGAGCATTGAACACATCCCTCCAAAATTTTCATGAGAGTAATACATTGTGGTTAAGATATTACGGAATAAGGGTTTACCAGGAAGGTCCAATGTGCTAACATTACGAAATGAGACAGTACAGTACAGCTATCAGCGCCATACAAAGCTACACTCCACGTCAAACTCTTCGCCAGCAACTTCTTTGTATATTTACTGCAATTAACGGCATCAGTTCTCTCTTATTGATAAAATAATCATTTAAGCATTGTGGAAAAATAAAAATTAATATTTTCAATTAAAAGGCATAAAGGGAATTAGTAGCTATATTGCCAACCATGGCTACTCAAGTTCTGATATATTGTGTGAGTATTAAGCATGGCATGTTTTATTTTGTAACTATGCCAATGAATAAACTTTCTTGGAATACATTCAGAAGCATTATCCAGTATAAGCAACAGCGTATCATCGTCTAACATAAACAAAAAAAAATACAGCTTGAAAAAGGTAGAATTGGCAAAAAAAACTTCAACAAAATAACATTAAAAATCTCTGGAATCATCTCAGGAGCTACGTTTGTTTTTCTAAGGATGCATGAATTGTTCAAAAGGAACATGTAGAAATGAACTAAGTGAGTTGTAATCTGCTTTTAATCCAGAGCACCGAATGAATTTAAGAATTAGCACTAAAACTGGCTTCTTTCAATTCAGCTACTTCTCTACCTCTCACTAGTTAGATATTTATTACTTCCAACATATAAATGTACAAGCAAAAATGAATAAATACAAATTAAAGGAAGCTTTTTGTAGTCTTCTAAGGTATTTCCTACGTAAAAACCACCTTCATGTAAATGAATATGCGTGGCCAACAGGTAGAGAAACTAACAAGGCATATAGTCCAAAAATATGGTACGAAAATGCTCAAGTGACACCAAAGGTTTCCAGCATTAATCTTATAAATGGTACATATGAAAAAAATATGTACTAAGAAGTAGATAAGATGAAGTAGATAATACGATAGTTCAATTAAACATTTATTCCAAACAGTGTATTGTGCTGAGTGAACACCCATGATTTTACTAATTTCAGACATTTCCTGAGGACATTCTCTTTTTATATTTTCAGGTAAAACATTAAATGGTCTAGGACCCATGTACGAAAATGATCATTCATATATAGTAAGATTAGTTATAGATAAAAATGCATTACTTTTTCTCCTCATGTGGTAAGAATACCTTTTCGAAAGTAAAGGACGGCGGACTACATCCAAGATTGAATTAGCCAATTTAGCCAAAGTAATTCTCACGATAGACTCAATCATTATTGATAGAAAGTTACAAATGAGGGTTAAGGTGTAACTGTAATATCAGAAAAAGGAAAAAAACTTCAAAACAAAAAAGCGTTCTAAGTCCAAGATGGCCGTAAGCGGATCTGCTGCAGTGATGTGCGCATGCGTGCTCGGTAGGCACGCGATCTCACGCGCCGCCAAAGGGGGGATTCCCCCGGCCACTGCCCAGAAATAATTTGTCTCCGTCAGCGATTCGCAACACTGTAGCCTTGATCCACCGCTTAATCTTCTGCCGTCGGTCATAAATCCAGTCGCTGCCCCGCATGATCCTTATAGAGGGCTTTCTCCTTTCTTTCTTTCCATTTCCCTGGAGGTCGATTCCCCACCGCGAGTTCCCTCGCATTAATGCACTCCATTTTGCCTCTGCTCGAAGCTCTCTTTTTCCTTCAAGAAGAGAGCAATTGAAAAGTAAATTTAAATTAAAGATTAATACAAATTGTCAAAGAAAGCAGAGGAATATAGACTTCTATGCATGCATTTGGTAATCCAGGTAACCATGGACAGATAGTGTTTAAATCTCGGACAGCTCACATGTGCTTGCAAGATTAAAACTCTCTCTTTCGATGGTCACCTGGATGACCGAAATCCGTTCATAGGATCAAAATGTCTTTGCTTTTATTGAAAATCTGGATTATTTTTTAATTAAAATATCCTTTCCTGTTTTCCTTCTTTGTTCCTTTCAGCTCTTTCTTCTGTTACTACTCTATTTCTTTGTAACAGGCAAATATTTAGCTCAGCATCATTCTTTCGTAAAATCTGGGGCTTGAATATTCTTTTCTAATTTTTTATTTTGAGCTTATTTCCTTGCTTCATAAAGTTAAACCTTAGTTTTCCCATTTTTTCTCCTATTTATTCATTCATCCAAACGTTCCATCCTCTAAGATTGGTTGACTGCATCACACCATCGTTTTCTTTCGAATGCTAGTTATCTTACTCCCTGGTATTTCTTCTTATGTGTCCTCTCTTGGTTTGGTCTACGTAATTATCCTTTGGACTACTTCTTGGGACTTTTCCCTCTATTTATCCTTCAATATATTTTTCACAAACCCATTTTGCCTCAGGGTGTGCCCAATTCATCTGTTTTATCTTTTCTGCAGTGTTCTTCATGTTATTTTCCTCTTCTACTCTTCTGTTAACTTCTTAATTTTTTATTATCTATCCATCCATTTGATATTCAGCATCCTCCTCCAGCACCAGGTTTCCAATGCTTCTAACCTTTTCTGGTCTGCTTTTCCAATGGTCCATGTTTCCGATCCATAGAGTGTCACACTCCGCATGAGTGCTTTCACATACTCTTTCCTCGTTCGTAGTCCTATCTTCTTTGAACACATCACTTGCCTTTTCATCATTAATGCTTAATAAGCATAGGCTATTCTACGCTTGATGTCTTTCTCCGTCCCACGTGATGGCACTTCCGAGGTAGGTGAATGAATTAACTTTTCTCTTCCATCATTATTAGTTTTCCAGTACTGTTTAACATAATTTAGTGCAATATTTTAATAACATGGTAATAAGCCAAACTTAGCTCTCATTTAATTTTACGTGAAGAAACATTCAGTGTAAGTTGATTAGGATAAAGAGGCTTCAGATGGTGATTCCACATTAACTTAGCATCAGAAAAAAAGAGGACGATATGGAAGCAGGTTATCAATTTTTGTCTTTTTTGATAAAATACGATGTTTAAAAATGTGGAATGAGGTTATATATATATCAAGAATTAAAATGTGTCTTATGCTTTGGCATATTCCGATTTTTGTATTCCATGCCCAGGATGAGAGAAAATTTATATAAAACTATGAACTACAATTTTAAAAATCGCGATGATATATAAACATTTATGAATGGACAGTGGCTGTTCTTGATAAGATGACAAAAATCAAATAAGAAAAACGTATTCGGCAAACGGATATATGATGTAACAGAGACAACTCGTTTTTAACCTCATAAAAGATCTGAAATGAAGATGAAGTTTCTTCCGCAATTAATTAAACCCACCAGTATTTAAAATCAATGTGGAAGGGAGATGACAGTTAAATAAATTTACTCTGATTAGAGATGAAGTTTACCAGCTAGATAATCAATATCCACATGATTCACAGTTCAAGTGAGTAAAAAATATAGTTTGCCCATTACATTCTAAACAACTGTGATTTAAAAGTCAACATGCCCTTCCCAAAAACAGCATTTAATGATTTGGCCATTGTCATAAAAAATAAATTGGCAAAATATAGGTTTCAGCAATTTCTAAGCCCACAAAAAAGATTATTTGATGAAAAATGGGTTGAAATACACGCGGTGTGTTTGATGTATATACAACTCATATACTAGCACGATAGCTGATAAAAACGGCATTCCAACCGATAGATAGATAGATAGATATTTTAGAAATTGTATTTAATCAATGTACAAAAGGAATCACAGTCCTACGAGAGTAAAATACAAACATTGGAATATATATAAAAAATGAAATAAAATAAGGTCAGTTCCATCAGCAAATAAGAAAGATTAGTCAAAACAAATTAATTGCACCATCATGAAAAACAGAACAATAATCAAAGAAAAAAATAGTATAACAATTTAATCAGCAGAAACCCCGAGACAAAATAATTTCGAGTATGGTGTTGGAAGGTTTTGATAGAGATGCAGTGAGTGACTGTGGATGGCAAACTGTTCCACAAAATGACAGCAAATATCCAGAAAGCACCTCTTTCATTATCAGTTCGGTGTTGAGGGACTCTTAGCAAATCTGGGTTCCTGAGAGGGCGACTGTAAATTGTGTGAACAAAATAAAGCTTATTGTACTGATAGAAAGGTGTCCTAGTATACATAATATTTTTTAAGAGTAATACAGCCTGATAATCACGTCTGGGGTTTATTTTCATCCAATTTAAGGAAGCAAGATGTCCAGAAATGTGGCAATCACGAGGAAGGTCAAGGACAAATCGAGAGCAAGCATTTTGGAGGCGTTGAATACGATTTATAAATACAACTAGCATACCGTCACAGACCAAAGCCCCATAATCAATAATAGTAAATACGAGACTCTCAATTAAATGTCTTCTTACATTAATTGATAACAATTGTTTATGGCGTCGCAATTGTTGGAGAACGGACAAACTCTTTTTACTAATAACATTTGCATAGGGTTCCCAAGTTAAGTGCTTGTTGATTACAGTACCCAGGTTGGTAACGGTATAAAGATAAGGAAGGGTCATATTATTAACTATCACAGTAGGTAAATCATGAGGCAGTTTCTTTAAAAGCTTAGGATTCATTATAAGAATCACTTGAGTCTTACTACAGTTTATTTCGAGATTGTGACCTATTGCATACTCCACGAGCCGAGAGCCTTCGTTATTGACAATAGTAATGGCCTCAAAGCACTCCTCAGGTAAGAAGTCGACATAATGCTGAAGGTCATCGGCATACATATAGAAATTAGAATCAGTGAATAATGTATATATATCATTGACAAACAGGCAATATAGGAGGGGGCCAAGAACGGATCCTTGGGGAACTCGCAGAATTAAATCCGCCAAAGTTGAGGTGGCAGTACCTATATACACAAATTGCTTTCTGTTGGCAAGATATGACCGAGTCCAATCTAAGGTAGAGCGCGACAGTCCTAAATGTTTTATTTTCCTAATTAACAGCTGGTGGTGCACAGATGGGAAGGCATTACGGAAATCATAGAGGACTAAGATTGATAGTCGTCGTTGGCCCATGGATTCTCTGGTATCTCCTACTACTTTTAATCATCTACATCTACATACTACCCCGCAAGTCGCCTCAATAGGCGTGTGGCGGGGGTGTTAGGACACCAGCCGTTTACATATAAAAAGGAAACGCTCTAATGAAATTACGCCTTGCATTTATTAAAGTCCCTTATTGTTCGGGGGAAAAACGAATTCCCATACCTATCCGTTCGGCAAAAAGGGCTGTTGTAGTGCTATGTCCAGTTTTAAATCCAGACTGGAGAGGATGGAGTAAGCTCTTGGAAGATAAATAATTGACCAGTTGAGAGGGTACAATATTTTCAAGTAACTTTGCAAAGATGCACAGGATACTAATGGGGCGGAAACTTTCGACTTCACTTGCCCCCGGTTGTTTTGGTATGGGCTTCACACACGCAATTTTCCAAAGATCTGGAAAGACCGAATGTTGCAGCCAGTAATTGAAAATATGAAGTACGGCGGGAGATAATTCGGCAGTACAATTCTTTAACATTGTGGCAGTAAATCCCTCTACGCCTTTGTCATTAGACTTCAAAGTGGAGATAGCTTTGCATAGGTCTTCAAAATACACATGGTTAAAGAATAAGTTTTCGCCTTCCACTTGGGGTAAGTTATCGTACCTTTTGATTCCCGCCTGTATTGCCACTGGGTCAGTATAAGATACCGAAGTGTAATACCTGTTGAGATCCTCAGCTGGAGGAAAGGAACAGGGAGTCGAGTTAGAATGAGAGGAAACATTAAGAGACCTGAGAGACTGCCAGAGAGCTTTGGGAGAATTATACTCATTGAAAATCGAATGTGCATAGTGCGCTTTGGAATCTCTTATCATTCGCTTGACTTGGTTCCTCAGGATCTTATACATCCGGAAGCGCTTCACAGATCTCGACAATTGGAAGTGTTTGTATGCAGAATATCTTGATTTAATGAGGGCACGTATATCAGCATTAAACCAAGGTTTGGGTTGATGCCGAACATTAAAAGTTTTAAATGGCGCATGTCTATCGTACAATTCCGTTAGTATATGGTTGAAATGATCAACTTTATCATTTATATTTGACATTTGAAGCATCACCTCCTAGGGGGCGACAGTACATCTTCCCTGAATTTTGCTATGTCAAAACAAGAAAAATCTCGGCGCGTGATTAGTGTAGGAGAAAACTTCGGAGATTTGAACTTGAACAAAGCAATATGTAGGTCATGAGCAGATAAGCCACATACAAGGACTTGAGAAAACTGCTCTAGCTTATCCATACAGTTAATGGAAACCATATCAAGTGTTGAATCACAATTGGAGTTATAGAATGTAGGACCATGGGGTATCCTAGTCAAATTGGGAATATCAAGTAACTGCATTACCTGTCTGTTATCACTAATATAACAGGGATAGGTACTACCAAAGTGAGCGTTGACGTCACCAGCAACTATTACATACTCATACTCAGCACAGAGAGAAAACAGGTGGTCCTCGATTTAATGAAGATATCCGGCCTTAGGTGGTCGGTAAACACACCCAAGGGGTATTTTGGTATCACAGAAGTTGACCTCCAGGATGGCGTAATCAAATTCCTGCAGACGAATGATTGGGGACACAGATTGGACAAGTATTTTACATTAAAAGTCAGATCATACATATATAGCGACGCCACCACTCTCATGCTAGGTTCTATTTGCAGTAAAACACTGTAAGTAATGGGATAATATCGGCCTCAGAATTGTAGAATGTTTCACTTACTGCAATTATATCTATGGAGTTTTCAAATAGATAAATAAACTCATTTTTGTGGCACTCATTAGTGAGGGATTGGGCGTTTAAATGCACAACTTTCAAGTGACTAGCCTGACTATGAGCTAACTAATTTAGAACAGATTTTGTGTTTGAATCACTCATGATAACAAGAGAAAGTTACCAACAACGGTAGTGATCCGGAAGGGGAACATTTCAAATGACAAGCGTGGACAAATGCTGTAGGGATTTAACATGAGTTTTTGCGTCCTTTGAGTTCAATCTAACAAACAGTATTCCCCTAGTTACCGATGAATCACTTATTTTTTCCTCTCTCTCTTCAGGCTTCTGGTACTATTAAACATACGTCTCATAGTGGGACACAAACTATCATTCACATAGACGACATCCTTACCGTGCGCGGGAAGCATTTTGTGATGAGCAAAGTGGTCAAGGTGTTTGACGCGCAGATCGCGTTTGAGTTTCCTCGCATGAAGGAAAGCCTCCTTGTACGACTTTCGAAAAAACCGCACGATGATTCCTCGCTTGGCGGCAGACGGTAGGCCCGTGCCTCCAATTGCGATGGCTGACCTCGACATTGGCACGCCACAGCAGGAAGGCGAGCGCTCACCCAAGGCTCTCGAGGATCACATCAACATTCTCGCCAGGTTCACAGGACACGCCGTTCACATCGACGTCGTTGACACGCGAGTGTTGCTCCGTAGCCAGTGCAGATTCCTCCAGCTCTGCTAAACAGGCACTAAGGGATCTACTTTCATCTTGAAGGCGTGTAACGTCCTCTTCAAGTGAGGTCACCTTGTTAGTTTGCTCGTAAGTTTTGTTGTTGCATGCCTCGATGGCACCGCCAAGACTCGTCTCCACAGAGCGGATCAAGGTAGCTTGTTCCTGACTGGCCGATTTTATAGCCGCGAGGATATCTGAGGTGCGATTCGACGCTTGCCGTCGGCGAGGCAGAGCTGCCCCCGATAGCATCGGTTTCACTGGCGCCGTTTGTGGAGCAGAACGGACAAATCTAAGAGTCAATGGCGGTCTGGGGAACGCACTTATTGTCAGCATATGCGTCGCAGTTTAGGCACTTCTGCGACGGTTTCGACTTAGCGATTGTACGATCACACACATGACAGGATAAACTCAGAGTCACAGCGGAGTTACGTTCTGCCCAAACACGACTAAGGTAGCATACACCGCAGACACACCTCCCGTGATTAATACACCACCTCACGAATAACTTAGGACCGTTAATGGCACTAATACTTCATGGTAAAATGAGAATACAACGGGGCACAACACATTTCGAAGCGTAGCGAGGACACCGACCAAACTGGTCGAGGCGAGCGGGCAGGCAGGTACGTGTTCCCTCTTAGGCGATCAAGCGGGAGTGACCCGACTGATAGAGCTATGATAAGTAATGGTTAGCAAATAACGCGCACCTTTCTACGATATGTACATCCATAGAATGGTCTATCAAGTAATAATTTTCAGATCCCATAAAGAAAAGATTCATGTACCCCAAAAACCAAGTGTTCAAAACTTCAACCTAATTATTTCTCCCCTATGTGCAGGGATGACAAATTTGATCCACAAACTGACAAACCTGAAATAATCACGTTCTATTATACCATGAAAAGTGTGGAGGACGTTCCCAATTGATTGTAGTCAACGAGAAGCATAGCAAGAATACTATGCATGAGCCCACTTGCAATATTTCATCAACCCATTAACATTAAACCCTTCAACACCAACATGATAAATAAAAACAATTGTGAGAGAATGTTATAACTCGCAGGGAATATATAACCAAGCCTTGAATAATTTTTGGCGCAGATTTGATGAAAATAAGAACCAGTAAAAACATCTTAACGACCACTTTTGAGAATGTGCCTTAGTGATAATTACTACAATGTAAATAACATAACCTTATGTAGTGAAATAAGATGGGTCTAAAAGTTGTTGTTTCAGGCTTGATTTTGTGGAATAACATCATGAATGAAAAAGACTGGCAATTTTCCACAAGAATATAGTTTTAATCGACCGGTTTCGGTGTACAACACCATCATCAGCTAGTTGATGATGTAGTTAGTTGGTAGTTTTTGTATCAGGTAGTTGTTGATCACCACCTGATGATGGTGTTGTACACCGAAACCGGTCGATTAAAACTATATTCTTGTGGAAAATTGCCAGTCTTTTTCATTCATAAGATGGGTCTGTTGCCACTTTCATAAAAACAGATGTAGCTGCATCAACCAAAGCTAATCTACAGATACCATTTGTTGTTTATAAAGCATTGTATTATCATCAATGCCTGGGAGCTGAATTTCTCTGACGGGAATATATTTTTTGTAACCCTAAATGGGAAGAGAGAAATATTTTTGGTCTCGTAGTTACACGCTTAAAATTCAAAACTTCACAATTACATAAGCATGAATGGCATTTTTATATCCATTAGATTTTGTGTAGGTAAGTGCTTCAACATGGATAATCAACTTTTTCTTTTAATCCTTCATTTACGTAGGAATGGATTTGCTTCAGCCATAATCTCAGTTAGGTGATAAGTTTTTTCAGCATTTCTGAATATAAATAAGCTATGATATCAATTTTTTTCATTTGAAGATTTTCCAAATCACTTACTCTACCATTTGAAAGTATCGCTTCTCCGCGCTCGGCCATGATACAAATTTGACGCGTCACCGCGGGTTAGCGCCAACAAAGAAACCATTACGGTCGTATTACCCTCGCAGCGCCCTAGTGATTTAGACAATCACGAACAAGCTGGCTCACTCACGCCGTCATCAATAACTTGCGACCCTCCGATCTGCGCCTCGCTTCCTTAATAGGCGACCGTGTGCACTGGGTTCAATAAATGTGCCAGTAGAAGCGAGGACAACAGTGAGGTCATCAGGTCAACAACCTTTTGGTGCAACTAATAGAATGATTCCAGAACTTGGACTATGGCTGTGAGTTGTGTAAAAACCGAATGAATTTCAAGTTATATTTATTCATCTATAAATAAACCGATTTCAGCATCTTATAACAAATATAAATCCTCTGCAGTCACCAATCTGAGGATTGGTTTGCTGAAGCTCTCCAATCCGCTCTTCGAACAGCCAACTGCATCACTCCTAGATAGCTATTCACTTTGACATCCTATATAAATTGCCTGGTGTGTTCAAATCTTGGTCTTCCTCTGTGATTCATTGACTTCATTCATTCATCCATTGTTGTTTCCATCGAAAACAATAACAAAAGGAGACATTATTATCCCTCTTAATTAAATACAAGTATTTAATTAAGAGGGATAATAAGGTAGTATTCGTATTTTTTTTCTAATTCATATACGCAGTTAGGTTATCGTAATCCTTGCTGACAATATTTAATCATTCGTATCCATTATTAAATGAAATACTATGAACTTTTCTAAAGTCATTTAATAGCAGGACGCGTTTCGCCGATTTATGGCGTCGTCTGGTGCGGAATATTTTACTTTGAATACGAACGTTCAGATCTTATACGGACAGAAGCCTGCAACAGTAAAGTTCATTCAGATCATTATTTTTGGCACGTTTTATATTATATGAAAAATGATGCGGTTGCATGCTTGAGCAGGACGTGCAGGAAATGTGACGATTATATCGTTAACGGAAATGTGAGTGTGTGAGGGATGGTTCGGAAGGGATGTGGTGGTGGTGGGATGCGGGTTGAGGGGGTGTGAAAGTGGTGTCGGAAGGTCGTGCTCGGCGGAACGAAGAGGTGGAGGTGACGCGAACAAAATGAGAGAGGCGCCAGAGGGAATGGCTGCGACGGAAGGTGAAGAGGGAGAGATGATATCATAGAATGTAGGCAAAGAGAAAAAGAATGGACCTGGCCGTCGTGACGTGGAATTCACTCCCGCGAGTGTCCACGTTGGATCTGTGAGGCACAAAGATTAAAATCCGATAGTCAAGTAAAATTACTTTGCATGAGACTAATGAAAGATGCTAGCAGTATTTTCATTTAATATCTTCGTAAAAACTCTCGGTAATATCTCGTTAAAAACGTCAAGCAGTAGTTTTTCAGCTAAAGAATATCATTATCAATGGTATTTTATATCATTTTTCCAAAAACGTTACAGTGAAACTTAACTTCAAAATTAATGACAAATCATTATGACATGTTAATCAAGAATAGAACTGGATACTTGGTATAGGAATACATATCTTCAATTTACGTGTTTCCAAAAGACAATGTAAAAAAAGTTTTATTGGAGATTTTAATCATTCCTCCCCTTAATTTTTGGTTTGCAGCTACTCCCATTACACCATCGTTTAATCCATAGGATAATAAAATTGCTTTACCTCAGAAGTGGCAATAAACCCTAATAACGTCTATGTATAAATATGTTCATCTGGCAAAAGCCAAATATGACTCTGTTAAGACATGCATTTCTCTATATTGGGCCGAAGCTATTCTTTGTTTTACTGTTAATATCACAAGTACTAAAGCACAACAAAATTTCGAAGCAGAGTACATAGCTGGTTATTTACCCACTCAGGCCCAGTCGAAGTTTTTCTCGTAAATATTAGATACATTATAAGACGACAAGATTTGGTTAAAAATATTGTAATTTATGCCATGCATGGTTCCATTTCTGTTATCTAGTTGGCCTCAGTTTGTTTATTTATCTAATATTAGCTGTAAATGTAGTTTTTGATGCGTCCATTTATTTATTTAATCTTGATTAAATCTAGGTAATTTACCCATTTTCTTGTTGATTATGGTAAGTTGTAATATTTTTATCTGGGTTTAAACGGATAAAAATGTAATAATCCCTAGACGAAATTATGCCTACAGGGCTCGAAAGCCAGTGTTCAAACTAGCCAGTATCAATAAGCGTATACAAAATGGAAACTTTCGCAAATATAACTGTGAATCACTCCAAACTAACTCCAAAGGAGAAGTGCACAGCAGTTTTCCTTCCTGATCCAATCGTCCAACCGGCTGAGTTCTCAAATATCCATCATCACCACACTCTAATTTGAGCTACGCAAGACCGCATGCACTGTAATGAAACTGTAGCCTTTGAGATATCGGATGCAAATTTCCCCTCAGGCGGGAACGAGGCCACAATAGCGACCGTATCGTGCCGAATAAGAGGCCAAGACGAGGCGGGATTCATTGACGATGGTGGTTTCCACTTTATTCACCACCCACACCCCCGCACACCACCGGGATAATCGCACGGCCATTTGGACTGTGACGCCGCCGACACACACCCCGGAGAGGGGAAGCGCGGCACCCCTTCTGCACCCCCGCGGAGCCATTCCGGTAAGTGGATGGATGGATGCGGCTCTTTTGCACCCACGGAGAAGGAGAGAGCAGGGGGCGGGCGGGCCTTGACCCCGGCGCCTCTGCAAAGCGGGGAGTGGGAGCAGTTGAGGTTGCGGCGAACGAATAAGAGGAATTGGCCGGTGTAGGGGGGCGAGCGTGAAAGGTTGCCATGAGAGGATTGCGTGAGTGTGCACAGAAAGTGGGCGCTACCGACAGGGGTTGGGGGGTGGGGAGAGTATAGCGGGGGGAGGGGAGTAGGTGGAACGAGGTGGAGGGTGGGCCGGCCACCGTCACTGGCACGCAGGGAACCCGCCCACCCTAGGGGGACGCAAGTGAAGACCGCACGCGGTTTTGAGCGGGGAACGCAAGAGGACGCTCCGGTAATTGTGCTCAAACGTTTCGCCCGTTTGCGGGAGAGGTTGCGGTTCACACGCAACAATAGAGACTGTAACAAAAGCATAGCGAGACACTGGGACACTCAGTTAACATGAAAATCATTCTTCTAGTTCATTTTCCTATTCTCTCTCTTTTTCACGGTTAGTGTCCTAGCATCCTCTGCCCCAGGCTCCTGTGGCGGCTTGCAGGGTACTGTAATTTTATGTAACACATATGTAGAATAAATATACCACCACATTCAATCTAGTATATACTGAAACCCCATATCTACTGTATCATCGCATTGTGCCATATACATGATATCCAGTACCTCGCAATATCTAGGAGATTCAATAACTCACTATAGGCGGCTTTACACATGGCAGTAGCGAGTAGTGATATCCCGAATTGAATCGCTGCTTGCAGAGCACGTTCTCCTCACGCAATACTGCTAGCTTATACACATGAAAACGAATAGGTAGCGAAAATAAAGCAGCGTAATTATCCAGTACACTCTCTCCCAGTTATTTAATTATTTTGGTTTATTTCTAAGCATACGTGACAAATGAAATTCTGTAGTAGGTACACCTGTTAGAATCTTGACTTTTTGGCTGATTATAAAATTTTGGATGGTATGCACTATAGAACGACGGGCGAATTTCTGCTTTGAATTGAAATCATTGAAATCATATTGAAACAGGCCCTTGCGGAAACTACAATTGTATATTAATACAATAATGCAATATACAAATGTAAAAGAGCATCACTGGGCAATTTCAACAATACAGTTTAGCGAAAAAACTGTTTATTAAATAATTAAAAACAACTCAATTGTTATAAACGTCTTTTTGGTTTAAAAATTAAACAAAAATGAAAAATACAACCACTCGCGCATTCTTGTTTTATCTCATATGCATAATAATCTACCCAACCATGTAAAAAAATGATAATTTAAGCACTTTCAAATTCCAAATAAAGAACTACTTACGAAAAAATCGATACAACCCAATGCCATAATACCTAAATATCGTTAATAACTAAGTAGAAGCATTCATAATTCTTACCTTTATCTTTGAACTACTGTGTATAAAATAACGTGACATCACTGTACGAAATAACTCATTTAAGTGTCCATGTCATAATTGTTTATATAATATAATGCGTCACACCGTTGACTCAATTTTTCATGTGGCTCCCTTTTTGACTTGCCCCATATCTGAAGAAGACCAACGGAGCCAATAAAGTTATTTATTTGCTATATTTTATATTAGAATGTAAAATATTTCCATGGATGTGGTGCGATTTTATCCCAGACTCAAAATGATGCTTTCAGGTAAAATAGAAGCCAGTCTATAAACTGTGCAAGTGCAAACCTCGGTCGATTATTACCACTATCAACTTTACTGCCATATAAGTCCGTGCTTACACATCGAAGTGCCACTTGCAGGCGACTTGTGAGGCTACTGCCATAGAAGTAACTTCCATGTGTATAGCTGCCTTAAGAGGTTGTACACCGGGTATCGTGGTCGACAAATCGAACTAACCCCACCAAGCAGCATATTGGAGAGCGTTGAGGGATGGGGAAATTGAAATATGTCAGGAATTTATTAGCAATGTCTTCCTCATGGCTGTCTAAAGAGCTCTAGTACAATTCTCAACCGAAGTTCCGTGACGTCTTCATTTCCAATTGCGACGCATCAACTCAATCACCAATCCGTCCCAGTGCAAATTTTTTACACTGGCCTTTAAAACATCTTACAAGGCAACAATAGTACTCAATTTATTTATAATAATATTTCAACACGGAGGAATAGTTCGTGCATCACATCATTGGAAGGTCGAGAAAAATGTCTCTTACATTGGAACACACAGTTCACATTCGTTTTAGAGCAGAGGAGTTCATGAAGAAGAATAATCCCGATACTGATTCAGAGATTTCCTATCGAATGAGAGAAGGTGACGAATTCCGCACTCCAAAAGGTCTAGAAAGAAAAATATTAATTCATTTCTTGCCAAATACCACTGCATTGAGAGGGACTTAATGCCAGCACGGGATACTGTTACGAGAACGCACTATTACGTAAACATAAAGTTGTCAAACGAAGTAAAATACCTGGGAATTATCTTAACTTCAAACCTATCGTGGAGAACACACATAACAAACATCTTTGGCACAAGCTGAACGAAACTAGCATTTATTAATCGTACAGTGGGAAGGTCCTTGGATGAAAAAGTTAAATAAAGGTGCTACTTCTCTCTAGTTAGGGCACACCTCGAATACGACGCGCGCATTTGGGACCCTGGACAGAATAATTTGATTCGAAAAATAAATTAAATACAAAGGAAAGCTGTGTGGTTCGTTAAAAACTGCTACGAGCGAACAAAGAGTGTTCCACTGTTTTTTGAGGGATTAGGTTGGGAACCACTAGAGACTCTGAGGTTTCACGCAAAGCTTTGATTGCTTAAAAAATTCCGAACAGGTGTGTTTCAGTGAGACACAGGGAATATAATTTTTACGCCGTTCTACATCTCTAGGTCGGACAGATAAGATAAAATAAGATAAAAACATATAGGTAGGTAAAAAAAT
The DNA here is from genome assembly GCA_963573305.1 of Pyrrhosoma nymphula. NCBI lineage: Eukaryota > Metazoa > Arthropoda > Insecta > Odonata > Coenagrionidae > Pyrrhosoma > Pyrrhosoma nymphula. The sequence goes on from OY754332.1 coordinate 109,410,284, forward strand.
ATGTACTTCCCACGCACTATAAGTGACCATAATAAAATCTGAGATCCACTGAAAACACTGCCGAAATGCACTTCACCTTTACACCTCCCAATAATATTCTCCTTAGCACTTTTACACGGCTGGTGTCCTAACACCCCCTGCTACACGCTCATTTGGCGGCTCGCAGGATAGTATGTAGATATAGAGAAGAGTAAGATTTTGATACAAGTGGGGGGTTGGATTTTCTCCCTACCGTCCATGGGAAAAGTTGAGGCACTCGAGTTTGAAACGCTATTTCTCAATAATCAATGATTCTATTGCAACGAAATCAACTTCATGTGTATGATAATTTTTACGTTCCGTATTTAGTGAGATAAATTATTAGGCAATAGCTTAATAATTTTATGATGCATTTAATTGCAAAAAATACGGTTTTTTGCGGCAAAAAAAAAAACGGTAGCACCAATTTGAACTCTCATAACTTGAAAACCACGAAGCAAACGTGCATGTGTATTTTTAATATGCTTGACTCATGTATTTAAATACATTTATGGAAGTAAAATACATAAACTTTAACTACAGAACATTGAAATAAATTATATTTCATAAGTAATATTCTTCTTTGCCATAGGAACATTGGTTATTAAGATATAACATCTCAAACTAAAGTATCTTGACTAATTGCATGGACAGTAGTCATTACTGTAACCGTGTCGGATGTGTGCATTTGAATTCATGGAGTCATTCAAACTGAAAAGTGAAAGAAATAAGATAGGTAGCGTTAAATATGACATAAACGCAATAAAGTCTAATGAATAGGGAACAATTACATACGCGTAAGAGAGTAAGAACTTTTATTCCAATATTTCATGTTCTCAGGTCATAGTTTTCTTATGGAGGGATATTTTTGGATAGCAACGGTTAATACACTTAAGCTTCATAAGTTTATGACTTCAGATGAAAAAGCAGTTAAAATAATACGTTCTGCTGCGTTGATATTTACAACACCAAGTATGTGATGAGGGTCAGTGAAGTTAAAAAACAAGATCAGTTTCAAGGAAATCGCTGGAATTGGTTTAGAAGTTACCAATATCGTTATTCAAATGTAAATGGATCACTAGATATATTAGGATAGTGCACATCCCAGTTACTGAAAGAGGAGGTGAGGCACTTTTAAAATTTAAAGGTCAACCAAATTCAGTATTCACACAGATAATTGGTTACCCCACATTTATTTTGCCTATAATATCGCCAAAGGAAACAGGATATACCAAGAGGCAGTATTATCACAGTCTATACAGTCGCGTCAAGCCATGTAATTTTCCCTATACAGACTTGCAGCGCGCCGAAGCAAGCGCCTCTAGTGGTGAACGTGTATAACTACTTTCAATACGGTGTAAATGAAGATAACTTTTGCTCACTTTCGCCAACATTTGCATTGCCTTATAAACATTTGATTTTTGTGGGTAATGCTTTATGGTGACAGCTTTTCCATCCTCTTTAAATTATCGTAATCTCGTTCAGAGCGCCGATGTCACACTTTCGTTCGCGGAATAAATGATCCGTTCAATGGTTAGACATTTCAAAGAAGGAGCAAAACTTTCTTCAATTTTTGAAATATGTACTGAGTAGTTTGTTACCCCAGTATAGCACTTATGCTTATGACATGGCTTATGCTTATGACACAGGCTTATGACATGACGTACATCTGTTCTGACTTTTTAAGTGACATAAAGACAAACAGGAAGCAGATGTACGAGTATTTCTTGAAGTCACTATTACATTTTTGCAATTGTTGTGAGAAATGAAAACACAAGATGATCCACGGAAGAATACTTATTTGCACATTTAATTCAAATCAGTAACCTTTATTATTCTCCTTTAAGTACTGTTTATACATTCTATTTTTGTAGCTAGAGAGACCCTGATTTTTTAATTTCAAAATATAAAATAAACTTATGTCCTAGCAAAGATTCTAACAAGCAAATGTTTCACTTCTAAGCTGCATCTTTCTGGAAGGGGCATTTTGTTTGATTCACAAATCATATTCCCTAAAGACGCCCTATTTGTAATAATTTACAATACTATGCGTTTTACTCATTAATTTTGATGAATATTCTTTGAAAAAGGAATTCAGTTCCTCACTGCACAATATAAGACTTACCACTGAGGAAATTTCATTGCTTTGAAAGTTTTTAAAGTATGTGCATAATTTTTTCCCTTCGGATATTTTCTTCTCTTTTCATGAGGAAGTACTTACATCCACAATAATGAAGTGAAAGCAGCTTTCTCAGAAAATAGCCAAAAATATATATCATACCATTATTTTCTGTATTTCTAAGCTATTCATTCTTGACTGATCGGAAACAAATTATGTAAAACTAGAACTCATGCTTTGACCATCCACTTCTTTCAAACCATCAAGGATTCCTTCCTGACTGTTGAATACTTCACAGTCGATGGAAGAATTAGGCTTCAGAAACGATAAAAAAAAAGATTGAGATAGGAGTTAAATCTCATTGCATTTGTGTTTGAAGAATACAACGGACAACGGACAACAGAGAAACATTCTTCAATAAGTTTTGTTTGATTTTTCTTTTTTGATGGCATCTATCTAAAGGGCTTTGGTTCTCAGATCTTTCCAAACCTTTTGTAAAGAGTTGATATTTATAAACCAAATTTCAACAAATTTTACTTTTTATGTATGTATTATCATTTCCTAAATGGTTAATTAACCTTATCTGTCTTAGCCAATTTTTCATTGCCTCGAGAGCTTCAATGTGTTCATATTCACCTGTGATAGTAACTATCAGTGTTGCAGCTGAAATAATTCCATGGGAGTTGAAAATATCGAATAAATAATTTGCGTTTTTACACATTTTGGTGTTACCAGTGACTAAACAGACATTAATCCACAAGAAACATGAGTGCTTATGGTAGATATAATGACCTAGTATATGTGCTAGAGAACTGGCCTTCAATTTTGAGAAGACAGGGGAGTTATTGCGTTTTTAAAATCTTGGGCGCAAGTCTGAATCTATTCTTATAATCCAGGGAGAACGATTCAGAAATGACCTCCAAAAAGATCAACACTCTCTTGCCACTTTCTAATAAATTGAACCAATAATATTTAAATAGATAATTTCTGGAACTAATCAGCAAATGAGGAATATTATAAAAATATAGTCTGATTTCCTGCATTAACCTAAGATAAATCACTTAATATTTATATTGACTAAACGCATCAGAACAAAGTTTGAACCCTGGTAGGTCACACATGTCTTCAAGGTAAACGCTTCTTTAGAAAGCATTTCAAAAGTAGTTTTGAATAACTTTTGAAAATGTTTTTATTTTACAGACTGGCATAAAAAGAAATACCTTATAGGCTGCCTTAAGTTATATAATAATCTATTTATCATTAGCAGTAGAGTTGGATTTGATATATTACTGCTTCTGAAGAAACCCAAGTCCTCTAAGCCACAGACATAATCTACACTATTATTGTACGATAAATGCCTCACAACTGTTATTTAATCTAGGCTCAAATTAACCAACCTTTGGGCCTCTTTCAAGTTCTTTGCCTTCTCCTTCAAAAGCATAAACACTCTTAGATACAGGCCACATTTGGTATTTATTCCCTAAACATACTTTTACCACGTACGAACAGAGGGTAGATGAAAGTGTTCGGAAAAAAATGTGTAACCTTAAGGCATAATCTAAAGTATTTGTTTAGACTGTGCTTAAGGACTGCGATATAGGAGACTCAGCGAAAAACATATGGTATCACTGGAACACTGAGACCCATGACCACGAAATATATTCATCATGAATTTCCAGGCAAAAGATTTTAAACAGTTTTTGGCTATATCTTGCACTACCGCAATATCTTGCATCTTTAATTGTCCTGCCTATCTCCTACCTACCACCAGTACATCTCAATCTATTCTCAATTCGGAGAACTGTCATGTTATTCCTCAAACAATAAATCTAATCTCTTGCTCTCTTTAGTGAGTTCTCCCATTGCCTGGTCTCCAACTGTAGACAATCAATTAAAAATTACTCTCTCGTTGGATGATCCTGGTGTAAGTGTATATCAGAGCAAAATGCACCATGATCGGTAGAAACTGGGTGAAAGAGAAACATGTTAGCAACGCTAAAAAAAACCATCGTAGGATACTTTCTTTATATATAAGAGGGGATTGGTATCTAGAGTTTTTCCTCGGGAAGGCTGTCTTTCTGGCAGGCAACTTCCCTTGAAAGCTTATTAGAGGCGTGTTATTGGGTACATAAAATATTATGAGGACAGCGGTCAACACCAATCTCTTTTTATCACCTGGCTCTCTTCAAAATGTCCCGAACAGAGCAAATAATTTTTTACACAATTAAGCGGTATTTTTCCCGTCTCAATCTTTTCTACGGCAATGGATGATCCATCGCATGGACCTGTAATGATCATAATAAATTATATTTGCGTGTTAAAATGAAAGAATTAGAGAGCACTCACGTTTTCTGAGCTTCAAAAAATATCAATATGCACCAACCAACCTGCTATGATATTTAGGGAATCGGAAAAAAGACACTCCAGCCAATAAACACTCCCGATTTCTGCTGCAGTTTTATTTAATACAAATTAAAGGTAAAAACACTGTACGTAGTCGCAGCACTCAGCACACAGTCTCAATCAAAGCCGATACGGCATCCACAGTATCGTAATGTGTCATGAAATTGATATACAGGATGAGTTTGAGCTGTTGTTTCTAGTACGCTTGAACGGCGATTTATTCTCACTGTTGCCTTTTAACGCAATTTAATCTTGTATCCCCTTCAATGGAAGACAATGTAAAATATTCTATAGAAAAAAAATAATTACATTACTTCACGAAGAAGAAAATTGGTTCTAGTTCCGGTGGGCGTAAGTGTATGTATTCACCCCACATTATGGTAGTTATACACGTTCACCGCTTGGGGCGCTACTGACAGCTAGCTGCAAGAATTGTGTCCGTCTTGTCGCGACTGTATAGACTGTGGTATTATGTTGAAAAATATTTGTTTTCCCTTTCCATACAATTTATAATAAAATTAATGAATATCACTGTCATCTTCTTATTCCACATTTAATATTAAGGAGCAAAATACCACAAGCTGTTAATGCAACAGTGAAAAACTCGTGTCCAAAGAGAGCTTCACTCAATATTTCAACTCATGAAACGTGAAGCTCACTTCTTTGTCAAAATATACTGACAGACTTTTTCGGGCAAGATTAGAAGGAGTCCTTACTTCCACCTACCCCGAAAAAGACAGAATTCTTGGAGTAGCAAAATTGAATGGGAGCATTTTTGTAAATAAAATTATTTTAGGGAAGTAAATCACATAAATTACTAAACAAAGACAATTTTTTCTGCTTGGATATAAAATTCTCTAATAAAGAAAATTGTTACTTCGTGCCTTTCCCCAAACGCAAAAAATCTTCCTTTATTAGCCATTACATCTGCATCCTCTTTCATAGCTGATGATATCACACATAATACAAGTACTCAGGGTCGCATTGAAATATAATAATGAAAAATTAGATAAGTTTCATTGGCTCCCAATGGTTGACAGAACGCGGTGAAAATAAAAAAAATTCCGACATTGAGCGCCGAACACTTGTGAAAGGGGTAGAAGGTTACATTTCGGTTTCGGATGAGGGCGCACCACCGCTTAGCAGGCGGCACTCTCGTTTGCCCTACCATCTAGCGGCGGGAGAGTGAACTACGAGGAGAACTAGGCGCTCCCTTCGAAAGACGGAATGCGACCTTTGAAAATATTTACGTCTAAACCTAAGTCTCTAAAAGATATTAAATTAAAATTTTGACTCAATATAGTAAGATATAAGCCGATATATTTCTGACGACGTTAAAAGCATTTTACTAAAAATGTAATACTAAAATTTATTGGACTTTAAGCATAAAGTTACGGAATTAGACTGAGGAACGGAGATGTCTGAGATGTAATCGTTCCCGAGAACAATGAAAGACCCAAATAGCCGTCACGAAGATTGAAAAGATAGATTATTTTTAGCAGTTATACTAATTGTTTAAGTCTCTGTATTAAGCATTTTTTAAAGCTGTTAATTAAACAATATTAGTAGTACGTCTCATATATGTTTAATTTGTACATTTATATGCTTGCATGAATTTGCCCACGTAGTTAGGAGAACAATCGTAGCATATGATCTTGTGAACATTTTGGTGAAAATTCACTCCTTGGCTTGGCTTGATGGGTAATATGTAGACGTAAATAAACTGCGTGAGCCGGTCATCCTGCTTCCTGTCAAGCCATGTTGCACCGTGATGAATAGTTGCTACAACCCTTTAACGCCTAGCGTTATCATATATTCACAGCAAACATTTCTTGCACTAATTTCCCCTAGTCACGACATTTTTCTAATTCACGTAATGCGTCTTTTGTAACAATATCCCAATGTATTTTCTCATATATAAGCCAAAATATTGGTTGACGAAATTAAATATTTTATAATATGGGTCACACAAGGCGATGGCTTGAGAAAAATGCGGCGTTTGCGCGTTTATCTATGAATAAATAGAATGCCTCGCCTCCACATCTAATGCTTATATCCTTTGAGTAGGCAAAGTATTTGCATATGCGTTGTGAAGTGATGCATAACTCAAAGGCATCCGCACTATTTGCCAACCTCGGGTCGCGGTTTGCTATGCTGCCGACTGAATAACAGCACATTTGAAGTTAGATTATGAAGCTAATGATAGCAAACCACTAATATGGATTTCTACATCTACATAATACCCTTAAAGCCACATCAAAGGTGTGTAGCAGGGGATGAGCCATCACGGACATGCACTACACTCAGCGTTGGGCGGTATTTCAAATACATGTATTTTGAATACGTATTTCAAAAACATTTGCATTTAGTTTTCTGTATTTTCAAAGGAACTCTCTGAAATATTTTGTATTTGTATTTAAAATAAAGAAATACACTTCCAATCAATTCACTCACAGAGAGGTTTAAATTCTTTTTATCTGACCTCACAAGGAAATGATGCCATTTTATCCGCTGGTTTTCACCCAGCCTTCAAATTGCGATGGTTCCCCGACACTGATTCGAAAATGATAGGAAGAAGATATATAAATTGTGTAAACTCACTTGAACAATTCCCTTCCACACTTACTGAAAGTTCAGAGGATGAAGCTTTAGAAAATGATAGTAATGTATAAATATATGAATAAATATAATTAAGTTTACACTCATCATATTTTATTGCTATGGCAATGATAATGGTAACAAAGATTTCTTCTTGGCAAAAAAAACATCAACCCAAAAATTCTTCATTTTTAGCTCGACAAACGAAGTTGACTGTTCAAGACAAAGAGAGGAACAACTTTCAACTGTAGAGTGCGAGCTGGCATAATGCTTTAATGATAAAGGGAAAACTATAGACATCCTAAGTAAATATGTAGTTGTCAAAGAGGCATTTGTTTGGTACAACACAAGCTTGTGTTACTCTGCACCTGTGGAAAGACTGTTCTCTTTTGGAGGATTTATAAATTCACCTTTAAGGGGTGCTATTTCTGATGAACTGTTTGAGGAATTAATTGTACTAAAGGGTAATATTAATTATTTTACTGACTATTTTTTATTTAAGAATAAGTTTATATTTCTGAGCTACTTGTTTTATTTTGTAAATCAATTGTATTTCAAGTATTTTAAGTAGTATTTTAAAATACAGTATTTTAATAAATATTTCGACATTTTACATTCGTTATTTAATAATGTATTTTGAAACTATTTTTTAAAATAATACCCTTTCAAGTATTTTGTATTAGTACTTAAAATGCTTAAGAGCAAGTATTTTTCCCAACCCTGAATACACTATACCCTACCAAGTTTATGAAACTACGACTACGACATGCATTAGCAAAAATCTGTAAATACTTGACAGGAGTTGAAATTTCACGAATATGCACTACACTATGCTAACAATTTTTTTTCATCTCGTGTTCTCAATTAGAAAAATATTTGCTGCTCTTGCCCCACTCTTTGAGATTGGAAGAAAATATCAATAGACATGAGGGCAGAAATAAGAAATTTGCCTCAAAAATCGAAATTTTTTTGAAATACTTGACAATGTTGCCAAAATATAAAGTCAACTGCAGGGTTTTGTACCAATGTAAATAAATTAGCGTGTTTTTTGGAAGATTCGATTTTAGCTCTAGGACTCTGGACAGTTTAAACTAGTTATTTGAGGGCTCGAAAAAAAATATTTTGGAGATAAAAAAACTTTTTTCCGTTTTTTCCCCCAGCCTTGGAAAAAATGGAAATTTTGGTAAATGTTGAACACCAGGTCCAAAAACAACATTTTTCACTTATAAAGGCTGAAGTGTTCAATATAATTAATCATAATCACATTAAAAGCTACTGCTACTAATAAGCATTGATACTGATGATCATACCAACCAATAATATTTTTATTGAAAATCGCCGCAATTCAAGTCCCAGAGTTATGATCAGCTGTATAGATCAGTTAGCAGCAGTGCCAAAATTTAATTATGTCCTGTTCTGCAGAATTGTGTGTTTACTTTATACTATCATCTTTAAGGATATGTCATTTTAGTGATTAAAATTACCCAAACACTCAGTTTACAAAATAAAGGATGACAACACATCTCAAAAAAGGTTGAACTAACTTGTTTACGCTATAGGCATCCCATCCATTTTTCTTTGCTTAAATATGTTACAAATTACTGTTATAGTATTGCTAAACAGATTAGCAAGCTGCTGATCATCAGTTATAGGTATGTACCGCAACATACAGAAGTGACCAAAATCTTAATTATTGTAATATTAGTGCATTAGTGAGAGCCCTACCCTTTCAATTTTCTGCCCTTAAAATCCAATGCAAATGGATCCAATCCAAATCCATGGGAGTCAATTTCTATGACAAATACCAAATGTATGTATGATGCATTTCAATCTGTTTCATATGCCAAGCTCTTTCTTAGAAAGATGTAGCAGATTCCTTTTGATAATTTTGAGTGATATTTATTAATTGTCACAGAATTCTCAGCATGTTTATTTGTTAATCTGTTTGTTGTGTCGTTTGATGGAACTTAAATGTCACTAGATTATTTCTCACACTAAAAGAAAGGAAAAATTCAAAAGGCATTGTTCAAGAATCCTTTCCACCAAATTACTGGATTGGCATGTTTAGTAAATGCCCATGCAGACCTCTTTTCCCTAACACATAGTTCCCTTGCCCACAAGTGTGCAGTTATGTAGTTTCAGGTGCTATATTTACCATTGATGCAACACTTTCTCTACTTCCAGGACAAATGGAAAAAATGTCGTTGATAATGAAAATAATAATAAATGGAAAAAACTTTGAGGGGACAGAATGGCAGACAATAGAAGTGCTTGGAGACGGCTTGTTGGCGAGGCCAAAGTCCTACTTGGTTTTCAATTGCCCCAGAAGTAACAGCAAGTAAGAGTAAGATAATATTAGGAAAAATTGGCTTCCTAGACTGGGACTCAAACCATACACATTCTGTTTTCTGAGAGAAGTGGGAAATCTGAATGGCATAATATGTAGTCTGCACGTTTGCCCATAAAACCTAGGTTTGATTCCATGTCCAGGAAAATCTTTTTCCTCTAGCAATTTTCAACAAATGTCATCATTCAATAACCACTCACTTATGTTAAGAGGATTTGACAATTCGATGTAAGATATGGTGCTTGCCTGACGTACTTGATGTATGAATTCTTCTCGGTTTCTCCACCGGGTTAGGCTCACCGTACTCGCTGAAGTTTCAATGCCCGACTCCTTCATCGTCCTCTCAGCTGAGGCAGATGCATGAGTCGGGCATCAAAACGTTGGCTAGTATGGATAGCCTAAACTAGTGGAAAACCCGTGATGAATTTATACATTTGACCACTTCGCAAACATAGAAATGGCTTAACAACATTATTCTTTCCAAAATGCTCTTAAGCGTTGGTTTTTTACCATTGATAATGTAGAGGAAATGTTTATATGTATTCTGACATTAACTTTCTACTTCATTCAACATCTGAGAAACTCGCTACTTAGAGTAACAGTTTGATTGCCTATAAAACATTGCCACTTACTATGCAGAATCCAGCACTCCAGCCACCATACCAATTTGAACTCCACCACATTACATTGTAATAAAATTACTAGGAGCTTGTTAGGGTTCAAAGGAAAAAATAAAATGCATGAAATTTCGAAAAAAGTTTATTATCTCATTTTTATTGGGGTTATTTGCCGGTTAAGGTTGGTGAAATGCAAGGGAGTTAATCTTCCAGTGGGTTTTTACAGATGGAAAACTCTTTCTCCATACACGATGTTTGTTTTCATTTCACCATACGTCCTGCCTCTCTACATCCCATCCATAAAGTGAATTATTTTTCTTCCCACTTCCTGCTTACCCAACATCCTCCCCTACTTCATTGCCTACAGCATGTCATCGCCTCTCATTACCAGTTACAATCACCTGCCCTATCCTAACCTCCACCAGAAATTTACTCTCCTCACCCACCATACCAAGCACTTCCTCGTTTGTCTACCTTTTCGTCCACTGCCCTTTCTCCATTCTCCTCCACGTATATATTTCACAAATCATTTCTTATCCCCTATTCTCGGAGTGCACCTTTCCGCACCATACACCACCACAAACCATTTTTAACTATTTGCCAGCCTTTTCTTTGCATACATGATTCCCATCATGAGCTCCCTCCTATTGTTGAACGCTTTTTTTGCTAGCGCAATTCTCCTTCTAATGACTTTGCTAATGTACCCATTTTCCTCCAGCATACTACCGATTTATTTAACTTGATGCTTTAATCTTCATTCCGTATTTTTTGTACTGATTTTCTAAAGCAACTATCAAAGATTGCAATTCCTTGGATGATCGACTAACCAACGCCTCGTCGTCCATGAATTTAACCGACGTCATCTGCTGTTCTACCTTTATTCCTACATCTACCTCCTCACAAGCCTCTTTTATCATTTCCTCGGTATACATAGTAACCCGTAACCACAGACACCCTTTTTTGTAACGTTAACACAGACATGCGGTCTCACAGACCGCTTGTCTCTATTACTTAATATTTCTTTAAGTAAATGCATTTGATTCATTTACCTAACATCTTTGTTTAAATTAGGCTCACCTTCATCGTATTGGCCAATTTAAATGATACATGATATGAATTAGTGATGCTTTGATTTTTCTAAAAAAAAGTTGTGTAGCTTACCAAAAATCGACTTACATGCGTATCAATTTGAATTTAGCATCACAATTACAGAGAAGATGTATTGAATATATTACTGTTTAAACAAAGATGAAATTCCGATAAAATAAATTAAAAAATAAATATGCAATCAAGTTGTTTGTATTAGTAAAATGTTGGCCTCATAATTTGATAACTTAAAAAAAAATATTCATAACATAATGGTATTCTCACAGACTTTTTGGCTATATTTTGCAATATTTCGTCGTATATACACATATAATAAAATAAAGTGTTATATTTATTTAAATTAGGGCCTTTTTCAACAACAAGTGATTAATAATATATGATTTGAAATGAAAATGCTGTTAACTTTGTAAGACAGCCTTGCATTTATCCTGACTTGAACGTACATAATTCTTGGCATTTTTTTTAATATAAGAGAAATTAATTGAAAGTGTTATTGTGCATAAAAAATAATACAAACGATAAAGTCCAATAAATAAAGTAATTAAATACTTTTTAAATATTAATCTCACCAACAAAAATATTGTCCCATAAATCAACCTTCCTTTTGAAGTCCGAACATACAATTTTATAAAATACTAAACAGATGGCTCTGCTGAAAAAATAGCATTGGTAGGACGCCTTCCATTTTTTTGTGGACAAAAGGAATGTTTTGCCAGTTTGGATACATTCAGGCATTGTTCATGATCGATAACACAAGGCAACGCATAATTATAAATATGTTCCCTTATACCACGAATAATAGCTGACCAAATTTCTCAATGCTTACCGTGAGAAATTTTCAGAACCCGCCAAATAGATGATTTTATGTCAGCATGAACTTGCAGTATCATCAGTCTGCTTTGCCGTTCCTTAGCCACAGATGAAATAAATTGAGACGAGGAATTTCGACATTGTCCTTGTATAGCTGGTACAAAGCATAAATCATTCATTCACACTACCTCTGCCTAGGAGTATAATGAAATTGCGATAGGCCGTCTAATGGTTCTTCGTTCAGTTCCATAGCTTTTTCGTCCAATTCGTCCACCCAAGGATTCCTTTAGTATTACTGTAATATTCTACAACTTCCCGCAATCCCATTTCATTTCCCGTAGCATTTAAATGGCCAATGAAAGAGATGAGGCTGCCTTCCTATTTTGGGAACCAAGTTTGGGAAGGGAACTATTATCATTTCTTACGAAAAGCTATCCCTACTCTCGGGTTTTGTTTGCCTGAAAATCAGGCGGGATCTCTCTCTTGTTTTATCAAAATCCCCACGTAGGTCAACCCTTTTTTCTTCAAACTTTCTACAAATAGGATTGAACTGAACCAACTATCTGTTGTTATGTTTCTTATATCTTCAATTCAGTCTCCCGGACCGCGTGTATGTGTTTACGGAATGGAAACATCAATACGTACGTTGCGGCATGGTAAAAAACATGCGGCTTGGTAGACCGGGGTGAAGCTAAAAAATTGAATTACTCGAAAAAAAAAAAGTCGCAGTAAACATCATCTTTGGTGATTTATTTGTTTGATACTGTCTAATTTAAAGGTATTGAATTTTGTCAAAACTATACGTGAGGCAGAGATGAAAGAAAGCAAAGTTAAAAATCAAAGAGGTCTGTGGTTACTGGTTACATGGAGACACCGGGCAGCCTTGTCTTATCCCGCAACACATAACTGCCCATCCTTATTTTTCCATTATCAACCCTCACCTGTGCCCTCTGGGCCATGTATAAGTTGCGGATGAGTCTCCTATCTCATCAATCCATTCCTATTTTTATTAATATTTCATTCGCATCTCCCGATGAACTCTCCCAAACGCCTTTTTCAAATCCACAAAGCGACCAAACGCGTACCTAAATGTAGTCTATTAGAGCGAATAAAAAATGCAATTCATGCATTTTTGTTTCTATTTCATATGGTTATTCAGGATTGCCTGATTGACTCAATTAAGGTATAATTATTGTTTTTCCAGTACTGTCATATGCTATGGTAATCCTGCCAAATTTTGGAAAAAAATTAAATGCTTATCATTCAAGGAGTATGATTATTATTTCTTTTGGAAATTCTGAGTATGTTCAAGAAAATTTTAAATTTTTTAGGAAAAAAAGACAAAAAAACTTTTTTTCTGGCCTTAAAAGTTTCCGGAAGTTAGACATCTCCATCACTGTTTGAAATATCATTTGAAAAGCTAAGAACTCCCGCAGTAAAAAAATTACATTTTTTAAATGAATACCAAAATACGACTTACTTTCTATTTTTCAACCGAAAGTTGCGCGAATCCATGCATATTAATTTCGTAAATGTATTAATGTAATTGCCATAATGGTATAATAAACATTATCTAATGCATTGTAAGTGACCATTAAGAGGGAGCAATCTGCTGTAAAAATGAGTAAATATAAATGAGTAATGATTTTCTGAAAAACGTTCAGTTCTCTTCATTAAACCTATAGTATACCTACAGCATAGCCAATTGGATACCGTAGAATCAGTTAAATACCTCGGAGTCAAATTGACTCAAGATCTGTAGTGTGTAAAACATATTCGGGAAATGACTGATCAAGGTAATCGTAAATTTGGATTTGTTGAAGGGCTACTAGGAAAAAGCGACCACCAAGTTAGGGAACTAGCTTGCCTTGATAGACCTTTCTTAGAATACACTGCTGGTATTTGGAGTCCTTATGAGGTAGGCTTAAATTCCAAGTTAGAACGCGAACAGCGAAAATCGACAAGATTATGTGTTTTACCTGCTTTGACAAAATTTTATCTTTCAAAGAATAATGGAAAGCTATTTTTAAAAAGCCTTAATGGTAGTAACATTCGTGCATATTGTCTTTAAATGCTGCTTCTAACTATTATTTACACAAATATTTGCCTTGTAGTCACCTCAATAGCATTAGGAATAAAATATTTCAAATAGTTCTCACATAGTAATAATTATTAGTTCACTAACGAATTCTTGGTTCAGTAAAGTTCTACGTTACCGTTGGCGGGAATAAAATTCAAATTTTCACTGCAGAGTTGACGTTTAGTTTCCTTCTGAAGCAGGGAAACAGCACATATAACACCGTTAAATGGATCCGCCAAAGTTCCAGATGAAGATATAAAGGCATCGAAAACCTCCCAAATTTTAATTGTCAGTTGGGTGACCTTAACGACCGCACGATGAGGCAGATCAAAGGAACCGCATATGCCCGAGGCCGACCGAATCGCAATGGCCCCGATTTTCAATTCACGATATTCATGACCATTAACTTTAAGGTTCATTATCATTCCATTTCAGCCGACGTGTTACGACAATAAATACGATTACGATGACAGTAATAAATAGAAATGGGAAGAAAGAACGAATTTTTGCCGGAAATTCACTAACGCTCCGTGGCTTTAAGCATCGTCGAGGTACTGAAAAAAATGCTCATGCCCATAGTCACTTTAATCTCTTTCTCTCTCCAATAGTATTCCTGGAAATGATTTCAGAGTAATGAATTTACGTAACATTTAGTTCTCCGAAGAGAACGACTTATAATTTTGACTTCAGTTTTCAAGAGGCATTGTAATATCTAAAAATATATGGCACCTAAAGAAATCCTGTGAAATATTTACTTAAAGTGGGGTCATGTGCAATTTACCATGAAATTTATGCTAAGGTTTCATCGTGTAAACAAGTAAAATCATAGAAAAGTAAAAGCACGGATAAATATTCACTGATATTTTAGAAGGAATGGAATGTAAATAGAAGTTTAATTTATTGTAATTCAAAATATGATGAGGTAAAAAATAATAAAAATGACAAAGTCTCCATGAAATAAGCATGGATTTCGCGTTAAGATTTAGGTTATGCTCAAAAAGTTAAGTTCCCAAAATATATCGTGTAAGCGAGGATCGATTTGATGAACTGGGTGTACTACTGACTTCCCATTTCGAGGGTTTGCGTTCGAATTCACAGATCAGATAATATATTCCGATGAGCTAGTTCAAATGAAAATGTTCTTATTGTAAGAAGAAACACGTGGATAAGTCGTATACCCCGGGTATTGGAATTATTAGCTAAGAATATACTACAGATTTCCATGATGAGAAAACCACCTTTGTTATTTCCACAAAAGTTTATTACGCTGGCACGACGCGCGTTTCACCACACTGTGGCATACTCATGGGCACATGAGTATGCCACAGTGTGGTGAAACGCGCGTCGTGCCAGCGCAATAAAGTTTTGTGGAAATAACAAAGGTGGTTTTCTCATCATGGATATCCATAATTTCACTATGGATATCCATGCCTGAGATCATGTCACCATTATCATGCCTGAGATCATCAGTTTTATAATACTGATTATTAGGATATTCCATAATTGGTTTATTTTCACGAAAAAAATACTTCTATGCGCGGGTATAGCATTGTATTCACGGTATCAGACTATTCTGTAATTAATATTGAACACCTGCATGTGTATGATTAACCTTTTGCGCGGCTTTGCGTGGTTTGAAAGTCCATGAGGCTGGTTTTTTGCACTTGTGAGAGGTACTTTGGACAAAACGAATGTTTTTCGGTAAGGGTAGCACCCAATAGATATGAGCGAGGATTGTTCAATTGAAAAAAGCGATGCAGTTTAGATGGATAACTTATTTTAAGATACATGAGGGGCAGAAGATGAAGAGATCCTATGAGAAGAAACCTAGAGATAAGAGCAGGCTATTTTTAGGCAAAAAGTTTGCCTTCAAAACCTAAAACCCGTATTTTAAGTGAGAAGAAGTTGATTTTACTATAGCACTAATTAGTTGTGGGACCAAAAAATTCACGCATCAATGAAATTAGTTGAACTTATTTTGATTGATTTTGTGACGATTTTGTCTTTTAATTAATTTTGTTTTAGCTTTCAAAAGGAAGAGGAAAGCGCAATAAAATCATAGACTTATGTGATAGAAGAGACCTTAATTTTGCGGAGTGTTAGGAATATCATGAATAAGAAAGCACGAGAGCGAGAAGCAAAGCATGAATTCAATTGAAGCGAATGAGGTATGCAAGGGTAGGGCAGTATGGAGGAAATTATTAAAATTAAAGCCAATTTCCTTGGCCTAACACTGGGATATAATTACTTTGACTTTGTAGGACCACAACTCTGCGTGATGACTCTCTTTATCTTGAGGAATACCTGAATTTCCTAACTTAACTGTAGTTTAACATACTTTGATATTTTTTCTGTGGCTTCATTTGTTTTTTTATTGGGAAATATTTCTACGTACTACCCCGGAAGCAGTCATTTTGACTGCTCAAGGGATATCAGTTGAATTTGGCAAAGTAATGCACAGTACCTAATTATTAAAATCGTAGACACTTTCATAATGGGAGATATTTTTTTTTATTTCTATTTTGAAGAATAAATTTGAGGTGAACTCAAATATACGCAGTTGACACCATAGGCTCATCCATATAGGCCTCTTTGACGCTATATCGCAGTTAACTCATTATTAATTCTTTGTCCTGAGCTGGACATCTGAAAGGGTTTAGCCTGAATACGTTCGATATAATGACATTCTTTTGAATACAACCAAATAAATAACATTGTGAGGAGTGCGAATTAGAGAAACAACGCGGACCTTGAGTATGAGGCAAACTTACAAGTAATGCATTAAAATTTCACAAATGTATTGATTTAATAGTTTAATCAATACTATAAAAGTTCTCTACTTCTTTCTCATAACCCATTTGTAGTAAACAAACAGGTGTATGTTTACGTTACATTCCATTCAATTAAAATTAGAAGAGTTATTAGACTTTCACTATTTGACATTTGACTAAGACTAGACTTGCAGTAAATTTATGATTTCCTACCATTTTTAAGCAAAAGGCTTCCTAAAAAGTATATATTACTAAGCAACAGAAGGTAGAGATGAATAAGTATTCGTAAAAATGGCAAATCTAGCACAAACAAAAAAAAATATAAATAATCCAATATTTGAACTTTTATTACAATTTATCCTTATAAATCGAAGGCAAAACCCCTGAGCAGTTAAATTGACTGCTCCGGGGCTGAGACTATAGAGAAAATTCTCGGGTTCTCGTGCTGAGTAGATAAGAGTCTTATGAAAATATGTACAAGATGATCACATTTTTTCAATAGTCTTAATGAAAAGAGAACACTTTACAATTCACACATTTGAAAGTTGGTAAGGACACACCGTAAATTGTTTCCGTTTAGATTTCATTCGTAGTTACAGCCAAAGTTTCATCCAATAACCCACATCCTTTTCATTTTTCAGAATATTTCTTGTAGAATAATGACTTCAATTTAGATGATAGCACGGCATTGCAACAGCCATATCCTTGATTGCATTGTAACAGAAAACACTTTGTAAATATTTCCACATCAATTTTTTTTTTTATTCAACCGACCTAGGTTTCGGCAAGCATTGCCATTATCAAGGTGAAGTCACAAATACACGAGCGATATATATATATAGGTATGGGATGGAGGAGGGGAGTGGTGGGAGAGTAAAGGCGACTGAATTGGGGAAGGAGGGTGGGGGGGAAGTCGTGACGCAACGGGAGTAAGAGGGGGGGGGGGTTTGTTTATAGGGAGGTTGACGGTTAGGATTTTAGTGGTAGTGACGCAATCGTCAGGAATGTGACGGATTCAAATTTCGTTCAAGGAGAATGGAGAGTAATGGGGAGGAGTGGGATGGGTACAATTGGTCATTTACAACAGAGACATTTTTGTTTTTACATGACAAGCTTATTTGAAATTGTTCCAAAAAGTCAAGTTTTTTCCCTTTACATTGGGTATGGAGAACCAGAGTTTTAAAATCACTATGATGGTTGTGGTCAAGTAAATGTTTAGCAAAATTCGACTTAGGATCATCATTGTGCCAGCATTTTACATGCTCTCTTACTCGAGTGTTTATTGCACGCCCACTTTGCCCAATATATACGGCATTACAATTAGGCGTGTCACAACATAATTTATATACACCGCTTTGGTCCCTATTATCGAATTTATTTTTAGAGTTAAATAATAGTTTACCAATAGTTGCACTAATATAAAAAGAGATTTTTACCCTATCTTTCGGGAACTCATTGGCTACATGATAGGATAGGGGGCCAAGAAATGGTATCTTACGCCAGGATTTAGCTGTCCTATCAACATTAGAGGACATCGTTGTAATTGATTTTAATGTACATTTTTCCACTTCCTATCAAGAATGTTATCAATAGTAACAGTTTTATATCCATTGTGAACTGCAATGGATTTAATTATTGATAACTCATTGTCAAAATTACATTTGGACATAGGAATAGAGACCAGGCGGTGTATTATGTCTAATCCTATGTCCAAATGTAATTTTGACAGTGAGTTATCAATAATTAAATCCATTGCAGTTCACAATGGATATAAAACTGTTACTATTGATAACATTCTTGATAGGAAGTGGAAAAATGTACATTAAACTCAATTACAACGATGTCCTCTAATGTTGATAGGACAGCTAATTCTTGGCGTAAGATACCATTTCTTGGCCCCCTATCCTATCATGTAGCCAATGAGTTCCCGAAAGATAGGGTAAAAATCTCTTTTTATAATAGTGCAACTATTGGTAAACTATTATTTAACTCTAAAAATAAATTCGATAATAGGGACCAAAGCGGTGTATATAAATTATGTTGTGACACGCCTAATTGTAATGCCGTATATATTGGGCAAAGTGGGCGTGCAATAAACACTCGAGTAAGAGAGCATGTAAAATGCTGGCACAATGATGATCCTAAGTCGAATTTTGCTAAACATTTACTTGACCACAACCATCATAGTGATTTTAAAACTCTGGTTCTCCATACCCAATGTAAAGGGAAAAAACTTGACTTTTTGGAACAATTTCAAATAAGCTTGTCATGTAAAAACAAAAATGTCTCTGTTGTAAATGACCAATTGTACCCATCCCACTCCTCCCCATTACTCTCCATTCTCCTTGAACGAAATTTGAATCCGTCACCTTCCTGACGATTGCGTCACTACCACTAAAATCCTAACCGTCAACCTCCCTGTAAACAAACCCCCCCCCCCTCTTGCTCCCGTTGCGTCACGACTTCCCCCCCCCCTCCTTACCCAATTCAGTCGCCTTTACTCTCCCACCACTCCCCTCCTCCATCCCATACCTATATATATATATATCGCTCGTGTATTTGTGACTTCACCTTGATAATGGCAATGTTTGCCGAAACCTAGGTCGGTTGAATTAAAAAAAAAATTGGTGTGGAAATATTTACAAAGTGTTTTCTGTTACAATGCAATCTGTGACAATTTTCCACAAACTTTCGCCTGATACTTTAAAATCAGCCATATCCTTGACCATGCCCGCTAGTGGCCTTCCCTTCTTCGGCCTACGTCATACCCTACTCCACCGATCATATATTTTCCCGGAGGGCAATCCTTTAATACCGTCCACTGAATACAGAAGTGACATTATCATCGATCGTTTTCCGTCGGGGTAGGTTTTACAATGCCGACTCCTTCACCTTTATCTGTCCTTTCAAGTCCGTCATGTTTTGCCCTGATGCACTTGCGTTGAGAGGTTTTAGAGCCTACTAAAGGAATAGGCTACATGCGATGCTAAAAAAAAATTAAGCTGTTCGAGGTGAGCTTTGCAAGTGGGTAGCATAATCGAATATTTACGGAAAGAACGGCCAAAACTATGAGATTTAAAAGCCAAAGAATAGACAACTCTAATTTGAAAATAAAATAAATTATGAATGGTACAAACTAAATTAACAAATATTTAGGTCCTTTCCATGCATTTTATGATTCTTCAATACTCAATTGGTACATAATAGGAATTACGGTATAATAATTTTAAAAGTTAATGAATAATAAAATCAAAATTCAGCAAAATGAGCATATTTTTCTGGGGATAAATCTGATATTTTATTACGGCCAATTCAAGGCATACATGTACTAGTTGATTTTTAGTTTGCACATGAATATATCTATCATATGTGAGCACTGTATCACCTGATTAATAGTGAAATTTTCAATCCTTTAGTAATTAATCATTATTCACCAAACCAATGAAAAACCTCAAATATTTCCAATCTATCATGCATTTAACATGTTTCACTGTATTTTTCTTAGTGTCTCTTCGTGTCTGTTACATTTTTGGCTTATAATACCAAGATCCTGTACAGCATTTTCTTAGTTGGACTTGTTTACTTTCAAAAGGCCTGTTTACAAGATGCATGATCCCGCGCGATTTAAGATTGGAATGCATGTCCTTCCCAATATTCATCGTGTAAACGCAACAACTTGCGTACGTGAATGCATGTCGAGAAAATAACTTCTGTTGCAATACCGTGAACATGTCCTTGAATTCCTTCACGAATGAACCAGATCGCGTTCATACATCGTGTCAAAAGCCCTTATTACCCTATTTTAACCTATTTCATCTATACCCGCACCACGTATGGGTATGATTAATGTGAGGCAGGCGTGGGAATAGGAATTACAAAAGTCAATCGTAAAATAATTCTTAATTGGTTTTCGCTTATGTAGACGGAGTGACCCCACACTTCATTTGATGGGCATTATGAAGCCTCACATCGGTTGACTAATGAAGAGATAATCGGAGGTATTTTAAAATGAATCCCAAAAACAATCAAGACAGCTGCTACGATTGCAATAATTGAATTCACTCTTTCTCATGGAGAATACTCGAAGAGAAAGATTAAGTTTCTTGATTTATGTGAGGGTAAAATACGCATGAAACTTGCTTATGACTCGAAAATATCTTGAGGAACCATACTACTAATATAGTTTCCTAAACATTTAGAGCTGGCATTTGACAAATGGCATGCTTAAAGCATTAAACGAGCAGCAGCGTAACCCATTTAATGGCACCATGTCTCCCCATTGGGATTGGGCTTGTTTACAAATGGAGAAATATTCCCACTTGTAGCGAGAGAGTGCATGTAGGAAAGTACAATGATACCTTCTCCTCACTCGTGAGATCCAAGTAACTTCTACAACACCTGGAACGCTACATGAGTTTTGTGAAACATTTACACGAGTTTACAAACGGTACTGCAGGTCGTTTAAACCTGCAAACTTTTCTCTGTACTGAATTGCAGATCAAAATCCCGCTTTTGAGTTGTAAATTGTGCTAGGCAGCCATGATTGGCACGAAGGTACCACGTGCAAAGATGC
Source organism: Pyrrhosoma nymphula (assembly GCA_963573305.1). Classification (NCBI taxonomy): domain Eukaryota; kingdom Metazoa; phylum Arthropoda; class Insecta; order Odonata; family Coenagrionidae; genus Pyrrhosoma; species Pyrrhosoma nymphula. Next base: position 109,431,727 of record OY754332.1, read on the forward strand.
AATACGGAAAACTTCGAAACGATGAGGACAATTCATCATAGGTAAACGGTTGCAACATTAATTTTCCAGATGTCTAACGAAATAGTCAAATACGTTTGTGAAATTTGAATGACCCACTCCAGGTAAAAACAATTATTACTTTTGGAACACTACAAATTTATTCGATGAAGATATTAAATAAAGAAATATATATTTATAATATTTTCCTAATTTGAGATGAACACTGAATCGTAAACATGTCCGTATGTCAATTAACTTAAATAGAAAACATTAAATGAAATAATGTTAACTGTTTCACTTAACTTAAGCATATTTGCCCTCCACGTGCTCCAGCATTTCTGATTTTCAACATTAAATCTGAGCTATTCCCGTGGATCAAGGAAGAGCGTATGTTTTGACCGACATTTCCCAGTGGTCTATTGCGGGTTGCTACCCTGTACAAGCGTCTCGCGAGGGGGAGTATCACTTTTTCCCAGACATAAAAAATGCGAAGTAATCAATATCTGAGCTCCATAATCGTAGAACCATATGATGTCCCTATTTCTGAAGGAAGCAAGGCGTTGATGTAGAAGTATGGTGACACCTTCTACCATATCGTTTGAGCCGAGTAACTTCTACACCGCATAGGGTGTTGCGTGAGCCTTTGCAACCTAAATGTGTAAACACACGTGATCCATTGCATCTACATCTAGCCACTCGGGCGGTTTAGACCAACGGTGTAACGCTGGGACATGTAGCCGACTACATCGCGATGAATTCCTCCCTCCATGACTTTCTAGCCACGTGGAGTCTGCCTGCGTGTAAAACACTGGGGCATGTAAATCCTACGAGGCGATCATGATTCTCGCAGAGGTTTTGCTATCGTGGATTGTAGTTATTTGCGTGACAGGTATAGTTTACAATGAAATTTAGCCTACAATATCAACTTAAAGATTTCTAACGAGCTGATGCGAGGTATACTTGCAAGTAGTACATTGTACTTTGTACGCTACAGCTAAATATTTTCGCCGTCTCATAATTTACAGCGTCTAGTATTTCCCAGACGCTTTAAGCCAGGCATCTCGGAGTGAGGATGCCGGAGCTATCGTTTCGTAGCGGAGGGGAGGTTGCGCTTTTTCAAGCGTCTGCAATGCATGAGTCCGGGAGTGACGTAGAATTCCGGTCGGTGTATAAATTACTTGGCTCTCACGACATGGGAGAAGGTATCACTGATCGTGCGCTCTCCCGCTCTTCCACTGCGGCTGCACAAAGCCATTCCGCCATTTTTGCACCGTTCAAATAAAGATGTAACGCGTGATTAAATAACTCCGCAATCGCTCGACAATGATTGAAACTTTTTTCGATATAAATCTTAATTTTGAGAATATAGAGAGCATTTGTAAAACTCTGCAACTAAGATTTACGTTATAAATTAATGACATGGGGAAGCTGACTCCGCAGAAAATCGCACATGATTTTCCACGAATATCCCACACAGTAATGAACGAATGTATTTATTGAAATGATAAAACGAGCTGATGTTTTTTTCGAATCATTTTTACATCACCTACAAGGATGGTTTCATGAATAGTGGTAAGCCCTTCACATTTTGGTGGTACAACTACATTCCTCATAATGTTGCTGTTATGCTCAAGAACTAAACATGCCAGTTACAAATTAGAAAATTATTTAAGGTTAGTTTTTTCACATTGCGTGTGGTACACTAATTAAAAGCAATACGAAAATTTGAATCCACATCCATTATTTGTGAGTAAATAAATAAACGGAAATTTATCTTGATGTGTTGTGCAATGCGTAGGCTATAAAGGTGAATGCAAAAGTTTTTACGCGGAGAAAGATGTACGCATACAAGCAGGAAATGGGATAAAATGAAAAACCATTATTACTCAAGAGAGTGACTCGTGCTGCATAGAGAGGCAAGTCTACGTAAACGATTAGTTGTTCGTTCGATATGACGTGGCAAAAAACACGCTCCTTCATAAAAATAAGAGTGACACTTTCTTTCTTCTAGACTAGGTGAGTGCAACCATTTCGTCCACCGTTCTGCCTATGATTTTGAAAGAGCAGTCCAACTCGGATTAATTATCAATCTTATATGCCGTTCCATTCAGTCCAAATATATTCGACTCCTCAAGTAGAGTAGTCCATTGCTTCGTTTTGAACTACACATCAAAATACCCTTCACATAGTGCAAAATCTAACAAATGGTATATTTATAGCGTTCTACTTACGACTGAACTGCGTTTTAACTTCCACACAAGCATCCAAATGTGGAAAATATTTTACGGTCGTTTCGCATATGAACTGAACTAAAACACTGAATGAATCAATCCATTGTATGTACCTATTTTTAAAGTGATTCCTCCGTTAAGACACTAATTGTGTTCTCAACCTGATCTTCTTTTAAAAGTACAATACCTGCTCTGTATTTTGGACAATTTTTGTAAGAGTATTTTCAATTACATAATTTAAATTTCAAATGAATGCTTATCTACTAAAATATGAATCAGAATGCGGCATGAGATGTGAACAGCCCCATTCTTTCAATGTTTCATCACGCATTACTAGTTGTACTGACTGTGAGCAAAACAAACAAACGACCCAAATATGAATTTTAAGTCAAGTATCAGTTATTGTCCCGGCGGAATCGAGATTACGCTTTTAATAAGGTGACCAGCAACAGCCGTCAAATGATGATTTATCGCAATTAATGGCAAGATATTTATTCAGGCATTGATAGGCTTTAGGTGATTAAAATTTAAAAAAAATCAAAAATTACAAAAGTGATATCACCAACTATACGCAAAAATATCATTGAAACAGAAATGGGCCAGCATATTTAACCCCCACAGAGGCGACAACCTCGGACAAATATTTTAAGAGTAAAAATGAAATATGGTCATTTTCAACTCTTCAAAAATGTCTTTGAATCTTGTGTGTCTTTGAAAATGTCTTAGCCAATACTTTTTATCGATTAAACGATGATAATCGAAACTGCATGGTTTGGAGAGGCAGTTAATGAAAGAGTGACCCACGGGAGATCATTGCAACAGTATTAAAATAATTTCTTTGAGCAGGTTAACCCATGCTACCACATACGATATATTGAGCCAACATCTGGCTTGGGCGCTTCTTAAAGGCAATTTTCATGTACTCACACACTCAGTGATTCAATCCGAAGGTTGGTTTGGATAGATAAGGGTAGAGCTCACCCCATACTAAGCCACAGGCGTGAGAATTTCACACATTCAGGGTAGGGGGCTAGTTCCTTTCCCTGGGCCAACTCGCACTCCGAGGATTTTTTTGTTCACTTTTTTATGTACATAAATTTTATGTAAATTTCATTTTATGTACATAAAAGATTAAAAAACATCATGCATTCTATAATACGCTCTGCACATGTTCCAAAATATAATCTGCATATTTTGGAACAATGACGTTGTACTCAGCGCTTCGATTGGTAGAGTAAAACAGTCATTTTAACATAGTTTTACCAGGTATGGAAAATTGGCTTCCCATTCTGTATTTTTATTGATGTTCTTCTTACCAAGTCGTCAAAACCTGAAACATTCGCCTGCTTCAAAAATTCCGAAGGGTAAAATTTTTAAGTACCACTGGAAGTCGTTTGTAATGGGATGAGCCCTGATGAATGCAAATACCTTTAGCTTGAACCTTAAGTTCATTCTGAAACTGGTCAGTTGATAATGAAAATCTCCCAGAGTTAAACTTCACCTAATTATGCTGTCATTCAATGCTATCCTAATTTAAATTTACAAGTGACCCAAAACCTTATAATCGTATCATACTTTCATAAAAATCGCCTCATAGTCACAGAAAACACTCCTTAGATATGCTGCATGATGTAGATACTTTTTTCATAGAGAATAAATAAAAATAAACTGTGTGGCGCTAAAATGAAGCCATGTGTTTAAAGTTTTTACCACTTTTCATGTAAAATTAGCGTCAGGGAAAAATCAGACAACCAAAAATTTAAACTTTACTCTTCCTTATTATTAGTTGCACTTATCGTTTACTGTAACGAACCTCTTTCAAAATTGGTTAGCGCTTTTCACCTTAAGATATATTTTCACTCCTTTATGTCTTTAAATATCATTATTAGCCTACGTAAATAATGATACATTATCAATATTCGTAAATCACAATATATTATTAATGAAGGATTTGGTGATTTCACAGCGAACGATGTTGATGATGTTTTTTCGGGTTTCCAACTGAGTCAGTAAGACGGCTACTGCTTACATTTCGACGGCTAACTATGCCATCGTCATCAGGGCAGTCGTGCTATTAATATTCAAAACATAAATTTTAACGATATTGGTAATTTGCTGATGCAATATTTGCTGCAAAACATTTTGGCTTGTAGTACAGAATATTTCCTTCCCCAGTCTTCGGAGAAACTGATGTTTTAAAAAGTAGCACCTAAAGTTTGTCTTTCGTACCGATTCAAACAAATGCAAATAATATTTCATTATACTGTCGTAACATTCTCATAAAATTTGCTAACTGTTCCTTTGACATCTACATTTTCTCATTTTTACTCCTGAATATCGATCTTGCAGGATGTCATACTTGCGCCTGGAAAGGGGTGGGCGTGTTGGATGCCGCAAGTGGTCATTTGCAGCGCGTGATTACATAAAAGTTCCTCCACGCCTAATTTTAAGTTCAAAATCAGTGATATAATATATATGTTCTGCGGTAAAATTCTATCCAATTGGCACTAACAACCTAAATGGCCTCATACTCATGGCGTACATGTAGTATCATGTATTTATTGATTTTAAGCTTGCAATACTACGTGCACTCCATAAAATATCTTTGAATTTTGGCCATGTCCCTGGACTAGTAGAAAAGAGTAGGCGAAAGGAGAGTACGAATACGCGTATTACATCCAAAAAGTGGCCCTCTTCAGCGTACTGAAGGGGGGTCGTCACATCAACGAAAGGTTGAAGTGAAAGCGAGTAAGGACATCAGGGAAATAAATAGAAAATAGGAACTGGGGGAGGATGTAAGTTTGGTGTCAAGAATTACCATTCGCCTACTCTTCTACCCCTTCCTTTCCCGTTGACCTGTGGCGGTTAAGCCATCCATTTGGTGATTTTGTGTGATATTTGTGTGCGTGTGACATTTTTGAGTACGTGTGTCCCCTTCACGAAAGCCAGCGAGTGAGGTTAACAACCCCGAGATCCACTTAGTGGAGCGGAGTGTGCCTGTTGTAAGCTAGTCACTAGCGTGGGATAACTCCCCGTAAATTACTCACTTGTTTGTGTCCAACTTGTGTATTTCTTGGACGAGGGTCTACAGCTTCTCGTCAGAGAAACACCAGCAGGTTGAGTGATTGCGACCAAAGGTTTTTTCTTACCACTTGACTTGTGTCACAAGCCAATTAATTTCACTTTCGTGTATTTTTTGTGATTGCCCTTCACGAAGTCGACGAGCGTGATTATAACATCATGAGCCACTTAGTGGAACGGAGTGAGCCTGTCGTAAGTCGGTCACTAGCGTCGGTCACTAATTCCCCGTAAACCACTTAGACGAGTGGGGCCCGTAAGTGTTACCCTCTGATTAGGAGAGACAACCACTCTTTGTAAGAGGAATACTAACGGGTAGTGCGTTTGAGTTCCACTCCGGTGTTTTGTGACTTATTGCCTGTTGAGTGAATCCCTGGCGCGGGTTAGTCCCCCGTAAATCCATCAACAAAACCCCCCCTTTTTAACCCCTTCCTCATAGAAAGGTAACGCTTACGGCTACTGTAGTCATTTCCTTTGTTATATAGATCTAGCTGTATGAGCTCACTTCATTGTTGTCAATGCTCAAGTTAAAACAAAACGTTTTACGCAAGCGCATCTGTGTTTAACTTGACGCGTGGATATACTTGGTAGTAACTTTACGCGAGTAGTAATGCGAGTATATACTTGGATACAAGGGAATGGAGGAAGAGGAGTAAGGAAGAAATGAACAAGGAACCTGAAGAGGAAATAGAATTAAACAAGAAACCTATCAAAATACCTATGAACAGAAGGACATTTCGTGGTGAATAATACTGACGAATTAAGCTTTACAATTTAATATAGTTTAATTTCATCAACATCCAACTCACAATGTAACATATTTTTATAATGGCAGGGCTAAGTTGGAATCGTCTTCTACTTCTTCGTCCTCATCCTCCAGGCCTGTACGAAGTCCTTCACCTTGAAAGTGGCATAATTTTCTGCTACTGTGACGTTTCCGTACCGGGAGTAGCTTGAGTCGTGAGGTCGGAAAGACGGAATGTTGGGCGCCAGTGTGAGGACAAGGGGGAAGTCTTCCGCTCGCACTCGAAAAGGGAAAGGATAGGTGTAAAAGGTAGTCCTAAAGGACGATCCTTTATGTAGGTTTTTTTTAGTTCACTCAGAAATTAGTGTCGACCATACACTCGATGATTCGAACACCGGATCATCACGGAGAACGGTATGAAGGAATGGAGTGGTATGAGGGAATGGAGGAAGAGGAGTAAGGAAGAGATGAACAAGGAACGTGAAAAGAAAATAGATCCAAACAAGAAACCTAACAAAATAAGCGAGGCCTAATCCTCCAATACCGAACGAAAAATCTAAGTGGAGGCAGAGAGGGAGTTACTCCTCCCATGAGAGTCTAAAGCACACCTCCTTGCTCTCTACTCAACCGACCCACGAAAATATTTCCCCTATTCCTGCGTAATTTCCCCTATCGAAGTAACCCCCCCCCCCACTTCAACAGCAGCGACCACCACGGCTGCCGTAAATGCTACGAAGAATAGATAAACAGCGGGCACACCTCCGCGAAAGCGTTCAAACGTCACACTACTTCCCAGTTTACCCCCCCCCCCCTCAATATAAGTTTTATTGGGTTGCACTGGAAATGATACTCTCACAACTCTATTCCCTGCAGCCGCTGCCCTCCCGTCAAGTTCGTCACTTTTATTCATAGGTTTCACTGCTTTAACCAATTCCAGTAATTCCACCCGCGTCTGTTCGGATGTGTGCGGTATTTCCTTCAAAAGATGCCACTCCATAATATCACACTTGTGTGTGCACGAAGTCGGAGGATTGTCGACGACCACCGAATGGTAACTAGCGTTGTATATTAGAATAATTGCATTTAAAATATTTCTGGGCTTCAGCACATCCAAAACCTTCTCAAACCTGAAGAATAGATGGAAATTACGGAAAGCAAAAACAAAAATATAAGAAATATTAAATACCCAAGCCAGTTATTTCAGCATATGATTTTTAAGAATTATTTCTCAAAATATCATTCTATAAATAATATTATTTTATGTTGTTACTGCTATACACGAGTCCCCTGAAAGCATCAGGGTGTATTGCCGTCAATGGCCAGAGTAAGGAGCCTGTCTAGGCCGGAGACTCAGGAGGGGTTAGGCAGTTTTCGTGACCACGTCCGACGCCCATCGGATGGGTGTAGCCACCGTTAGGGCCATCCGTACGCAGTACACGAAATGACCCCAGGATGACGGCCTTCTTCATGCGTGCACTTCACAACTTCTTCTCGCGCAGAACGGTCCACCTCTTGGGCGGGTGGCGGAGATTGTACGACAGGTGGAGGTGGTCAAAAAAGACGGAACGAGTGAAGGAGAAGGGTTGAGTTCTTTCCCACGGCCTAACTCCTCTTGAGGAGTTTTTTTTTCGAGCCGATGTGTGAGCCCGTACTCTTTCCACCGCGTGCTGCTTACTAGAGGTGGGCATTTCGATTCAATTTGATGATTCGGTTCATGTGATTTGGTTCATGGTAATGAACCAATTCTTCAAATCGTTCATAATGAACGAAAATGGGGCAATGAACGATTTGATGGTTTGAACCAAATCCACCAATCCTTAGGTAAGCGTTTGCGCCCCGTCAGATTGGTACCCTATTATTTCAAGCATTGCCAGTATTAGTACGGCTATCATGCCGAAGCAATGATTTTTTTCTCCGCTTCATGATACCTTAAATAAAACAACTTCATAATGTAAAACTTCTTCAATCGCTCCAATTTTTTTAATAGTATAACTGTTCAGTTCACAAGCCATGGATTTTGAACTTAAATGAAAAGTTTAACTTATATCCTTCATTTATAGCCAGAATTCACGCTAATTCTGGCTGAACGGTAGGCACTTAGTGTACTGTATACAGGCACTGTATATACTGTCGCTGCAAGGAGGAAATTACGCAAAATTTTATGATAAGGCTAATGTGCTAGCAGGAACTAGCCGTTTCAGTTTTTATTTCCCTAGGAAATTTTCTCATGCATATCTTAATGAAAGTATCAATATTGCTACTTAGGAATTCATGAGCAATCTAAAACGTCTAAAACGTTATAACCGCATCAAAGTTCGTCTCAACGTGAACCGCTATTTAAAAATAAACAGGAGAAAACACATATTTTGCAATTGTTTATAACAATCCATAAGGAACTAGAAGTATAAAGTAAGTATCCGAAATTTCAAGACAAAATATTCAATAGGTTTTGCACAAATTTATTTGTTTATCCCGTTTTCTGTTTTTTTACATGTCATTCCTCAAGCTTAGGGCGGGTAAACAAGTAGCACATGGGCACATTTAATTTCAAGGTTTATACTAGTAATTAAAAAAAGAACGGAATGAATTATTAGGATTAAATTTTTTATAAATTCAAGATTTTAAAAACAGTCATGTTTTTAGCTATAAACAAATATAATACAGATCAATCTATTAGTTATATTAAAATGCTGATGAATTCACGTGATAGTTAGAATGCCCCTTATTAAGGCTAAAAGTTATATTATAGTAGAGAAATCGACAATTGATGAAAATGTCACGACAGTTTTTTTAGCCACCTGCTGCAATTTATTGGTTAATTTCAAATTTTAATAAGCATGCGCTACGATGTAAATGGAAAGTTGCAGCTTTGTCGAAAGCATAGTTTCAATGAGCGTACGAAACCTTACAGGACGGCATGTATAATACTGGATGCATAACACAGATTCCGTCTTCAATATCAATAACCGTTGAGAATACTATGTTTTGTGAAGAATCTAGTGTCGTTTGATGCATGCTCCAAATGCATTAGGGAATAAAGAGTATAATTCCTTTGGCGCCTACTCTGTAACATTTGTGGAAGAACATTACCACCTTAAAAGTTAGTAGTAGTAGAGCTAAGTTTTGCGGGGTGCCTCGACGACGAAGGTCATTTGCACCTCAATAAAATTTTATCACTTCGTCAAAATTTTATTAAAATAATAAATTAAAAAAAAAATAAATATAAACAACATAACAAGTTAAAATGGGCAAAATTAAAATAAAACGCCAGATATTGGTACGTCACATATATTTTAAAAGCCCAGTCTCTTTTAAAAACAACACTACCCGGCTGACACAATCAGGGTCGTCGCCTAGGACATGTCCCAGGTCCCCCATGATGTTTAGCCGGTCGCGCACAGCACGGACCTTAAATGTTATCACTATACTGTTTCTCATAAATAAGCCCGATCATAGGTCAATCGTATCCGTCATTTACAAAATCAAAATTCTTTTGACATAACAAATGACGGTTTTTACGCAGCAATGACGCCGGGGTTGTAATAAACTTTTAAGGAGTAGAACAAACTTTACATTTTAATGCAGTTTATAGTGTTATACATGTAAATCGTTTAGTAAATATATTTTACTGGCTAATATGATTTATTTCTCTTCCTAAGAGACCTAAGGAGGGCAAAAGATTCCTCTGAAAAAACCTCCGTCACAGCCGAGACTCAAACCCGAGCCGGAATTAGAAGCCGCCACTCCAACACTGTGAACCCCAGCGAGCAAGTGCTAGGGCAACGAGCCAATAAATTTGACAGCTTATCATTAGTGAACATGGATACCGTGCGCTGCACGCGAAACGACCTCGTCAAAAAAGCCCAAAAAGAATGTGGAGTGTCAACCCTATGATCATGAAGGAATACTGATTGTGCATTTTAACTGTACTACATGAAAACATGTTGGCAGCACTTTGGCTGTTGTGTATTTTTATTCAAGGTACAAGGGTTTGAGTGCCTCCAAGTGGTTAAAACAAGCCGTCGCCGTCATGTCCTCAATTTTAGACTAAATATTTCTAGTGAATTCGAAACCGATGTGATTTCTGACGAAGTCAAAAACGTTTTCAAACCCCGAGATACTACGATCGATTTAATCGTGATAATAAAGCGAGGGAAATTGCAAGTAGTACAGATTTAAATGCCATTTTTTCCGCTAACAGTAAGAGACTATAATGACTGCCATTAAGACTTGGTCATTAGGTTGTTTGACAGTTATCGTAGATCAACGCTTAATTTACACTCTAACACTTTTTAATGTGGTGCTTACTAGCTCAAAGAGGTTGTCTAACATTCAGGCAAAATAACACTTGTAACTCTACGCATGTAGGCTGTTGTATAATATATTGGCAATCATAGTTCGTAAAGGTTTAGTAGCATAGAGCGTAGTGCATAATTGGTGAAACTCTACTTCCTTTCACTTACCCATACGGAGGCTTGCAGGTCATTATGTAGATGTTACTGGAAGTATATTCAGTAAAGCACATTCGTCGGTTTTCTCCTAGTTTTCCATATTTTTCACCGTACTCATTATTAAATGTAGGTTCATGCAACAAGACACATATACACTTTCACAGTACCCTGCAAGTCACGTCATGGGCGTGTTGCGGAGGGTTATTATTAATAAAAATATGTACCTCAATATGATGTACAACTGCTATTGAAACTACGAGTATTGATGCATTGGAAAAAGCCTGCAAATATGGGTGGAGGGGTGAATTTCTACCAACATACTGTACACTCTACTATATACTACCAATGTAATAGAAACTATGAGTATTTTTGTATTTTGCTACTGCAGAAATGCACAGAGATACAAGAGTCATGCCAAAACCAAGCGAGACGTGCTGTTTGTGCTACGTAGTAAATTAAGGCATACATTAAGAGATAAATTTAGTATATTTCCTTAATTTTATGCTCAGTATCTAATCTATCATAGCTTGCCGGTTTTTGTAAAATAGTTTTAGTGTCGTAAAAAATAGATCGATTTGGAATGCATAAAAGATTAAGTCTGAACGTTAACCGATGGGCTGATAACAATTCCAATTCAAGTTGTTGCAGAAGTTTTGTTACACTAATGAAATTATCGTAACAACCTCTCACATATTTAGCCGATTTTTACTACATGCGTTGTAGTTTAGTATTTAAGCCTTCCTAATAAGTATTCTAAATACTAGCACATTCCAAATGAGGCATAACAATGAAGAAATAGCGAAGTTATCTAACTTGCCCGGTCCCCTGTTAACAAATTCCAATTAACAATTAGCTTTACCTGTTTTTTCCAAATGTAAATTCCCCACGAGAGATCATGTGCTAGTGTAGCTCCAAAGTACATTAAGGCTTCAGTTGTCTGCGGAAAAAAAAGTTTGCTCGAGATCACTTGATCCGCTTAATTGTAAGCATTCTGTCTCCGCGGAGAAACCATTTCGGCCACGGCTACTATGTTTACGCTGACGGTGAAAAAAATTCTGAACCCCTACTGGCGATCATCTTCTTTTTCATTATGGCGTCATCAGTTCCAAGATGGCCGTTTATTTCACTCTTTCGAATGCCACATGATTATGATTTCGAGTGACAAAAATTATCTTTCAACGAACCTTGCTGATTTCCGTGGTTTAATACCCCTTAGCTATTTTGCTTGACAGTGTTGTAGAACGTTGATAATGCAATGCCAAAATTCTAGTTTAAATTTTACAAATGATAGATGATGTATTTTTAACACCTTTGAACGCTGTCCGTATGTCAGTGGTGGAATCGAGACACGGACGATGTGGGAGGACGGGGTGAGGTGTATGTCACTTCCGATGTAGTTGGATGGCTTCCGGCGGTGTTGTGAGGTGTTGTTCGGGTGTTCCTCATTCGTGTGGTATGGCCTTGGAGCAAGGAGTGTGGAACGAGGAGTGACGCTTTGCAACAACCATCGAATTAGATGAGGGGAGTTTTCCATTCGCTTCAGTGGGCTAATCACTTCGAAACACGACAGCGCACATAATGTAAAAAATGCCAGTAAATAGTAACTTCGCAACCGGTTAGAACTCCGTATGCAAAAACGGTAAAAATTGTCGCTGACTTTCCCGTTAATCGTTATACGCTCTTACTCGACGGGATGAACGAATTGTAAAGCTTAACATCGTCGTTCGTTTTCGTCACGTGATAAAGCGTCGATCGTAATCCCACCCTAACTCCGTGCAAGAAAACTGACTGAAAAATTGAAATGTACCTTATGTTGTTTCATTGAGACAAAAATGTGGGGTTTAATGAAGTTTTACCCCAAGGAGATAGGTAATTTTAAATAATTCTAAAAATAAAATTTCCATAAATCTTGCTCTAAGTTTTTCTGAGTTTTGGACAAGAACTTGAGGCAAAGAGGAATGCGCAAAGCTTGAAGTAGGAAATGTTTTTTCAGGGGAAAATACCGACAGCTGAGGTCTTACGCGACGTCCAGGACAGGTGGGTTGGCAGAAAACGGAAGACCTTATTAAGGGAGTGCTTGGCATCGGCATTTACTTTCCTTCGATGAAAGGCACCTGGAAGCTCATACCTATATGTTTCATCAGACGGACACAGACGGAGACTAGCTTTGAAGTGGTCCCCACGACATTATGACGTCTCGATGATTACACATAAATGCTTTCCACAAAACACCCAATAAAGAATCGGGATGGCTACGGTAAGCCACCAAATCTGCTGAGATCAAAGGCCCTCCGGGATGGTTAACAGTATTCCATAATAGTTTGATCCCCTAAAACTTTCGAGGCTGAAGTGGCGTTTGTAAGGCTAGTGTTAGAAGATTCCGGATGGGAGGTTTAAGGCTGTGAAGTAAAGCATGGTCGTTCGTTGCTACCAACACTTTTCAGCAAGCATTTCAAAGAAAATGTAAGAGAGCCTCATAAGTAACTCGATGCAAAAATTAAAGTATGCAGAAAGCTGGTTAAGCCGGTTGTGCTCGACTAATGGTGTCATCGTATTCTCTTCAATAAAATACAGGAACACTTCATCAGTTTAAGTTGGTGTTATTCGTAGTTTCCCACAGAATGAAGAATCTCTTAAAAATGATGCTTTTGGTTGCAATTTCTGTAGACTTTCCGTGGAATTCCTGAAATAAAACATATTAGTGAGTGGTGTGAGAATATTTTGGATGATGTTCGCGCTCCACCATTGGTATTCCATAGCGAAGAAGCAGCTTTTATAATTTCGATTTGAACGTAATGAGGGAAGAGAGGATTTTCATGGGTGATTACAATAAGGATGCCTTCCCTACGTTTCTTCTGTTGCCAACTTATAAATGGCTGAGATTTTTTCAATATAACTATAGAAGCTGTGGAATTCCAACAGTGTACAAGTATTATAGTGTGGATCGATGTGAATGAAGAAGCTTCAACGGCACCAAGGGGAAATACGCGTTATGTTTCAGTGAAATATCTATCTAGTAAACAGGACGTCCCGGGATATATGGCATGTACTAACTTCAAGTATGTCATATTTTCCAACGATAGTAGTCTAAATAACGCAATGGGAGATAGTGAGTGGACCTCTTTCCTTCTGCTCGAAGGCTAATTTCATCCTCCTCTCATAAGTGCTGTTTTTGCCGCATTACCATCATCAATAGGTACTATAGGTGACAACAGTTTCTCCTCCGAAACAGGTGTCTTCAGGTCAAACTCCCGACCCTTTCCAGAATTAGAAAAGGAAGAAGCTGTTTTCAACCGATAAATGAACTTGAAATTTTCGTGCATAAAGAAGCCGATCGTACATTTTCCTACTACAGGTCGCAGCAAAGCTGGGTAATCGTTTAATGGGGATTATCCGGCTGGTTATTTACTACCAGTAAAGCATACGCTCTTAACTGAAGAGCCATGTGTAATCTTAGCAAAATATTCAAAACAATTCATTCCTAAACATATATTTTCACTTTGAGTAAACAATTCCTGCTATGTTTAAAAATTAAATGCATTTTACGCTTGCTATTTCAAAGGTAGCTGTTTAAATTCTAACCATTTTATTCAGACTATAATTCTTACCATAACATTTAATATATTTATTTCCTATTTGCAGGTATTATATTTATTTGTGGCATAAATTGCATTATTCTTCTAACTAAACGACAAACTTATTTCTTTATTTTGCTTTCACTAAGTCCGTTGATAGCAAAAATGTTCTTGTAATCTACCAGCACCACGGAATCCCCCATAAAAAATAATCAAATGCTTCTAAATAACTAAATTATATAGTAAATCTATAGAGAGATATTTATAGAGATCGGCAATAGAAGGAGTGTAATAAATGGGAAGAACTGTCTATCAACTGTCAAATAAATCGATGGTTTACCCTAGATGGGGAAGAAGAACTGGAGATAAACGGAGGGGAAAATGGTGCTGAAGATGGGAGGACGAAGAATTCGCTTATTGCACCGTATGCCATGAGCGAACTGAGCAATGTCGTCATCATCGTCTATGGCAGCACTGACTATAGTCATTAACTATGGTCAGTAGCCATCAATCATCGTCACTACTCATCTACCCCGGGATTGGAACGTATCGTTTATTAGAGCTCTCAACGACATATGCTTTCCAGTAACCGCATTATTCCTTCAATAATTCAATATTCATCCCTCATGCCCCGGATTCGTTCCATTCTAGGCCTCCCCGTTTACTCTTCCCATTTTAAAATCCCTTGTTTTCTCTTGCCATTCCTTCCGCAATTCTATCTGGAAGCTTTAATGTCTCGAATTGTGCCAACTAATAAATTTGATAGTCGTTGAATTAACTTTGTATACGTTAACCAGTTATATGTATCATCAGAATGCTTAATAAGTTGGTATCTTTTATTTCGATGAGTTTTTATTACATAATTATGAAATAGCTCTCTGTAAACCACCATGCTGTCATTCTCTCCGTCATTTTGATCTCCATTTTGAAGACGGCATTTACATAGCGATTATTTTAAAAAGTCATGCAATATCCGTGGGAGGGAGATAAACTTCTTTACATATCAATTCTCCAAACTTAGGTTTCAAGAGATTTATCCCACGAAATGTAGTTTCGACCGATTGGGGTCCTCTTTTTCGGGACCTTAGCCCTGAGCATTCGTATAGGGAAACTATATGGGCGTCTCCATCGTTAAAAAAACAGTCAAACTGCTTCTCAGCGCCCTTGCACGTGTCTGAGTACTCTTTCGCCATTTTTCCGCCACCACTGCCGCGCTAATTACCCCCGAAGTCAACCGTCACGATCAATATTCAACCAACAATGACGAGGACAATCCACCCCATTCCCAGTGAGTGGGTGGTCCAAAAGATCAGCGAGGCATGCTCCTTGTGGCTTCGCGGCCCAATCACGCCCCTCCTCCAGAGGTGGAGACCATAAAAATGCCATTTACGACACGGCCACGAAGGCAGTAGGGAGAGAAAAATAGGGCGACGTGATGGAGACATTGGCGTGGAGAACATGGCGCTGGGGGTGTAACGCGCCAGCCCCTCCTACACCGGCGAAGACATTTCACGCCATCGGATCAATCTGCTTTCCTCCTCCTCCTCCGGTTCGGAATGCAGGAGGAGGCGTCGGAGGAGAGACGGCCAATGCGAGGCTGCGCCCGCAGGAGGCGCGGCAGTGGCCGGTGCATCTTGGTTTGGGGGAGCAGCCATTCGGGATGCACTCGGGTGGGGGGTGGTGGTGGGCGTTGCAGGACGACCGCTTACCAACCCAGCCCATAGGTACAAGAGTGACTCCTTGGAGCTTATGCCAACCGCTCCGCGACTACACTTTTCCGTGTAATTCTTGTAGTCCGGCAGTGACAGGTGAGGGATGTAGAAATGTCTGCGCCTCCCCAGGGCTACCACGTGGTCATGTAAATCCGTGCAGACGAAAATGCTGGGATTTTAAGCAGCCTGCGGGGTACTGGGAACCGTTCACTCCCAGGAGCTTATGCTTACCGTTCCACGACTTCACATTCCCGTGTAACTCTTGTAGTCCAGCCGCGACACGGGAGGAATGTAGAAATTTCTACGCCACTCCAAGGCAACCACGTGGTCAAGTAAATCCGTGCAGACGAAACTGCTGGGATTTTATTATATCTGCAGCGTACTGAGAACAGTTTACTCCTAGGGACTTATGCTTACCGTTTCATGAATTCACTTTTCCGTGTAATTCTTGTAGCCCAGTAGCATCACGGGATTGATGTAAAATTTCTACGCCTCCCCAGGGCTACCAACTAGTCATGTAAATACGTGCAGACGAAACTGCTGGGAATTTAAGCTATCTACGGAGTACTGGGAAAGGTTTACTCCTAGGGACTTATGCTTACCGCTTCACGACTACAATTTTCCGTGTAATTCTTGTATCCCGGAAGCATCACGGAATGGATGTAAAATTTCTACGGCTCTCCAGGGCTATCACTTGGTCATGTAAATCCATGCAGACGAAGCTGCTAGGAATTTAAGCTATCTGCGTCGTGCTGGGAACAGTTTACCCCTTGGGACTTATGCCTACCGTTTCACGACTACAATTTTCCGTGTAAATCATGTAGCCCGGTAGTACCACGAGATAGATGTAAAATTCCTACGCCTCTTCAGGGCTACCACGAGGTCATGTAAATTCGTGCTGACGAAACTGCTGGGAATTTAAGCTATCTGCAGCGTACTGAGAACAGTTTACTCCTAGGGACTTATGCTTACCGTTTCACGGCTACATTTTTCCGTGTAGAACTTGTAGCCCAGTAGCATCACGGGATTGATGTAAAATTTCTACGCCTCCCCAGGGCTACCAACTAGTCATGTAAATCCGTGCAGACGAAACTGCTGGGAATTTAAGCTATCTACGGAGTACTGGGAAAGGTTTACTCCTAGGGACTTATGCCTACCGCTTCACGACTACAATTTTCCGTGTAATTCTTGTATCCCGGCAGCATCACGGAATGGATGTAAAATTTCTACGGCTCTCCAGGGCTATCACGTGGTCATGTAAATCCATGCAGACGAAAATGCTAGGAATTTAAGCTATCTGCGTCGTGCTGGGAACAGTTTACCCCTTGGGACTTATGCCTACCGTTTCACGACTACAATTTTCCGTGTAAATCATGTAGCCCGTTAGTACCACGAGATAGATGTAATATTCCTACGCCTCTCCAGGGCTACCAACTAGTCATGTAAATCCGTGCAGACGAAACTGCTGGGAATTTAAGCTATCTGCGTCGTACTGAGAACAGTTTACTCCTAGATACTTATGCTTACCGTTTCCCGGCTAAATTTTTCCGTGTAGTTCTTGTAGCCCAATAGCATCACGGGATTGATGTAAAATTTCTACGCCTCTCCAGGGCTACCAAATAGTCATGTAAATCCGTGCAGACGAAACTGCTGGGAATTTAAGCTATCTACGGAGTACTGGGAAAGGTTTACTCCTAGGGACTTATGCCTACCGCTTCACGACTACAATTTTCCGTGTAATTCTTGTATCCCTGAAGCATCACGGAATGGATGTAAAATTTCTACGGCTCTCCAGGGCTCTCACGTGGTCATGTAAAACCATGCAGACGAAGCTGCTAGGAATTTAAGCTATCTGCGTCGTGCTGGGAACAGTTTACCCCTTGGGACTTATGCCTACCGTTTAACGACTACAATTTTCCGTGTAAATCATGTAGCCCGGCATACCACGAGATAGATGTAAAATTCCTACGCCTCTTCAGGGCTACCACGAGGTCATGTAAATTCGTGCTGACGAAACTGCTGGGAATTTAAGCTATCTGCGACGTGCTGGGAGCAGTTTCTCCTAGATACTTATTGCTATCGTTTCACGACTACACTTTTTCGTGTAATTTTTGTAGCCTGTAGCCATCTCGGGATAGATGTAAATTTCTTTGCCTCTCCAGGGCTACTGCGGTGTCTTGTAAAACCGCGCACATGGAGTATTAGGGATTTTAAGCTATCTGCGGCGATCTGAGAACAGTTTACTCCTAGGCACTTATGTCTACCGCTTCGCAACTACACTTTACCGTGTAATTCTTCTAGCCCGGTAGCATCGCGGATTAGATGTAAAATTTCTACGCCTCTCTAGGGCTACCACGGGGTAATGTAAATCCGCGCAGACGGAGTTGCTTGGATTTTTATCATTCTGCAGCGTACTGAGAACAATTTACTCCTAGGGACTTATGCTTACCGTTTCACGGCTACACTTTACCGTGTAGTTCTATTAGCACAGCAGTATCACGGGATATATGTAAAATTTCTACGCCTCTCCAGAGCTGCCACCGGGTCATGTAAATCCGTGCAGACGGAGTTGCTGGGATTTTAAGCTATCTGCGACGTGCTGGAAGCAGTTTCTCCTAGATACTTATGCTTACCGTTTCACTACTACACTTTTTCGTATAATTTTTGTAGCCTGTAGCCATCTCGGGATAGATGTAAATTTCTTTGTCTCTCCAGGGCTACCGCGGTGTCTTGTAAAACCGCGCACATGGAGTATTAGGGATTTTAAGCTATCTGCGGCGATCTGAGAACAGTTTACTCCTAGGCACTTATGTCTACCGCTTCGCGACTACACTTTACCGTGTAATTCTTCTAGCCCGGTAGCATCACGGATTATATGTAAAATTTCTACGCCTCTCCAGGGCTACCACGGGGTCATATAAGTATGTTCACACGGAGTTGTTGGGATTTTAAGCTATCCTCAGCGAGTTGAGTACAGTTAACGCCTAGGAGCTTATGTCCACCTCTTCGCATCTACATTTTCCGTGTAATTCTAGTAGCTCGGCCGCCCCACGTGATGGATGCAAATGTTTCTCCGTCAATCTAGTGTAACCACGTGGTCGTGCAAATCCGTGCAGACGAAATTGTTGGGATTTTAAGCATCCTCAGACGTGCTGGGAACAGCCCACTCCTAGGGGATTATACTTACCGCTAAACAGCTATACTTCTCCGTGTTAACCTAATAGTCCACTGCGACACGGGAAAAATGTAGAATTTTTTTACCCGCGACCGAATAACCACGTGACCATGTAAATCCGTGAAAATGGAATTGCAAGCTCCTTTGAATATACTGCGGTGGGCTAGACCCTCGCTCGGATAATTTACATCTTCGATATTATGCTTACCACTTCAAAAATATATCTTCCGTGTAAATCTTGCAGTCCAACCTTGGCAAGGAGCTATGTAGAAATTTCTCAGATGCTTCCGGCGAAATACGTGACTAATTTATTCTATGTAGACGGAATTTTAAACTCCTAGGCAGTACGCTGCGGGGTTCTGAGCGCTCACCCTAATGTGTTACTCCTACAACTTCATGCTAACCACTTCGCATTTACACTTTTTCTTGTAATTCTTACAGTTTAGCTGCAACACGGGAAAGATGTTGAAATCCCTCGGCCACTCCTCAAGAAACACTTGGTCATGTAAACATGTGACATGGGAATCGCAGGGATTGTTTTCTTATTCAACTACGTGCTGCACCTTTTTGTAATCAGTTGACCCCTTTTTATGTTATGGTAGACGCTCCAACTTTACAATTCTCCGTTTAAATCTTGTAGTCTAGCTCCTATGTGGGTGGGGAATAGAAATATTTCTGCCTCCTCCAGCGTGTTACATATTTGCAAAGGGAATGGAAAGCGCCTCCGTAGTATCCTGCACTTTTTAATTAGGAGAAGCATTGAGCGCTCGTATGTATAAGTAACTCCTTCAATATTATCCCTACCACTTCACTTTACACTTTTCCCTGTAATTCTTGCTGTCATGGTCCGTAGTGGGATGATGTAGAAATTTTTCAGGCGCTTTGGAAATCACATGACGGTGTAAATATTTGGAAACGGTAGTCGAAGCATTTTTATTTAATCAACTATATTAAGGACCGTCAAATTTCTCTCGTAAATTTTGTAGAATCTGCGCGACTCAACAAGATGTAGAAATTTCTCAGACGCTACAAATAATGACATAGCTATGTTTATGTTTGCAAGTAGCGCTTGCATATTGGTTTATAATTGCAAGCTAGCTATAATAAAAGCCCATGGCTCGTGGAATTCATTTATTTTTACGTGGAAACAGTTTTAGAAATTGTTACGTCGCAAAAAAATGATCGCTTTTTTAATAATACTAATTTCCAGAGTTAATAATAGCAAGATGTTTATGTACATTTACAGTACATACATTTCTAGGTATTCTTCAATTCTTGGCCGAGGGAATCTCGTGGACGTGATAACTGTGCAAATTATGCTCTTAGTGTTTATGCTAACCTCTTTACTACTACACTTTCCCTTGTTATTCTTGCTATCGATTCCCAGCGTTGTAGAGATGTAAAGTTTTCTCATGTGCTCTACAGAATTACACGGAAAAGTTAATCTATGTAAACGGTAATCTGTTTCTTTAATTACTCTGATATTTTTGGGTGGTCTTATTCGTCCTTTAATTCTTTTTATCATGCCTCGATGCGAGTAAAATTTAAAATTTTGCCATGATGCCTTCAGTTATCGTGTGGCAACGAGAAAATGTGCAATAGGAATGTTACAAGTAAGCGATTACGGAAGCTGGCATTTTGTAGAATATACTTACGAGTACGATGAGTCACTACGCATTGAAAGATTGTAAATAGCTGCGAAACATTTTCAAAGAAAAATAATCCCCTCTGAAATCGCAAATGGTGTCCTCGAACTCGCAACCATTTTAAAGTATTCGACGAATCTTGGCCGACGTAATCTTGTGGGCAAGGCGCCTGTGAAAACAAATGACTCCTTGGATCTTATGACAACCGTTCCAACACTACATCTTCACCTGTAATGTTGCAATACAGCTCACAAATGGAAGAGATGTAAACATTTTCCATAAACTCCCGGGGTATCACGCAGCCACGTAAATTTTTGATAACGGAATTCTAAGCTTTTCGTCTATTCTGCACTAGCCAGATGGCCAATGTATTGAGCGTAGATACATAAGAGTGACTTCTTGTAGCTTATTTTAGCCTCTTTATACTACACGTTTTAGTGTATTTCTCGCAGCCTAGCCCCGATGCGGAGAGATGTAAACATTTCACGCCCGCCTTAGGGATTCACGCGGCCACGTGAATCTGCGCAATCGGAATTGCATGCAACCGATGGGGAAGGCAAGAGATGTAATTCTTGTAATCTAAACCAAACACGAAAGAATTGTAGAAATTTCTCAAATGCCCCAAGGAAACACGTGCCACGTAAATCTATGTAAAATAGGATTCCATTTTTCGGCAATTCTACGATATTTCCAATAGGCTATTCTCAAGAGTAATTATTGTAGTCAAGCCTCAGCACGAGTAGGATGTAAAATTTTCTCACGGCGCTACGGCAATCTTGTTACCACGTAAAATCGGCGCAATAGGAGCTGCAAGTGAGCAACTATTAACGAATGTTGTAGGTAGGTACCTACTCCGTGGAAATGCCGTCGTGCATTCTGGGAAAATTTATTTAGAAAATACTGCAGGTTTACAAAACATTTTGAATGAATAATCATACGATTTGGAATCCCAAAGTGTTCATTTGTAGTTAAAATTGCAAAAACTTTAAAATTATTCAAACTTTCAACCGACTAACTTAGTTGGGCCAATGCAAACGTTTGGCTCCATACAGTTTATAGTAAACACTTCAAGTCTAAGATTCTCACTGTAAATTTGCAATATTTTGCCCCAAAACAATAGAGATATAGATATTTTCTTATCCGCACCCAGGCAATCACGTGGCGACGAAAATATGCGGGAATGGAATTGCAAGCTCTTTCCGTATTATTTGCGCTCATCAAATATTCTAGATATTAAGCGTTCCTACATAAAGGTTACTCCAAGGAGCTTACACCCACCGCTCCACACTACACTTTGCGGTATAGTTCTTGCAACGTAGCCCCGACGTGGGAGAGATGTAAACAAATCAAACCCACCTAAGAGAATGATGCACGTGGCCACTTGCATCTGCGCAAACGGAATCGCAAGCGATCGATGAAGAAAGCTTGGAGATGGGTTTTCACTCATGGAGTACGGGGCACAATTTTATTATGGAGGATAAAAAAGAATAGCTAGAGAGTTTTTAGTAAACCAAATTCCTTGTGGAATGTCATTCTCCTACATAAAACGCTTGCATTTGAAATTGCAAGTATTTATTTAAATAATCTTTAATTCTTAGCTGACCTACTTCGGAGGGTATGGCGCCTGTTTTTGAGTGACTCCTTGGGATTTATACTAACCGCTCCAAAACTACAGTTTACTGCGTACATTTTTAATCTAGCCCCAAGAAGGAGGGATGTTGAAATTACTCATCTGCTTCCGGGGAACCACGTGACCACGTAAAATTGTGCAAACTGCTTTGCAAGTGTTTTTTTATTCCACTTTTGTCGGGCTGTAGAATTATTGAGCGCAGGTAATTGAGAGTGACTTCTTGCACAA
Organism: Pyrrhosoma nymphula; assembly: GCA_963573305.1. Lineage (NCBI taxonomy): Eukaryota > Metazoa > Arthropoda > Insecta > Odonata > Coenagrionidae > Pyrrhosoma > Pyrrhosoma nymphula. The sequence goes on from OY754332.1 coordinate 109,454,198, forward strand.
TATTCTAACCACTTCACACTACATTTCCCGGGTAATTAGAGTGGGCTAGCTTCAAAATGGACGGGATTTAAATGTTTATCAATCCTTTTTTATATACACATGACCATACAAATCATCAGCATTTAAAGCATTTTAAGTATTTTGTAACTTTACGGAAGCCCCAACTTATCCTGTAATTGTTGTAACCTAACCTGAACACAGAGGAGAGGCAGAAATTTCTCATCCTATCTCGCGGAATCGCGTAGCCATTTAAAGCTGTATAATAGGGAATACTAGACTATATCGAGCAATTTGCTCATGTTGGACAGCCAATATTGAGCGCCAGTGCAAATAAAATGGTGGCTTATTGTCGATTGCGCTAAGCCACTTCACGCTTCCGTGTAATTCATGTAGCCTTTCCCCAACGCGGGCGAGATGTGAAAATTTCTCAGTCATCTAAGGGAAGCACGTGGGGCACGTAAATATGTGCAGCGACGGTGCAAGCGGTCAATGACGACGGCTGGAAATGGAGTTCCATTATGACTTCAAAGGAACAATTTGTTTTGGAATATGCTCACTAAAGTGTAGCAAAACGTTTTAAATAAACCAACAAACATTTTGGAATTGCAAAGTGCTTGTTTTTTTTAAGGTACTGCAAGCGTCCTAAAGTATTACGCGTTTTTCAACCGACGAACCGAGGTGGGCATGGCGCCAATGCAAACAAGTGACTCCTCGGAGTTATTCCACCCGCTTCAATATTACGCGTGCACCTTGCATTACTAGTAGCCCAGCCCAAACACGGGAGAGGTGTAGAGATTTCTCAGCCACACCCCAGTAACCACGTGGTCATGTAAATCCCTGCAGATGGAATTGCTGCGGTTTTAAGCATTCTGCGACGTGCTGGGAAGAGATTACTCCTACGAGCTTATGCTAACCACTTCGTATCTACACTTTTCCGTGTAATTCTTGTAGTCCGGCTGTAACACGGGATGGATGTAGAATTTATCGGCCGCTCCCGGAGAGCCACGTGACCATGTAAATCCGTGTAGATGGAATTGCAAGCTCCTTTTGAATACACGTAGGCGAGCTGTACCCTCGCTTGGATATTATACTTACCGCTTCGCAGCTACAATTTTCCGTGTAAATCTTATAGTCCGGCAACGAAATGGAGTATTGTAGAAATATCTCACATACTCCTGGCGAAACAAATGGCTAACGTAATATATGGAAGATGAAATTGTAAACTCCTCTGCAATACACTGCGACGTGCTTTGCACTCACCCTTATCTTTTACGCCTAGGAAGTTACGATTACCGCTTCAAATTTACACTCTGCCTTGTAATTTTTACACTCCAGCCACGACACGGGAGAGATGTAGAAATCCCTTTGCCCCTTCCCAAGAAACACGTGGTCATGCAAACATGTGACAAGGGACTCGCTAGGGGTTGTTTTCGAGTTTATAGTAAACACTTTAAGTCTAAGATTCTAACTGTAAATTTGCAATATTTTGCCCCAAAACGATAGAGATAGAGATTGTTTATCATCCGCACCCAGGCAATCACGTGGTGACGAAAATATACGGGAATGGAATTGCAAGCTCTTTCCGTATTTTTTGCGCTCATCGAATATTCTAGATATTAAGCGTTCGTACATAAGGGTTACTCCAAGGAGCTTACACCCACCGCTCCACACTACACTTTTCCGTATAATTCTTGCAACGTAGCCCCGACGTGGGAGAGATGTAAACACATCTCACCCACCTTAGAGAAGCACGTGGCCACGTGCATCTGCGCAAACGGAATTGCAAGCGATCGATGAAGAAGGCTTGGAGATGGATTTTTACCTCGAGGACGGAGCACAATTTTACTATGGAGGATACAAAAGATAGGCTAGAAAGTTTTTAATAAACTCAATTCCTTTTGGATTTTCATTCTCCTATAAAAATGCTTGCATTTGAAATTGCAAGTATTTATTTAAATAATCTTAAATTTTTGGCTGACCTACTTCGGAAGGCATGGCGGGTGTATTTGAGTGACTCCTTGGGGCTTATACTAACCGCTCCAAAACTACAGTTTACCGCGTAAATTTTTAATATAACCCCAGAGAAGGAGGGATGTTGAAATTACTCATCTGATTCCGGGGAACCACATGACCATGTAAACCTGTGCAAATTGCTTTGCAAGTGTTTTTATTCCACTTTAGTCGGACTGCAGAATTATTGAGCGAAAGTAATTGAGAGTGACTTCTTGCATAATATTCTAACCACTTCACAATACATTTTCCGGGTAATTTGAGTGGGCTAGCTTCAAAATGGACGGGATTTAAATGCTTTTTTATAATCACATGACCATATAAATGAAGCAAATACATGAAGCTCAATCCTTTTTTATAATCACATGACCATACAAATCATCAGTATTAAAAGTATTTTGAATATTTTGTAACTTTACGGACGCCCCAACTTATCCTGTAGTTCTTGTAATCTAACCTGAAAACAGAGGAGAGGCAAAAATGTCTCATCCTCTCTCGGGGAATCGCGTAGGCATTTAAAGCTGTATAATAGGGAGTACAAGCCTATATCGAGCAATTTGCTCATGTTGGACAGCCAATATTGAGCGCCAGTGCAAATAAAATGGTGGCTTTTTGGCGATTACGCTAAGCCACTACTCGGTTACGTGTAATTCTTGTAGCTTTTCCCCAACGCGGGCGAGATGTGAAAATTTCTCAATCACCTAACAAAAGCACGTGGGCACGTAAATATATGCAGCGGCGGCGCAAGCAGTCAATGACGAAGGCTGGAGGTGGAGTTCCATTATGACTGCAAGTGAGCAATTTGTTTTGGAATGTACTCACTAAAGTATAGCAAAACGTTTTGAATAAACCAAGAAACCCTTCTGAATTTCTAAGTGCTCGTTTGTTTAAGGTACTGCAAGCGTCCTAAAGTATTATGCGTTTTTCAGCCGACGAACCCAGGTGGGCATGGCGCCCATGCAAATAAGTGACTCCTCGGAGTTATGCCACCCGCTTCAGTATTACGCGTGCACCTTGCATTACTAGTAGCCCAGCCCAAACACGGGAGAGGTGTAGAGATTTCTCAGCCACACCCCAGTAACCACGTGGTCATGTAAATCCCTGCAGATGGAATTGCTGCGGTTTTAAGCATTCTGCGACGTGCTGGGAAGAGTTTACTCCTACGAGCTTATGCTAACCGCTTCGTATCTACACTTTTCCGTGTAATTCTTGTAGTCCGGTTGTAACACGGGATGGATGTAGAATTTATCGGCCGCTCCCGGAGAGCCACGTGACCATGTAAATCCGTGTAGATGGAATTGCAAGCTCCTTTTGAATACACGTAGGCGACCTGTACCCTCGCTTGGATATTATACTTACCGCTTCGCAGCTACACTTTTCCGTGTAACTCTATTATCCGGCACCGAAATGGAGTATTGTAGAAATATCTCACATACTCCGGGCGGAACAAATGGCTAACGTAATATGTGGAAGATGAAATTGTAAACTCCTCTGCAATACACTGCGACGTGCTTTGCACTCACCCTTATCTTTTACTCCTAGGAAGTTACGAGAACCGCTTCAAATTTACACTTTGCCTTGTAATTTTTACACTCCAGCCACGACACGGAAAGATGTAGAAATCCCTTTGCCCCTCCCCAAGAAACACGTGGTCATGCAAACATGTGACAAGGGACTCGCTAGGGGTTGTTTTAGAGTTTATAGTAAACACTTTAAGTCTAAGATTCTCACTGTAAATTTGCAATATTTTGGGCCAAAACGATAGAGATAGAGATTGTTTATCATCCGCTCCCAGGCAATCACGTGGTGACGAAAATATACGGGAATGGAATTGCAAGCTCTTTCCGTATTTTTTGCGCTCATCGAATATTTTAGATATTAAGCGTTCGTACATAAGGGTTACTCCAAGGAGCTTACACCCACCACTCCACACTACACTTTTCCGTATAATTCTTGCAACGTAGCCCCGACGTGGGAGAGATGTAAACAAATCAAACCCACCTTAGAGAAGCACGTGGCCACGTGCATCTGCGCAAACGGAATTGCAAGCGATCGATGAAGAAGGCTTGGAGATGGATTTTCAACCCGAGTACGGAGCACAATTTTACCATGGAGGATACAAAAGATAGGCTAGAAAGTTTTTAATAAACTCAATTCCTTGTGGAATTTCATTCTCCTATAAAAACGCTTGCACTGGTAATTGCAAGTATTTATTTAAAAAATCTTAAATTCTTGGCTGACCTACTTCGGAGGGCATGGCGCGTGTTTTTGAGTGACTCTTTGGGATTTATACTAACCGCTCCAAAACTACAGTTTACCGCGTAAATTTTTAATATAGCCCCAGAGCAGGAGGGATGTTGAAATTATTCATCTGATTCCGGGGAACCACAGGACCACGTAAACTTGTGCAAATTGCTTTGCAAGTGTTTTTTATTCCACTTCAGTCGGGATGCAGAATTATTGAGCGAACGTAATTGAGAGTGACTTCTTGCACAATATTCTAACCACTCCACACTACATTTTCCGGGTAATTAGAGTGGGCTGTCTTCTAAATGGACGGGATTTAAATGCTTCTCAATCCTTTTTTATAATCACATGACCATACAAATCATCAGCATTTAAAGTATTTTGTAACTTTACGGACGCCCCAACTTATCCTGTAGTTGTTGTAATCTAACCTGAAAACAGAGGAGAGGCAAAAATGTCTCATCCTCCCTCTGGGAATCGCGTAGGCATTTAAAGCTGTATAATAGGGAGTACAAGCCTATATCGAGCAATTTGCTCATGTTTGACAGCCAATATTGAGTGCCAGTGCAAATAAAATGGTGGCTTTTTGGCGATTACGCTAAGCCACTTCACGGTTCCGTGTAATTCTTGTAGCCTTTCTCCAACGCGGGCGAGATGTGAAAATATCTCAGTCATCTAAGGGAAGCACGTGGGGCACGTAAATATGTGCAGCGACGGTGCAAGCGGTCAATGACGAAGGCTGGAAATGGAGTTCCATTATGACTTCAAGAGAACAATTTGTTTTGGAATATGCTCACTAAATTGTAGCAAAACGTTTTGAATAAACCAACAAACCCTTTGGAATTTCGAAGTGCTCGTTTGTTTAAGGTACTGCAAGCGTCCTAAAGTATTATGCGTTTTTCAGCCGACGAACCCAGGTGGGCATGGCGCCCATGCAAACAAGTGACTCCTCGGAGTTATGCCACCCGCTTCAGTATTCCGCGTGCACCTTGCATTACTAGTAGCCCAGCCCAATCACGGGAGAGGTGTAGAGATTTCTCAGCCACACCCCAGTAACCACGTGGTCATGTACATCCCTGCAGATGGAATTGCTGCGGTTTTAAGCATTCTGCGACGTGCTGGGAAGAGTTTACTCCTACGAGCTTATGCTAACCACTTCGTATCTACACTTTTCCATGTAATTCTTGTAGTCCGGTTGTAACACGGGATGGATGTAGAATTTATCGGCCGCTCCCGGAGAGCCACGTGACCATGTAAATCCGTGTAGATGGAATTGCAAGCTCCTTTTGAATACACGTAGGCGAGCTGTACCCTCGCTAGGATATTATACTTACCGCTTCGCAGCTACACTTTTCCGTGTAACTCTTATAGTCTGGCACCGAAAAGGAGTGATGTAGAAATATCTCACATACTCCCTGAGAAAAAAATGGCTAACGTAATATATGGAAGATGAAATTGTAAACTCCTCTGCAATGCACTGCGGCGTGTTTTGCACTCACCCCTTATATTTTACTCCTAGGAAGTTATGCTAACCGCTTCAAATTTACACTTTGCCTTGTAATTCTTACACTCCAGCCACGAAACGGGATAGATGTAGAAATCCCTTTGCCCCTCCCCAAGAAACACGTGGTCATGTAAACATGTTACAAGGGACTATCAGGGGTTTTTTTCTTATTCAGCTACGTTCTGCGCCTTCGTGTAATCAGTTGACTCCTTGTTATGTTATGGTAGCCGCTCCAACTTTACAGTTTTCCGTGTAATTCTTGTAGTCTAGCCCCTACACGTGACATATGCAGCAATATCTATGAAATTTCCCTGGCATTAGGAGGAGAGACGTGGCCCCGAACATCCGTGCCTACGGCATTAAAACCTTTTTCGTTTTAAAAACTTTGGTCTTCACTTTTTGTACAACCAAAATATTGAGCGATCCTATGTAAGGGTGACTCCTAAGAGGTTATGCTAACCGCTCCAATACTACACTCGCACCTTGTAATTCCTGTAGCCGGGCTCACAAACCCCTGGGGGATGATGTAGAATTTATTCTGATGACCCCGTATGATTTGCATACCGCCGTATATGTATGCAAACGAAATTGCAAGCTTCTTTTGTGTGCTCTATGATTTCTGGAATGTTGAAGCAATGGTTGCTCAGGAAGTAGTGTGACTGTTTGGAGCTTATGCTCACCACTCAGAATTACACGAGTACTTAGTAATTCATGTAGTCAAGTTCCAATATTCGCGGGGCGTAAGCATTCCTTTTCGATCCCTGGAATCTCACATTTACAATAATTTTCTTAAACGACATAGAAAAATGCATAGGAATATATTGTATATAACTCAGAAATAATTTTAGTATCAGGGCAGATTTATCTGCTTGCGTATCCTTTTATCCAAAATGGTGAAAATTCATATTTTTAGTATAAAATGCTCTTGCATCACGATTCCTCTTAAGACTAAATATTGATTTTTCATTTTATAATGGCATTACCAGTTTTGCTCCCATGAGTCAATAGGGTAAACGTCCTTGGCAGCTAAATTCATAGGATAAAAATCAATTAAGACTGATGAATAGGCGATTTATACCTTATCAATATATTACTCTTTTAAATTCCGCGCGGCGTATGGCAGGCAATATTAATGTTATTCGTGGAAATATTGACAAACTACACGTTATTTGGGTATTCAGGCACGCTATTCTGCATACACGCTATTCAGCATAACAGTTCACGTTACGAAAGAGGAGCATAATGGAAATTAGTGTATGGTCAATGCAAAGACTTGATTAACATGAAAATGCAAAATTGATCAGAATTGTCACTGCACAAAGAAATACATGGTTGCAATGATTTATAAGGACTAGAATGTAGAGAAAAATTGTGAAACGTAGTAAACTATAATCAAATTTAAAGGCTTTCGTAAATTACACGTTCATGGTTGGATACTGGATGTAAAGGGAAAAACCTTTGTCCACCTACATTCCGCAAAGAGTGGGCGTTTTACATTAATAAATCTGATTTAAGAGGACTTGTAAAAAGACTTGCAGATTCAAGAAACGGTTCACAGGATAAAAGGCACCCACTACTCCAGCATTTCATTTAAAATTCTATGCGTTATCTTATGTAAATTACATCCATCTTGTTTATTCTATATTACGTAAACAAGGGAAAGTGTAGATTCGTAAAACATTTTTAGAACTACTTGTTGGAGTCGGTAAAAGGTTACGCGATTTGAAGGCTGAGCCCCTCATGGTAACAACTACAAGTCACGTTAAAATTCCATGTAACTGCCACTTACAGGGTGCGGGAGCCGAAATAAGAGATGATTCGCATTTTACATTGGCTAAAATCCACTGTGTGAATTTTAAAGTTGTATAATGATTCAAGGCTAATTTTGCAGGACTTGCAAACTGACGATGACCTAAAACAATGTAGATTCTTAAAAAATATGAGTATTTTTTCCTGTAGGCGGCAAAGGACTAAAATATAAAGGCTGAACTCCACTTTTTGTAAGCTACGAGTAGTCATTTTCGTGTCCATGCTAATTGCTTTTACAGTGTCTGTTATTGGAAGTGAGTATTCCAATATGTTGAACATTGTCTACAGTGTGTGAATTTAAAAACTCTGTAATAGGGTTAAGGCTGATTTTACAGAACTTGTAAAATGGCTTTGAGAAATTGTGCGTAGGACATACTGGCGTTCCTGCTGCAAACAACACTACATTGCAACTTAGATATTTTGCTCAACACGAGCTCATAGATACCGACATCAAGGTGTCTCGCCTGATGTAAAATGCAGAACAAGAGATATGCGTTGTATTTTTTCGGTTTGTAATTTATCTCATAATCACCTCCAAAAAAATTTACAGATGATAGAATTTTTTAGTCTTCATGAAATAATTTCATTTAAATACTCCGTACAAAAGTGAACATTTACCAGCTGAGTAGAATCATTCCCAGCAATTATGTAATTTTCCCATCGAGAATCTCCTCGCAGCATTTGCACGTGAGCTTTGCAAAGCTGCATGAGTGGCAACAGGTGGGCATGTAGGCAAGCACTTTGTTTGCGTGAGGACTGGCTTTAAAAGATGTTTAACTTTTTCAACGTCTTTTAGTAGATAAAGTCATGGAACTTATATCTTAATGCTGATGTGCATTCTAGTTCTACCAATCGTAATAAATGTAATCCATGCCTAATAGATGCAAGTCAGTTTACATGTCCAGTAAAAACACCCCTACATCTGTTACACGGCTTGTAAGTTCATATACTGAAGAGCTTAGGCATCGTACAATGCAAACTTGAATTTATTTCCATTTAAAACCCCTATAAAGTCTAGTTACACGGACATTAAAGAGACCTTAGGTCTAATCCAAGGTGGAGTTTGCCGTTAATCTCTTTTTCTTACACAACCTCCATTTTTAACAAATCGCATGATTTTTACAAATATTCATTTTCATCGCATCTTACTCCGTAAAGACGTAAAAAGTAACCAGCTGAATAGAGTCACCTTTGAGTACGCTATTTTCAGGTCGATAATCCCCTTCCAGCATTTTCAAGTAAGCTTTACAATTCTACATGTGTTCCAACAGGTAATCATGTAGGCAAGTACTTTGCTAGCATAAGGTATATTCTCCTTTTCAAAGTATGAAATGTTTTCAAACTCCTTTTAGCAGATAAAATCCTGCGAATCAAAAATGCATCTTGGTGTGCATTCGAAATATTCAAAACAAAATGAATGAGGTCCATGTCTCGTAGGTGCAAGTCGGTTTACAAGTCTTGTAAAAACACTTCTATATCTGTTTTATAATTCTGAAGTTCACATACCGTAGAATTTAGGGATTGTATAGCGCTGATTTGAATTTTTTTCCACTCTACTACCCTGTAAAGTCTAATTACAAGGGCATGTAAAATGACTTGTAGCTCTTCAAAGATAGAGTCCAGTCATCGCAGCTTTGTGTTTTACAACCTCCATCATCAACAAATCTCACGGTTTCAACGACTGCGTATTTTTTTACGGGTTGATGAGTATTGGTTAAACACGATGGATATAATTTACATGGATTTACATGAATAAAAAGCTTTAAATTAATAAAACTAAAATTCATTCCGCGGGAAGGTGTGGCTCAATCGCGCGCAGCGCGTAAACACGTCCTCCGTGTAAAAAGTATCAGGCTAGCATAAGAAAGTGCACGTGTCTCAGTCCATAGGCGAATAAGAGTGCAACGAGACCCAGGCGTACCAAAACATATGTCCTAAAAATTCACTGTGCTTCTCCGAATAAATTCACTCCGCACTTCACCGAATTGTAAATGGTCCCAAGTGTAAAAAAATTGGCTAAATTTTCACGGTCATGTAGCCAAAGCCGCAAAAACAAACACACGATGTAGGTAAACAAACACGAGACAGATCCTGTCGCATTAATCACGGTATCGATTGGGCAGCGTCTGGCTCCCTACGTCACTCTGATGACGTCGTCGCTGGGAGGCGGGACTCCTTGCTGCTGCAGCCAAGGAAATGTTCCCCTTTCGCTCCCACGTGCAGCGCGACCATCACGGTGAAGCGGGAGCACTGGCGTTCACGGATTTCGCCTTTTAGTGCATGCCTACATCCTAGCGCTTGCACTCTCATGCAAGTGAAGGCGCCAGAATTTGAAATAGCATCCATAGAAGAGCAAGAACGAACGTCCCATAGCTACCAAGTTTATCGAAAATCCATTTCCCAACATTGACAACAAATTTCAAGGTCATGTCTCGGTTTCGTTGGCCCTCAAATTTTTTTACTGTTATCTGTAGTGTAACGGGAGCTATGAGCTCAGATGTTGAATGCAGACTAACTACATATTAACTTGACCCTAAAATTCAGTATTATTGTGATATTCAACTTGATTCTAGTATATTTACTTTTATTTGACTCATATTTTTAGAAAAATAGATCAAAGGTCGATTCTATTCATAAATAAACGTTTAAATTTGTATTCATAGCTGTTTTTCTGTAACATTTCACAGTGGCATTGGAACACTTTTTTTAATATTATCAAATGATTTCTGCGGTCATACAGAGCAGATATATTCTTCAATGAGTCTATATTCACTTCCTAGCTTTTTCAACATCATTCATTCGTAAAGTTGTCATCTTAGGACAACAAACTTCATACAATACACCCATCATTTTGAATATACCTACTAGGCAGAAGGCTCGAGGTATGATATATATTCCATATAATCATCATGATTATGCAATTACTTTAAGCTCTTGTGCCAAACTTCTATTAGGATCGGTTCTGGAACTACCTTCAGGTGTTCCGTCTTGTACATATGTATTCCTCTTCTGTTGTATACATGATACCTATCACCTATATGATTTCGTGATCCATGAACATTCATTATATCGGTATAGCTTATTTTATAATGTATCATCCATAACGGTACGATAGGCGCTAGTACTACGAAAGTTGCTCATGGGTTGAAAATCCTTGAAACTATTTGTATAATATATAATGCATTGGGACTGAAGAGGATATGGTCGGGTAAAAATATTAGTGGTCCCGGGGAGAAGACTTCAATTAAAGCAGTAAACTTTTTTCGTTGAAATCGTTACACATGGAGCCAAAAAATGCATTTAAAACATTCAATTAATGTGAAAGTAATAAAGTTTACATTTAACTATCACAAGTATAACTGATTGGCATAATACTGCCATTGCCATCAATCGCTCAATTGCATTAAGACCGCTACAAAATACTCGACAGTCTAATTACTGAGTCACTTGTACCACCAGCAGTCTGTGCCCGCATAAAACCATAATATGAGATCAACACAAAGGAATTGAAAAATTAAAGCAAAAAATCGGGGATGAAATATCGGATGGACGAAAGGCTAGCTTCAACTTATGCCCATTGTATGACGCATACTAGTCCCCTTTTTCAACCTTTATAGGCTCCTGAATTGGGATTCATTACTGAGTAAAATGTTGTAGTATTTAGATATTCTAACCATGCTGGCCTTCAATCGTTTATGGCTAGGAATGCATTCATTCCATTAGTGGCCTGTAAATAACGAATAACAAAAATGATGGACTAGGAATCCACATGAACCTTTTTACTACAAAGAGGATCTTTATGAAACTGATAAGAAACCGTAATGAATTAACATCGGGGTAGTTATAAGAATGATATCCATATATCGAACTTAATCAACCCATTTCTGAAGAAGTAGGGTGAGGCAAACACGGATAAAATATATACACTTTTATGACAACAAGCAAGTAATCCCACAGGGATATGATGAATTTAAGGTAACCATGAAAAAAGCGAGAAGACGAGTGAATTGCGGCACTGGAAAAGTTTTTCTCTACATTAGTATTCTACTCTCTTCGTGTCAATTTACCCTTTCACCATGGTCGTGATCACCGTAAGACAAACCATTGGTACCCAAATCATTCTTGGAAACAAGGCTGCGATGAAGATGAAATGTGACGAAGGTCCGCATTCGTCCACTTTGGTGCCTCTAACATTCCTTATCAGTGGTAAATGTCCTAATTCACTTCAGTTCCCATGCATCTACAAGACTTACAACCCTCTGTTGATTAATAACTACGCATTCTATATAATATTGGAAGAAAATGCTGCTGATAAGAATTTTGACATTTTTTCGCCAAGCGTAATCTATCGCTTTTTTCCACAAACAAGTCTTTAATTCATACTGGCTTGAAGTAAAAACAAGGATTTGGGTGATTTAAGGAGGGAAATGGACATTTTAACTACAGTTTTGGATTTTTTCACTCAGAATAGCCGACATTATATTGTCTAAACACGAATTAGACACTGAAACCAATGGAAGGTTTTTTGTTTGTCAGCATTTACATCAAGTGTAAAATCTACCCTTAGTTCGTAATTTTTTTCTTTCCATGGTATTAATTTGCTCGTGGCATAAATTCTCATTTCATTCATACTTTTGCCACTTCTCAGGAGATAATTTATTTTGATATTTAAAAAGGTAGGCACGCGAGTGTGACTATTGGTAAGTTACGCAGCGTGAACTGCCATAACCAGACAGAATTTTTCGTGCGCTACATTCCGCCTCCCGCCACTTAGATATTAATATTTCCAGATAGCGCAAGGAGAGCCGAGAGTGTCGCTCGGCGAAAGGCCATCTCGGGCGCGGCCCTTGAGTTTCCCGATGAGTCAAGGGCCGGGCGGCCGCGCAGGTCAGGGGCGCCGATGTGGGGTAGGTCGCGTCCCGCGGTGCTGCCTGCGTCAAGGGCGCCGCGAGGAGGGGGCGTGCCGCGCTTTGATATCCACACCAACCGCCCCTTTTCCCTCATGTCGGGTGAAAACGATCACCACTGGCTGCGCATTGATTAGTTCGACAGCAGGCAGGGATGTTGACAGTCAGCTATCCAATTCCTTGCCACTCCACGAAAGTACGCATACATTCGTGTTGTTAGCCAGCGTAGCTTTGGAGATTTATATACTCTTCGGCTACGGATTGATTCGCACGACATCTTGCAGAGTTGTTAACGGTAAATCGACTGCATATTTGTCACTCCGCGTTCGCTTGAGTTGCAACCTGCGTAGCTCTGGAAATAAATACGCCCAAAATGTGAATCGATGAATTCGTCAACTGGCAAAACTACTGACGGCAATGTATCCATTTCCTTTTCACTCATTTGCTCAAAATCTTGCTCACGCGTGCTGTAAATACGTAACCCTAGAATGTTCTTCAGTTGTAAACTGATTAATTTTACAATTTGCAAATTTATTCACAGTGATCCAAACGATTACTTGGTGCTCCTCGAGGTGGTTAAATTCCTGTTCACAAGTTCTGTAAACTAAGTACCTCTGAAATTTATAGTTTTCAGTTGTAATCTGATTCATTTGACCACTTTCAAAATTATTTTTACACACCCGTACGTTCACTTGGTGCTCCTTATTGTAATTTAATTCATGTTTATACGTGTTGCAAACTAAGGAGCCCTGGAAACAATGCTCTTCAACGTTGACTTGATTGATTCTTCAACGTTTAAATTTATTTACGGTAGTTCACCACTTTTCACCTCTTCTGATGTATGATCATTTGTGATTTAAAAGATATATCTCTGAAAATAATCTTTCCAGCAGATAAATGATTGATTCAACAACTCGCACAGTTATTTACGGTGATCCAACCACTTTAACTCCTTGTAAATTCACGTTCAGCCATTGTAAATTCACGTTCACTCCTCGCTGATTCACGTTCAATCCTTGTAAATTCACGTTCACTCCTTTTAAATTTACGTTAACTCCTTGTAAGTTCAAATTCACTCCTAATATATTCACATTCACTCGTGCTGCAAATGATGTGGCTCTAAGAGTTTTAATATCCGCTTTCATTCAACAACTTGCACAATCATTTACGATGCTCCAACCACTTCATCTTCACTCCCTATTGTAAATTCCCGTACAGAAGTGTTTTAAATAACGTGGATCTGCAAAGGGAGCTTTAGTTTCCTCGTGTTAACAGCGGCTTACATTCCAAATTTCAGGTGATGATGGCGTAATAGCCCATTTGGCAGAGCATTGGGCTTCCAATGGCAGGAGATTCAATGCTCGAACCTGGGTAAGGTCTCCGGGCACGAAAATCTAAGCTCAAGCCGCGTAATATTCTGGGTACCAGATATTTATTTGAAGTAACAGGCGGAAAAGGCACTGGTCCCTAAACTTTGTGTTAATTTCTTACACCATTATCCTGGTCATTAGCGAGCTCAACCCTCGCTGAATGTTCAAGCTGAGACTTTTTTTTAGATGAATACACCCTCCAGGCTTTCACAGGTAACACCATAGCAATAGGCATAGCCATGCAGTTTTTATCTCCATAAACTACGGTAATTGTTTCAATACAGCGTTACAATTGATATTGATAATTCTGAAATTCATGTTGAAAGTCGTGGACTTAATGGAAGATGACTCAAATTAAAATATTTCTCTGATCAATTTGTAGTCACCAGTCGCATAGATAGATCAGCTTCATTTCCTGAAAAATAAAGCGTGAAGTAACTCACACGATCTACATTTTATTCTTCAAACAATTCACCGACGAGATGAACAGCGGTTCATTAGTAAAATCTTGGATGGAAATGGTGTGGATCCGTAATATATGTTGAGATTTTATTGTACTTGTCATTTCCTCCATTTGTAACGCGTTATTGATAAGTTGATTGACATCCTTCCTTTAAAATTCAATAATACCATAACTCATGATTGAAAAAGTCCAGCACTGTCAATGATTGGACTAGGTAGAATTTGGTTTCATTCAAAAATGAGCGATTAGAGCAACAAGCCATCTTCTCACTTCATGGCTCAAGGCATCGTAAAATGTTATCTGTAGATTCATACGCAACCTTGAATTTTCCTTTTTTTTCAAGTTATATTTTAGTAGACTCATTCATTCCCGCTGCTATTATTCAGCCGTATTTAGAATAAAACGGAAGTTTCCAGAATCGTAAATAACTGATACACTCCCACCCGTTTCATCATGCCCCACGTCAGCCCGACCCAAACATTTATTCACATATAGGCACAATTTTCAGCAATAATTACAGGAAAAATTTGAACCCTCCACGTTACACAGCACAGTGTACGTGCTGATGGTAACAGATAATGTACATAGCACACAACATTACCAGATAAGGAATTGGATGAGAGGTACACTGATTTCTAGAATGGACATACTACATCTTACCGAAGCTTCATTAAGATAATAGCTTAATTTTTACCTTAAATGTAAACCTAATGCCCTATGCACATATAGCTCTCTGATTAGTATCGTGAGAGTTTAAGTGACTAGATATGCATTTATATGACTAGAAAATGAAGGTGACAGGATGAGGAGCCATCTGTTGGTATGATCCGCGGTGTAATTGCACATGGTCTACTGTGGCTGGTACTCCAGGTCGTTGCTTCATTAGAGTCTGATAACCAATCACGCCACCTTATCAACATATTCATCTCTTCCCCGCTGCGGCAAAATTCGTCTTCAATTCTGCACACTTGAAGAGGAAGGTGAGGTCTGAGATAATCCTGTGGAATAAAATAGCATAATAAGAAAAAAACTATTCGGATAAATGCACGAGCATTAAAAAATAAAAGCACATTATTACAGGATCTTCGTATCTGTTAAACACCTGTTTACCTCACTTAATCCGACATACTACGGTAAATCAGACCATAAGAAAAAAGTAGGGAACAAGACTGCAGAACGGACAGATTTAAATTGTCATTTTTTTCCGCGAACGATAAGAGACCATAACAGCTGTCAATGACACTTTTACCTTGGTTTTTAAATATGCAGTGTAGCTAGTTAGCTTATTTCCTCCCTAATACTTGTATGCTTATCTGCTACCTAGTACTAACAGCACGCCGTGCACGCTTTCAGGATAATTCTTGTATCTCTGTCCATTCGTGTAGTAGAAAAATATTAACGATCCTTCTAACAATGGTAGCATACCTATTGTGTAGAACATTCTTGTGAGGCTTCGCCTTCTGACAAGCATTGGCGATTTATGCTAATACATCAATAGTCGTAGTAATACTAACTTTAATAGGGCATAGAATATGCCTGTTGGTGAGTAACCACTACTCATCCCCGGCCACACACCATTGAGATGGCTTGCAGGGTATTTTGTAGATGTAAAACTAAATGAATATCTCATTTGTATGAGCATCAAGATGGCGCCAAATAGTTCTCACATAATATTCGCAGTCAACTTAACACAGGTTCAAAAATATCGATATAATAAATTCTTATTAAATATGCATGTTATCATCGATTCAGAGAGGATGAATTATCTAGGTGGCTAGTCTTGAATTAACCTTCAACACTTTACTATTGACCGCTTTAAGTGAAGAACTTTCCTTGGCAAGGTAGCACATTTTTTTATTTGGGACAAAATTGTACACAATGTTTATTGAAATTACCTTAACTGGCTTAGGTCCCTTGATTTGGTTGAATATGTATCGATGTATTGAAAGGATTAATACGGTTTTTTATTATTAGACTATGTCAGGAAGTGTTAACATTTCAAAGCAGAAGGAGGCAGAGAAATAAAAGACATAGGTTTAAATAAATACTCTAAATTAAAACGTTCTCAGGAGAAACTTTGGGGTAGTAATGCATGATAGCAAATTTTGATTACAACTTTTACACAAACCGCAGATTTTTTCTCGCACGCACAGGATCCGGGTTTCAATGATTAAATATCATCATTAGATGCTTGGGTCTGGGAAACTCTAGTTTATATAGTAGCCATGCAATGTCAGCGGAAGTGGGTGGGGGAAAAGGTGAAGGTAGCGAAACGGAAGTTAGGAGAGGAGAGATGGCCGGGTAAAGGTACTCATGAATGAGGGTGATCTCGCGGTCATTAATTCAATATCTAACTGTTCTCGTTTAATATTCCATAGCTGTAAAATTTCTAGGTTAAAATCACTCACATGGTCGTTACATATTAAATATTTAGCAAAAGTACTTATATTGTCACTGTCGTTTTTATAAGCACTAAAGTGTTCTTTTCTACCAACACCGAAGCTTCTTCTCGTGACTCCTTTGCACTCACTACACTTCGATGCGTACCAATGTTTGCCAATTCTGTCCTACGGGTCTTTACATTTCATTAGGAGCCTTTTGAGAGTGGTATGTGGTTTAAAAACAACCTGAAATTTGTATTTTTGAGACATTTTAGCGACACACTGTGCAGATACGTAATTACGCACCATTGTTTCTTATCACTTTTTGGGGGTTCAGCTGAATAAATGAGGTTGACAGTCTGCTTTTGTTTTTTAAATTAGTTTGTCAATTAAGGTAGGGGACAGACAGATTCTTTCGTATCACTTAGCAACCTCCTTATTCTAAGAGTTTTTACTGCCTTCGAAGAGTTCTGTGAGTCTCCTAGGAAAAGCTTTTTTTCGTGACATTCTCCCGTTTCTCATCTCTGATTCCCCACTACTCACCACTAAAAATGAATCACTGCTTATAAAATAATGTTATACATCGCACAAGGACCATCATGAATAGATATTTTCCCGAAAAAACACGCTTGCAATACTTGGCTTTTAGATTGTATTTGTAGAAACTTGATTGAGCAAATATAAAAAATATCACTCTATTTCTTATTGCTTTTAATGCTTACGATTATAAACCTTATACATTGTTCATCAGATCCCATCCAGCGTTACAGAGTTCTGTTGATGTAGCATCGTTATGTTGGATATTTACATAATTCGCTCTATTAAACATTTACATAAATTCAGTATTTTAAACTTAAGTGCTTAACGGGTCAACTACACCTCAATAGTTAAAGAAATATACCTAACTCTTACCGTTTTATAATAAAAGTGATTGGACACCAAAAGTAGTAAAAAGTAGATGAAAGTAACATTTTGTGAGTGACTGTCATTTTTTTTATTTGTAGTTATTAGTGTAGCTGCCACTTTTATTCGAGGAATACAAAAGTGGCTAGCCACAATTTTTTTATTGCTTACTCAACCTTGACACTAACTTCATAATCCGCAAGCCGCCCCAAGGGCGTCCGGATGTGATAGTTAAGATAATATCAATTTTTTGTCATTGTGAGTAAAAGATTTCTGCGTGCATATGCAATAATTTTCTATGAAAAGGCACTACGAGGTTACCCGATGAAATTCAAGAGATAGATGAAAAAAATTAGCATGTTTTCATGGGATTAATAGAATCCTTTCAATATTACGCACAAAATGCTTTACCATATAGGATACATTATAACCGAGTCCTCTGGATTGCCGATAATACACTACATAGTTGAGTCGTCGCATTCCGCCATCTTTGTTCAGAGCACATCTTGCTTACTGTGTGAAAGTGAAGGCGGTAGGCAGTCGCTCTGCAGGATTTTCCTTTTTTTTTGGAGAAGAAATAAAGTGAAATGGTTGGTTGCTCTGCTCCTAATTGCTCTAATAGCACTGAGAAAGGGTTTTTATCTGAAGCGGTTTACCTTGGGTGGCCATTTTTATAATGTTACGGGAGCCCATTTTTTTGTTTGTAAAGGTTTACGTAAAAGTTTATAACTATTTAGGTATTTATCCTAGAAGGATGAAACAAAAAGAATCTTGTTTGAAATTTCTCAAGGTAAAAAATAAACTCTGAGTTTTTTTTACCAATCTCTATCCTTTCTAAGGTAAAACTACAATGAAAGTTAAACAAAATTACGAACGAAGTTTCAATGTTTGAATTTTTTTTCAAATAGGAGTGATTTATACAGTTTAAATTATTTTTTGTTTATAGATACGTGTTAGTAGGTTTATTATAAAAAGTATAAATAGTGATATACTTACCCTTGAATTGTTATAAATTTTTAAAAATTAACTTTTTTCAACTTTTTTTCAAAGTTTGGCTTTGAATAACTGTAATGGGGTTGAAGATAAAAATCTCAAATTATCAGAACTTACAGTCTTTGTGTATGTGTACATGACATATAAATAAGTAAGTTGTGTATTTTACTAATAAAAAAATTACCTCTCAAAAATGACAAAAACTTTGTTAAAGCGAAACCATTTAGCACACTGAGTAAGGCTTTGTAAGATGTTTCTGATCTTCTTTACGATTGGAAGTTCTATACTTAGCCTATACGAAATGCAATAGAAGTAGATTTTTTTTATTCATTCAAAAGTTACGTTTGTATTCTGTTTTTGTTTTTAATATTTCTTTGTTACGGTGTAATAGAAAATTTTCGGCAGGGCGTTGTGGGAGGATTGCTGGGGTGAGGGAGGGAGAGTCTCAAGGGTTTCTAAGAATCGGGGTTTTCCACTAGACACAAAGGGTCCATTGAAAGGGAGAGTAAAAGGGAGAGGGATGAGAAGGGACACTGTGGGTGGTAAGGTCAAAGGGGGGGCGACCCACGGCCCGAGGGGGTGAAAACACTCCAGCTAGTGACGGTCTACGAGGGAGAAAGGAGGGTGAGGCAGAAAGGAATCGGTGTTTTCAGCTCTTGCATTTTCGGCATTAAATATCAAGTGGCACGTATCAAAGTGGATTACAAAATAAGACTTGATAGAAAAAAAAGCCAGATTAAGTGATGCTAGTGATGTGGATGAACGCTTGTTTACGTGGTTTGTTCAGAAGCGCAGTGAAGGTGTTTCATTACCTGGTCCACTTTTAAAAGCACAGGCAATTAAATTAAATAAACACATAGGCGGTTCTGATGATTTTATTGCTTCTGCTGGCTGGCTATCGAGGTGGAAAATTTGCCACGGGATAGCGCAAGTCAACATGGAAGAAGAATCTCGTTCCAGTGACAGTGAAGTACCTAGAGAGTTCTGTGGGACTTTACGCAAGATGATTGATGAGGGTGAGTACACCTAAGAGCAATTGTATAACTGTGATGAAACTGCCCTCTACTATAGATTGCTTACAACAAAGTCGCTCGATATTAAGAAGTCGGCAAATAAATCTGGTATGAACATGAGCAAAGAAAGAGTGACTTTATTACTCTGCGAGAACAAATCAGGAAGTCACAAATTAAAACTTTTCAGTATCAGTATAAACCAAAGTCCTCGGTGTTTCAAGCACGTTAATATGACAGCACTACCTGTCAATTTATAAAACAGTAAGAATGCGGATGACTCGTGATGTATTTATATCGTAGTTCAATGAAGAGATTATGTACCATCGGCAAAGAATCACTTACGATGAAAAACGTTAGAAGAAAAAGCACTTCTGTTTGGGTATGTGTCCTGACCATCTTTCTACTGGTAAAATTGTGGCAACGATTTTACCAAAAAATACCACTGCCCTTTTTCAGCACTTGGGCCAAGGGATTATCAGAGCATTTAAAGCCCACTATTGGCGAGAATTGCTCACTGCTGTCATAAACTCAGAACTGTAAGTACAAGAATTCCTGAAAACAGTTACCCTGAAGAATATGGCGTACAATATTGGATTGGCATGGAAGAAAATAACTTCAGCTACAATTTACAATTGCTGGTCGAAGTACATACATAGGTACCTATAGTGGGCGATAGCATGGAAGACGGAGACGAGTTGTTGGGTTTTACAGAAGAAGATGCATGTTAAGCTTCAAATGTTTTTGCTTACAGACTAAATGCGAATGATCTCGCGGCCCGGGTGCGCGAAGATGAAGAAATTCCTGTATCTGACCATAAGAACGATGAAGAAATTGTGCCTGCAGTCCAGAGCCGCGGAAGAACAGTTGCATTATCGGAAGATGAGAGCAAGAATGAAGAAGTAGTGGACGTTCATGATGAGAAAACCACCTTTGTTATTTCCACAAAACTTTATTACGCTGCAACGACGCGTGTCTCACAAAGTTCACATGAGTATACCACAGTGTGGTGAAACGCGCGTCGTCCCTGCGTAATAAAGTTTTGTGGAAATGTGGTAACAAAGGTGGTTTTCTCATCATGGATATCCATAATTTCCACGAGGTCAGGCCTGATATCATCAGTTTCATTAAGTAGAAGACGAATGTGAGGTAGAGATGCCAAAAATAGGAAAAGTATTGGATAACATGAGGGAAGTGATGAAATGGTTAGAGAGACAGAGCGATTGCGATCATCTTCACCTTTTACATTTGCAAAACATTAGGACTTATGTGACAACTATCAGGCCAAAATAAAATACGAAGTATGTAACTCCCGTAAGTAGGACGTGTATTTAAATCAGAAAACATCAATTGCCACTTTATTACACAAAGCTATATAATTTAGCTTTACGGGTTTTTTTATTGTTTTCCACCCAATTTCCCGTAATAATGCGGTTTTCCGATAGCGCGGGCGTAAACTCCGTCCCCCTACACACGCGTTAAAACAGAATTTTACTTAGTGATGTTTTTGTGATTTTTGAGAGGTTGTAACCTTTTTATTAGTAAAATACACAACATACTTTTTTATAGGTCATAAACACATAAACAAAGACTGTAAGTTCTGATAATTTGAGAGTTGTATCTCCAACCCCATCACAGTTATTCAAAGCCAAACTTAGAAAAAAAGTTGAAAAAGTGACTTTTTAAAAATTTATAACAATTCAAGGGTAAGTACGTCACAATTAATATTTTTAATGATAAACCTACTAGCATATATCTACAAATTAAATAGTAATTCAAACTGTATAATCCACTCCTACTATTAACAAAAAAGTTCAAACATTTAAACTTCAATCGTAACTTTTTTTTTAACTTTGATTGTAGTTTTACCTTAAAAAGGATAGAGATATGTAAAATAATAACGAGGTTTATTTTTACCTTGAGAAATTGCAAACAAAATTCCTTTTGTTTCATCTTTCTAGGATAAATACTTTAATAGTTATAAACTTTTACGTAAATCTTTACATACAAAAAACTGGGCTCGCCAACATTCTAAAAATGGCCACCCGAGGTAAACCGCTTGAGATAAAAATTTGAAAAAAAATAGTTTTAATGTTTTAAGACATGAGGGAAAGAACTAGGAAAGTTTTAATTTCTTTTAAATTGGTCACGCAACCAACTTAGTTTTTTGGGCCAGTTCAAATAGATTGACCCTCTTGTTTTTTATTTTGTGGGAGGATAATATTTCTGTTTTGTCAGCACTTAAAATTGACCAGATTCGTCCGCAAGTTCCTCGTATTATTTCCATTGCACGGTTTTCATGGAAGTTTCCTCGAAATTCTATGCAAAATATATTTCGCCCTTGTCTTTCAACTGATATATAACTCCAAAATGCTGTTATTATTCCTTCGAAGATTTAGCATCGCTAAAATAGCCATGAGATTAATAATAGTACTTTCGGAAATGATTTAAAAAGTCAACATTAAAATATAGTAAGATTCATATCCGGAAAAACGTCCCGTGAAAAGAATCAAAACTTGACTGATGCGCGTTTAATTTGTAATTTTTCACGATTTCCAATTTATAAATTATTGGTAAAATGTTCCTACTAGGTCCAGGAAGAATTGATTTCCATTTATGAACACCCGAAATGCGACGGGAATCGCGTATTTGTGCAAAAACTAAGTTAATCTCACTTTCCCCCATAACACTCTGTGGGGACTTGAACAAAGATGGCGGAATTCTCAATTCCCATAGTGGAAATGCATGCGACGACTCAACCCTATGAGGGAGTAGTGTTGAGATCGGCCATCCAGAGAACTCTGCATTATAAAACAAAAATTTTCATGCTTAGTAGGAATGCTACGAGTTATCTTCCCCACAAAAGGTAACTTACACCAGCGGGTGGGCATGTCAGTTTTGTAGAGTAAAAAGGAAGTAATTACGTTAATAGCCTTCTCTTTAAACCGTCGTCACCTTGAAATTTTCTGCACTTCATCACATAATCATTCTTGTTTAGCACAACAATGCCATTCCATTTGTAAGCTTTCGTGAATATTATGTCAGATAATACACTCATCTTCTTGATATTGCCATGATGTGAACTTACGTAAGACCCTACACCCGGACAGACAAATCCAGGCAGAGCTTAGAAAGACAGCGACCACCCAGAACTCTTTCCCACGGCACACAAGCATTGTGTATCAAACATGAATCCACCTCCTCCGAGACTACACAGCTTAATAAACACGCGCACGAAAGACCCTCCCAATCAGACTCGTGGTTTCACATGTCACAGCATCATGCCATAAATTAGCACCGTAATCTAAGCGGGCTCATATCACCACTGCATTTACAAGTTTTCTGTTTCCCATTTTATGCAACGCTCTGTCACCTTGTAAATATACCAATATCTCGTGCTAATTGTAACGTAGAGTTATCTCCTGTAACACGCGTTGCTGAAAATAATAGCTACGGTAAAACTATGATTTTAAACTTACTTGAAAGGGAGTAGAAAAAGAAGGAAATTAATTTCGCCATTTCCTTGTTACCCTCCAAAATTGACGCGTCCAACCACTGGTGAACGTTACCTTTTATGGGGAAGATAACTTATAGACTATTAGAAATAAAACCCAGAGATAAGATGACACGCTGATTCTATGAGCCTTTAATAGTGGGGAAGATTCTCTGTAATTCCAAAGGCAAATGATCTTCTGAACTGAAGTGTACGCTCAATTAAGTGGACTTGATCTTTGTGGAGAAAGGTGGTTCTTCTTCTAACTTTACGAAACATCCTCTGGAATGTGTTCATAACGGTTGTTTTAAACGTAATATCATATGTTTTTAAGGTAAATGAGAATATTTGGAGAGTTTTGGAGGTGTTTGACATTATAAATACATTCAATATGTATTTTTTAAACAAGCATGTATTCGAAAAAACTATCCCCGTTGTTGTCCGTTGCCCTACCTCCCAAAAGTGGAGTGAGAGGCACCCAACCCATTCATTCCCCTTGACTTATTTTTGTTAACTTACATATTGACTACTTCGTTTTTTTTTGTCTTGTATCGAGTTGAATGCCTCATCATATTTGAGATTTTATAAAACGGCTATTCCGTGGGTAGTGTGGGCATGCATGCAATTTTCATTTGCTCTCTAAGGCTTTTGTCCTAATACGTTTAGCAGTATTAATAGCATGTATTGCATGCATCATGTATAACTATGGTATCTCAGGCAGTGGCGTAACTATGGGGGGATGAGGGGGATAGAACCCACCCCCCCACCACAGAACCCTAAAAATAAAATAAAAAATTCGTATCACAGCAATCCTACTTGTTTGAAATACAGTAATTAAATGTTTTAGTTTTAATTTGGCCTACCTAATTTATTCAAATTGGTAGTTTATTTGCATAAGTAACGAATTAACGTGTGGTGTGCTATTCAATCCGATCCATCCTCTCCCCCAAAACCAATTCCTATTACAGCCTAAGTTACAGCCACTGATCTCAGGGCATTTATGTTTATGCAATATAAATTGATACTCATAGTTTCTATAACATTGCTAGCATATAGTGTGGTGCAAGTTGGTGAAACTTCGCCTACTGACAGCTACTTACAGGATTTGCTAATGCATGATTAGTCGTAGTTTCAATAATATTTGTAGGATATAGTGAGGTGCATGGTGGTGAAAATTCACCCCTACCACATACCCTTGAGGTGGCTTACTAGGTTCAATTTATACGTAGGCCACTTTCTGCCTGTTTTTCCTTCCTTGAGTCATTCACAGCACTGCCCCCAATTCCCGAGAGGTTTGTTTTGTTCCTAAATTTATCTTCTCCCTCTCCTGACCCCATCCAACCTTTTTTACCCCTCCCCTTTTATTACCCCCAAAAAGTTAAAAATCAAAATTAATAAAATACCAAAATTAAGAGCAAGGCTGTAAAAATTGAATCAGAAACCCCGGATATTGTGAAAATCCTCAAGAAAAGCGAAGTACTGGAGAGAAATAATCTCTGCATTAAGAGGCAGGAAAAATATAAACCACGTATGGCTGCGTGCGGAGTCGAGCGGTTGATTACCGTCGCCCACCTGGAGTCAAAATCAGAATAATATGTTGCCTGGATGCCACGTGAATGCTCTCTTTAAATATGGACAACAATAGGCAGAGAGAACTGGTTGGGCAGTGGAAGTGGACTCAAATACTAGGAAGCAGCTATTAAATAGTAAAAAAAGTATTCATTGGTTTTAACTCTTATAGGGTACATGAATATTTAAAACATATCCGGTGCTACAAATGTCAAGCTAAGGTCAAACTAGGTCATATGGCTAAAAATTGTAGATCGGAACACATCTTCAGTGGAATCAGCGCAGGGCAGCACGATACAAGAGAAAACATGCAGCATAAATCATTAAAAAATCTAAAATCGAGGATCGTAATCATAAACCAAATTATAGTACATGCCAGGCATTCCAGAGAAGTTTGAAGAATATAATAGATCATGGCGACGATTAAGGATGACATAATGAGAGTAGGTCAAACCAACTTGCATAAAGCAAGATTCAGCACTAATGAAATGAAAAAACTAACTATAGATGGGCATTGGATATAATGTTGGTGCAGGAACCATACTGAACCATAACGCCCAAGAGAGTAAATAGAAAATACATGAATTGGGCCTCAAACCCCTAATAACTCTGTCAAATGCGAAATCCTCTTTACTGTCAGGCATCATCATATTTACTGAATATTACCATTACCGTAGCCTCGAAGGATGGTGTGAACACAGCTATCGAGGAGCTCTCCAATATCCTCGCAAAGTTGGAGAACAACAAAATAGTCTTAAGGCTGGACTCAAGCTGTAAAAATGACTTATGGTTTAGCTCCTCCACTGACCACCGAGGCAAATGCTTCGGGGATTTCATCATGACTAAGGATATTTACATCATTAAGGAACCAGACCACCCCTCAATATTTTCATCTCCTAACAAAGAGTCAAATATCGATCTTACTTTTGCACTAATCACATTACAGATCAGAACATCCGGGCCAACTACTTCGGTTTTCTGTCCGCTAAGGTTCAATCTCGAGGCGGCTTACTGGAAAAAATACATTTCAGTAACCCATACAAATATGTGGGACTGTGAGAAGCTACTTAGGGATCCAACGATCCCAAATAAGGACAAATGAATCTTCGCATTAACAAATACCCTTGTTGAGGCGGCTAATAATTGCTTCCCAAAGGTAACTCCAAGAAGAGACGGTGTCACATGGTAGAGCAACAGGCAACTGAAGTACATATGTAGGAAATTGAGAAGAATTTGCCGAAGAAGTAACATTGAATAAAATTGACGTGTCAACCGACGTCGGTACTATGAATGTCTTCAAAGGTATGATGAATAATTAAATAAAAGCAAAGAGAAAACTTGGAGGAGAATCCCTGGGGATTCATTTATAAACTATCAAACTCAAAACTTAAAATTCCATCAACATTATCATCAGGAACTGATGAAGATGGCAACCCTATTTTCATTGAAGAAACAACGGCAAAATTCTTAAACATTCTAGTCCCAAATGATGACCAAACCAATGAAACAACAATTGAGAGCAGATGGAGTCAAAGTTGGAACAGCCAAAGACGTCAAATTAAAGAAACTTGATGTGGAAACCGCCATTGTTTCAAATAAGAAAAACATCCCCCTGCCGCGATGGATTAAACGGACGATTTATTGTAGAAACCGGGATTTTCATAACTGAATACCTCACTACAGTTTTTCAACATTGTGTGCGTCCAGGATATTTTCCCAACACCTGGAAGATTGGCACCTTGTATGCAATCCTAAAATCTCTGGGCAAGGATCCTACTGATATAAAATCCTACCGGCCTATCACCTTGTAACCAGAGCTTGAAAAAGCTCTGGAAAGAGAAATCAACGGCAAAATCAATGAATTTTTTGGCAACTACCTACACCATCCAAGCCAATTTGGGTTTGTAAAGGACTCTCAACTACTTACGCAGAACAAAAAGTTATTAATGAAATAAGAACTCTAAATTTCAAGTATGTCCTGACTGTCTTCGTAAACTTCAAGGCGGCTTTCGATTCTGTCTGGTGGCCAACGTGCCTACTGGAGCTAAAAAGAATCGGGACTCCAGCCAATCTTGTCAAGCTTATCAGAAATTATTTCCAAAACTGGAAAAAAAATCCAGAAGAAAAACTTTTCACTGGAAAAAGCCATTAGCAAAGGAGCCTACAGGGATCAATACTTGGTCCCTTACTTTGGAATGTGACTATGGAAATCTTTTAGGGTCTTCTTTGGAAAACGTGGGCCGCAGATTGTAATATCACTGCAT
This sequence comes from Pyrrhosoma nymphula, assembly GCA_963573305.1. NCBI lineage: Eukaryota > Metazoa > Arthropoda > Insecta > Odonata > Coenagrionidae > Pyrrhosoma > Pyrrhosoma nymphula. The sequence goes on from OY754332.1 coordinate 109,481,121, forward strand.
GCGTAGATTATAATCTAGCTATCACCATCGCGGGAAATTCAAGAGTGTAACTGGAAACGAAAGTCGAGGCTTACATGCAAATGCTATCCACCTGAGGCCGTACCAAAAAGTTAAAGATCCCTACCAACAAAACAGTCTATACCTGTTTTGGAAAGCAAATTCAAAGGAATCCCACCGTCAAAATCCGTGTGAAGAACCTAAAAGAGTCCAAATTTTCAAGTATCTCGGAATCCAACTAGACGATAAATTAAAATCTAAATTATATTTCGTCCAAAGTCAAAGTTGTTTTCAATAATATAAGAGGGCACTGTAAAAATATCTACACCATATGAGCTAAAAATCTAGTTACCATGTACAAAACGGTCATAGTTCCAATCCTCAGATATGGAGTTGCAATATGGAGGGAGAAAATTAACCACAGTAGGATTGTCAGAGAGTTACATGAAACCCAGAGATGTTTCCTGCTGGCAAGTTTCAAAAAGCTATAAGATGACAAGTACCGATACACTTCCAGTAATAACGAGAATAACCCTCATTAAGTACTCTATCCTCAAAAGGAGAGTCATATTCGACCTCAAGAGAAATAACGAAGCTAGATATTCCGACCTGGGGTTTGAGCCTGCTGAAAAATGGAATAGTATCCGTGAAAGAATTGTGACAAAATCATTTATCAAATGGCAAGAAGATTGGAATGAGACTGAAATGGGAAAAGCAACAAGGGCATACTTCCCGAATGCGAATATAAGAACAAGCTCCCCTCTAGACCTAGATCAAGAACTATGTGAAATATTAACTGGACACTGAAGTTTCAAGAGCTTCCTGCTCAAGATTGGTAAGCTCAAAGCAGATGAATCTAACTGCCACAAAGACAAAGACAGCCCTGAACATCGAATCCTGACTTACGAACTCTATCGAGAAGAAAGAAGAACACTAGAACAACCAATCAAGTCTGGTAGGACAATTAGGTCTTGGTCTATACGATATTGAAAAAACCTTAACAATGGGGCAATTCACCATCAAAGAGGCATAAAAATTCTTTCTCAGGGAAAAAGAAGAGAACCTTGAGTAAAATATGATGGAAACTGTGGCATGAGCTGGATTTCTATGTTAGATTAATGGCCTCAGTAGAGTATCATGATTATTGACTGATTCAATGGCACCTCGTGCAAAAACAGTGGTTTTAACCATTACTTTGTCTTATAATGTTGTTAGAAATCATTATTATCTATTCGAGATGAATTAAAGAGGTCGTTTGATCATAAAACCATTTAGCTTATTTGTTTAAACTTCCACTGTTATACAGCGGGCTTCATGTGCAGAGCCTGCAAGTGTGCCTTCATTTTGTTGAAGTTGTGGTTATGCTATAAAAATTATGTTGAATAAAGGCGGAATTATTTTCATCTGACTTTAGTACACTGTTTTTCTTTTATTTCTGGTTTGATTAATCATAATCACTGAAATAATTTATGCATGTCATTTTACTTGAAAGTTAATGACCTCTGTTGCGTACTAAGTCAAACCGACAAGACTAATAGAGGACTAAAAGCGTTTATAATCCTTGAATATCATTAAAGTTATGGATGTTAAAAATTGAAGGTTAAAACTATGTTGGCATTGTTCAACTGCATATATTAAACCTAAGATATCTAATAAAACTGACAAAGAAGAAAGGAAAAGCGAAGAAGACGGCGAGACCGGAACCAGGACCACGGGACCAGGAAAGGAAAGGATGTATATCAATGTATAGCAAGAAGGAAGAGAAGCGCAGAGGAAACAAAATGTTGTAAATAGTAGATCAAAGACTAAAAGAACAAATCTTCCAAATCTTTTTTTAAATCATAATAATTCAATGCAGTATGAACAACAAATTCAAGGTAAACAGTCTAAAGTCAAATGTACGTATCATTAATTGGAAACATAAGGGGTTAAAAGACAAAAGCTACCCCTAGTCACTGTGGACGACTTGAAATTGAAATTAAACGATCTTTTTGCACATAAACAGGAGAGAATCGAAAGGTTCCCTTCAATTTTTTTACTCCCAAATATCGATTCTCCCCGGGGAGGTCGAGATACAGAAGTATTTCAAAGCTATCAGTTCTAGTACCTATCCTCCTAATATTATCAGCATGTTTAAATCAAACGAGGTGGCAAGGGAGCGACTTTTGTTTAAGTACAGATCTGAGTGAAACTTTTCATACGTGTTCTTATTAGTTATATATATTGCTTAAAGTGAAAAATATGCATCATACCAATTTGGTTTTTGGATAGTTCAATGATGTTTCAACCCGTAGCTTTATAGCACACGACATATATTTCGTAATAACTCGATTGCATACGTTAAGATTTTATTCTAAACGCGAAATGATATTTTTATAATAGTTTCCAATGCTGCTGACAAATATTAAGGTGTCACGCCGAGTCCAATATTCGAAACAAACATTTGTCAATATATTTTTCGTCTAAATTTCGAATACTCCACCGAAAACCCAAGTCAAAACAAGCGTTAATTAAGGCAAACATAAAATATAATTGTCGCATAATTTCCATGACTGCGTTAACAGATGTACTTAAATAAATTCAGTTTTAGAAATTTTTTCAAACTACTTGAAAAATTATTAAAATGTGCACTCAATGGCCCACGATTACCGCTCCAGCCACCTTAATTTTCTTGTTGGAGTTAGGGACAAACTGAGCTGCAAATTTCTAGAATTCCTGCTTTCTTTGTTTTTTAGTGAACCTCCCATTCTATTTAATCCAGCAAGTCAACAAAGTTTTGCTTTTCACAAGGGTTTTTGGTTTATCTGACGGATCTTCTTCGAAATTAACCTACTCATTTCCTTAATTCTTTCTTTGATGGGTACCAAGTCCTTACAGCTTATTCTAAGTGCAGCATTACCAACGTAAAATTATATTGGACAATGAACTTCTCATGAAAATTTACCTACCACCCGTCCAGTGAACCCAATTTTTTTCAAGACTGACTCTCACATTCCTCCCTTTCGCGCGTTTCCGGAGATTTTTGAGGCGAAAGTGACCCCTGAATACCGCAAATTTAAAATGGTTTCGCATTTTGTGAATAACTTGTTGCTTTCCATTACCTTTTACTACTGAAGCTCATGAGTATATTTATTATCATTCAATTCTTAGCCTCAGTACTATAAGGATGAACAGTTTTCCATCGCGCAGTTTGAATTTAGGTACTACTAATGTCATTCTTGCTCATTAGAACTCAAAATAATATTACCCTAAGTACTTTTCTTGGTCTTAAGCATTCGAATATTGAGGTACTACATTGTAGCTACGCAATGGTAATCATTTATCCTTATATTAGGAATTTTATTTAAAGGTCCCTAAATTTTCGCTTCCAATTTTGACGCAAGAAGTCCGAGGTCGTATTGTTTAAATATTTTTCGATCCTAAGATAAGTTGACGAAAGCCCTCTGTTCTACACAGTCCCCTACCGATTTCTCTATGCTCTTGTAGCTCTTTTTTCCCGTTATACCAGATCTAAAGCATTCGAAGCGTATTAGACCCTCGATGTAAATCCTCGATCTTCCCTACGAGGCTTTCATTTATATTGCCCCATCTTTCATACAAATTCTTTGTCTCATAAAGTGTGCCCTATCCACCTGGACCTAGTCTTCCTGATCGTGCTTCATATGGTTTAGAGATGGATTGGTTAAGTATCGAGCCAAATAATCAGCGAGTATTAAAACCAACTTTTTTTATTTCAGGTGCGTAGTTATTAACTCTTCTGAGTAATTATGCACAGACACATAATCAAAGAGCTTGTTTCCCGCTAAAAAAACATGTTAATAATAACGGTGGTGATCAATGAACTCTAGTAAAATTAAAAAAGTTAAGCGATTATTTCTTGCCATATGCCGCATTTAGCTTTATCGAAAGTATATAAAACATTATCCTAGCGAGGCATTTTAGGCAATTATTAGGAAAACCTTTTGATAGTTTGGTAACTATATTCAAACAGGTTCTTGATCGACAAACGAGACCTGGCATCAAATTACGTGAAATAGTAAGACTAAATAAAATGAAGTAATAAAATGGATGATAAACGCTCACATTGGCTTTTTATTGCCATGTGATTTATGAGTTTAAGATGAAAATGCCAATCAACTGCCACCTATTTACCAATAAGTTGTATACCATTGTGCGATCCCCTCCGCATCACAAACGACAGCCACTTTCATGGTACGCAAGGTGCTATTTATTTGAGAGTCATGCGATCCAGATAAATCACCAAAGAAAATCTTTTCACCAGGAATATGCATTCTTAAATTTCGTATTTTTTACACTGTGATAACAGTGTATTCTAGTGGTTTACGAATTTATGCAGCTATCAGTTATGATTATCTTTTTAAAAGAAAATTTACGGTTCTAAACTAAGCAAAGTATAAGACCTTTTACCTCTTTTATTCTCTTTAATACTACTGAAAATTATATTATTCTATTTTTTACTACCTCTATGGCATAATGGTTTTCAGCTAAGATTTCAACAGAAGCTGCATTTACATTAATTTTTGCATTTTTGTATTTTCTCCTAGGTCTTACATGCCATAATAGCCTTTCTTTTGAACATTCTTCCATGAGATCGGCAATTGGAAATTTTAGGTCTACTATTTATAAACAGATAACGATAGAAATTCGAGTGTTCAGGCATCTCGGAGGCGACGCTTTCTATCTCTCAACATGCCTTCCAAAAGTACTTCAACCTCTTTCGCATTTTCCCAAAATTCTCTAATCACCCCCTCCTATATCCGGTCCTCTCTCAATGTGTCCCCCAGCCTCTTCCGTAGCTTTCTCCGAATCTCCGCCACTAATTTCCTTTCCTGCCATTCCATATCATAGCACTTCCTCGTTTTTCTTACTCACTACCCAGCTCACCCTCTTCATTCAACTCCAGGGGGGTTGTGTTTGAAACACTCGAGATTATTTCAATCACGTAACTAATGAGTCACGTGGTACAATCACGAACGGTTCGAGATTTTGGTGTGTTTGAATCACTCTTAAAAATCTCACGCAGCCTTCCCGATCGAGTTTCTATCGCCGAAATATTGTTGATCGTGCAATATAACCTTATTAGAGACGAAATAAACAGCATATCGTTAAGTTGCCATATCGCTTCTTTCACTCCCTAGTAACCATCTTGAAATATATAAATATTATTTGTTTATTATTATAACGTCCTTGACAATGACGTAAAACATCGAAACCGGTCGCACAAACCTATATTTAATAAAACAAAGTGGAACACTGCAAATAAATTTCATTAATATGAATGAATTCCACCACATCTGCCCTAATACAACTTTATTTAGTGTTAAGTTACCCATCCGAAAGTTTCAAACACACCAAAATCTCGAAACTTTCGCTATTGTACCACGTGACTCCTTATAAGGAGTCACGTGGTACGTGGCACGTGGTACAGGAGACCATAGTTACGCGATGGGAATTATCTCGAGTTTCAAACACAACCCTCCAGGGGGTGCGATCATGATTCTCCAAAACACAACCGCTCGCGTTATTTTTCAAGAGAGCGAAAACGTGATCTTCACTCTTCAAATGTTTTCAGGTGCTTTAAATATCTAGTTTTCATTGATTCATTGCGTTCCGAGGACAGTAACTGTGAGCATTGCCCTTCCTCTGCGGTTTGCGTTTTGGAAAACGATAACGCGAAAGAAGGAACCGTGACCCCACTCCAGATCCATTTCTCAAAGTCTTAGACTGTCATTCTCTTCCCGCAGTGACCAAGACTCCTTAAAGATTCCTTATGTCTCAGCTTTAAAGCCCATGGTCATCCAAAAACCTCCCTAGACACAGGAGCGTTTCCACCGGCTCTATTTTATATCCTCCCACATTTATTTTTAGCCCTGCCTTTCTACTCCTGGAAAATCTCATTATCTTCGCCTTCTTATGACTTATCTTCACCCTATGAGTTTCACATTGTACCTCTAATGCTTTCATCATCAGTCTTAGTCCTTGGCCGATGGGATAATTTACGTATGGTATAAAACCAGAAGATTCCTGCGAAATTGAGTGGAATTTGTGCATGATGAAGAACTAAACCGCGCAATTTTCCACAAAAAAGTATAATTTACTTTCGACCCGGGTTTAATGCTTACACACCTGAAGATGATGTGTGAACTTTGAAACCTGGGTCGAAAGAAAATTTTATTTTTTTGTGGAAAATTGCACGGTTTATTTCTTCATCTTGACGTATGGTCATCCGAAAACCTGATTTTACCAGGCTCCCTCCAACTCTTAACTCCCATTCCCATCGATTCCCACGATTTTTTATTCGTATTTTCCGAGCATACGTGAAAACAATCATATTTAGTACTGATCACATTTCTAACACCGCAATAGACTCCGTTAAACTGTCCGCATATTAAAAGGGCAATTTACGGAAAAATGTCACCCTCCCATTTAACCCCGTCAGTTAAGCTCACGGTCTCCAGAAATGTTGCATGACTTATTAAAAGGGACATTGTTTTCGCATAAATAAGATGTTTATTGCTAAAAAAATATGAAACAAAAATACGAATATAATCAAACGCACCGAGTGTACATATTAAAATATAACTACCCGCATAAAATTCGATGCTTAAAAGGCGTCCAAAAAATAATAACACGATGTAGCATTTATGCTACACGAGGACTGAAGAGAGCTTTTTCATGCGAGACCATGGAGAGTCACTTCTTCCGTCATAAACCATTAAGCTCAATCTCAAGTGACATTTCTTTGCCATGACCTAAGGCCACGATGCCCCAAAGAACTTTCAACATGCCTTCAATTCTCCTGTTCAACTGCGCTTCATCCACCTCATCAATCAAAATGTATTTCTGTATCTCGATAATTTTTTTCTGACCACTGATCACATCAAAAAATTATTTGGCAACAACTGGCTGCCCTATAATTTTTTACATATGTGATTCACCATACGCCAACGCTAACGCTGGAGAATTCCCGTCTCAACTACGTACACTAGGATTGTTTTCCACTGGAACTACTCTGAACCTCTTCTGGAATAAAAGATTCTGACATATCTAGTCAGTCCCCTACATGCCAGAGTTAACAAGCAAACACATAGTTAAGATTTCTTTGTCCTTGAAAACGGTGCTGCTCTGGCAACAACATGTACAGCAGCATATATATGGAGGAGCCAGTCATCAATTGCAAAACCATCTACCTTCCCGCTCTTTCTGCGACTGCCGTCGGTGAGATAAGTCCCGAATCTTAGCTGTTTCCTAAATTTCCTTTTCTATCCCCATCACCTATGCTACACTCAATTCATTTATCACGTATTTTAAGTCCACTGTTTATTTCTTTTCTATTTATTTTCATGACAATGGTAATGAGGATACATTATACAGGAATTTTCCATAGTTTAAATATAGATAAGACTACCAGTAGGTTTCTTTTTCTATATGGGAAGTAAAGCAACACAGAAGGGCAATTTTTTGGAAGACATTAAATGCAGAATATTGCAAGGAAAGGGGGCCTCTATCAGGATTGGGGAACTGGAATCAGCTAGGAGCCTCAAGACGGAAATCGGGTAAATATTTGCAAATAATTCATGTGGACCATTGTGTTATACGCAATCAAAACGTTGACTTCGAAAGAGAGAGAGATAAAAACTTTGAAGGCTTTGAAGCATGGCTGTGGTGAAGAATGGAGAAGACTGAATGGAAGAATATAATTAGGACTGAGGATTGACGAAGAAAGAAGAATTATGTGAGAAATGAAAAAGAGGAAGGCCAATTGAATAGGACATATTTTAAGGAAGAATGGTTTATAAAAGTTCGCCAAAGATGAGAATATAGACGGCCAGAGAGGAAGGTGGTGGTTCGGAATACAAACGGATATTAAGGAAGGAAGGAGTTACGCGGAGATGAAGAGAGATGCCCAGGACAGACTATTGTGGAGGCCTCACCACCGTTGAAACCCTCCTGAAAACTGCAGTACTGACGATGATGAGTTTCTTTTCTGACGATTAAACTATACAGTTCTGCCCACATCACTCAAACTAATAAGTAATAATACTTACGTTTCCACAGCGGTCATCCTTGATTCCCCACAATATACTGTCCAACTGCGGCCACCGCATTAACAACTCAAGATGAAAATGTATGAGCCATTCCGGTCTCAGTAGTCCTTAAGGTGTAACTGCCCTTCTCGCTTCCTTGGCAAAATGCCTATCCACATGCGCCAAATGTCAAGTCTCGCCTTTACATTGTTAACAAAAACCTCGCGTCACCTTTTTCCCTGAAATTCTAAAGCCTTTATGAGCGCAATACATCCCATTTCACACGACGAAAAGAACTAAAAAGCGGTCACAAAAAAACCACGTTCTGCATCAATGCCATGCAATAGAAAATTAGCATTAACTGGACTGCTACCCGAACATTGGAATTAGTGGATACCGACGACTAGCTTATCGTAAAATAGCAACCACATTGTAAGCATCCTAATCTTATATCAAAGCTCTTCCTATCCATTTTATCTTCCAACTCTACTCTTATGGTTATAATCTAAGTCTGATTATTTGGTGTCGTTAAATCAAATAGCCACTTAAGCCACTCATAATTCTTCTAACAACATTCAATTGCACTTAAATAGCATTTTTTGTTTCAATTTAGCCAAGTTACACCGATTTATGTGACTGTGGATGAGCCTTAATTCTCTGCAGCTAATGATACATCAGTTTTCATATCAATTTTTCAAGGATAGTTGGTGAATGTCGACTGCTTCTAGACCGGATTTGACCACTGCTATATTATGAGTCGGTTACTAAATACTCAACCCAGAGGAATGGTTCTTGAAATTTTAACGGTGGGAAATTCACGCGAAGTGCGCCATATCCCATTAACAATCGAAAGAGAACAGGATGTTTCGTGCACCAGGTTTTCTGCTGCACACAGTGGTATTTTTATTTTTGAGTACTATCTCGACATAGCACAGCGTCTATACATTTATTTTAGTGTGACTGAGCTTATAATCTGAAGACCACCCAATGATTTTGGTGGATATTAGACGGAACCGTGCATCACGAATAGACTGGACTGAATATGGGTTTAACAAGGATCCAGAGGTCTTTGTAGAAGAATTGGTGCGGCACCGTAATGATTTATCTTGACATAGTTCACAAAAAATATTTTAAATTTAAATAAGATTATATGACGTCACTGGAAAACTTTCACGTGACAGCTGTTGTTGTTGCAACAATTTTAGCAAAACAAAACAGACTTTACTCTAGTGCACCACATCTCTTCTTTAATTCCATTGATGAACAATATTTTAAGGCTAGGTAGTCAGAGCACCATTCAATTTGCCTTCTACGGTAAGGTACAACTTCGAGACGTAATTTTGTATTGCATTTTTGAGCCAGTAAGGAGCAAAAAATACATTAAATGCTACAAATACTCATACGAAAGTCCTTCTAGCAACGTTTCATCCTAAAATAAATTTACTATGTTAAAAGCTTACATTTTAAATTAGGGCTTTCGAAAGGTGGCTTTGAAGAAGGATTGAGAGGATCAGCTGAGTACAGAGAAAGGTGAACAAGATCTTGAATAAGGGGCCATTCTTGTAAGGGGTTCATCTTACATTGTCTTATGTAGGGAGGGGGACAGGGAGTCTGGAACCAATTTACGTAAGATTTTTGTCCGTCTTGAAACATTGTATCTATCGTTTCCAAATTAAATTTAGTATTGACATAAAGCGTCCACTCGTTAATGGCGAATCTTCCGTAATCTCACCACGACACCAATTCTATCGCGTGACTGGCTAGTTTCATTTCCTCCATGCTTAATGAATGTGGTACTCCAACACTGCATAATTATACGATATCCAGTGCTCATAGCTGTACGATGGCTTCTATGGAAAGATGAAACTGCAGAAAGCGAGCATTTAACGTAGAGTGGATACAAATACTGAACGTATTGCGTAAGACTGAGAGGGAGGGGGGTGTCAAAAAATGGTCTTATGTAACAGGTACTTGAACTAATGTGCAAGAGGAAAGCAGGTGGGTGGGGGAATTTGACGGAGGCAGAGGAAGTACTTTAATGCAGCGAAGGGGAGAGGTGCAGAGCACAAAAAGCTTATCTCCTAACCCCGCAGTAGAGGCGATGCGTGCCCATTTCGCGGAGCCATATTGGCATCAATGTCAATCGGGTTGCATAGCTTCCAGACTCCTGGTCTCAGCCATCCTACCTTCTGCCGGAGATATAGCCGCGAAATTGAACAACTTTCTTTTGTCTATAACCAAGGAATGGAAAGAGGGCAGAGAAAAGTCACTTCGTGGAATGCGTCGTACTAGGAGATTAACTATTCCAGGTTGAGGCCAAGAGTACTGTAAAATTACAAGCATTACCTACATTACAATGTTTCCAAAATATGTTCTTCAAGTGAAGAAACCTCTCGGTATTTCTTCACGTTCCCGGCAAGATAGATCATTTTGTAGCAGTGAGCAGTCGCCCCCGGCTGAAATACGGTCGGCGCACCGGCTCAACTGCCTTGCCCCTGGCATTCCTACCACTTGTAAACGACGCAACCCGCACCGCTTGATGCCAATATGGCGCAACGACATGGGCACGCCTTGAGCGCGAGATCCTGTGCTCTGGTGGGAGAGGACAGTAGATGGTAGGCAACGCTGCCAAACAGAACTGCATTTAACTAGAGAGGGCAGGAAAGCGAACGCAGGGCGTTTCATAACAGCGTTCACGATCCAAACACAGGTGGATCCAAACATGTTCATAGTGTTCATAATCTATCCAAGAAGCCCATCGGAAAACCAAAGGCAGAAAGTTGGTGCAAATAATGGATTGAGCATTTATAAGTTAGTACCTAAGATTTGAGACAATAGGAAACCTGGTAGTCTAGCACGGAGACTACCTTACTCCCCCATGTGGAGCTACGGTGTAGAGAATTGACTCTTCCACTGAAAAGGGTTTTTTATGCAACTTTCACAAAGTTTCGCGACCACTATGATGCACTGTTGAAGATGAAGATTGATGAAAGAATGTATGGCAAGAAAAGTAAGAGGTAGAAGAATACGGTAGATACTGAAAGCCATGAAGGAGTTTAGGTGATATGAAGAGGAATGGGGATAGTGAAGTGTAGAGGAATGAAGATAGTTTATGACACATGTAATAATTCTCAACATAATGGAATTAAAATGGACCAAGGGCCATGAAGGGTAGGTGTAAAGCAGGATCAGACCATGAACCTACCAATTCATAGGTAGAAAGCCTAGAATGACCTCGCAAAGAAAGCGTTTCCACTAGATTTTGCTGGTGAGAGGTGCCAAAAAATATCTTTTTTTCCCTTACAGTTACCAAGTTCAGGGGTAACTTGACAGGATTCATTTCCGAAACATTTGTCATGCATGTTGACATCCATTGACAAGTTTCCCTCTAAGGATCAATCTGGATTTGGATGCAATAAATTTTTCCTGGCCCGCCTGACCATTGCCCATTTTTTGTATGACTATCACATACTATAAATTATCAAATCAACACAATTCAAGGCCCCTATTTACAACATTTAACAAACACCATTCACTATCTTATAATTTCCATGTGCATACGATACACCTGAGATTCTCCCTTAAAACTCAGAACTTTATATAAAATGGTTAGTAGAAATTTACATTGAATGGAAGCCTTTCACTTCTTCATATGTATAGGAAAGGATTCCACTGTCCGGGTGAAAATGACACCAGCTAAAGCAGCACCAAGGTCCATTTTGTACACAGCTTGGTGCATAAAATTAGCATACAACACTAAATCTATGCAAAAATAGAATTGATACTGACCTGTGATTGAGATGTGAACACGGCCATCCCCCCATTCCAAAACATTAATGGTGGCCTTCAGGAGGTAGTCACTCAAAAATATATTTAATGGGTTAGAATTGACCGCTTTTGGTATTTAACCCGTTACAAGATCACTTTTTACAATCATTCCTCAAGAGAGGCCCAAATATTTTATGTTTTACTACATTTTTACACAGTGACCTTCAAGTAAAAATGTACCAAACTGGTATCTATATACACATCAACATACGGGATAGGAATGGAGCACCTTTACAAAGCTACATTTTTGTAAATATGGAACCAATACTTCATTAAAATACCATTTTATTCATCACAATAGTTTCAAAGAATGGTAGATATCAAGATGATGATAGGTACTCATTAACAGCCAATATTCATTTCGCAAAATGAACAAATATCACATGGTACAGGAAGCATGAAACACTTTTTAAAAAAGCATCACTTTTCATTCAGGACATTCAACACAGGCAATTATGTCCCGAGCTAAAAAAAAGTGAACTTCAGTCACTTTGAATATAAGCACTTGGTGGGATTGACAGGTGGCCATAATCCCAGAATTAATTCACCCACTAGGTTACATACACTTGTGACTCACATTAAGGAAATGTATACATCAATATCATGATCACAGGACCAATGAAAATATTATGAACATGATGCTATGTCAAGAATATTTACAAAAGCACACTAAAGATCACTTTAATCATGAGTAATTACAAATGGAAAATTAATGGGTACATTCAAGGAAAATCACCACGAGGAATACTTAGTAACTTTTAATCATAGCTCATATATGTGAAATTATCTCTCATTTTAACCCTACCAACTTAACTTTTACACCTCTTAAGCAACAGTCATCAAAATCCCTCTTATTACAACCTGCGCTTTTTAGCTAAATGCCTAATTGTGTCTGATGTTACCACAAATGGAGGGGTCATGAAATTGATCTCAAAATGAAAATGTCACAGCCTTAATGTTCAATGCAGAGGAAAATGTCGCTGCTCTATTAACACTATGAATTGTTTGGATTAGTTTGCCACCATGGCGAAAGCCACATCTGTCATCAAAATCAAAAAATTCCAAAGAGCTTCATTGACGTAGTGTCTACAGTAAAAATGAAAGCACGCATTTGGTGAATTTCCACCATGGGTTTATGACTAGCATGATAAATGGCAGATGGCCAATACCATGAACTAATCCTCAGGCAAGAAAGAGATAAAAGAAGTGCTTCAAGAGCTTGTCCCATACACCCCACCGCTTTCACAAATCTCATTGAGTAACTTGGTACCAAGTTGCAAATTATCAGGAGACTGGAAAGTAGCACATACAACACCTAACATTAATAGTGGAAGCAAACAGCAGCAAAGAAACCACTCATCGAGTAACATAGATATTATTAGCTAGCAAAATTCTAGGGCACTTAATTGTAACTAATATTGTGTGCTTCCCAGATAGTCCCACCTCCTACAACAACAATCAGAGCTGTGTAAGAGTAGGCCATTTGAAACAGCTTATCTCAGTCAATTTATCCATAAATCAAGGAAGGCAAAAAAGAAAGTATTATTGGTTTCCTTGGATTTCAGGAAAGCACTGGTCAAATTTTATGGCAAATGAAAAGCATTTGTTTAAACTGCTGTCATTCAGATTTTGAAATTCGACTTCAATATGCCACTGTCAATCAGATCATACTGGAAAGCATAAATTGACAAGTAAGACCAATATGGTTATGGTGACATACAGCATCCCCAAGAAAGTGTGACCACTCTCATCCTACCCCTTGCTCACATAAATAATCTCAAATCCTAAATTTAATGTAACATTGCTTTAGGCTGCTGGTGTGATCACCCAATAACAACAAAACTAGCTTCATGGCTCATTCATTTTAGGATAGAAATGTTAATTCTTGGAGGTGTGAGTGTGTTCTTGAGTTAAATTAAAGAAAAAATGAGAAGTTACGATCTTAAGCTAATTTGAGCGAGATATTTCCCTAGTCATAATGGAGACCATATTCGAATTTTATTTTTCCATTTCAGTGTGTAAAATATGAAGTAATAATTGAAATAGTTACTGCCCAAAAATATAGTTATATAAGACAAAAATTCTCAAAAATTAAATAAATATATCTACAAACCTCTCTATCTTTACTCATTTTTATACGGCATACGGTGAACATGCCATATGGTGAAAACGTCTTAACAGAAGGTTTTTCTACAATTCTGTACAAAAGAGCGTGGATAGTAATTCATTAATTTAAATAAATAATTGAGAAAGCATATTAACTACACACCATTAGTTAGTTTTTTGACAAAATCTAGGAGTTAAAAATTCCTAATTTTTTCAACAACCTACCTCTGGAGCACAAAGTCATAATCTATCCCATGTAAAACAGCTTACATTTTTAGACAAATTGCTCGAAAAGTAGTTCAGCAAGAGGTTATAATTTTCATAGTATTGGAAAGATGAGTTTTTCCTTAAATAACAAGTCAAATTCTAGGTGAAGCAATGTTTTGCTCAAACTACCTTAAAACCTAAGACATCCCACCAACACCACACCAATATAGCAGGAGTTCTAAGTATAAGCGTGCGATATTTTTTGACTGGATGTAACTTCACCTTTGGAGCAATTGCCATGAAAACATGAACAAAATATTTGCAGCACCGCTTCATAGCAAGTGTGACAGAACTGGACAGGGCATTGTGCGCTCAGAACAAAAACACACAATGAATTCCCTTGGTACAGAATGACCTTAGACCCTGCCATAAATTTTCCCTCAGTTAAAGCATCCTACTTCACCTCGCTTGCTAATAACCGCTATCAACATATACCTCAAGCGTGTAGTCATTTGGTAGAGAATGCTAAGCAGAGAACCTGCACCAAATTTTGCCAAAACCTTATTGGTACTGTCGCACAGGCTCACGCAAAGACACAAAAAGAGTTTGTGAGGAGTTCAAACATTTCCCACATCGTCATCAAGTGGATAAAATGGAGCCTTAACCACTACATGTGAGAAAGTCATGTTAGGAAGACGTCCATCAGGTTCAGAAGGTGGTTAAAGCAGCCTCTTCTTCGCTGACAAGTGATGGTAACGAGCTAAGGCAAATTTAAATGTATGACTCTCAGTATGCCACAAATGACACACTCAAAGAAAACATTCAAGTTGAGAACTGACAATTATCCAGAGATTTAAATCCAAAAACTTTTTCCGTGATGCTAAAAGCAGTAATATGCCACACAATGTTGAATTAGCTCGAAAGATTTCTTTAATAAGAACTGAATAAGCAGAAATATTTATAAGCGAAACCCCAATTGGTTTACTTTATGATAGATTATTATTAAAGGTCACTGACATATTGTTTATTTCAGCAAATAAAGGATTAGATACCAAAGGGGTAGAGAAGGAAAAAAATACCAGAGTTAAGGATTTCAAGGATGCAGTACATGAGAAGGGGTAATGATTTGCTGAATGCTGAGATGAAAACGAGATGGTTGGGTGGGAGGAGAAGAGGCATGATTAGAATATAAAGAAGGGATGTACAGGGGAAATATATGTGAGAGAAGTGGTAAATAGAGAGAAAAATAGAAGACATATGGGGATGAATATTGAAATAATGCAATGCATAGGGTGAGCACTAGATTGATAAAAATGGGATGCCTCCGACTATATTTACCACCATGCAGAGACTGTACAAAGACCTACCCACAATTGGTTAAAAACTATTGCTAGTAGTTTACATTTTCATTTGGATTTGATAAATATAAATTAATGCCATTGTGAGTAAAATTATCAACGCATGGATAAAATATTTGTAACGTATATGACAGAAAGACTAGAAAAATATCCTCTTACCCCTTTTCCCACTTCATATCCTAACCACCTCTTCCTCAGAAACTTATGATACCATCGATTAAAAGGATGAAATTTAGCCAAAAACCATCAATCTTAAATGCAAGCAACTTATAAATGTAGCATGGTTTCAAAACAATGGTTGTTGGAGATGAGAAATGCTATACCCGAACTGGAAAAACTAAAACCAAACTTAAGTTGTTACGCCCTGATAAAATAAAATGAAATTTAAATTTGAACTTTAAATAAATATCATGAAATAAAATAAATATAAATGCAAGTAAAATATACATAAATATAATTGTAATAACAGCTTGAATATATCCAACCAAATAAGTCTCAGCACAATATATAATAATATTGTAGCATGAGCTAAATTTAAAAAGATTAAAATATTTCCAAAATGTATTAGTATGAAATGTTGGGTAATTTTGGTTTTTTCATCAGAAATAAGATTATTATTTACTGAACACTGATTCGTACCATGTTTAATGCAAAATGTATTCATACATGTCATACCATTCACAAAAGGTAAAGTGTTCACAAAATAATTGAAGTGGGATAAAAAGAAACAACACAGTCATAAAAAATTAGGCATAATTTACCATATTGTTAACATGAGCATGAAGAAGAAATTTGCACAGGAATGGAATAAAAAGTACCAGAGTTGGGATTTTGCAATGGGAAGCTCATCAAATAATCCTCTTTTCAAAATCAATCTTGGAAATGGGGCCCAGATATGAGCAAACCACTCAACTACGAATGGTGAGTTATCAGGAGTAGTGAGCGAAAACTTTGATTAGAGCAAATTTTTAATCACCATATTATTTCACAAGGTTCACATAAATAAATAAGCATGCTTAAGTGATTCAAAGTCATTCAATCGCCCAAGCCAAAGCAATCTTGAAAAAATAAATAAATATTCCAAAATATTAATGGATACCTGTCCAAAAAATCGAACTCATTTGCTTAAAAATTAGGCCCAAAGAATATCTCCAGACTACCACAAAAACTGACAGGCGTAAGTAGTGGCTGAATAACTATGATTGCAAAATAATTGGGCATGTTTTCCAGCAAAACTTTCACGAGGCGTAAAAAGAAGAAAAAATAAAAAACAATACACATGTGTAAAATTCAACGATGAGGAGTAACTTCAAATTCGAATTCATAACATTCCGAGCAAAAAAACATGCTTTCACAGGGCAAGGTCTCCCTAGCCTAAAGCAAACAAAAAGCATCTCAACACTAATCTCGTCCTCCAGTCTATCACTCTAGACAAAGTTTCAGCAGTGAGTCCACCACAAAAAATATTGCATTCACGGACAAAAGTTGATTGCAACTCCTCCCTTACTATCACTGGACACGCATGTAAGGATAAATTACATACCACAAGTGAGAAAATTCTTTTCCCATCGAAGTATACATACATTCATTATTGACATATTCAAAATGTGAGCAATGGTCCCAACTGTACAACATACAACAACTGTACAATGGAGCATGCTTACATCACAGTAGAAAAGGGAATATACAAACTTTGTGCATGACTAGAGTTTATTATTTTATAATAGCTGAACATCCTGCTGAAACACGCTTAAGTATTGATGTAGGATTTAAGTCTTTCCCAGCGAATGCTTAGGATGAATAGTTCTCGGGTTTCCAGTTCATTCTGGCATCGTCTTCAGGGTGAAATTTCACCCTGAAGACGATGGCAGACCATGCCATTGAAACTTCGGTACAGTTTAACACCATTACCCAGCTGGAAACCCGAGAACTATTCATCCAACGCTTAAGTATTGGCAAAACAGCCAAAAAGTAATGAATAAAGTAAATAATTAAATATAAATTTATGTGTGTTTTTTCTTTTTTTAAGGAAAACAATACATGTAACTATGGTAAACAATTTATAATAACTGAACGTCAGATATTTCTTGGTATGCAATATTTTTGGTGAAGCAGGCAGAGCTGCTACAAAGCAGTTTCCCTTGTGTGTATTTTGAAAAATGCATAGGCCCGCACCATGAGCCAGTTCGTTGAGAACGTACATGGGAGCTCACTTGCCATCTATTGGCCCACATCTGAATCACTACGCCCAGCAACTGAATCAGAGATGCGTAAGTGTAGCCTTTTAAATAGTAGATTTTGGTTGAAACAAATAACCAAAACTTATTTTTAAGGTTTCATTTAGCGACTTCATAAATAAAGTAGCAATTTGGGGTCAGAGTAAGCGTGCTGAATTAGATGATGATCGCACAAGTGCTCTTGCAAGAATGAAGGCTATAGAGCAGGCTGCACTTTTCTGCAAAGTTTGCATGCAACAAGCATTGGCATGCAACCACAGATTTAAAAGATAATGGTAAAAAACAGGCCACTGCAGATGTTGTTGTGCCTTTGGTGCTTCCCTGCATTGGCTGTCCGTCGATGACGACAATTTCGCACCCACTCCATGGAACATCCTCGGCTGGAAGTATTCCCCCTTCGAGCAGAAGCGAAACAGCTGTCACCGTTGGACAAAAGATGCAGGAGAGCATCAAAAGCACAATGCCATGAAGTGTGATAACACAATGGAGGCCTTCAGGAGAACTAAAAGACTTCTGAACAGCGGAGGGACCTCAACTTATGCAGAGAGTTGATAAATACAGTCCCGGTAATCTGAAGTAACTGCGACCGAGGTCTTTCCGGATCATTAGATTTAGGGGTTAAGGTGGCAGGAGCGGTAATCATGGGTCATTGAGTGCACAATTTATAATGTTTCAATTAAGCAAAAAAAATCTTGAACCATATTTCATTTAAGTCCATCAGTTTATGCATTGGAATTCACCATACATGCAGTAATGGAAATGTAACAAGAACTATAATTTCAATTTTTTCCTTAATTAACCCTTTGAGTGCCAACCAATTTCCTAGGTATTAAACTAAAATTGCCGTGGAATTTTTGGTGATTTTGCAGTAGTTTACGAAAAAAATTATGCATCATACATAAACAAAATTACATTTTCAAAAAATTTAGGAAACGTTTATTATATTTGGTTTAATGTTTGACATATTATATTTAATGATTTTATTGTATATTTTTTTTTGAAAAAATATTAATATACGAAATAGTGACATTGCAGATGGTGCTCCTGGCACTTTTGGCGAGAGACAGGAGCGCGATCGCGCTCCCCGGCACTCAAAAGGTTAAAGCATTATATCACTAGTGTTTCTGGTCAGGAATTCAAAATCTAGACGAAATTATACTGAAATGTTTTTTCTGAACATTATAGCCGGCATGACACCTTGATATTTGCTTGAAGCAATAAAAAAAAATGTTTCACTTTACATTTAGAAGAAAATCTGTGCCGATGTAATTTTGAATTTTTACAAAATATATGTATTGTGCCATGATGCAACATATTAAAATAGTACTGAATGGCCAAAAATCCAAATCAGTATGATGCAATTTTTTCCACTTACATCTACAGATATCACTAATGACAACACATACAAAGTTTCACGCAGATCTGTACATAAACAGAAATCCCTCCAACCACCTTAAGCAGAGTTCATAGATATAGCTTCTACAAAAGTTCCCCGTTAAGGGAAAGGAGAGAGGGAGGCAGTGAATGAGGATGAGGCGGGGAAACGCAACCATTTCATGAAAAAGGCACAAGGCACACACATGCAAAATGGTTCAAATCACCAATCGCCATGACTTTACAAGGGACCCTAACTTGAGGTCTCACTGTAGTCCGAGTCAAAATGGGACGGCAGGCAGTGTTGAGCCACCCCGCTTCTCGAAGCACTTGTGTTGGCAGTTTTCTAACGTTTCTCCACACTAAACAAACTTCCTCCCCATTTTGCAGCATTTTGAAAGTTCCGTAGCCCATGTCCCAAAATCGAAATGAAATTTTGCAAAATTAAAATGTGCAATCAGCTATGTTGAACTGATCAGTTCCACAGTTAATATGCCGGAGACGTAGGTTTTGTTGTGAAATTTTCGTCATACCTTAATGATTTGTGCATAAAAATGCAAATTGGAAATAATTTCCAAAAAAACGCAGTATTTCTCATAACTTTTATGGACAAATGACTCGCGATAGCCATGGTAGATGGATCATTTTTCGTGAAAAAATATACATCACTTTCGTGCATGAAGATGCCATCTATTCTCTCCTTTAATCTATGTTGCACTCACATATTTACCTGCGTTCGGTATGAAATTTCCAGCACTGCTTATAATTGTTGATGGAGGTATGGAACCACGTGGAACGACATCAAGAGTAATAACACAAGAAACTTCAATCGGCCATATTGAATGAGTCGGTCATGCAGTACATTTGCAGAAAACAGAAATATTAGAGGAAAAACCGCTGCAGTAACATTATGATGATGACTAATCTATGACAACTAAAATTAATTCATAAAAAATACATGCTTTTATTAAACATTTTCCTACAAATTCTGTGGATTATTTTTCATGGACACGTATCTCTTTCCTTCGCCATGACACCATCTATTCATTTCTTTAATCTACGATTGCCATATTTTTCAGTTTCAATTTGAGGAATTACCATTTTAATCAATGACTTAATACAGTACTTATTTAACACTTGATTTATCACCACCATCTTCACAGTTTTGACATTATTTTAGTTTTTGTGTCCACCGTTAACTTGGTTTCTCGCAGGCAGTGAGACAAGTTGCCATCTTGTCAGAATCCAGGCTGGTATAAACATTAACGGAGGGTGAGCGCATGGGAGACCGCTTCGACCTGTAGCTTCCACGGGCTCAAACGACCCCAATCAATACCTCAACCAACTGTTGCATCAGATCATCAATTTTAAAAAAAATTGATACTGGTAAAATAGTTAAAATGTATAGTTAAAATGGGAGAATAGATGGAATCTTAGCTCAAAAAAGTGGAGGCAAAGAAAAGAAAATAAAGCTTAAGATAAAATAAAAATTGGTCCTCTTTCACTAAGGAGACACTAGTATAGAGCATAAATGTGACACTGGGTGGGAAAACAATGCTCTTGTGGCTAACCTTTAAATTTGCATTGTCAAAAAGGGTCCACATGCTCTAAAGTTATAAATTGCATTCATAAAATGTAAGATACTCAAAGAGTGAATTAGCCTGATGAAACTGTTAACGTATCGCAGAGGCAAACCTCAAGTGTACTACAATTAGCACCATCTTTTTGAAAGATCAAACTCTCTTGTAGGCCAATGTCACCACCAGCGATCCATTGCTAAAAAATTACTATTCATTTGTTAAATGAGATATTTATCACCACAAAATCTCAATAGCAGCTTAAACTTTATCAGCATTAAAAAACTCTAAGTCACAACCGATGAAACTAAGAAACATGTATCACTTCAAAATTAGCAAATGAATGAACTTCAAAAATTTATTCAATGTCTCATCTTGAGGAAATTCAATTACACATAGCAAGTAAAACTGAAATTTTCTGAAGAGAGTCTATAACATAAGAGCATTGTATTGTAATAGAAGCCATCATCTTAGCAAAAGATATTTTCAAGCTGTCAACCAGAAGTTTTGTTTGTGGCTTATCATGTTTAGTATAGGACTTATGATAGATGAGACCACAATATTTCCTCTTAACAAGATCATTGATAAAATGAAGATAAGTATTTCACCAAATTAGCTACCAGTGCTTTCCTCCAGGGGTTTGAATATATGAAAGAAAAACCTGATTCTGACCAAAAATGATAAATTGAGCAAGATAAATATTGTCTTTATAAGTCTCTTTGATAGGTACAAAAATGTTGGTTGAAGAACAGAAGACATTCCATAGAAGAGGCATACTCTAAAATACTGAAATGTTTAAGACCAATAACTCCACAAAACCACTTAAATATATAGCCAAGGAATAAATCATTTCCATATAAATAATATCATATAAATAAATACGTTATGCAAGATAATTTTTCAGGAGTTATGCACACAAAATGTACATAGCATAGATTGTAGCTGTCTGTCATGCTTTCAGAGCAGTAATTAATTTTGGTACTCTCTGAATGCCTAAGATTCAAGAACTCACATATTATGTATTCAGACTTAAAAAGTACAAAAGAAAACTTTTAAAATAAGCCTCTCACACAATTGATATTGCAATAGCACCAAGTTGACATAAATTCATTAGTTTCACAACAAGATTTCTGCAGGCTGAAATAAGAGGAAATGTGTTCTGAAACATTAATTCATACAAAACACTTCCAATGCCTAAGAGCACGTGTATGTTACAATAAATATGCAACGGACACTAATCAATATCAGCCCTGGAGATTAGAAACTTATCCCTTTCTCCTCACTTGCCAATTCACTCCGGATAAATCCTATGTTTAAGCCTTTATCACCACATGATTCATTGTCACAGCACTTCACACGGGCATGATAAGCATCTTGCATCCCCAGGGATTTTTCAAAACTTAAACAAAAACAAATGATCACAAGAAATATGAAATAATTTAGGTGTCATCCAAGGGTACATGATTCCTTCCAACTTTACGCTGCATTACACATGCCACTTAACTTTGAATTACACGGCATTTCAAAGTGGATTAATAAATACAGTCATTGTAGTATGGACCTCACAAAAAAGTAAAGATACTTCTTTTCAAGAGATCACACTTTAATGCTCCATTAAAGAGTATGATGATTCTTCATAAATGATAAAATTTAATGACATAGCATGAGTATGGATGATCTGGAGTATGGATACAAGTAGGACGATTTTTGTTCAATTGTAAGACTAGACAATTACATCCACAATTGAGATATTCATCAGAGAAAAACTTGATACTAGCAAATATGAAATGGTGAAAATAAAAGCTATGATACCCTTATTTATGAAATCATAGAGTAAGTTTAACTGGAGTGGCAATAGTATAAGGGAAAATATTAAAAAAGTTTTCAAGTGATATTTGAGCCCATAAATGGGATAAACATCATGGTTTAAATGAGTGTGGAAAAAATATCATACAATTGACACAATAAGGGAGTTGAAGATTGGATAGCACTGTAACTTCCATGAATATTGATGGCTTTCCACAATGGCAAATTGAAAAAGCAATAAATGAGATATACGAAAAATATACAACTCATGTGCACGGTAAAACAATCAGAATGCTAATAAAACTAATTTCGGCAAACAAAAAAGTTCTGATGAGAGTTCTGAACCATATGGAACAAATTGCAAGGAAATAAAAATGCAAAATTATGGTAAAGAAAACCAAAACAATGGTTTTCCAAAGAAATCAAGAAGACAAAATCACAATGAAACCAGGACACCAAACACTGGAACAACTGGAGAAATTTCTCTTTCTGGGAAGTAAAATCGCCAGTGACGACAGAAGTAAGAATAATATATTGAGCAGAGGAATCCCAGCAAAAATGGCATTTTATCAGAGGAAGAATCCCCTAACAGGTAGCAAAATAATCATGGAAGTATGGCAGCACCTGATTAAAAGTTGTGGGGAGCACACTCTTATGTGGCCATGAAGCTTGGATGAAAATAAAACAGAACAAAGATGATTAGGAGCCACAGAAATTTAGTAGTGAATGAAGAATCATAAAGATATAACTGATGGGAAGGATGAAAGTCTTATAATGCACTGAAGAAAATAGGTTCTGAATTAAAACTATGAGTAGAAGCCACAAACTTAAACCACACACACACTGTAAAAAACCACCACCTAACAAAATAACAATGGAAGTAACAACAAATGGGAAGATCTATTAAGGAAGACCTAGAATGGAATGCATTATGCAAATTATGATGAAAATGATTGCTCCGTTGCAAAGCTACATCACCCAATGTGGAATAGTAGCAGAGTTGACTGAGGCAAGATTGTCTTAACAGCCACAATGAAGGGCTAAGAATACATTGAAAACTACCCGAGGAAAAAGTTTTCCTGGACAGGCAATCAAACGATGGAACTTTTAGTCTCCAAGCCAAAGTCCAGAATCAATCCACACATGAAGCCGAAGATCCATGGTCTGATTCCCAGTCCAGGAAAATCTTTTCCATCAGTCAATTTTCGACTGATGTCATGAAAAATAAAGCAAACAATGGATATTGTGACGTGTACCTTACCATGATGTTCTTGGTAAGGATTTCCATGAAGTGCCTCTCAGATTTCCATCAGAGACCATGTTCCATTCACATAAAACTTTGAGTTGATTGGAAATGCAAGACCAGTAAGACAGTTAGTGTTACGTCATGTGATGGGGAAAGATACAAAAAAACACTTAGGACTGAATGGAAGGTAGGCTTCAGGTATCTGATGGTTTCCATGCAGCTCAAGCCACAGTTGCAGCAAGCTAACCACGAGGAAGCTAAACACAAACATGGAAGGAATAGAAGACAGACTTCCAGTTTAACTATGACATGTTGTGAGCGGGATTATTTTTTGAATACTTGTTGGGAGATTTCTATTGTGAGTTTTCCATTTGTCTATTTTTCACTGAGAAAGTTAATATAGTTTCACTTTCGACCTTCAGCACCTGGCCCTCAGCCTTTTCCTGCGGGAGAATAGATATTTGCATCTCCCGGATTTTCCTTCCATGTTTTCTAGTTATGGAAACTTCCCGCTTCCTCCCCTCTATCATCTCCTGCGTGGAAGATCCGCGGAAGACCCTATATATTAGCTAGCACGGCTAGTATGGAGGTTGGGTGGTTAGTTAGTCAGTTGTTGGTTAGTTGGTTGGTTGGTTAGTAGGTGTTGTCGCTCGAGATCCTGACTGTGTTACATTGACTGGTAAGACCCTTTGCCCTGTACTCTATTTTTCCCTTCGCCCTGTATTTTGTACTTCTTTTGGCTCCCGCCACGAACAATCTCCCCTAAGATTATAGTTCCTCATGTGAATAAATGTTCTTGCATAAACTCGAAGTTGTATGTCTATTACTCTCACCATTCCAACGCCAAGGGCAAGAATTCTAATCATATTTAATTCTTAGCGGCACTCGCTGCATCCGGCTGTCTCATGGGAGATGGGAAGATGTCTTTGCGGGGGGTCGCACCCAAGAGACATGTCCAAGGCCTTAGAATCCCAGCAGAGGCAGAGGTTTTTTGCATGGTGTCTAGATCCCTAGTTGGGTGCAGTGAGAAGAGCAATTCTAGTGCAGTATTCAGACTGTAATGGGATGTATAACTGTGGACCGCAAAGTGTCTTTTATCAAGAGTAGGCTAATGCTGAAGAGGAGTTTCTCTCTATCCTTCCTCCACACCCCAATTCATACTCCCCTCACCAACCTACCCACCAATCCTGAGTGGCAAAAATGACCTTAGTAGTTGGTCACTTCCCTCTAATAACCAACCAACCAACTACAGCAGGTGCTATAAAACCTAAGCGTCACCTTCAGGCACACACCTGACACTATGGCACTTCAGCTGTTGGCATGTGTGATATTAAAATACAATGGACATAACAATGTCAGTTTTTCCCCATCTGAAAAATGCTGCTCCATCGTACAATGGCTAACTTCATGGAGGAATGCTCAGAAGAGCCTCAAGCACAGATACCAGACTTTTGAGTACAATGCTTTTGCTCGGTACACTGTGAAAAGCATTGCACGTGCTCTAGAGAGGCTTCAATTACCAAATTTTCATATATTTTATGGAGGAAACACATGCAAAACATTTACAGCGATGTATTAACCTTTATCGTATGGATTAAAATTCTCGCTGTGGGCGTTGCTGGCTGGATTTAATTTTGAACACTCAGTAGAAACACTATGGGTTTAAATACCACATAGAGCATACATTTTTCTGTACGCACGGCTGGTGGTATCCTCATTCCAGTGTACATTTGAATGTACGCTAGTCCTTTATAGGTTAATAAAATTAGGATCTGTAGAAAGATTCTCTGATGAAATAGTGAAAGAGAGATGCTACTTTTTCTTGTTAGGCTATATCTCAAATATGCTGTGAGCATTTGGGACCCTACACCCAAATATCTTATTCGCAAAGTAAATAAAATACAAAGGGAAGCTGCACGCTTTGATAAAAGCTACTATGGGTGTACAGAGGGTGTCACACAGCTAATGGAAGGATTAGGATGGAAACCATTAGAGAACCATTACACGCTAGGCTCAAATTACTTGAAAACTCTGATCAGGTGAGTTTCAGTACGACACAGAGGATATTAGTTAACCCCGCACCATATCTCTAGAACTGATTGGAGTGACGAAATAAGAGAGATACACTGCTAAAATGACAGGTACAAAAATTCCATCCTTCCACACACCATTAGTGATTATAACAAAAACAGTGTGACAGTATCTTAAGACACATCGTTTTCATACAATTCACCTCTATCCCTTTCCCCTCCTTTTCTCTATTCTCCCCCCTTTCCATGGCTGGTGTCCTAACACCCCCTGCCACGTGCCCCTGAGGTAGCTTGCAGGGTAGTACGTAGATGTAGATGTATTTCTGGAAACAACTTTTGCAAGTTATCCACAAATGACATGCAAGTCCCACTGTAATTTTTTTCCCTTCTCTTAACCCTTTCACAGCTGTGAACATAGGAGCTACGTTTTCGCAGTGGAATGCTGTGAACGTAGCTCCTACGTTCCGTTGCCAAGGTCATTCCTACCCACCGTTCCCTTTTTCGCCGCACAGGGGCTAGGAAGTCCCCGCAGGACCACAGCGAAAGGGTTAAAAGCGACAAAACCATCAGAGGCCAGATAGAGCCACCTTCCTTTCCTCACTTCATGAAGCACCAATAACTCCCAACAAACTTTCCGAAAGAGTGAACTTTCTTGAGTAGTATGAAAAGTGATTTCCATTCATTGCTCTGAAAAATTACTTTTGAGCGGACATTGAACATTTGGCATACATTCAGCATAATGGAGAAATCAATGCATTAAAAAAATCCCTGAGAATGGAAAGTAAAAAATTGCATTAACATTTAAAATCTCATGCATTACAAAAATTAATGACTCCTAAGTCAAGTTAATCCCCCTTTTGGGGAGCGTGGTGGCCTAGTGAGTAGAGCGCTTGGCTACTGATTGAAGGCTCCTGGGTTCAAATCCAGGTGAAGCCTTTGGATGCCCCCGAACAAAAGAAAATAAAATCCTCGGAGTGTGGTGTGGCCCATGGAAAGGAACTGTTCCCCCTACTCTGACTGTGTGACATTCACACGCCTGTAGTTTAGTCCGGGGTGAGCTCTACCATCAAATATCCAAACCAACCTTCTGGTTGAATCACTGAGTGAGTTAAGTCAAGTTACTACCCCTTTCCAATGGAAATCACTGCTTCATGAGTCGTCTTCAACCAACGTCGCCAAGCAACCACTAACACTGGAAGAAATACTTCTAATTCGAGGGTAATGCCAGCTGAGAAATTCTTCCAAAAACTCTGAAAATTTTTTTGCCAGCTATCAACATAACGTTGCCACTCCATCAACTCTTACTCTACAACCAAATGCATTACAATCACAGAATGTAAAAAAAACAATATACTTTCTACCGTTATTTCGATGGGCCAAGTTAGTTAAACACCGACTGCTGTATGAGTTCTTCAGGTTTTACCAAAATGCTATTATTCCAGACTGTGCCAACAAATTTCCGTGTTTCCGCTATTCAATACAATTTCATGCTCATGTCAATAATTTTAGAAAATGGTGAAACAAATGACGTAGCCAGAACACTTCACATTCACCAATCTTTTACAATGTGTTTATACTGATTACATAATAACCAAAACAGTGACAGCATTACCAACTTTGAAATGCTGACGATGGAAAATTACTTTATTTAGGAATCATCAAAAGTTATTCTACCTGCTCCATGATTTTTCATGTACCTTCTGCAGGCTTTGTACCTGGAATTTTCAGCGAGCTGTTTCTTCATGTCTTCCTCCAGCTTCTTAAACCATTCCTATCAATATTAAAAAAACAATATTTCAATGAAACAATAATTATGCAATACTAGGATAAATTAGTAATAGAGAACAGGGATAAAAACAGACAATAAGGTAGACTTAAGTGAGTTCAGTATAAGACAATTGCACAGCACATTTTTCAGGGACAGAAGGGGGACCAAAGAGCTTTCATGAGCTATAATTGAGCAGAGGGGTGGTTCTTCACTTGCTGAATAAGGTTAAACAAGTGCTACAAACCCAGTATTTATGACGTGCAAAATTTGATCAAGGCAAAAATAATGGAAGTTAAATCATGTAAACATTTTAAAAAAGTTTCATGCACGCAAAAGGCATGGTTAAACCCTAGGGGTATAAACTTCCAGGCATGTAATTGATACCATGAATTTTTATTATCTCCTCATTTAATTACACATATCATCATATGGACTTTAACCTACAACAGCCTTTATGGGTGGAAGTAATGAACACAACTTGCCTTTTCACTATTTTTACTGTACATATGCATCTTTAAACAGTAAAATATGTGAACATCAAGGGTAAATTCAGAAAAAATGCTGCTAGTAAGAAGAGGCGACAAACTTTCAAGAATCCCCTGTAGTCTAAAATGTCAAGTGACAATGTATGGTGTCATTCAAAGAGGAAGGTTTCTCAACTCTGTACAAGACAGAGACAAGGGCTAACTACATTGCAGCAAACAAATGACAGGGAAATGAGAGAGAGAGCACTTCCATAACATATTTTTCACAAAATGTACAACCATGAACAATAGACTGACAATGGTGAAAGTTAATGATAATAACTCATAAGCCAACATGCTTAGTGGAGGAAATATAGTAAGCAGTACCACCATTAACACGCTCAATGCGGCATGACAGGAATTCCCGTATTGTAGGTTCTATCCGTTGACTCTTGCCGGGAATTCCCGTAGTTGGTATATGCATCTTTCTAACGGTTCCTGCTGCCCTCAGTCATGTGTACGGGCTCTGTCGTCGTGCTTCAGTTATCCGTTTGAACCCTACTATGAGAGAGTGTGGTCAGTTTTGGTTTCGGGAGCTTTTTTCTTTAGACAACACCTCATTCTCTTAATGTTTCTTTTTTTTTTAATGGTTATTAATTTCTTTCGTATTTTTCCATTCATGTTTTTTCAATATCACAACCATTGTTATTTCAGGCATAATATTCAGGCGAAAAAATGATTTTGTACTTTTTTCTTATTGTTTTTAATCATTTTTAGTTTCATTTTGCCTATATACTAGGGGTATAGAAGAAGAAGAACGAGTGTCTATACTATAGACACTCGTTTTTCTTCTTTTTAAATAATGATTTCGAGACATATTTTATTAGGTCATTGATATCTTTTGACTCACTTGTATATTTAACCATCTTTTTTCATAAATAAATATGCACCTTAGGAAATGAATAGATTGCATAATGTAATGCTCGTCTTCCGTCAGACATATATGTTTATGTCTTTATTTATATATTTATAGATTCTATATAAGGTAAAATTTCTGGATTTCCTAGTACAATTACGCTAGGAGTTAATTCTGTTTTTATAGAAGTATTACATTTACAGTGCATAATTGTTCCGTAATGTATATTCATGGTGAATTATTATTTACCCTCAACACAACATTTAACTTTTTAGTTTTCCTTCCTTCCTAGTCGTGAGCTTGAAGCATTGTTGATGAATTAGTACCTACAATATTTATTCATTTCCTTAAAGAATGTGTATGTATTTTTATTTTACAAGATTTAATCCGATATTTATTACCAAAGTATATTGTTAAATTTATATCCTTTTCACGTCGCTGTGTGTAAATGTTTCTCAGATTTACAGATGGTGATAACTTATTTAACTTTTTGTCTAATTTATCGTAGCATTAACACTTTAGTACAAAATCATCTATGAAAATAAACAATAATTAAAATCAACTATCATATGTTTGCAATTTAGCTTCAGTTAAACTTTATTTATTTTTCTAGGTATAATTGAGAGAAAAAAATTGAATTTTTGGAGAAGTAAAGGAAAAAACGATTTGACCTAAGTACAGTTGGATTAACGTTTTAGAGTTTATGCTTAATAATAATCACACTTACTGCTATGAAGCAATTAATTCGGAAGCCATAAATATTTAAATTATTCAAGGTTTTATCGAGTCAAGTGTATTTCCTTTGAGGTAAGGCAACGCAATAGTCTTGAGTGAACCCCTGCCTCCTCCATCCAAGAAATACTATAAGAGGGACGATTCGGGGGCACCAAATCCTCATTGCGGAGGATTTAGAAACATTTGTGGAGGAAGAAAGTGATTTCAGCGATGATTCTGGGGGTACGGAATGGGGTAACAGTGATGGAGAAAGCAAAGATGTTGCTCCCTCTCCACAAGCATCAACTAGACCAAGCCCTATTAGCACTACTGGTCCCTCTTTTCAAGGAGAAACAACATGCACACCTGAAAGAACATACACTTGAGCATCCCACAGACAGACTCCCACACAAATTCCATACACACCCCTGGAATAAATATTCCTGAACCTGGAGATGAACCCCGAGACTTTTTTTTACATTCTTTTGACTGATAACATTGTACACATGACAGTGACAGACATAAACAACTTTGCTGACACACTATTGCGACGAAATGTAGCTCCAAAGGCTAGGATACTGAGATGGAAGCATCTGGGCCCTGAGGAATTTCTCACATTCCTTGGATTATTATACCACATGGGAACCATTCCTCTAAGTAGGATATCTAGGTAATTATTGGAACACAGATTGATTATTCAATTTTCCATGTTTTTGGGGAATCCCTGGAAACCCTGGGGAATCTGTGTGTGTGTGTGCAATTAAATTTATAGGACATTGTTAAGAAGGAAGTTCCATTTAGGGGTATTTTTCCAGCAACAAAAGATACTGCTTTTATGAAAAATAACATTCTGTGCATCATCATGCAATTAGTAAACAAACAATTTTCTGCCAACTCACAGGAACTTTCCAGGAAATCCATAGGAAGTTCTGATAATTCTGTGTGAGCTGCAATACAGGCTACGAAGAAACTGGTGAACTATAATATTAAAGAAGAACCTAGGTCTCCCATGCCACTATAGTTGTGTACATAAATACGTAAAATAAGAGGAGTGACTTGCCTGATACTTCTCTTCAATCCAAAGCTCTTGCTTCAAATAACCTGCCTTTTTCTCCTCTTCCAAAGCCTGGAGTAATAGAGAAACATTTATATTAAAATATGAATTAGAGCAATGCAAATAACAAGTGCATGTGAATTTTTGTTATCAACACAGCAGTTTAATAGTGACCAACCGTAAGAATCAGAGAGCTCTCAAGAACTGATTTTTTTTCAATACATGGAATCTAAATCTTCATAATGCCCTGCTAGCAACCTCAAGAGTGTGTGGCAGGGGGGAACCAACCATTGTATTTTCGCAGATACAATTGGCACCATAATCCTCCACAAACCTGAATAAGCCGATTCTAAGCAACATATGTGAAATAGTTTGAAAAAGTTAGTGCCAAAAAAATCAAAAGTAGGAAAAGCACCATCTCTAGTGACATAATATTCTGTAGGTTGAAATTTTTACGTCCAAATTAGCAAAATAGATCATATCTAATTTCGTTGCTCTCACTGGAAAAAATATCAGGAGAGAAGGAGATCAAAATCATAGGAGAGCTCAAGTATTCACCCAGCCGCTGGCATTTTTACTCAACTATCTTTGTATTATTTACATGATCTCTGGGAAAATAAACAATTATTATTATTATAAATACTTTGGCACTCTTCTGCTTCAATGACAATAATTAAACATCAAATGGAACAATTTTATTTCACTTTATACTAATGGGAGTGATGGACACACTGAAATGGCAGCCTGTGTACACATGGATTACCAAAATTTTACATTCCATTACTATTGAAACAAGGACCAATTATTCAAGGAAAAAACATCTTGAAGTGGAAACCAATGCTGATGAGATTTATGTGAAGACCCTTATTCATGAAAGAAGAAGAATTGGAACTTTAACCCTTTCAACGCCAGCAGGCCGATATATCGGCCCACATTGGATGTGCGAAAACTGCCACGGGCCGATTTATCTTTAAATACCTAAATATAATGGCCTTCCTTTAAAAACCTGAAGGGAAACTTGGCATTCTTCGCACATCCTACCCGAAATGGATTGGCAGTAAAAGGGTTAATATTTAAATATGTTAGTTAATGTATCATGCATAAAAGTTATGGTAATTATTCGAGTTGTAATTTGTGTTTTTTAAGTTTTGCCAAGTTGTTGCATTGCCATTTGCAAACTTTTATGCTGCATGACACAGCAACTTGGCATTGAAAAATTTGAATGCTGGTTCACCTTAAAATGCATAAGTGAACATTGCAGACTAAGTAGTCGCATGCACAAAAGTATAATACACATAAATGTCTGAAAATTTTCCATGGAAAGACCATTTGAAGTGACCAGAATTTGAATCCGGATCTCCCTATTTCGTGGCATGGCTTTGGTGGTGTAACTGTTAAACTCACCTAACTGGTGATTAGAAGATAAGGGTTCAAATCCCAGTCCAGTAAAATCGTATTTTCTTGATGAATTTACACACATGACTATGATATTTGTTAAGGCTACTTCATGCCTGCCACCTGACAAGTCAACCATTCTTCACAAAGCCATAAAATTCATTCGTGGATCAGTCTCCCCATCTCTCAGTATGAATGCGTATTGGGTTAATGATGATGACTCAACTTCCACAGAAAAAATCTATCTCTGCATCATTTTGGTGAACTGCCGCTATCATGTGTCATTACCTAAATTATGATTTTATGTACAAGACAGGAGTATGCAAGGGCCACTACAGGACAGATCACAGCTATATAACATGGCCTGTACAGGGATAGAACCATCTTCAGGGTGGCTACAGACCAGAAATTATGAAATTCCAGTACTTTTTCAGGTTTTCCAGGTCAAAATTTTCATTTTTCCAGGGTAAAATATCCATTCTATCGTAATCGGGTATTTCAACGAAAGTGCAAGAATATGAGAAAAACACATTAACCTATGCACACCGTGTAGAGATAACAATATGCATTACAGTGAAATACAAGGAAAACAGATTGGTTTTGAACCTTCTATTAAACATAAATCCTAATCTAACCAATGGGTTATGACCACTAGTGCTACACCACAGCCTCCAGCATATCTACCAATTACAGAAGTGGCAACAATTCAAGGAGAGCATGTTTCCACATGCTCTCTCTAGCTGAGACCAAAACTTGAAGGCAAGATAAAAAAGATACCCTTCAACAAAAGCATCACCTTTGCCTTTATGCCCATGATGTAAAAATCATCGCAGTTGTGGTTTTTAATGACTAGATAAACTAACAAACAACATTGTTTATGTATAAATCGTGAAAGTTGATGTTTATTAACAGAATTTCATGTCATTTTTAAGTACAAAATGAATATTAGATATTTGAAGATTATGTAGAAAAATGCTTCATTTATGATGTCCACGGACATTATGTACTCGATCGTATTTCAAAGTCTGGGGGCAGGGGGAGGCCAATCCTCCATACCTCTACCGTGGTGCTCTTGTCCCCTGTCTGCAAGTGGCAGACAGGCATGGGGTTGACCAAGAAAGGTCGAAGTGCCCGGGCTCCTGACGAAGGCCCCCCCAACAACAATCTAAGAGGCCGCAAATTTAGTATCATTAAAAAAAATGTTTTCGGTCGCGTTCGTATTTCAGGAATATCTACAAAATCTTTTTCCACTAAGGTACTGAATAACCAAGTTTCTGAACTATATGGTAGAAAGAAGTGATTATTTCATTAAGTTAGCAGTTTTCTTATACTCATATTTTCTACTTCAAGGATGGTAGCTTTTTTAGTAGTTAGTGTGTTGAATGTTAATGATTACAACAACGTTATTGGAATAATTCCAAAGAGCCACTAGGGTATTAAAAATATTCCAATCAACATATGCACGAAATCTTCAACATTAGGAAACAATGCTCAATGTATAGATAAAATACTTGCAAATAAGACATGCTCGAGGGTTTAATTCAATATCACCTGAAGTTTCAAGGTATCACCATTGCAATGCGACTGTATAATACCAAATTCAAGTCCGTACACAACATTCACATCAAAATGAAAGGCACACTCAGGGCTATGCTTAAGGGAGTCCACCACAAGACGTATGGTAGGGCAGCCTTCAGGTGAGTTGCGAAATAATCATCTATACTCATCACACAATGAGTCATGAGGAATAAACAGAAATAAATATGAAAAAAATACTTTTAAAAAAACCACACATATTCAAGGGTACTAAAAAGTAAATTAACTAGGTAACTAGTGAAGTTTATGAATGATTCATGTATTGTCATCGAGAGTCAGTAAGTGTGCCAAATTTCAGCTCGATTAAACATTGGGAAGTGGGTTAGATTTCGACAGCGCTAGCAACAGCTCCCCTTCTTGGACTACAACCTTGTCGTGGTTGAAGGGCTTGCGTGCTCCGATGACCCCTAGAGCTGCACTGGCGGGAGCATTGCTCCTGGTAGGGTCACCCATGCCAGATTGGTCGAAGGTTAGGAGACAGACGAATGGTAGTCCGCGCAGCGTCTGTACCTCAGTGAGGCGGCTGCAAAAGGCGTCTGACCCCAGTGGGGCGGCCTCTGAAGTGATGGTGACACGTAAAAAACACTATTGAGTAAGGCCAAGGAATACTACCTCAATTAAAACAAAAACCTTGAAATTATGGACAGTTCTCAATTGATAATGAATCCTGGCAACTACGGGACTCGGCCAAGAGGGCCGGGTGTCGTGCCCGGCAGCGGTGGGAGCAAGGCCCCTGCGGTCATCATCACACGAAATCCTTGCTCAGACGAAGCAGCAGCAGCAGCAGAGGAAAAGAAGATAAAGAAGAGGAACGAAACTATTAGAATAGGCACGTGGAATGTCAGGACTATGCTGAGGGCGGGGAAGCTAGAGAATATAAAGCAAGAAATGGAGAAGGTGGGTGTAGACATCATGGGTCTGGGTGAAGTAAGATGGAAGGGTGACGGGGATTACTGGAGCGGCAACTATAGGGTAATTTATAGTGGAGGGAATGAAAGTCAGCGCGGGGTTGCTTTCGTAATGAACAGGAAACTTGGTAGAAAAGTAGTGTATGCAGAACAGGTGAGTGATAGGATAATAGTCGTGGAACTAAAAGCAGAACCAACGAATTTAGTTATAATCCAGGTTTATATGCCTACCTCTAATCATAAAGAGGAGGAGGTAGATGGGGTGTACGATCAGCTAGAGGAAATAATTGGTAGGATACCAGGAAGTAAGCACCTGGTAGTAATGGGGGATTGGAACGCGGTGGTGAGTGAAGGAAGAGATGGACGGGAGGTGGGCGATTACGGGCTAGGAAGAAGAAATGACCGGGGCGAGAAAGCTGTGGAGTTTTGCCGCAGAAATAACCTAGTAATTACAAATACATGGTTCAGACATCATCCTCGACGTAGGTACACTTGGAAGAAGCCGGGAGACACAGACAGGTTCCAGATAGATTATATAATGGTACGTCACAGATACAGGAATAGTGCTAAAAACTCGCATACTTATCCAGGAGCTGATGCAGACACAGACCACAACTTATTAGTCATGAAATGTCGGGTAAAACCGAAAAAGATAAGAATGGGAAGGAGGGTACGTAAGTGGAATACGGAGGCATTAACTGGGGCAATGAAGAAGAAGTTTCGGGAGAAGGTGGATGAGATAATGGGTGAGGATCATGGAGTTAGAGCAGTGGAAGATGAATGGGGAAGTTTGAAAAATGGAATTATAGAAGCAGCGAAAGCAACGGTAGGCGTAGTGAGTGCAACTAAAATTAGAAAACCGTGGATCACGAAGGAGATGATCAGGGAGATGGAGGAGAGAAGGAAATGGAAGAGTGTAAACTCAGAGCTAGGTAAGAGAAAATACCGAGAATTTAATAACAGGCTTAGAAGAGAAACAAAGAAAGCAAGAGAGGCGTGGTGGAGAGAACAGATCGACGCGTTAGAGAAATACGAAAAAGAGGGAAGAGCAGATGCATTATATAGGAAAGTAAAGGAACTGACGGGTGGTAATAAGGGAAGGGGAATTACAACGATAACAGACAAGACGGGAAAGGTAATCGTAGAACCGAGAGAGATCCAGGAGAGGTGGAAGGAGTATGTTGAAGAGCTGTATGGTAAAGAAATAAGGCCCAATAGGTTAGATATAGAAAGGGAAGACGATATCGACAGAGATGGCATCGGACCAAGTATCCTAGATAGCGAAATTGAAAGAGCTCTACGAGACATGAAAAGGAATAAGGCGGTGGGAATAGATGACATACCTGCAGAGTTTTTAAAGAGCATGGGGAAGAACGGAAGAGGAAAACTCTTTGCGCTAATTCGTAGGATTTATGAGGATGGAGTGTGGCCGGAAGACTTCGCGAAGACTGTACTAATTCCTATACCGAAGAAGAGTAAGGCAAAAACTTGCGAAGACTATAGGACAATAAGCTTAATATCCCACGCGGCCAAAGTAGTTCTGAGGATTCCAAACAGAAGGCTAGAGAAGAAGGCGAATGAATACCTGGGTGACGACCAGTTCGGATTTAGGAGAGGGACGGGAACGCGAGACGCTATAGCGGTGATGAGGACTCTAGTAGAAAGAAACCTAGAGTATGGACAGGATGTTTTTGCATGCTTCGTAGATTTCGAGAAGGCGTTTGATCGGGTGGAATGGACGAAATTAATGGGAGTGTTGAATAAATTAGGGGTCGATTGGAGGGACAGGCGTCTGATTCGAAATTTGTATATGAATCAGACTGCGCAGGTTAGGGTAGCCAATGGAAAATCGGGATGGGCCACGATAGGACGGGGAGTGAGGCAAGGGAGCCCACTATCGCCGTTGCTTTTTAATGTGTATTCAGAAGAAATGGTAAGGGAGGCTTGGGGGGAGGAGGATGTAGGAATAAAGGTAGGAGGGGAGCTGATAAAATCAGTGAGATTTGCAGATGATCAAGCATTGGTTAGTCAGTCGGCCAAGGGGTTACAGTCAATGGTGAATGCATTAGAGGTGCAGTGCGAAAAGTATGGGATGAAGATCAATCACAAGAAAACGAAAGTAATGAGATTTTCTAGAAGTAAGAAGGCGGGGCTGAATATAAGGGTGGGAGGGCAGAAGATAGAGCAGGTCGAGCAGTTTACGTATCTGGGTAGTATTTTGGAGGCAAATGGGTTTAGTGGTAAGGACATCAGATGCAGAATTGCGCTTGCTAAAGAAGCATTTTCGAAGAGAAGGGAATTGATGAGGGGGGGTCTGAGAAGAGACGTAAAGAAGAGGCTGGTGAAAACTTTAATATGGAGCGTGGCGCTATATGGGTCGGAAACTTGGTCATTGCGGAGGGAGGATGTGCGTAGGCTTGAGGCGTTTGAGATGTGGGTTTGGAGAAGGATGGAGAAGGTTAGCTGGATGGCGAGAAAGACGAACGAGGAGGTATTGGATATGGTCGGAGAGGAGAGGAAGCTTGTGGCAGAGGTTCGGAGAAGGCAGAAGAGATGGATGGAGGAGGTTTTGAGAGGAGAGGGCATGTTGAAGAGAGTGATAGAGGGGAGAACACTGGGGAAGCGTGGGAGAGGAAGGAAGAGGATAGGAATTCTGGACGAAATAAGAGGAGGTAGAAGATATGAAGAATTGAAGAGGGATCTAATAACGGGCCATCCTTAGGAGGGAATGCGAGACAATTTCTATTAGGTTGGGATACAAAATGGGGACTGTCCAAGAACCTACCAATCAGCTGGTAGAATACTTGAAAGAAAAGAGCAACAGCTCTGACTAAGAGTAGAGAATGTGATGGGTTGCGTCAGGTTAGGATAAAGAAATATAAAATGTAAACCAATTAATTTTAATAGATTAACTATGTAATTAGTAAAGTTAATGACTGATTCATATAATGTCATCGAGATTAAGTATGCGCTCCAAATTTCAGCTCGATTGAGCATTTTAAAGTGGGTTAGATTTCGATTACAAGATGCCATCCAGACAAACAACGAACAAACAGGGCAAGTTAAAATATGTGTGGTAAAAAAGGGTGGCGACCCTTCCTCAAGAGTGAATGTGGACACCAAAGCGGACAGTACAGCAACACTCACTTCACTACAAGTGTGGTAACATTTACCTAAACAAAGTCAAAGTAAATTTTATCTTATCTGAATTTTGTTGCTTTGACATGCGGAAGGCAAGGAGAAACCACTACATTAAAATCCCAAGGAGCTGCCACTAACCATCACTTTCTTTTAAATCTTTTATCCACCAACGAGCTAATGGAACCTCCTAGAAGCAACAGGATCATACACACTGGATCACTAAACATGCAGGGGTAGGAATTATGCTTAAGGGCACTAGAATGCATGTGAAAACTTTCCTTCAGTGTAAGAAATGGAAAGTCATTGTAAAGATAGCAACTAAGCTGACAGATACAATAGCTGTACAAGTCTACATGCCTATGAAGAAATCATAGTCGTCTGTGAAAAATATCTTGGAATTAAAAAAATGTGAAAGAGTAATAATGCTTGGATAATGGTATGCCATTGTCACACAAAGCCAAGAAGGAAGAATTTCGGGTTAACACAGATTAGGACAATATAATGAATGAGGAGAACCGCTCTTAGAATTTCAAACAAATTAATAGCAGCTGTTTAAAAAGTAATCCACAAGAAATTCATGCATAGAAGGATATACAATTGGCCTTACAAGTGGATTGATCGATCGA
This sequence comes from Pyrrhosoma nymphula, assembly GCA_963573305.1. NCBI lineage: Eukaryota > Metazoa > Arthropoda > Insecta > Odonata > Coenagrionidae > Pyrrhosoma > Pyrrhosoma nymphula. The sequence continues at coordinate 109,519,517 of OY754332.1, forward strand.
TTAATGAAGAGGCACTGAGATGAGTGGAAGATGATTGAAATCTCATAATAACTCGAAAGAAAAGGAGGGACTTCGGCATATTTTAAGATACAAGTGTCTAATGAAGACAGCCAGACGCACAGTAAGACCTCGGCTGAGATACATGGAGCAAATAATTCACTTCACTTAGTGATTCAACCCGAAGGTTGGTTTTGGATAGTTGAGGGTAGAGCTCACCCCGGACTAAGCCACAGGCGTGTGAATTTCACACATTCAGGGTAGGGGGGCCAGTTCCTTTCCCTGGGCCACCTCGTAGGTACTCCGAGGATTTTTTGTACAGGGGTGCCCGAAGGCTTCACCCGGATTTGAACCCGGGACCCTTCGATCAGTTGCCAAGCGCTCTACCCACTAGGCCACCACGCTCGCCGAGCAAATAATTAATGATGAGGAAACAAATAAATATGTAGAAGAGGCTAGCTCATAGAAGTATAGAGTGGAAAGCCATGTGAAACCAACCTAAATGTTGATGACCAGCAATCATTATGATGACAAAGGCATAATTGTGATTTAACGGGAAGTCAGTTCGTATAAGAGCCCATTCAGAATAGACATTTCACAAAGAATGATACATATTCTGAGGTATTTACTAAAACAATTTGAGTCCTACTACCTCCATTCATACAATTCCTGCATTTCCTGTGTGCCTTGACCTCTCAATGAAGAAATTTCTTCACTATGTGAAGTTAGACTTTCGACGGTAAAATCATGTTTCCTCAGACATTCGAGACCTAATACTCTCACAAAAAGGGAAATAATGGCACTCAATGGACTAGAGATTCTGTTGCTCGTTCCTTTTGATTTTACTGACTCATGCTGGAGGTCATTATGACTTGGGAGTGACTAGCACGGAATTACTTCCCTATACGTACACAATTTGAGGAGAAACAAATATTCCATCATCCTCAGAATGATTGCATAAAATATGACCTGAAATTCAATTTTAGGTGCACATAATCAATTGATAAAGATCAAATAAGAGCTCCAATGCCTCATTTAGGTGAGGTACTAAAAGCACTAAGCCAACACACACACAGACAGTGCCTAAAATGGTACTGCTCACTTATTGAAAACATAGAATTTGGACTTGGGAAAGCAAATTTCCACGTAAGATCTTATTTTCCCTGACTATTCCAGGTTTTCCAGAGCCATTTTCAATTTCCCTGACTTTTCCAGGTTCTCCAGGTTTTCCAGGTCTGTAACAACCCTGATCTTGATCATACTGAAGCAGAAATGGCAACAGGAAAATTCCTTCAATTAGAAGAATCGAATATATATGGAATGAGGTCATTCATAACAACTTATCCATTTTCATGCTGATTTTTTGTGTAGACTCATGATGAAAACACAACCATGATGAATGACACAGATTTTTCATCAGAAAGTTGTTCTAAAAACTATTCCCAAAGTTAACACCAGATATGCATTTTGCTATACACCAAGAGAATGAAATTCGCCATAAAAAGATCATTTGACTTGAGTGGGAATTTGAATGCAGATCTCCCAATAGTTGGTCAGGTGTGTTAGACAGTTATCACCAAGCCATCTTTACTCGAGGCGAATTTTGGTGGGGATTTATGCTAACTAGGCATTGTCATTTCAAGTCCACAATGTGGCACAAGAGACTTACTTATAAGGTGCTTACTAAGCCACTGTTGCAGAGGAAAATGCATTTGTTCAATGCAATGATTGTAAAATGTATTTTACTAATTGAGAAGCAGCATTATACTTACATCAAATGCACTAAGAGTCATTTTAAGCCGTTTACGGATGAGGTATAATTTCTCTTCTTTTCCATATTCCATTTTCTTTATGTTAAATTTCCAAACCCACCACAGGTACCACGCAATATACAGTACAATATTTACGGGGAGCATGAGGAGCTGAATCCATAGGACATCCGTCACTTTAGGCTTGGCATATCCCCCTCTAAAAAGAAATGGAAGCATAGTGTTTTCAATAAAATACTCCATTTGTTTTAACATAAGTCATGTAACCATCAAAATTAGCTATTCTACAGGTGTAGCTTCTAGGGAGGACATAATATAAAAGCTAAACTCATGCTTTCACATTCCTATAAGAGGAAAAATACATCCACCAAAAATTAAATTGCCAAGGCGTCGTGTAGTTACACATCATTTTAAGAATTGTACACTGAAAATCTTGGCTAGTGCCATATTTTTCAAGCATGTACATGTATTGAAATAACCTTAAGAACAACTTTTAATTTTATTTCATATTTTTCCCTAACATCACCACATGAGGCAGGTGTGTGCATTTTTAGCTATATAGAATTAACATATGAACATCCATTGAGCACACATGAAAGTGTAATAGTGTCAGCTATTACATTCATTAGGATGGCAACAGAAAGAATGAGGCCTAAACTGGCACATTATTGGGTGCCACCACCTAGTGTGAGGCGAAGAATATATGAGTGAATGATGAAGATGAAGAACACAGGGCAGAATGAAGGAATTGTCTTTCCTCAGATATTCAAGTTGCTCTAATTTTTTTGCCATGTCTGGTAAATTTAGTGTACTTCAATTCTATACAACCAAGTTGCATAAATACTGCTGTACAAGAAGGCTGAAAGAAGGCCTGCACATTTCAAAGACTTGCTTTTTATTTCTCCTAATATTCACAAAATAAAGAATTAATATGTGATTGCATCACTTCTCCTTTTAACAGCATACAGAGTTTGTATGGCTAACTTAGAAAAATTGGATTACAAAGGCTGATCCAGAGAGAGATCAGAAGAAGCATCCCAAAAAGAATCAGCCAACTCGGCAAAGGTATGTATCTCCTTTACGAAACAGGTAACATTAAAGTAAACATTTGATCATATTGCTTTGTGAAGCAGTCATGAATTCATAAAAAGCAAGTAACATGAGCATATGAATCCATAACGAAGACCTTGTGCTTCACCTATACCCCAAGGAACTCTCATTCAAAACCTATGCCCCAGGCACCACATGGAAGTGATTCTAAAAAGCAACTCAAAGTAAACAACCCAAAATGCATCTGAAAAAAGACCAGTCCTTACCAGATGCTTTGCTGCTCAACACTTGAAAAATTTGAATTCTGTCAAGGTCAAACAGCAATTTGAATTCGAATTTCTAAGGGTGTAGTCCAGTACACGCTCCCAACACTCCGGAGCGCTCCTGCTCCAAACGCTACAAATTCGTGGTCCACTTGCGCTCCTATCGCTCCCAGCGCTACCGGTGCTCCACCTACTGGACCACGGCTGGAGCGATCGTAGCATTTCGTTGGTCGTTTGTTTTTTTTGTTTTCATTTATGTTGAATGGTGCTTTCCACTGTGACCTGCAATTTATTTTAATGATCAGAAGTCCTTTTATAATTTACTCTGCCCAATTAATCTTTGTGTGTTCATTAATGATCCCAGTTGTGTTGCAAACAAGTCAGCATCCTTATTGGATGACGTCGTATCTAATTATGACAAAAGTTTAGTTCAGTCTGCAGTCTGACCATTATCCATTCTATTTTGTGTCAACTGTGAGCTGCTTCCTAAATTTGTCACTGCAAGGATGTTTCCCTGATGCAACCATTGCAGATATAATTAATTTACTAATTATTATTTAATTAATAATGGCTTGATGTCTATGCTTCAGATGATGTTAGTTAGCGTAAGAGTTAAAATTGCAATACCTACACAATACAGTGCTGACATGGTACCATCTCCTTTAACTATATACACATAAGAATAGATAAAAATCATTGTCAATAACACTACTTAAAAATCTTATAAAAGAAATTTCAATGAAACTGGAATCAGCTTAATCCACGACACTTAACTACTCCAACTGGTGTTTCTTTGCTACGACTCAACTGCACACGCATGAATATGTATGATATTCTCAAATGCAGCACTAGACTTGAACTCATCGTATTAACAGCAAGCCTTAAGCATAATTGCAATCCGTGCCAGCCTGCCCTAAAGCAAACGACTAAAATAAAACCTAATGTCAACTTGAAGATTAGAGGGAGTACCATATATCCCACATCATTTAACATACGATATAATCTTCATAGAGAAAGGTAGGAAAGATTAAAGAATACATTGCTCTCAAATCAAGACATTTATTGATAAAACAAAACCACAGACAAAACATTTGTATCACAACAGACAAAACAATTGTATCACCACAGACAAGACAAGCATAAGTTGCATGTTGGTAGAAGGACCTTAACCTAAACCAACTAGAAGCATTATATTGTATCCTTGCACACCTTTATGACGGCTTGCTGGGTATTATGAAGATGCTGATACATATTCATTTACTTCTCATCTAAACTTGCACCAAAGCGGTTCACGAGATAACCATTAATTATTATTTGGAAAGCCACACTGGATTGTTAAACAAAACAATTTACAAAACCAAATCGGTGCAAGGCCACAACACAATGCAACAAACGGAATGCTTCAACCGAAAAGTTCACCCACCACCCTTAACTTTGAATCATATTCTATCTCCATTTCACGCAAATTCAAGCTTTAATAATTGATATAAATCATTACAACAACAAATGTAAAAAGATACCTCGTGCTTGCCACCCAATTTCCTCCTCGAGCAGTAACATCGGATCTGAAACGTAACACCATTGAGTAACATACATTCGCGTCACCGTAATTTCTCCTGAATAATTCTATAATCCAATAAATAAACAATTTTTTAAATACTTACCATCCCTGGCTCTCTGAGCCACTTCTTCCATCACCTCCACATTGTACGCCTTATTCTTGGCATAATCTATAAGAGTTATTGATTCCATAACTACAGACTTCCTTGTACTTCCTTCCCATTCAAAGTCGCGTTGAAAAGTGGCTCGCTACAACTCACCCACGTTTTTCGCTGGAGAGTTTGGAACGAGAGAGAGGCGAATGTAGTGACGTCATCCGTGACAATGTTAATAGTTGCAGGAGCGCTTGGAGCCTCAAGTGGGTCACTTAAGAACTCGCTCCAAACGCTCTGGAGCATTGGGAGCATGTACTGGACTACACCCTAACTAAGGTAATGTCATTTTGTAGCGCATATTTTACTGGGTTCCATAATTTTATGGCAAGTGACAATTCCAGTATTACTGTATATAATCAACTATTAGTCAAATTGTTCTTTTTGCGCCAAATATATCAACTAAAATCAGTGACTTGAGTAAAAGTCTAGGTGAAAAAATTGATTAATCCCTTCCTCCGCTATTAAAAAAGAAAACTATAAAAGGTGCAAAGATGAATATTGAAGTAAAGAGTGACTAATATTGAAAAAAAGAAAGACAAACTTTCAATAACGTCATCAAAAACATCTTTAGCTGCAACAAAATCAGCTGTGAAGATGACTACATTGTCTTTGGACCAAATGTTCATGTGATTGCTCGATAAAGCAGTCACATTGTCATCATCATATCTTGATTGAGGGTATCAACTCCTCCCAACCATCCACCAAGGCTACCTACCACATGCGATAAGTTGACAGCTCGACAGTGGGTAGCACTGGAGGAAAAATGATAAGTCGGTGATGAGAGATGTGACGAATGCTTGCAGTGGCAAATGCTGCCATTAAATAAAGCATGAACTCTGGGGAGTGATTTTGTGTACGATCAAATATCCTAACATCTAACGAAGAGGATAAAGAAAGTGAAGTTAGATGGGAAGGATAATATTTTAGTGCTTCTTTGGAATTTTTTGCAACACTGACTCAACTACTTATGTTTGACTTCAACAAAGATCCACCATCAAGAAGGTAATCTAGGAGCAGATTGTTATGGAAATGTGAATATTTTTAGGAAGAAAAGGACATTGCCAAATATGTAGGACTCAGAAAGAAAGATATAAAACGGGAGTCATGAAGCTAGTGGTGAGTCTTAACAGACTCACAATCAGAAGGCCATCTGAGTGTGAAGTGCATCAGGAAGCATAGAAGCCGGGAAATTCCCTATTTCATGAAGAATATTTTCACCAATGACTATCTACGAAACATATCCCGTTACATTACGGGAGAATCACGGTCCCAGCCTCGTTCATAGCTAATCAGGAAATCCTAGAATTTTGGCATTGGTTAAGGTGGTTTGAGCGAGATAGTTCCCTAGTCATAATGGAAACCATATTAAAATTTAATTTTTTTATTTCAGCAAATGTAAGAAGTATGAAATAAATATTGTAATATTAATGGCGCAAAGACATAATTATATATGACAAAAATTCTTAGCAATTAAATAAATATAACCACATAAGTCTCTAACTTGACTCATTTTTTCACAACGTACGGTGAAATCGCCTTCAAAATATAAGGTTTTTTTTAGATTCTGTAAACCTTACTGCGGTGTGTAATAGATTGATTTTTATAAATAGTTGAAAAAACATGCACTCTATACACCGTTAGTTTTTTGATAAAATCTAGGTGCTAGAAGTTCCTAATTTTTTAAATATTTTCCCTCTTGAGCTCACAGCCATAATGTAAAGCAACTAATATTTTCAGGTAAATTACTCGAAAAGTAGTCCGGCAAGGGGTTAATATTTTCATATCATTGGAAAGATGAGAGTATTTTCTTTAAAATGAGGCCAAATTCATCAAATTCTAGGTGAAGTGATTTTCACTCAAAACCACCGATATTTGTGCAGCACAATTTGTATGTACAATTGGGGGTCCACGTGATCATCTTATGTAAGACTTCAGCAACTCACTAGATGATATTTGCATCAATTTTGATATAGCAACCGACGAGAAATCTTTGCTTGCAGTGCTGCAAAACAGGACTAAAATTACCCACATGCAAAAGTTTGTCAAATCATAAGTATACTTTCAAATGAAGTACGTACTGGAAAATAAAACAAAGAACAGTTAATGCTGAGTCAGGTTTCTTAAAAGCATGAAGGTATAGCATTAATACTAGCATGATGATGGGGCATTTGGGTGTTTAATTCCTCCTGCCAAATGTAAAAAAAAATCCAATTATTCATTTTGTCTAAATGCAGATAGTTTTTCTTTCATTTAGAAAGCCATCTCCAAGACCAAATTCAGTATCCATCAATAGAAATTGATCTACATATTACCGGTAGGCAAATTCCTTTGTGTTGGCAGACTGCCATCACCACACAGCTCTAACAAAAATGTTCAGTACCCGGCCACAATTATGGGTTGCCAAAATCGCACGAAATATCATTCATCAACAAGTTTATATATGATGTGCGTGCTTCTGAAAATCTATGACAACTCAGGGGGAAGGGAGGGTGAAGAAGTGGCCTAAATTTTCTAACATAATACCTACTTGAGTGGTCCTGGATGCAAATTTACTAACGAGTCCAGTCTGCAACATGATCGTCACTCATGGAACAACCAAAAAATGTTGGTACTTTTTCTGTTAAGAACAAGAGTTTCCTGACACACAGGGACTAATCTGATGATATTCCTCTAATTTCAGGGAAGCACATATTTTTCATACCCCCTCTGTAATTCAAGAAAAGTTTCTCTCATATACATGCTATAGAATTTCCCTTTCGAGAGCATATTTTAGAAGGTAAAGACAATGTAAAATTGACCAGGAAGAGTTATTTCCTGCAATGGAACATAAAATTTGAGCAGCTACAGATCCAGGTTTGACCCTTAAGACATGCAGCTGATATTTCATTGAATATTTCTGTTTGTTGTACCATTCTATTTCATAACAAATTATTGAAACAGTTGTGGCACATTTTACATTTCTTATAAACTGGCATTTCCATGATGGCAGGGTTACATCCTATCCTTAAATAATGGTACTCTGTGTCAAAAGAAAAATTTTCATGTTGTGAATAATTTAAGGTTTCTTGCAGTATATATTGAACAAAATCTAAAGTGGGATGTTCATGTGGCAGATTTATGTAAAAAACTGTACTCAGTATTTTATTTATTGTCTGTTATAAAACATACTGTAAGCCTTGTTGTTCTCAAAACATTGTACTATGATCTTTTCTTCTCCAGAATTTCATATGGCATCATATTGTGGGGAACTCCATCCGCATTGAATAGTGTATTTTTAATACAAAACAAGTTATTGCGAATGATGTGCCGTAAACCTTTTCGTGCTCACTGTCGGCCTCTTTTTAAGGAACTGAAGATTTTAACTGTGCCTTCGTTATATATTTATTATTCAATACTCTATGTAAGAAAACATGAATCTGATTTTACCCCAAATAATAATTATCATACCTACGAAACAAAAAGATGTAACGACATGCATGTGCTCTCATCAACTCTTGCCATAACTTCGAAGGGACCTCGTCATATGTGCATAAAATTGTATAATCACCTTCCACAATTTATAAAAAAAGAAATAAGAATGGCTATATTCAAGAATTTAGTTTATGACTATCTTTTGTTTCATTGTTTTTATACTGTAAATGATTACTTAAACTATCATCAATGATTGTATAATCTTTTTGTTAGTATTGATATATTTTTGTTTAATCATGTATTTTGACGTGCCTTATATACTTGCAGCTTGTTCTACAATGTATCCTATGGGCAAATAAACTTATTTTAATTGTTACAGTTGTAACATGACCCTCCGAGTCCCCGGCAAGCATCAGGTTTCATTGCCGTCATAATGGCCGAAGACTCGAGAGGGGTTGGGCAGTAATCGCAGCCACGTCCGACGCCCATCGGATGTGTGGCTACGCTGCGGTAGGGTCATGCGTCCGCAGTAAACGGAGTGACCCCAGGATGACGGCCTTCTGCATGCGTGCAACTAGTAATTCCGCCTGTGCCACGCAGGACGGAATACACTTGATGTTATTTAGCAGCGAGCCCTTAACTCCACCGAGCACACCTATGATGAGGACCACCAGTTTCACAGAGTGTCCGGGCTACATCTGTCGAAGTTCGAAAAGCAGGTCTTGATATTTCGTCCGTTTTTCCACCTCCTTCGCATCCATGTTAGTTTCAGCCGGAGCCGAAAACTCGATCACGAACATGGAGCGTGTGAGGTGGTCGAGGAGAACGATATCAGGCTTGGTCGCCTCCAAGTGCCTGGTGGTGGAAAAGGAGTAATTCCACCAGATCGTGCATTTATCGTTCTCCACGACGGACTCAATATCTCCAGGGGCATAGGGCAGCACAGGTGTTTCGTCGATGCCATAATGGTGTCGAAGATGAAAGTATAACACCCGTAGGGCCGCGTTGTGCCGAGCTAAATATGCTGACTTAGCGTAATAACTACAGCCGGAGAGAAGGTGACTCAAAGTCTCCGGCTGGGCTCGGCACGCCCTACATCTCGTGTCCGCAACCTCCGCTTTGAATATAATGCGGCGGTACACGAGTGTGTTTATGACACCATCCTGGCACGCGAGGACAAAACCCTCGGTCTCGGACTTCAGACCGGCGGAGCGTAGGAAGGCAAACGTTAGCTCCTTCGATAGCCCATGCTTTTCGATGTTTCGATAGAAACCTCCATGCATGGGCTTATCGGTATGCACCTTGAGCAAGGCCTTCTGCTCGGCTTTTTTTATTTCGAGCTTGAGGACGTCTCTATGGGCAAATAAACTATTATTATTATTATTATTATTATTATTATGACACCAGAATCAGGTAATGCAAAAATAGCAGCCACAGCAACGATGGAGGAAATTGGAACATGAGCTGTATAAGCCAACACTTTATACTGATTAAACATTGTGCTAGCACAAGAAGCACCCTCTTGAGTATATGAACAAAACCAAAATGTTTAACACTTTCCAGTCCAAATATTTTTTATGGTTCTCGTTATCTGGTCCAAACTATTTTATAGCATTTCAGTGAGATCTACAGTTTTCTGTTAGGTCATAAATTTCAGGGAAAATGTCATTTATTTGTTGTTATTGGTGCACTTTTTATTTAATACTAAACAGTTTACTTTATAGCATACTTTATGTGTAACAATGCAACCTAAACTTGAAAAAAAATGAATGAATACAAACGAAAAATCCCGAATGACACTTGTCATTAGAGTTATTACAAGTAAATGCACTGTCAAGTAGAATGCACTGTCCCTAGGGATTGAGGGGCCCTGTGCAAGCGTAAGTCGGGGGCCCCTAACTTTGCATTCCCTTATTGATATAGTATCTTTTAAGCATAATTCATGGAAAGAACAAAATTAACCAACCAATTGGATAATGATTTCAAGAAATTTACATATGTACTAAGTAGTAGGTAATTATGGGCAATAGGAGGGTCTGAAAAAGGCATGCCATAGGAACAGGGCCCAGTGAAGTGGCACCTGTCACACTACCCTAGGGACCGCACTGTCGAGTAGAGTTCAACATTGGACTGGAAAGGGTAAAAATACAGCATTTCCCAGCCCATGAGATCTATTTTTTCTCGTTGTGTGTTTTAAAGTTGGCCTACATCTCATCGTTTTAGTTAAAATGAAAACTTGGTTATATTCTACACAATTTTATTAAGAACACGACCGGTTTCGACCTTTTCAGGTCATTCTCAAGTGTTACAACACTTGAGTGTTGTAACACTTGAGAATGACCTGAAAAGGTCGAAACCGGTCGTGTTCTTAATAAAATTGTGTAGAATATAACCAAGTTTTCATTTTAACTAAAATGCATTCATTCTACGAAGTAAACTCGCAGACCATTGATTTTATACATCTCATCGGCCAATGGGAAAGCCATTTTGTCATGCATCCGATTTTGTGTTGGCGTTGGAGGTTTCCCATCTCTTTACTTTCAATGCAGACTGCAGGAGCTTTCAATTCAAGGTGCTGAAGCTTGCGCAGATAGGAACACATCAGCACACGGGAACAACTATGCATGAAACGATGTGAACAGGGAAAACTTTTGGTAACCTGCCAGTAGGAAGCATTCTGTGGGTTCACAACAGTCACAGCCGAATTCTCTGTATATATTTATCAAATTCGTTCAAAAAAGTATATAAGAAACGTAAGCTCTTTACCACAGAGTAATTAAATACTTTATAATATCTATGCTTGATGCATTTACGGAAAATTGACATAAAAATAATAATTGGGGGTGCAGTTATCGACGCTCTTTTGTTGTTTAGCGCACATCAACTCTGCTCCTCATCTATTTTGAAGTGCACTCCCTAGTGCATAGGGTCTGTAATGAATCGAAGGCAAGTGCACTGTAGCCTTGCGAAGAGAGCAGCGCTCTGGATCAAATGGAAAGCTGCCTCCATTGCGGCAGCAAGCTAAAGCTCTAAATCATTCATTTGTCGTCATTTCCGCGGATTCTACGATGAAAACCTTTAATACAGTTGGTATCTTTGGAAATGAACAATCACATTTTCTCCCAAAAATATTTTTCACATTAACAGATGTTGATTATTATATTTTTTCTTCTAAAATCTAGCCCGAAAATTCACTGCTTCTTATGAACCAGTCCTTCAAGCTGGGATATATAAATAAAGTAAAATAAATAAATCTTGCATTTATTATTGAGCAATTTTACGACTGGAGTGTCCTTGCTTACAATTAACTTATTCACATTCACAAACATTCATGCGCTCGCTGCAAGGTGAAAACTCCACTCGGGCAGGACTTGAACCCACCTCAGGATTAACAGGTGAGGACTCTACCCCGTGGTAGTATGATTCAAAGGGTAAGATAAGAGTGATGAATGTGACATTCTAAAGTGATAAAAAAAAAACAAAATACAAGAGAGGGAGTGATGAAAACAGTGTAAAAATTTATCAACCCTCAAAACTGTGGGTAAATATTGTGCACAAAAGGTGAATGGCTCCTTATTTCTATCGATTCAATTGAATTTAAAATGAAGGCACTATAAGGGATGAGGAAACAAACAGGTTGCTAAACTCTATATGCACCGCTATATTTCTTTGACTATACAATGCAACACTGGCACTGTTATGCAGCTTCCCAATGATTAGATTATTATTTTCCCAATGTTTGAAGATAAATCGCAGAAAAATCATTATTCCCAGAAAATTATTCTTTGTGGGGAGAAATAAATCACTTTCTAATATTCCACAAGTTTTTATTGTAAACACAACCAGTTCCAATGCTACATCATCGTTATCAAGGGTCTCCGAGGTTTAATGAGTGGGCACTGCATGTATACTAAGCCCCGAGGAGGTAGGGGTTGAGGGAAACGAGGGGGGAGGGAGGTAAAGTGTGTTAGCAAAAACAGGATCACTGATTGGTTGAAACAAAGTGAGGTGACGTTGGTAAAGGAAGTGAGGGGGGAATAGAGGAGGTGAGGGTATGGTGAGGAATGGACAGTCAAGGTAAAGGAAGGGACTGCGGAAGGTCTTTTTTTTGCCTTTAATGCCTTTATTTAGGGCGAAATTAGGGCTATACATCCCTCTCTTACATTTAACCCTATACATTACATTACACAAAAACCCATGTCCTGGGTGGAGAGAAAAATCCACCCAGGCAAGACTCGAACCCGCGACCCTCAGAATGGCAGGCGAGGGCGTTACCCCATCACCACCAGGGCCAAAGGTCATGGTGTAACACAGAGCTGAACATTTAAAATCAGAAAGGTCATTTAAAATCGTTACATCAGGTGGACACAGTCTCCAAACAATCTCAAAATTTTCTTAAAAATCTTGTTTTAAACCTTTGTCATTAGAATGTAAAATCTCGGGTGAAAAATTACCACTTGATTGAACCCTTAACCCTCCCTCAACCCCTACCTCCACGGGGTTTGGTCCACCCACTAAACCTCGGATACCCTTGATAATGACGCTGTAGCATTGAAAGTGTTTACGATTAATATTGGTGGAATATCACAGAGTGATTTACTTCTCCCAAACATGTCACTATTCCAACAAGTAGAGTCAGCATCAGTTGCAATTATTCTTTGCAGTCACAGACTCGCATACTATCCACTGGTGCACTGTGATGCATATATATTTTAACGCCCTGTACATCTCATTCATACTAAAATGCTTGAAAGGAGATGAAAGGCTTAGAAAATCTTATTGACCTCATCCCAGCCAAAGGGAAAAATTGGTTGATGACCAAATTGTACCTTTAAAACCTACAATAAACACCTTATAAATGAGATGGTGTGAATATGTGAGCACAATTTTTGTTTTGTAAATTGATGTGAAATATAGCTGGGGCAGAATTTTTCTACCATTGGACCAGGCGGTATCAAGGTTAAAGTGAACTGAAGTATCTGGCAGTCATACCTGAAATTATGGTTGTCACTGTATAGATGTGGCACTTTTGGGGGAAATGCTACCCTAAAATTTCAGATGAGATGTAAGAGCAGCTATTAGAGGCATGCATGCAGGTGCAAACAGGCATTTTGTAATTCTTGCAAGATAAATGATTTACTAGCCTTTAAAGATCTATCACTAGGCAATTGCTATTAACTATTGATGGCCACATCTGTTGACTTAAAACCAGCCAGAATCAAGTTTTGGAATACATAGATGACATGGCTGTATTTGATTAGGAATGGAATGCTTACAACGATCACCTATGATGTATTCCTACAGACATAGTGACCAATGAAAGACAACTCTTTAGTGTCTATGCAGTGTAAAAAAAATAATTGAACTGCTAGCAAGACACATTAATGAAGAAATTTTAAGGCCTTTTTGTTGAACATTAATGCTCACAGTAATGCGAATTCTAATAATAATGATAATGCACTCATCATTTAAGGCATTGCTTACATCACTCCTTGCTGTAGACGACTTGTGTGCTTGACTAGTGAATGGGAAGATGTTTGATGTTCAACCCTTGAAACTCACAGGCTGAGGAGAGGACAAGCAACTGTTATCATTGGGTTACAGCCATTTTTGTGGCCTAGGATGAATGAGAAGAATAAACTCATAAAATGGAACAGTAAATCAAAACTTGAACTCGAACCATAGTCCTGCAAATGTCAAAAAATTAAGGCCGATGTGCCCTGAGGCTAGGATTGAGAGGAGGGCCACAGGTGGGACTTCAGTTGGCACCCTCATCATCTTGATCAATTATTTGTATTTTCCCGAGGAAACTCACATGTTTCAGTTTCACATTAGATGTGTGAGATTCCTAGACAGTCACTCATTGTTGATAACACAACTAAAAGAAACAATTGCACCAAACCTGAATAATTCTTAGGGAAAAAATCGCCATAATTAAAAAAAATCAGGTCTATTCTGATTCGTATGTTTCATACTATAAAGTTGTGGCAATGAGGTTCAGAATAAAACTTCAGAGTATATTAGATAATGAAAATCCTAGGACTTGGTGGTGACAGGGCCAAATCCTTGCTTACTGTCTCAGAATCATGAGTTTGAGTCCTGCCTGGATGTATTTTTGTCAGCATCCAGGAGATTGCCATGTGTTCATTACAACGGTGAAAAAAATCGATAGTCTTCCAACTTTCCACACCAACCCCAAGTTGATGGCAAACGACTAGAAAAATGCCTGGTGCAAAATATTAACTCATAATGTCCACAGACCCTTGCCCCATGCATTTTTATATTTGGCATGGCCACCCCTGCAAGGTGGGCAACACGAGTGAGGAAAATTTTTATTTTAGTATCCTACAAGGTTCCCAATCTGTAGGGTTGCCAAACGTCCTGAAAAATGGGATTTTCCAGAATTTGGGCTCATAAAAAAGGCACACTGACTAATATCAATACATTCAATAAATTGTTATTTGTAGAATAATAAGTTTGCTTATTTTATTTTGTACTTGAATATGCAAATTATAAATATTTTAAAAACACATCTTTGTCATTTCTATGACATCATGATTGGGTGATGTCCTGAATTTTTACCTCACCCTACCCTACTTTTTTAAAGGTTGGGATTCAGCAGAGCAATTGTGAATGCACTTGGTGCTCCTTACGTGCCTCAGAAATAAGAGTCATCACTCAGGTAGTTAAAGTAATGCATGGAGATTCCATTAATAAATGCATACTCAAGTCCAGCATTAGTTTATTATAGCAGCTTCAGGGAATATGTTCACCTGAGAAGTGGAGAATATGAACATTGGAGAATTTATCAGTAATTACCTTGTATGCAATATATCAAAGGACTCTTATTTTCGGTTAATGTTTCTTTATGACTTTTTAAATAATGATAATAAAGGAAGGAATGAAGCAACGAGTTACGAAGAGGAGATCACTAGGATTTCACAGTTACCTGCATGTAAATGATGAGGCAAAGCACACTGTCAATATAATACATGGTTTTTCTGACATGTACATATACTAGAAATAAGTAAGAGAAACAACCAGTTTTCAAGTTGAGCAATATTTAAAAATTATACCATCCCGTGGTGAAAAAAAACTGAGGAAACAGTACTTCCTGATCACGTGCGTAGTATGTGATTCATTTGTTCGTGCATGACAAAAATAACATAAATCTAGAATGGTCTATTTGTGGTCCATGAATTGAGGGAATTGCAGAATATGAAATTTCATACGAACTTTTCACAAACTTCCTGTTTTTGTCAATAACTGTATAGCATAGTCAAAACTTTAACCATATTCACAACAAAGTAATTAATCCCTTAAATCATAAAAAAAATAATTCTGACCGAGCCGGCAAAACCTTGTGTGTCCGAATATAAGCCATATTGGCCAGATTGAGAAAAATACTAGGAAATTCAATGGCTAATGCTCCAAAATTATGGAGAAAAGTATGAAAAATGCAGGGGGTTTCCGGCTATATGGAACTTGCTACTATTCATTTAGAATGAAAAGATTATACTTTGTTTTTCCAAAATTAATTTTTAATTTCATGCGACCAAGGTTTTGGCAGTTAACGTCATCATCAGGTGCAAATATGTACAAATTTGTGGGACACTTATATGCATAGTGAAGAGGTGGGGGATGTGGGCCATACAGTAGGGAGGATGGGAGGGAGGGGGAGAGTTGGGTGTGAAGGGTTGGGTGGTGGTTGCCGGGGGGGGGGGGGGGAAGGGTTGTGGGCCACTGGATTCTGGAATGTGGGAGACGAAGGCAGGGGGGGGCAGTGGGAGGTTGGTTGAGTTAGTGCCTTCCGAACTGACTATCTGCATAGGTGGCAGGTGGGAGAGGGTGCATCCGTACAAGGGTTGGAAGATAGTGAAGAACAGAGAGGGTACGAAGGTAGGGGGTTAATGGAAGAGAGAGAGGTTGAGGAGGGGAGAGCGGGAAGCATACAATAGGTCGTTGATAATTCCGCAATCAGCGTGCACACATTTCAAAATCTCGACTTGCTTGAAAGCATCTAGCCGGGGGCCTTTTCTTTCTAAAGTAAAATTTCCAGGGAAAAATCACTTTCATGACTGTTATCCAAAAGGTGCTTCGCGAAGTTTGAGTTTGGATTTCCGTGTTTAAAACATGCTGTGTTATGCTTGCATGTATATATTCCTTCAGTCTCTCCTGTAAATTTCTGTCAGTCAGCCGGATATAGACAGCTGAGCACTCACACTTGAGTGTGTACACTCCACTCCTTTCCAACTTCGGGATGATGTTTTTGGATTTATAGAAAAAATTTTTTAGATTACAGTTGTTATAAAAGGCAGTTCTAACGTGGTGTCTTGGGAGAACCTTGGTGGCTTGGAGGAACAAATTACCCAAGAAAAGAAATTACCTCCATTTATCTGGACGGTCACATTACGGTATCTATAAATGGTTTGGACAGCCATTTTTTCCACTTTTTTTCTGATAAAGTCTATAAACCATTCAGGCTTTGTAGCTATTGCTAATTACTATTCGTTTTACAATATCTACCTCCTTAATAATATTAGTATAAACCTCACCCCCCCATTTCGTGGATATTTCATCGCGGTATTTGCGGCAGGCATGAATACCTTCAGCCAAAACCATGGTCATGTGAAATTAAATATTTATTGTGAAAAAACGAAGTATAACCTTTGCATTCAAAATGAACATAATAATGCACTAATACAACTCATATCAATGTCTAAGGTTTAATTTATTTAAGGATTTAATAAAACTTTTGTTATTATTATTTAATTAATCATCTCCATAATGATGCTGTTACTACTGTATAGCTCCTTGGTAAAGACATAATTCAACTGCATCGTGATTTTTTTCCACTCCAGAGAACAACTGAGGAACCCGTAAAAAAAATAATAACTTTGCTCAAGCATGTATTCCACAACAGTTCCAAGAATGCATGAACTATTTTTGTTATCTCATTAACTTTCTTTCATGATGATGATGCTATAACCCTGGAACTTGGTGGAAAATACATTATGCAACCTGCGTAAAAATTGTGATAAAATATTTTTCCACGCATTCATTCCACGTTATCTGCTACTTAAAGCAGGGTCAATATGATGGAATTTTGTTAAATGAGAGGAAATATGAATGACTGACAACATTTTCGATATAAATAATTCCAAGACAACTAACCAACAAGCCATTTAAAGAACAGCTTAAAGGTTATATGTGTATGCTGAGAGGATGCTGTATATGGCAGTCATTTCTTCACGTATTCAAAAATTCAGTTTTGATCAAAGTAAATTAGTGCTTTCTAAATTTTTTATACACAGTGTGCTTTGCATAGAAAAGATGCAAACTATAGGAATTTGGTACGCATCTCCAAAACTGTGGCTGAAAATTTGGAGGAAGGATGAGTTATATTCAGCAAAGGTGGCTATATTCAGACTAATACTGTAATAAAGTACAAGAATTCTTAATAATCAGCAAAAAGCTGGAAATCTGAACAGATGCAGAAGAAGAAAACCTTTCCTATGTAAGTATTGCAAAAAAGCATGGAGATGTATGTATGTACCAACAATAATAATTGAAATTTTAAGAAATGCAGCGAAAATAAAAAAGGCTGTTGGATCTGGAACAACCAAATGAATGGAGAACAGATTTGCCCAGCATGAAGATTTTGAGAAAAATACGTTCGAGTTTTTTTAAGTCAAGAAAAAACTGTTCCAAGGAGTAAGCGATTGCTGGAAGTAAAGGCAAAGAAAATTGCTGCCCAGAAAGAAATACCATATTCATTGAAATATTCTAAAGGGTAAATGAAGGCGTTTAAACTCTTACAAAGTATCTTCTTAAAATATTAGTGCAGACTGGATTTACAGATTGGAGATGCCAGCCTTGAAATCACTTCTTTTGGTTGGCTGGTCACTTATTTTGGAAGGGGACTGAGAATGGAGGTCATTTGTGCCATTAAGGACAGATGGGAAGGTCAGTAAGTGAAGGACAGTTAAGGAACGGAGGAAGGGTAGAGAGAACCCTGGCATCGGCATTAGCCCGATCTTAATGAAAGGTGCAAAGAGTACCACGGTTTAACATCCCTTCGAACACATGGAGTACTACACCTTAAAGTAATCTCCACATGGTATCCAAATTCAATCAGGATTCCCCTGATCGGAGAGATCCAAAGATTGGGATTCCCCTGAAAATTTTCCACCACCTCCAAGACTCAAACCCAGACCTTACAGATGGGAAGCCAGTATTCTAGCCACCAACTCAATCCCCCAATGAAATCTTAAACTAGGAAAGATACAATGAGGATAATGAAGAAATGTGATCTCCATAAAAGACAGCTTTTTTTGAAACCATTTGTGTTTTGCATTATTTTTACTAAGCCAAACCAAATGTACCACCACAGTTCCATTCACACCTCAATGAGGCAGAAAAATCATTAATGCCGAATAAGTATGATGGGAAAAAGTGGCGAAGAAAACTACTACATATTTCTCATAAGCAGATTGTTTTGGTTTATCGATCAATACCTGAACCTAAGCAAGCTGTGAATTTTGCCATGCTATGACCTGCCAGCATGTCATTTTGGAAAAGTTGAGGTTTTTATACACTTAAGTCTGCATGTATGTACATACCAGCTAAGAATTAATCCTTTTACATATACCAAAGTTAAGGTTCCACCACAATTTTGTTAGTAAGGCTCATTTTATGCCAACTCTTTTTGTTGAACTTTGGGTAAGTATTCCATTTTATATAATAAAGGAATATCATAATAGAGGATTTTTATCAGAAATCTTTATTATGAAATTTGATACAGCGACATGTAAAAATATTATGCCCCATCAATTTCACTATAAAGAGACCTTACAGATGATGCGCATGATGTAGCAGGCCTGAGCTAATATCAGCTTCAAAGGGGAAACCAGGTGCTTGATATATACTTTTCTCCAATGGTAAATGTAAGGCAAACTTTGCATGAATGACCTAAACATTTCAAATTTCAGGGTCAGGTAGGAACAAGTTTGATATAAGACAATGTATTTTGAAAAAATATGTCATGGATAGATCTTGCCTGGATTAGTAACGAAATTTTGCACATATGAAAACCCTGGTCCAAGAAAGAACATAACTTGATTACTCACAATACTTCAAATCACATGCAAAGATGACAAAAATGTACCAAAGAGGCAGTATGCATTGTAGGAGACTAAATTACACACAGTGATCACCACAAAAATGTAGCTGCTCACAAACAAATGAGAGTTATGACTGAGATTGGGGATTTAAGTTTACGTAGCAGTTCAAGAAATTTGATATCAATCTCAGTCAGACAACTTAATACCCTGACTGACTCGGCATATCTCCCTCGCTGGGCATTCAATTGAGCAGAATTATGCAATATCAGCACCTCATCAAAAGACTAATCACCTTCATGAGGACTATGAGACTACATACTCAAATATGAAAGTAAGTGCCAAGGAAAGAGGTCAGATTTTTAAGCACCAATATCAAAGTCCTATATGAAAATATTCAAATTAGAACAGTGAATACAATTCTGATGGATAAATGCGAACTCCTAATATATTTTTATATAACAAGGTTTCCTAATACTTTCTGTTAACTCTCAAGCTTCCCAATCAAGCGCTTTCAACAAATTAGACCCTACTGTTTTTTTTTGTTTCCATTAATGTGTGCATGAAAGGATAGAAGAGAACAATAACTCATTTGCCAAATGGAAAAAAGAACATAGTACTGTCACTTGCACAGGTGAAATATACACATTACACCAAGTTGAAATTTGCCTTGACAATATCACCTGACTTAAATGGGATTGAAGCTCATATCTCCCTGCAAAAACCACCAGTCTTGAATTAAGATGGCTTGGATAGATGATGAATAACAGGTCTGACTAGTAACAGGAAGATACAGGTTCTAATTCCCAAGCAAGTAAAATGATTTTCTTCATGGCGAATATAATCACACTGGTGTCACTAAGAAAATCCATTATTGTTACAAAAATAATACTGGTTTTTGGTATTTATACTTACCTAATATCAATATTATCTTCTAAAACTTGTCTTAATATCATTTCTTCCTCTTCCTTCATTTCATTCTTCGTGCGCCGCCTGCTCTTTTTGCTTGTGTCAAATTTGCCCTCCTTCTTGGCCATGTCAAGTGCTTTTAAACGATACTTTGGAACAGTTAACAAATACTTTATGGCGGATTCATACCTAAAAAAAAATGCACGGAAATAAATGTAAACAAATAGGTACATAATTCTCAAGCTCAATACAACATTTTTAGAACAATTTTTAAATAATAAGTGAAAAATTCAGCAACAAGTAAAGCATTCAAATACAAATCAGAAACAGGTAATACGGTTTAAAGAAAAGAACAAATTTTTTGGGGGAAAAAAATTATGCACAGTACAGACAAGCACGGAGCAGAAATCTCATTTCACATCCTAAGCTCAGAAAAATTCATATGGAAGCGGAAAATGAGAACAAGAACAATGAAAATGTGTAACAAATTTAAAAAAAGAATATGTTTACAGAAGTTTCTTCACCAAAGTTTTCAATTTCTACTGGATTACAAAAAAGAAATACGTAAGTATGTAGTAAGAAAAACTGCCATCAGCATGCATGGACCTAATTATCAACAAAATATTGTAAATCAGTTTTCCTTATGATTTACCATGCATGCCCACAAGTCACATGTTAAATAAAATCCATATATTTAAGAGTACCTTTGGCATGCACTGAAGTACTGGACAGCAGAAATAATGGTAATGGTAACAGCAACAACAATACGGACATCCACTTTTGGCGTGACATGCCGGCGATAGTATCTATAATAATGGCTATATATTCTCTCCGGGTTGTCCAACATATAATCATAATCTGCTCGAGACTCTTCATCTTTTAAAATTTCATATCTGTAAAAAAAAATAAAATATTCATTTTGGAATTCACACAACAGCTACTGTAGGGATTAGAAAGTTTTACTTCAAATGTGATAAGGAGTCCCTTAAGGAAAAAATTTAATTCCATCGCAGTAATATTTTTAATGCATTTTTGCTGTATTTTCTAATAAAATGTATGTACCATGAAAAGACAGAAAAATTCACACCAACATTTGCTGAAGGGCATTGGAGATACAAATAGCCAAATTCACTTTAAATATACTGGGAGAAAGTTTGGTCCAGAGAATGAAAAGCTTTGAATATAAAACAATGCACTCTACCTATTTGAAAAAAGTTTGAATTTAACTGGCTGAAAGGATCGAGGAAAATGACTATCAAGAACAAAACATGTAGAGAGGGAGACCATGAGATAAAGCAAAATTGCAATGGTAGAGCTTGACTAAAGAAAATGTGAAGTAAGATTTAACGCTTTCCCGGCGAATTGCAGTGATGAACTCTTCTCGGGCTCTACACCGGGTGAGTGATTTAAATGTTGCCGACGTTTCGGGTAGCGACTCGTTACCCATCTTCAAGGCAAATGTGATATTATCATGCACACATAAGGTCTATGAATAAGATATTTCATTTTACTTTTTATCATATTTTATTTTCATCAGTGGTGCTTGTATTTATTGTTTATTATACAGGTTAATGTAAACGTTTTGTGCTAATTTTGGCAGTTTTAACCCACACATAGACATCTAAAAACATTTGCCTTGAAGATGGGTAACGAGTCGCTACCCGAAACGTCGGCAACATTTAAATCACTCACCCGGTGTAGAGCCCGAGAAGAGTTCATCAAAGAAAATGTGGTTTTCCAAAACTGAAACAGGAGATGGCATGGAAATGAATACAATAAAAATACAAGGTCGAGCTGGATGAAAGCTAGCTCTGGAATGACTGGAACGAGTAATGTTCTCAGACATTAAAATGAGAATAATAATGAGAATGGTAGTAAGCCACATTAATGAGACTGTGAGAAAAATATAACATACCAAATCATTATCAGAGCGGGGTGGGAAGTGTGCATGAGTTATGAATCAATGGGTAAAATACCAATAATGATGGAACCAAGATAATGATGGAAAGAGGAAACTAATTGCTGTTGAAAAGAATCTGAGGGAAGCAGTTTTTTACAAAATATATAGAAATATGATTTAATACTTTAATCCTCATAATATATTACATTAAAGGAAAAATATTCCTCAGGATCACAACATAAGGAATGTAGAAACCCATTAGGATGATGATTCCTGATTTGGGGTGGCTGAATCTCTTAGATTTAATTAGTGCAGTAAATAAAAATTACAAGAAAAGTTATAGAAGCCATCTACGTGTTACAGGAAATTTGATAAACACCTTTTGAATTAGCTTAGTATATATAGTGTATAGCTTTGAATTAGCTTAGTGTATAGTTAAAAATATTTTATACAAAATTTGGTACTTATAGGGTGTTTAAGGGAAATATTTATCCAGAATGAGCAAAAATTATACTCCCTTGTTTTCTGATGACCAAGTTTTGATTAGTTTATATATGTCCATTCACTAGAAAGTTTTGAGCAATCTGACAGCAATGGACAGAACATTTCAGATTCCAAATATTTGCAACACTCAAAAATATTAGTTTTTGAGCTATTAGGTTTTGATACTACATCATGATTAGCTCGTAATATGCATGCCCTGGGATTAACCAGCTCACCACTAAGGCTAGAGTAAAACTCTTTCAGCTTCAAATAAGTTCCTCAGATGTACTAAGAGTTTTGAAAAAGGGGTCACCATGAGTTGTACTAGAGCTCCACATAAATACCTTAAATACCTTTTTCTGGACTGTCACTAAAGAATGTAGATAAAATTCTATTGTTTTATGCTCAACATTGTGAAAATTCTCCATCAATAAATAAATAAACTATGTATGTTTCTAAAAATTAATGCATAGCTGTATTCACAAATTAATCAAATGTATGACTGGTTTCATCGCATAAGCGGTGGCATCAGATGATGATGACGACACCTGATGATGTCACCCATGTTATAAAACCGGTAGTACATTAATCAGTAACGAAAAGTAACACTTGGAAAACTATCAGAATGGTAAGAAATAGTATCAAGAAAATTAAGTCCATTCAATATACTGTGTCAAACTTTGTTGGCGAGGCAATGCATAACAGTTCAAATAGATAGCGCACTAATTATGAGAATAATCCCAAAAAAATGTACAGATAATGAAACTTTGAAAGTTCCTTAAAAATTTCTACCTTAGCAACACATGCACCCTTACAATATAGTCAATGTTAAAATTATTTCGGCTTCCTTTTCACATCTGAAAATGCTCAAAATTCTGGCAAATTAATTTTAACTCCACAAACCACTGAGGGACCATGAAAGCCATTCCATATGATGGATAGGATGGATGGATAACTAGTAGTAGTGCTCTCCTTACACACAACCAGCTAAAACGAAAGACAACTTCTGCCACCCAGGAATGAGTTTTTATATCTTAGGTCCATGCGAGTGAGTTTAAGGGAAAAAGTACCCCTCATACAAGATATCTTCTTCCTCTCTTTCATAATTGAGTTCCTCTGCTCCCCACATGGAGCCATTAACTTCGACATTCTGAAATTCCATCCTTCCCCTCCCAACATTCTCTATTTACTGAATCTGGTCCAAATTCAACTCCCTGACCACTAAATATTCCTCCTCAGGGCTCTTCTCTGTTTCATATGTTTTCAACACCTTTCTTAGATGTCACTTGGGCAGTGAAACCCCAATTTAATCTCATTGAGATTGAAATCGTCTTTTCATTTTACTTTTTATCATATTTTATTTTCATCAGTGGCACTTCTATTTATTGTTTATTATATAGGTTAATGTAAACGTTTTGTGCCAATTTTGGCAGTTTTAACCCACACATAGACATCTAATAAATGTTTTAAATGTCTGAAAAATGTACGTCTTCAGCTCAATACTTTTTTAGATATTTACTAGACATTGATAATGTCGAATAAATAATAATTTTCTTCTAATTTTTAATAAATATTTTACAAACTTTGAAAATACTGACACTAAAATTCAGTTGTTCAAATGAGGGTAGGGTTACGGTGTATTATGATATGTCGATTACAATATGCGATATGAAGGCATCAGCCACATCGATAAAATGGTCTGCCAATGCGATGTTAATGTGCGATATGCACTCACTTCCTCTGGTCCCGGCAGTGCCCCATTGTCTAGGGCACACGCAACCACATGAGGCATGCTGGATAATTGGGTAATGCTTAGCTATAGCTTCAATGGTTTGGGTCGCTTGACCATGTGAGTGAGGGGGGGGGGGGGAGAGGAAGGGCTCTGTTCAATGGTTTCCAGATGCTGTCCACTATGTGGAAGGGACGCGAGTCAGATTTTAGAGGAAGAGCTTTTAACGGAACCCTCAGAACCTTTCAGAAGCCTTCACAGTAAAGAGAGCCAGATTAGAGTATCACAAAGAGAAATTATTTTGACTGCCA
Organism: Pyrrhosoma nymphula; assembly: GCA_963573305.1. Classification (NCBI taxonomy): domain Eukaryota; kingdom Metazoa; phylum Arthropoda; class Insecta; order Odonata; family Coenagrionidae; genus Pyrrhosoma; species Pyrrhosoma nymphula. The sequence continues at coordinate 109,544,174 of OY754332.1, forward strand.
TGCAGAGAGTGAATCTGAATTCACTACTGATTTTTGTCACCTTCAACGTCACCTGACACTATATTTGGTTTGCTTAGCTCATTGTTTCTGCTTTTGAAAAATATATACGTGATTCACATATTGAGTAATTGCCGCATTTGCTGTTCAGTCTCTCCTCCAGCTATCCTGGATGTGCCCACGCATCTATCTCATGAGAAAAGTGGGACTTGGTGAATTTTTTATCGGACGGATGTCAATTTGAATAATAAGGGTTTACAAATGAAAGTGTTTGGTACCATTGGTCCATGGGTAATACTTTGTTTTCATATGGCTTTATCCATTGCATTTGTGGGTATTTAGTACATATTAAAGGTAAAGTCTGTAAAAAGGCGGTTACATTAATGTAATGTGCCTCTTCATATTATACTTCTTCCTTGTAGGAGCAATTCAGGAGAGCATAACTTCCCCAAGAGAGGGACTGACGTCAATCTCCTTCCTTGATTCTGGCATGCCAGTTGGGAGGAGGAAAGTAGAGAAGGGAACATTGTGTAGTGGCTGGTGGGCTTCACTTAAAGTACTGAAATAAATATGTGCTTTGCGGCTAAATGTAAATTTTGTCAATACAGTATTTGAGTGAAAACATAGTGAAACATTTTTCTTGGTTTTATATTGACTTATTTTAACATTCTTTCATGGAATTTGCAATTATTTCCAAAAGGTGTCTCTTCAGTGTCTGTAATGGGGACATTGTGAGTCCATTTCCCCTTTATAACCCTCTGACCAATTGACCAGACCTGCCACCCGATAATGCCAGAGTAAAGACCAAAAAGGTGGAGTGCCCAGGTGGAGCTGGATAATTGAGTACAGACCTAACTCCGGATATCAATGAAGCATTTAGTGGCTATGATATGAAAACGACTGACAATACAATAAGTTGGTGTCCCATATCATGAGATGCTGCTGATTTAAGGTGCTAAGTTGACATCACCTCTTTTGCAAAATTAATCTAATATTGCAGTATGATATTCAAATCTGCATTTTGTGCAGCTCCCCCTACCCAAACATCTTCCCGAATCCCGCCTTTTTCCCCTCTTCCCCTTCACTGATATCAATCCAGCCAGGGCCTCAACTACTGCCGGGGCACATCCCCGGGGCCCCACTAGGATGGTTTATTTTAAAAATATTTTTTGTGTGTAAACGCAGCTTACGCTAATTCCCGCTAAATAGTTAGCTTAGTAATAAAATAAAAATACAAGCGCCTGTGCACTAGACACTCAGCTGATAGCACAGGCATACAGCTGATAGCTCAATTGTGTACATTGTGCTCTGTCTATGTTCTCGATCTTGTACTAACAAAGGGGCCTTGCCATCAAGTTTTGCCCCGGAGCCTCAAAGTTTAATTGTAATGGCCCTGAATCTGAGCCCTTTCATTATTAATGAATAGCATTAAATGTTTAAAAGTGATTGAATATATGTCCAATCCAAGTCCAATTTTTCAACACCTTTAAAATATACATAAGATATTTTTAAAAAATGTCTTACAAACATATATTCTATAGGAAATAAATAACATTTATTAGACGTCTTTGGTATCAGAAAATTTCCAAAATAATGGCCACCTTTTCAAGCCACGTCACACAGGTATAATTGGGCTTTATTTAGCTAATAAATCGAAGATATGGAGCCATATTAAGTGATAAAATTCTGGTAAAAGAAGAACCTCGAACTTAAGCTAGCATATATAAAATTTCTAGGACCCACTATTTGAACTCAGAACAAAAGAAAACAGGACATACGCTGTCGCTATCATCTTAAATTTCTCCTCTGCCTCCTTTTTAGCTTCCACTCCGCGGTGCATATCAGGATGGAATTTTTTCGCCAACCGGCGATAGCTCTTGGAAATTTCACTTTTCGGTGCATCTCTCTCAACTTCCAAAACTGAAAAAATACGTAATTTATTTATAATAAAATACAAGGACGGACTACATACAACCAGAAGAGCGCAGGTCCAAAATAAAGTATCTTACATGGCAGAGGGCGAATGTTATGTTACAGTCGATTAAAATACCTCAAAAACAAGAGGGATTTTTCTTAATACAGAAAAAAGCTCCCTTATGATAGAAACACAAGATTTTACCAGTAAAAAAATCAGTAGCCATAAAGAGTATAAACGGGGGTCAGCACCAATTCACAAGGAAAACTTAAACATAGTTCATCCACGTGCGTTAGGCATATACATGGCATGTATAAGTTTCATAAAATACAAAACATACCTCCATAACAACTAAATTTTCCACAATAAAGCCCTTCCAGGTAAGTTTCCGCACTCAAAACATTCCCAATGAACACGGCGAGTAAAAATGTAGCTTGTGTAAAAGTTATTAGCATGATGCAGGCATATGTATTCTGCTCTTCAAGATTTCATTTCAGAATATTTACAACTATCTAAAAACCTTACGCCTATTCAAGTAAATTGTATAAACTAATGACAACGTACTCCAACACGACTGACCACGACCACAACGATTTCAATTTCCACGGAAAGATGGGACACTATGCGCTAAATACCTTTGTAGAATAATGCCATCTAGCTCAGGATTTCGGAACCAGCGCGATTATCCGTGAGCCGATTGGATGAAGAGGAGGAGATACCGTAGAGAAAGATACCGTTATAACGGTTATAACACCTTAACATCACTAATACATTTTTCTAAAGAACGAGGCGCTGCTTACCGTCAGGCGCATGTAGTGTGTGTTTCATCCGTAGGCACAGAGCTAGTATCGAAATTACAGTTGTCCCTTTCGCGCATTTGATTCAAATTACGAAGGAGGTTTTAATACATGACTTTAGGGAAATAAGTGTTTTTCATCCGTAGCACTGGGTTAGTATCGAAATCTCAGTCGTCCCTTTCGGACTTTTCATTAAATTATGGAAGGGGTTTAAATAAATAAGTTAAGTAAAATACTGAGACAAGGCTAATATAAAATTACTTTTAATACCCTAAATATTCCAATGCATGCTCTCCGTAATTAAGAAATAAGGAATTATAGAAGGAAATATAGCAAAAATGAGATTTGTGTGCCTGAACAGAAAAGTTTAATCAAATCATTGTTAATCAAAATTCATTGAAAGTTGAAAAGTGTTCACAAATCAAAACTTTTCTCCACATCATTAAAAACTTTAATGTATACAACGAAAACACGTCTTTGAATTGCTTAGAAAATTTAAATAAAGATGAAAATTACCTCGAAATATAGAAAATCAAATTTTTGAAAAATTCCCATGAAATTTTATTGTACGATTTAAAAAATCAGATGTGGTTAATGCATAGATCATTCAGTCTTCTCATTATAGTCAAGAAAATCCTGCACCAGAGAATGCACTTTCTGATTCTATTGACAAGAGTAGAATCGTTTTTATTGCATTCGAGCGAAGAGATATGCTCCATGTTGTGCACTAGAAATAATTACCAGCTAAACATAAAATAACCAATCTTAAATTTACCCCTCATTTTAATTACCAGGTAACCGGGTACCCACCTTAGCTTTTTTATGACTGTATTTGGGTCATTAATTTTTTTAAACCTACCGGATCGTCACGACTTTCCCTGTTTAAAATATAAATTTACTTTCATTTTTATCTTACCTCCGAAAAAAAAAGAATTTTTCATCAAATGTTACGCTATAATTCTCAACCACCGCGTACCTGGGTGTACATCCGTTGAAATAAAATAAAAGTCATGGTAGTACTAATTATGGCATTTACCATGGTAGTATTAGTACTGCCATGCTAAAAGCTATCAAATAAAAAAGCAATTACAAAACCATATAAATACTGTATTGCCGTTTTTTCTTATACCTAAGCTAAAATTTATGAGTGTTCTTTATCTTTTCGTCCTGTTTCGACAGTTCAATAGCCGTGAGAGCCCAAAAGAATGCTTTTGCCAAAAACAGACCGTGCGGTAAGTTGGGATTTGCAAAGCTCTTTTTCCTTGAGCCAAAATGACCAAATATGTAATTAAATGTACTGGAATCTCATGGAGGTACCAGTTGACACGTATAAACAAAGAAAATAAGGTATCCGAGGAAAATGTTTTTATTAAATGATAAATACGTGGGTGTGAACAAGGAAACTCTGATATTGAACAAAGCCGAAAATTCCGGTTATTGATATAAGGGCTGAAAAAAAGGTTTCTGCCCAGATGAAAAAAATTGGCTTTCCACACCCTTTCCGATTGCTTTCCGTAGGTTGCTTTCCGATTGCCTGCTAATGGTGCAAAAAGAAAGCAATTGGAAAGCATTCGGAAAGCAAATTCATACTTTCCGTGTTCTTTCCGAATTTCCGAAAAAAGTCCATAGGAAAGGAACCCTGGCGAAAATATTGTAGAGGGAAGTGGATACGAACCGTCGACGAAGCAGAGATTTAACGTTAGTACACGAAGCGAATCGGAATGTGAACTAACCGTAACTAAACCGTCTCCGAAGCGAAATGAAACATAAAATGAGACAAGGAAGCGTACAAACGAAGCGTTCACGAGCCGGAATCCTAGCGTATGGATGCGTTCCCGAGCCGGAAACCTAGCGGACGAAAACGTTCACGTGCCGGAATCCTAGCGTATGGAAGCGTTCCAGAGTCGGAAACCTAGCGGATGAAAACTTTCACGAGTCGGAATATCATATTACCTCTCCACTGACTTCGCTGCTCCCTCAAAAAAATATAATTTTACATTAAACACTTTGAATCACATTGTGCTATTGCATGGTATAGTACGTCGAATTATACTACCTCGTATCTACCTAACGTTATGGTACCTGTATCACATAAATACCTAACCTACGACTCAACGCACCTATTCTCGCACCCATTGCTGAAGTATCAGAGTTGAGAAAGACGTATATATGTACTCACTTCCGTGGACAAATGTGACTTCGAGAACTATAGTCATTAAATGATAATTCTGTGATAGTTTGAGGAAATACTATAAAATCTTGATAAAAGTTATTTGCCATTAATTAATGCCAGATAACTTTTATCCTATGTTGCCACATAGTATGAATATAAATGCATTATAACAGCGAATAGACAAGATGTTTCCAATTCCCGCACGTTAGCTTCAGCGTCGTAGCTAGGGGTTGGCCAGGCGGGCGGCTGCCAGTGGCGCAACCCTCAGGGGGCACACTTTGCAGGCCCACAGCCTGTGGGCCATAAATCGAGGTAATATTATCTCGATTTATGTGGTATCAACCAGTAACTGTCGTTTCTGGGCAGCTTGATTCTTCTTAAATCTCCTTGTCGGAAAGCGGAAAGCACCACTTCCATACGTTTCGTGCACGCTACTTCAACAGACAAAGAACCGTACACGAAGCGGCAGGAAGCGGAGAGCACTGCTTCCGTACGTTTCGTGTACGCTACTTCAACAGTCAAAGAACCGTGCACGAAGCGGCAGGAAGCGGAAAGCACCGCTTCCGTACGTTTCGTGTACGCTACTTCAAAAGTCAAAGAAACGTACACCAAACGTAGATTCGCTTCCTTAACCGAATCACCGCTACGTGTACCCTTCGTGACCGGTCGAGGAAGCGGAACATTTTCGCCAGGGAAACGGAAAGCAATCGGATGGTAATATAATCACATTTATTCTCTGAAATAATTGTAAGTCCATGGGAAAGGAATCGGAAAGCAATCGGATGGCAACTAGCCACAATGCAAGCCAACCGGAAAGCATCGGAAGCCAATTGGAAAGCAAATTTGCTTTCCGTTTCCTTTCCTTTTGCCTGCAGAAAGGAAACGGAAAGCAAAAATTTTCATCTGGGTGGGATTTCTCGGGAAAATTAAAGAGACCAAATTCTATCTCGATCTCGGAATCTCGAAAGAGCATCCTTAGTTTCACCTCACATCCAAGAGGTGTCTTCAGATTGTAGTATTTTCCATTATATTTTGGCCGCGAAATATAAAAGTATCTGGTTGCCCAAAAGCATTCTGATTGGCTCTCGTACGTCCAATTTTTTTAACGTTTGAATAAGGTAGTTTAAGCGAGATATCATGTCACGTAAAAGTCTATGAATTTGGCCTCATTTTAAAGAAAAACATCTCGCCTTTCCATAGATACTAAAATATCAGCCAAATGCTATTACACTTTTCAAGATATTTTCCAAAAAACATACGCCGTTTTCCATGGGGATGGTACGCGTGTGCACTCCAAAGATACTTCATTTAAAAAATAAGGAATTTATAGCACATAGATATCGTCATAAATACAAGTTTGTAGTTTATATGCTCAACTAAATTTTTTTAATACGTCATTTTAAAAATAATTCAATTACTTATTGCAGTATTTTTTACAGAACCGAAAAATACCTTCTGTTGTGCAGGCGTTTCCACCGTACGGCGTGAAAAAATGAGGATTTCAGTCATTAAAAAATATTTTTTTTACGCCATTTTTATTACAATATTTACTTCACACTTCTTACAGCTGCTGAAACTATAAAATAAGTTTCGAATATGATCTTCATTAAGACAGGAAAACATTTAACTCAAACTATCTTAAGGTTAACCGCAAGACAACGTAGCCTTTCTCCTAAATTGATGGAAAACTAATAGTTAAAAGTTTTGCGCAATACATCAGACTTTGGGTTAGTTAACGTGAACATTATCTGTGGGAGAACGTATACTCTTCGGTTTTCATGCAGTGAAAATATTTAATTCAGGGACCCCGGAGGCAGTCGTATTGACTGCTTTTCGATTTTGTAAAACTATTAATCTTTGAGCTATGATTTGAAAAGAGTGCAGCTCTGGAGGAAAAAAAATAATACGAGTGAAATGCAGGGCAAACAATGGCTATTAATTCTCTTTCCCTAATGAAAGTTAAGTGAATTTATGCACATAAAATTCGCAAATGTATTGATGTAGTTGCTGAAATAATATTGTCAACGTTTCCTGCTGCTTTATAATTATCCATTTGCAGTAAACGCAGTGGTGTACAATTTAGTAATACCATTCAATATTAATTAAGAAAAACTAGACATTCACTATAATTTCTCCCTTCTCACACTACTTATGCAAAAGGCAAATTTACATTACCACGTTACGGAGTGTAAAAATGAATAATAATTCATAAAAAACAAATTAAAACGGTAAACAATGTAATATTTGAATTTATTAGATAATAGCACTATACATGAAAGAAATAATCCATGAGCAATAAAATTGACTAATTCAGGGTTTGATAGTACGAAGAAAATTCAGGGGTTCTAGGATTAACTCCAGTTTTCGTTCAATGAAAATATTAATCCAGAAATAATGAAAACGGATCTAAAGAGTGTTTTCCTCCGAGCGCCATTACATTCATTTCTATAGGTAGGCATACATTTTTCTGTCCGTGAAATTCGTTGCAGAGGAGAGCAATTGACTAGTATATAAATTAAAAATGAGTCCAAATTGTCAATAAAAGCAAATGAATACTGAAATGAGAGGGGAAAAACTCTGCAATTCCATATAAAACATTTTATTACACGACCCTGTTTTATTTTAATTTGTATTTTATACATTACCGGAATTGATGCCGTACAGCAGCGAAACTTGGGTCGCGTGATAAAATTTTTTTTTTGGAATTTGTAAACATTTCATGTGCAGAGTTTTTTCATTTCTTTTCAATAGGTATGGAAAGATTCCACCAAGTAAATCCTGGGACAGTCTCCTTAGCAAAGGGATACTTTCACTTCTATGAATGCATTTCAATAATCCAGGTGACCGTCGATAGGTAGGGTTACAATTTCAACTCTCCCAGTTGATTGTTACCTGAGTGACCGAAATGCATGCACATGGGACAAAATATTCCTTTGCTTAATTGACAATTTGGATTAATCTTTAATATGGTCCATATCAGCCCCGACTAATCTAAAATCCCTCGATTGCATCCCCCATTTCTTTGCCAAAATAGTCAAACACAAAACTCCTCCACAACACCCTTAACTCGACCATTGACTGCCCTGAACTGCTTTCTCTCTTCAACTTTAGGATACCAGCTCGATCCACCCGCACGCATTCATTACTCCACCTGCCTATTCCTAGGATATCACTCACCCAGCGCTCACCTATATTTCGCCTCTCCTCCCTTCTTAATTCACTCCCTCACACTGTCGATCCTTTTTATTTATCATGCAACCATTTCACCACCCAAGCTATGTCCCACCTGTCAACAAATTAAATATTTCCCCTTTCTATGCTGGGCTCAGCGTTGTTGATTTTTATGTTGTTATTGTATTTTTGTCCTCTGTCATGTTTATTGCAAAATGTTTCACTTTAAATTGGCGCTACTGCTGTATGTGAACAATATTTTTAAATAAAATAAATAAAAATAAATAAATAAAATAAATTTAAATGAAATTCGTTGGTGTAGAGCTCCATAGCTATCCTAATTTCTCAAAATGAAACTCTTGCATATTGAAGGTAAACACTGCAAATTTACGCCAGGAAGGTTAGGCCACTAGCACAGGGAAGGACTGCACCGTGGGTCAAGATGTGCATGAAGAGTGCATCTCAAAATAGACATCTATTATCCTGCCGACCAGTCTGCCGGTAGCCAGGTAGGTTAACGCGTCGACAGGAAGGGTAGAGTCCAAACCAAGATTCGTGTACATAGAATTTCGTAATTATCCGATTACATGTATATATGCACAGATATATATCATGTATATGTGCATATATGCACAGATATATATATAATGTATATGTGCATATATGCACAGATTATATTCTAAACGTGAAATAATACTTTTATCATCATTACATTTTTGCTATCAAATATAAATGTGTCACGCCGTGACTAATATTCGAAAAAGAAACATATTTCAATGTGATTTCGTCTTAATTTCGAATATCACGCCAAAAACTCTAGCCATAACATGTTTTAGTTAAGAAAAAAGGTAAAATATAAATCTAGCATCATTTTCATTACTGTCAGTATGATGAGCTCCAACGCGTAAACAGATGCACTTGAATGAAATGCGGTCCACGATTTTTGTTCGACTTACATAAAAAACGGTCAAAATGTAAACTCAATGACCCACGATCACCGCTTCCGCCACCTTAAAACGCGCTCGCGCGACCTTGACCCTGTTACGCCCGTCCATGACACTCCACCGCACTGCGGGACCTTAACAACGTCAAGTACCGCCCAGGAAAAAAAATCTTTACAAGTAGCCTGCTGGATGGACTCGCGCGCTATCGACACCTGGGTGGTGAAATAAAACCATTATCGAGTGAACTTACGTAGGTACTTTATTTTCACAATCCACTGCATAGGTATTCTACTGAGTGAAGCATGGTAACACATTAGTTAGTCTGATATTGTTTACGTTTTCTCCGAATACGTAAAGAAAAACATAGTAAACACTCGGTGCTACTATTGTTGGTTCCATCACAAGCATAAAACAAGGGAGATAGATTTCAGGACGAAAAGGTTTAGAATGTAATTTTTCCGATCACGATTAGGAATCACTATAGCCGTGAGCGATGCCACGAGGTTGATGCTGATGGCAACGATTGTTATCGAATTTTTGTACTCATTTTCCCTGAATTTTTATTTAACTTTTGCAATTTCTGTCTGATGTGATAATTGCTAGTACATTTTAAGCGTATTTAGTTTTACAATATTTTTTGCATGCGGGCGTGACTAAACTCAGATTAGTGGTCCCCGTGATGCGTGAGAGCAGTTTTCTGAAAGTGAAAAACGATAGTTATACACTGTGTTTCACGTTGTTTATTACACATGCGTTACTCTGCGGTAAATATTGTAGAATGCCAGCATGATAAGTGTTTTTGACGGTAGGTCAGAATCATGTACGTGTGGATACTTACGTTAACAACAGCATATTTCACTGCAATCCGCCACAAGGGTGCGTGGAAGGTGGTGTCAGGTCACATGACATGATAAAGGTAAAGGCAAGGAAAGATAAAGGGAGTAAAGGCAAAATGTTTTTGTAAAAAAAATAAACAATTGTTTTCAGGTTTCACATCGGTTCAGATTTTTCATAGCGGCCGACGTTTCGATGGGAGACTTTCCCATCGTCTTCAGGACTTACGATGAACTTAGCAGTGAAATTTCCGAGAGAAGTTAAGAGGAGGTTGTATGTACACAGTGATATTTACAGTGCATTGCCCTGTTAGTGCTGTGATCATGCACGGTGCTCTGGGAAAAAAAGAACTACCTCGCCAATCTGGCTCAGAGTTTTTTCCGTTTCTTTTTTTTTGCTGCTCGTCTGACATGCGGATACAGTTTAGGATTAAAATAAAAACGCAATCATATCAAACTATCGTGATTTGAATTCATATTCAATCAATAATCTGGCGTTTGACTTTCGGTTCTGCAGGGCCTATCACGACAGGCCATCAAATTGCTCTGTGGACTGTGGCACCCTTCCCCCGATCGTAGGAATTTTTAAAACCAAATATATCGCTTTTTTTCCTTATAATTTGTCTATTTTGCGCGTTAAGTCCTTTGACGCAGTCAAAACGAGGCCTTTTAGTGAAGGAGAGGTGTCTACTGAGCCATTCAACAGCTCTCCTTCACTAAATGGAGCAAATTTCAAGTCCATATTTCAAGGTTGACACGTTTTTTGGCAGTCCGCGTTTCCATTTGAGTATGACACTGGTCACCGCCTTACGCAGACACAATACACAGACATGACTGCAAGAGTGCCAATCTTAGACGCATGATACCCAAAATGTACCAACCTTACAGTCTCTCCTTCAACTTTGCAATCGAGGACCTTCGTAAGTTTCACTTTATCTATATTTCTGCAATGCATTGCCACTAATATTTCAAATTTGTTATACCCGGGATGTTTTTTTAAGTTCTAGAAACACCAACGTACGGTGCATTCCACGATGACCACAACATTAGGGAAACAAACTGAAGAACAGTCATGATAAAAGAGTCGTTTGGTCCGAGAACGACGAGAGGCTATTAAAACTGTCATTGCAGCCTTAGTTCCGACACAAAGTGTAGCTAATTATTTGACTTGCTTTCTGATGCTTCGGTATTACGATGCTAAGAAGTAATTCATTCACGATTTGTATATCCAGTATAAGTTTATTCCAGTATAAGTCTTTTATCTCCGTGCATGTATGTTGTAGCAAAATGCATTAATTCTCATAGTTTCTATTACATGTGTAGCATACAGTTTTTTTGGTAGTCCTTCCATCAGCTGTGTAACAATTTCTGTTCTGTTGAATATATGTTTTAATGAAGTGCTTTTTTAATTCAACTTGTGCTGCTGGCTGTTAGTGGACTTCTCTCATGGAAAAATGCCTTCTTTGCTTGGGCCTATCTCCTCGCAATACCTTTCTTGCTTCTTCCGTCACTGGTGACTCTATTTTCCAAGTTGCAGAACTCGGCACTTACCTTCTAATTTTAAGGCTCAGAGATCATTCACCACAATCAGCATCTCCGATGGGAAAGCAGCAACGTGTGACAGCAGATCGCGAGTGAACAACGCAGGCAGGATTTTTTCACAACCGTGGATACTGGGCGGGTTAAGCCCAGAAACTGGTGAACACTGGCTTTTATCTTTAATTCGCATACGTGCACATTCCGAAATGACTAGATCTTTTTATCATTTCTTTGTCTATGCTACGCCACTGAATTAAATGTAAAATTTACCCTGCTGTCGGTTGCATCCATTTCTTAACGCTTACGTAAATCAACATTCTATTGGTGTTTTCAATATAACCATTAAGAAAATTAAAGAGGTGAGCAATGACGTGTAATTTTTATCCCTAAGTTTATGTTTTCGACATTTATCTATTTTATATTTATTGATGATGTATTTTAATGATGACACCACTACTAGGTACATGTACCATGACGTTTATTTGAAATGTACATCATTCATCTACAATTTCTATGCATATTTATCTGCAAATTTGTGTGTATTTAAGAACTTGAAATTGGGCTTTACCCAGATACATTAGTTCAGATTCTGATTAGAGAGGCAATCATACTAAAGGCAGAAAACATGGACCATGTAGAAGAGAGATCGACGATTCATTCAGACAGTTGGCGAGCGTACACACCAGAACTGAAAAAAGCAGGTTACATTTATTTCACAGTGAACTATAAATTTCCTTTGGCTCATCGAACAACGGATGCTCATGCACCAAATGTCAAAAGGCCGTGAAGCTCCGGTAATGGGCGCAATGATAAGCAACTAGGCTCACCATCATCTTGAGTCGTATGTACCTTGCGGAGTTCATGTAGCGGCGGAAGTCCTTGGGACGAGGAAATGCTTTCGACGCTCTATTAAAAGCATTCGAGGAAATACTGCAACCACTAACAGTCAAAGTTATTTGCTGTGTAAGTATTTAACATTTTTTAACTTAAAAGTCGGCGATAATCTTGACGCCGTTTATGACAAGAGCGGTGATAATAAGGAAGTATTCATTAAGTTTTCTACTTGCGCAAGTTTTTGTCATTTAGGTTTGACGGGGACGTATCACGACTTTTTTAAGTTATGTATTTTAATAAGACACGAATTACCAAGTTTGAAGTATATTAGAAAACATTTGTATCCAACTGGTGGTGGAATTTGGTTTTGATCGAATCACCAGTTTTTAAGTTACACATTTTCGAAGTGGAGACTTTGTTGAAATGCGTCAAAAAACCGGTACTTTTTACCGGTACTTTCGTTGTCATTAAAAATATAAGAAAGAATCATTTAGCATGTCTCAAGCCAAGAGTATTGTGGAGCATTACTAATGCGTAGATGACGTAAGATTATGCTGGGATTAAAGTCGAAATAGGCTTCCTCAGAATATGTACAATCAGTGAACCACTGAAAAATAGATATCGGATGCCTGAACTAATGCTTTCAAGATTCTAAAAAGTACGATATTCTAAAAAATGCCCATATCCACGACCTATTACTTGAACAAGCAATATGATAGAATGTAAATAGCTGAACTGTACTTGTGATGAGCATATATTCCATCATTCAAATTTTACCCCTACCGAATGGTCCCAGTTGTACTGCGTACTCACATACACCACCGCATCCACCTCTCACCTTTTCACCAGAGCAGACATAATGATAATCCAACAAGTGCGTTACATCTACTAAGTTGGCCGGCCTCGATGTAGGCGGGCAAAGACATCGCCCGTCACTCCTGAGGTCGTGGGTTCGAGTCCCACGTGAGTGGATATTTCACCACCCAAGGGAAGGTAGTGCCTTTTTGTTGCTGGAACCTGATGTTAGACCGACCTTCCGGTCTGTCACCAGGGAATGAGGGAATTAATAACTAACTATTACTGTGAGATATTTAAGAATTATTGCTGGTGAATAGTTTCGCCCTTCAGATCACTTCAACACCCTAAGTAGAGAGAAAGACACTTTCTCACCTCACGCCCAGTGTGCAAAAGCAAATATCTGCTCTACTGGAGTCCATCATCAGTCATCCAGTTCCAAGATGGATCCAGAGCCATCCAGTCTCCCCTAACCCAAGTATTTCCTTTACTTCCCGTTGTTCTCCCTTTCCCCTTAATTACCTCGTAAGACGGAAAAAATGATATATTTAATGTTAAAATGAGAACAGATACGGATAGCATCAAATACATGTAATAAAACCACGGTGTAGTTCTCTGGCGTAAAGAAGATAGTAAAAAAGAAACGAATTCAGCGATTAACATTTCTAAACATCGACTCTCCGGGCTGCACCAGAGATAACACGAAGAGAACTTCGTAGGCAATGAAGGTGTTCAGCAATAGGACGGAACCAAAGACAGAGACCTGCTACCAAAGACAGATACCATGCTACGTAAAGGCTACTGAGTAGTTTCATATGCAACGTTGCGTTGATTTAGGGTGAAGAGGAGAAAGGAGAATGTGCGACGGAAAGGAAGGAAGCCAAAAGAGGAAGTACTCTGCCTGGAGAGAGAGAAGTTAAGGTTTCTGGAGACGATTAGGAGGTAGAGTAGGTAGCTGTAACAGGTAATGGGGACAAATGGACGCTGAATGTCAAGATGGGGGGGAGAATATTGGGTATAGGCACTCTCTGGATGCGATGAGGGTAGGATTTATGCTGAGCTGCCTGCGAAAGCCAGGACGGAAAATGAGCATGAGGTTATGGCCAATGATTCCTGAATTAGGACCTGCCGAGAAGACAATAAATGTTCATGAAAAATTAAAAGACTCAAATGTCAGTACTTTTACGAGATTTTACTTCACCGGAACGAGGAGTTTCATTACACTGTGGTATTATAATGAGCGAGGAAACTTTGACTCTGTCTTAATGGAAATATTTCTGCCACCACAGATATTGACGACTTCCAACTAGGTCCAGCTCGAAGCACTATCATTCCAACGGTCAATGTCTTGTAAAACTGGTTGATAAGTCACGAGAGACGCATTGATTAACATAGAAGAAAATCCTGAAATAGAAGTAGATACCCAGTCAAGGCTCCGCCTCAGCGAAATCGCCATTGCTACATCTTCATCACCAGCCTTCCTCGTAGAGCCACTAGAGACGAGTGTTACAAGTATCACAAAGCTCAGTTGCACTCACAGGAAAAGTATGAGGTTACGGTGAAACGAAGAGAATGGCCTCAATCTGCGCTTCATGGAAGGAAAGCATGCTTCAGCAGCGCGCGGGTGACCCTGAAGTAATTTCTCTCTTCTGAAGACAGCCGAAGCCCATCTGAATACGGAATCCGGCAGCCCCAAGACTTCTAACGGTCCCAAGCACCAAGCAGAGCACTAATAAGCAACTCGGCAGACTTTAGCCTTGGCCGAATCTCGAAGCCTGCTAGAAAGTGACACGGTGATGACGTAGAGAAAGCACTTAAGGCTGCTCAGCAAATCTCCTGAGTATCTTGCCGGAGATTTGACAGGGGCTAGATGCTTTCGATATTCGGACACTCTTCAGCCGTCTTCGGAAAAGAGAAAGTTTGCTCAAGGTCACCCACACGATTCTAAAGCACGCTTTGTTTCCAAGCACCCATTTTGGCCACGGCTTTGGATGTCAGCGTCCATCATTACCGCATCACGTTTAAAGCATACGCCGAGCCAAATTCGGTTCCTCCGACTACTATTCTCATTTCACTCACCATTACAGACTCTCCGCTGGTGAATACCAGTAATTGTAAGTTCTGAATTACAGGTGCGTGAGGGAAGGTTAAATACTGGGTTGGCCAGCGGGAACCAATGCCCTTTCGGCGACAGTAAGAAGGGCGATAAGGAACGGGAGAAGAGGGGAGCGAATCATGGGAAGGTGAAAGTTATTATTCTCCGTTTGAAATATCTTTTTGTTCCCCATGCACGTGACTAGGATAGAGCCAATGGGAAGTTAGAGGACGTGGTAAGTGGGAAGAATGGGGTGTAACTCATGCCTCGTTCACACGTTAGTAACCATTGTAACTACTACTACTAATAGTAGTTCCTATCACTACCTATCTACCATGGTGAGACCTGACGTCGTGGGAGGAAACTGGAAAAGATGAGGCACGATCATTAAGTACGGCAAGCAACATGAAGAAGGGTGAAGATGAGCAAAAAGGTTTCTTTTGCTTTTGAAATCACTACAAAAAATGGTGAAACGATGTGCGGGAATCCTATGCTTGAATTTGGAAGTTCGCTTTTCATTTGTTTACTGATATTCTTGGAGAGTCAGTAAGGAGTTGCCTTGGTAACTTAAGCAATGGCGTGAAAGCATAATGATTGACTGCGTTGGTACCTACGATGGTAGGATGAAACTGGCATCAGCTGTGTTCACTTATCGTTTCAAGGAGTTGTGTTACCAGGGTTACGGCTAGCATAATTCATGGCCATGCCCTTCCTACCCTTGACCATACAAGAAAAAGGTGTCATTCACTCCCGCACTTCTTCCTTTCCCCTCTCCCGTTAATAGCACATATGGCAATGTCTATTACGTGTAACAACCCTTCCACTACTTCCACACATGGAGAGAACGGAGATGCTCAAACCGCGACGAAAACACACGAAGCTCATTCACAAAGATATTTCACATGGAGTACACAGGTGACACTTGATATTATCGCGGCCCCCGAGCTAGTGGGATAGTGGTAAAGATTATTTACATGGAATTCAAATATCCACATGTAAACAGTACAAAATTGTCGGTAAGATGAGAGTAGCCACCAGTTAACACACTTTACCCCGTGAATCAATCAGTAACACAGGTTGTTTCTAGGAATTTTATATTTCTGAACTTATGAAAACACACCAGTTATAGGTACCGTGGCAGTGCAATATGGAAAACATTACATGCATACAAATCCCAAACTAGGTCCAAAGGTCAGGAAATCAATACAG
Organism: Pyrrhosoma nymphula; assembly: GCA_963573305.1. Taxonomy (NCBI): domain Eukaryota; kingdom Metazoa; phylum Arthropoda; class Insecta; order Odonata; family Coenagrionidae; genus Pyrrhosoma; species Pyrrhosoma nymphula. Next base: position 109,560,476 of record OY754332.1, read on the forward strand.
TTATTCTTCAGACACCATTTACTTCAGATCCATTATTATCACTTTAACACTTTTCAAAGTCATTAAAATAACTAGGTACAGATAATCTGGCAAACGTTTGTACAGCTTTGTACTTCTTAAATGTTATTGCTCAAAACATTAGGAGATTACTATTTAAGTTACGAACGAAGAGCAATTAAAATTAAAATTTTTAAAGGCAAATATCTGGCTTGTATAAGTGATAATCACATATTATCTAACTTGCATTTTCGCCCTAAGAGTAAGTAACCAAGCTTATAAAAAAGGCACATCTGCTCTTCAGTTACAGTGACTTAAAACAGACGGGACAATAATTGATGTTCTGCATGGATAGTTACTAAATTTAAACCTTCAATACTAAAATAACTAGTACTTATATCTCAAAAGAGAAAAACACAAGAATTACTTTTATTAGAATGTCATAACCAATATCTCAAAAAATTCAAAAAGAAGAAGGGAAAATGTAGCTTAACTAGATAATTATTTATTTAGAGGTCCAACATATGATACTCATTTTTCCAGATAATTTGTCCTCTATTTATGTCCTCTGGAAAGAGCTCAAAAAAGCTCAAGAGTACCACTGAAATTGGTGTTTTATCTTAAGGTCTGAATGAGGTCCAATAAATCACATTTCCTATACTGATATTGGTGTTACTCCTGCAGTAAATCTCCAAAATAACTGAACAGTTAATTTAACCAATAAGTTATAAAGTATATTCATAATAATTATTTAATGGATAACTCATTTCACTAGAGGTCTTGTTTTTCCTTCTTCCTCACAAGAAAGCTCCTTATATTTACGAACTTCTTCCATGTATTGCGACCAGGCATCCTTAGGACATCCACTCTAGAATGAAATAAAAATGAAAGCTTTCTAATTACTGTGAAAACAGACATTTCAAATGACATGAAATTAAGCTATGAATAATTGAGTAACTTTGTCTTTGAAAATAAGAGCATCTCGTAACTAGTATAAATAAATAAATTTGGAAACGTAGTCGCTTATTAGAATTGATATTCTTCCTTAACAGGAACAATTTTCAGACTGCATACCACTGACTATTCTTTAAAAAATTATTTAGATTACAGTCAATGAAAAATGCAGAAAATACCTCCAAGCATGTCAAATATTAATTAAAACTTATAAAACAAAAATGTACACTTTTGTTCATTTATTAACAGATAATACTGGGAAAAACTTCCAGAAAAATCAAGCTTTAGGAGAGAACTTGCGCAACCATCAATAAAGACTACAGTAAGTCCGCAGACCATAAAGATGCTGGAAATTACTTAACAATGACTTTGCTATGAACCACTTCACCTTCCAATTCTTTCATCATAATATACACCGCACAACAGAATAGCATTTAGTACGAAAGAATGAATATAGGTTGAGGGTGCATTAAAAAATTATCAATTTACTACACCTACCCTTGACCAGTAAAATTTAAAGAAAAAGTTAATTTGACAGACAGATTTATAATGTGACAGATTGGTGATGAAAAAATTGTAGATGTAAACCAGAAATAGGCCAAAATGGCATAGCAGTAAATGACACAGGGTCCCATCTGCATAACAATGTGCATTCAACACAACATAACGAATTATAATGTTTTAACCAAGGAGTTTAATAATTTTGATTTCAATGATTTTTTTCAGTTTGAACCACTGGGCCTGGTCAAATAAATAATTTGCTGCAGGGATGAATTAATGGGAATGCGTTTTAGCATCAAGGAAAAATCCTGCCACTACTGCGGGCGTATTGCAATGCCATATAAATCGCGGCAAATCATGTTTTAACACCTTGAAATCAGGATATACCAACCAATGGAATGAGCAATCACACACCAGCATAACTGAATGTAGAACAGGCATTATTTTCAAGAACTATTTGTACGGGAAAATTACCTTCTTATGTACACAAGAGCAAAATTTGTTTGAAAAACAACACTGCTTCATGAAAATACTTCTTGTAAAAAGTTATGAAAGCTTGGTGACATTAAAATCTACGTTATTGATTACCTGGCAGATATCATCATGGTACAGTACCGCTACTTTTAAAACAAATACATCTTCATGTTAAATTGAGCTGGTTTATTTTAAGTAGACATTTTTCATTTAGTTAAGTTTAAGTATGTTTGTCGATGAATATCTTTTACAAAGACCACTTTTATTTAAATAGAGTGAAACCTATACAAAGCGACCACCTTCGTTCCATTGAAAAGTGATCGCTAAGTCGACTAATTTGACAAATACGATGCAAATAAGTAAGCAATTGCTATTAAAAGCGGTGGAGTAACAAACTAAATTATAAACTTTAGCAACAAAATATAGAGAGCGTTCCTCTGTTGTTTATTTTCAACGGAAAATACTAGACTATGAGTAATCAAAAACATAATTTAATTCTTTTTAAGAGGTGTATACGTTACACCAATGGGTGCTTCCTTTTCTCCAGAACACACTTGCACACCAACACATTGCCAAACATTGCTTTCCCATTTTTCCGCACTTCCAGGAGTCATTCCTCTCAAGTCAGGGATTTAAATGGCAAAGAATGACAAAACAATACCAAGTTGTTTATTTATCAAAAACAAGTTGTTTTGTGATTTTTTCATGCTTATCAGAACACTAACCTTCCAGTCACATCATACTTCGTAACTTATGTCACAGGATTTACCGACAATGTCACGGAAGGCCATGGAATGCCGAGCGCAAAATCGATCAATCCAGCCATTGTCCGCCGCGAAATCTTCATTTCCTAATTTTGAATCAATTTCTAGGGTCTTTCCTTTCATTAAGGATTTATTTTTGGGCCGTGAAACTGTCCATCACATGAAGACACGGAATTGGTGCTGCATGGCCCTGCTAGATTTTACATTTTCACATAACGAGTCATGTTGTTCAGCCATAAGGGTATGCGCTAAACGAGGCTTCTCTTTGTATGGATAAGATATTTGTGATCGTCAGAAAATTTGCGTACACGTAAAGTACTCATATAAGAAGAACACATATTTATGCATGACACCATTTTAGTTGATAAGTCGCCACCTACATAATTATTCAGATATACTATTTTCTAAGAATTTTCAGCATGTTTCACTCATTTCTATGCATTTTTAAGCTGAAAACACGTCTGACTGGGACCACAAGAGCACATTAAAAAATGGACCAGTTAGGTTCTGAGTGAAATATGCGAAACTGATAGTCACCTCTTTAACAGGGTCATCCTTCCGCTGCTTCTTGACTACACCTGTGGGCAGGACTTTGCCCCCTCGTCGTTTTCCCACCTGCAGAGACAAACCTGTGCCATTAATTCAGGGTCTCATATGAAGAATCGCCAATTGGATAAGCGTCTTCACTTCAGCCTTTTACTTAGATGCCAACATTTCAGGAATCACATATTGTTGTCAACCAAAATGCATGTGAGAGAACGTATAATTGCCAATAATTTTGGCATTCAAACCTTGAGCTGCGTAGCTGATGTAGTTTATTGGAGAAATTGCATCCTGGAAGGAAAGGGCAATTCTTGTCCAAACACTAATATTAACCAGCACTATAAATTTATGACTACTTCGGGATAATTGGCATTAGAAAATATTATTTCCAGTACAAAAAAACGGGAAATTTTCTTCAACTTATGTAGCCTTATTACTTAAAATACATGTACTACACTGAATGAGAACTTCGTTTTTAAATTCTATACAACTTCATTGTACTTAAAAATACAAAATAAAATATTAATACAGAAAAACTAATTATTTAAAACAATGGTAAAAACACTAAAATAATTCCTTAATGAACTAATAATTAAAAACCAAAACTACCACTATTGGGCGACCAAATAACTTATATGACGATACTAATACGATAGATAAATGGGGGAAGTCATCAGCCTCGATACAGGATGACCTTGGATCTTCACAAGGCTGATGAAATGTTCACGTTGCCTCTAGAGAAGCACAGGGTGCAACAGGGCCAGCCAACAAGAAGTCAAAACCAGACACCATGACATAGACTTAACAGACATAATTCTTGGAATAGCCTCTTAATTTCCAATTTCAGGAGTAGCTTTCTGTTCAGGCCTACATATCTACATCCACGCTCTAGGCTAGAGACGCCAAAGGGTACCTGGCAGGGGGTGTTAGAGGAACTTCCAAAAGAGGGACGATAGAGGAAACAGAACCGGAACGATATAGTTTCACTGCATTTTTGTCGAAATCATTAATAGTGCGCGGCGATAAAAAATACTTAAGCCTATATGCTCCACAGAAAAATTATCTTATTTTGTCGCTTTTATATACCCTAAGGATGTAATCGCGGTGGTAAAACCATATTGTAATACTTTATTACGGTTCTCTCACGCATGATTCAACAAGGATCACTTCTCAACGTGTTATCCCAAAAGTAGACATGTTGCAAAAGGGAAAACTCAAAAAAACATGTTAACATGGATTCGAAAAAAACTATCACCCTCAGCTAATCATTCCCCACCAAATCAACTCCATCTTCTGCATCATTAAGACCTCTTCACACGATGCATGCATTACCGCGAGTAGATTCGTGACTTACTGCGGGAACATACGCTCAGAATTATAACGGGCCGTTTTACAGGCACTTGTACGATGGGAAAACTGATTGGGCATCTACTCGCACAACTTTAACCCTCGTGTTAACTGGCCTTTGGAAAGGGTAGTATGTTTGAAGAGTATTTCTGCGTCTACTCTGACCACTTAAGCATGCACTTAAGTGTATTTTTCACCTAATTACACTGTGTAGACGCCCTCTCACCACTTAAGTAACGGGTCCAATTAAGGTGGCTGGAGCGGTAATCGTGAGTCGTTGAAGGCACATTCTAATAACTTTTCAAGTAAGAAGAAAATAATATTCTTGGACCACATTTCACTCAAATACACCTGTTTATACGTTGGAAATCACCATACATGCAGTAATTTACATGATGCAAGAGTTATATTTCAAATTTTCACCTTAATTGAAGCATTGTTTTGACTTTCGGCGCGAAATACGAAATTTAGGGGAAAATCATATCTAAATACGCTTTTCTTACTCGGCATGATACCTTGATATTTGTTAGCAGCTATTATAATAATATGAAACTTATTATTTTGCATTTAGGAGAAAATCTGTACACAAGTGATCGAATTGTTTCAAAATATATGCAGTGTGCCATAAGAGTACTTGTTAAAATCTCATTGAATTGCCAGGAAACCAAATCGGTAGCATGCAGTTTTTTTCACTTTCATCGATAGATATTACTAACAAGGACACGTATGTGAAGTTTCACGCAAATCTGTACACAAACAAAAATCGCTCCAGCCACCTTAAGTGGACCCGGGGACCCCCTTTTAAGTGAACTTGAACGATATCGATAGTGTACCGTCGAGGTGGTCGAAGTCTCGTCATCGATAGTTCGAGGAGTTTCGATAATCATTCATGTGTTTACATAATTTTATGAGGAGTTAAGTAATTATCAGTGTTATCCTTCTTTAACATTTGTGTATAGGGTTATACGAGTCTAGAAAATATCTTTTGATACTTTTCGGGCACATAATTATTGCGCAATGCAAATTTCTTTCCATCATCACTAAGTAGCACTGATGTAGATATAATATCTGTGTGTAGACGCCCCCATGCATTTAAATGCCGCACTTAATTACGCTCCACTTAAGCACACTTGTAGTGTAGACGAGACATATCGGAAGGGGACGCGTAGGTTATACTTCTCGGCGTAATGTAGTGCATTGAGACAGGATGGCAAAGGAACGGGCCCACACGAATGTGTAAAATTAACGACGAAAAAAAGGCCATTCGCCTGAACTAAAATACGAACCTAGATCTCCCGATTTAGCGCCGAGTACTTAAACCAATAAGCTACGCAGGCGTCCTCCCCCACAGAGAATTTCATGGACGCTCTAACTTGGGATCTTTAATGCCTAAAAATCGTCTTCGAAATTCTCATTGGAAGGGGAGACCTCGTTAGATCAAAGCACTCGGCGGGGATTCGGCGGATCTGGGTTCGAGTCCCAGTCCCGTCGAATGGTCATTTTCATTTAGAAACTTCGCACATTCGTGTCTTTCTCCTGAGCATCGTGTCCAGAATAAGTTCGAACGCACCAAAGAAGCGATTTTTATGCGAGAATGTACAGAATGTGGCGTATTGTGTTTAATGCAGACAATACGCTTCCACATTTTGACTCATTTTTCAAGCAATTTGTGAACAAAATTAAAAATTTACATGCAAATCATTATAGGTGAACAATACTAATGAATACCGGAAAGTGACCAATACGATGAAAATCCTTTAATTTGTCATTCTACCGCTAATACCGGCAATCCAAGCGCAACGCATTGAATACGACTTTAAAAAGTTACTTAATTTTATTAAAATGAAAAGATGATTGTAAAATAATCGATGCCAAAAACGAAATTAACTACATTAGTGTCTTATGGCAGAGCCACCTAGTCGTATACATATGTAATATAAGGTGTTGGCCAAAGCTGGATGTAGCGCGTTCTGGCAGCGGGAGTCTGACCACACATCTCCAGAGCGGGTAATTAAGTTCACAGGTCTATTGCCGCTGTCATACATATCCGCTCGTCCACGTATTCTCTCCACTTATCCTGCATATCTTCCCCCTTTTGTACTTAACCTTCTGCATCGCTTGCCCCCAATACCTTCCTATAACATCTCCACTTTCGCGTATAGCGCACCGACTTCCCCCTCTTTCTGAAGCTTTTCCATTTCTTTGCCCTGTCCTTTCCACCAGTTTTCCTTCGCTTGATTGGTCACTCGCCGAAGTTTATTATTTAATTCCTTAAGCTTCCTTTTGCCTCGGTCATTTTCGACGTTTTTCCACATCCTTCTCTCTTCCATTTTCCTAATTATTTCTTCAGTGACCCATTGCAATTTTATCTTTCTCGCTCCCATGTATACTATTGTTTTCTTCTGCTGCACTTAAAATGCCTGTTTTAATGTTTTCCCCTTTTTCTTCGATTGATCCCATTTCCTTTGCTTCACCAATGTTCCGTTCCACTAGCTCCTGTTATCCATTCCTTTTCATCCCTTTTAATGCTTCCATATTCCATCTCTTCATTCTCTTACTTTTACAAAGCCTTTTGAGTCTAACGTCACATTCCATCATTACGAAGTTATGATCTGAGTCCGCATCCGTCCCCGGATAGCTTCGCGATTTTCTGACACGTTTACTAAACCTCTGCCTTACCATGATTTAATCAATTTGATATCTCCCTGTATCCCCCCGGCATTTTGCATGTGTACCTACGCCTCGGTTGATGTTTACACTAAGTGTTCGTTAATACTAATTTATTCCTTCTACAAAATTCAACTGCTTTCTCACCGCGGTCATTTCTTCGTCCTAACCCATAACTTCTCACTTAAAGTCCATCCCTCCCTTCCCCCTACACTGCATTCCAGTCGCCCATCACTATCAGGTTTTTGTTTCCCGAGACTTCTCTAATTATTTCTTCTAGTTGGTCGTATACCCCACCCACCTCTTCCTCCCTATGGTTACTTATATGCAAACCTGGACCAATACGAAATTTGTCGGGTGTGCTTTTATTTCTACCACAAGAATCCTGTCGCTCACCTGCTCAATGTTTACTAATCCTCTTCCCCAGTTTTGCATTAAATATCATAGCTACCCACGTTGATTATAATCTCCTCCACTATAGATGACCCTGTAACTATCACTCCAATAGTTCCCGCTACCCCTCCATCTCATCTCGCACAATCCCAAAGCATCTATTTTCCCTTTCTCCATTTCCTGCATAATATTTTCTAGCTTCCCAGCCCTCATCATTGTCATAACGTTCTAAGTTCCTATGTTTACCGGTAATTTCCTCTACGTTTTCTTCTTTTTCTTCTTCCTCCCTCTCGTAGTCCTTGTATCCTCTGATGAAGTTGCTGCGCAAGGATTACGTGTGTTGACGACCGCCGGGAGGCCTTGCCTCCCCCTCTGTCGGGCACGACACCCGCCCAGTTGGGCGTCGTCCCGTAGTTTCCTGGATTAATTTTCTTCGATTGACTTATTTTCAGGTAATTATAGTTGAGGAGGCTTCCCCATCACTTCTCCCCAACGGTGTTTTTAACGTGACACCGTCACGTGAACTACCTTTCGTCTGGCTCCTACCCTTCGTCCCATCTGGCATGGGTAGACCTACCAGGAGCAATAGTAATTGATCCCACCAGTCCAACTCTAAGGGTCATTGGAATGCGCAAGCTCTTCCATCGCGTCAAGGTTGTAGTTCAGGGGAAGAGTCTGAATTGGTACGGGCCGTTAATTGTAAGGTGGGAGGCTTGGTAGGAACTGTTCCCGAACCTATCAATAATGATACAATTTATAACGCAAAAGTATTTCGTCACCAAAGCAAATTTTTCTACACGAATGCATAGCAAGCAACCAAGTAGGATCTTCTCGGCACGTTCGCCTTGCTCAGCTGCGGTGGCTAGCAGCCATAAACGACATCCGAGACGCATGAGATCTCCCTAGTTCCTCAGACTTTGACGAAAATGTTTATCTCGAACTATTTATTTGAACGTCAATACGGTTGAGGAGTAAATACTTCACACCTCGTACACCATCTATTTTCTTCTGGTGTGAACAATGCAAACAGTATTATCGAGCACCGTAGTGTAGTCGCCAGGTATCGCCTCGAATCAATCTTACGTAATCTCTCGCCTCACAAGTAAAAAAATTATTCTGCGTAACGATTGCTGGCGGAGCACGATTGATTCACGATAGAATTCCTCCACTGTTGGTGGACAGCTCTGATTGAGAGTCGAAACTACAACAGTGAACCAGGCATAAAAACTTATTCGGCACATCAATGCAAAATGTTAATTAACAATGAACTGACTCCGAGGCAATGCGAAGTGAGCCTTAAATAAATGTTACATTAAAAATATCGGGTACACACGATGTAGCCCACAGTGAAACCCGAGGAATCTTCACCCATGTTTCGTGATACCCTAATGTTCTTTCGCCATCCGTTGTTTACGGCAAAACGCAGACAAGCTACAAATGCATGAATTACCATTAGCAGAGAATTGAAGTAGAGTAAATGGACTTGCTGATTTGGAAAACAGGGCATCAATGTTTGACGTGAAGACCAACTACTCATTCTTGGCACTAGGACTTGGTCACGTCATTTTCATTTAGACTTAATTTTGGCTGATCCAGACATAAACAATCTCTGAAATATCTCAAGGGAATGTAAAGCTGTTACAGGCAAGATTTCTGTAGCCGAGTACCAACAAAATGTTCGTTTACAGACACGTCATCGATCTTTTTATTATCTAGTTCACGGAGTAACAGTAACCGCCTAAAATCGTTTATATGATAGGCACGGCACACTAATAATGCATTAAATAAGTGAGGGGCGGCTTGAAAAATAGTCACTTTTTTCAATAGAAGGTAAAGCACCAGATTATTTTGATAAAAAATAACTCATAAAATAACAATGTGTAAATTAAAAGCAAAACGTCCTGCATCTTGGAAATTGCTTTATGTCATTAAAAATGCGTTGACTTCACATCTGCTGCCTAGCACCAATTAAAATACTAAAAAAAAGAGGAGAAAAATGAGAAACCGCGTTATTTTATAAGGGCAATTGGCCTGATGATGTAAGATAGATGACGATGTAATTCGAGGAAGAAACAGTACCAGAAGGAATTCTTTGTCACAAATTTTCCTCATTAACTTAAAAGCAATTAATACTCTTAAGGGATAAATAGGTCGTAAGATGTTAGCAAGAGGGCATGCGAGTCCTCGCACTACGGCTCACTGAAAACAGGGTAGCTAAGACGACCAGCAAAGCAAGTAAAAAAACGTTTTTTTGGCTAAAAGCTATTTTTTTTAGATAAATTAACTGTTTAATGAGTTTTTTTTGCCCATCACCATACGAGAAACATACATGGCCACTAAGCACTCGGGTAGAATACAGGCGGCGCTTAGTCCAAAATAATAGGAAGAGAAATTTCCTGGTTTTCCCAATTTTTTTCGTTTTCTCCCATTTTAAAACCTCCGAATGACGCAAGCAGAAGGGTTCAACTATACTGGATACGGAGAACGAGAATCAAAAGCTTACGAGAAATTCACTCAAGGCACTATTACCACAGTCAATTAAGGGATAGCAGATACTGCGCGAAAAAGCATCCTTTTTTCTGTTTCACTGACTGATCCACGAACCCCTGCATCAAAAGTGTATTGCGGCTTGGGGCTATCAAAACACGGGAGATCATTACGACTATTCACACTACGCATGAGCATATCCATTTCATCCGACATTAACGGCCAGAGTACCAATATTTCCATCGTCCTGAATCCTTGCGTCGCGAGTGCGATGCTAAAGAACATACAGTCTTTTTTATATCTAGCCGAAGCATGTACATACGTCGGAATACGATCAATAGTGCGCATAAGTCACGAAGCACTTATTTTCTCACCGTGTCACATGCGTTCATGAACCAAAACCGACGTTTTCTAGGGTCGTCTGGCATCATTTCGCGAAATAGAAATGATTGAAGATCACCGTAAAATAACGTTTTTCATCACAAAAAGAAATGACACAAGGAGTTAAAGTAGAAATGCATCCCTGATGTAATCTTTCCCCAGGTATTCTAAGAGAATGCAATGCTGTGGGATCCGGACTCACTGCAGGGCTTGCTTTGCAGGAGCTGCAGGAGTGCTTTTTTCATGTTGAAAATGAGCAGTGCTAAGTGATCTTAATTCCGAGGAAAATTACCATTTACCTTATCATTACATTAATAATTACCACCACTCAACGTACTAGAACTATAAACTTGATCAAACACAACGATATCTCTTCCACCATCCATCCTCCAGCCACCACCTCTAAAAACGTTTATTATTGTAAACAATTATAATATAAAAGTCGAACATGAGCCCGATGGTAATATTAGGTGCATACAATGCACACCTTAATGAATAACAGACATGTAAATCAAAATATTCACACAACAAAAAAAAAACTTTTATGCCAAACCATTCTTAGAAAGTGAAATTCACAGAAAATGACAGCAAAATGATTTTTTTATGGTTGTACTAAATTAACACTTCAAAGTAAAATATTTCACAAATATCAAATGAGAATTAACCTCCCCACCCTAACCTTCCCCATCTTTGAGTGACTATATATTCTGGGTCTTCTTCTACTAATGTACCTGATGATGACGAGCTTCGTCAAAACCTAGGTCATATTGTGAAAATAAATCTATGTGGAATCACTAAGTTATACTTTTTATTTACAATGTTAAGCAAATTCCACCAAGTCACGCCTGAGACAACGTAGAGAATTAAGTATCGAAAATCATTCGGTGGAGGCTTTTTTCTTCTGGCGAAAGCCCATATCTACATCTACAAAATACCCAGCAAACCACCTCAAGGATGTGTGGCAGGGGAATGAAAACAATGGATGACTATGGAAACTATTTAGATAGAAACATAATACCCACCCGGGAATCGAACCAGCGAACAAGTGAGCAATGACTTTACCCCGCTACCATCGACATAGCTTATGTTACTAAGCAGAGATTACATAATTTTACCCCATCACCGCGGCAAAATAGATCACCCCTCTTGTACCTCCACGATTGAGTTCAGAATCGGGATTTAATCGTCCACCAACCCCGAGTTCAAATAAGCCGATGAACCATTCACAATGCGTGGTGAAATCCAATAATCTCGCTTTCAAATATTGCACTCTCGTCCAAACGGGCATGCCCTTGAGCGATACTGCTTTAATCACGGTGCCGGAGATCGGCACTGATTGCTGCCGGTCGAATAGCGGAAAACGTTGCTCTTCTACAGCCACAACCGATTGCAACACCACGCGTCGTCTTCATAACATCTACAGTCGGCAATAAATGATAAATGTACACTCGCTTCAAATTACTGAGGGTCTATAGGTTGCAGTAACTGACGTCGATGACTCCGGCATGTCCCGCAGCGATATGAATTCGTCCATGGAAAACCTACGTGTTTGAGAGTTGCTTTAACCTAGAGGTCTATGGCGCAACAAGCACGAGTACTAAATGGCATTATATGATCACTACATTTTAAAAACATCTCGCTCCTCAGAAGCCTCTATCAAAGTCACAGTGGAAGAAAACGCCCGGGAAGCTTAATTGCAATCCGCGCGATCCGGAGGGATCTGAAGGTCCGATACCAGTTCGGGCGAATGAAGTTTTATAGACGACGATATAAACAGACGCACAACACCTTGTCATCCATCGCGAAATTAGTGATCACTCTGACTTTGAAATTCTATCATCGGATTTAAACAACGCTCATGTGTGGAGCAAAGAGTGGGGACTCGAACTTAATCTGAGCAAATTCACGGCGGTACATTTCTTGCGGAGGCCGTCCAACTATCCCCATGTATATGCTGTGGGTGGTGTTAAAATAAAGGCGACAGATGAAGTGAAGTATCTAGTAGTTACGATAACCTCGAACCTATCGTGGGGAACACATATAAGAAATATTTGTGGCAGAGCTCTGAAGAAGCTAGGATTCGTCAAGCGTATTGTGGGAAGATTTTCGGATGAAAAAGTAAAAGAGAGGTGCTATTTCGCACTCGTCCGGCCACACCTTGAATATGCAGCAAGCATATGGGATCCGGTGCAGAAATACTTAATTCGGGAACTTAATAAAATACAAAGGAAAGCTGCGCGATTCGTCAAAAACTGCTACGGGCGTACAGACAGCGTTACACAGATGTTAAACGAATTAGGCTGGGAACCGCTAGAGACTCGGAGGCTGCGCGCTAGGCTTAGATTACTTGAGCAATTAAGAATAAATATCTTTAAGAGCGACACGGAGAACATCATATTAGAACCCCACTATATTTACAGGTCAGACAGAAACGACAAATTAAGAGAGATATTTTGCCGAACGGATAGGTATGGGAATTCGTTTCTCCCCCGAACAATAAGGGACTTTAATAAATGCTAGGCGTAATTTCATTAGAACGTTTCCTTTTTATATGTAAACGGCTGGTGTCCTAACACCCCCCGCCACACGCCTATTGAGGCGGCTTGCGGGGTAGTATGCAGATGTAGATGAACACCATGGTGAAGGGATTCATCTGGCAATTTCTAACGTAATGTTCAAAAAAGAGAAGATAAATTTAGAATTACTACTACACTAAAGGAATGAAATTCACCATTAAAAAAACACTTGACTTTATAATCCAAGAAGAGAGCAATTGACAAGTATATTTAAAGGTTGGAAAACTGTCTGTGAAAACAAAAGGAAATCTGACTAATATGCATGAATTTCGGCCGTTCAGTTGACCACCGGCAGGAAAAGATAAAAGTCTCGTAAACATGTGCGGCATGACCGAGGTTTTACGTCCGAGGGGCCACTCGGACTAGGAACCTCGGGCAACATGCATATTTACGAGATTTTATCTCTCCCTGTCGATGGTCACCCGGATGACATAAATGCATGTATATGAGTCAGATATCCTTTCGCTTTCATTCACTATTTGGATTAGTCACTTGGCTTTACTCGGAAGGTTTCAGGCAGCACTTACAATTAGTGGAATTTCAGCATTAAAAAATGCTTCGTCTCTCCACCTGATGGTGAACTTGGCCGACAGTAGTTTCGACGCTATAGCGTCATTTTCAAAAGACACGGTCTTGTCACCGTCGTGTTGTCTAGGAAATAACGCTATAGCGACGAAACCACTGTGGACCAAATAACCAATCCCTGAGTATTATTTTTTTCCAAAAATCACTTGAATCGACCGGGATTCGAACCCGGACCTCGCAATAAGTCGATTAGTAGTTCCATGTTCGAATCCCTCTCCAGCCAATGGTCTTTTTTCATGGCGATTTGCATCCCTATGGTGTATATCTTCGCTCCCGTTGTGCGTGACTGCGTGCCTCGTCAATTTTGTTTTCCGCAGAGATTTGGAAGTTGGTAATTACTTCTGTAACACATTATTACTGCATGATAACCTTTCACTTATTTATTCACAATAGGTGAACTACGGGTTGAGGTAGGTCTAAATGGAATTGGGAATATCTTTACTAATCTTATACAGCCGCAGGCAGGGACAGAGTATGGGGGGCGAACGACCCCCATAATTCCTGGGAAAATAGAAAAATGGTAACCATAAGGTATTCTATAGCCCCGGGACCCCGGAAGGCAGCAATCCGCCGCCCTCTCCCAAAACCACGACCTACTTCCGCCCCTGGCCACAGGTCGGAGCCTTACACGAAGCCAATCTTCAGCTCGGCACAAGTCCTGTCTCTCTTTGTCCTGTCTTCATCTTTTCAGGTTTGACTCGAGGGGTAAATAAAACACAATGCCAAGCCGCGTGTTTCATTTAAGTCGGCTACAAGCATACAGAGTGTGTGCAACATAGCTGAAATGCAGGGTGCCGTTGGAGACTCGGAGAAAAAATGTTAAGCTTAAGGTAGTTCGAGCGAGGTTTCTCCGTAACAGATACCATATTCATTTTTTTTAAGTTTAACCAACCGAAAGAAGTATGAAGTGAATATTGAAGTATATTAATGAATAAAAGATGTTTTGAATTACTGAAATTATCAGTAATTAATTAAATATGCGTGTAAATATAACTGTTTCAGGCTGGACCTGGTGGAAGTTGTCGATATTCATAATGAATAAAAACCTTGGTAATCTTCCACAGATTTATTTCCAATGCACGACGCGTTTCACCTCTCTGTGGCATGATCATGTTCTACAGAGTAGTGTAACGCGTCGTGCATTGGAAATAAATCTGTGGAAGATTGCCAAGTGTTTTATTCAGTATAAATATGCGTGCGTTAGTCTTTAACTTGAGTCATTTTTTTGACGCCGTACCCTGAAAACGCCTTCACATTCGAAGATTCTTTCGCGATTCTGTAAAAATTACTGCGGTGAGTAATTGATTTATTTTTAGAAGTAGTAGAGAAAGCATATACACTACACATTTAATTTTCTGACGAGTTCTATGCGTTAGATGGTCGTCATTTTTTTAATATCTGGAAAAAGTATAATGGCAAGTGCCTTTATACTTTAACCTTTAAGTGCCTTTATATTTTGGTATCACTTTCTTTTAATGAGGCAAAATTCATCGAGTTTTACGTGCTGAGACCTCGCTCAAACTACCTTAAAAACTCAGATCTCGCGAGTTCCAGTGCGATACAGAAGATATTACTTTGACCCCGAGATATATCCCAAGAATTAACTGACAGGTTTAAAATGTCATTTTCCCTCTACGGAGTTTTTTTTCATCTTGGCGTGGCATACTCTCTGGCATTTTAACGATTTTCTCACTTCTGCATTGTACCATCTTAGTTCGCTGCCCTCTTTTTTTACTTTACTTGGAATATATTTTCTGATCCCTGAATGTACATACGATCGAAATAAAAGCTTTCCAACAACCCTCTGTGCCTAACTTTACGCTTGATTCTTGGAAGTCGGGAAGAGAATTTTTCGAGGACTCTTGAACGCATTGAAATCGGCTTTTTTTAAATATAGAACTTTCTTCTTTGTTTAAAACTTTTAATTATATTCAGAGAACTTTGCGGTAATTACTCTATGGTCACTAATGATCTTAACAGTGTTTACTTTAATTACTTGTTGCGGTATATTTGTTGCCTGTAATTTAAGAATGTTGTCGTAGAAAGGTGGTGAAAGAAAGAAAGGTGTTGTAGCTATCTGATGTAGGGCATTTGAAGAGAACGTGTACAGCAGGGGCTCGCATATATCCTTGTCTCTTCCCCCTGATATGCAATTGTAGGTCCTCCAATATATAGAGGGCGTATTGAAATCTCCACCTATGATTAAATTTCTTTCGGTGTTCCTGGATGTGATGTTCTTTATTTGTGTTTCGAGTTCTAAAATTGAGGTGACGTCGGTGTTAGGTGGCCTGTAGTATGCGCACACGAATATTGTTTTTGATTTAGGGCATCTAATAGA
Source organism: Pyrrhosoma nymphula (assembly GCA_963573305.1). Taxonomy (NCBI): domain Eukaryota; kingdom Metazoa; phylum Arthropoda; class Insecta; order Odonata; family Coenagrionidae; genus Pyrrhosoma; species Pyrrhosoma nymphula. Next base: position 109,576,483 of record OY754332.1, read on the forward strand.
GCACCCCACAGATTCTAGGCTGGTATCTGGGACGATTTCCGCTTGGCTGACAATGGTTTTCTTTACAGCTATAAATACTCCGCCTCCGGTTCGGTTGGACCTATCTCTTCTGTAAACGAATAATTTAGGAAAAATTCAGAAATATCGTCCGTCAGCCTACTTTCTGTGCCAATAATGACGTTACACTCCGTGCTATGAATAAGATGGTGAAATTTTGGAATCTTATTTTTTTAACTACGGCAGTTAACTACTGCAACGACTATTGCTTCATGATTATTGTTTATGCGTTTCGGGGACATTTGAAGATTGCTGTCTTCAATTAAGCTATTCTTAGGCCCTATACTCGGAGTACTCTTAGCTAAATTACTAACTGGCAACACATAATTATTGACCTTACTAATTGACTTGCCCTGTAGCCTACCGTCAATGTTAAATTCGACGAGTATGCTCAAGTATCCTGCGCGCTACCTCCTGCGATGCCTCGTACGTATAGTGGAAACCCGAGCGATTTATAGGTACCCGACACGAATCCAGCACCGGCCTGAGGTCCAAGAACTCCGCTCCCTCGCTCCCATAGACTTCACTGAGCCTCTGGTTTATGTCTTCCACTCGGCTCCAAACCATCGAACCCAGATCCATCCTAGGTACCAAGCTGCATATGGTAAGCCTCAAATTGGTACCAGATCCTCCGCGAATACGGCGGAACTCGGAGCATAGGTCTCTCACAGAGCCTAAAATCTTCTCTGATCCCAGATTCACAGCATCATTGGTCCCAACATGGGTAACCACATGCAACTAAGAGCAGTTCACGCCCCTGACCGCCGACTTCATCGCCTTCGTCACCCTTGTGATGGCTATTAGGGTATTGATGTAGATGTGGATAGACGTAGATGAACTGATAAGACGGAATAAAAGAGGAGAGATACTTTGCCAAAATCGAGAGTAAACAAGCCTTCTATCCACGCACCACTCATGACTGTAAAGGTCGTTTTACACGAGGCACTTCACTGCAGTCTGATACATGCATTGATGGATGTGCGGGGTAAGTTGCGTCAAGTTAGCTAAAGTTGGGGAATTGCCAAAATTACTGCGCGAATGCATGAACAAAAGATGAAAATATTTCACAAAATACACAAACACTTCTGTGCATCAAACAGCGCAATTAAGTACCTCGTGAAAAAACGGCTTCAAGAAAAACAGAACATGACACCAAGAAACTGCGTCAACATTATATTCGAATTTGTTTTCTCCCCCTTTATTTCCCCTTCACTTTACATGACCGTTGCTCTACAACCTCCTCCCATACACCCCTGCGGCGGCTAGCAGGGTATTTCGTAGATCCATACATAGAGCTTATTCTCTTTCTTCTCCTTTCCCGCTAACTCGACATTCTTCTCCACATCACGGCCTTCGGAATCCCTTCATGAAAGCAGCTGTCGACCCGAATTGTATACCGATACGAATATTTTATGAATACCTAAAATAAAATATTTATTCTGACAGAAACAAACGTAAACATAGTTTGAAAACATTTTTTTTTTAATTTTCCGCCAACAGCAAAGTCTATTTATTTATGTAAACTGTTAAAAAAGTTATAAAATCAAACTCAAGGTTATTACCTTAATACTTTTTATTCAGAACTATTTAATTACAAGAATTGAGCCTAAAAGAATTCCCTCGCAGTGCAGAGCGTTATATCTACTTTAATCAGCAGATAGGAGTTCTGAGAAATACTCCTGAGCCGGCGGCCACATAATTGAGTGAAAGCATCCGTTACCATGGTAGCCACAAGTTAGAGCGAAAGTGGCTCCGCGCGCTACCGCACCCGTGACAATGACCGCATCAGTTTCTGAAAATCGCCAAGGAGCATTTGCCGCATTCAACAGAAATTAATTCACTAAAACATAAGTTGCTCTCTCTCACCATTCATTTAATATGAAACTAATATTAAGAGAGCAGGGCATATAACTACATGAACAGCAATTTGTTAACCGGGGCAGTATTTTAGATGTCAATAGACGTAGCAATAAGGATGTAACGAAGAGAATTACTTAAGCAAAAATGCGTTTTCCATCAGCTACTTTAACGTAGTGTTTGTGCTTTCGAAGTGAGTCACGTTTGTAACGTATGATGATAAACTAAACCGAAGTGACCTAACAAGAATCTAGTATTTAAATTACAGTTTCAGCCTCAACTTTGTGGAAGCGCGTAACATGAAGTAATTTCTCACTTTTTACATTCCACACTTTCTTATTTTTTATTACATTGCTTCTTTGTACTCCCAAGGTATTTAGAAAATGATTCTAGAAAGTGTCTCAGCATGCCTTGGAAAATAAGGCTAGGAGGATGTTTTTGATTTCGGGTGACTGGAACAACTATCATGGCCTGCAGGACAGGAGAGAGGAATGTAACTAAGAATATTTTTAATTTTTTCTGCATGGAAGATTATCGTTATGGATACAAAATTAGTTAATTCTGGAACACATGGGCTTACAGCCAAAAAACAGTAGGCGACACACATCACAAACGTCTTTCTCATTATGGACCTCTCACTTCACTGAATAAAGTCTTCGCTGCATATCCATACCATCTCAAAGACGCACGCCTTTTGCGCGTCACGGCACAGCCTCCAAGGTTGATTCTCTGAAATGCACACGCCGAGCAAATTCTAATGGACATTATCTGGGGTGTCTCAGCGGGAAGTAACGGGCGCAGTATCACGAGGTCACTCCCAGTGCTCGTAACGGAGTGCCCCCCAAGAGAGCGGCGACGAAGTCCCTAGCGGAAACAAAGGGAGATTTCTTCCGCGTTTTATGCGAGAAAATGGAGAACGCTGAGCGGGAGGATGGCATAATTTTCTCTTCGAAAGAATCGGAATAAGCAGTCATATAAGTATATCGTTTTTCCCCATCCTATTGATGTGTTTAACCAGAGGTGGGAAAGCTCAGTTTTAAAACGAGCTCAACTCAACTCAAATTCATTCATCAAAATATGTACAAAGTAAAATGAATACAAACGCTATAAATTCTATTATTACACTTTTGTAAGAGTATATGTATGAGGAAGCTATGGAAAAAGTACATCTTTAATTATGTTTAAGTGTAGAATGGTTAGAGAAGAAATAATATTAAGGTTTGTAATTGAAATTTACTTTTTGTTCAATAACACACAAAGATGTTCGGTTAACTTTTAATTTCAGTGCAACTAAAATTAAAGAAATTGTAGTATTGAGAATTTCATATTTCAAATAATTTTATTAACTTTCAAGAGTAATTGCTTTCCAAAATTAGTATCTGTCATTTTAGTAGTTAATACATCTTTTACCACACTAAAAAACCTCTCTGCAGCACTACTTGAAGGTAGCGAAGTGTTAAATGTTACGAATGATTTATTCATTTCATCCAATGGAAATACAAAAGTTCCGTTTGTTGGTTCCAACAACCAGCGTTCTATAATTTTATTGCGAAACGCACAACTTCTTCGAAAGGCACAATTTACACGATACAACAAAGCTCCCAGATACGTTCACACGTTCTTATTTTAAATAGGAATTGTATACCGGCCACGGTAACTCCCTCACAATGGTCGATGATTCCTCCTTCAGCTCCGCTATTGAGCGCCATTTTAAACTAACTCAAGAAAATTTGGAGCGCGCACACGCTAAAACTCAATTTCTTAAAAATGAGCTTGCTCAAGTGTAAAACTCATAAACATTGAGCGTGCTCATGAGCCTACGCTCAAATGAGCGCGCTCGGTCCCAACTCTAGTTATAACCTACAACGGCTTCACCAAGCTACAGGTTAGTTTTCAAAGAATTTTATTCTAACGCTGCACATGTTTAGAATGGTAGCTTTTTGCAAAATTTTATTATTAAAGGATATCTACCAACTAGCCTAGAATTTGATGGAAATTCTAGTTGTCTTTCACAGGCGCAGGCCTCTATCTCTAAAGACAAAGTAATTACTCAGCTCGAAATACGTCCATCCTCTACGCATTCCATCAACAAAGCCTTTCCCTTTCTTCCCCTGTCGGCGAAAACATTCGGAAGCCCATCCAACAATCTCTCCCCCTATTAAAACGGCTAATGAAATGCAATGTTGGCTAAGTGATGAATCTTAATGAAATTAATGGATAGGCCATTTCTCGGTCTGGGGGAGACAGCAACAATCACCCACAAGCAGATCATGCGTCCAAATTACGCCGAATAAAACACAAAAAATGAAAAACCGACAATTTAAATGCGTAATTGAGTTAAGAAAATTAAAAGAAAACAGGGGTGATACAATGAAAGTGATAAATATTGCATTAGCGACACACGTAGTAAATAGGGATTTGCTAGAAGAGTACTAGGCAAGTGCGACGATAAAGTTAGGGAAATCAGCTACTTCTCCCTCGTTAGACCACACTTGGAATATGCTGCCAGTATTTGGGATCCTTATGAGATAGGCCTGGAAACTGAGTTAGAAACGAGCAGCGAAGATCGACAAGATACGTTAAAGGCCATTATGATAATCCCGTTAATGTAACTGACCTTTTACAGCAACTGGGATGGGAAACGCTTTCAGACCATCGATTAAAATTTAGACTCAATCAATTATGTAAGTTCCAAACCGGTCTATTCTCTGACGACGTTGATAATATTTTACGAAATCCGAGATACTACGGTAGATCAGATCATGAGAATAAAATTAGGGAACTAGACTGCAGAACGGACAGATTTAAAATGTCATTTTTCCCATGAACGATAAGGGACCATAACAGCTGCCAATGAGACCTTTATCTATGTTTGTCGATAGGTAGTATAGCTCTTAGTAGTACTCCCTAATACTTCTACATCTACATAATACCCTGCAAGCCACCTCAGGGGTGTGTGGCAGGGGGAGAGAATTCACCAACATGCATTACACTATACCCTAAAGTTAGTGTAACAACGAATAATTATGCATTAGCATAAATCGCTAATGCTTGTCACGAGACGAAGCCTCACAAGCATACACGAATACACTACAGGTATTATCACAATGGAGAGGGGCCATTAATATGTACGTATTTTGCAACTAAACAAATGGACAGAGACTCAAGACTTATGTAGAAAACATGCACGGCGTGCTGTTAGTACTAGGTAACAGGTACTTGCGTCCTTATCTGTTACCAAGTACTAACAGCACGTCGTGCATGTTTTCTACATAAGTCTTGAGTCTTATTCCATTTGTGTAGTTTAAAATACATATATAATATCGGTCCTTCTCCATTGTGAGCATATCTGTAGTGTAGTGCATGCTTGTGAGGCTTCGCCTCGTGAAAAGCATTAGCGATTTATGCTTATGCATAATTAGTCGTAGTTACACTAAATTTAGGGTATATTTTAATGCACGTTGGTGAATACTCACCCCATGCCACACACCCCTAAGGTGGCTTGCAGGGTATTTTGTGGATGTAGATGAAGACGAGTAGTCATATGCTACTCCTTCGATTCGATAAGCACGAAATATATATTAATATTGTGGATTTATTATAATTATGAATAGGATGAAGATTTTACCGAACGGAAAATGAAATGTACCACCTCCCCATTCATCTACAAAATACCCTATATTTTTTAATGTGTTCTTTCGAATCTTCGACTCGGCGTCACACTGATATATTGCGATCACTATATGATATGATAGCGATCATTATAATAAATATATAATTTCGCGATTATAAAAAAATCCGTACTTGTTTACTTGAATTAATACGATATCTCATGTGCCATACGGCTACATGTTACAAGAGCAGTGAATTGACTAAAAATCAAATCGGTAAAATAAATCTTTTTTACTTTTATCCATAGATATCCCAAATGAGAAAACGTATGCAAAGTTTCACGCAGATCTGTAAATAGACAAAAATTACTACCGTCGCCTAGAGTGCTTTTTACAGGAGAGGCAAGATCAAAAATTATATATACAGAACAACCAAAAGGTTTCTGTATCCATGAGGATGGGAGGGCTTTGCTAGAGGCCAGCCGTGTGCCAGTGTTGTTGTGACAAGGGTAAAAAAACTGGTGTGGCCAGAGGAATTTCCCTCACTCTCGGGGGCGCGGGTGGGTCTTGGGATGGTCATTTTTTGTAGAGGACCCCCGTGAATGCAACGGGAAAACCAGAGTAGGCATTGTTCCTGGTCACTTGAGAGGGGACAGCTAGGGAAAAGGGTCGCCTCCTCGGGTTTCAAAAGGCTATGAGGGGACTGAGCAGGGCTCGTTATAAGAATGGGCTTCGGGTGAGGCGCAGGTACAGAGGGGAGGCCAACTCCTTTCGCGACTGAAGGACGGGGGAGCGAAGGGCTGCTTCGAGAATTCCAACAACGATAGGGATATACATTGAGTTGACTCAACTCAATCGGGATATACTGCGGGGAGCAATGACTAACGATGTGCGAAAGAGAATTTAATATTATTACATCTACAAGCTAAACCGCGAGCCGATGCGTGAGTCATGTAGTGTTTGGAAATCAGATGTGAAAATGGAAGGGAAAAGGGGTTGGAAGAGGGAAATTACGGAAGTAAACGGAGCACCTTAATGCCGTTTTACACGATGAAAGATTTTGTACAAATCGAATGTACGTGAGATTGTACGTTTGTCTCAGCGAAATTAGAACAGGTTCTATTTCTCTTGCAGGCATTGAGACATTCGCACAAGCGTTCATACAATTTGCCGCTTTACACGATACATTTTGCCTCATGCAAGAGTTCACGGAAGAGTTTGTACAAACAAATGTACCGTGTAAAACGGCCTTTAAGGAAATTTGAACGAAATATCACTTCACCTAGAATTTGCTCCCATTTTAACGAAAAAGCTTCCATCTTTCCAATGATATGAAAATAACCCGTGCCGAACTACTTTTCGAGTAATTTGTCTATAATTTAAGCTGTTTTACATGGGATAGATTACTGCTTTGCGCTCCAGAGGGAGAATATTGAAAAAATAGGCATTTCTAACAACTGGATTTCGTCAAAAAACTAACGGTGTATAGTTAGTATGTTTTCTCAACTGTCAATAAAAATTAATCAATTACTCACCGCAGTTATTTTTACAGAACTGCAGATAAACCTGTTGTGAAGTTGTTTTCACCGTACGGTGTGAAAAAGTGATTCAAGCTAGAGACTTACGTAGATACATATCTTTCAATACTGAGAATTTTTGTCATGTATAAATATATTTTTGTGCCAATAATATTAAAATATTTACTTCATACTTCTCACATAAATTAAATTCTAATTCATATTAGAATTACATTTTTTTATCTCAGCGTAAGAAGCATGAAGTAAATATTGTAATATTAATGGTGCAAAAATATAGTTACCTATATATGGCAAAAATGCTCAGTAGTTAAATAAATATAACCACGTAAGTCTCTAGCTTGACTCATTTTTTTCTCGCCGTACGGTGAAATTGGCTTCGCAATAGGTTTTTTATGATTTTGTTAAGCTTACTGCGGTGAGTAATTGATTAATTTTTATTAATAGTTGAGAAAACATACAAACTATACACTTATATTTTTTGACGAAATCTAGGTGTTCCTCTGGAGCTCACAGGCGTAATGTATTCAATGTAAAACAGATTAAAATTTTAGGCAGATTGCTCGAAAAGTATTTCGGATAGGGGTTAATAATTTGATACCCTAAGAAAGACGAGTTTTTTCTTTAAAATGACGTCAAATTCATCTAATTCTAGGTGAATTGATATATCGCTCAAACTACCTTAACACTAGAAGGACTGAAGGGGTCATTTTGACCCTTTTTTAAAAGTCCTTTCAAATTTTTCATAATGTTTCACGACCCGGAATTTTGTACTCTTCATGATATGTCTTGGACTAGTATCCCTCAATTTTTTGTCTTCTAGCTCAATATTTGTGGAAGTTACATGGAACTTTACCATCGCTGCATCTGCAACCTGAGGCATCGAGCCTTGTGTAGAACAGCCATTATAAGAGCATCGCTCCTGTTTCGTTATAGCCTCTAATGGACCGAGGGGAGAAGGAATTTTAGTACAGGTCAGTTCGGAAGAGTACCTGTCATATTACCAGTTCTAGAGATAAAGAGCGAGGTTAAAATAGTACCCTATCCCCCATGCCACCCTGAAACCTGTTCACGTGATCAAAGCCAGCGCGTAGCAGGAGAGTTTCTTGTGGCTTCCAACCATGTCATTCCATCTTCCGTATACCACCTTCTGTTAGCTCGTAGCAGTGTTTAACGAATTGTGCGGCTTTCCTCTGGGTTTTATTCTCTTCGGGAATTAATCTTTCAGTAAATGTCCTCTATTGATCGCGGACGAGAGGGAAGAAACTTCTCCTCCACTTTCTCATTTGACGACATTCCTAATACATATATATAATACCCTGCAAGCCACCTCAAGGGTGTGCGGCAAGGGGTGAACTGTCACAAACAGGCATTACACTATACCCCATTCAAGTTAACGTAAGTACGACTATTGATGCATTAATTGCTAATTCTTGTCGGGAGGCGAAACCTCACAAGCATGTACTACACTACAGGTATGCTACCAATGTCAGGGGGGACCGTTTGCATTAATGTAATTTGCAACAACATAAATGGACAGAGATACAAGAGTTATACTGTAAACATGCACAAATTCACTAGATAAATCCTAGCCTCTTAAATAAATCGCCATCAATGCTCCGAATGTGTTTACGAATGTTCTGCGTTAGCTCTAAGGTTATGGTGATTCCCAGGTATTTACCTTCGTCGGATAGGTTTATACTTTTTCATTTATATAAGGCTCTATATACCCTGTTAACTACCACAATGGCGTGTGGAAGGGAATGCTAGGGTAGCAACCACTTTTGCGACGGCGTGAAAGAAGTGTTCTGAGTAAGCGTAATTCTCCTGGATTCTAATTTATGGGTGCTTGTTCGAGGTTTCCGGGTGGACGAGAATTGTGAAGGAGAACTAGAATACTTTAACACATCCGCGCTAATGCCTATTTCCCTCATTCTTCGAGGAAATCAAATCTAAAATAAACATTTCTTTGCGAAACTGGCGGATGATATTGAAATTTTATCAAATTCATCAATAAACAAATTCCCCCTGATCAGTAGGAAAGTATTAGCGTGAAATTCCACGTGCGGGTTCACAAACTTAAAATAATATTTATCTAATTTCTCATTACAACCACCACTTGTCTAATTAAACAAAGTTTCCCTAAAGTTGGCAAGCATTTTCTTCAATTCCCCGAAATGAGAGATATCGCCGAATTTCAAGTTTTGACGCACTTCCAGCAATAGTGGGGAAATCTTATGTTGCTTTTTCAAAAAGAATTACTTATTTAGATTTCTAAAAACGAAGCATTTAATTGATAAACCTTTCTCGGGCAAGTTTACCATTTCCTTCTTCATCCAAACGGCATTCCATCGACCAACTAAATGAAATCATTTACGCTATTTTGAATACTTAACGTAATTATTTAGTTAAAGAATTGACGCAAATATTTCTCATCGAGAAATCGTGAACTTCAATCACAATAATTCCTATGTCATGTAATGTTCGTCAGCTGCACTGTACAGAGTATTAAGGAAATAAAAATAATTTTTCAATGACAGGGACTCAATTTTTTAAGCCGAAGCCCCTTCTTGGGTTGACTAGTTTTGATGACAAGGTCATCGAGGTGACAACTCCGAATGATGTCATTTCATTGATGCCATAGTGTTTCTTAATTAAGAAACTCAATCAACTTATCTTTCCTTGATAAATCTTTACATAAATTTAGCACCATTGCATTTGAATATTGATTATCACGTACCAACTGAAAGTAAAAAACGTCGAAATCACACTTCACAACGCTCCATGTTCACTTTGACACAAGATATTCAAAATACATAAAATGAAGTTGTTTGGATGATAATTTCAAAGCTTGATTAGGTACATGTAATTATTCTGTCCTTGGAAGCACTTGAACCACATTTTGTATGAAAAAGGCACGGTTTCCGGCGCTTAAAACCCACGGCCTAGCCAGACAAAATAACCACGACGCTATGATAACTACGAAGCATGGCTCGATTGAAAGTTCACAGGTACCGTTCTGGACGAAAGGATGACAGCAATACGAATGAGAACATAGCGTGCAACACTCACCAGTATTTCTCACATCATTTCCCATCAGCATTTTCCATGTGGGCTTTGGACCACCAAAGGCTGCTTTAGAAATGATCTTTAACGTAAATTACCAGGTGTAATCTTCTTATGCCTCAGTTACACTTAAAAACGCACATATCACCGGCACTTATGTACGCCACGCAAAACTCTGGGTGTTAATGAGTAATCCTCAAGAGATATTTCAAGTCATCCACTAAATTAACGTCCAATTCCATGAACTTTTCGAATGTAATTCTCTCTACAATAGTTCCAGAAGTCGCATTGAACACTTTCCTATTCTCATCGGTTGTACTTAGGTATATTCTGGCAACTGGAAGCACACATCAATTCCTTTACACTACATCCATAATAAGCAGCTTGGGGGAAATATTAACTAACCTCTCTCCCCTGTTCTTTAAAAATCCATTCCAAAGGTCTCTTTTTTCACGAAAACGACCGAGTATAATTTACAAGTTGTACTTCACTTAAACCATTCAATGACCTGGGAATATTAAATGTCATTCGCCATATAAAGATACCGGACTTGTAAAACGCCATTGTGGAATTCTTAGCGTCCTTATCTTCGGTGCGGCTCCTGATCAAAATTAATCATGAGCCATACCGAACCTTAGATCATAAGCCAACTCAATTGTCAATTACAAGGTAATATAATTATAAACTAACTTAATAATCAATTACAAGATAATAAAATGAAAAGTAACAATGAATACTTTCACAGTCGATTCATCGGGGTTAAGCGCTAAATATTCAGGCCAAGGTTTGCAGAAACTCATGCTGCAAGACAAACTTTCCAACGCACAAAAAATACGAAATAAAGATCCAATATCAGTTACTTACACAGAAGTTTAATAAAAACATTCGACTAAATGAATAACCTTAAAAAAATCGAAAGTTAACTGTTTAAATACATTGTTTTACTTTAGTACTAATAAACACAGGCGCAGTGAATGACTACAAAAACAGAACCCAAACTTTTCACAAACTTTATTCCAACAAAACAGAGACCAGACCTCGAGATGTAATTTTTTTAAGGAATACAGCATCCCGTGTGCAGTCTATGACTTTGATTGAAACTTGTTCCAACATTTCTTTCAAGAAGCAGTCCACTAAAATGTCACATTAAGAAAACTAATTTGGATTAAGGCAATTCACATTTTTCTCCTCCCATTAATGCTTTCAAGGTTGGCAATAGTTAAAAGCGTTGAATTTCACAGGAAATGTTCTCACGACATTTATCAAACCACATTTCATGCTACGATGATAGTTTTCCACAAGAAAATGAATTAACCATACGGCAAAGATACGGCGAGTTACACAGGCAGGGGTGCGGGAGCAAGGTAGAGGAAGACCCAGAAGCGCGTGGCCTGCTATAAGGAGCTAAATGACTGCAGAGTCAACTAAGAAGTGATCCAATCGCTGTAACCCAATAATCGAGGAAGGCTGCGGATTCACTCAAAGAACTTGGCGAATGCAGAGCACAATAGGAAAAATGAGTTATCCCCAAAAACTCCCCGAGCTCACGAGGAAAGTCTCCGGGAGAACTAGTCCTCTAGCGCTAATTGGAAGAGATTCGTTGGCGTAAGTCGGATCTCTCACGTAGAAGAGGCAACTGCCGGTCTGAAATTCCAAACATAGCCTATTAAGGAAAAACGAGCGAGATTTTTTCCCAGTCATAAGAAAGAGATCATACTCTAATTTAATATTAAAATTTAGGGCAGTTTTAAGACGCATTTAGTAAATATAGCAACGTTATCGACGGAAATACAATGTTTTCAATTACTCAACTTCTTAGGCAACATAAGTATACATATTTGACGCTGTAACTTGACTTGTCTCTCGTACTGCGCCGAAAACTCCTTCAGAACCGAAGGTTATTAAGCCATTTTTTAAGTTATAACGGAGAGATATAATTTGTTTAACAACAGATCAAACATAGGAACAACACACCGCCACATTTCTGACGCCATCTATTTGATTGCGGTTTCTAATTGGCTAAATGACGTGTCACCGGTGCACAGCCGGGAAGAGTGTCTATTGTTTCGCAAATATGTATCTCGAAAAATAGTTCGGCTAATGCGTTGGTATTATTGGAAATAGGATATAATTTTCTTTGTAATAAGGAAAAATATTTTGAATTTAAAGCGAAGTAATATCTCGCTCAAACTACCTTACATTGATGACTCTCATAAAAAATTCCATGAAACAGCATCTTTTGGGGAAATTAATAAACCATGACGCTGAAGGGGAAAACAAACGAGGTGAAACAATAAGACAATACAATTTATGTGGCTAAATTTAATTTAATCTTTAAATACCTAGTTGAATAATTTTCAATAATAATGATATAACGCAATCGGGCGATCATTCGACTGTGGTCCGGAAAAAAGAAACATTTATCTGAACCATCATTTCGCATAGTGATCACAGTTTCTGATATCAAAAAATAATTGCTTAGTTCGACTATTTCGTAATGTGTACAAAAATACCAATCGTTTCCAATCACTGATACACAGATCAGCGGTCGAAGAATTTGTTAAGGGAAAAGACTAATAGGGCAAGCGTATTGCACCGCTGACTCAATTCAGGCGACTTCAATACTCATATGTACAACGGCTGTTTTCGTTTTAAGCCACTGCGCAGCCAGTGCGAACGTTGGATCTGATTCCTGCACCGCGATATATGTATACACACGGCCGCACTGGCCACCATGAATGACCTCATTTCTAAGAGTTAGAACCAAAACACGGTAGAGCGGCAATAGAACAGAGAAGCTGCTCAACTACGTACACCATCAAAATGGCACATGATCAACTGTCCTACAAGAATCCGTTACACGCTTGCTACGCAAGGCTGCGGGTAAAATTAACCAAACGCCCCGAATCAATGAGAGGCGCGCCCGACCTATATATTGTAAACATTTGACGGACCCGTAAAGACGATATCACGTATGCTCATTACTACATCAATCATAACATCTCCAAACGCAGTCGACGTAGGTAGACTGTACATCAAAAGAGTAATCTTTGCACAGAATAGCCTTCCGCAATGCACACAAATGTATAAATCGAACGCTTCTTAGAGGAGGAAACGTGAGAAAATAGCGACCAAAAGAGAAACTGGTTTGAAAGATCATCGGTGCAAAGATGAGAACATTTACAGACGACACTTTGATCCGTTTTCTTTAACTTAATTCGTCAATGAATGAAAACTCGCGCACCATTTCACATCGAACAATTACGAACTCTCCCAAGTCTTAACTGAGACGTACTTGGTTCGATTCCTACCACCACAAAAATATTTTTCACCAAGTAACGAGAGGAGAAGGGATTGCATTATCAGTAGACGTTGCATAAAATAAAGATTATATTCCTGTACAGAGGATTTGAGTCAGGGGAGCGCGGCGACGAGTCACTACGTTAGCTCAATGGCAATTGCTGCGAGGCTTCAATTATCTAATCGAAAAATATATGAGCTCAGGGATATTACTCATGCCGTAAGTGTAATTTCAAAGACATTCCTGAGAGAAGTAACGCTTGGTAAGGGAACATAATAATTAAAATAAGGTGCTACCTGATTGCAGTACAACGCCAATTTTTTTCAACATTAAAACAAGTATTCTCCTCATAGGTACTGTGGTTAATTTTATCACAGTATCATGCGAAAGTAATAACATACATCGTGTTTGAAAACAAAATATCATTAGTCCATTAACTACGAGACAACTAAATGAAAATACTAAAATATTCCTGGATGAGGCTAGTCTTCCTCAAATAGTTTAGCTCAGGACCCAGATAAATAAGAATAAGATAATATATATACCATTTTCAATCGAGTTTTCTCACAGCATGTAGGTATAACACCAAATAAAATTTACACCTACGTCCCCGTCTTCCATACTTTGATAACGCAACACATACATGTCAGCTTAATGAAAACAAATTGCATCAGGCGTCACTAAGTTGAAATATTTCATTTTAAAAAGAAAAAAACTTGAAATAGTATTTATCCACACAAATATATTAAAATCAACCAAGGTTTCAACGGGTCACCTTCTAACCTTAAAAATGACGGCGAACCGATGCACACTTGGTCGGTGTTAGTAAACTTATGTGGATAACATTGATTCAAGTTTCTTCTATTTTTTTACGACATCAGCTGAGTTCGGAAAAGATGCAAATCATGAACCCCTCAGCGCAACCATGAATCTTATTGATTGAATTTCGATAAAATTGGCAAAAATGGGTGAACCTAGGTGTAAATAATGCTAATAAAAAACGTACGTTAAAACATGAAATTTGTTACCGCTTAAATTTGACGTCATAATAATCGAAAACTTATCCATCGAAATAGCTAGCGTAAAACCATATTACTGAACTTATTTTAAAATAAATGAAAGGTGTATACAAAAAGTAACTACAAACAACCAGAGCATCAACGAGTTACTGCGTAAGAGGGAAAGTTTGTGGCCACGCAGTGCGTGGGTGTCTTATCGGGCGTACTACTTCCGCATTTGCCTTTAAAAGCGAAGTAGCGCTACTTAAAAGTAGATGATCTCTCATGAAAAGTAACATCAACGCAAAGAAATTCCGTGCTAATCAGGGTATATTACTCGAGACTTCTGAAAAATTAATTAGTCACTCAATTATCGGAGGCAATCTCATAAAATTAAAGCTATTAAAGGAACATGGGCGCATATTTGGATGGTCTGCTAACCATATGCTAACACGCGTAACACTACTGGTAGGTAGTATTAATGAGATATTGTGGCCGATTACTTAGGCATAAACTACGTTAAGCCACAGGTTGGATTGACCATGAAAACTTGAGTTGGATAAATATCATTATTACTAGTAACACCATTGCCCTACATCATTTACGCCACTATAAGGAGACATCAGCAAAAAATGGAAAAAATCGCGAATTTTTACAGGCATCCAGATTCGCAGTTGCTTTACTGGCAATGTTAACGGCTACCTCCCTGGTTTTACTCGAACATACTCGCAGTCCATCAATTTCACAAATAAAGACAGCGAAAATTGTATTCTAACGGATTTCTATGCCTTCCACGAAATTATTTCATTTTTATTGCCCAAACTAGATTTTAGCCACAAACATCGCAGGCGCCTTATTTCCTTCGAGATTAAGGATCGTTTATGACCATATACCACTCGAATATGCACGGAGAATAACCACAATCGTCAATACCTATTGGCTGCTGGTTAGATTTTTGGTCCCTACCCTAACTTTTCATTGCGAAGGGAGGATGTGCGTAGGCTTGAGGCGTTTGAGATGTGGGTTTGGAGAAGGATGGAGAAGGTTAGCTGGATGGCGAGAAAGACGAACGAGGAGGTATTGGATATGGTCGGAGAGGAGAGGAAGCTTGTGGCAGAGGTTCGGAGAAGGCAGAAGAGATGGATGGAGGAGGTTTTGAGAGGAGAGGGCATGTTGAAGAGAGTGATAGAGGGGAGAACACTGGGGAAGCGTGGGAGAGGAAGGAAGAGGATAGGAATTCTGGACGAAATAAGAGGAGGTAGAAGATATGAAGAATTGAAGAGGGATCTAATAACGGCCCATCCTTAGGAGGGAATGCGAGACAATTTCTATTAGGTTGGGATACAAAATGGGGACTGTCCTACCAATCAGCTGGTAGAATACTTGAATGAAAAATGACCCTAATTTTCCATACCCCCCAATCACAACGACACCTCCTTCCGGAGCTACCGGAAAACTCCGGCAGGTAAGCCACGGTGTCCGAGCTTAAAATCAAAGCATCCGGTCGTGCGGTACTGATAACTAACTGTGACGCAGAGTTCACGCACAAAATTGTCCCCAAACAAAGCCCCAAAAACTGAATCTATAACGGCTTTCAGTTTTAATTTTTGAGTGACAACTATTCAAAACGCTCTTTACATGCAATCATAAATTGCTAATGGTTAAAACGTTGATACTTCCCGAAGGTGTACGTAGAGTCCCAGCATCATCTAGCATCCTCATAATGCTTCTCAAGGCAATAAAACTGCAATACCAGTAATAATAATTGCTAATCGTGATTTTATTGGCTAGTGACCCATGGCATCAAAGAAACGCTTGAAATAATAATTCATGAGTAATATTCTCAGCCACATCATTAAGGAGACCATCCGCATTCATAACCATTATGGTCCATCCTGCCTCATTAAAGAGCACAGGAATCGCCCACTCGATTACTCGTCTCAGGACAGTAGTGGCTGAGAGTAAGGGTAAGAAACCAAGCAAATAATATGACACTAGAAACCTAATGAATCTACATTTTGCCCTCTGGTGTACATCTCAGCTTAGCAAATATGCAAAAACATTTGGGTGAAGAGGAGATATCATCTACTGCTGAGAAGCTGTGCTGGCCATCTTCCCATTGCCCCTGACGTTTCGTAAAGTGATGTGCATCAGTGCTAATACACCGATAAGAATTGAAATATTTCCCCATTTAAAAAGTGATTAAGAAGAACACACAAGCAGAATCGGCCAACATAAAAAGGTTACACGACACCAGAAACCTTTCCAGAAAAAGTCATACCGAGAATACAATGTCATCAACACAACTATAAAAACAATAAATACCAACATGATGCTTCATTCAATTTATGAGGATGTTTTGCCAAGTTTTTTGTATTAAAGCAACAGGGCATAACTTAATTATAATTTTAAAAAACTTGACTCAACACTAAAAAAATGAAGTGAAAAATTACTTGTTAATTATGGGAAAATAATTCCATTCTCAATAATGTGTATTAAGATATCATACAAAATATTATTGAAGCGCCTAAATGCTGAGTCCCAAAGGATTTCAGGCTTTTCCTGCGAAGATTTTTGTCAGCGATCTTTCGGGGTTTACACCAGGTAGTTAGGTCCATGGTGGCCAACGCTTCGACGCTCGAATCTAGCATCATCCTCAGGGCAGAGGTGAGTGACCTAACTACCCAGTGTAAACCCCGAAAGATCGCTGACATACTGAGTTATAAATAAAAAGGCAATTTCTGCCACACCTAAAAGGATCAGGGGCGGCTCAAGACCAGAGGTTCTGGGGGGCACCAGCAGCTCTTGGGAAATGGAATACCCTCCAGGAAAAGGAGGATTTGTGGGTCTCATCCCGGAAATTCGTAACAAACTATGTGCAAAATGGTTTCTTTTGGGGGGGGGGGGGGGGGTTAATTCCCCTACTGCGGCCCCAAGGGGGGGGCAGTAGGGGCAATTGCCCCTCAATTTTGCCCAATGAAAAGGATATCCATTTCTTGGCATCACTCAGAGGAAATTTATCAACAATCAAACAGTCAATCCCTGCAACTCGAGAGCATATAAGTGAATTTACTAAAAAAAATATATTTTTGCATCACATGGATGTTGAAACCACACTACTTCTAAAGAAATCAATTCGCCAGGTTTACACAGCTGATTGAACACAGGAGACCAGTGTTACCACTAATCTGACTTTAATTACTCTCATGGGGAATACATCCCAAGTCCATGTACCTCTGTCCATTTCGTGATGCAAATTCGCAAGCATGAATTTATTTTAATGGTTCTAAAAATGGGTATTATCAACTGGGCATTAACTCTAATGGTAAAAGTATGCTACATCATGAGCTCTGAATGAGATGGTGCCCAGCTACATATTGGCAGTATTCAGTTAACTATACAATTATGTTTGGGTTAATCCCTAAACCATATACAGTACAAACATAATTTTAACCAAAATTTCCTGAATTCTTGCTTCAGTATACATTAACAGGTATAAGAGTGAAATAATGACTTGTTAATTTTACAGTTAAGATGTTAAAGATCATAAATGAATACATGAAATTATGGCTGGCACAAGCTCATCCCACACATTCATATACCAATACTATGTCTAATATTAATTTGAGACAACATGAACGTATGAAGAATGAATTTCCTAGCAGCACAAAAACCAGAAAAACATATGTACCATATGTTTTTCAGAGTAATCTAATCCATGGGGACGAAATCTGATATCAAATATAACTGATACCTACAAACAAAACTGAAAAAATATATCTTAATAAACGCTAACATACGCCTGATTATTTCTATTTGGAATATACCATGCTGAAAATGAAACTGTTTTAATATACACTTGATGTGTACACTATTGAGTTCCTGGACCATTTCTTGGACTGCACCTGAAGCCACAAATGTCCTTGGAAACAAAAATATCATATCCTGTGCATTTCAGGTATAAGTTGAGAGGAGCTTGTAATAGTTCCATGGAAACATTTTGTGTTATCCCGGAAACATTTCCGGAAAGTTAACAGATTATTATACCAGAACACATAAATATGGGTTTCAGGCATGAAAAAGGACTTCAGCAATTTAGCACAAAAAAATGTGTTCTTGAGGAGTTATAAATGGTATTGAAAAAAGCCAGCGATAAAGTAAACAGATGAAAACACATCCGGCAAGAAATTTAAAGAGCTGTTTCCACGCTCAAGCATTTGGGAATACAAGGAACTGAAGAAATGTAAACAAAATATGTTTTATAACACTGAAAAACCAAAAAAGAAATCTTTCATTTCCCATCAAAGAGGAAATTAACAAAATCGAATTTTCATCAGGGTATAAATTAATGAGAACAAGGGGGAAATAGAAAACAATGGCCTTAGACGTACACTGTTTTCAATTAGATCTTAGTCAGAAGCACACTGTTCGAAACCTAAACGGGAGAAAAGTATTAAAATCTAATTGTTCCAAGAAAAAACTACGCGCACAACCGAGGAAATATCCTATTACATGATACACAAGGTACTGCAGAAAGGAATGGAAACCAATGCGATTAAGTGAAACATGATATTTGTATCCAACAGTACAATTTAAGCAATATGGACTGATATCTTACGAAACTCATAAGCGACTTCTTCCTCGAGGAATCCTTTTCGCTGGCACTACTTTGAGAAGTGTAGTGAGAGGAACTAGGAGGAGGCGTCGGCGAGGGTGGTGGAGATGTCGACGAATTCGGTGGCGATGGTTCTGTTGGAGGCGTTCGTGCTCCCGGGTCCTCCGGCTCACTCCTCGGCTTCCCTTCCTTTTGTAGGAGTTGAAACATTTTAAGGAAACTTCCATCGTTCTTAAAAATATTTCGTGGTTCGTTATCCGACTGCGCCTTCCCGCTAGTAGCGGCGTCCGAACCAGAACCGCTTGATGAACAAGATGATTCACTGTCTGATTCCGCCATTTTTTGTTTATAATCAGCAAAATAAAACTATTTCGGAAGCGCAACTCAAAACGCCGTGCAGCATACACTGAGAAGAACTTTCCAAATTCATAATACGTGGGGAAGATACCACAACTTAAACTATTCCTAGGCAGGGGCTAGTTTCACGCGGCATTCTTCCCTCACACAAATCCATCACTCGTTTAAGCGTTTACGCCGTCCCTGAACGTTCACTTCAGTTCAAAACAGTTGAGAATCGTACTGAAAATTTGGAGGCAGGTCGTCTGCTCAGCTGCTCTCGCAGCGGGATTTTCAAATAGTTCATAATTTGACCACCAGGAGTTGTTAGTGAAGGCCAAACCACAGCCAAACCGAGCGGCGATGCGTATTTATTACGTTAAGCGACCATATTACACGGTACACCACGATCTTAAAGTTCTCAGGTAAAATAAAAAATAGATCTTTATTTTATTATTACTGGAAACGAGTGGGTTTGGTGGGTCTATATCGAGTGTTTCAGTGAAGCTAAAGAATAGGCTGATATTTAGTTTTTGCTTATTTCTCACAGATATTTAGATGATGTAAGGAACGTTGGTAACAAAATAAACGACTTCAATAGTGAAGTGGGCTTAAACAGAGTCAAATAAAAGAAGTGAAGGTTCCCATTTTATATTCCTTGTTTGCTAGTTAAACTCAGCCTACTAGCTGTGTTTAATATTTTCCTTGCTGATAAAGCATTAACTTTACAGGCTCCACGATATATTCGAGGAATTTCTGTCTTCACTTGAAACGGCTAAAAATCTTCGCAATTTCACCGTAACAGTTCTTAGAGGGTATACTCAAATTACGGATAGTAATTTGTAGCGGAGTATAATTACAAAAAACGAGTTACAGGTGAATATGCTTCCAAATCCGGATAAAAATAGCATCTAACTATATATTTTAATTTACCACAGAATCCCACAACTGAAATTTGATGAAAAATCACCCTGTTCGAAAATTGTTATTAAAAAATAAAAACAAGTTGCATTTTTGTGGGTAATTTCTAGTAATATCTCTTGTTTAAAGGTTCGAAAAAAATATGAGTAGATTTTTGATTAAATTTCAAATTTTTTTGTAGCGTAAAGAAATTTAGAACACGAGTAGGTATATATCCAGTCTTCGAAAATTAAAAAAACACCGAAATAAGTTTTCAAATTTTATTAATAACTACGCGAAAAATCATTTAAAGTTTAGGATATTGCGTAAGATCATACACCTTGCAGAAACAAACATCCACACCGAATATGGCCAAAAATAATAATAATTAAGACTTTCAAATCGATTGACTAATTTTCGATAATTTCTCGTATTAAGCAACAAATCGTAAACAAAAACTTGTGCAAATACAGGTTTGAACAGAAACTTTTAAGGGTGCATGGAGAAATTGTTTTTACAATAGCCAAGGTTTTTCTCATGTAATAGGTAACATGTAGGCGTCACTCTGTGAAAATGTCTAACGTTCATGATGAACAATTAAAATTTTATATAATTTTCTCACTTATTTTATTTGCCGACAAAGTTTTCAACAGGCCAGTGTTATTATCAAGACTCTGACCAGATAGCACGTAAGTTTGCATCCAGTTTGCACTAGGTTTGATTTCAACTTACTAGACTTTCCTGGCTTTGATGGTGTGAAGAAATTTGGCTGCAAGCCTCAAGTAAAAATTTCTCCCATTGAAAATCAACTGATTCTGGACTGAAACTCAACTGAACAGGAGAAAACTGGCTTGAAACTACCTTGCAACTGGACTGCACTGCCATGGTCTCAACAAGAGAAACTGCGATCAACTGAAACTCCACTGCTACACTCCCTTGCTACTCCATTGAAATAGAACTGCTTCTCTCTTGCTGCGTCAGGCCATCCTTAAAACTCCACTGATTCTCCCTTGTCACGTCATTTTATTGCCTTGCCACTCAGCTGCTGCAGTATTTAAGTATCCCCACTCCCAACCTAACTGAACTGCTTCTCTCTTGCTGCATGAGTGCTCCACTGCCACTGAACTGGACAGTTGGCCCAAGCCAGGCCACTCTGGGAGTCCGAGCCTCGCGGTCGGAAGCGACCCAACCCTTCACCGCGGGCAGTTTATGGCAGAAACTGACCAGTCACACAATAGTTTATAACTTCTAAAAGTTATACATAAATCCCAAAACTATGTTCGTCTTTGTGTTGAACTAATCACGTTGATGAAAAAGGTTTTTTCATCGCAGTTATATGATATATATTAACCATTTTACGCGCTTTAGTAAACCAAGCCAGTTTAATGTACATTATAGCACGTAAAATGGCTAATCTAAGTCGTATGACTGCGATGAAAAAAAATTTCATCAGCGTGACTAGTGCAACACAAAGACGAACAAAATTCTTCTTATGTGTAACTTATAGAAGTTATAAACTATAGTGCGACTTGTCAGTTGGTTCCATAAACCAGCCGCGGTGAAGGGTTCAGTCGCCTTCGACGCCGAAGCTCGGACTCCGAGTTCGAGTGCCTCCCGAAGAAATCCCCTCTTGTTCTTTCAGGCCAAGGGTTTTCTTTCTATTGTGCTCAATGATCCATTCGGTAACAAGAATTTTAAAAAGCATCTACCCGGTATGTTTAGCACGTGCTCCCTCCTTCACCCGAAGATTTGGCAAAAATGGGAAGCCTGCAAACGAATCGGAGAGATAGTACAGCCAGTATAAACACTTCACTGAGAGCTTTGCGTCATTAATTTCCGTTATACATGATGTTATTTCTATGTGTTTATTGGTACATACATTCAGCAATTTTCTCCTTTCAACATTTCTCCAAGTTAGGGGTCGTACATAGACTACGTTACCGTTTTCGGTGATTTTTTACCCCTCTCCCCCGCCCCCATCGTTGACAACCGTAGTATTTCCCCCCTCCCCTCACCCCCGACATGTAATGTTGTCTCTACAAATGAATCTTTCTATTAAAAAATATTTTCTCAAGTATTGAGTGAGTTTATTTTTAGGGATAGGTTGATAGAAAAGTTTTTTCACGAGGTCGCATTTTAAGGTGATTTGAGCGAGATAGTTCCCTAGTCATAATGGAGACCATATTCAAATTTTATTTTTTAATTTCAGCGTCTGTAAAAAGTATGCAACAAATATTGTTATATTAATGGCGCTAATATATAGTCATATGTGACCAAATTTTCAGTAATTATATAAATAAAGCTACATAAGTCTAAACTTGACTTATTTTCTCACGCCGTATGGCTGAAAACCCTTCAAAACAGCAGGTTTTTTACGAATCTGTAAAAATTCGGTGATTAATAGATTTTTTTTAATAGTTGAGAAAACATGAAAACTATACACCGTTAGTTTTTTGACGAAATCTAGGTGCTAGAAGTTCCTATTTTTTTATATTCTCCCTCTGGAGCGCACAGCCAAAATCTATCCCATGTAAAACAGCTTGCATTTTTTTGCAGCTTGATATTTGTTAGCAGCAATCATAATAATAAGAAATATATAATTTCGCGTTTAGAAGAAAATCTAAATAAAAAACGTCAATAATGCCTGTGCCATTTGCCATATGGCTGCGAGTTAAAATAGCATTGCATTGCCAAAAAACTTATCCAGTGTGATGAAATTTTTTTCACTTATATCAATAAATAAATATCACTAATTAGAACACGTATGCAAAGATTCACGCAAAATTGCAAATAGACAGAAATCGCTCCAACCACCCTTATATGGAGCTGTGGTAGCGTTAATATCACATGGAACTGGCAGTCCTTCACAGCGGTGTGGGAAAGAACGCTAGCTGAAGACATCTCTCATCGTAAGTTACAGCTTCCTCCTCGAATTTATGGACAAGAAACACTGCATGAAGTCTACCTACATCTACACCTATAAATTAACGTGCAAGCCACCACCAGAGTGTGTGGCACGGTTGGATTCCACAACAGGCATGCAGCACTCGTCCCAGTTCAAATCAGAACAGCTTGTTCCCCCGGCAGCCAGGTGAGACAAAAAAGCAGTCAGGTGAACAGTGTGCAGTCAAACCAGAAACTGGGTGAGTGCGTAAACGATCGTACAAAAATGCAGTACACTGGCAAAGAGAAAAATAATGGTTAATATTACTGATACTATTAATTTATAAATTCCACAAGATAACCATTCATGCAGAAAACAAAATAATGCCGGGCATTTCAAGCGGGGTAAGGTGACAGCAACGATGTTATATTCCCATCCCAATGAAGCCTATATGCCCATCCGTATGCTGGTAGTCTACGTTGGTGCTCCATCTTACAAAATAACCTACAAAATTTTCCCTGATCTACTATGAAAAATGAATTTTAACTAAAAATACAGCATTGGCAATCTCAAAATCCGTACGGATTTCTTATTAAAACTCATACATCCCAACGGAGCAAAATTGATATCTATTGATGTTGCATAGCTTTTTACATCACTCCTTGAAGAAAGAAAATTTAAGTACTAAAAATATGATTTAAGAAAGCGTTTAATCCAGTAATTTAAGATGAAATGATGCAGTTGCTAAAAGTAATTACCGGGATTCAAACCCGGATTGCTAACCAGATGTGTAACAGATGGCCAGTTACACCACCAAAGTTAATTACTGCGGCGATGACAACTACTTAAGATATACTTATTTGCGCACTTACAAACCTGACCAGCAATTGGAGTTTGAATTCCTGTCAAATTAAATGATTATTTCATAGAGAATTTCATTTTTTTTTGTTTATAGAAGAATTTCTTTTTTGAATGAAGTATTTACGAAAAGAAGACAGTTGATGCGGAGAAACTTGAGTGAGGTAATTGAGAAAAGGTACGTAAAAAGCGTAATGTAGATCAAAGGCCCGTATGGTTTAGAAACTTAATCGTTATAGGGGCAGCGAAACTTGGTGTCACTCTCTTATAAAGAGCATGGCGTAAGAAACAGGAAAAAAATTAACGATAATAATAATGGCACCAATATTTCGGAATAAATTGGGGATATGCAGCCCTCTCTTAAATTTGACCCTATCCCATCACATAAACACCGATGCCCTGAGTGGAAGAAAACCCACCCAGGCGGGACTCGAACCGATGACCCTACCACTCCGCCACCGAGGCCGACAAGCATTCAAGAGAGGTGAAATTCTCAATAACTTAAGAGAAGAGGGCAGGAGTAAACTTTAACGGCTTATCTGAAGAATCTACGAGGACTAAGTGGCTTGAAGGATTTTTAAAGTAATTTCTAAGTCCTATAACGAATTAGAAAGAAGTAAAATACCTCTATATTGGATATTACTATAGATAGGATAAAAAAATGATTTCCTCCGTGACCAGTTCTTATAATTGTCAGTATCAGATTAGAACATAGGGCGAACTACTATGAATATAAAGACTAGTTTAGTTTTTGAAGGGGGAAAGGAACGCGGACCGCTATAAGAGTTATGCGGTGGCTAGTTAAGAAACTTACGATACGGCAACGATGTGTTTTGTGGAGAACGGTGGCGGATGGCGAATTTGGATGGACATTGATCGGGAGAGGAGTGAGGTAAGCTTGCGCACCATATCACTCCAGCTCTCTAAAGTGTACTATGATGAATATGGTTAGGGAGCTGCGAGAAGAGTTGTTACTGGGAATGAAAGTTGGAAGGTAGCTAATAAAGTCACTTAGATACGCGGATGATCATGAGGTATTAGATGACCAGTTAGCCAAGGAACTACAGTCGCATACTTCAAGAATCCAACGAGAGAAAGTTGGAAAGTTTTTATCCCCGAAAAAGCTGAAGGTTATAAGATTCTCCTGAACAAGAAATTCGAGAATCATTTCTAAGATACGAGAGAATAAACTAGATCAGGTGGACCAGTTCACGTACCTAGCATTCTGGATGAGAAAACAGTTTAGTGGTAAGGACAAAAGGCGAAGGATTGTGCTTTCCAAATCACTGAGAAATGCACTAGAGACATGAGACGTAGTCATGCGCTCGGTGCAAAGATAGTCACCAAATATATGAAATTCACCTTCAATAAAATTACTGACTTGAATTCGTTCAGGGTTTTGTTTTCTCCCCTGAGCTGTGAATATTCAGTACAAAAGGCTAAACAGTACTGATGTACGCCAAGCAGGGGCCAAATGAAATCCATGGTAACATGAGTGCGAAAAAAATTACTAATGTTTAAAGAATCGAACGGAAACATGAACGATTTACACCTGTTCTGTTTGTTGTGACTGCGAATTACTTACACGATAATTTTTTATCAGTCCTATGAAGAGCTAAAACAAACAGGGTACGACACACAGGATATCGGCGTGCCCTACCCCCTCTTCCACACTAACTAAAATTTTCCCCTCTGTCACCCTCTTCAACATGTTGTCACCCCTCAATACACCCTACAACTACTTCTCCTGCCTCATCCTAATTTCTCCTACGTGCTTCTATTACTCTACTACCATAGCTTATACTTTCACATTTGTTTTCCACTCCACTCAGGTTATTGTTTCCATCCATCTCTACAACCACATCGCAAAATCATCCAGTTACAAGATTATGTTTGAACCACAAGTTTGTCATTATTAGGTCGCTTCTCTTGCATAGCTCAACAGCTTTCTGTCTGAAACCGTTCCTCTTTCACACGTCATTACCCCTTATTTCTCTCCTGCCATCCCCCACCAAGGATCCAGAACGCTTGTGCAAGGTTTGTCTTTGATCTAAGTAAGGACTCTCACATCTCGGAATACATTAAAGCTTTATCTTGGCTAAATATTGACAGCGGACGCAAACATTCGGCTCTATTACTTCTAAAAAAAATACTTCTAACGAACTCCCCTGAATATCTCTCTACCAAACTCCGCCTTTCCAATACCATCCGTAATCGTAATCTAAGAGCTAGTAACTCCATGCTCCGTGGACCATTACATCGTACAGATAAGTTTAGAAGGGCATTTTGGATATTTGCTCCTATAATATGGAATACTCTACCTGAAACCATATGCACGATAAACAATTATAACCATTTTAAATACCGTTTACATGACTACCTCACTAAGTTACAGCATGGTATTAGTGCTCACTTGTAGGTTTATCTATTTATATATTTTTGGTTGTTAATTTGTCACAATTCATTTGTTTATTTGATAATGCATGCGCGTTCTATCTCTTGTGAGATGCACTAAACTGACATTGTATTTTGTATTAATTGAATTTGTTAATGGTACTCTCGCAGGACTTTTTAGTCCTTTTGTACCTTCGATGTAATAAAGAAATACCAAATACCAAAGAAATACCAAATAACACCATGTTTCAATCACTAATGACTACTCAAGTTGCATAAACAGTGACATTCACAATCTCTTCAAGAGGGTTGAATACTTCTTTAACCTTAACCTCCTAACGATTAGTTGTAGACATGTTACATTGGACTAAAGTCGCAATCGTCGGATGCACCTTTATCACAAACTTACAGTGATTTATCGTTCGCCTATTCTATACGCACCACTTGGGTGGCCCAATTTTTTTTTATAAGTTGGAAGTGGGTATGCATTTTCGGGTGTAATTTTATGAAGAAAAAAAACCTCACAAGAAATCAGTTCCATTGCACAATATTTGATCCTGCCGAATCGCTTTTAAAAATTACCTGCTCGGATGTAGACAAATGTGCCTACCTTGCAGGGGCGCTTATACTATTTTTCGGGATTCCACTGCATAAATAGAGGTTAACCGAAAGAAAAACAATCTGTGGTGATAAATGCTTTTTTTTTAATAAGTGTCTTAATTTTATATGGTTTGACTAAGGTTTACATTAACTTTACATTTTCCTTAACCTTTTCTCTTCCGTACTTATCGAACATTTCCCTATGTTTCTGTACCACAAGCAGCAAGTGCTGTCTCTCAAGTTCATCATTAGAGATTTTTTTCTTCAAAAGATAATCCTTGATATCTTTTCTATTTTCTTCAAAAGATAATCATTCGATCGATTCTAAAATTCTTCACTATTTTACATAGCTCGTAAACGTTGAAGGAAAATCGTCTGCTTTGCGAAGCGAATATTGTTCTATTCCCCTTCGCCCCCACTCCTCGACAATTGGGCGCGCTCGTGCACGTCGCAAATTTTCAGAATACGATAGTATCATGAGATCTTTTCTGCTAGGAGCGCGCTCCCGCACGGCGCCCTCCGACACCAATTCATGAGGCGCCCGCCGACACCAATTCATGAGATCTACTTTGTGACTCACGGGAGTCCGCGCGGCGCCCCCCGGCTGGCGGCGCCCGTGTGCGTCGCACCCCCGGGTAGGATCGGGTCTGCTTTCCAAATATCCATATCTTCAATGAATGGATCGCCTTTTCCATCCATCGTGACTTGTTGACGGAGTCATGATTCTTAATCTTATAAGTAGTGGTTCCTGTACTGAACCACTCAAGAAAACAAAATCCAGTTCTATTAGTTCCCTATAGTCGTCGCGTGGCTGAAAACCCTGGAAAAGAGGACTCAAATATAATGATCATCGAAGATGAAAATAGATTTTTAGAACGTGGGATAGCTTCTTACCATAAGTTGGTTGCTGCAAAACATAATGATTTCATCTGCGTCTGGGACCTTCCGCAAAGTACCTCGTGTTGTTGCTGCAGTGCAGTAATGTCCTGCAAGTATCATGAACATAAAAGGTTAGTTTAATGCATGGCATAACGTAAGTTCCTGCATGAATGGTAAAATATTAATATGTGACATACCTTTTTCTAATGTTTTCCAATGATGCTGTTGGCAATCAATAAATGGTGAAGTCGGCTTCTTCGAAACACCAATTAATAAATCAAACACTGCAGCGAGGATAAGTTCAAGTATATGATATCTGCAAGCAAGCTCCAGCAGCTCTTTCCCAAGCTTCTGTTGAATAAGAACACAGGCTCCATTTACTCGTCCACTATTCACGTTTGTGGTGTGGAAGACAAGGCCTATGACTCGCTCCTTAAGTTCCCAACTAGTCAAAAGTTCGACCAATGTAGTAGCTTTCTGAATGTCAGTGCTCTCTTTCAACTCCGAAACACCAAGAAGCTGCTCAACCCCTTCTCCAGATACCAAAATTGGATACAAGCATTGGCTTCTGCATCTAAAAGATGGAATTAATACCAATACATTGTCTAACATGCCCACAGACTATGCAAGAGATTGATAATGAGTAACAGAAAAGAAAAATAAACCACGATAAATACCTTCACTGCTGGGCAGTAGCTTTCCATCCCAATGGACGACAACCGGATCAAGCTCTTACTTTATAAGTAGAGCAATTTCTTCACTAAATTCTGGTCGTTTTCTTTTCAGTTGTGAACGGGAAGCAATTATTTGTACCTCTTGTTCCTCAAGTCCCAACGATTTCACAGTGGTCCAAGCTACTGCTTTTATCAACATTGATCCCCCAGCGGAAGATGTCTGCGTTCTATCTAACGCAGCAGATACCATAGAGTCATTCAAAACGTGTATCTTGAGTTTCTATGGTTTGCTCTCTATAAATTCTGTAATAACACATATTAAGTAAAAGAAATCAATAAAATTACTCTCAAACTTTACCCTGACGATTTATGCCTACCATCATCACTATCTTCATCAGTTCTTGCTTCAGTAGAAGCCTCGGCAGAAAGCTGGCGGGTAAGAAGTTCATTCTTCTCCTTTTCGCTGCGTGCTTTGGTCCTTTCTGTCTCCAGCTGCTTCTGGATATTTCTTTGAAGATTCACCTCCTGCTTAGCGCACCATTCCCTATTAATTCCAGCCATATATCCTATGCGGTCACTCTGCATAGAAATGTAAATTTGGCGGTCATCTTCAACTTCAATGAGCTCATGAGCTCTCCTGTGACCAATGTCAAAAACAGACGGTCCAGTTTGGCTTTAAATTCCTGTCTTCTATACTCATGCTTATCACTTTTCAGGTTCTTGTCTTTTCCTAGCCTTCTGTATTCCTGATAAGCATTCACATGTTTTTAAGTAGCATCACGGGCATTTTAAGTCAGGGGCGGCTCAGAGGTTCGGGGGGTACCACTGGCTCTGGAGGAATGGAGCACTTTTCAAGAAAAGGGGAGTCCGGGGGTTTCGTCCCGGGAAATTTTAACAAAACTATGTGTAAAATGAAGAAAAAATAAATGAAATACATCAAAGTTTGGGGAGGGGGGGGGCAATTGCCCCCCCTCCTGGGAGCCGCCATTGTTTTGAGTAGGAATATTTGCTTTAGCCCAAATTTTTTCCAGTAATTAGCTCACCGTGTGTCTGGCGATGCCTTTGGAATCAGCGGTGCCATGCGTGGAGTGCAGTCTTGTGAAGAAACTCTTAAGAACTTCTCGCAGTGTTGGTAGTTTACCATTCCTCGTCAGGTTTTCATCAAAGCAGCCACCAACGAGCCACACATTCGCTTTCCCCCGTGTGATACACACATTACTCTTCTTAGCCATTTCAACGTAAAATCACACTACCTTGTAGAAAAATAATTCACAAACACACAGCTGCCTGACTCAAAAACTGCGTTCACTATCACCACCGCTGTCGCTACATGCCTTACACTGTAGTCACCCGTACCGGGAAATCCGCGCAACAATACAGTCGTTATCTTGAGCTTTTGTTACCGTCTTGCCTCATTGTAGGAAAATGTTGCAGTCTTGCATCGTTTCAGGACAATCACGCAGTCTCGCATTACTTTCGGGAAATGATGTTGTATTGCATCATTTTAGAACAATGATGCCGTCTTGCAATATTTTAGGACAACGATGCCGTCTTGTCCTACTAATGCAAGGACGGAGTTTACTTATTCGCCAAATGATAGCAGTACCGTTGTGAACGCTGATTCTCAATTTCCAATATATTATTTATGCAGATAAGTGCAATGTACCATTCGGTAGTAGGGTTTTCGTCCCAACATGTGGAACCTACTATCTGCATACGATATATCTACTATTTGTTTTGGTTTTCTCATACAATCTTAGAAGGACGCAAACGGAAACGCCCCTGTGGGGCAGGCAATTTGGCCTACATCGAAGCTGGAAATATTTAAACTAAGAATGAGTCGATTCCAAATGTCATCAAAGCGGCCAGGCTTAGAATCCGTATCGAGAATCGATCGCTTAAAGTTGATTCCGATTCCAGATAGATAAATACATATTTTAAACATAAACTATAAGCTGAGGATATATTTGCTATTTGTCATTAAATACAGTTTTTGAGCGACTTAATTGTCTTTGTTATTTTATTCCAGCCAGTACGTGAATTTAAATAATAGTCGTACGCTACTGGTATATCAATATCCCACTTGCTATTAGGAATAATAATCGATGGAATCGGAATCGAGAATCGGGATCGGAATCGAAAAAATGTGGAATCGACTCATCCCTAATTTAAACGCGATTTGGCTGGGTCAAATATTGTGCGATGGAACTGAATTTTTTGTGAGATTTTTTTTTCATAAAATTGCACCCGGAAATGCATCCGCACTTCCAACTTTAACAAAAAATTATTTTGGGCCACCCTAACCCACCTTAATTTGGCGCTCACTTCACCATCTCTAAACCACGATGACACTAACACTGTATATTGTATAGCTATAGCTCCAGCTGTCCTTTCTGTCCCTCCATCTCACCTCACTTCTGGATTTCCATTCTAATACCACCGAAAAAATCCACATTTCCTTCCTCCACTTCTAATTTATTGCTTTCTACCTCTTCTCTCCTCAGTCAGTCTTGTATGATCACTAAGGTCCTGAAGGTCCTGTTCAATGCCGTGAAGAAAGGGAAATTTCATATTATTTTAAATCAAAACCCTTAAGTGTTGCCGGTAAATCCACTTTGCTCCCATGTTTCAAGTATTTTTACACTCAATGCTCGTAACTGCAATGGATCAGTGAGCGATCAAAGCCGTAAAATAAAAAAAAACGTTAAGCAGTATTCATCAGAAATTAAGCATCCAGCTCTAGTTGGTGAAATGGATCGAAGCACTGGCGTTACAAGCTAAGAAAATCATGGGTGTTCTTGCAGCTACTTGCAGTCCTTTTTCCTATGATCCAACGTTGGATAACTTTTACTAATTAGGTGGGTATTTAAAGTTAGCTCTGATCAGAGCTAACTTTAATCGAAGTAAAAACAAGAGGAAATGCACACCATCCCATCATCAAAGCCGGAGAATAACATAGGCCAATTAAACTAATAAAAAACTATTTTCAAATTCTTTGCCACCCCGGTAGAAATAACTTATTGGGCAAATTGCTACGATAACAGCGACATTGGGCGGTCACTCTTTGTCAAATGACAAATTGCGAATATATAACTTTCAATAAATGAGCAAATTTATAGTAAACAATGGATTCTTCAAAGGCATTGAGCATCGTCTTTCCCATAACAGACTGTAACTGCAAGTAGTTATTTTCTTTTACTCGCCAAATGAACAGTAGTTCACCATCAATCTTTATTTCTCCCGATGCTTTGATGAAGTACGTGATCCATTGCCACAGGAATATTTTCGTCTACACCTAAAGACGGCTTATTTCAAATGGAGAATTGAGGATGGGAGAAATGAATAACTCAAATATTTTCCTTTGGGTGAAATACGAGTCGTTAGGGCAATGGCCTGCCACGATGGAAACACCGATTCCCGATCAGTCACCGAAGTTAAGCGTCTTCGAAATCCACAAAGTGAGCAAAAACATCCCGATTATACTCTATGTTTCTATTTATAAGTGTCCTCATCGCCGAAATCGCCTGAGAACCGGGCTCCCCTCCCCTTCCTGAACCCAAACTGATCATCGCCCAAGTGGTAATTTGCTCCATTCGTACCTATAGTTTGCGATCAATATATGCATTTTCGGGTTCATTTTCCATATTATAGTGCATCATGCATCTTACACCACAAAGCATTATATAAATCGCATCAGGTACCAATCAGGTACCTGATGCGATTTTATAGAATGCTTTGAGGAAATGTAAGAAATCTGTTACCAATGTTTATGCATAAGGAAAATTTAAATACGTCACGCGAAACAATAAAAGGCAAACCTTAAGTTAAAATACAGATATCATACCGTGCGTGTAAATTAGAAGTATAGTTAATTATAATGCGTGAGGTGAAAGTTTCGGATTTGTAGCCGATTTTAACGTGAGTTTTTTTCGTGAGAACACGAGAAAAGTAGCATTCTGATGGTCGTATAAAGCTTTTAGCCCCACGTGCCAAAGATCACCCAAAAAGCAAAACTGGCACACACCGCAGAAAGTAAAGTTATTCCCAATCAATCACGCCGTGGTTGCTTAGGGGAAAGCTAATTCCTCGCCAGTCCACAAGACACACTCACTCAACCCAGCGATGGAATCCTTCACTGCCCTGGTGAAAATAAGCGGTGAGGGGAGTGTGAGGGAAATGTGAGGGAAGTGTGAGCTAATGTGAGGGAAGTGTGGACTAATGTGGGAGCAGTGTGAGTTAAATGTGAGGGTAGCCTGAGTGAACTGAGTCCCCCAGCAGCTCATGGGCCCATGGGCTGTTGGGGGACCCAGTTTAGGACTTCAGGGAAAAATTTCTCCCTTGAAACTAAACTGAAACAGGGCTGAAACACCCTTGAATCACTTTGCCTTGCTTCTCCGCTAAAACTGCCTTGAAATTAAAACAAAACGAAGGGAGTTTGGAAGTGGGGTGGTAGCAGAGAAGCAGTGCTATAAAATGCCTTGCAACTGCACTGGCACATAATCCACGCACCCTTGTAAATATATAATGAGCAGGCCCGTCGCTAGCTGATCTGGCGTCCGGGGCAAACTGTGATCGTGCCCCCCCCCCCCCCATAACATTGATATACCTCCAATCGGGAGATTTTCGGTATTTGGGGAAAATATAATTCCCGAATATATATAATATAGCTCCCGAAAGTTTCTGAGACATTTTCTCGCGAAATTTTATCAAACACAATCACAAAGTTTGAAATTAAAAAAACAAAATCACAAAGTTTGTAAAAGCTCGGACACTTTCCCTTAAAATTCGTCGACTTCTCAAATTATCGGTAAAAAAAACTGTTGCGGACCGCGTAAGACACGAGCCGTATCTGGGTTTCGCAACGTGAAGGAGACGATTCGAAAAGGTTGGTTTGTTTACATTTCGCGCGCGGGAATTTTCGCGGCACCTGCGAGAAAATTTCGCCAAATCGTCGTCACTCAGAAACTACTCTTCTCTCTCTTCACTTTTGTTGTTTTCTGCGTTCTCAACGAAATGGTCACCCTCCAGTTGAATATTTTCTTCCTCGCTGGTGTCGGTTACCGAGTCGGTTTTGTCACTTTGACTACTCGCACACGTCTCACAATCACTAATCTCTACTTCACTCTCATATATCTGCAAATCTTCGCGCGTATAAGGGTGGAATTCCTCATCAAGAAAGAGCGCGTGAAAATCGTCAGGAACAAGATCATCCAAGTCAAATTCTTCCCGGGAGTCATCCATTGCCACGAGATTGAAAAGCAAGAAGATTTGCACCGCGATGTCTCGGAGCTCCTTCATTGAGTTGAAGAGACCCGAGAGCGCCACACAGCGGAAAACGTTGTTGTCGAAATTTTAAAAAGATTTTCAATCGGCGAACACGGCGCGCCCCCAACTCGCTGCGCCCAGGGCAAAATGCCCCGGCTGCCCCGCCCTCGCGACGGGCCTGATAATGAGCTGGCACACCCTTGCTGCCTAATGAGCTGGCACTCCCTTACTCTCTCCACTGAAACTCCCTTGCCTTCTATCATAAAACTCCATTGCTCACAACACTGAAACAAAGAGGGAGTGCTAGGTGATCATAACCCCGGCGTCGACGCTCTCTGCGATCGCTCACGGGAATATGATTCCGCGCCAGGGACTATCACAGAGCACACTCAAATGACCGACCAACAGCATTCTTGTCGAGGTTTTCCGGG
Organism: Pyrrhosoma nymphula; assembly: GCA_963573305.1. NCBI lineage: Eukaryota > Metazoa > Arthropoda > Insecta > Odonata > Coenagrionidae > Pyrrhosoma > Pyrrhosoma nymphula. Next base: position 109,610,744 of record OY754332.1, read on the forward strand.
ACTTTCGTAAAGGATACGTACAGATAGGTCACGCAACTCACAAGCTTGTGGAGAAGTTAATTCCTCGCCAGGGATCCCTCTCTCTCCAGTGACCTCACAAACACTGAACACATGCAGTCACACATGTACACACACGCACCCGACCGGGAACTCACAAGCGGTGCTAATTAGTGAAGGGAAAAAAATCCGGGAAATCAAACTCACGAGCGCAAAGGCAAACTCAAAAAGAGCTAAGTCAATTTTATCGACAAGGCGTAAGTCTATAGATGAATTGCCCAAAAAGAAGAGAGAAAAAGAATACGAATGAGGAGAAAAATCCATTGCCAATCCATACTTTGCTAAAATTTCTCCATGGCTAAATTTCTTTTCGGCCATTGCCTTTCACGGCGCTCCCTCTCTCACTCCTAGCTCGCCTCATAAAATGATGTCATCTTTTGGTCTTTTGCATCCCACTCTCCGCAGACAGATCTCGGACTTGAAGTTCATTCACCAAATCTTAAATGGTCCCTTCCGATCCCCTAACCTCCTCACATCCTTCTCACTATGTGTCCCATCTCGTTCCAATTGAAACAATAGAGTCTTCTTCACACACCCCAGTTCCGTCAATCTGTTTCCAAAACATCTATTTTCCACCAAATCCCATTCCTTTTTAACTCCCTCTCCAGCAAATATCCTTCTCTTGACCTCTTCTTTTCAAACAACATCTTTAACTCGTCACAAAAGCGCTACCACTTACAAGATGACTGTCTTGAATAACTCTGCGTTTACCGAACAATCGCCATTGACAGAGGTTTGCTACATCTTACTATTATTTATTAACTATTAGTATATACTTAATATATTATGCATTACTTATTACTATTGCATCAATTGGGTAAATTCACTGTGCTAGGGGGGCGAAGCGATTGGGGTCTAGGGAAAGGGTAAGGGATTTGGGAATTCCAAAGGTTTAAGAAGGAGTGGTTAATTGGATTTAGGAAGGAAGGAGTTAAATTGCCGACATCTTTAAAGTATCATGGGGATTCTGAGGTAATTTAGGATGCAGTTGGTTCACACAAATCAGGTCCACACTGGTTGGTTTGCACAAACCACATCACCACCAGTCGTCGAATAAGCCAGTGATGCATGTGCACCAATCTCACTAGGATTTCCTTATTTGGAAAGTGCTCATATATCATGTTTATATCTAAATTATTTCTCAAATGTTGCACAGTTATGGAAGGTCTATGTGACTTTCAACAGTATTCAAGTCATATTTTAAAATGACAAAAATAGTAAGCTTTGGCAGGAAAGGGTGCAATGAGGAAAAGGATCCTGCCCGAAGTGTAAAATGTGTGCATTTAGAGAAATGGAAAAAAAGAATTTCTTGGTCACATCATCTTAAAAGAGTGGATCGGAATGCATATGCCAATCTCATGGAAATCGTGTTTTCCAGCTCATTTAAAATTCTGGAAAGTCATGTGTTTCTTAGGACCGACAGACTTTATGGTTACATTCATTGGGGACTAGTTCTGTTTCAACGCTATAAACTCATAGGTTTGTGACATGAGATAACTCCGAGTTAAGATCCGAGTATTTTACCTGGGTATTGGAAGAGGGTTTTGGGCATGGGTGCAACACAATGGTACAGGGAGTGGTGGCAGGAATTGTGTGCGGGGGTGTTATTCCGTAACTCCTGAAGCACCCTATGCCATTTCTGGGATGGCATCCGAAAATAACATTGGTAGTTATTCTGTATTGGTAACCCACATTAACATCACCAAATGGTATCGCTTATGACCAATTCCATTTCTTGTGTCAGAGAAGCTCGTTGGGAAGGAGAAGATCATGCCATTTACATGTTGTTACATGGAAATGGAGCCATGACAAACTTAAACTTTGAGTAATCTACCGGTTAAAGATAGGTTTTAATGAAAGTCAGAGAAAATACTCCAGATTTTCTTATATGTGCTAGGCCCTATCTACCTCTAGTATTTCTTTCTTCATCTTCACCCTTCTACATCCTGTCCATAAAACCTCCTTTTTCCTCCTCCTCTTTCCTCCTCCTCTGCCACCTCCACCTCCTCTTTCTTACCCTTCCCCGCTTGCCCATCATCCTTCCCTCTATCACAGCCTTCAATAAACCATCGCCCCTCATAAACTCTTCCAGCCAATTACCCAGCCTCCACCTTATCTCATCCAGAAGTTTCCGCTCCTCACCAACCATATGAAGCACTTCCTCATTTATCTTCTTTGGTGTCCACCGCACCTTCTCCATCCTCCTCAACTCCCACATCTCAAAAACCTGCAGGCCTATTTTCGTCCTCCTATCTCAGGGTCCATATTTCTGCCCCATAGACTAGAAGCTGAATATTTAAATTTTTGGAGACTTGGATAAAGAGGATGTGCATGGTTTGAAGGGTTTAGAGATGTTTGTGCGTTAAGAAGAATGGATAGTGTAAAATGGGTAGTGAGAAAGATTCAGGAAATGTCAGATATACATATAGCATGGGAAAAAAGGAAATCGGGAAATTTTGAGATTACACCCAATTTGGCCTTGTGTTACGAGGTGGTAATGGTGACAGGTCAAACTACAAACATGTTCTTTATCATTATTAGTGGGTGTGGCGGAGCTTCTAGTTTCAAGCACCACCACTAGGGACCACCACCTGGCTGAGGTCGCTGCCCTAGGTCCCTGAGGTCCCTGGAGTTGCCGCCAGGGTACGGGGAGCCTAGCGCCAGGAAGGCGCCACAAGGAGACACACGAAAACAGCGACCGAAAGAAGACTTCCTACCGCACGTGAGACGACCGGCGGTGTACACAGAGAGTTCTTAAAGCTCAATCAATTTTGTTTCAATCAAGCATAAATGAATTAAATACACTAAATGAAAAGAGTCATAAGTTCAAAGTTTGTAATCTATACAAATTTTAATTAATGTGTCACAAAAAACTAATTTTCCAGAGAACTGATATATATTTTATGTATTTTTACATTAGGTATTTGTTCATTTCCACAAAATGTAATGGCATCACAGAAGAATGTATTATTCCGAAACAGCAAATTTCATCTATAAACATAAATAGGTACTTTGAAAGAAAAATGGGATACTGAAATGATATTATCTGTGACCAAATAGTCATGGCATAAAGATGAAAATACTAAGGTACTAAAAAGTAGTACAATCATTTCTTCCACAGTAACAAATCACACGTGTATCCTACATAGTTCTATTCTGAATAGAAAATTATAAATATTCTTTATTTAAATAATTTAATCACTAATGAGTTAAAAGTGGGTGGAGGAGATACATAGATGGAATATCAAACAGAGTTGAGAGAGGGGAGAATGCTGGGCAAGTGCCAGAAAGGAAGTAAATAGGAATTTTAGATTATTTAAGGGGGTACAGAAAGTATGAAGAACTTCAGAGGGAGTTAATTGAGGGGAAAAAAGATCACTATGTCTGAAAGGAAAGTAGATGATTCTAGAGAAATGAAACACAACAGCAGAGCATTCACGAATTTGGAAGAAAAAATATTTTCGAGTCAAAATATGGGGATCTAAACAATATGTTGGCTCATGAAAAAAATTATTAATGGGTAAGAGTTCAAACAGGAACCTGATTGCAAGCACAATTTATGGGCTATGCTTCAATCCCAATATGAGAATGGAATGACACGAATGGAGGTTACACGCTTATGAAGATGAACAAATCCATCAAAATGTTCAGTGCGGGAGACATCTTGAAAATTTGTAACCTGGGGCTGAATTTATAAGTTACATAAGCAGACTAGTAACGCTTGACTCACACTGTGATCCATCCACCCCCGGAAAGCACGTAGACTTCACTCACATGCATGAGTCATCCTTACTGGACTTTTTTTCATGGTATGGCTAGCATAACAGATGGAAGGCAATGAAACTGGACCAGATTGTCAGAAGCACAGTGCTTGTTTTAGTTGAAAAAAGGCAATGGTTCAAGTGTAGAATTTTGTGGCTGAAAATAACAGAAAACATGTATTTTCACATAGTTAACAAAATGATCAATGGCTTGATAATATAACCTTCTTTGAAATTACTAAGAGTATGCTATTTTTTACCCATGGTTGGATGGAAGAACCAGAAATGTGATACCAAAGGCTTTGCAAAATCATCCATTGAAATACTGTCATGAAGAATATTTTGACCATGAACAGCATTAATTTATAGATAAAAAGCAATGTATGTTAAATGTTGGAACATATTGAATAAAGTCCAGGAATATTGCAGAACTCATCATAAGCATCAGCTGGTTTATTGTAGTCCTCCAGAACCTATTATTGGAGCCATTGTTATGATTATTTTAGCCCTAAATAGTAAATATTTTGAAGCAGAGGTAATGAGATACAATATGGAACAAAATCTAATAAAAGCTGAAAACTTGGCTCTCTTATAATAGATTACCATCCCCTACTTTCATTTACAACATCCCAATGTACAATTCTTTGGTGTGGGCCACCATTACGGGTGCCGCATTTGCTTTGTCACAAATGTCGAGGGCTGCTGCCAGGTGGCCAGAGATGCTGAGCCAATGAGGAAAAGTGAGAGGCAGTGATGAAAGAGATGTGATGACAGTATGTCCAAGTTTTGTCATTGTCAACAACACAGTATCAGTACTCATCTCTCTCTCTTGGTGTAGATAACAGTGTATTGCTGACCACTAATAAACCATTGTTATATTTCATATCCGTGGAGTCAAGTCTGTTGACGTACCCCCCTTCAATGGCCTTGGTTAGCAATGAGAGTGTAAATCTTGCTGAGGAAACAATGGTGTCGGTGTCCCAATATGTTAGTGGTCAAGTTGCAAATGATGGGAGCGAAATTGTTGCCCTACCCCCTCCAGTGTCAATTCCAGTAAGGAGGTCAGGGAGATAAGTACATTTCCCAGATCGTGTCCACAGATCACGTCGGGATCACCACTGTATGGGTAAACTACAGAGCACTGAAGGGGGGTATGTCAACGGAATAGAGTCTACGGATATCAAATATAACAATGGTTAATTAGTGTTCAGGAATACACTGTTATCTACACCATACTAATACTGTGTCACTGACAATGACGAGGCTCGGATGTACTGTCATGGCATCTCTCTCATCATTGCCTCTCCCTTTTCCTCATTGGTTCCGCATCTCTGACCACCTGGCAGCAGTCCTTGACATTTGTGACAAAGCAAATGGGGCAACCGGAATGGTGCAATGCAGATTGATGGAACCCTTTGTCATGTTCTCCCGACACTCCATTTACTGATTAATAATCAACGCCGTTATTTTAACAGATTTATTACTCACACTATACACTCAAGTCACATGGCCCCAGACACACCGGATTACATGGGATACCTCAACCACACCACCTTGTATGGCAACCGTCAACTTTATCGGAACAATAGAATATCATAATGCCATACTCCACACCCTTAAGGCTTAAACTGACGTTTTACAAAGACAAAATTGGTAGGTACATCATGAGATTTTTGAGAAGAGCTAGTTCTTGGAGGGATAAATTAGATTCCTATTTCCTACTTTGAAGCAATAGCAGTAACAGTAGTGGTACTCTTTAATATTAATTGACTGCTTTGGTAGGGTGATGCTTACTATATGACACATGCTGAAAGGGGCAATCGAACCTAGAGTGAATTGTATGATCACCCTTTCAATTTTGAGCTGGGTTCAAAGATAAGTTACTACATATAGTGATCAAGCTGGAATCAGCGTCCATCTTGGCAGGCTACTGCAAAATTATGGAAGTAACTTTAAAAGATATGATGACGTCTTTCGATTATTTTTGTTAAATAACTTCATTTTAGCATCAATGAACTTCATAAATCTGTGGTTACTCTGAGGAGAAATATTTGTGAATAACTTAATTAAGAGTGAACACCTATTTCCATATTGGTATGAATAGCACATTTCTATAAGAAGTCAGAGCTTGCCTCCTCAGATGTATGCACCTATTTTCCTTCTACAGCAATAAGTATACCATATTTCCTCACATTTTTACCAACTAGAGTGGATGGCATTCCAGCTTAACTGTCTAAGGCTTCCAATGATAGAATTAAGGATGTTGTTTGATACCTGTTGTTGTTATCTGTTGCTATTGTTGATATCTGTTTTTTATGTGATAAAACTGGACTGGTGTCATAACCATGAACACTTCATTAAATCCTTCAGATAAGCATTAATTTAAAATTTTTTTTACTAAACAAGTGCAATTTCCCTAATGCTATCCACACTCCCAACCTAAGAAAATACAATTTTTTCATTAACAACTTTTAATTCCTAGTTTTAACATCTCATAACGGCACAGTAAGAAAATAAGCTCACTACATAACAACCACAGTTTCAAGATTTTGCACTCATGTTTAATGCATTAACTAAATTCTGGCCTCGGTGGCAGTGGGGTAACATCCTCGCCTGCTGATCCCAAGGTCGCAGGTTCGAGTCCCGCATGGGGAGGATTTTTCGCCTCTCAGGGCTTGGTTGTATGTGCTGTCTTGTATAATTTACGAGCTAATTGTAGCTCAGAGTTAAGGGGCATTATTATTATTATTAAATATTAACATTAAATTAGTGCAATTAATTTCTTCCTTATCTCATGAAGTATCAGATCTAAATATGTTTTAGGTTTGTCGGATGTCATAATTTCAAACTTCTTATTAAGCTTCAACAGTAACTCATCCATCTTCAGAGTGTCTTCACCCAGGAGATATCCATCATCTACATGAATATAGCTTAATACAGGCAGCGGTCAGAGCATTTAAAAATGAACTGGTCAGACTTCAGCTGAGTTAGTCCTCCTTCTTTGAGAAAGGTCATAATTTGGTTCCACCTTGCCAAAGCTTGTTTCAGACCTTGGAAAGTCTTTTGGGGGAGGCAAAATTTTCCTTGTTTTTTAAATCCCTTAGGCATTTTCATAGAGATCTCTCCTTGTTTACCATAGAGAGAGGCAGTTTTAACATCAAATGTTATAAAAGACAAATTATTCCCTGCAGCAACAGCAAAGAGGAGGCTTGAGTCTAGGACTGGACTAAATATTTTCTTAAAGACTATGCTGCCATCCTTTTGTTCACATCCTCTAACAACAAGTCTTGCCTTATATTTTCCTTCTTCTACAATTTTGAAAACCCATCCAATAGTTAGAGCTTCTTTTCCCTTTGCCATTTCTGAGTCAACAAGTTCTGCTAGTTCCCAACTTTTGTCCTTCTAAAATGATTTTTTTCTTCATCGATTGCTTTGTGTTATCACTCATTGTCATTCCCATTCAAGGTTTCACCATAGATTAAAGTTCCTTCTGGACCATAATTAACTTCATACTATTTAAAACCACATTGTCTCTTTATTATACTCCAAGGCTGTCTTTGCCACATCTCTCATCTCTTTGGTCACTTTCTTGATTTACATCTTCATCAGTTATACCCTTTCTACCATCTTCAGTAATTAGATGATCAATTCTTTCATCTTCACTATCATGAACCTTTATCGCACAGATTAAAATTCCTGCTTTGGACAATGCCGGCCGAATTTAATTTTGGACACTCAGTAGAAACTCTATGGGTTTAAATACCACATCCAGCGTACAATATATTCTACACGTGGCCTTAGGTCCCCACATCCCAGCGTAGGTACATTTAAATGTACGCTAGTCCTTTAAAGGTTAAACTGTCAGCTCCAGGGTAAAGTTATTGCCTACTACCCCAGGGTCGTGGGTTTGAGTCTTGCCGCACACCACCCAGGGCATGGGTGTTTGTGTGGGTCCATTGTTACATGTTATAATACCCTATGCAAAAGGCTCTATTAGCAGTTTTGGGGGAAATCAAAGCAAAAAAAAATTCATTGTATCTATCTGTGGTTCAGTTGCATATCTGACTTTATTAATTTATTTGAGAATACCATATCTCTAGACACAAAAGTTCATTTTTCATTTGGTATCAAAAGGTGATAGCCATTTGCTGCATATCTTGCAAAAGCATCCTTTTTTTGTCACTATCTTTGTAAGATGTCCCAAAGTCTTGGCATTGGCAATAAAACCATAAATCTGGAGTTTAGACAAAGAACAATACTGCAAAAACCTCCTTTCTGTATGCTTAGTCAAAACTGTTGCAGTGGGACTTCTATTCAACAGATAGGCAGAAGTATACACTGCCTCCCACTATGGTTTTTTCCTAGTTTGGAAACAGTCATAAATCAGGGGCAGCTCCAGACCAAAGGTTTGGGAGTAGGAGGAACCCAGCAGCTCTTGGGGTATGGAATACCCCCCAGGAAAAGGTGGGTTCGTGGGTCTTGTCCCGGAAGTTCATAACAAACTATATGCAAAAAGTGGTTTGGAAGCAAGCGTCTGCCTTATTGGAAGAGCAAGTATTAACAAAATGTATATTTCCCTTTTAGATTACCGCCAAGTTTTGACTAATTCTAAAATTAATTCCACTAATGAATGATTGAATCTCTCTGCAGTACCATTTAGTTGAGGAGAATATAGGATTTTATAATCCAATGCAATACCTACCTTAAATTTTACTCCATTCTTTCAAGACAACACTGTGGTTTTCACCTCCATTATCACACTCAATTTTATATATTATATGACCTAAGTGAGTTTATACTGCACTAACATATTGTTTCAAATACATTGACACATCACTTTTATGGGTCAAAAGATTTATCACACAAAAGTGTGCATAGTCGATATCCACAGCGTTAGGAAATATCTCTTGCCTTTATGTGTTGGAGGATCTACAGGTTCACAAACATCTGCATGTAATATTTGTAAAGGTGTATTAGCTTGAACCCTCTCAGTAATAAGAGGCTGCCTCACCTATTTTGCTTGCATATATGCAGAACAAACAGCATTATTTTCACAACTAGCAAGGGTCTGCGACACATCATCGCACTAATGTTTTTTAATTTGTCTAATCTACAAATTGTCAATTTTTAGTCTTAAGTACAACATATAATCCACCGTCATTACACTTAGCTTGGGTAGAAGTTATCTGAGACGTGTTGGTGGTAAAAGTTGGAGGGATTTTGTTTGGAATAAGTGGGTGATGAAAGAATGTGGAATGGATGATCCGGTAATGGAGGTAAATAAAAATAGCGTGCTTCATCCATTTGGCCGCAGAGAGAGAATGAATGAGAGTTGAATAACTAAACAGATATATGGTAGTGTGGTGAATGGCATGAGAGAACGGGATACACCAAGAAAGTGAATGTGGTGGAAGACATTCTAAAGGGAAGGATTATTAGGAGTCTTTAGAATAGGAGAGCATGTACGAAACAAAGCATGAATGTGGCAGAAGCAAAGGAGGTTTGCAAGGATAGATTGCAATAGTCAGCTACTACTTGTCCATGGATATATGGTTGCTTTTCTGACATTTCAATGAAAGACTTGATTCATATCTTGGAGCAAATGCCATTGACCACGGTAACCTTTGTTTTTTTTTAATCAACATGTCTCTGCTTATTTTGCTGGCAATGAAATCACAAATAACCTCAAATTGTAAGATATACAGAACCATTTCATAAGAAGAGTGTTATCCATAACAATAGTGTCTAGGCTGTACTGGTCTACCAGAGTCCACTGTATCTATGCCTTTGCATTCAAATGTTGCCCTTTAAGATCTCAGTAATCTCTACTCACAGCATCATGTGTGTCTCTTCTGCTGCACATGAAATGGAATGCAACACACCTCTTTAAGCTGTTTGCAGGAAATATTTGCATACCACTAGTGATTATTTTTGCAAAATCCTACACAGCTAGCCTCCAAGAAATTGCAATTCCAAGTTGTATTGAATAATTTATATGCACATTGTGTGCCTAACTCGGGTGCCAACTAGTATTTATGAATTCCGAAGATTAAAAGTAGCCACATTTTGTGAGACCAAATTTTCATTTGGATATCTCTCATGTAACAATATACATATGCATTTCTTGTCAGTTTGCATAACAAGTCTCTTTCACATAATAATTTTTTCACCTACCCCACACACCTTCAAAATTGTCACGGGGTATTTCTCCAATAGCTACTGAATTTTATTTTTTAAACCCCTTATTTTGATTACCTACTGCTTCGCCAGAAAGCATTTTACCTTGATTTTCCTGTTAAGTCCAAAACATTTCTTGTTCAGGTAAAAGGTTCTTGGTTTTCCTAGCGTTCGGGAGAGACAACATTTTCGATTTAAGTAGCACAACATGATTTTCAATGAATATCCAATTTCTAAAATGTTTAACTATATCGTAAAATGGAATCTAACTTTTCCTGAAACTGGTGTAACATTTCTCTAATTTCATTTTCATATACTATTTTCAAGCTCTTGAATCAGTGTTCGTGATCTCTGTGTGAGTTAGGTTGAGTGACTCATCTGCATATTCCTATTGTAAAAGTAACTTTTCCCGCAGTAATTCAAATACCCATTACAATTCAATGAAAGAGGGATGCAGGCGGAGAAGGTTATCTGAGAGTAGTAACCCTGGTGGTTGGCATAGGCAAATGTGGGTGGCGGGTATGGGAGAATAAAAACAGGTTTACGCAGGAACATAATTCGTTGAATGTTGCTTCCTTTCAATTCTGGCGTTCCCTCGACTTCATACAGGTGTCACCAGATAGTGGATAGAGTGGGCAGAAATGAGTTAACATACCTACCCATTATTTAATGATTTTAAATAAATCGCCAATTGACATAATAAAAATATGCAGGTATATTTATGAGTAAATATAAGATATATGACATTAATATTCACATAAACACGCACGTACGTGCATGCACACACCTATTAACACATACTACCCCCCCTCCTCTCCCCCCCCCCCCAAGATTCCTCCCTGGAGTAAGGGCCACGTTGGAAACACTGGTTCCCTATCAGTCACCGAAGTTAAGCATTGTTGGGCTCGGCTCAAGTTTGGAGGGGTGATCCTCCGATTCGTCCGAGTGCTCTTGCCCCTGTCTGCACGTGGCAGACAGTATGTGCGAAATGACCTTAGCCGTCGAAGCACGTGAATCTACTAATACTCCTCCCTGGATCCGCCCCTGGTTCAAGGTGACCGTTTTTCCGAGTGAAACCACTGTCCCCTAAATAATTTCGTCATTTCAGAGTTCCTTCGGACATTTTCAACCATTTTGGCGTATTGTCGTACGACATACGGAGACACAGACGCGCTTGGCTGCGCGAGACATGCAGTGCCGAGCGGGTTGCGTCGCGGAACTCCCCCATCCTCCTACTCCGGGCACTGCAAAGTACAGACTATCACTTGGTGCCACAATCGTGCACAAGTGTCGGCATTGGTTTACAGTGAGCAACATCCTCAAGGTATTGCACTTATTATCAGGTGACGCAGAGTTAAAAGTGAAGGTTGCATCGGAAACTAAGGCCTTTTTCCGCCACGCATTATTCGCTTCCTAATGAAGCTCCGGAAGTGAAAACGAGGAGAAATGTGTCACGTCACAATTGAAAATATATTATAAAATTATAATATTTTCAAAATGCCAGCTTCACGCTGAAGAAATCTCGCCACTTCGCTGGCTATAGTGCCTCATAATTTCATTTTACTCATTTAAGTTAAAGGGGGAGCCAAATTTACTCACTTCCAGTTTAAGGAGTTATTTTATCCTTTTTTGCCCCTAAGGCTCTGTAATTTCTTTGCTTTTTTTTGAAAAGTCGGAGTAAACTTTAATTTCAATTCTAAGGCTCTTTTATGTCTTTTGGAAAGGATTTCCACCATCATTCTTGGAAAACTTGGAAACGATTCCTCCCATAAAGTTTATTTCTCACTGTAATCTAAAATGAGTTGCACTGCCCGTTTAGCACGGCCACTAATCACCCAAAAATGTAACATAACAATGCCATTACCCTATAAACAATACCCGTACTGATTTCTTTCATATCCGTACTGACATCCTTCCCTCTATCACGGCATTCAATTCTATTCCTTCCCCTTCCCCGCTTGCCCAATATCCTTCCCTCTATCACGGCCTTCAGCAAACCATCGCCCTTCCTCACCCCCTCCAACCACCTACCCAGCCTCCCCCTTATCTCATACAGAAGTCTCCTCTCTTCACCAACCACATCAAGCACTTCCTCATTTGTCTTCCTTTGCATCTACCGCACCTTTATCATTTTCCTCCACACCCACATCTCAAACGCCTAGAGCCTATTTTCGTCCCCCCAACTCAGGGTCCACGTTTCTGCCCTATACTACGCCACACTTCATATCAAGCTCCTCACAAGCCTCTTCTTTACATCCTCTTAAGGCCACTGTCATCAGCTCTCTTCTATTAATAAACGCTTCCTTCACTACCGCTCTTCTTCTCCTAATGTCTTTGCTACTATGCCAATTGTCTGCTACAGTACTACCCAATTAATCAAATTGCTCCACTTCCTCCAGTTTGAGCCCTCCTACTTCATGACTAGCCTAGGTTTCTTTGTCCTAGAGAATCTCATTACTTTTGTTTTCTAATGATTTATCTTCATTCCGTATTTCCCATACTGAAATTCTAATCCATCTACGAAACCTTTCAATATCTTCAACGATCAATAATCTAATGCCTGATCATCCACGAATCCAACAGACTTTATCAGCTGTCCTCCTACTTTGATTCCCACATCTAGCTCTTCCCAAGCCTCTCATAACATTTCTTCGGCGTTAACGTCAAAAAGTAAAGGCGACAACGGGCTGCCCTTTCTTACCCCGCGTCCTATAACTGCCGACCCTGATTCTCTGTCCGTCGCCCTCATCTGTGCCCTCTAGGCCAAATATAAGTTTCGGATGAGCCTCTTATCTCGCAAATCTATTCCTATTTTCCTGAGTATCTGCATTAATTTTTCCCAATGAACTCTGTCAAACGCGTTTTAGGAATCGGCGAAACAAGCCAAAACGTCCTGATTGAACTCTTTGTTTCTATTTATAAACGTCCTCATCATCGCAATCGCATACCAAATTGCCTTCTCCTTCCTGAACCCAAGCTGGTCATCACCCGAGAATTAATTTGCTCTACTAACCAAACTTTTATTAGTTACCCTAAGTAAAGCTTTTGCCACGTGTGAAATTAAATTAATCGGTGCATACCCCTCACATTCTGACGCTTTCTTCTTCCTTGTCGGTATAGATATCCACACTCTTTTTCGAAGTCCTCTGGCCATTTTCCCTCCTCGTAGATCATACGAAGAAGTACGAATAAAGATCGCCTTCCTTCTCAAGGCTATTCTTGCCTTCACCTCTAGTAATGTCCTGCCTATTTCGCCGTCGAGTATCTTCGGTCCTTGTTTAATCTTCTCTACCCTTCTCTCATTTTCTATATATAGGTTCACAGGTATACTAACGCTGTTACATAACACTTCCATGCATTCTTTCTACTTATCCCGGATATATTCCTGTTCGACTAAGATCTTCCATATTTTTTCAACCCTTGGCCCTCTGTTACAGCCCGATAAAATTTTCAATGCAAAGAGCGCACTCCCCTCTTTCTGCAGGTTTTCCATTTCCTCGCATTAAAATTTTCACCAGTTTTCCTTCGCCCGATTGGTTACTCGTCGGAGTACATTATTTATTTCCTTAAACTTCCTCTTGCCTAGGTTATTTTTAACGTTATTCCACATCCGTCTCCGTTGTATTTTCTTAATAATTTCTTCTGAGACCCATTGCTTCTTTATCCGTCTCTGGCTGACCTACTAATGACCAACTATTATTATTAATAGTCGTCAGCAAATTCAACCAACTTTATCAGCCGTCTTCCCTATTTTATTCCTAATTCTAGCTCTTCCCAAACCTCTATAAATATTTCTTCGTCGTAAATGGTAAAAAGCAAAGGTGACAACGGGCAGCCCTTCCTCACCCCGCAAACTATAGCCTGGGATATATTCGGATAAGTCTCCTATCTCACCAATCTATTCCTATTTTCCCGTGTATCTGCATTAGTTTTACCAAATTTACTCCATCAAACGCCTTTTCTAAATCCACAAAGCGAGCAAATACATTTTGATTATACTCTTTGTTTCTATTTTTAAGTGTCCTTATCATCGAAATCGCGTCCCGAGTCGCCTTCCCCTTCCTGAACCCAAACTGACCATCGCCAATGAAGTCATTTGCTCGGATGTCCAACCTTTTATCAATAATTCTAGAAAAAAAATTCACAGCGTGTGAAATAAACTAATTGCTCTCTACTCCTCACATTCTGTCACTTTCTTTTTCCTCGGGATAGTCATCAAAACTTTTTTTACGAAGTCCTCTGTTCATATTTCTTCCTCTTAGATCCTACAAACAAGTTCGAAATAAGATTGACTTCGCTTAGAACCTAAATTCTTCGGTAACTCCGAAGGTATATCATCTAGTCCTACAGCTTTCCTTGCTTTCGTATCTTTTAATGCCTTCTCCATTTCACCGTCGAATATCTCGGGGCCGAGATTACCCTGTTATATTGCTTTTTTATTCTCTATATCTAATCAAGTTAATCAATTGTGGCGATACTTGGTGGAAATTGAAGATAGAATTCATTATGACAAAAACACAGCACAAAATTCCACTATTTATTTTAATGCTGTCGACAGGTTTCACAGTCTAAAGCATCATTTACAAGACAAACAGAAGGAAATATTGCTACTGCTATCTTTATATAATAAATAAATAAGGGGGGGTGGGAACATGGAGAAATGAGGGGAGGTCAGGAATTGACGGTTGGTTGGAAGGAGGACGATTCACGGAGAAGACTATGTTATGTGAGGCAGGGGGTAAGGTCGGGTGGTGGTAAGATGCAAGGGAGGGGTGGGTTGTAACAAAGCAATCACATTTATCTACAGTAGACAAACAGGGTAGGAACATTTGAAATCCATCGGGACATCAGAAATAGCACACTCAGACGAAAGAAATGGGAGGAATCAGTTGACGGTTTGTAAAAAGGAGTACAGGTCGGGGAGGAGACTTAGTTCCGAGGGAGAGGGAACGGGAGAAAAGGTCATGGCGGTGAAATGCAAGGGAGTGGTGGGTGGGTAAACAAAGAATTCAGAAATATTAACGGTAAACAAAGAGTAGGAGCATTAAAACGTTACAATTAAAGCATTTAAAGTCGTGCACTTCAGACGAAAGGGGAAAGGGGGGGTCGGTTTTGACGGTTGGGAGAGAAAACTGAGTTATACGAGGGAGGTATCGGAAGCAAGATCAGGTGATGGTGAAAGACAAGGGAGGGATGGGTTTGTAATAAAGAAGTCAGATTTTAAAACGGTAGACAAAAGAGAGGAGCATTTGAAATATGTTTAGTCATTAAGAATAGTACACTCAGATGATAGACAATGTTAGGTGATTTCTAAGCTTTCTAAGACATCCAGCTTGGAAGCTTTTCCCTGAATATGTAAGATATTGGGATTAAAATTGCTCTTGTGACCAGATTCTGTAAGGTGCTTGGTGAAGTAGGACTTGAGGTTTTTAAGTCCAAACCTTTTGTGCTCTTCAACTCGAGTTCTAAATTTGCAACCGGTCTGGCCACGTACTCACAGTCACATTCATTACACTTGAGAGCGTGGACACCACTTTTATATAGAGGTAGCACTTGTTCTTTGGAATTAAAAATCACTTTCCCATGGGATGTAGGTGAATAAAAACACACTTTGTATTTATCTTTGAGGAGGAGGTTGTAGATACTGTAGGAAAGGGGGACAAGAAAGGGTAATTTGCACCAATATTTCGGTTTCTCCCGGGGGATAGGTTTTAAGCTGGTCAAAGAGTTTATTTATTTAGTGTTGGGTTTCCTGTGCAGTAGCTATTTCACAAGTTGATCACTGTAGTCATTGTTCCGGCAAATCGCTAAAATGGTGTTTAGTTCTGAATTGAAGTCTGGATCGTTTAACGGAATTGAGAGGAGTCGGTGCACCATAGAGTTAATGGCTGTTATTTATGACAAAATGGGTGGTGTGAATCTGCGGGAATGATTACGTCTGAAAATGTACTTTTCCGGTATAAGTATTGAAAATAGGTGTTTCCTTTCTTTTATGGAAATTGACAAATCTAAGAAATTGATTGAGTCACCACCGATTTCTAGCATAATTCTTTTTTTACCTTTTCTCCCATTCCCTCTCCCTCGTAACTAAGTCTCCTCCCCGACCTATACCCCTTTTTACCAGCCGTTAACTGACTCCCCCCCCATTTTTTAATGCCCCGTTAATGCTCACAAAAAAACTTTTTTTTAAAAGATATAATTCTTTAATTTATTACATGTATAAAAAACAATATTATCAATCAGTGTATAAAATTTGGTGCCCATACTACAGCGCGTTTTTTTTAACAAATTTTAAACGTGACTCCTTGAAATACGCCCAAAAACGGGCACTTTTAACGTTCTTGCCTCGGTAAAAAATATTCTTATAAATGTAATAAAATATTATTTATAACCGTTAAATACAGAATAAACCAAAAAATATAATATAATTGGTTTTTAGGTACAATCATTGGTTAATTTGTTATTGAGCTTCAAACTCGAGATGACATAATTTTGTGTCGGACAGTAGTTTCGGAGATAAAAAAATCCCCTAAGGGTCGGTTTATCAATATCGGGGTAAACCTTCCGGTAGCCACCCACTGAATAGCGCTACCCGCCGGGTAGCTTTATCGTTTATCATTGGAATTCCAACCGCCGGGTAGTTGCCCGATAGAAAGATGTGGCAACGGTGCTGTAGGTTTCTTAGCGCGAGCGAGAATTTAGAAGAATACGCTGTGATTGGCTACTAGACACTCTGAACAAAAGAATACCTATATTCGCAAGGCGAAACACGTGAAAATTAAGTGCTTGGCTGCTATTATCAAGGATGTTGTTGCCGTGACTGTCTGGACTGTCTTTTTCTGCCGGGAATGGGGCGTGTACCCGTCTGACGTCATAACTGCCGTCGAGAGCCAGCAGCCTGCCCCGTCCCATGGCGTGCTTCACGGAATACCAAAAGGCGTGCACGGGAGAACGGCGAAATGGAGGACTTAAAATTGATTCAGCAATTAAAGATCAAAGAGTTCTGGTTTCTCTGACTCATGTCCTCATACGTACTACTCAAGCGTACGACCGAATTCCTAGGAGTCTGATTTGGGAGACACTCCATAACGGGCGTGTTCCTTTAAAATATGTTAATCTAATCAGATACATGAATGAAAAAAGTACGACGCGTGTGAGAAGCGCCCCCCGGAACGAGTGACCCGATCGCCGTTAGTTTTGGCTTGCATCAAGGGTCATCTACAGTTACATAATACCCTGCGAGCCACCGCAGACGCGTGTGGCAGGGGGTATCGGGACACCAGCCATGGAAGGAGGGAGAGGTAAAAGGAGGGGGAAATGTTATGTGTTTGATAAATGGTTATTAATTTTTAATTAAATTATATTTAACTTAATTAGGTTTTTTTAAGTTTGTTTACTTTTTTGTCAATTGAATTTGGATCTATTGTTGTTTGTTGTGGAGAATTACGAGAGGGCATTATTAAAGAAGTGAGCTGGGAGGCAAGACTCAAGCCTCATCTTTAAATTGAACAGAGAGGGAAGAGGTGAATTGTATGTTAACGATGTGTCTTATAATAGTGTCACGCTGTTTTTGTTTAAATCACTATCGGGGCGAGGAAAAAATAAATTTTTTCGACCTATTAGTTCGGCAATGTGTCTCGCTTATTTTGTCCTTTCTGTCAGTTATGGAGATAAAGCGCGGAGTCAAAATAATATACTCCGTGCTGCACTGAAACTCGCCTGATCTATGTTTTTCTAGCAATTTAAACCTAGCGTGTAGCATCCGAGTGTCTAGTGGTTCCCAACCTAGTCTGTGCCTGGTGTCTAGCCTGTCAACATCAGACTTGTGACTCTTTCTGTATGCTCGTATCAGTTTTTAACGAAGCGAGAGACTTTCCTTTTTTATTTTATTTACCTCGCGAATTAAATCCTTCTGTGCAGGGTCCAAAATGCTCGCACCACATCCGAGATGTGTCGTAACCAGAGAAGAATAGCATATCTCTTTCACCCTTTTTATTCACTAGTATATTCACATATTCATATAGGAAATAAAGAGTGACATAGATGCTTGAATCGTAATTAATTAAAATATTTATTTCCCCTATCTCATAATGCTTACTGTTTAGTTGGACTTGTGCAAACTGAGTTTATATTTGAACTTAAATGCAATGGAATTACTACAATCAACAATCCTTGTTGAGCTTACTTAAATATATTTCCAGTATTTCGATGAAATCTCTTTGTAATTCTTAAGTGATTAATATCGGTATATGAAGCGAGGCTAACACCTCAATGTGAAACTTTTGCCTCTCACATGGTTTGAATCCTGGAAGAAATTTCCTGATTTCCCGCATTTGTATCCCTGCATGAATTGAGGTTAAATAATATCGTTTGGTGTCATGATACGATATCAACTGCTCCTCTGCCGATTAGAGGAAAGGAATTGACTCGCGCATGTTAAAAACCGATAAAATATCCACTTTTTTGGCATAATTTACTCGATGGTATTTTAGGCATGTAATATCCACAATATCTGTAAGCTCGAAGGCATTTATTGAAGTATGAAGTATTCCCCAGTAGAAAAACGATATTCCTTGAATCGCTAACAGCCTAGAGTACGCACGCTAAACTGCTCCAAAATTACTTTTCGACATCCTCAAATTCTTCTGCTACGCATCCACGCATGCACCACTACGCTCACTGATCAGTCTACATCCGATGCTGCCGTCAACCGCTCATAGTGAGAAAACATGGCGTCATAATCAACCGCTCCGGGAGCAAAAGTCCCGCTGAATGCACCCGCCATCTCCGTTTCTCTTTATTAACGACATGGATACCGTCACAAGAAGCATCTCAGTGCCAGCAAGCCTGCTGTTAGCTGAAGACATTGTTTTAAATACCGAGACAGAAGTAGGGGTGCAGGACGATTTAAATAAGTGGGTCGAGATACTAGAGAAACAAAGTCTAAAGATAAACCGTTAGAAAATAAAGTACATGCAGTGCTTCAATCAAGAGGAGGGTACAGTCAAAATTGGCAATGATGATCCTGTTTTTGCTCGGATTTTGAGCGTTTGGGTACCCCTTTCAGCGATGTAGGTTGCGAAAATAATGTGAATGCCAGAGTCCAGTTACGGTGGGCCAAATTCAGAGGCATTTCAGGGATGCTGAATGACAAAAAATACGCCAGAGAAATTAAACGTGATTGTCTTTCTCTGGTAAGGATTAGTGCGATTTAGAATCAGATTTTTATAGCGATCTGGAAGCAACGTTGCGCGCATTTCAGCCTTAATTTGTTTGTGAATAGAGGAATTAAATTGCATTAAGAGTAAGATTTTCATGTGGAAGGTTTGAATACTGATACAACTAATCAGTGAGTCTTAAAACTATCTCCTTAATTTCTTAAGTGTGCTGTTACTCGTTTTTCTGTGTCATTATGCACAGATATATGATCAACGAATGTGCTTCCCTCTACAAATCATGTTAATAACAATGATGAGGATCAATTAACTCTCGTCAAATAAATAATTCAGTTTAATTGTTATCGCGAAGTCACCGCCAGCACAATCTGAACGTCCATCCATTTGAAAAGCAGCTACCCGCGCTAAATTATTACCTTGGCGTGGTCACTGATTGTGACATCGTGTGTACACAGCGGTGTGATGTTGCTCGCCATCGGTTGTAGCCGTGGAACATCCGACATGGCAGGGTGCATGATTGCTGGACTAATCTGGCATAATTAATGTTCCCAGGGCTTTGTAGCCTCCCAGTGCGTTATTTTCATAGTCAACACACGTCCCGCAGACCAATAATTATGCTGGCCTTTATTTACGGTGTATTCAACTGATAGATCTATGAATTCCCTTTTTGCAATTTTGAAAAACGAAATTTTGAGCTGCAGAAAATATACACTAAACCTAAAACGCCTTATTAAGGAATGATTTTTTCACGCAGCGGAAGTTGCAAAATTCCTACCTAACCATTTTGATTTTTCCGTTGTGCCGTGGTTTTTCGCCATAAATATAAAGTCATTCAATGGAGAGTCGCACAACATGACTGAGCAGTAAAATAAAGCCTGATCCTTTTTAAGGAATATTAAATTCTAAGCATGGATCAAATCGAAAAAATGTAAAGTAACACTGCGCTATGAGACGGAAATAGATGTTAAAGTGGTCAAAAGTTAATAGAACTGTGGGGTTCTTGTCCCATGACTACTGACTGGTTATTTTTTTTCGAAGTGCGACCATTAGGTCCACATTTATTGGAGTCAAAGTTTCAGCTTCGGTGCGCCATTTTGCTCTTAGTTCACATACTGAATTCACCCCATCATCAAAATTTATGAATATTGAGAGCTATTTTTGCAAAACGTCTACCCATATCATACTTCCGTTGTACCAAAATAGTAGGAGTCGAAGGTTATGGAGCCACTACTGTAAGGCTAATATTGTGGTATCGCCCAATAGTGAAATTAAGTACAACATTTAAGAGAAAAAGCAGATGATAAATTCACGTTTTGTGTCATTAGCGGCAATAATATATAATGCAATGGTGTATCTAAAACCGCAAATGGACTACGTAAGCACATAAAAACTCTTAATTACAGCACCTGAAAAACAAAAGCCTAAAAAATAACTCATAAAACATGGAAAGTTTTAGAACCACTTCTTAGAAAACACTTTGGCACTGCTCTTTCAGTGATAGAGACCCTTCAGCACTGACTTCAGTTAATTTAATTAATAAAAAAAGGAACAGATAAGATCCAGATAGGCTAAGAATACTCCGTATCATAAGCAAAATTTGAAAAGTAACTAATGTCCCCTGACCTTACTTTACATTCTGAATTTAAGAATTGAAACAATTCATTGCGAAAATGAAATATATTTTCAGTATTGTAACAATTTTACAACTAATTAATTAAATTTTAGTTAGAGAGAAAAACTAAAGTTACCTATGAGTTAATACTCTCAACAGAAATGTAGAAATGGATTTAAATTTGATTTATGCATGAATTGGTAATGAAAATTAACTGGGATTCATTAGTCGGAGAAAGCACGATTCGGATTCGAGATTTGAAATTTGACATCTGATAAAAAAGTTTCGGATTTGATAATATTGGATTCAGCCCACCACTAGATGTCACCCTTAGTAAAAATGGAGTCATTATTACGTAGTAAATGATGAAATGAAACCATACTCAACAAAAATAGACTTAGCGCATGCACAATATTATTTACATTCGGTTGTGCTGAACATAGAGGACGATTTCAAAGACATTACAGTCTCCTGAAACAAAAATGAATTTTAAAACGGAAGGAAAAATTATAGGGGAACACAAAGGACAGAATAAATGAAGCAATTTTTGAAGGATGTAAAAATTTTAGCAATGAAGGAACTAAGAGGCTGGGCAGAAATGCCATGCAGTGGAGAGCTGCTGCAAATCAATCATACGATTGATAACTATTGATGATGATGCCGGTTAGATTTCATGTTTGTGGATTTAAAAGTGGTTAGCCTTGAGAACTATCTCAACTATTTTAGGCACATGAAAATAAATGTAATAATACATATTGCTCGTTATTAGACTAAACATCAGGCTTGCACTTTCGCTTAACGCGTTTCGAAGAACACTTTCAATTTGAATGAATTAAATATAGACAAGTTTCATAAACTCGCTTTGTCCCTGAAAACATCCTCCATCACAAATATAATGCATGTACTATAGGGTGCTACTTATCCCGTAGAAAAAAATATTCCTATCATTGAACAATGCATACCGTCTAATTATGTACAATATGATACCAGCTGCTACGGCGCTAAATTCAACTCACAATCAGTAGAATACCCACGTGGACTGCGGATTGAAACTGCATAGTGGTTTATACACCAAGGGAATGAATTTCGCCATGAATAAATCATCTGGCTTGACCGGGATTCAAATCCTGATTTCGCGATTTCCGGCCGGGTGTGTTTGCCAGTTGCACCTCAAATTCTTCTTCATTCAAGGTGTATTTCAGAGGGGCATTATGCGAACTAAGTGATCATATGAATTTCATCCCCTTGGTGTATATCTTTGAACCCGTGCGCGTGAAAGCGTACCACATCATTCATTCAATGCAATGATTGAAAAATGTATAGTGGCTGTGGAATTGTTAATGATTTTGGATTATCAGATAATCAAAACAGGAAGAAGTAACAAGAAAACGGAGATACCAGTTAAAATATCATTTCACAGTTAAGTGAACGGTTATAACTCCAAACATGCTCTTAATCTATGGGAGTTATATGTTTTTTTAATGTTTTTTTCTACTGGCCAAAGAAATAAGTCACTGCTTCCGAACACATTTCAACATTTACTCCGAGTAATGTCACCTACCGTCGTTGCACTACAGTCTAGGATCGCCTAGTAGTCCTGTTCCGACAGCAATGGTAAAAACTTGCAGCTCTGAAGACAGTGGCGCCGTGCGGTGGCGAGTTAATAAAGGATACTGGAAATCTATTTCATTCGTATTCAGATTGGAAAGAAAATAGAACTGATGTTGTAAAACATCATAAAGAGGCTTGGAAAATAGACAATATTGAAGCTCATACTGACCCAGGAAATTTGCGATGATGGCCACTGGGGAAATTATCCAAAAATCTTCGTAGCAAATATTTCTTAAAATTCTTGAAATTCTTGAAATAATTTTGGATACAGGCCCGGTAGTTCAAACCTGTATATCCGAAAACGGCAGTAGTATTTTTCACTTGAGAGAATCTTTATCGGATCCCTCTCCCAAATAATCATTCATTGCACCAAATGGTCAATTAGTCTTTTTTATGATCCACGCCACTCATTGAAGAGCTTTGGATGCAGATCCTGTACAAATCCGTTCAGTTGTAATATTTAACACATCCTTTAAAATGGGCAAAAAGATCAATCACGGAAGGTTACTTCTTTGCATTTATACTTCTTGGAAGAATATTTCTTTCATTATTTTCATTGATTCTTATATACGCTACAGAATAGTATCTTAATCAAAAATGGAATTGATTACACTTCCTCCCTTCATACGAATAATAGCTATCACATTTATACACGTCCTAAGTTACTCCAAGATAGTAGATTAGAAAAAATATATTTCGTGGAGAAATACACCTATCAGATCTTGATATCGCTAAGCTCAGCAGCAATGCAAATGATTTATTTAGCTTTCAGAATTTTCCTCCTGTATTTGAGCCTGTGTTTTTAGAAAAACCCATAAGGAAGGCGTCATCTCATTTACAGTGCTGAACTCATTGAAGGAATGGCTTCATTACCTAGTTTTCTATTATATGTACGGTCGGGATCAGACAATAATTGGCTGGGTCATTAATACTTCTGCGATAGAGCCCTTGTGGGAAGATATTAAAGTAGATGGGAAAAACAGGTTTTTGCTGACCAGAAACCTGAACCAGGATGCTCCTAGAATTTTTTCTCCGTTATTAGAATGATGAAAGATTCAATTCAAGCCCTCCAAATCTTGCAGTACATTCCTGCATTTAATCAGGTATTTTTCAATTAATTCATGTTACCAATTATGTACGGAAGCTGTGAAATATTTTAAATCTGGGAGCCTGCTTTTTTATTTGAGAAGGAAGTCTGCTACAAAATATTTCCTTCTCACTGCTTCCCTATGTTCCTTCCACTGAAGGTTCCATCCCTCTCTAGGTCATAGGATCACAAATTTGGGTGCCTGTCTATCAGGACGGAGCTCATCTATATCTCCGGACATTTTAACAAAAAGTCCATGGAAATCCACAACTTTCAATATAAAAACTCTTGGTACATGGTCGCTCTTATGGGAACCATTACATGCTAGTATTTTTTGCCTTTGTTCCCTCGAATATGATTCTCTCCTCGGTCCATTATATAAATGCCATGAGCAACTGTAAATTATTGACAAGAACCTCCTCACATTTCTTGTAAAAAGTTTTCAGGTGC
The DNA here is from genome assembly GCA_963573305.1 of Pyrrhosoma nymphula. Taxonomy (NCBI): domain Eukaryota; kingdom Metazoa; phylum Arthropoda; class Insecta; order Odonata; family Coenagrionidae; genus Pyrrhosoma; species Pyrrhosoma nymphula. Next base: position 109,634,675 of record OY754332.1, read on the forward strand.
TCATAGCACTGAGTGACTGACATTAATGCAGCTAATTGATCAATAAAATAAAAATCCATTGCAGGTATTTTGCTTCACCGGTGCAAAATAGCTTTTACGCAAAGCTTTTATCAGTATTAGAATCTATTTTATCTTAAATTTTAGCAGTAATAATTGGCCAGATGGGCTAAATAAAAAATTCAGTTTTCTCAATGAACCATTTAGGTCAGTGATTTCCCTCTAATATCACTCTAATATTTCCTTTAATATCCACATCATCAAATTTATAGATAAGGAACTTCAAAATAGACAATATCCTAATCAATTGTCCGGGAAATAAGTCATGTAATTTTCCGTTAAAACGAGGGAACGGACTCCTATATCTTCTGCTGGATTTTCAATTCCATCAATGGCATACACTTATAATGTGGTTTTGGCAAGTACCATGCATTAGAAAACAGGGTCGGAAAATGTGGCGTTGATAAATATGTGAATTGGTTCAGGAACTTAAGGGATAAGCAATAGCGAAGCAATAGCAAATCTAGAACGCAAATAACAGGCTACTAAAATAAAAACTCGTGAAATTCTCTGCTATGGAAATATAATTTGTCTGTAATATAATTTCTATGTGCCCTGTCTCCCTTCGCCAAAAATGAGTGGATATTCTTGTTTTCCCACACGTAGACTACTGCTGTGTGATATACTTCAACCTTACAAAAGAACTGAGTTTAAAACCTCAGAGGATGAAGGAACTCTGTATGAGGTATATCTTTGACATCACATATTATGAAAATGTGACACCATATTATGAAAAAATCGAATAACTAAAAATACGAAATAGGCGCTTACATGATAAGGAAATATTCATATACAAGTTAATAACGAGAGAAATTCCAACATGTTTACGCCGTAATGTAAAAGAAAATGCTATAACGAAGAAACGTCTAACACGCCGCATGGAAGAACTCGATTTACCACACTGTCAAAAATCTGAATACGCTAGGTATTTCCATGCCACCTCTGGTATGGAATCACTTTTCAGAAGACGTAAAAAATATCTTAAAATTCAAACAAATTTAAAAAGAAATATAAAATATTGATTTAGGTGAATAAACATTCTTCGAGATTGATATATTTTTATAATGTTACTGTTTTTATATCTGGTATGTATGTTTTGTAATCCTTTTTTGTGTAGTCATGTAAATCGTACTTAAAGTGATATCAATATTCTAATGCTTTCTATGACACATGATTTATGCTTGTAATTATTTTTGTAATATACTAGACTGCTGAAGGCTTTACTTCGTAGAAGTTACTAGTACTCATAATTGACTTAGCTTAGTACTTTTCTACAACTTTTTATTATTGCACGACGCGTTTCGCCGCTTTACGGCATCGTCAGGTTTAAAAAGTAGAATAAACATAAGTTTGTTATTTCAGTTTGTTATTGTTGTTGTAGTAACGGAGGAGGAGGGGGGAAACCAGATATTGGGGCAGGGTTGAGGCGAGGAAAAATGAAATACACGATGATTAAGGGCTGGTGAGGCGAGAAAGATTATTTTTTTCTGAAAGGAGCGGCGAAACGCGTCGTGCAATAATAAAAAGTTGTAGAAAAGTACTAACCTAAGTTAATTATGAATACTTTCGTGATATTGATTTTGTTTTGTCTGTTTGGCTCTAAAAGATGTATAATCGTTTATGTTCCTAAGGGTCGCATTTGCCCCGAAATAATGAACTTAATTTTCTATTGTATTCTATTCTTTTCTCATTTGGTGCTGTGATTATTGGTAAACGGGTTAATATGTAACTAGTGGAAACTAAAAGAAAATTATTCTTCCGCCACCCTAAGTGCATGAACAGCCTCTCTTGCATTGGAATCTGTATAATGCGATGGCTAGTATTGCTGTGATGATATCCTTAGCTTTTCTCCTAGCAATTTTCTGCCTTGGAGTTATAGCTGAAGATTTAGAAAAGTAATTGCTATCACTCGTAGCATCGTATAATTCGTGATATAAACTTCATCAGACTCTTCCAATGATGACAAAGCAAATGAACGAGGTTGATGTTGCATTTTGTAATTTAATTCACTGTTCAATTCATCTTCTGTTTTCCCCTGCTGTCATGTTTTCTTTCTCTCTCAACCGAGGAGAACAGTGGAACTGGAACCAGGGAAGGTGAAGGTAATCGTTTCTACAGTAGATGGTGTCCATCATAATTTTTCTTTGGCAGCATCTTCTTGGCTCTACGCACCACGTGGGACATACGAAAAAGACAATGACGGGGATTAACAGCCTGGTACTTGGGGAAATGAAGAAACTACAGAAGTGATTCAGGCTCTAAAACAATGTCGTGCTCGTAGCTGTGGTGACGAGGCGAAAAATATGCATTCCAAATTAAACCAATTCCTCATGTCAAACCAAGGTGAAGTTCCATGGCAATGTAAGTACATATAAGTAAATGGAAGAACATAATTCACCAGTGAATTCAAGTTAATTCTTTCATCGTCTTCTGTGTACATCAATTTTAGGGCTTTGTAGAACTCCCACTTAGACATATAGTAATCAATTGTTTCTATACCACTCTTTTTCTCCTTTCTTCTTTCGTAACGGTATTGGAATCTTAAGTTTTGACATTTCTTGTCTACTTTTCTTGTTTGTCAATTTCCAATTTCTGGGAGATGTGGTTTAATCAATTTGTCGTCTCCACAAAACCTTTGTAATTGGCATTGTTTGCCTGACACAAATTTTCATTCGTCTGCAGTAACACGATAAGGTTCGTCACAAGTCCATGCGGCCACTTTACAAAAGTTGTAGGACTGTAAAGAAAAGTAGTGTACAAGTTACATGTATTATCTGGTAACAGAAATGTAGGTAAATTGATATATTTTACAGCAAGTAGTAGCGTTATGATTTGTGAAAGAAATTCATAATATATGAACTACACTATTATGCAAAAATATGTGTAGGAGTTGTAGTTTTAAACACAGTAAAAATGAACTTACGATTCACACCTTACTGCCATTACGGCTGAATTTGTCACATCAGCGTCCATTCTTGTCCCAATATCTTTTAGGAGAGAATAAAATTTCTGCTTCAGGAGATTTCTGACTCTCCCGGGAGGGTGAGAGTTCGAGGTGCCTGCAACGTTTACACGGCGCACTCCCGGAGACATAATTGTCTCCAAACTTCTAGTATCCTTGTTACCCTCCTCACTCTTTACACGACACTCTTTACAAAGGATTTCAAATTACGGCCTCGAGAGAATAAATCTCCCGAAAAATCTCCTCGTGGACATGTGCCTCTAATGAAAAATCTCGCTGAAACTACTACAAGCATGCAGCAGCACGCTTAGAATTTGTTTCGCCGTGAAAGCGGAACAGGGAAAATACCTCCAACGAATATTAAAAATACACGGATTTTTTTATTGTGTCGGTCAGCAGCTGTTTAAAAGCGAAAGAAAGAGTAGTGCATGCGTAGGATAATTTATAAGTTAGACGATATGGGGCACTGTATCCCACCAGACAGGATATTTTGGAAAATTATGAAAGAGCTAAACAAAAGTAGCCTTTATTAAAACTCTTGTGTTATGCATCTCAACCACGGATATTCAAATATAAGTTTATCGAGGGAAGGTTTAAAATAAAAATAGTTATTCCTTGCCGACTTTTCGGAATTTAATTACTTCCACCTCCAGGGCCGTAATCACGATGCAGAAGTCAGTAACAAAAACATAAGCCATTAATACCTACCCTCAAAAAACACTTTGGTTGTGATAATCGTAGGTTTGGATGTCACACCCAAATCTGAGGTGGAGGAAAGGAATTGCCCATACATTTGCATGTGCCATCCAAACGGAATTGGTGATGGGGAGTTGGATGTGCCTCCAACTCCTTTGGGTGATGCATCCAAAGGAAATGAACAAGCACTTTGGGTGTGAGAACCAAATTTTTGGGTGCATCATCAGATCAATGTTTGGATACCGAATGAAAACTTTAGATGACTAGCCTAATTGCATGCACCCCGGCCGGCTAGTTGTTGCTACTGCTTCTGTTTTCTTATGCCTATGTTTGGATTTAAACCTAAATGTGGACAAGTGTTTGATTGGTCCACATTCTGATAACATTTTGGGGTAGTGAACCCAAATATGAAGTTCATGAGATACTGTTTCAGATGAAAAACTTCCAAAAACATTTTATACATTTCACTGACATACTCTTTCAACAGAGGTACATGACCAGTAGTGAAACGAGGAGCCAGAACAATCTCAAGAACTTTGCGCATACAAAGGTAAAATTCGAGGACGACTACCAGAGGACCGTTTATGGTGCAGCAGGACCTTCATGCGGTGCTACATCAGCAATGTCATCTCAAGGTTCTCAGTCAGAGCTATCTGTTAGTTCCACGAAAAAGAGCGGTACTGATGAAACCAATGGTAGTCCTTACTCTCCGGAATAAAAATCCGCTTCAGCAGATTGAACGAGACTTTAAAATCCCTGATAAAACACCTATCACTGCTAAAAAATTGCATAGATCAAGTAAATATCAGGTAAATAATTTGAAAACGGCTACCACTGATTTGCGATTATCTCTTCAGAAGGTGACTGATGAAGAGGTAACTATTCAAGAAAGCATTTCAGCATCTGAAGAACAGGTAGTTAACTTTGACCAGGCGGGTAGAGAAATAAATATGCAGCTGAAGGACAAGTTAGAAGGAAGATAAGGATGTTGTGGTTGTGGAGAATTTCTCAGAAAATCTTTTCATTCTGTACCAAGATTCAGTACTAGGTGTGAACTGGAGTACCTGCCAGACTACAGTACATCCGTTTGCATGTTATCACAGAAATACGAGCGATCAAGTCATGCCTCTCAGTATGGTTATTATTTCAGACTACATGGAGCACAACGTCACTGCATTTCACACCTTTCAAAGGAAGCTTCCTTTGAAAGGTGTGAAATGTGTGTTAAAGGTGTGAAACTATAGCCTTACTTCGAAAAAGCGTACCTGACCTCGGCAAAATAGTTTACTTTACCGACGATGCGGTGGCCCTATACAAGAACCACTACAATTTGTTGAATTTATTGCATCACCAAGAAGATTTCGGAGTAGGTGCTAAATGATATTTCTATGCCACATCTTAAGGAAAGGGTCCAAGTGACGAACTTGGAGGGACCCTGAAGCGATTAGCCACACGTGCCAGTCTGCAGCGCCCGTATGAGGAACAAATTCAGACTCCTGAGGAACTTTTCAATTGGGCCAAATCGAACGTGAAAGGGATGGACTTCGAGTTTGTAGCTGACGAGCAAGAGAATGAGGAAAATAAGAGGCTGGCGAGAAGATTCCGGTAGGGACCTGCCTTGGAGGATATCCGTTCCTGCCATGCAGCTATACCCCAATCGAAGGAAGACTTGCTGTTGAAAAGCACCCAAAGGAACAAATTTCCACTTTTGTGGAACATATTTGGAGGGTTTGAAGAAAAATATGGGTTATTCTGAAGGACCAGTAAAAGGGTGAGTGTATTTCCGATGCGCGATTGCTTAGGAAAACATTCTTTTACACGTTTATATTTGACTTGCATATATTAGCTCTGCAGCAAGGAGGCAACCAGCCTCGGTAATAAAATCTGCCAGCACAGCAGTAAGTCATCAGAGAAAACGGAGGAGAAATTGATTTTTATTTCTCTTCGACTAATGCCGTTCAAATTAATATTGTAATTATTAGCAACCTCCACACTCTGAAGTAGTGACACAAATTGTGCACGAATACGCTTCAATATGTTCTGTCATAAATTTCATGTTTAATTTCGGATAGTGCTCAAATGGACTGTAAAATAAAGGTAAAATTAGTAGCAAATCAATAAACAATATTTTCAGCATATCTAAATATTAAATGAGAATCTTATTCCATTGCCTTGCTTAGCATACTTTATTTTGTAACTGATTCCGAAGGCTTACATAATTCATATGTGTGAACTCATGTTGGGGAAATGTTTATATACTCTACATGTACATAACTATTTTGACAGTTAAAAAGAGGTTACCGGTTTAAATGATGGGTTCAAGAGGAATAGAAGGGAAGGACAGGAGGCTTAAAAGGCTACAGTTTGGAAAGAGAAACAAAATTTTCGTTGAGTTGTAATGAGCGCTCTGCCTTTCCCGTTGTTTTTCCAAAGAAGATGTGAATGGGTGAGGATGGGAGACGACTGTGCGGCACGATTTGTTTGAAATGAGAAATATAGAAGAGGTTTCGGAGAACATGCTAAAAAGGTATGCGAGTATAATAGTTTAGGGGCTGAGAGGAAAGTAGCACTGGAAGTCCAAGACGGGACGTGGCTTATCTATTTTTCTCCGAGGTTGACCTTTGTAAGGACTGGTGCCGCTCCTCGTGGGAGGCAGCGGTCACATCTGCGAGAAGCAAATAGCGAATGGCCCCGGCATAGGGGATTTAAGGGCTGATATACACTTAAAGCAGGCGAGAAGAAGATGAAAGAGAAAGTGTGCTGAGATCTGGAGAACCTGAGTGCCGTACTGTCGGCGCGCTAGCCGGTCGGCACTCGAGCCAGACGCCGCGCCGCCGCGGCGAGCGGCCAGCGCAGCGTTACGCCTACATTGAATTTTTTTTTCTTTCTTAAATAAAATAATACCCCTACCAAACGTTTTAAATTTGTAAATGAGGGTTGTATCTACAAGATATAAAAAATGAGCAAGATCGAAGGTACAGGTACATCGTCAAAAATTGATTTGAAATATTAAAATTGTTATAAACTTAATGAAATTGTTTACATTTTAAAATATAATCCATTATTATACTTTTAAATTTAATGAAATTTAAAATAAGACCTTTTTTTACATAAATAGCTTCAATATTTTCGGAGATATGCTGTGAAATGAGTAGACAGTTTTGTAAAATTCAATTTTTGCGACGTTGCCATATCTCGTAAACTCTTGCATTTATTATAAAACGGCTTTGGGGTTTTCAATATGCTATCAAATGAGGATGATATACCAAATGTGGTCAAAATCGGTTGCACTCAGGGTCATTTTTGCCGATTTTCGGGTCGAATTGGCGTGGAATGACCAATAAGTATGACCGTTGACTGTCACCCAAGTTAATTTGCGACTGCTATCCAAGTATGATTTCGGGCAGCTAGACTTAAATGACCAAAATGTGGTAAGTTTGATATTTGATGTACCTTTAGACACTTCTTAAACTCATTATTTGGGGCAAAACCTTTGCCCAATAGGAATCAATATGGAAGAGTGTGCAACTCCTTATGCACGAGCGTCTCAGCAATATCAATGCAGCTAGTTGTTGATACTGCTTCTGTTTTCTTATGCCTATGTTTGGATTCAAACCTAAATGTAGACAAGTATTTGATTGGTCTACTTTCTGCTAAAACTTTGGGGTAGTGAACCCAAATATGAAGTTCATGAGATACTGTTTCAGTATAAAAAACGTCCAAAAAACATGTCATACATTTCACTGACATACTCTTTCAACAGAGGTACATGACCAGTAGTGAAACGAGGAGCCAGAACAATCTCAAGAACTTTGCGCATACAAAGGTAAAATTTCCACACATTGTTATCCATCGGAACAATATCTCTCACCAACATAGCAAAAATGAGGATAAAATATTGCATTTCACTTGCTGACATCCTAAGCTGTTTATCTCTAGCCTCATCGCGAGAAATAGTAGGATGCCTATCGCTTATTGCATTGGCATGGCAATTAAAACCTTCCAATCTATCACTCAAAATACTAATGAAGCTGCTTTTTGTAGATGCAAAGTTACATGCAAAATAGTTTACAATCAGCCCCATAAACGTTTTAAATGCACCATCAGGTCCATCGTGGAGATAATCTACTGCAAAGTGGAGCATGATTCAAAAGATTTACCCTATCCCACACTGACTGCTCTTTAACACCAGTATTTTTTGGATCAAGGTTTACAACATCTCTGTCATGACTCGACTGAGTTCTCAAATTCTTCTCGCAGGTTTCCCACTGCCTGGCAAATTTACTGATCTTGCAAAATCTACAACAGTAGTGAGCATTAAAACCTTCCTAAAATCCCAAAATTTGATTTAAACCCAATTTATCACCTATAACAAGGTAAAGAGCAAAGAAAATTCTTTGTGGACCAGAGTCAGTGTTTATCTCAATGCCTTCAGATTGTAGGAAATTTAACTCTTTGACTATTTCAGAAAATTTTGAGCGATTAGCAAATTCCATTTTGTCTCTAGAAAAAAACAGCAGTCAGAAAATATTTTCAAGCAGGGATTGAACTTCAGCAGGAAAACATGAGATACAGTAATAAACTCCACCAAGTTTATTTACACATGCATGAGATCCCAGTCGGTTGTTCACCTCAAAATCGTCAAAATAAAAAAACAATGGAAAGGCAATTTTACCCTGAAAGTGTTTAACCTTTGACCTTCACAAACTGCCTTGCACAAAGTTCTCACGTCATCCCTCAGTAGCAGAAAGTTTGACGACATATAAAGTTACAGAGGAGGATACTCCTGGTAAACTAAATATTTTTTTTAAGGGCAACCCGCATAGGAATAAATTTAGCCGTGACATTTGACAAGACTCTGTTGAGCATAACATGTTTCTTATTCATTCAAACTCTGGATCCTATGGAATATGTATAGCCAGAAATAAAAAGGTCTCAAGCTTTCAAAACCTTCAAGTACTTATGCTCTGTGGAAAGGTTTGAAAAGGTTGCACTATACAGTCTAGCTGTTTCTCCACCTTGACACATACTTTTTCCTTCTCACAAGAGTTGATCATATTTTGAACTTCAGGTTTAAGTACATCCAACATAAAGTCTAATAAATCTGTAGTAGTTTTCATTATATCAACTACATATTTACGAGGTAACTTATGATTAGCACACAACTTGGCTGCATATTCTAAAACCATATCTTCAAAAATATGTAGAATGTTAAGAGGGGCCTTCCTGAATGGAGTGTCCAGGTTTTCCTGAGGTCCATTATCTCTATTGATTGGTTCAACTTCTTCATGTAATGTTTTGGATGTAATAGTTGGTTCTGGTAAATTGTCAGATATTTGAGAACAACCATGTTGTTTTAATAAATGGACTCTGAATGCTTTCCAACCAGAATAAGTAGCAACACAGCCATCACCCTCTGCACAAGTAAACCCAAAGTCTTCATTAGGTTTTAAATTATGAACACATTTGAAATGAGAATGGAGAGCAACTATTGAAGGCAGAGTGAAACTGCATGACAAACAGGTAGGAATTGTGCTCCCTACTCACACAGCCCAAAAAACATACAAAAATGAGAAAAACAAGTGAACAGTTTACACTTTTAATGCTGCAGTGAGGCGTTTCACTTCTGGAATTTTGGAAATAGCTTGAGATTGAGGGTCCTTTACATCTTCCATCCCAAACAAGGTCTTCTCTGCTATTACCCATAGACGGGCACTTTAGAGAGGATATCGGCAGTATTTGTAGAATGCGGTAGCAAACTAATCTCTCGTAGTGGGCTGCGTTACTGGATTTTTGTCAATGACGAAATAATTAGTATTGATATTCGGCGGAGAATCTCCAATAATCATTGGAATGGGTTGTATAGTTAACCCTCGTGCTCTGTAACGTTACTCAATCCCATCATTTTGTTTCAGAAGGTCATCAGTCTGAAAAAGACAAAATATTGTTTAATCTCTTGATTGTAACTTAATTTTTGAGATCGAAAAGTTACCTTAGAATAGCAAAGAAATCCGTCCCACACATCCTTTCTTAGTGGCTTCCATGCTTTTCCTTTGGGAACATTTAAGGGGAATGTAGATACTACTAATAAAGTAGACGAGCAAATAAATGCAAAAGTTCTGCATCCGAGCACCGAGCTGCCAGAAATAATTCATTGCAATCATAAACATCCATGCAAACACTGTATAAGGAAACTAGTGTATGAAGCTCCTGCTATTGGCCTACCTGACACAGAGATATTTTCTATGGCAAGCTGTTCCTTCACCTTTTCAACAAATGGTTCCCAGTGGGTAGTAATTCTACCATAGGCAAGAGGGAATAATTGCCTAAAATCGCTCTTAAATAAATGTATGCAAATAAAATGCATGACTTTACTGTCAGTATTACCACCTTGGAATTATTAAAAAAAATTACTACTAAATTAGTATATATTCTCGTTTCACCTGCTGTTAAATCCATTTATAAACAGTTACCATGAATACCTAACACTTTTAAAAAATGTAAAAAGTATTTATTTAAAACCCTCGCCACCCCCCTGGGGCCACCACAAAGATTTGGCTGGGATTACGCAAGGGAAGTCAACGACTTGTTCGAACACTTGTATTGCTCTCGCACTGCACTGCGCATTCTTTCAGTGATCATTCTCGACTGTTCGCGTGTCCTTCCAATGGCGTCCTCCTCATGCCTCGCCTCGTCCCGTCTTTTTCCCCAACTCCTTGGTGACGTGAAAATGTTAATACAGTAAAACCTTGAATTGCGACCATAATTCGTTTCGGAAACGTGCTTCTAATCCAAGAAATTTGTACATAAAAGAAAATTTCTTCATCAGAAATGATGGAAGCTCTGATGACTTGCTCCAAAACCCAAAAATATTAATCTTAGAAATAATTTACACAAAATAAAAAAAAACAAATTAACCTGTTTTTCCCTTTCAAAAGAAATGTTATTGGAAAAAGATTTATTTTTTATACTGCCATAATCGTGAAACGTGTAAATCCAATTGATCCCGTCACCCATGTCAGGTGACATTTAAATTTGAAAATACTTGTAAAACATACCAGCGTATCGATACTTACAGCAGGAAAACGAATTAACCAATGCCATTTGCTCAGTCGTTAAATTACATTACCTATGAACTTGTTTATCTTTATCAAAAGATTAATGCTCAATACTTGTGATAGCTTGTCCATTCCTTACCGTGTTTCATCAAACCTGCCCCTTGAGATGAATTTTCTTAATTTTACATCTCAGATATGAGGAAAAGATTCTGACGTAATCGAATGATCCAAATCAGCAAGTTCTAATCTTTCCGTCCCGTTTCGGAGCATACCGGCACATGGAGTTTACCAAGTCACAAGGCCGCTGATAGTTTCCACGGCTCAGTTTTGATCACGTGACGTTCGGTGAACAAATCATACACGCATGCTACTCGTATAGCAGGGCCTCGCACGTTTATCAAGATAAAATTTACGAATAATTTTCACTCGTCTTGCAAAACACACGCAGGCCTAGTTACTCGCAACTCATGGTTTTACTGTTCTGCATTTTCTCTACACGGGGTGGCAGTGGGAGGGGTGGGGAGATTATAGGGTAAGGTGACACAACGTTTTTTAGCGTCAACTCAGCTTTCAAGCAGTGACTGCCTAAAGGAAAACAACACCGACTGAACCGGGAAACGTACCACGGACCTATAGCTTTCCGGGCCAGTGCTCAGATCACCGGATTACCAAATCTCGTGGTAATTTCCAAAGTATTTAAGGTGATTTGAGCGAGATAGTTCCCTAGTCATAATGGAGACCAAATTTGAATTTTATTTTTTCCCTACAGCGTCTGTAAGAAGTATGAAGTATATATTTTAATATTTATGGCGCAAATATATAGTTTTAAATGACAAAAATTCTCAGTAATTAAATAAATATAACCACTTAAGTCTCTTCCTTGAACTACGACCTTGACGTGGTGGAAGGGCTTGTGCGTTCCAATGACCCCTAGAGCTGGACTGGCAGGAGCAAATACATTGCTCCTGGTAGGGCCACCCATGCCAGATAGGTCGAAGGGTAGGAGCCAGACGAAAGGTAGTTCCGTGATGGTGTCACGTTAAAAATACCGTTGAGTCGCGTGGGATACCTCTCAACTATCACTTCCCAGAACATGAAAGTCATCCAAAGAGATATGATTCCTGGCAACTACGGGACGCCGCCCACTAGGGCGGGTGTCGTGCCCGGCAGCGGGGGAAGCAAGGCCTCCGCGGTCGTCATCACACGAAATCCTTGCACAGAATCAGAATCATCATCAGAAGATACAAGGGAAAGGAGGGAGAAGAAGAAGAAAAAGAGGAAGAGGAGGAGGAAAACAATGGTAAAAATAGGAACTTGGAACGTAAGGACCATGATGAGGGCCGGGAAGCTTGAAAATATTAAGCAGGAAATGGAAAAAGGAAAAATAGATGCTTTGGGATTGTGCGAGGTTAGATGGAAGGATAGCGGGGACTATTGGAGTGATAACTACAGGGTGATCTATAGTGGGGGAGATGAGAGTCAAAGGGGGGTAGGCATGGTACTGAACACAAAGTTGGGACTGAGGGTGGTAAACATTGAACAGGTGAACGATAGGATACTAGTGGTAGAAATAAAAGCACGCCCGACGAATTTCGTACTGGTCCAGGTATACATGCCTACGAGCAACCATAGGGAGGAAGAGGTGGAAGAGGTGTACGAGCAAGTAGAAGAAATAATTAGAGAAGTGCCGGGGAAGAAAAACCTAATAGTGATGGGTGACTGGAATGCAGTGGTGGGAGAAGGGAGGGACGGATTAGAAGTAGGAGGGTTTGGGCTAGGAAGAAGAAATGATCGCGGGGAAAAGGCAGTTGAATTTTGTAGAAGAAATAAATTAGTAGTGACAAACACTTGGTTTAAACATCACCCCAGGCGTAGGTACACATGGAAAATGCCGGGTGACACTGGGAGATACCAAATTGATTATATAATGGTGAGGCAGAGATTTAGGAACAGTGTAAAAAACTGTCGAAGCTATCCAGGGGCGGATGCGGACTCGGATCATAACTTGGTGATGATGAAGTGTGAAGTTAGATTCAAAAGGCTTTGTAAAGGTAGGAAGATAAAGAGGTGGAACCTTGAAGCATTGAAAGGGTTGAAAAAGAGGGAATACCAAGAGCTAGTAGAAAAGAACATAGGTGAAGAGAAGCGGATGGGAACCATAGAGAAGAGATGGGAGGTTATAAAAACAGGCATCGCAAGAGCGGCAGAGAAAACAATAGGAACGGTGGAAAAGAAGAGAGTTAAGAAGCAGTGGGTTACAGAAGAAATGATAAAGAAAATGGAGGAGAGAAGGATATGGAAAAACGTGAACACCGACGTAGGGAAGAGGAAGTACAAGGAATTGAATAATAAACTCAGGCGAGTGACCAATCGGGCAAAATAAAACTGGTGGAAGGGACAATGTGAGCAAATGGAAAAGATGCAGGAGGAGGGGGAAGTGGGCGCTTTGTACGCCAAGGTGAAAATGTTATCGGGTGGTAAGAGAGGTCAAGCGATACCAAAGGTTAAGGACAAAACAGGAAAGATATTAATCAAACAGGAAGATATCCAAGAAAGGTGGAGAGAATACGTAGAGGAGCTATATGACAGCGAGAATAGACCCCTTAGCCTAGATCTAGAGGACGAAGGAACAATAGATAAAGATAACCTCGGACCAGAGTTACTTGAGAGTGAAATAGAGAGGGCACTAAGAGAGATGAAGGGTAGAAAAGCCGTGGGAACCGATAACCTACCTTCGGAGCTACTGAAGAATCTAGGTAGTAGGGGGAGAAAATCGTTTTTCGAACTTATTCGCAGGATCTACGAGGAAGGAGTATGGCCAGAGGATTTCGTGAAAACAGTATTAATACCTATCCCGAAGAAGAAGAAAGCGTCAGAATGCGAGGAGTATAGAACAATCAGTTTAATTTCGCACGCAGCAAAAGTGTTGCTTAGAATACTAAATAGAAGGTTGGAGAACAGAGCAAAGTGCTATTTAGGCGATGACCAATTTGGGTTTAGGAAGGGGAGGGGAACCAGAGATGCGATTGCGGTAATGAGGACACTTATAGATAGAAACATAGAGCATAATCAGGATGTTTTCGCTTGTTTTGTAGATTTCGAAAAGGCGTTTGACAGAGTAAACTGGGAGAAACTAATGCAGATACTGGGGAAAATAGGAATAGATTGGCGTGATAGGAGACTCATCCGAAACTTATATATGGGGCAGAGGGCTCATGTAAGGGTAGCGGATGGTGAATCAGGGTGGGCAGTTATAGGTCGCGGGGTGCGGCAAGGGTGCCCGTTGTCGCCTTTACTTTTTAACATCTATGCTGAGGAAATGGTGAGAGAGGCATGGGATGAGCTAGACGTGGGAATGAAAGTAGGAGGCCAGTGGATAAAGTCGGTTAGATTCGCAGACGACCAGGCGTTGGTGAGTCGGTCATCGAAAGGACTTCAAACTTTAGTAGATGCACTGGAAAAGCAGTGTGAGAAATACGGAATGAAGATAAATAATAGGAAAACAAAAGTAATGAGATTCTCTAGGACAAAGAAAGCGAAGCTGGTGATAAGAGTAGGAAGTCACAAACTGGAGCAAGTTGAACAATTTAATTACTTGGGTAGTACGCTAGAAGAAAGAGGACATAGTAGCAAAGACATTAGGAGGAGAATAGCGCTAGCGATGGAAGCGTTCAATAATAGAAGGGAGCTGATGACGGGGACCTTAAGTAAGGATGTAAAAAAGAGGCTAGTAAAGAGCTTGATATGGAGTGTGGCGTTGTATGGGGCGGAAACGTGGACCTTGAGAAAGGAAGACGAAAATAGGCTGAAGGCTTTTGAGATGTGGGTGTGGAGGAGGATGGAGAAGGTGCGTTGGACGGAAAGGAAGACAAATGAGGAAGTGCTTGACATGGTGGGCGAGGAGAGGAAACTTATAGATGAGATTAGGGGAAGGCAGGGTAGGTGGCTGGAAGGGGTAATGAGGGACAATGGTTTGCTGAAGGTCGTGATAGAGGGAAGGATGTTGGGTAAGCGGGGAAGGGGAAGGAAGAGAATCGGTTTTATGGACGGGATGAAGAAAGGTAGGACTTATGCTGAGGTGAAGGAAGAAATACAAGAGGTAGAAAGGGCACAGCACGTGTAAGAGCTCGCTGGACATTCTCTGACTTTCATTTCAACCTACCTCTAACCGGTAGATTACTGTAATGAATGAATGAACCACTTAAGTCTCTAACTTGACTCATTTTTTCATGCCATACAGTGAAATCGCCTTCACAATAGAAGGGTTTTTGCGATTCTGTAAAAATTACTTCGGTGAGTAATTGATTAATTTTTTTAAATAGTTGAGAAAGCATACAGACTACACACCGTTAGTTTTTTGAAGAAATCTAGGTTTTAGAAGATTCTATTTTTTCAATATTCTCCCTCTGGAGCGCACAGCCGTAATCTGTCCCATGTAAAACACCTAATATTTTTAGGCAAATTGCTCGAAAAGTAGTTCAGCAAAGGGGTTAATACTTTGATATCATTGGAAATATGGGAAATGTTTCTTTAGAAATACGTCAAATTCATCAAATTCTAGGTGGATGAAATATTGCTCAGACTACCTTAAAGGGGCTGGAAGATTTCCATTCCTTCTAGTGAGATGATCACTTCGCAATGCAACAGCGCGATTACTTTCCATTCGCTTCAGACCCTGCGTACTAGGCAGCGTACTTCAAAACAGATCGGGAGCAGAGTTGATGTGCGATCATCGACAAAAGAAGTGCGATAATCGCATCCGTGATTGTTGATTACGTGATAATTTTCCGTAAAGGCGTCAAACGTGAATATTCTAATGTTTTCAATTACCTACTCTGTGGTAAAAAGCTTACGTTTTTACATAATTATTTTGAATGAATTCGATAACTATGCTCAAAAATATCTGCCAAGACCTTTTCGTACCCACAGAATTCAACTGGCCATTATAGATCTCATAAGACTATTGATTACATATGTACCTTTTCCGCAACCGGCCATGAGAATAGGTGGCTAAGTTGGTTCTGATCATTACATGGGGGCTGGAGGATGACTGAATAATAATTCAGTGCTGGCGTTAGTGTCTGTTCTTCTGGTTGGAAAAGGGCTTTCAAAGTTAAATACTTTGAAGCCAATAAGTTTCAAAAACATTTGGTCCTAGAACCACAGCCGTTTTTTGTTATTTCAAAATGTCACACGCTAATCATCAAAAGGTTCTTCTGTTAGGCTAGTGGATGCGGCCTTATTTCAAAAAAGAAACTTAGATCAAAGCAAAAGGCCAAGGCAATAGCGTTGGTAGCCCATACACGGAAAAATAAGCTCGTGTTAATAATGTATCAGAATCGGGGGGGGGGTGGGGTGGGGGGCGGAGGATGATGCATTAGACATAAGGGTATGGGCCACTGTACTCATGTTTCACAGAAAATAGCATTTTGCGTTTGAAATTCTAAATAAATAACATTGTGATGAATAAATTTAAAAAGATATTTAGGGAAAATGACATACTTATTATTGATAATTAACCATGAACAAAAGAATAAGCATGTACCTTCATGGTGATTTTCAAATTCAGGAAAGAAACTTACACCACTGTTTCTCGGCCCCCCAAGTGCTAGAGTATGAGTGTACCTAGGCCTCGGGATTTTAAGTATAGCTACACAGCCCCGCCTATGTGTTTCAAATTTTTAACGTCCCGTCCGACAGACGGAAAACTGCTCTTCAACTACTCTTCACATCTCACCCTCGTAGTGATAGAGGTTACAAATTGAATTCACCAACACTGCCGGGATTCGAACATGAGTCCCTTTGGGACGGGAGGAAAACACTCTAGGCACCACACTAATCCCATTTACTTGGTGAGGGGTTAACCTCAATTTTTAACAAATACGTTCCATAACTGATTATTTTTTACACTTAAGGCGAAGCTCATCATTGGAATTCTTCAACCCGATAATTGGTTTGCTGCAGCTGTCCACCCCACCCTCCTCTCAGCTGACCACTTCATCCCTACATAATTATTCATTTTGACGTCCTTCATAATTTGCCTGATGTATTTCTTTCTCAGGTCTTCCTCTGAAATCGTTCCCATACTTTCCTCTTTCCAATGTTGTTTTCAATAGCCTGTTGTGTCACAAAATGTTTCCAGTAAGTTTGTGATTTCTTCGCAGAGTTTTAATAACACCACTTTTCTCTCCAACTTTTCGTAGGAATTCTTCGCTATTGATTCTCTCCGTCCATTTCATCCTCAGCATTCCTTGATAGCAACACATCTCCATCGCTTCCAATCTCTTTTCCTCTGCAGCTGCAATGGCTCAGGCTCTACTCTCAAATAAGAGCAATCTCCAAATATGTATTTAAAAAACGTGCAACCTTACCTCCAGGCTTGCTTTACTAGCCTAACCGGCGAAAGGAATAGTCAAACGCGGAGCTACTGGCCATTTTCCGAGTTGAAATGGGAACATGTAACGGATCGATGTGTTTATTACTGGAGCATTTAGCACCTTGGGATCGAATAATATTGCCGGACGAAAAAGCTACTGCGCGTATGCATCTTGTCGAATTCCTGCGTAGTCTCTTCCGAATGTGAGTATTGGAACGGATTGACGTGTGCCGGAGTTTGTCAACCGCTGGCGAGGCAGTTTCTTTTTCCCGAGTTCTCGAGATTTACGACTGTATTTTCCTGCGTCTCCCTCCTTGAGTCTGCCAGGGTTAACTTCGAAAGGGCACTTGTGACCTCGCCGAAGTTTTACGGCTAAGTTGAAAACTTCTGGCCGCGTATCGGGAAGAAAAATGGTGCAGACCTCCAGGTTGGCCCCGCAGTGATTAATTCGTTCTTAAAAACAGACCAACGCACCCCATAAGGTACATGCGACGTTTAGTTGTTATTTTTACGCTATTTCATCACGACTGTAAGTATTTACACTCAAAGAGAGCCGACGTGAGGTACTCGTTTCCGTATGCTCGTAGTTCACTTTAACAATCGTCCATTACGACCTCCGCAATACTTTATCTTGAAAAAAATTTTGCCAGTAAGTTACAATTTTGGTTGGTTTTAATCTAATCGGAGCACCTTTTATTGATCACATATTTCAGATATAAATTTTCGATGCCCTATTTATTATGATTCATGTGATATTTATCACTCATAACAACTTAAAATAGATGGAGAAATTGCTGATTTTTCAAGTCTGCTGGGAAATGAAAATGAAATTCTTAGAAATGGCCACAAGAAAAACCAACATTCAGCTCCAAATCTGCATTCGTAACTAGCTGTGGCAGATTTAAATTTGGGCAGACTGGGCGGCCTCCCAGGGTCCATGAATCCTAAAGGGTACGCAGAATCCCAAGCCAAGATATTAATTTATCATTCGATATTTGATTTGCATAATAGTTTTTTATTGAACAAATCTTAATTGTTATCAACTCTCCCGCACAACCTTCATACGCAGAATCACAGCGTTTGCCGTGCGCACAAAGGATCTCGTGCTATGTGCATGTAATTTTTTTACGTGGTCAAATAAATAATCTTGAATCAAGTACTGCTATTTTTACAATTACTATTGTTTTTTATTAAATAATTAATTATTATTTATGCTATAGTACATAATTATTTATGATTATAAAATGCCTTGCTTTATTACAAATTTAAACTTCAAAAGTGATCGTTAAATCCATGCATTGTTATGGATATTACAAATGGTATTGGTAAATTTATAAAGTCAATGATAAAGGGCTCTTTTTAGTTACACCGCCCCGGGACCCCCAAACACCGAAATCCGCCACTGATGACCAAGTACGGCTTATGTGATGCTGTTTGATTCAGCCTCGCGTGATGTGGTTTCTTAGAAATTTTCATTTCCCTTGCGTCACCATCCTTCAGGCACATTATTTTGTTCACTTGCATCTGAATTAATTCTGGTGCTAAGAAAAATTTATTTGTTAAAGTTTAAGTGTCCTTTAAATGTTAGAACATCTATTTATTTTTCTTTTGTGATCTCAAGACAATAATATGGTGTTACTTGTTGGGGTGGCACGTATCGTTCCGATATTCAGCCTTTACGTGTAATCCAAAATAAAATTATACGTACCATTCTTTGAACAGGTAGTAAGGATACCTCCTTTCCTTTATATATCAATTTAAATATTTTAACTCTCAGACATTTATTTATTTACCAGGTACTCACAGTATTTTATAGTAGAGGAGGTCAAAGTAATAAACCGTGCCTACATAAAACAAGGCTAAGAAATAACACCAATATTAGAGTTCCGAGGCCCAATGTTGAAGCATACAAAGATTCATATATTTATATTGCACCGAAATTATTTATTAACTTGCCTAGAGAAATATTTCTGTACACAGTGAATCCAGGTTTCTTAGTCGTCTAAGAAAATGGTTATTTACACAAATAGATATAGACAATATTCTATAATATTAAAGTACCTACCATCATAGCATGTCATTGATATCACTACGTAATATTTATTCATTATTTCCTAAATTGTTACTTGTTTTGTACTGTTCTATTGTTAAATCCATAAAGTCAATGTATTTCAATTTATGTTATATTGAGCATACTATTGTGTCAATTGCAATGCCTATAAATATATTTATATGTTGTTGAATAGACTTCTGCTGAACACAGCATAATCAATGGATGGCAACCCCAATATTGGTCTTTTTTCTGGGGTGCCTAATTTCATCAATAACATTGTTTTATGGGTTATATTTTACAATTTGGTGTGTGGTATAAATTGTTATTGTTATTATCTTTCGAAATTTTCCACGAGAATTGGGAAGCCGGAGTAAAGCTCGTGGTCGTTGAATTGGTTCGGCCAGCTAAAGGTCCATGGATCGATTCTCGGTCAATTTTTCTTCACCGTGACTATTTCCACGAAATGGAGAACACATATTAATTCTTGGTTCGACTTTAGCAGTTCATCCGACGCCGGCCAAAAAAATAATACCGCGCTGAAAAAGTTTATTCTTTTCTGGAATACTGCGTGAATCTCAGATATTCCCAATGCTTCGGTCTGCTATCCACTTTGCAAATATCGACCGTAGGAATCGCCTACGATAATTGGGTCGCAATGATAGGATCTCCACTCCAAGCGCAATTCCACCAGCGAGGAAAGCAAGGCACACTTGTCATTCCGATAGCTGCACCCCAATGGAATCAATAGGTGGACGGATATCCAATCAAGCCATTCACGCAACTTCAGCTTCCCGACAGAAATAACATTCGATCAGCTAAGCGAAACCTCATCTTTAAAAATGCAATTTCTAGCTATTCCCAGGCAACTGTAGTATCCGCTCCATGAGAGAGAAAATGGATGACGGACTCTGATACAGGGAAAAATTTGGCTCATGAGAAGTCGCTCCGATCTGATAATTCTTCGAGAACGAAAATAGTTTTTCCCATTATTATTCCATATTAGTAATCCACTCAATTAATTATTCTAAAATAAAAGTTATATTACTTTTAATAGATAATTATTACTAATTGTGCTGATTCAGAACTACACAGCGAGTTTTCAGCTTGCCTATGCTGTTAAGAAGGTTTGGTTCTGAAAAGAGAAAAATACCTTATGAGAGGTCAAATAGAGCGTTCCCTAAGAAAACGCCGAAAAACCGGTACTTTTTTGTTGTTATCGCGACTAAGAATTGGAGATTCGCTGTAAAAATTGACAGTAAGTATGGTCTAACGCAAAATAAAATGAACTTAAATTTCATGTAGGTAATTTCCACTCGTGTACGTATTGTGATTCATTTTTAATCGGTGCTCAAACTCGAGTCTACATCATTTTTGCACCGACAGTTGGCGGAAATTTTCCGGATGTCGCCCCATGGCAACGACTACACCAGCTAGTCTTTCTTTGAAGTATACCTAAAAGAGGAATAGTGGCCCCCATACCCGAAAATCGAAGTTCTCACGTGTGTCACTGCAGAAAGTCACGTATTGTTCTCGTTAAACAATGCTCATTTATACACCGCAAGTGAATGGTCGACCTACTGCAGCTAGCTTTCACGAAGGTATTTCAAAAAGTGTTCAATAAAATCAGTGCCCATGGGGCATTCATGCCAGCAAAGAACTGGTAACATACAAATAGATGATAAGTGCCTGTGTTTCGATCAAATTCACTTTTTTTCTTGTTAATTCGGTAGAATGAAGAGTAATCTTTTGCCGCTAACTTAGTGTTTCTTAGGACTACAATAAAGAATGAATGACTGTATTGCAAAGGAGAAAATGGACGGAAGGAAAAATTAGAGTAGGAAAAACTATTATTATGATAAATCTCCAGTTGATGACACCAAGTGGCTCCAAGGTATATACCGATATTCGGAACTACCGGGTAATATTTTTTTGAAGTGTAAACTTCTTTTGTCCCGTTGGGCACTTTTGGCATGGGGGAAAAACAGCAAACTCGCGTCACGTATCGTAAGATTCTTCTTTCCGGTGCCCCGCTTTGCAAGCCGAATGTAAACTTATGAGAACGCTCGCTCTTTAACAGAGTAAGGTTGCGTAGTGGTTAGAGTCGTCGTCACACGTACCGAAGATCCGAAGGGTAATGGAATAGGAGAGCATTGCGCGCTCCTGTGTCACGGAGGGGACAGGGTCCACGAAAAGGACTTTTTCTTTTCTGCCTCCGTTGCATAACCCTCTGGTTACCCACCAACCACCTGGCTGAGAGTGAAGAGGAAGAAAAGGCTGTTACGAATTCATAAGTCTTGCCTATGAGTATAATGACATGGAAATATACATAATCAAGGGGGCCCAGGGTGCACGTCTTCGGAGGGCGCCCTAGGGCAGCTTCTGGGTGGGTCACAATATGAAGATGGGGGGAGGGTTGAAGAATGGGCAAGGGGACATTGAGTGCGAGATGGTGACATAATCTTGGAATTTTAATTTTTTTAAATGTACTTTTCCTCTCCTCTCATTGCTTCCAAGGTAGTGGAGGCCCTAATAGAGGAAGTTGACTGGGGACAAAACAAAGGCTGTTCTCAATTACAACCAGCAGGCGAAAGTGTAGCTAGTACAGCTGGAATATGGCCATGTCATGAAAACATTAGTGCACTTAATGTACCAGATACACTCTCTCATAGTTCAGGTGTAATACCACATGAGGTGGCGCTATATCTCAAACAGAATATTCTAGGGAGGAAACATGACCCCCTGAAGTTTTGGGAGGAAAATAAATTTGTATTTTATTTTCGAATTTTTAAAACGTATAATTTTAAAAATTTTTTCCATCTAGAGTCGCCTCTGAACGCACTGTGTCCTTCCGTAGTAACACCATCAATGATGAAAAGACACGGTTGTTTTCAAAACGGAGCAATCAGCTTTTTCTAGGAATCCCAAGTTATGAATATTGAGGAATGTTCTGCAGTCTTTATTTTATGTAGAAATATTATTGGAAAACTATTTAATTGTTTTGAAAACTTTTAGCTTTTAAGGGTAGCATTAGTATTTATTACTGTAATAGCGATATACTTATAAGGTAAATTTATTTATTTGAAATTTATGAAAAAAATGAAACTTGATTTCTATAAGTTAATTATAGACTTTTCCCGTCATTCAGAAAGTTTTGCAGATTACTGTATGCTTTGAGCCGACTTTTAGGGTATGATATAAAGACATAATTTGATTTACTTGATTACGTTGTGGGAGTAAAAAAAATCTCAAAAGTGTACCAATATTCCGAAGCCAAGAGCTATTCTGCTGCTGGATCGGGAACCTAAGCAATGATGGCGAAATACTGATTAGGTACATGTGCAAACTTATGAGGTATAACACGCTGGATTTACAGAGTTGGTAACTGTGCTTGAGACTTAAAAATGAATTTATACACGCAGAGAAGCAACGTAGACGTTTTTGCACACAGAGAAGCTGAAAGATGTCAGCAATACCCCTTTACATTTGAGAAAACGGTGAATTGAAGGTGAAAGGTGAATTAAAAGACTTTTCGCTGATTACGAAATAGTAAAATGACTTTACATTCGCAACATGAATTAAGCAAAGCCAGAAACGAAACTATAACCTGACTAATAACCGTTTCATAGGTGATAAATAATTATCAAATTACACCGAGTCTTAGCTACACAGAAATGAAAAACTTCGCGATCTTATTCCATGTATTTTCACATTATTTTAATGAGAAATAGATAGTTTTAACAAACTTGGAGCTCGTGATAGGTTTTCATCATAATTTGCTAAACACTACGGATAATTCTACTATAACTGTCACTGATTTACAGTACTGCATTCCTTGTAATTAATCAGTCATGAAACTTAGCATCAATAATTCTTGAATTGGATGACAAGAGCAAGCAGATACAAAATTATCCATGGTTTTATCAAACGCGACGATGTCCATCGATCAGGGAGATGCTAAGAGACGTGTCGTTGTTATATTTAACATAGAGCACACCAACGTTCAAGATGGAAAATTATGTGCTTCTATCGTATGTGGTTTTAAATTATTATATAAGGAACTATTCAAACTACCTTGAATATATGTTAGGTGTTCTCGGGATTCACACCGGGTAAGGTAATTGGCTGCTGCCAACGTTTCGTCTTCTGTCATCATCAGGGCAATGATGCCAGAGGCCCAAGTGTCCAACTTTATGTACCAGTCTTGCGGGTCAGGACCTCGCTTATATACCTATGCTCGAGGTCAAGTCGACTTTCATTGGCTATTGTTGAACTTTATTTTTTATGTTATTATTTTTCGTAGTAACGGTTTTCATTCCATGCTATGAGCGTACCCGGAGTCGCGATTAAGGATGTTCTTTTCCAGCCTGATTTCCATGGCTTCTTTCATTAGTCACAATAAGCATTGGCTTTGGTGACGAGTTGGGCGTCAACAAAGGAGATGGTGTGTTCTTCGGATAGGCTGGGTTCATAAAGTTCAACAAGAGCCAATCAGAGCCAACATTTGTTATGCGCCGGGAAAACCACAGATCTAATACACTTTGAATATGTTATTCATGTGAAACTAAGGTATTATGTAAGCTCGTCAGAAAGTTATCCGCGGTAATTCACATATTAACTACCACTAAATGTTAATTTAAATATTTGGTGATGACCTTTGCATGGTAATCTAATGTACTTTTACTGCTTGCACCATTTTAAGGAAATACCGCACAAATAAGATATTATTTACGTTTATTTGCAGAAAATTTATACAAATAAACAGTCTAAAATACCGGTTTTACCGATAATATTGCGTAGGTATTACCGTTCTGGTACAATCAGTGATTTAAAACACTCGTTGGTTAAATACTAGTACTTTTTTAGGAAGTGCCAATGCCTAGTGCCTACTAAGGAACACTGCCGAATGTTCTACTCTCAAACATCATAGATGGAGCTTCCAAAGACACGATCGACGAAGGTAGAGGGGAACTCGGGCTGTAGTGGGATATGTAGCTAAAACTGCATTTTTAATAATAAATTAGGAAGAGAAAAGGTCATTCTTTTGGCACCAATGTAAATTTTATAATCTATTAATCAACGCATTTTGCAGTGAAATGCAAAAATTGTTATAAGTTTTTTTCGAAGTGTTTTCATTTACTCGATCCTGCCCAATTGATGTGGCGGATCGGAATAATTTCATTTTAACGGAAAATAAAACCAGAAAATAGAAAACGGTCATCTAAAAGACAATGTTCAATGTTCCTATAATAGGTAGCGGCCACGTCATATTCAATGTTTATGGCAGCCCTATAGCGAGCCCACTTCAGACCTCTTCCAGACACACTTCCAGACCTCTTTAGACACACCCTGACTTCATTTGACGCAGATAAATATCTCCACTTTATAGCCATTCAGCATCATCTTCCTTTTCACGATTCTCATTGCGTTTTTCTAATATTCTCTTTGATTCTGGAGGATTCCGGTAATGTTCTATTTTGTTCAGTTTTACTAAAGGGTGAATAAGAGATCCTCCACTCCCAATTCCGTTCGACCCACGTTTACAAGTTAGGCCATAATTTTTTCCGGGTTCCAAAAACCAAATAGTATTATAAAAATACATCTAAATAAATAAATTAGATTAATGTACATAGCATACAAAATATTATGTTTAACAGTAATTGAATTACCTTGGGGAAAAGTATATAAAAACTTAAAATTACACTCACGAAGGCTTATAGAATTCTCATTCCCGTAACACCTTTCAAACTAAACCAAAACGTTAACCTCAAACTAATTTTAACTAATCAAAATATTTTAGCCTCTTTCCGCAAATTTCCGGTACCACCCAAAACCAAATAACGCCATCTCTTGGTACCTACGTTTTCCCGTTCCATCATTTAGTTACCTTGCCTAAAAATAAACGAAACGGAAGAAAGAAGCAATTTATTTCCAATAGGAAATCGATTTTAAATCAAAATTCTCCTTTCAGACATTTCCATTTGATTATTATTTTACCAGAAGATGGCCTTTACAAATGATTTTCAATCGTTTCTTCAATTAAGTTTACCTCCTACGTTGACATATTTCAATCTCAATGAATCAGTTTCATCAGTTAGTAATTACGAATTGAAACAGCTCACCAAAATTGCTTTGCTAAATCACCTTGCTAGGTGCAGGTGAGTCATTTTCTCAATTGATCTTTTTATATTCAACTAATATTCATCATTTATCTCTGTCTACACATTGAGTCAATTATGCATGCTGCGTCAAACTGAATGGTATTCCCTCTGACTACAACGATAGAATATAAAAGCCTTGTATAAAGAAACTTCCTAGAATAATATAAAACAAAAAAGCCTTTTTGAAAAGCTTTGACGCATTAAAACAAGGTTAAATACATGAAATCTCCATGAATCTTTTGTCTCTATTATTTCAAGTGATACTACAAAAAACTGCTATTTGAGTCACTCCATTAATTGTTCACTTAACTAAATATATAAGTATACATTAATAGCGCAACTTTCTATTTATCAGAAAAAGCTATGATGTAAATTGATGGAAAGTCAGATTGAATCAGTCGAATATGTTTAAATATTTTACTGATTTAATCATAAAAATCCAATGTTTGTAAAAATCCAGTTAGCAGTAATTTTTAAAACTATTTTCAAAGGTGTATAACACTCATTTTCCTGGTAGATATTACAGAATTATTTTTTAATTCCATATCCGATGGAATGAGAGTAGATGACAACAAGTCGATCACGCCCAACTTAGCCCCTCAAACTTGAAGCTAAGTAAAAATTCTAATTTTCATTGAGTGAATGCTCGATTTTCATGCGGAATTCGGAAACTCACGGTTGTAATTGGGTTTCCGAGAGTCGCCGATCTATCGAGGAGCCGCTCTTAAAAATTCCCTTGGATTCTACATTTGGGTTTGAGAAACTTTTGAGTTTATTTTTTGCTACTCTACAAATTAAGAAGTCGAACTTTAGATTCCTCTGCAGTGCAATGTCACAGATTACCTGAAATTTAATATCATAGATGCATCTGCATTGCAATATCAATGACAAACTAAACTCTTAAGACAGGAGTGGGTCAGGTAGGTGCCGTACTAGCTTCCCATCCAGAGCTTCGTCGTTCGAATCCTTGTTTAGGTGGAAATTTTTAAGAGGAATTCCGATCCTTATTTGGCTGCCATGTGGAAAGCACTTTAAATATAGCACTCCATTCGTACCGCCGTATGGGAAGTTAAACCGAGGTCCCCTTGACGCCTTTCGTTTAGGTGGTAGGGAAAATTTTTGCTTGGGTACAGATATACGAGAAACCTTGCATGCGCATTGTCATTAGTGATATCAATAGATAAAAGTGAAAAGATTTTTATTAAACCGATTTCGTTTTTTTTCGCAAATCAATGCTATTTCAACACGTATCCTCATGTCACATGACATAAATAACCTAATAATTCGATTACATTTATAAATATTTTCTTCTAAACGAGAAATAATATTTTTTATAATATTATAATTGTGGCTAACAAATATCAAGGTGTCACGCCGAGTTCAATTTTCGAATAAAACATATTTCAACATAATTTCGTCTAAATGTCGAATGCCGCACCAAAAACGACATGATATGCTTAATTAAGGAAAAACATTTAAAATATAGGTACTTCCTCTTTCATTTCCATTAATGCCTGTATAGTTAGTTCCAGCGCATAAACAGATGCACGTACGTTGAATATAGTCCAATATTTTTTCAACTCACTTAAATAACACAGGTCTACAGTAGTTTTGGTGACAAAGTTTTGAGAGCTGATTTTAAGTATATTTGGGGTGCTGAATCCAAATATGGTTTTAGTTTTCCCCTATCAGCTCTAGTTTTCAAGATAATTTAATTGATATGGCAGTGCTTACGCAGTAAAGCATAAATATACTGATATGGATATATTATATTGAAATAAAAACACAGAACTATTAAAGATATATAATTACAAAGCTATTTAACTAAGTCAAACCAAAATAAAACCTTATAGTACAGCTAAACATATAAAGAATTATTTTTGAGAAAACAAAACTCACTGAATATCAAAATATGTAACACATTACTTTACTCAACGCAACGGAAGATTCTTTTGCGCGATTTTCTTAAGTGAACTGTCAAACAGTCTCGTTTCAAACTTCAGCAGTAATCTGCCATCATATGGGTATCCCATCTTCCTTGGTAGCGGTCCTCCATCGTTTTGATATCTTGGTGAAATCTTTTACCTTGTTCTTCACTTGTGTCACCTAAATTTTCAGGAAAGCAGTCCAAGTGGCTGTGTAGATAGTGGACTTTGATGCTCATATTACATCCAATTGTTTGGAAGTTATTCAGCATATGGTTTACCAGCTCAACATAGTTTTCACTTTTGTGATTTCCAAGATTTCCAAGGGAAAGAAAATTTTTCATTATATCAACAAATGAAAGCCAAGCTTTTTTTTCGATCTCATTCATTGACTCTACAAAAACTGAATCTTTTGTATGTAGTCTTATCTGTGGTCCATCAAAGATTCCAGCTTTAAGCTTTTCCGTACTTACCTGGGGCAGCTTTCTTCCTATGTAGGCAAAGCATGGTCCATTAGCATCAAGGGCCTTAACAAATTGCTTCATTAGGCCTAGCTTGATATGCAGGGGTGGTAAGATGATTTTCTCCAGTTCAACTAAAGACTAGGAAACAATGTTTTTGCCCAACTACCAAGCTTACTCTCTTAGGCCACTCTTTTTTATCCAGTGGTTTTTTCGGTCCCTGCTGTCCCAGAGGCACAAGAAACAAGGACATTTTGTATAGCCGCTTTGCTGCCCAAGAAGAAAGTTTACCATTTTTAAGTCTACGCAAATCACCCAGCGATGTTGTTGGTATTTTATCTTCTGTAAGACCAAAGCTATTGTATTATACTCTTCTTTCATTACAGTTGAATGAGCAATCGGTATTGAGGCAAATTTTTTACCATTGTGAAGTAGAACACATTTTAAACTACGCTTGGAGCTATCAATAAACAAACGCCAATCTTTGGCATCGTAGTGTGGAACTCCCAATTTTTCCAAGAGCCCCTTAACGTCTAAACAGAAAGTAAGGTTGTCTTCTTGATTAAAGAATGGTAGGATATCCTTTTTACCTTGTTCGAAATAAATTAATTTTTGTACCTTGTTCCAGTAAATTCTTTTCATTTAATCTTGAAGCCAGTAGCTCCGATGCTTCCTTCGATAACTTTAAATCTCTAACGAGGTTGCTTAGTTCCTCTTAATTAAACAGTTGTGGATTTGTTGATACCCCCTTGTAATCACTGTCACTGTCATTATTCGAGTCAGAAATATGTTCAAAAAGGTCTCGTCCATCCTCGCAAATCTCAGGTAAAT
This sequence comes from Pyrrhosoma nymphula, assembly GCA_963573305.1. NCBI lineage: Eukaryota > Metazoa > Arthropoda > Insecta > Odonata > Coenagrionidae > Pyrrhosoma > Pyrrhosoma nymphula. Next base: position 109,663,252 of record OY754332.1, read on the forward strand.
TTTGAAATACATATTGGGATTGATATTTCCTCTGAGTGGGGTACTGGGCGTCTAGCTGGTGGCAAATCAGGGTATGACCACTTTTGGCGATTGTTTCGATTGATCCCTGAAACATGATAACCAGGCAAAAATAACAGTCATCAACGTGGTTTGTGGGTTCTCTCCATACCATTGGCACGCCAAACTTAATACTTTTTCTTTTTCCCGTGGTCCACTGCCGTAAGTGTTCTGTACATGTTTTACACACAATATGAGGTGCCCATGTTTTATCTTGATCACCAAGACGAACACCAAAATATCCAAGATATGCACGTTTCACTAAGTCTGTAATGCTTTTCCTATTTTCTTTTAACGTATACTCTCCATAAACGTAGCAAAACACATCAGGATGATTAACACAGCTTCTACGACTTGAACCACTCATATTTGCATGTTGAACTTCAGAATAAACTAAGAAAAGATTTGATTCAACACGTTGTTTGATAAGACTCACAGAATTTGAGGTTATGTTCACCTGTTATGAATGGCTAAACAGAACTGCAGCTAAAACAAAGGCTACAAAGTCAGCAGTAAACATGAATGCGTTTTCCATCTAGTGGATACTTTTTGAACTAATTTTACTAACTGGGCTAGTTACCGAATGATAGCAACACTAATATTGAAAGTATATTAAAGAAGTAAGGATTTTAGTTGTATTTTTTTCGGTTTATTATTAGGTAGAGGCTGAATGGGACTACTAAAGTATTAAATACCTTATTTTAAAAGTTTTAAACTGCTTTATTCGGTGGTATTTGCTTATAAAATATTAATATAATGACATTTATTGATAGTTTCTTGCATAAACAAGGAATAATACGGAGGAAATGATAAGATTAGTCAGGAAGTAGTTTATTTGATAATTTATATTACTGTGAATAATCCATTCCTCAATATATGAAATATTAAAAGAACTAATTTCGTGACATATCTATAAAAGTAGAGCTGATACCTAAAAACGGATTTTATATTTGGATTCAGTGACAGAAATATAGTAAAAATCAGCTCAAAAATTAACGGCACCAAAAAAATATTTTTTTTCTGTAGGCCTGTGTAATTATTAAAATGTGTACTCAATGACCCACGATTACCGCTCCAGCCACCTCAATAGCAGGCTAATGCCGGCGTTAGGTTATTACCCACCCTTCCTTCATTGCTCAACGAGCCTTCCCTTACTTACCTACACACGTCTCCTAAATGACGCAAATTACCTCAGTTGTCGGTCACCTCCCGAAGTAACCTACCAAACAACTCTAAACAGCAATAAGTAGACAATAAGTCAAGACATCCCCAAGGAACTCGGATCCCCAAGGAACTCGGAACTCAGTGCCAAGGAACTCGGACCAACTGCGCTAGATTGCACAGCCTTACCGAAGCCTTTTGTGTATGAATAAGAAGATGGTGCCCTTTTAAATACAATGGAAAGAAGAAAAAGCTAAAATTTGCCCATAGGAGGAGAAGAATTCCTTCATTGTTATGCACAAAAATAACCACCCGTGGAAATAGTGGGATGAAAATCCCCCATAAATATCTTACAGTAATCGTAAATGAAAAGGAAAACTTTGTTATATTCCACCAATTTATTCTCAGGTACAACTAGTTTCGACGCAGCGGCGTCATATTCAGGTACAAAGAGTAACAGCAAAAATATGATCTTTATATACCATCCAAGGAGGCGTTGGGGTGCAAAAATATGATCTTTATATACCATCCAGGGGCACCCCAACGCCTCCCTGGATGGTATATAAAGATCATATTTTTGCTGTTACTCCTTGTACCTGAAGATGACGCCGCTGCGTCGAAACTAGTTGTACCTGAGAATAAATTGGTGGAATATAACAAAGTTTTCCTTTTCATTTACGATAAAATGAACTTCCACAAGGTTGAGCCTGAGACGATGGAGATAATCTTACAGTAATTTTCACATTAACCACTGAATCAAAACCATGAAGGACTTACTTACTCAAAGTTCCCATTTTAAGTCCATGCCGCGGTTTTTAAAGAAATTAAGATTTCTGTCGCTGAAATTGTGAATAAAATTAACAATTTTGGTGCCAAAATGCAATTTTGAGATAAATGCGAAAAGCGAAGAAAATCCTAATGTGAGAATTGAATATTTTAGTCATTCAGCCATCTAACAGAGAAATCTTAAACGCAATATATTGAGTGTGAGTACTTTAAAAAAAAACAAAAAAAGAAACCCCCTGAACCGAGCTCAATTATTTTGTTATTGGAGTAAAAGTTAACAGATGTGGGTTTAAAAAACAACCACTTTGAATTGTTATTCGTGGTATTTACTATATTCTCGTTTGGTTTCATATTATTTCAGCCATCCAATAGTGATAACGTCAACCCTATATCTTGAGTCCAAGTAATTTAAAAAAATGCAAAATATAATCCCCGGCACCGATTCAATGCTTTACTTATGGGGTTAAAAGTGAAGAGAATGGGTAAAAACCATCTCTTTATTGCTCTTCAGGGCTTTCTTTTACTACTTTTCCGTTCACTTTTACGCCACGACATGTATTCCGGCAAAATTTCAACTTTATAGGTCACCTGAAAATCCTTCAAACATGCATGACTGGCAAGCAGACTTCAGTGAGTTAGTAGCATAGAACCATTTACACCTAGTGTTAACTTACTGTTGTGTACCTCCCAAAATTCCCAGGTAACCAGTGACAAAGTGTCAATTTTTCCAATCCTTGTCCATTTCCCCCTCCCCTCGAGGCGCCGCGGGACATCATTCCAACGAACTTTTGGTATTTCAAATTTTAAATGTTTACCACATTCTTGTGTAAATAATACACATCCCTTCCTCCCTCACCCCTTAAAACTTTCCCCCCTCCCCACTCCTTCCCTCTAATTCCCTAATCACCTTCTCTTGTATATATACCATGATTTGCAAACTTTATGCACCTGATGATTGTGCAGTGCATCGAAACCCGGGTCGAATGAATCTGTATCTGTGGAAAATAGCATTTTTTTAAATTTCTATATTATGTTAAAATTCCACGCCTGATACTTCCATTTTTGGAGTAGCATATAAATTTATTTTTTTCAAATGTAGCCAATATCCGGTTAGCGCCAAGAGATTTTGCCAACCTCTCCGAAGAGAATTTCTCAAATTTTCACTGATGGTGGTTGGAGAAATCTTTGCTCGCGTACAGATGTTCGTGATACGTGTTCTCATTGGTAATTGGCATACGTGTTCTTATTGGTGATATATACAGATAAAAGTGAAAAAATTGCACTATACCGATTTTTTTGGCAATTTGGCTATTTTAAAATTAGTCCTTATGACACGTGAAATATTTTCAGTTATAATTCCATTAAATGAGTATGGATTTCCTTCTCAACGCGTAATGAGACGTTTCTTATTATTATGCTTTACTTACTCCCTATTACAAATATCAAAGTTTCACGCCGCATCCAATATTTAAAAAACAACATGTTTCAATGTAATTTCGTCCAAATTTTGAATACCGCGCCGAAAACTCTACTCATAAACATGCTTTAACCCTTTATAGGGCACTGGTCCCTCCCAGGGACCACCATTCAAAATTTGGCACCTGAAACGCGGGAATAGTTTATTCCTTTTCCGCTGCATGCGTTAGTAACTAGAAAAATACCCATGGAGTTATGGATGGCCTTGGCTTCCGATGGTGGCGCTCCCTTCGAAGAAATGGTTCCTCAGAGGGACCGCTGCCCGTTAAGGACCACACTGCACTCAGCCGAGCTCGAGGACGCACTCCTCTTATTTTGGAATTATTTCAGCCGATCAGCATTATTTTCCTCAAAAATTGAGTATATTTTAACCATAAATGAATAAAGTTTAAATTAAAAAGCATTTATTTCGGATAATGCTTGATCAAAAACATGTTATTTTAGTTTTTGTGTGATATTTATCCGAAATATTTCTTGGTGGTCTCGAAATCTTTGATTTCCGTGCTTATTTTTAAGTTTTGCGTGTCTTATGTAGTTTTATTTAATATTAATGCTCAAATGGAATGTATTTGTATTTCTTATTCCTCAAAAACTTTATTCATACTTATAAATCATAATAATGCTTATTCATTCATTGCGGTATACAATGTGCATATCCTTGAGGATCTGAAATAATGTTACTAATGAAATTTTACTGAAAGGTATTTTTGGCTGATATACCTATAAAAACGTATTATATGTCTGATTTCTGTATTTTTATCGCGCGTTTTAGCACCGCTGAGCCAACCAAAATATATTTTCACGGTCTACTCCGGCCGAATTTTTTCCCTCCTCCAGCCTGCTTGGCAGGTAGAGCCACAAAAAAGGGTCCCTCGCATATCTCATCATAAGTTCATCCTCTAAGTTCTCTTTTTGGATGCTAATGAAAAGCATTCCAGCATGGATCGAAAAAATAATGATTTGAACGACCCCACCGGTCGGCAAGAAGTAGTGGATATTTTGTTTGGCGTCATGAAAAAGATGGCCGTGGATTCTGAGGTGAAAGGGGTTTTAGATGCTGATGACAAAAGTTCAAGAAGTTCGTCAACAACTCCCGTGCCACTGACCCGATCTCAGTCATCTCATTATGATCCAGTACCTGGCCCGAGTGGACTACGACAGAATAGATCCTATGCGGAGGTAAATTTACAAACTTCCGATTCAGAGGGAACTTCCGATTCACTGGGAACACCCGATTCAGAAGATTTAGAAACCATGCTATTGAAATGGAACAAGAAAGCTTCAAATCAAAAACATTCTCTAAAAACTCAAACAAGGAGGATTTCAGGTTGTTCTAAAACTGAGGTGACGGTTTATGTTCACAATTTTATGTGGGGTGTAGATTAGCTTGACCAGTTTCTTTCATGCTACGGTGTCGTGGAAGTCAAGGAAGTGGTGGTTGAAGCTTATCTATTATTAACTGGATGTGGCTATCGTGAAGAGCTATATAATATCTAAGGTTACTAACGAGGCTATCAACCCAAAAGGGAAAATTCTATCCTATTTAGATTTAGGTCAAATTTGGCCTCGTCGTGTGGGTAGTTATGCGAGGTGGACAAATCCAGGGCCTATGCCTAAGGGGCAAGCAAAAAAATTGCCCGCAAGGCCGTCTGACTATTGAAAACGCCACAAGACTGAGAAATGTTATACAAAAAATCATAAAAAGTAAACTATCATAAGATGTGCAGATTGCAGCACCAAGTCGAAGGAGAAGAGGACAAATTATTATTGTCTTGGGTGTAATGTGGGCATATGCTTTGAATGTTCCGCTCCTTTCCACTCCAAGTAACTCAAAATTACTTATGTACAATCACAACTTCAATGTAGTAATCTTCTGTTATTTATTATTGACGCTCGGGCGGCAGGATTCAGCCTGCTTTTCCTTTAGTGTCTCACCAGGCACTTGTGGTACGATAAACTTCGGAACGGATTTACGCAGCCCATGCTTTAATATCGCTACCGAGATATAAACATCGCAAAATGTTGGTAAAACTTTTTCAGAGAAAAGGTTCCATGTCCCTAGAACGGGTGATGGTGTGTGAGGTGTACGCACATATCCTTTCCCGGAAAAATCAGATGCATTGTGGCCAACCTGAAAGTGTTGTATCACCATATGCATAGAAAGTTTACCGGTGCACTCAAATTATGGTTTAATTAAAAAATCTCTTTTATTTATAATTACTAAGTGGTAGGGACAAAAAAATTATAGCCAGTACTCAATAAGATATATGCAACATTATAGATTACTCATAAAACTCAACAATTGCAAACACATATTGTGATAAGGTCACATTCGAACTCAGGACAATCTAAGAGAAATTAATGAGGTCACATTTTTGAATTCCAATTGGCCATATGAATAAGTTGTCAACATTAAAGAAAAGGTAAAAATTATAAATTGATTTGTCCCCAAATGTTTACATGGTGGTGGTCTCTGGGAGGGACCACCACCATATAAACATAATAAAATATTTTTGAAAGGTGAAATCACTTATTTATGCTTATTTGAGAACCAAATAAACCAAATTTGTAAAAACATTCTAATAAAAAAGCTTCCCAAAATGCTGCCCTATAAAGGGTTAGTTAAGTAAAAAATTGAAATATCATTCTTGAATCATTTCCATTACTACCAGTATGGTGAGTTGCGCAACTACACCGTATAAACGGATGCACTGAAATTCAGTGTGGTCCAAGCTTATTTTTCGGCTCACTTGAACATTATTAAAATGTGCACTCAATGACCCACGGTTACCGCTCCAGCCACCTTGAAACCATAGCAGAACAATATCTCTACTAAGTGAATTTATATACGGGGCCATAACCCTCTGCCCTTTCCTTCCCAAGGGAACAGAGCGGACTCATCATTCTTCTACCGCTGACAATGGCGTCCTGACGTCGAAACGTACAAGTTTTCTTTTGTGAGTGTCCTTTTTGCGTGTTTCTGTGTTTGTTTAGTGTATCACTGTTTTATTTATGCATGTATATATATATATATATATTAGTTTTTAGCTTGATACAGGGTCGGATATTGGAAAGAATTACATTATAAATGAAGTAAGTTACGACCATAAAATGTGACGCTAAAAACTCATGGATATATGGAATTCATAAGAAATGACGAAAGTGCATATGATGTGCATTCAGTTTTTTTCTATAGTTAGTCTAGCAATATAGCTTTTTTTACATACTGTGCATATCTTCCGGCTTTGATGTCAGTTTTACTCTTTCATTCCTGTGAAATTCACACTTATTCGTTGTCAATCACCCCGTTTCAATACGTTTTATAAATCGGAATAACCTTCATTCAGACTAGACTGCCAAATATATTAACGCCACAAAAAATTCTCGATACTATTTTTATTCTTCACGTGATTGAGATAAAATTTCTCTTTGAAAATTGGTCATTGAATTTCGCTCAATCAAGATTGGGACTAGCAATAGAGTCCGTTTCCGTGTTTGCCAGTTCTCGCAAACTTGAGTTAATATTGCATGAAATCCACGTATCCCCAGCCGGAACCCAAACCTTTTCAGGGTAAGACAGATTTCCATTTATTCCCGGTTCCACTCATGATAGGTTTTTCACCGCACGATATTTTAACGGAGAATTCGGAAATGACCAGTCATGTTATGTGATTGATGTGCCTGGGCAGGCACACGGTTGGACGCTGCTGATCTAAGCGCTACGCATATGTCATCCTCTTTATGTATCATCTGCATTTATATTTTAATTAAAATTATATAATGTGCTAGGTAACACACTTTTTAATTCCCTTTATATGTATAATATTTTTTTCCCTGGAAAATTGAGACCAACATTTGCATTTTTCGTATTATTGTTTACTATTGTTAACCCTTAGTTGACACTCATTGCTTTTCTACTTTTGTTTGTCAATTATAATAATGTGTTAAATAACACACACTTTTCATTTCTCTTCATATGTAAACCATGTTTTCATCTCTGATGAACGGAGACCAATATTTGCATGTTTTGTATTTTGTATTTGTTTACTATTGTATTTCTTACCGGAACTAAGATATGTCAATATATAGAATCTTGCTCTTTGAGAGCAAATGCTCCTAGGACAATAAACTTTTTTTAAATTAAATTTTTCTATTTTCAATACTCTGCATTTACGTGGTGCAGGGACATCTACATACTACCCCGTGAGAAGCCGCAGAGGCGAGTGGCAGAGAGGTGTTTGGATTGCGTATTGCATGTTACCGATGTGCCTTATATTATTGTCACACTGTTTTCATTATGTTTTGGTTCCTTATATCAGTGCTAGTGATATAGCGCGCGGTCAAAACAATATATCCTCCGTATCGTAATGTAACTCACCTAATCTGAATTTCTATAGCCTCCGAGTCCCCCCCATCAGCTGCGTAACACTCTCTGTTCGCTCGCAGAAGCTATAAACGTAGCGTGCGGCTTTGATTTGTATTTAAATTACTTCACGAGTTCAATATTTCAGCGCAGGGTCCCGAATGCTCGCGACGTATTCGAGATGTGGTCTAACCCGAGCAAAGTAGCGTCTATCTATCACTTTGTCACCAAAGAAATTTCCAACCATTAGCTTGATATATTCTAGATTCTTTAACACAGCACCGCAAATGTTTCATATGTTTCTACCTCTTCTAGGTATGGTGTTACGGTGATTCTCAGGTATTTCACTTCATCTGAGTTCTTTATATTTACCCCTCCCACTTTATAGATGTGGCGATGGTGTGATTTCTTTCGTGAGAAGGGTACCGCAGTAGGGACGGGAGGAGAGGGGAGATTGCAGCCACTGTACCAATCCACTCGCCTCCCGGTGACCAAAGATGCAATGCCATCCGCCTCAAAGCTGTCAAAGAGACACTCTCCTTTCAATGGGTTTGTCTGAGTTATTCATTGAGTGATCCACCAGCGGGCTCTGTCAATGTAATTTTTTCGAGGGGTCAAACACGTGTCCCTCTCTCACCTTTCTTTCCCTTCCCCACCCCAAGGGGAATAATCGGGTGGGATTTTGAGTATAAATCGACCTACTGGTTTCCCGGTGGGGTAGACGTCCTTCTAGTCCAATTGGTATTTTGTTAGGTTTCTGATAGGGGAGCTTGTTTACTCTATCGCTTAATGCCCTGTGACTCGTTCAACAAAACCCGACCTGCGCGATTCTCTGGGTACATTTGTGTATTTAGGGCCTAAAGTGTGATATGATATGTTGCCAAATGATATTATATATTTAAATAGCTGCCGTGTTTTTCTAGTTAAGATATCGAAATGGTTGTTACAAAAAGAGGAAATAGATGTATGCTTGTGTTGAATTAATGCCTGTGGTTGATTATCTTGTAATAAAGATCACGTTGGTGTTTTTCAATCCTTTTTGTTTCATGCGTATAGATGTAAGTTATCATTTTGTTTAAAGCTTTATTTATACTTAAATGACAAGGTTGTCAACCTTGCCGTTTTACGTACATCCAAACAGTGCTAAACTTGAGTACACGCGCCAGGGATTAACAACGGTGTCAAAATGTAGGTATCCTTTGTTGGCTCCTAAAACAGCTCCATTGTATGTTAACTACACATATATCTAAATATATCTTGTACTAAGCAATGCGTCTGGAGCAATAAACTTTACTAACTTACTTTATGATATAATTTCTAGGAGATCACCATGATCAGAATGAAAAAAACACAACTACCCTAATGTGTGCACATTTCACTTAGTGCTGGACTTGGTACCAGGTAAGCTCTGCCCTCACTGATAAAACAGACCAACCGTTCGAAGGAGTAGAAATTCCCCATGAGTTCATTCATGGCCTCGCCAATCCATGAAAGGATAAGGTACGAAGAGATTTGACATATATGTCAAACTCCTTAACTTATGTCATTCCAGGTAGTTTCCAGAATAGCTTGGTGGAACCGATTCATCAGTAAATGAAACTAATAAATTACACATATAAGTATTATAAATTTTATTGGTGGAGTTTCTAAGCGTTTCATTTAGTCATATCATAAGATTATTTCTTGGGCTCTCAATAGAGTGCGATTGGCCTGCTTTTAACAAGGAATATGCCAGCTTTCCAAAAACATGTTTGAATTACAACGAACAATTTTCCCACGCATATACTAACATTGCATTTATTTATTTACTTAAAAAACTACTTGCAGGTATACACGAAGTCACGTGGCACATAATCGATACTTAACCTAATAATATTACATAGACACAATAGCAAAAGTAAAGTCAATATCTTAATCACAATACACACTGATATTAAAAGCATAAACCGAAAATAAACAAACTGGCTAATTTTGTCATTGCCAAATATGTAGTCTTAATAACTCCATTGTATCTGTTCCTAAACTTATTCAAAGGGTCCAAATCTCTCTCCAAATACATAGATAGTTCCAGTCTAGAATAGTTTTGTCAAGGAGTAAATATTTCTGGATTCTCGTTTGATAACGCTCAGACAGAATGGTCAGATATGAAAATAAAGAGCGGTTCAGCGAACTTAAAAAAAATGCCTAAGATAATATCTATAAATTCTGCATATTTCAGGATAAAGGTTTTGAAACAGTGGTCCAAAGATATGTCAAAAATTCTCCGTGTGAACCCTCACCATTTTAACACGAAAAATGCTCATCATGAAAGTTACTTGTGTTTCGCCCTTTTACGGAAATGTTTTTTTACGTTTCATTCCCTTCAAGTGGGAGAAGAAGCTATTACATACCAAGTTTTGAACTCTTTGATCCGCTATATTGGGCTCGCGATGGTCCAACCAACTGCGCGCCAGGGAGCTAACTAAAGTCCAACTTTCACCATCTTTGGGGCTAACTTATTACATATATGGCTTCTCACGTGGCCTTCAACCCCAACCGGGCAGTATATCGCGCGTCACGGAATCACCCATTCCCCTCTTCCCCTCCGTTCCATCTTACCTCCCCTCCCCCCATTACCCCTTATTCCTCCTACCCCTCCCACTTCCCCTCCCCCTCCCTCTACCTAACGCTGCCGTTCCCATCGCCTTGCCAAGCAACTGAAAAAAGCTTCGGTTGTTTCAGCGAGACTTCTTGCCCATAATAAAAATAAAATGATAATAATTAATTCTTTAAAACACATTAAATTACGGCGGTTTCACTGCTATTTCATTGAAGTACAAGGAATATAGGCACTCCCGAGGAAAAATGTATCAGTTTTGAGGTTACCTACTTTTTTAAAATACAAACATGATACAGTAAAAAAATTCACCTCGTTCAATGTGCTACAATGCAAAACATTAAATGCATTTAAACAGGTGGAAGAAAAACATGAAACATAACTGAATACCAGTGGTGAATAATTTTTTGTTTACATTAATTGAGCCAAAACTATTTATTCGGGGTGCGTATGATTTTTTTTTGCCTGAGGTATATAAAATTTCTGCGTCATTATTATCCAGGAACCGGTTCCTTAACAATCAATTGAATCTCCATACACTATTAGCCGTAGAAATATCTGGAGGTAGAGAACAAAATAATTTAGGCCCTAAGTACAATTTAATGTTCAATCTAATTTAATCGAATGTTCAATCTGGTACTGGGTTGGTGTTGCGGCTGGAGTGTTGTCTTCCCATCCAGAAGACCCGGGTTTTATTCCAAGCAGTGGTGAAGATCTTTTTCTGTGTGAATCCTGATGCATTCTTGAGTGCTGTGGAGTGTGTACAGTGCTCCATACACTGGATGGACCATAAACCTCTGGACCCCTTGGTGCCTTTCGTTTGACTAGGATACTCCATTAGGATAATTGTTTCTCTCTACCCTTTCTCCATTCCCTACTACTATGCTGAAATTCATACAAGTATTTGCAAAGAGAGCACGTAGGAAAATGTTGCCTACTATCCTAGTTTCGTTATGACGAAGCACCTAACACATTGAATTCGTTTAGAAGCTCGAAAAATACTAAAAATAGTTTTTCCGCTCTCAACAAAATAATGCAAATCAAAATCAGCACTTAACAAAAGTCAGTACTATCAAAGAAAGCAAAATGTAATAATCTTTAAGTTGATGTTCAAATGACAGAAATAGCTCTTCTGGTTTCCGAGATATTACGCCTCATACTCGGGTCACACAACTTTGAAACGGGCAGTAAATAGTTACACTTAAGGTAGTTTGAGAGAGATTTTCCTCCAATTATATTAGAAAACATATTAGAATTTAATTATGCTTCATTTATCCATTACAACCAACTGCATGGAGCATGAAGTTACTGTAATAACTTTTAAGGGCTTAGAATTTTTTTGTGACTGAATTTTACTGTAGTAAACTAAAAATAGATACATCATACTTTACTCCGTAACGAAGTTTTACATCAATTAGACGTAGGGGTTCTAATTTCCTGGGAAGCACAGGTGCTGGGAATATTATCGTAAAATTATAATTTTTTTTTACCCTGTTCCATTTTCACTGGCAATGCAAAATCATGGATATAATTTATTTTTTACCAATAAAAGATTGGTCCTTGGATTTTCCTAAAAGTATATTTTCGAGCAAATAGGGCCTTCTCAAAAGTTTCACATACAATTTTGTATTAATAATGCATAAAATCCTTCTCAAACTTTCCCAATTTGTTTTCTCCTTTTATTTTGAGTTAAATTTCTATTAAAAGTATTTACAAAGGAACGAAAAATGTTTAAATGTCAAAGTGTTAGTTTTGATTCAGTTGAACCCTATTACGTTTTTGCCCGAAAAAGTTATTTCCAGCTACTTGCTCTATACTTGGCTCCATAGATATCACCTTCCATTTTATCTTTCATTGTTCTCTAAACACGATAAAACTTGTTTTCATCACTTCCTGAGCCAAAACATTGAAATGTTTTCCTCCTTTCACGGAGAAACTTTTGATACCTTTATACGAAATGGATGAGAAACACTCTACCATCTAATGTTCTTTAAGCCACATTCAGCGTTTGCGTTGATTTTCAATCTTGAAAATCAGATCCATTTCCTCAATAACATATATAAAATAATCCAGAAAAACGTAACAACTTACTGTTAGTTTCTTGAGATAGTCTAATTGAGCACAATTACGAGAAATACATTAAAATCACAATTGCACCAGACGCACGATGCTATTTAGTGCAGAAAAAGACTTTCAGAGTGTAATTACTGTAATTAAATTAAAGAAATACCCCTCAAGTTTTACTGTAACATATCGATATACTTAATTTAAACGTAATTTATCGGAAACTTGATTCAATAACTGTTTTTTTTTATATATTCAGTTCATGTTTACGTAGGTGTTTTTTTATATATATAAGTTCCTCGTTGGAAATGTTTCATCAATACTAACGTGACCAAGAAGGATTTGGTTACTCATGGGAATGAAGAGGAAATAATAAGAGTTTAAAACGCGACAGTAAAACGTTTTTATGACTGTGATTTTGAAAAGGAAACCGATGCTCGGAGTTCAGGCACGTAATGAAAGGCTCAAATGTTCCGTGCTTCCTCTGCCGCCGCCAGGAGACCGACAGGGCGCGGGATAATTGAGGACATGTGAGACTCGTTTGGAGGCTTATAATTCTGGGGCTCGGTCGCCTCAAGTGCGTTTCCCTTTAACTTCCGTCTCTTGCCCGTCCTTTTCATTTTTTCCATCCATCCGCGCCTCGCTTCCCCTTTGAAAGGGTCGCTTCCGCCCTTCACCTCGTCCCCCGGAACTATTCTGAGCGAATAAAAGGTGCCTCTCAGACGCTCTGAATTTTCGCCGTCAGTAGTCATCAATTCGCAGATTGGATTGCTGCAGGTTTTTCCATCTCACTTTCTTCTCAGATTAATTTTTATCGGAAAAATAAAAACAACAGAGAAATGAAATAATAGTTTTCCACACATGCTTATTTATGACCAGCCATTGTTTCGGAGCTTACCCTTTACTTAAGAGACAAGATATGAACTATAGTTGAACCTCGAACTACTCTTTAGTCAAATTTTCGATGATTCGAAAGAATTATCATCGATGTCCTTAGCGTTATAGTCAAGTAAATGTTTTCTAACTCAAAATGTCTTCAAGTCGAAGGTTTTACAGTTCCAAATGTGCTTAGATTTAACGTGATTCGTCTCTAATTGTGAAATATTCCATAATGCTATGCCTAAAACATTTTGTTTTGATCGTTTAATTCCCTGAAAATTGGTCATTTTAATGTCACTTGAGAGTCTCATGATGCATTACGCTATCGATCATCATCATCATTAGTCATCAATCTGAAGATTGGTTTGTAGCAGCTCTCCAATACACTCTCCTATTTGCCATCCGTTCCATTCCTACATAATTATTTACTTTGACGTCCTATATGATTTGCTTGATAATCTCCATTTTTGGTCTTCCTCTATAATTCTTCCCTTTTATTTCTCCTTTTATTTTTGTTTTCATTAGACTGTTGCGTCGCAAAATGTCTCCAGTAAGTTTGTCTCTCCTTCTCCGCAGAGTGTCCATGATGCTTCTTTTCTCTCCAGCACTTCGTAGGACTTCTTTTACTGATTTTCTTCGTCCATTTCATCTTCATCAATACCCTTCATCGTATGCCCTTGATCTGCCCGAAAATTCTTCCCATTCCTTGTTCCTAACATTTTTACTTTCGGAATTCTTCTGAGTGAAAAAAGTGCTCCTCAAATGATTTTAATTTACGTCGTCAGCAGTCATAACTCCATAGAATGGTTTGCTGAAGATTTTTCTTTCCTATTTTAATCTCAAATAAATTATAGTAGTTTAACAAAATAAACTATTTCTGATCGACCATGGTTTTGAAATTTAACCGGTCGTCACTTTAGTGGCAATCAATGAGCTGTATACGTATTCCTTCTGTGTTTCATATAGAAAGATTCCACAATTTTAAGCCTAAAACATACTATTTTAGCCGTTTCATTTCTTCAGTTGTCGTTTTTAAGTCCCTAATTATTTTTCTGATGCATTACACCATTGATCCGCTTCGATAATTCATCCCAGTCATTTCTCATGCCATGGTTATTTTCGGAATTCTTGTGAGTGAAAACATATGCTCCTAAATTGCATTGAGTTGTCGTCATCAGCAGTCATAAACCCGCATAATGGTTTGCTGCAGATTTTTACATTCCAATCTGATCTCAAGTTGCTGTTTATCAGGAAAACAAAACAAAAATGATGGTAGTTTTCCACACAACTATTTTTAATCAACCATATTTTCGAAGGCTAACCGTCATTTTAATGGCAATAAATGAACTATATACGAGTATTTCTATTGTGTTTCTTACGGAATGATACCAAAATACTGAGCCTAGCGCATTTTGTTTTAGCCATATAACTCCTAGAAAAGTGGTCATTTTTAAGGTCATTTATTTACTACCTGATGCCTTACACCCTTGATATCCCTTGATAATTCTCTAATCTGAGAAACTATTCTGAGTGAAAAAAGTCTAACCGTTATTTAAAAGGTAATAAATGAACTACTTGCCAGCATTTCTTTTGTAAATTATAACAGGGAAATATTCCGGCGTTAATAATCCTGAAAGCAATTGTGTTAATCGCTTTTTTATCTCGGAAAGTTTACATTTTAGCGTCACTACATTATTTTTGCACCAATATCTTTTTGTATCTATGGTATATTTTCGATAATATAACGCATATACCAAAGATATTTATTCAAAATACAATGAGCTTCGAAAATATAGAAAAAAGTTCACTTATAATTTCCCTGATGCATTACATCCTTGATCAGCCTCGATAACTCTTCCCATTTTTCTCTCCTTCCATAATTTTTTCTGAGACGGTTATGCCGCAGAAAGTGATGAGTAAATTTATATCACATTTTGTTCTAATGAGCTTTCATTGAATACTTATCGTTCACATTATTCGTGGTACATGATTCTTCAATGGTGATTCTCTCCGCCCGTTTCACCTTTATAATAGTTCTATTACAGCACAATCGTTGCTTGTTTTGATTTCACTTTCATTTGATTGTGTAATGCAGTGTTTCATCAGCTACGGTTTTAACGGTTATGTAAGTCTAACAATGCATGCAAATATTACTTTGATGGTAATAAGATTCAAAAGCATGGTGCTCCACAGCAGAGATCAATCCGTTGGATGAGACTTGCAAAGCATTGAATTTCTTCAGTACATTCGGAATCCGAATGAAATTTACCATTTTGAATTAAAATGGAATCACGCATTCTAAGTAGAACCAGTATGGAAAATTATCTATGCTTTTGTTAACCTATTGTACTCTCACGGTGCCACGGATAAAATGCGGCAGGACTGAATTCACCACGAGGGTTGACTTGAGGGTTGACGCGGACAGCGCCCTTCTTTGTTTACATGGTTCCGTTAATTGAAATTCGAATCACGGCGATTCGAATTATTCTGCACTGAACTGGCTTGATTTTGTATTGGAATAGAATTGAAAGTCATCCGTTTCGAAGAGAAACCTCTAATTCACAAAGAGGGCCTCTTGTTCACGTATGTGTTCATTGTGGCGTGAGTTGATCTGTACAGTGTGGATTCTATTGATCACCGCAATGCACTGAGTGATCTTTTTCAGAATTGTATCAAGTGATGTTATATGATTTTATATGTTCGAGTAACATTTTAGGCTCAATGCTCATGAGATAATGGATAAGGGGCGAAACCTTAAAATGCTTAGGTATCCGTAATTTTATCGTGTGATCCATTTCCCCAAAAATATCTCAAAACATAAACAATGCCCTTTCCTCGTGAGTCCTGGTTCAGCTACACTAAATATTTCCAGCAATCTGTCTGAACCCTTTAGCCACAGACAACATTTTCTGCAACTGTTACACAGGCATACTAACTCATAGACAAACATTAGCCATGAATAGCAGTATTGAGATATATAGTCACAAATTTTCCATTGTCATGTTGTATGTTCTTAAAATAGCCCGTTTTTTGTCAATGTAAAAAGGTGAAAACTTGTTTCTTAACCAATAAGTATATTTTATCGTTAAAAAAAAGGTCGTAGATTTGCTGAATTGGACGTACTGTGATGGCCCGGTTATATGACAGCTGAGAGGCTTATTTATGTTATAAGTATGAATGTGTATGATGATGTGAATGAGTGAATGAAAGATATGTGGAACGAAAATAAGTAGTTCAAATAGTGTACACCCTGTCACTGCTGTCGGTGGGTCGAGCAGACGACTCTCGTGCAGGGGATTATGGGTGTAAG
Source organism: Pyrrhosoma nymphula (assembly GCA_963573305.1). Taxonomy (NCBI): domain Eukaryota; kingdom Metazoa; phylum Arthropoda; class Insecta; order Odonata; family Coenagrionidae; genus Pyrrhosoma; species Pyrrhosoma nymphula. The sequence goes on from OY754332.1 coordinate 109,679,944, forward strand.
AAGGAACATAAAAAGGTGGAGCATTGGCTCAAGAAGAGGTGATCAAGGTGAAAAGTCAGACCGAACGCGTCGACATAAGAGGTGCAACTAATCGGAAGGAGAGATCGGTGCACACTCAGACTGGACGCGCATACCTGAGAGAGTACGATTCCCCGGGAGAAGGGAAAACCAGAGTCATTGCGAAGGACGACGCCTGTTCCTAGGGCATTTGGATCAACCTACGGAGAGAGGTTCCTGCCGCTGCCTTGTGGCCGCCATGTGCCGTCAGCCCGCCAGCGAACTCTCATTACTTGATCCTTACCCACAAAGGACCGCGTAAGCTATTCTCGCAAAGTGACCCCGTCCCTTATTTCCCGTGTGCAACTCCCCGAAGGTTGATAGGAGTGCGTTGGGGTGTGTTTCCATGCTTCCATAAATGTCGACGGAACGAGAAAAAAATGGGGGAACAAGTCTGTGTAAATTTTCACTGTGAACTATTAATGAAGGTGATTAGTGTTGATTATAGATAGGGATTAAATGTATTGTTTCAGGGTATTACCATTTCAAGTGTTCATTATTGCTATTTCTTCATACTGCTGTAATTGTTAGGGCATTATTATATTTGTCAGGGTTTAATAGATGTGATTGTTATTTTGATTGATTAAATGTGTGTTTGTCAAACAGAACACGGCCTGGTACGCTGTTATTTAAGGGGGGGCTTCATCACCTTTTTCCGCGATTCTTCCTCGTTGTCTTTTTTTTCAGGCCCTTGGGCGAATTAAAAGGCGCCGGTCGCCTGAAATGTCACAGTCCCACATCTGGTCTTGGGGGTTGGTGGAATCAGGTTTGTGCAGTGCCTCTAAGTCAGAAAGAAAAATTATTACGTGTGTGTGGCCTCACCAGCTAACCTCGCTCGAGCACGTGCATTTGGAGGTAGAGGGGGGCCGGCACAGTACGTAAGTATGCTTTTCCCTGGATACTTATAATTTAACTAGAAAATCAAAGAATTTATTACGGTTTTTGCAAAGATCAATACTCACTTGCATTTAAGTAGTTAAAAAATTAATAAAATAAGAATTAAACGAAGAAAGAACAAAGGTCAAGGTCGTCACATGCTGTGTGACTGACTAAGTTTGACGTTACACTGATTTATTTGGAAATCAGAATTTCGGCATCGGTAGAGAGTTCATTCTCACCTTTCAAGGAGATTACTATCATCCAGAACCTCAGATTAAGGTTTCACCATAGTGAAAAACATTTAAGATTTCTAATAGTAAATGGAGCAACCGGGACGGATGCTGCCGTAGAACTACTGCTGCGGCATCTGGTGGCCTTCTAGGAGTATTAAACCCTCAGGGAGGGTGTAGCAAGCCCCCTAAGGGCTCATTAATTTCTTATTGAGAACGCCACTGCCAATCGGCATCAAAGTGGGCAATAAACATTAACCATCTGAGTGTGCAATCTCTGTTACCTGTCAGGTTCCACCAAACCTGCACTCTCAAAATCTAGGTAGTATCACATTTTCTTACAACGAATTGGATGTACCTACCCGAAATATTTTCGCCATAAATAATAAGAAAGGATATCAATTGCAGTTCACTTTTATTAAATTCCACTATATTTTTTAATGTTTTCAAACTATTGATAAGTTGGAAATATGGTAGAGGAAACCGATTACAAGCCACGTGCTTTGACATCCTTATGTCGAGACTGGGTACCACAGAGGTGCAATCCATCGCAAATGTTAAGCTACTAACGTGAAAATATTTCGTAAAGGAGCAAAAAAGAATGATATTTTTAAAGAACCATGTTCTTTAGCATGGCCGTTTAGGAACTGGGTTCGGCAAAGCTGGAACTGAAGAAAGGTGCAAGCGCAAGGCAAAAACAAGGAAAAAGGTCAGTTTTGGCGTTTGGGCATTTAGATGAATTCATTTGTTTAACCCGTGAAAGAAAGCTCCATTCGGGCACGCTATCGTGGTAGCTAGGTCGTTTACGCGCCCGAAGGTTTTGAATACCACCAACATGGACGTCGTGTTTATTTTTACATACATTCATGCCCATTCCCTTTCGGGCTAGGCCAAGTCAAAGAGCGTAGTTATTGCTGCAAGGCCAAGAAAACTTAATTTATTAGTTTTATTCGCAATGCTCTATCCTTTCTTTCTTTCTCTTACTCATACCTTGCTTCATATACGCCGTCCTGTTCTTTAGACTTCTTATATTCCTCCTTTTTTAGAGTCTCTTTCCATCACATTCTCCCATGATTTTCATGGTCAACACTTTACTCTCAAACTGTTCACTCCCCTATCAAAGTTTATTCTAGGACTAGGGTAATATATCACACGGTGCGATATAACTTCAGCAGTTAGGGGGCTTGACAACCAAGTCTTCTGTTATTTGGTTCGAATATTTACAGGTCAGCATTTTCGTGAACGACTCTTTTTCGTTTATACATTTTAGAATATAGAGAACCCTGGACGCTTGTAATTTATTTATGTGTAACGTATTCAAAACATGACGACATAAGTTTATGTTATAAGATTGGAAATATGCAATAAACCTAGCAACTAGGAGAAGTAGAACGTGTATTGACGAAAATTTGGCTAAACATCATGAGAATTAAACTCCAAAATATCCATCTGTTTATTTTTCCGTGTTTTTTAACAAAGAGACGCCCATGTTCCACTTCATTATCAGTTGCTCCTCAGGCACTAACACAATTGGATACACTAGTTTACTTACTAGACACGTTCACTTAACAGGCGACAAGGGTCTTGAACTCATTACCATCAGATATTAGATATGCTTCCCAAAATCACGTTGAACGTAAAAATGTTTGCACACAGTGGCACAGATTTAAGGTAAAAACGTAAGACTATTTATTAAATATGAGGTATATGCGTTTATGCACAATAGAAAATAAACAAAAATAAATAATAACTCACACGTAACAAGCAAGTTATAATATATCCGGGGATGAACATTGAATTGGTAATAGGCGACGAGGTTCATAGGCTCTTTCGTAGTCCAGTCAACCAACCACCCCAAAGGCAAAATAGCTATTAGGACTCGGTGCTCCAATTGCGACATTGTGGAGAGTGCAATACTTCAAAACTTTTTTTTACATAGGGTTCCATGGAATAGGTCCTAATAAAGCCTCTTCTACTCCCATTTCATCGGGACGTATGTCAGGCGGTCTGAGTGATGCAAAAGAGGAATGTCCATCTTTAGCGGTCCGGGAGCGGATTTCACGAGTCCAACCCCTCGTCAGCCGCTCCTCTGACCTCCCCTACCCATCGCCGCAGGCGGATGTGGTGCGGGAGGGTGTGGGAGGGTGCGGGGAGTGTGCGGGGAGTGTGCGGGGAGGGTGCGGGGAGGGTGTGGGGAGGGGGTAGACATTCAACGCGTCACCGAGTCAGGCACGCGCCAATTCGGGCCAAGCGATTGACTCCGCATTAAATCTGCAAAGACTCGCTCATTGGCGCTTTCTCCAGCGAGCAAACCATTCAACTCGTCAACTGCAGAGGAAGAAGGGTTAATGCACTGCGCACGGCGAGTGAGTCGACCGGATTTTTCGGATATGCCTCGCGCAAAGGGATTCGAGTTTCCCTCGCCCGCAATCGTCCGACTGCGCGACGGAATCTCAGGACATGCTTAAATTAGACTAGGAACACTTCAACATGAATATTGTCACCGCTACGTTCGAAGTAAAATCAGTGCCTACAGCCAGTAACAGAATGATTTTGGGAGGATTAGGTCGGTAGCCTCCAGAGACTCGGTGTCTACGTCCTAGGCTAACATGAATAATTCATATCAGGAGAGATGCAGCATGACGTGGATGATGTTATCTTGACCCCGCGCTAGATCTCTAGAACTGATAGAGGCGGCAAATTAAGAGAGCTGCATAAAAATGGGCACAAAAGTTCACTCTTTACACACAACATTAGTGACAGTAAAAAACAGAGCGTGAACCAAAGACACTCAGCAAATATAATTCATTTTCGCCATCTCCCCCTGCCTTTTCTATTTCCCTATTCTTTCCCCTTCACATGGCTGGCTTGCTAACATCCCCTACCACACGGCTCTTCGGTGACTTGAAAGGTAGTACGTAGATGTACTGCTTAAACGAGTACAAACAGCTACACGTGGCGCTTTTTTAATTTTAAGCGATTTTGTATTCCTACATCTGCGGAATGGTCTCGCAATGCGCAAGTCATTTGTTTCAACAGAATAGACCATTCGTGCACAGCTTTGTTTCCCTTGCGAAACAAACGATTCTTCTTCATAGAAGAAATTGACACAAAGAAGGCAACGAGTGAAAAGGGCGCGGTAGCAGTTTGCGATACTTATAGGGCCATCATTGTGGGAAGAACGTGCAGAAGATCTACGAGGTATGCAAAATTGCGAGGATCGATCCACAGAACTGATGCTGGGCTATTTTCCATGCTAACATTTAGATATTCGAAATGCCATCCTTTCATCACGCGACAATTATTAACTGCGAAACTGTCAATGCATTGCACTGCAAAGAATGTGCGTCGAGTAAATCCTCCTTAAGGCTGTATTTCATGTAGTTTCTGGCTTACTTTAGCCATCGATTAGCGTCAGCATTTTTGCGATTTCTTTTTACGAAATTTTGATTTGAAAAGCGCCCAGAACTGAAGGCTAATTTACATGAAAGTAATGGATGAAGGGATGTATCCTCGACGACTTTCATATTGCGAGAGTATTCATATATACATTATAAAGTCAAGCCAAGGAATTCAAAATGTCTAAAATAGACAATGATATTCAAACTGTACCCAAAAATAGTTCAAATTTAATCAGTTTTTGTCATATTCTAGTCAGTATTTCATGTGGTGAATTACCAGTTAGATGAACAATTATTTCAACGTTGTATCCTAAAATTTTAAATTATTTTCACTCATTTAAGATTTAAGATGAAATGTTAGTCTACGACGTGCCTCGAATCCATTTCGCCCAGTTTTCTTGAGCTACCAGAGATAAGGCCACCAAGTTCCAAGTTTTTGGAAGCTATGAGGGCATAAATTTCAAAATTTAATGCAAAGAAAATTGGTAAGCTGTAAAAATGAGAAATAGACAAAAAACAACACAGAAATATCACACGCAATGTATTTGATATTTTGATGAGATACATCTCATCTTTGTTATGGAATACAAGGGTACTTCCTTGGTTCTATCCCATCCCTATGCAAAGGCCGGGTATATTCCACTGGAATATTGTGTGTGAATTCTTCCTTTTCTGTCCTATTTGTTACATCCTTCTCGCTCCAATACTCAGTTCTTGCAAAAATAGAAAAAAAATAATTATAGTAATACCTAACTCCGTAAGTATGTTCTATTCGAAAAATAATCATTGTCTTGATAATCACACTAATGCGTTAAAATCGCGGTCGATCTATTAAATCGTGTGGAAATACAAAGTATTTTTTTATATTTTATAATGAATGTCCCAAAAATAAAACTTGCAACCTTTGAATATATAATTATTCAAAATGTAGGTTATCTTTCATCATATTAGCCTCCATATTAATATTTTATAATTAGGCAGATAACAATAATTTAGAGTTGAAAATTTGAAGAATTTACGAATGATTTGAATGAAACCACATTTAGACTTTTAGAACAAATGGAATGAATACATATTTCACGGGTTTTGCGCCAAGTGAGATTGTTTGAAACCAACGTCTATTAAATCGTATCTTATACATCTCTTTAACTAGATAAAATAAATATTTAATTTTATAATCTCGTTGGATAAACAGAGTAAACTTATTTAAAATGCCCATAACCGTCTTATTACAATCTAATCCTACTTTCCCATTCGGAATAATTCCGCTTTTGCAGATGTTATGGCTAATTAAAAATGTTTGGATTATTTTGGGAGTCAAACTTCAACTTTAGGAATCCTAACTTTGAAATTTCAAATAATGAAATGCTCTAAGACGAATGTCAAACTGATTGCTAGTATTTTGCATTATTTAAATTTTTCCCCAGAAAAAAAAGAACTATAAAGCATCAACTACTTGGCTGGCACCATTATGAATTAAAAAATCAAAGGAAAGTAGAGAGTGGAAGGAGTTTAAAATATTAATATTAACATTTTAAAACGATATGAAACAAATAAATTTATATATACATACATATAAATATAAATACATACATATATATACATATAAATTTAAAGAGATGACAATTTTTCGCCACGCCGTAAAAATTAAAAATATTTTGAGAATTATTTCCTCAAAATAGAAAGCTTTTTTGCTTTGCTCTGGGAAAGTAAAAAAGGAAATATTTTTCTTTTGCTAGAGCAAGTTCATCCTTCCGTGCAGAACTCCATTGATTTACGAGGACTTCAAAATATTTTAACATAAATTTGAAAAAAAATCAATAAAACTCAGGAAGCTCGTGAATACATTGTTGTGAATGCGAAAAGAAGTACAAATAATCAAACACACCGAAAACATTGGTGTGATGAATTTTTAGCATTTGAATTACTGTTCTCCATTTTTTCTCGGGGAATAATTTTGCTCGATTTGTTAGTACCTACAGCTCGCCAAAGCTGTAAAATGATCTATCGTTTGAATTACCAACAACGATGATGCGATATGTATTTGCGGTAAAGTAAAACATGGCTTTATAAAAACAGCCGCGGAGGAATCATAAATAATTTAGTGCATCTACTGACCATATCGCAGTGTTTTCTGCTGCATATCATGCTCCAATTTTCAGAATACGGACGAACCTTTAACTATGAATTACAAGCCGACCTCTGTGGCCATGAACGAGTGAGTAAATTGAATTACATTGCCGTGCCCAGCCAATTCGCTGCCACCTTGAATGTAAATTATGACAACCCCAAAACGAGGTCTATCCGCGGACCAAATGATCCACTTCCTGGAAATTAAATATCGACGGATATACAGCGTTAAATCCGATCCTTATTCCGGCAAAGCCTTCTCATTTCAAAATAAGCACTGGCGCTTTCTCTACAGCTGGATGAGAGATTTAAAAAAGCCCGGAAAACTCTCGTTTGCTCTCAGCGTTACCAACAGTAATACGCCGCGACAATTGATGTCAATGTAATGTGAGTTCTCGGAAAGGGGCAGCAGAAAGCAGAGCGTCAGTACCATCAGTGCAGTGTGAATGAAACGGACTATACACACGTCCCGCCGGGTAAAATACAGCTTATGCAAATGTGAGTTTTCAAACGTTTATTTTATTTCAAACGAGTATTGCGATAAAAATTTTCGCTGTGACATAGCTTCATGAAATTATTTCTCTAAGAGAGATTAAAAATGCCGTATTTCTCCGAATATAAGCCGCACTTTTTTCCCCCGAGTTTGGGGCACCGAAATCGGGGTGCGGCTTATATTCTAGGTGCGGCTTAAATTCGAGAAATTTCTTATACAATAGAAAAAACGACCGATTTGAGCAAACCAGCCATTCGGATTCTCGCGTACGCCAGCTAAACTCGCCTAAACCACGGGGAAAGTAAGAAATAACGCTGAAAAAGGTGAAAATGGTGCTCAATTTATTCATATATTAAAGGATAATATAGATAATATTGTGTCACAGTTACATAGGTAATGTAAAAACAAATATAAATTTCTAATGCCTAATACTGTTGGTGGTATGGGATGCACTAAAAAGGGTGCGGCTTAAATTCGCGTATAAACTTTTTTCCCTGCTTGAGACCCCAAAAAACGGGGTGCGGCTAATATTCGGAGAAATACGGTGTATGAAAGCGTTTGCATTTGCTGTAATACGCCTCAAATAATTTGAAAGCTACACATTCTGACAGTGTATCCTGTCGCAGCTTGAAAGACTGTACACATGCAAAAGTTTCTGCCGCATCACTCACGAGGACAAGGCCCTAATTTAAGTCTTCTCTTGCTCCTGCTTTTTTCTGGAGTATCAGCTTTAATGGCATCACGAGCACTCTGAGTTGATAAAATTACACTGCAAGAAAAAAGGGATGCGAGGTGTACGCTGAAAGCATAAGCGGTGAACTTTATCGAATTGTAAAAGAAGCGATAGTTAATAGTATAATATTTAAATGAAACCGCAGGACATAAAGCTCATCTTTAAATAGTGAGGGATGAAAACATTTTTAATTTTTCATTAAGAGGGGACACAAATAAGTTGAACGTACGCATGGCGAAAAATATCCAATTCTCAAAGCAACCATGGTTACGAGCATTTGCATTTTAATGAGACCGTAGATACTGAAAATCATCCTTAAAATAGAGGGGGAAATATATTATCTTATCTTTTTTTTCAAAAAAAGGGACACATAAGCTGAAGGCACGGAAGGCAAAATTTATCCAACCGTGAAAGTAGCCATAGTTACGAGCATTACATTTTAATGAAACTGCAGAAAATGAAACTCGTCTTTAAAAAATCGTGAATGGAGGAAACGTTTTAGTTTTTTTTTCTCGGACAAAAAGAGGACACTCATTTCGAAAGGAATAAAATGCGAGGCGGCAAAAAGTTTTTTTTTTTCTCCGGACCATCCACTGTCCCCCGACAAAGGGCTGTCCACCCCAAGTTGGGTTTAGCGCGGAGCCGAGCACGGAGCAGAGCACCCCTCCCTCCCCACACCCCTCACTCCACCCACTCTCCCCTCCCCCCGCAGCAGAGAGCGGCCCGGGCGCTAGTTGGCCCGTCCGCCGCCAGGCGCCGCCCGCCGCGACGCATGGCGCTCGATACTGGGCCCAAAAGGAGCGGGCGGCGCGCAGTGTGGCGCCCGGCGCTGGCGGCGGCGAGGTGGCGGGGCGAGGCTGAGGTGCACTGAGGGCGAGATGCACTGCGACACGGACACCACGGCGGCGGCCGCGGGCCTCGGGCCAGGTGAGAGGAAAGCCACCACCCACTCACCCGACCCAGCGCGTCCCCTCCCAGAGCGGCCGCGGCTCCGTCCCCCCGGCGGGCCCCCGCACGCTGGGCGACCCGCGGAACGCAGCCGAACCCCTGCCGATATATAATCGCCATCGAGAGCCCTTCCCCGCGACCACCCCTTGACGCACGCACCGCGATCCATATCGGACGCACACGAGGGCCCCCAATGGTTTCACTCAGTCTATTTGCCAGGAAAATTAAGGTTGGACCTGAGCAACTAGAAACACGAAGTTGTCACGAATTTTGTGCGCGTTAAACTTTTCGCGACATTTGTTCGGAAGTTTGTGATCACTTGACGTTCCAGGCGGTGTCACGCCGTAGGGGTTGCGGGGTCCTTGCCCGTGGGGTCACTGGGGGATGCCTAGGCCTCCTGCCCGAGGATGTTAAGGCGTTGTCGGATGACCTGTTCGAGGAGGTGAGGGAAGCCGCTAAGGTTACTGAAAGGGTAGGCGTTCCTTGCGTTGCATGGGCGTGATTCTCCCATAAGTTGACAAAGAGACCGCTGTTTAACCCTAAACTTGCTCTCATGCACTCTCTGCACCTTGGTTCCATGTAGGTAAACCACAGAACCTTACGGGTGCACAGTTGTGACCCGTACCAAGCACGGAAACGCGAAAGCTTTGTACGAGCGATTTGTAAACAAACATGGCGGAGTAGGATGAGAAATGATCACTATAATTTTTATCCATTAAATATTGATTATTATCACTCACTGTCATAAGTTTTTCCACTTTTGTTTCAATAGATATTACCAGAGATATTTATGCAACTATATGACCACAATTTCCACAGACGACACATCTACTTCATGCTTCGTCGGCCGAATTTTTATTTTGTTAAAAAATAGCTGCTTGAGGGGCTTTAGAGTGGTTATTCGTTTCAGCGATCACTTTTAAACAGCTCCTTTATTATTAATATTGATCGATTAGGACAAATGCAAACATTTTTAACCACCGAGTTCAGAAGTTTTTCAGAATCGATATTGGCGCATTTTAATTTCCCGCCCTCAGTCATGTTGTTTACATTCTCATTTTCCCCGCCTGCATGGAGACTGAATTCTTTTTGCGAGTGCCTACGGAGCAGACATAGACTCATCATCAACAGCAACCGGGCATCTCCACCTAAGGACACGGACAGAAACAATTTTTTGCACTTTCGTTGATGGAAACGGGAAGCTGCAGATTGGAGTGGGAAAGTGCATGCAGCGCGAGTAAACTTCTTGTCAACAGTCACAGTTATTAGTGATGATGACGCTGAATGGAACATGGAGACTACTGCAAAATAGCATTGCTAAACTTTTCGAATTACACTATTAATATCTTGTTAAAATTTAAATACTTTTTGATGTTTAAACGTTTCCAGACATGACCAAGGCGCCAGCCTAAACTCGTTAATTTTTCAATGTTAATTTTCTCTGTCTATTTGTCATTAGTGCCTCGATCAACATTTGAAGCACTCAGTACCAGTGACCGTGAACTAATGCCCACGTAACAAAGGGAATCTCTTCCATGGAGTCGCGAGTTGTGCTTCCGGTGGATATCTACTAGTTCCAATCGACCTTGATCGTGTCCCTAGCCGTTTATCTCGGGGCTAGGCACGTTGTTCATCGCTTTTCAGCAGTCAGTGATTCCATTCTCGGGCCGATAGAAACGCGGCGATTGTAGCGCTATCGGAGTATCGAAGAACGTCAAGCGAGCGAGAATAGGCGAGCGCGCATTTGTGGGAAAGGAGGAATTTGTGTGAAATTTGTTTCAGACGCGTAATTTCTTTAATAAAAAAGTCGCAAAAGTTATAAACGACATGCAAGCGCGATCGCTTCGGAATGGAGTCCTGCGAAATAAGTTAACCAATGGTTATTTGCCAATGTGCTACGTATTTATTATAGGAGTCATGCCTTCAGGAATTTTCCTCGTGTCGACAGATTTATTTGCGTTTCTATTCAAATGCTATGGTATTTCTTTTATGGCGTTAAAACGTGATGTAGTTGGTGCAGTGGCTTTGTTGATTTTCTGTCCTCAATAGACTTGATTTCTTTAATTCCATTAATGGCTTGTAACTAGAGTATGGAACTTGTAAAAATATTGCACAATAGTATTCACGCACAAGGATGCAGCACTAAACGGATATCGAAATAATCAGTTCAGTGAGGGTGAAGACCAAATACGACGTGAAACGATTTATGATATACGGATAAATGAATTGAATTTGCTCAGTTCAATTCTTTCTCATTTTTAAAGTCTTTGGAATGTCTCCAAGAGAGGTCCTTTCTCCGTTTGATTTTTCCATCGCATAACTCCAGCCAGACTGACCTTAATATTTTATGTTCACTTACTAGACATGATGATATACTGTTTGGCTGGGGCGTAGCAATTAGTATATATATTCAAATACAGATCAGGTTTGTGTGTGCGAAGATCTACTAAGTACTAAATACGAAGTACGAAGTAAGTACGAAGAAGAAGTACTAAATCAAGCGGTTCGCGCAGTATATACATATAGAAGGGGGTCGCAGCTCTTATTTTCCGTTTGATTCCCAGGAAGCTCTGGTTCCCAGAAAAACGAATGGAGTCTGGGTTTGGCCGGGGATGTTCCCCAGTAATTGCTCAAGTTGAGATCGCTTTTCTTCGGCTGGCAGCTGAACACTATCAACCTGGCTACCATGGCCCCTGTGAAAAGTATAACGTACTTCAGACTAAACTTAGAATATGAACTATTTTTTTGTCAGTAACTTATTTTTAGGCTTTACTTGAGAGTGTATAATTGTAAAAAAAAACTATTCACAATCAAGTCTCTCAACGTCCTAACGTAAAGACCCATTCATTATAAAAGACATCTTTCAATTTGAGTTGACAGCGGATCATAGCAAAAGGTTGTTGTGTGCGGCTGATACAATGGAGAGGAAATAAGAGGGCTCCGGATACTTTTATCATCAGGTCACCGATGCTAGAGGGCATGGTACTTATGATTTTTTCCCGTTGACTTGGCCGATGATCTTCTCTCGAGAAGGCGAAATAAGAAAGTGGAATGTTTGGGGATATTCTGTGCCCTTTTCAGGGTGCTACTTTGGTGAGGGATATCGACGGCTTCCAATACATTTACGTCTTAGAAGAAAAGGAAAGAGTTCGTTACTTGGGATGAAAAAATGGGTTTCTTAAGAAATGAACGTAGTCTGGGAAAATTGTCGTCACCCTTGAGCATCAGCCGAGTTCATTTCATGCTCCTGTGAGCTTTATTGCAGAAATTTGTGGGAATATTGCTGGAGCCAAGTCCCGCGCTCTCGACACTATGAGCGAGTGGAGATAGCGGTCATTCATTCACGCTCTCTCATTGAGGAGAGTGCATCCGGCAACGTGCCTCCCTCTCAGGGATCTTCCCACCCCCAGGAAGTGTAGATCCACGAATCGCAACGAAAACGCACGAAGCTCAACCGCCAAAGATATTAAAATCCGGCAATAAGCCATGTTATTAAGCTATAACTTACGACAAAGCAAGGTTTTCCAGGCTCACGCATGGACTTAATGAATTGAAATGCACTAGGTAGTCCATTATCTCCAGTGGGCAACCCCGCGTATTGCAATCCTTCCAACGAGGGTTGCTTCCCAAGCTTTAATGACTTCACCACTGAGCTCCGGTTGGTTTATCACGAAAGAACATCATCATCATCGTCAATAACAGTCCAGGATTAGGCCACTTGACCTTTTCCGTTTCAGGTCGGAAGCTGGTCCCTCCATCACTTCTTTGTTCGTCCGCAATCTCTTTTTCCAGATAGTCTGTATTTAAGGCGTCTTTGGGGTAATATGTTGTACGACATGCTTAATATATATATGCTGACACTATTTTTTATGGTTATTTCTAATAGTTTTGGTGATGGCCGGGATTTTTAGTCCTCAGCATTATCTTAATTTAAAGTCGTAGGAACAGCAACCAGAATGTAGCTAGTGAGCATCTAGCAGGGTAAAAGCTTTCTCCCGTAATTCATGAATATACGTTCGCAACAATTCCATGCTAAGGAGAACAGAGAGGGGTATAGACAGAGAGGGAGATAAATGAACCACCATGAGAAAACTCAAGACAATGTAAGGCTAACTCTTACGCCATCCATTAAGTTCCCACAGTATGTTCCCTCCACAAGGCTTCCCAAATTGTCGGGAAAGGGAGAAGTAATTGCATTTTTATTTGAGGATGAAGTTTTTTTTTGTCGGCGATGAACAACGCAATGGAACAAAAACTTCTTCATGTGAATCATCGCTGATGGGCATTTACGTAGGAAAGTACCCTGCCTTCCGGAAACTTAAACTTTTCTAACAAGTACGCTTTTTGTGACACATTCCTCATTTTTTACTAGTCTCAATGTCCCTCGTCCTAACTTCCTTCATTTACCTCTTTTTTTGCACCAGCCTCCAATCATCACATCAACTCTTTCAGTACACACAATTACTGTGATGACAAAAACTCTCTCGCCTCCTTAAAAAGGAAACATATGAATGCGGTTATTCAGACCTGGAAAATCTGGGGGGATTTAAAAAGTTTCTGCACATTCAAAAGAGCGGAACTGTCACGTCTATTGCATGTAATTTTGAGGGTATATATACGAGCTAGTAAATATATATACACACACATATATATATAACCTGGTGCTAGTCACTGGTGATATTAAGATATGAATTTTTCCATGATCAGATGGATAGGGATGGAGCTATTCGATATTAGTCTGCCACCAAAGGGATAAGAATTTATTTTATGGTTTTTATGAGCAACTCATATTTTCCGTGGTTATTTTAATAAATATCACATGTATAACGATTCTTATTAATTATTTGTGTAGGAAAGATTGGGTAGTGATGGGGAATGGGATTATAAGGCATGTAACATTTTCTAGGGATCACGCTGTTTTAACAAGACAATCAACATATACCCGTGGACCAGGGTTTCAATCATCGTACAAAATTTGCAAGATCGAAGTATTTTCCGAATAAATTATCGATGTCCTTTCCCGCATGAGCATCTTATGAGCCATCAGTTCGTATGTATGAAAAAAATAAGAATAAGACAAAATATAGGTTTTCATTTACAAGTCATTACGATAATAAGTCGCACTACTCGGTGAGAAAAACAGAAATACGGGATAGCGCATTCTTTTGAGAAACCATGAGATAATTTGCCTGAAAAGAGGAATATGGATCAAGGCACATGGAAAAGTTACTGAACATGGAAAATCCGGGAGAGAGAACTTGAGTTAACTGAAGTTGTCTGGAGGGAAACGGAGAGGTTAAGTAGGGTATGAGCGTTCGGGTTGGCGAGGTAGCTAGAGTACTGGTTTCCCCTCCCAAGGGTCCGGGTTCGCATCCCAGCGGGTTTGGACAATTTTCATTGAGATCCCGATCCCTGCTAGGATACCATGTGGAAAGCACTTCAAGTGCAGTACTCCGTCCGTCGGATGGGGCGTTAAACCGTGTTCCACTTGGTACTTTTCGTTACGAGGCGCCTTGGGGACCTATGGACGACTAACGCCGAAGTGAGGTTTTTATCCATCCTTATTCCATTCCCCAGATATCCTTCCCTTCCCGCGAAACTACCCACGCGGCCGTAAAGTGCTTTGAGCGTGATAGAACTCCATGTAGAATTCAATGGAATTCAATTTCCTAATCATTTTTTTTGCTCTCGGACGATTCTGGTGGTCCGTATGCCCCTGCGATCCCGATAAACCTGTCATCCGGTTTCTCAGGGGCCGAACCACCAGAACTTGACAGCAATACCCATGCCCTCGACTTGCGAAAAACCGACCCAGGCTGGACTAGAACCCGCGACCCTCGGATTAGCAGGCGAGGACTTTATACCGCCGCCACCGGGGCCAGCTAGATAGAGAAAATGATCCCATCTTTCTAATGATACCAAAACGTTATCCACTTACCGCACTATATTTTGGGATACTCGTCAAAACATTTAATCGGTTTTCAATACGATGCAATGTGGATGTGCGTTACAGAGAGATTTATTTTTAAATAAGGAAGTTTTTACGCAAAGATCGCGTCAGAAATGTACCAGTGTGCAGTATATACTTTTCATCAATTATTAAAAATAAATAATTTTGTACTCACCGTAATTATTATCATTAGCTACCATAAACATTTAGGTTAAATGAGCGTTTTCAGCGTACGGCTTGAAAAAAATCATGTTAAAGCCTCGAGCACGCACATCTAATAAACTTATGAGAATTTCTGTCATATCAAATTTGTGTGTTACCAATATTACTTCATTTACTTTACACTTCTTACGGCGATTTAAAATTTAAAATAAAATTCGAGTACGGACTTTATTAAGACCGGGGAAAAATCTCGCTCAAACTACCTTTGATGGCGCAAATTGCATCTGTCGGTCGTCTCCCCAAATAAACAACCGACCAAGTGGGTATTGGAGGAAGACAAAGAAGAGAGTGTTGTTGATAGAAGGGGAGGGTAGAAAGCAGGAGGTTGAGACTCGGAGGAGGCATCCAATATGGATGGAGGGCGTAAAATGAGTAAACAACACGTTGATGTGGGCGTTTATCAGTTTGGCCATTTTTTCGGCGAGAACGTGATAAAGTATTCCGTTTTGGATTTGAAAGATAGCGATATTTACGTAAAATGTACCAAACGAGCGTATATTGCGAGGACCGACAGAGTTCATCCTGATTTTTCAACTGATTTTTCGGGAAAAAGGTACATTCGTACGCCAGTATATTTGATCAATAATTATGAAAAACTGCGCAACTAGGGATGGATTAATGCCCAAACACCGGAATTAGATAGATAATATTTTATTACTACTCTCGCCATTGTAATTATACTGACCTCATGCATGTACCTTTCGGGTGAAGCTTTGGGTAACCTCAAAAGAAAGCCTGTTACAGATTAGCATCCATATCTTTTATGCTATGCACAATTGAACGTGTAAATATTTCCAAAATTACAAAAAAAACAAAAGTAATGATTGAAAAAATTATCAGTACGTATATCATTAAAAATCATTGTATGCTTATAAAAGACTCCCATTTTTATCTTACATAGTTTATGGGCACGTATATATTTCTATTATTTTATAAAATTATGCCCAGTTTAGACAAGACTCGTAAACAATAAAAAATATTTGATCCTACGTACAAAAATTCTTGGGAATAGGGTGAGGTTATGTATGGGTAAGGAATTCCGTGTTTTGCCTAAGTTTTATGAATACGATTTATATAACAATAACCCTATAGTACCACTTCCAATAAATAATTGTCGTAATGTTTTCTAAATGAATCCATGCCTCAGTGGGAGCAAAGATATATGTAGGTAGTGAGGATAGGAATATCCAAGACGACTCTTTTTCATTATTGTTTGAATAATTTTTTAAATAATTTCAAGTAATTCCAAGCACATCACTTCCAATGCTACCGTTTAAATGATATACATTTACTATTTGATCAACACGAATATATAAGCCTATAGATTATCGATGCCACAGAGCGAAATGAGCTACATCTACAGCAGGACCACCAGGTTACATGCGTTTACATTAGAAAAGGTAGAATGTAGCGCAATGTAGCGCGGTTTATACTGGTTTTGTATATTTCGTTCAAGCTTCGGAAATCTGTCACTCTGGTGATGATATGGCACAGTCTAGTATTACACAGTCGCGACAGCAATGGCAAATGGATTCAGCTCAACGCACAGTGGCGACGTGCGGCGACGTGCAAGTAAAAGCTTAGCATAAACCAAAGTCAATCCGTACACATGGTAGCTTAAAGTTGTTTCATAAAAGTCATTGCATTCCGGAGGTTTCTGTGAATCAAGTATCTTACGTATTCATATAGTAGCAGTGTCTTATCCTCAGTGAAGTGGCACATCATTTCACCGCAACCCGCCAAAGATGCGAGTATATGGAGGAGGATAAACATTCACTTGCAGCATAAAGACCCGAGATAGAATCACCTTCATATTGTGCAGTGCATGACTGCAGTTTTCTTTCGAATTGAAATAATTACTTCCTTTCAGGTTGGTAAAGCATACCACTGCATTTTCATAGCAGAGCGTAGTGGTGGGTTAGTTACACTTGCTGCCAGATGTATGCACTACCAACGTGAACTTCAATTCAACACTGAAAAATTAACAATGAGTGTCGCGGGTTTGATACACCACACTGGCTGTGATATAGCTGAATGTTCGGAAACGTCGTAAGAGGAAGGAATAGAGAAGGAAACAAAGGCGATATAAATAAGGGAAGAAGGCATGAGGAGCTGGAGGAAACTTAAAAGGTAAATAGATGTTTTTTCAGGGAAATTCTGAGATGACCCCGATGTAGAGAAATTAAAAAAAATGGGCTGTCGAAAAACATTCCAAAAATTGGCCGAACACCGAGTGACATCTCTCGCAGGCCGTATCTCCTTTTTTTTGACAGCTCGAGATAGCTGTACGCACACTCCTACCTCATGACAAATTCAGACCGAATGTCCGACCCAGAGGCTTCCCTCAGGGCACGTCCCTCCCTTACTGAGGCTGCCAACCCGGCCGGCCAAGAATGAACTGCCGCATTGGTATTCGAATGGGAACGGTCGACGAAAGACGATCTCACGGTTTGTCGCCTGAGTCCCTCGCTCACACTTTATTCCAAGATGCTTTATTGTGAACTATACATAAATTTACAATATTTACAAAATTTTGACGCTTACGAAAAAGGAATGCGTAGTCAAAAAGGATTATTATTCCTACAATAAAAACACGAACAGCTGGCATGTTACTTCACAGCGCTATTAGCACAACGCATTACATAACTGTGCATATGTGTTTCAGTATTTGAACTTATGGAACAAGACATCCATTAACCCTTGTATGTATACCCGGGTTTTCTAACACGAACGCATACACGGGTACCCAAAAAGATTATTAGTGAAATTAACAGTATCTACATTTTAAATATCGTTTGCTACTTTGTACGTACTTCCAGCTGCACATCATTTGATAATAAGTAAAGATAGTAGTGGGGGAGAATGCCCTTAGGGGGAGCAAATGACACGCTACCAACTGCTCTTAAATGACATTGTTGAAGGGTGCTGTAGGTATATACGCGCTCGTTCTCCGCATTTATGGCAATGTAGCCAACTTCACTTGCGCCAAATTGGTAAAGTGTATGCCATCCACAGAAGGGTCAGCATTGTTTAGACAAGACAGAATACCTTGAATCCTCTGCTAAGTGTATGCAACCGTGGAATTCGTGAACGCGTGGCCTTTGCTTCGAAATCAAAGATTTATCAAGAGCTGATTTTTCTCGTTGAGTTACATGAATTTATTGTTTATGTCATAAATATTATACTTTTTCATTTTCTATTAATATTATCAAAACAGAATGTATTAATTTATTTGACAATTAATTTATGCATTTGGATCTATCGAAACGTTTGTTGTTACTGCACTTAACCGTGGAAGAGGCAAAGGCAGAGGCAGAGATTAGGGCAGGGGTTGTTGTAGTGGCCAAAGAGATAGAAACAATTCTGAGGAAGGATATAAAGTCGTCCAGGGATTTGCGACGAAATTCATCGCAAAAGATAAAACAGAATGGTCTAAAACTCCTTTACCGCAGCGCCAAGCAGCAGGTCGCCCATTTGTGATACATTCAAAAAATGTTTTCTGAAGGAATGGTAGGCATAATCATTCGCTGCACAACTCAGAGAGCATTCAATGAATACAAAGATTTTAATTCAAAACATCCTGATAAAGAGCGTCGCGCATGGAAGAACATATCTAGCCGTGAAATGTACGCTTATATCGGTATCTTGATTTGTGCCGGGGTAAATAATTCTAATACGGATCCTAGAAGTGACATGTGGAAAACGTCATCTTTTACTTTGTACATAGCAACCATGGGTATAAATCGCTTTTCGTCGATTAATCAGTTTTTACGATTTGACTATTTTGACACGCACCAAGAACTAGTACGCGAAGACAAAGGAGCTTCAATTGGGGTATTAAGGACCATGTCAAATAACCATTTATCAAGACTTTACCGGCCATCTGCAAATCTAACTATTGATGAGCAGATTTACCCATATCGAGGACGAACGAGGTTTGCCCAGTATATACCCAGTAAACTTGGGAAGTATGGAATTAAAATATGGTGGATTTGCGATGCTGAAAATGGGTATCCACTTCACGGAATTATGTACACAAGAAAGCAAGGAAACATCCGCGAAAAAAATCAAGGGGAAAGGGTAATAAAAGACCTCCATCCGGATGGAGAACCGAAACTTCAACAGGGACCAAGGGTACTCACTCAGCAATACATGGAAACCTATACTAAAAAACGTGAAAGAAGCCAGAAAGAACAAACATCAAAGCGACCAATCAGGAGGCTCCAACACCTTTCCCGCCACTACGGACAATCAAGCGCCGCGAAACTCGCGACTCTAGGATATATAAGTCGACAAACAAGCAGCATTGACATCCTTTCATCAGCCCTGATGACGATGACTGAGTCAGACATCGAAACGTCGGCCTACATGGAGATCATCACCCGGGAAAGCTTGGAAACCCGAGAAAGCTTCACCAAGTTAATACGCCGGGAAAGCACTAAATCTTATTCTTGGTACTGTTAGAAAGAACAAACCAAGGCTAAAATTCCGAAGACCAAGACAAAATTCCGAAGGCTATGGCTGCTTCGAGGGAAGTGTACTCCACCATTTTTGGGTTTAATGAAAATGTAGCACTGTGCTCGTATGTACCTAAAAAGAACAAAGCTGTAACTCTGCTATCAACTATGCATTATTACACGAATATATCAGATAATTAAAGGAAAATACCAGAAATCTGACTGAAATTAGACTGCAACAAATACAAGGTTGATGTTGATGCAATGGACCAATATCTCGGCCGCTGCACTACCCACCAGTGAACTTCTAGATGGCCATTTGCGATGTTTTATAATATGCTAGAAATTGCTGCCTTTGCAGCTGATATCATATATCACGAAAATAATAAGACGATACTAAAAATAACATATTAACATCGACTTTTCTTGCGGCAATGGAGTGAGGATTTAGCAAAGCCATTGATTGAAGATCGTGCTGAAAATCAGCAAGTAATGAGGAATTTTTCAACAAAAAATGCCATTGAAGGTGTCATTGGCATAAGTGTGCAGAATGTTGAGATGTCAAGTACTTCCACTCAAAGATATAGCATTGGTAGAAAAACTGTTGCTGGAATTTGTGTGGTAGCACACTCTTGACTAAATCTTGTGATTCTTGTAATAAACCTATTTGCAATGAACATTGCGTCACAAAAGCAATTTTCCCATTATTTTATAAGTAATATTCAGTTGCTAATGAACCATTGAATAACAGTTTTGTTTTATAAACAGCGGACGTTTGAAAGTTATCACTAAATATACGCTGCACAAATTGAAAGACGAGAGAAACAAAATAAATTTTTCAAATTTATTTGACTCAAATAGTTGTTTTATTTATGTTTGCATTAATTTTGCATTGTATATGTTTATAAATGGAGATTATATTAAATAGAAACGATTTTAAGATAAAAAAATGAAGAGGGTAAGTATGGGTACCCGGGTACCCGGCCGTGCCTGGGAAGATAACTTTTTAAAATAGTTGCCAAACATATAATTTTTATATTTTTCACACCATTCGTTTCCTTATTACACTGTCAAAAGATACAACCGCGAGGATCCAATAGCCTAAGGCAAAGTACGTACGAGAACATAGAATGTTTTTCGATTTTTCGCGTTTTGGGTACCCGGGTACCCGGGAATACACACAAGGGTTATAGCAAAATGATCATAAGTAAAGAAGAAGAACTCTTCAGGGAATGCACACACTTTGTCAATGTTCAAGTATGCCATGATCCAGACGAGCTGAAAGGGCGTGGCATCACTATATAAACTTGCTCGTATAGAAAATAATTGAACATTTTATCACACGCATTTTCCCACACTATGAGCAAGCACATGTTATTACTTTAATGGTAATGATTAAACTGAATTATGGGCAGCCTCACCAGTTAAACGCATTAACACATAAACCAGCATCGTTTGTGCACATATTTTGAGCTAAATTGATACAAAATTGAAACAGTATATTTGAAACGTCTTAAGTGATTAGTTTTAAGACGGAGAGTCACTGCACTTTTATCAAACTTCACTCCTCCGAAATTCCCTTGCTTTCCGAGGGAATTATCTACTCTTGACTAGTGCGTGGAGATTATCTCAACTCACACCGATCGTGACGTGCATTCTATTTTCTCTCTCTCTCTCTCCATCAGTGCTCACCACACTGAAGATCACAAACGTGACCTCATCCATCGCCTGATAATTCCAAAAACATCTGCTCCGTTAAACGCGGTTAACCCTCCCTTCTCGGCGAAATCCACTCCCCCACCAACACATGCTTGAGCAGATCGGACTGCTCTGAGTACACTCGCGTACGCCGTTTGGGACCGCTTCCCTCGTCTGGAGGGTAGCGAATGAAAGAGCACGGGAGGTAGTTAAGGGGTGGGGAGAGCGGCAAGGGTGGCATGGGGGAGGAGGCGGAGGAGTGGGTGAGTGAGGGAGGGAGGCATGAGCGTGCAGAGGCATGTTGGCGGGGGCGAGAGACAAAAGAATACGTGCGCCCAACGAGCCTTATTAAGACCCGGCAGGGGTAAAAGCCTCGCGGAGTCATGTGCGCGCACCACTCTGACGTTCCCCGTGTCTCGTCGGGTGGAGTGCCGGCTCGGAGACGAAAGCGACGCCTTCCGCACCCACGATTGTTTGCCCGATCGCGGGTCTAGTGTGGATTCACTCAACGCTGCCGTGAGACGCCGGATCGTGATTTTCGGGAAAAAAAAGTTTGTTCGCCATAACCGATGAAAAGCAATGAAGAGGGGCTGGATGAAGCACAGGGAAAACAGAATATGTTCGTAACTAGGAGAAAGGAAAGTCAAGCTCATTCGACACTCACTCGGGCATGATAACTTCCATCAAATGATCATGTGAGGAATGAGGGAAACTGTTAACGTGATTTTGAGTTCATTAATGACGCAAATGAGATGAGGTGCATGTAGTTAAATGAAGAAAATGGCAGAGAATCGCAAGTTGGGGTTAGGACGATCAGGCTCAGTCTTGCGAAATAAATGCCCATGACTCAGGTCGTAGCACTATCTCAAAGCTGTTCCCTTCCACTTTTCCCAGCAAATGTAGCTACCCTTCAAAATAATATATCAGATTTTTTAAACGCATTTTCTAAGGGTCTCAATTAGAGCAAATATATTTGAAGCTGGAGCGCACTTTAGCAGTAGAATATGTCGTTACCAAAGAAGGCGACCGGCAGGTGTATCGAGATCGTCATTCTTCAAATGTTGCCAGGTGCTTAAAATCGCTAATTTCAACTTATTTAATTCGCTCTTCGGGCAGTTACTGCAAACATTTCCTTTGTAGAGTAGTTTGCATTTTGGATAATGACAACGACAGCGCGAAAGGAGCCGTGATCCCACCCCAGGAGTAGGCGTGACCATACTTGTCAAGAAAGAAGTCCAGTGGTTCATACTTTTTCGTTCAATTCAACGGACTGATTACAGCTCTTGAAGGGCTCTTCGCAACTTACGCGGAAGGTATCGAGATAACGCTGAAAGACCTACAATATTAATCGATTTCAAGTCCATATCTTTACGATGAAGAGCCAACTCCATAGACCCAGCAACAATCCGATCCCCGAGGGTGTTAAAAAACATAATATCCTAAAATATTAAGAAAAGGGCCCATTCCAGTGTATACCAAGGGCATCGGCAGTTTTCTCCAACAAGAGAAACTCAGACCTCTAACATCTCCGCAACCTCTGAAAGAGTACGATGATTGCCACTATTTTTCACCATTCCTCCGAATATACGTGTCTTAAGAGGCTTTGATGGGACTAAAATATTGGCTTCCCACCCCAAGGAGCCGGGTATGAATCCCGCCAGTGGCGGAGATGCATCTGTGGATTCTTGGTCTCTACTTCGATGCTGCATTGAGGATACTTTGAGTGCAACACTCCATCTGTTTTATAAGATGCTAAACCATACACCTAATGGCGACTTTAGCTGTCATAAGACCAGTCTAACGCCAAGTAGCGTTTTTATCTACTCGTCCTTCATTCCCCAGATGATCCATCCCTTAGCAACGAACCCACCTCGTCTTAACCTTCCAGCTGCGGCTGCTACGATTTTTCCCCACAGGCACCGTGTGCGAGTAGTAGTACTTTCCCTTATAGCGAAGGCAAAGGAGTAGCAGATTGCCCCCGTATTATCTGGGTTGGCCTTTTCGCGCGAGTTTGGGGACGCGGTCATCATTGGACACAAAGAGTAAGTGGCCAGAAACGACCGTGAAGTAAGTGTCAGATTTCGAACCTTTCTTGGCGAGGTCGACCCATAAAATTTGGAGAGGGACTAGAGGAGGGACTGAGGTGACGGTCAAATGTACATGTACGTATCTCTCACACTCGCCCGGGAAAAGATAAAAGTTCGTTTCCCGCATCCGAAGGGTTAATGGCGCAAGCATACATTAAAGGAGAGTAGATGGCGTCATGACGCACGAAAGGAAAGCTTATTTTTTTGCGAAAATCGATCCACCGAAAATGGTCGTCTAGCGAAATTATTCCACGTATTTTAGAAATAGTTAAGTGCTTTTTTGGATATTATTTCCATTTTGCATTTTTTTTAGATTTAATTCATTACGGTACCGCGACACTTCCGCTACCAATGTTCAGCATTTTTGGTCCAATAACAGAACAACTGATCCATTCAACATGGCCAATGGTGCATTTCAATCGGATCTATATTCCTATGAGCTATCGTACCGTATGGTTCCACCTAGCCTAGTCTTTAATCTATGGGCATGATCTCAGTTGTTGCTTGCTTTCCCTGATGACCACGACTCGGTTGTAAACGAGAGAGGGTTGAGGCCCACCATGTACTAAGTACATACAACGATAAGTAAGACCCATAGATCAGGGTATGAGATGGAAGTTTCTTCCACTGTGCTGCACGTGGCTTCCCTGAAAGATTTGGTTCATGTCTAACGAAAAATTATCGCACTTGACTTGGCTGAAGACTAATTTGAGTGCATTAAGTGCGAAAATCAGGGGGAAAATCATTTTCCTTGACCGGGTCTCGAGCCTGGATCTCTTGATATTGCGCCGAGTGCTTTAGCCAGTTAAGCTACCGAGGCGTCCTTCACCTCTGTGAAATTTACACTTGCGAGTGACTCTGTAAAGGTAACACAGTGGCCAGCCCCGATGTCCTCAAAATTCGTCAATTGAGTCCATTAGTTTTCTGCGTAGAAACTTACAGTTTGCGGGGAAGAAAGATATCCCAAAAGGAACCCATATTGAACATGATCCCAGTCTCTCCGGTCAGTTTAGTTGGATCCTAGCCAGTACACCACAACGTTTTCCATACTTCGGGTAAATATTTGATAGTAATTCGAAGACACTATGATCCAGTAAAATTATAAGAAAAGAAAGCCGCATAAATCCAAGATACTTGTCTTATGTGCAGGAATGAAGCGCAAAAACGTTAACTATCCGTATAAAGAAAGGAAATAACTTAAAACAATACGTTTAAAATTCAAGTATGCAGCTAGGAAAACGAAGCTAGTGAGAAAAAATGTGTTTACGCTCAGATTCATCTTTCAGTTGCGCAGCAACGCCAATTCATGCCTCCTGCTTCACCATACGTGCCCTCCTGATAAGCGCCTCACCGCTTACATCAAGCTTCCCCAGGCTTAAGCGCCACTTTGTGATCGCATTATACTAATTTCACGACCCATATAAAGGGAGAACTGTAAGAGTTCCTTTAACTGAACAGCCACATAAGCGGTGCTTAACTGCTGATAAATGTAATTATGTTACCATGGAAATGAAAAATAAATTACCTTGCAGTTGCCATTTTACGCGAGGGAGAGTGTATTCTAGCACTCAATCTTTTGTATTTTCTTGAGGTAGTCACGCCAACCAGAATAATACTGAATTTTAATCATTCCCTAAGCGTTAGCGTTCATTTTCAAATTATTTTTCCAGTGATATAGTCCATCTTTATTACTCTAGGATTTTCCTAATCTCGGGCCTTCTAATATTAGTGTATAGCGTTGTTTAACATTGGTGTCAAATTGATACTTTTAACGTGAATTGAATTCCCATTCGTGTTTTCAGTTTTCGATCGTAGTCGGTCACAACTATGAGTTTAATCATGATGACAGTACACTTACTTTCATGGGTTACGATAAACATGCACTAATTAATGCATGCATTCAGATAATTACGTTACTATTTGGTTGATTCTATATGAGTATTAATAGCTTAATAGTAGCGTAATAGTAGTAGAATCACCATAAATATGCAAAAACAAGACGAGCAACTAGAATTGAATGAATAACAATGAATAACTAGATTCAAGGCATATAATGCGCATTCGTTCACTTCAATCAGTAAACGTGAAAGATTGGACTGATGAAACATTGAATTTCAGGAATGTTGAGGATACCGGGACAAGCCGCAGTATTACCTTTTACGGAGTCACTCGCAAGTGCACGTAAGTGCGAAATTCCACAGAGGAAAAATCGTTCTCCTTGACCGGGACTCAAACCCAGATCCCTCGATAACACTCCCGGTGAAGGAGGTAAAAAAATCCTCCATGGAGAAGGACAGCTCCATAGCTTAACTGGCTAAAGCAATCGGCGCGATATCCAGGGATCCGGGTTCGATTCCTTGTCAAGGGGAATGATGTGTGTTCCTCTGTGGAATTTCGCACTCGACGGTTGTCTCTCACGATTGTCGCATCAACGCGACCGTCAATCCGTCCATAAACACGCATTGTACTTGCGGTCGAAGCTTAAGTTCACGTTGACTACAATCGTAAACCGACCGTATATAAACTCTTTTCATTTGATGCACCCACAGTTCACACAACTTGTTCACAAAATGAAAATGTTCTGTGGAAACTCAAAGCGACCTGATCTCCAATTCAGAACGTTTGTCAGAGCGACAAAATATAAGGATAGTGAACTTACGTTAATGTTTACTCCTAGTCAAAGTAATCGAGAAAATTACCACTTACCTCTGCGTAATCAGTAAAAATTACCATTGGTGCAAACAAGGAACACGGGAAAAAATAAAAATACCAGTTTCCTTGGAAGGGTACCACTATTTGAGTTTAAGAGTATGGTGCCATTCCTTATGAATACATTGATCATTCCCAAAACCTAAAAGTGAGTTTTTAATGATGCTTAAATTTTATTGAAAAATGAAGATGATTTCCTCAAAGTAATAGGTATGTATGCTTTTTGTACCCATCATATCATATTTCAGTGTGTCTTAACATTCAAGGGTTTCCAAAGACGTAATGGAGCCATTGCCACCGAGCAGCAGCTTAATGCGATCTTATGAATGGACAACATTTCTTCCGGCCATTTATTCTCGGGTCCATAAATCTACAAAATATATCCAGACGAAACAAAAGGCGTGTAATTTACGGAACCGCTAAAAGATTACTCTTAATCCAAGGTCATGGATGATGCACTGTGGAATTATCCAACGCAATCATAATTTTTTTCCGTAAAAGCCCTTAGTTAATGCGAAACGAAGGTTTCTTTGTTAACAAAAGGCAAAGAAATCGTGAGCCTATCAGCGTTCTCCTTAGCAAAGAGGTTGGTGCGATTTCCGAAAATTCATCAACTGAGTTTAATCGCTGTTCCTACAAAATTGTGGACAGGAGCGGCGGAGCCAGATGATTAAAGAAAATCACTGGGAAACTACTCGTAATAAAATAGAATGATGAAGAAGCCATAAAAAACAATCCTTTGGTCGTATTGAATGAATCATGAAGTATTTTTTCACCGAAAATAGACGCATTACCAAATGAATTATCACATGCAATGATATATTATGCGTATTTTAAGCTAAAAAAACACAAAAAAATTTTATCCTACGAAAAACTATCGCATAAAAGTCATGACGGGTGGTTATTTTTCATCAAATTTACATTCGTGCGTTCATAGACCATTTTTTTCTTCCTTGATTAATACTAACAATAGAAAAATAGCCTTCTTATGAGATTAATAATTCGGGCCATGTTATAGTCACATGAAAGGTAAAGTTTTGCATCTGCCAATTGCTGACTTTTCAGGAGAGAAAATAAACAATTTACATAATTGATAAAAATGTAGATAACCAATATTAAAATTTCTTATTATTAAGTAGTCACTTAAGTTGAATATTGGAAACATTCGGGTCGTGTAGATCTGTTCAAATGGTCGATCTAATCTGTCTATTATTCATTGTCTAATACCAGTAATCACTTTTAGTGGAAGGGAATATCAGGGATAAATTCCCTTCTATCTTGCATGCATGATAAATACCTTTTAAGGTGCGATCTCATGAGAATTATTTCACCATAACCCGCCATTGGTCGCGCTATGAGATTTTCTCTCACACAAAAATTTAAACTTGTGCTCACTTTGCTATCATGAGTTACAATAGGTTCCCTTTCCTTCTAGCTGGCTTTTTATCTCTTCCTATTGATCGACCGTCTCAAAAAGTACAAATGAAGCGTCCGGAGCTGTGTAATGATACGCCTGATACCGTCGGCTACAAGGTGTGGGACTTTTCCTCATCGCGCGACCACTGGCGTTAGTGTTTTTGTATCACTCAGATACAATGACAGCGTTACACTTTCGAAACATGCGGGCAAAGTTGATTCATTTCGTGGAGAGCAGATACGTCAATGCAAATTATTGAGTCATGAGAAAGTATGCCCTCATAAATAAATATTTCTTCTTGAGAATAGTAATTTTCTTCATTAATACCCAATAGTATCATCGCCAGTAAAATTGGCAATGATTAAGTAATTGTATCAGTAATTGTGTATGCGTGGAAATCATTGATTCAAATGAACATTAAGAGAAATATATTAAATCTAAATATAGTGTAATATATTGACAATAAACGCTCTATGCTAGATAATCAATGGTATATCTGAGTGTGAGAAAAAGTCTCACACGTGACCGCTCGCGTGATAAGTAGCTTAGCGACCACTCCCGGGTAAAAGCTAATGTTGTGCTTCCTTGGACCGTCAGCTCCAACCCACACCTCAATTCATTTCTGCATCGAAATTTATTTTCTGTTTATCCTGAAACTTAAACCGACCGCACACCTCATGTGTATGCGTGGGTTGCCTATACACCCCCAACAAACAGCTGAGTAAACGTTACCGAGGACGCTGAATCATCAGCATTAGCCTACATAAAGCTATGAAAATGCCTTATATGACTGGCATTTGATTTCATCATTCTGAAAGTCTCACCCGCCATATTATACCGTAAATCTCTCAGGTTGTGCTACATTTTGAATACGCTGTGAGCACTTGGGAACATTCACAGAATGATTCAAAATGCGAAATTAACAAAACACAAAGGAAAGCCTCAAGCTTCGCTAAAAACTGCTAACGGGTGAACAGACATCGTACTGGTGGAAAGGCTATGTAAGGAGTCAATAGGGCCTTGCAGGCTACACGCTAGGCTAAGATTACTTTAAAAGTTCAACAATGACAGGCGGGATTTTATTTTGACCCCGCACTATGTCTCTAGAACTGATAGAAGCGATAAAATTAGAGATTTAAAAAATGATCCTTCCTCCCACAAACCATTACTGACTTTGACAAGAGGATATGAGTCTAAATTACGCTACAATGGCGAATAATTTGCTTTTGTCCTTTCCTTCTTCCAATTCATTTTTCCTCATCCTTCGCTTTTTCACGTCTCGTGCCCTAACACTCCTGTCACATGCACCTGCGGCAGCTCATAGGGTTTAGATGCTTTCGTGGCAGTCCGTAGGAATGGAGATTGCTGTCGGCATTGAATCTTAGAGATCCAAAATCAGTGAATTATTACCGAAAACAATTATGCACTGCCGATCTGATGGTTTAAAGAAATCCTTCTTTACACGCACCATTAGTGCCTTCTACACCAAGAGCGTGACACTAAGCCACTCAAATCCTCCTTCCTATCCCCCTTCCTGTTCCTTTTCTCGACTATCTCTCATTAAAATAGCTGGTGTCCTAACACTCTCTGCCATACGCCCCCATGTGGTGGCTCTCACGGTAGTATGTAGATAAATTTCACGAAGTAATCTGAACTATAGAGGTTTGTACTCATTGTACTAAAAAGAGACGCTGATTTTCTGTTTGTTGACGGTGAAAGAGGTGAACATAAGCATGAAAATTTCGCTCTTTAATTGAACTCCCGACCAAAATATTTGTGAATTTTCGTCATTTCAATATAAGAAAATTTAACGATAATAAATGGTTACAAATTTGATTCAATATATCATTGTCACGAAATACTCAGTCAGCGTTCATTATGTATAGAGTGGCCTTCTTATTAAAATTTTTAGACTAAAAAGCGACAGTGCACAAAATATTATTTGGCTGACTTTTTTGTTGCAGCAGGCAGATCCAAAGACAAATAAAAATGTACAAAATAGTTTCAGAGATCCCGAGTATGAAGAAGGACCTGTCGTTAAATTAAAGTTTTATTAATTTCACCAACTATAGTCGTTTATTATAACCAACACAATAATATCTTTCCAGACTATTTTATTAATGAATTACCTCAGTAATTACATAGGGCGCAGAGGGAAAATGAACGTCAGAAATGGATGATAAAATTTTGTATACTATAGCATAAAGTCTTAATTTGTAAGCTCAATATAAAATATTCATAAATATTTTATGTAAATGAATTCAACGGCACAATTTTATATTAGTATTTTAGCTTTTTTGCAATAATATTCCATAATTGACGACAAGTCGTAGGTTATTTAAGAAGGAGTCACAGTTATCTCCTCAGTGTAAGAATGGTGGTCATAAAACATTCTTAAGATATTAAATTGAATTTCCCCATGAACACTTATCAGTTTGACAAGGTATGACGATCCAAATAACAATCCCATCGAAACGTACGAGTTACAACAGTAAATCCGTAAAGTTGTATCTGTTTTAAGAGTGACAAAATAGAATCAAAATATTTCTACATATTTATATACAATTGAAAAAATGAGCATTGACAACTGTGTTTCTAACCAATTCTTAAGATGCTATCTCCTAAACAGGATTTTCTCCTAGATTTATCACGCTAATGGCATATATGTAATTTAAAATGTCGTGTATTTAAAACTTTAAGCTGGAGTAAAATGTTATTGACATTAAATGTACGCATTATTCGTATTAACAGCGTTTTCAGTTCCAATGAATTACGTTTTGGTGCTCTGTGCATTTTTATCAGCGAGGGTAGGATTTTTAAAAGCCGCAAATGCATGCATGAACTGCCTTTTTTATGAACTTAAGCATTCACGTCATAAAAATGACACAATATGAGAAATGCTTCACACAAGGGTAGTGTAGTTGAGGAATTCGGAGTCCATGACCGAAAGAGGTTTGAATTTGGGCTTGAATAGCGATCCCATGAAAATTTGGGACAATAGCAAGGATTTGTTAAAAAAGTACCACTCACTTTAAGGTTCGTTTCAACGGATTCGAAACTAAATTCATAATAATTTCTTTCCACAAATATGCGCAATTCATAATTTTATAGCTTTGCTTCTCTGGCGTCAAATTTTGCTACAATGGTAGAGTTATTACTGATTGACATATCGCTGTTCTTTAATTTTTAATATTTTCTTTATATTTAATGTATGTTCCCTTATTCATTCATATACTAGCTCAATAAAAAATGAAACATGGACGCATTGTTGAACCTAGTGGGAAGATAACGTGTTCTTTAGATTTTAACCATGGAGTCTCGCTAATCATTAATCGGATATTTTACTTTATTATGGGTTTTATTTATTTATTTCTTGTACTTCTGTTGAACAAAAATAGAAAAGTGGGCACATTTTTAAATATAGTGGGAAGATAATAACTGGTCATATGGTGACAAGATACCTCTTTTATTATATTAATTAATAGGTTCTTCCTTTCGTTTGAATTATTCGTTCAATTTTATGTAAACCAGCTGAACAAGAAAAGGAGATATGGATCCCTTGTTGCAACTTGAGAGAAGATAATAACGTTGGAGTGTGTAAAAAGATAATGAAGTGTTCTCTGGATTTTAAGCATCTTGTCCATTCAGCTCATCAGTCGGTTCTTCCTGCCGTTTCAATTTGTGGTTCATTTTTGTATCGAGTAGCGGAACACAAAGGAAATTTAGCCACAATGTTGAACCTTGTACGAAGGTAATAACGTTTTCCTCCTTGGATTTTAAGTATGGACTTGATAACTTGCTATTCATTAATCAATCCTTATTTTTTCGTTTGAATTTTCTTTCAGTCTCGTGTCTTCTAGCTGAACAAAAAGGAAAATAACGGGCCCATTGTTGAACGGCGTGGGGAGATAATTACATGTTCTCCGGATTTTAAGCATCGACTTCTTGGTTCGGTGGCGCACAGCGCCGCAGGCGGAGGGATATTGGAATTAAGAGAAGGCTTGCATAGTGAAGCAAGGGATTGGAGGGGAGGTTGGGGAGGGTTGGTTGGAGGGAGGGGGAGGGGAGGAGGGAGGGAGGGAGGAGGGAGGGAGGGAGGGGGGAGGGAGAGATTCGCTTCACAACATCCGCCGTCGTGGCAGGAGAAAGGAAATGGAGGGGGAGGACGGGAGGCGTGAGGTGGGAGGTGAGGGGTGAGGGAGGGAGGGTAGATGTAGGGATGCAAGGCAGGCAGAGTGGATTGCCACTCCATCCAAATT
The DNA here is from genome assembly GCA_963573305.1 of Pyrrhosoma nymphula. NCBI lineage: Eukaryota > Metazoa > Arthropoda > Insecta > Odonata > Coenagrionidae > Pyrrhosoma > Pyrrhosoma nymphula. The sequence goes on from OY754332.1 coordinate 109,711,614, forward strand.
CTTCTGAAGAGCATACAATGAGGCACACGTCGCTTTCTCGTGGCAAAAAAGCCTTTCTTTTTTGTGTACCGGTCCACTCCGGGATAATTGGCCACTTTTTTGAAGCCGGGGAAAATATTATACGTAGTTATATATTTAGTCCGGGAAAACATGCGCTTCGAAACAAACTTTCAAAGCATGCATCAAAATCATATTTTAACCCATTTAAATGTCTTGTGATTCAAGCTAAAAAAAATCCCTTTCCATCGAAATAAATGCAACCGAGAACCTTTTTGACAGCTACATGTCTGCACGCTTTCCAAGCAAGGAGGTTTGAAAATAAATGGAGGCGACGTACTACTTGATTCTTGAAGCCAATTCCGCCATTGCAGTCGGCACAGTAGACCTTCCTCTGGCTTACGTGTCCGGCGGACAGGTTCGATTTTCGTCAAAAATAAGTTAAAAATACAGACAAGGCGATGTTTTGTGACTGGTTTGGCAACACCTACTCGGCACAAAATCCTTCCCAAGCACCCCTATTCTTGCTTCACTTTCAACCATGAGCGTTCACGGTCATGCCTCCTCCATTTCATTTTAATCTCCTTGTTTCCAACTTCTTTTTAAAAAATTGATGGCATTGGTATTCGGCGGAAGTTACAGATGAATGTTTTGAAAGCATCTATGGGAAGTTTTAAAATTCTGAAACTGGGTTATTAAGTAAAAAAGCTATGCATTGTAGCGCATTTCCAAGGTTTTTTTATGAAGACTTTTTTACGATTATTATCACAAGCTTTGATTTCCGTGTATTTTAATGTGTCACTTAGTGCATTTAGCTGATATAGCATTACAGAGATTCCCCAAATAAGAATCTCCTTTCCGAACCCACTGTGGAACCGCTGCCACGGAGTTTTTATATCTTGATAATTGTATTTAACCCAGAGAACAGTGAAATCGTTTGAAATAGCTGCTTACTAGTCACAGTGTGGAGTGATAAGCATCAGAATTATTTATCGTAGCTTTCCTGAAGTTTATGGATTTTTACTTAACACCTTGTTGACCTAGAAAAAAGTTTATCTCATTAATATTAGGCACTTGCGTGAACGCTGTTGCATTTATGTAATATTCTCCTAATGTAATGGGTTCACTTGAAAAATGAAACTTCTTAAATCTTCTTGAATCTTCGTGTCAAACAGGCAGCACTCGCAGAATTAGCGCAAATTAGTATCATCCACTCAAGCTGTGACGAATGTACTCATGAAAAAGTTTTCAAATATAGTCCATTTCATTTCCACGTAGAAGTTTAGTTCTTGTTGTAGATGTAGAAGTTTAGTTCTTGCAGAGGTTTTTATAAGGTTTGCTGTAATTACTGTAAGCTGGGGCGCCCTCCTGGGGTTTGCCTGAGCAGGCTGGTCAGTACCCTGAAGTTGGGGTATTGATTTCCATATGCCTTCCTGTACTTGAATTTACCCTCAGAAATTCTCGTATTTCATTTCGCCAGTACGCAAAGATGGATATGTAAAAACGTTTTTATTAGGTTGAGTTCTATGCTTTGTTCGCGTCGCTACACGTTTTGCACTTTTCTGCACCTTTTTGCTCCTTTGGCGTTCACGTCGCAAAAGGTGCAAGTAACGAACGCGTTCGCGTCGCAAGTTCAGGTGCAAAAGGTGCAACTTGAACCTGTACCTTTTGCTCCTGCTGCCGAGGTGGAGCAAAAGTTGCAGAAAGGAGCAGCGCAAAGAATCATGGGAAATAACATGAAAATTGGCTGGGTTTCGTCTGCTATAGGGTCCGGGGAGTAAATTAGAATAATATACAGGGAATATTCTCGTGGTTATTATTGAATATTCTCTGTCTTAATCAAAATGACCGATAATTAAGAGTTCAGGCTGACATTTGAAAAAGCTCTCAGCATTTAGTTCACTATCTACTAGCATTAGAAAAGCCATTGATAGGCACTCGCATGTTGCTGTGCTGAGTTGCTGTGCTGTTGAATTAAACCAGCAATCGACGAAAGGTTAGCTCAATTATAAGGATTTTGAGCGTCTATTTCCTTGGTTGCACGATGAATTGTGAATAAAAGCCCGTAAAATACTGAGACTTATTCAATTATTACCTCAACAATTTCATCACAGAGATGTTCCACACAGTCGAATGAGTTAACTTCTAAGTAACGGCATAGTTTTTAGATTGATTTGTTTTTATGAGTCATGCATTGGAAATTAACTCGAGCCAAGAAGGTTTTGTACTATGTCGTAGTTCCAGAATACTGTGCACGTAATCAAATAGTTAAAATTTACCAAAAATTATTTTGTTTAACCCATGAAAATGAGAATTTTTGGGGTAAACAAACTTACATTAATCTTCGAAGAAGTCGTTGATCAGCGAAACTACACAATTTGAAATGGGTTCTCACCTTGATTCCTTGCATTGCTACTGCTAGGTGTTATACGAACTGAACAATGATTACGCCCATTACTCCGCTGAAATTGTATCAAAATGTGCCTATATTCTGTCATAAAAATTGTATTTTTATTTCCCCGAGTGTTTGCTGTACAGCATGGAGTTCGTTAGACATGAAAAAACTGCTTTGAACTGAATACCCCAATAAAGACAAATTTAATAAGTAACGTATTGCACAAATATAAATAAAAAACAGAATAATCTTCAATCAAGTTGTTGTACTGCTTTCTTGGAAACCATTGATGCTGTAAATAAAAGCTACACTAGATATGTTTTCAAATGCTTATTGAAGCGCGTAACATTATTTACAGCGCTATGCGCCTTTTTGCAAGTACTCAGCCTTTAATCTGTGACATGGTGTAATATTTCTGCTGAGTTTAATGAGTGAATAAATGCATTAGTGGTAAAAAAAAGTTCAGGCTACTGTTTGATAGTCATTACACAGAGTTATATCTATATATACAAGGTAAGGTTAATATCTGAGGGCTCCTATAATTAATGGTTATCCTTCTTCTACATATTGCCTTCTTTTGGATCATGAGTTTTTGCATACTCCCTTGTCCCCAAAACATGACTCCATACGAAATATAGGTGCGTATTTGTAGTTGCAAAGTATAACAGTTTTAGGGTGTTTAATTTAGCCTATGAAACAAACACACCGGTTGATAGTATTTGGCTATACTTTGAAAATGGATACTCCAGCAGAGATCGTCACAATTATTAGTAGGCCAAGAAATTTAACGTTATGTACACTTCTTCCGTGGATTACAACTAAAGGGAATGAGTAAATGCTCCGAAGAAGATAAAACTCTCTTTGCTCGAGTATGGTGACATTTATTAAAATTCATGTGGTACAATTTATTTAAACCAAATTAGAAACACATTAAATACCTAAGTAAAAGGTGAGACTCCAATGCATTTTTGCTAAGTTCTCAATAGTCGTCCCATATCGTTTTATATAGCTTATTCACAAGAATTATTTAAACACCGAAAAGAATATACGTAAAGGTGAGCTTTCGTCTTGCCAGCTGAAACGCAATTTTCACCCACTTGCAACAGATCGGTATCACAATAAAATTCACTTCACCTATCATGCAAACCTTGCGCATTCATGCAATACTTTTAGGGGAAGCAAATAATTTCACGAGCACAATAATAGCCACAAAAGCCATCACGTTTTCGACATTTAATGGTACTTTATCCTTCGTACATTAGCGTTGAACAACAACTATGATATTACCACTACGTAAAGGCAAATTTCTCGTTTATCACTGCACTCACAATGAATCAAAGCATAATAATCACTGAACACAATTTAAGCAGAACATTTTCTTGACTCCAAATCACCGACAACTCATGTTTACATCGGCCTTTTGTGGCAGTGGATTGGCGCTTATGAAGTTAGCACAGCAGGCCAAATACATGACAGGGAATCCATAACGCGCAGGGTACAATAAAGAGCATCTCCCATCGCGTTTATGACTTAAGAAACCAAAGTAATACAACACTGATTATTCAGCAGGGGTAACTGCCCTGTCCGAGTTAACTAAATACGTGACGTAAAATTTATGCAGAGATATTATCTAATAACCTCTATGTTGTTGATGAAGTATGCTAATATATTTTCTGCACTATCAACGCCAGAGAAACTCTTCTAAAAAGCCTTTGTAATATACTGGAGCAAAATAAATCGTCCGCCATATTTTTAGGAGCAAAGAGCGTTCGCGTTGACTGCCTTGAACCTCTCTGACGTCAGCTGTTCTCTCTTACTCCCTCAGTTACAGAAGTCACAGAGGGAACAAGCGACGCGAACAAAGCTCTATACTGTCTGTTAGGTACAAATTTTACAATCGATTTAATGATAAAGATAAAGAGACTTGAAACTTAAAACATAGCTCAGAACTGACAGTGAAATGACAATGCAATTAAATGTAATAATATATATTAGATGTATTAAATATTACAATATATTATATATATTTAAAATTATATATACAATGTATACATAATATAACATAACATAATATAATAAAATATAATATAATATAATAAAATATAATATAATAATTTATAAATAATTAATTTAACACGTTAAAAAGACGTTTTTATCATTTAACACGTTAAAAAGACGTTTTTATCGTAAAAGACGTTTTTTTTCCTTTAAAATTGTTATGCATTACTATATACCATCCGGTCACTTCCTCGCGAAAGTTTTCAGGTAGGGAAGGTACTTCAATGAATTTTACAAATTTAAGTCAACAGATATATTTTATGAGCATGATATTCATATTACGATTAGTGTTTCAAGATATAACGAAAATCCAAAGTTATTAAATGTCTGCAGAGCTGGGAGGCTCCTGAAACCTTGTAAGCTCTCATAACTCTGCAGAAAAGTATTCACCAAAGCATGTCGTGTACCAGTCTGTTATCAGTACCATGTCGTGATTCAACTGTAAATAATAAAGGTGTCCGAGTTTGGTAGTTAGCAGAGCTATGGATCAGAAATAGTAGGAATTACTTCCCTCCTAAATGTATTACTCCCATAGTTTCAATACTTTTTCCCTCTTTGTGATATTTTCTCATGCATTATGCTTTGTTCAGGCATTTCCATCTACCTAAAGCAGCTGGTTAATGAGACTGTCTACGACGTTAAACACATGCGTATTTAAATGCACTTGATAATATTCACTTAATGGCACACAAAATTAACGAAAGCTCGCGCAGAATTGACCAAAAATAGATCAAAAACCCGATTTGACAATAAAAGCAGGGAATGATAGTGCAACATTTCATATTATCAATAGCGATAAATACTTGTCAGTAGGAAGGAAGACCACTGTCACCAAAGTACTTATGAATGAAAACCAATGTAATTTCCTTGTGAATTAAAGTGCATAGCTATCGAAATGCATGTATGTAAAATCATTTCTCATATTAAGAGCTTAAACACTGAACATTTTCCAATTTGTTATTTCCAAGGCCAGCCCTTGATCCCAATAACTGCTAATCATGCTCATCTAATACTTATCATTTTAGATCATTCAATGACAGAGTAAAAACGAGACACAAAATGCCAAGGGTCAAACGCAGTCATAGAAATGGAAGTGCTTAATTTGATTTTTAGGTTCTCGGTGAGTGTCATGACATTGAGATGAGGATCATTTTGCCGTACCATATACTGTACTAGATACCATATGCCATTTTGCTACTGTCATTATTGAAAAGAACATGTAAATTGTGTAGTTAGTTTGGAGTTCAGTCTCGCGGATACTTTAATGGCATTAACAATAGAAATTGGAAATATTCCAGGTAAACATTTACTGCATGCGTACGAGTGTGGGAAATGTAATCTAAATATGTATGCTACTTTCTTCTGCTTCCACAACGTTGCTTGATATGGTGATTCTTCGGTCATTTGGAGTTCAAAATATTGTTTAAGTACAACAGCTGCAGTTTTTTATCATAGCTTTCGATAATTCGTTTCTTTAGTTCGTAATTATAGCTATTTACATGATACGGCTCCATGTTAATTTGAGACGGAGAATTTCATCTCATATAAACGTAACTTCCACGTAAATGAATTAAGAGTTTCAGGAAGTTGACAAAAAAAAGTTTTTTTGTTGAATGTAATGTAATTTTTGCGTGCGCAATTTAATGGAACATGAAAATTCTATTCTTGCATGCCCGGTAGATAAAATTCTGGGCTGGATGTAAGCAATAAATTTTACCTTCACGAGCCATAAATGACCATTAGCGTGGACGCAGGTAGGACACCAAATGAAGTTAGCATGCACGCCCTGGGAATGACCAAACTTTAGCCATCACAAGGCACTAATGCTGCCTTCAGTTGGCGTTAAGCTTGGCTCCTAACCAGGGTCATTTATGCATGGACCCTAATTGTGCCGTTAGCCTTATTCCAAAATTAATCTTATTGGCCTAACGTCTTCGACAGGGCCTGTATCGTTTTCCCATAATGCTTCTTCTCTCCTAAACCTATTCCTGTAAAATCAATACAATCCAACAATTATTCATCAGAGCAGGCTCAGCCTTCGGCATTTGCGCTCCCGTTCTTTTCTCACATTCATTACTTTCCAATGCGCAGAGGGAAATACTCCGCTATGACTCTTCATTGGGAGTTAGCATGCCATCTTTTACCCCGACCAGGTACGAGTTTGTATTTTTGAACGTAGATTTTCGCATTGAAGTTTATTTTCTCCCTTAGAAAAGGCTTTTGATTTCTGCTGCGTCTTCATTTCAATGCAATGCTCTGATGATGCTGCTTTCAATGGCGGCATAAGAGCAAACTAAAGTAATGAACGCGCAGCAGTAACCTTAATTCCTCCCCATAGGGTATGTTAACTATTGACTGATAAGTGAAATGGCAAAGTAGTTGAAGTCCACAGTGCCAGACGTAATTTTGGGAATGCGTCCTTATCCATTTACAGAGGATAGAGCTTGAGCAACTTTGTAAATTCCACGAGAACTTCTTAATTATACGACCCAGGTTTTAATAAAATTATGTAATCTTCAAGTCTAACCTGATAATAACATAGCTTTGTCAAAAATTATTTAACTGAGGAATGTACCACTTTCATATTTTTTAAGTGGAGACAAATTCACACGGAAGGTAAAGGGAAATTGTTCCGGCTGGTTTCACCTTCATGGCGTACCTTAGAAAACCTATGTTTGAATTATTTTTTCTGAAGAAAAACTTCGCTCGCGAAGGCGGCGCACAGGAGAAGGACAAATACCTGATGTTTCAATTGAGCGCGCCATAAACGCAAACGTTGCCAGCGGCAATGAGACTTCATCAATAACAAATAATTTTTTCTCAGGTCAAAACATTTTTATTTCACCTCAAAGAGAATAGTGCAATAAAAGAAATGTTATTTTCATTCCTGAGGGTAAAATATCTATCAGTACAGAGTTTTTTAAGCATTCTTTTACCAAACGACTAATAAATCGCATGAAAAGACTATATTATCACAAATTAGCACCAAAAGCCTTTTACTCACATAAACGTAGTTTTCATGCAAGTGAATTTCAAATTCCAGGAAGTTGATAAGTTACTTATGTTAGAGCATGCAATTATTCAATGGAACAATTTTTCTATTTTATTTTTATATCCAGATTAAAAATGCTAGCGTTAAGGTAGTGACATAAACCTCAAAACGACGAAATTAGTGCGATTTTGGTCCCGTGCATAAATTGTAAACGTTCACCGACACATCATTCCGACACAAATATCAGGGCAATCGTCTAAGTTAATTCAAGTCCACATCAGGTTGTTTCTCGCTACACTGTCTGCTGCCCCTATAAACAATGCAACTACTGGCGCGACGGCAGTATGTAAATGCGTGCCCATCCTTCTCTCCGTCCAAATTGAATTGTCCGCTTTGCAACGTAAATATTTCACGCACAATTGGCGCACTTGGTGAAAAAAATGCCCTTTATGGCCTACGATTCCACAAATTAAATGCTCAACAAACCGTATTTATTTCTTCTTAAGGTAGTTAGAGCGAGATAGTTCCGTAGATTTAGTCATAATGGAGACCACATTCAAATTTTATTTTTTAATTTCAGCGTCTGTAAGAAGTATGAAGTAAATATTGTGATATTAAAGGTGCAAAAATATAGAGTTATATATGACAAAACTTCTTAGTAATTAAATTAATATAACCACATAAGTCTCTAACTTGACTCATTTTTTTACGCCGTACGGTAATGTCACTTTTAATATAGAAGGTTTTTTTGCGATTCTGTAAAAATTACTTCGGTGAATAATTGATTATTTTTTATAAATAGTTGAGAAAACATACTAACTACACACTGTTAGTTTTTTGGCAAAATCAAGGTGTTAGAAATTCCTAATAATTCCGATATTCTCCCTCTGGAGCGTACAGCCGTAATCTGCCCCATGTAAAACAGCTTATATTTTTATGCAAATTGCTTGAAAAGTAGTTCGGCTAGGGGTTAATGTTTTGATATCATTGGAAACATGGAAGCTTGTTCTTTGAAATGTCAAATTCTAGGTGAATTGATATATAGCTCAAACTACCATAAACACTGTGAAAAATAGATCGTTTCTCCCTTGACCACGAGGACTGTCGCTGCTTCGTACGGGACGGCGAAATACCTCACGTGGTGACCTTTAAGACTGCGACTGGAATATGGAAATGAGGAAATCACCACTCCCATGCTATGCTGAGATTTTCACTTAAGATTGCTGAGGTGGGCGCACCCAGCTGGTCAGCTACTTACGGCCGGTCTGAAGTATTTTCATTCTGGTTAACAGCGACACGGGGTAGCCATGGTGAAGCACAATTAGGAGGGGGGTTGTTGGGGGAGTGTTGAGAGGTGGGGATACCGTTTGGGAGAGGGGATGTTTTGGGCCTCTTATGAGCGCGGGGGATGGATTAATCGCAGTCCCAGAGGCCACTAAGGAGGGAATTTCCCGTGTGGTGGGAACTGCATTTGAGAGGAGTTAGGTTTCACTTTGAGCGTGGGTAGAATCGGATGAAGATTGAGGTGTTGCATTTGTCCGCTCTGACTGATTTCTCCCTGTTATTCGTTTCCATCCGAATATCCGATTTGGTGATCATTTTACCTCTGGAATATATTACCAGGAGAATGCCATCACGTCCTATGAATGCAATGGTGCACAATCTAGGGAGACTAATGTGGTCGTTGCCCGATGCCTTCCACATCGCAACACTCCGGCCGACTCCGTGAGTTTCACTCTAGCCCGAAGCTGTGACAGTTGATATTGGACCGATATTCTTGACCTTTGCCATCAGTGCCTTCTGCTGAGACTGCTGTCTCTCAGTAGAGGAGCAGGGTAGTTTTGGGCAGCTTGTAGGGAATAGAAAATTCTCAACGTCTCGCTCCAAATTTTCCAGTTATATATTTTTCCAAAATCAGGAGAATGTTTGCAATCACTGTCTCTCGAACTTGCGACCCTCATATTAACAGTCGAACGCGCTACCCCTGGGGTAACCCGGCCCTTGTAATGGTTGAGGTCCTTTATGAAATCCATGTTGCGCTTATAGAAAAGGACTCCGACGGCTTTGTTCTCCTTAGCGGTCTCTGACAAAGATAGAAGCAATGCACCTAGCCAATTCATTCCCTTGCGCTAGTTCTTTAGGTAGTAACTTAAGATAGGCCTAATTACAAAAAGGCTTTGAATAGAAGAAACTCTGTTCAATTCCACCGTGTGCACACAATTCACCTCTGCCCTCTCTCCCTCCCCTTTCCTTATTCCCTTCCCGTCCATGTATGGTGTCCTAACCCCCTTGCCACACGCCTCTGCGGTGGCTCGCAGGGTAGTATGCAGATTTAGATTAAGGTGATTGGAGCAATACAGATTTGCGTTAAACTATGAAGAAATTGCATCACATCGATTTGGTTTTGTTGGGAATTCTATGTTATTATAACACGTAGCCTTACGACAAATGGCATATGCTTCGTAAGAATATCATGAAATATGTTCCGATTTTATTTGAACGCGAAACAATAAATTTATTATTTATATGGCTGTTGCTATCTAATCTCAAGGTGTCACGCCTAGTCCAATATTGGAAAAACATATTTATATATTATTTCGTCTAAATTTCGAACACCGCACCGAAAAATCTAGTCATAGTATGTTTTAATTTAGAGAAAAAATTAGGATATAATTCTTGAATCATTTCCATTGCTGCCCGTATGGTGAGTTTCAACGCAGAAACAGATGTTTTTGAGTGAAATGTGATCCTAGAATTTTTTTTCCACTTAAAAAAAAATTAAAATACATTAAAATGTACACTCAATGACTCACGATTAGCACTCCCGCAACCGCAACCTTTAGCTTAGAGTCGTTGGGCTCGGCTAGAATTTGGACGGGTGTCCGTCCAAATCATGCAGATTGCTCCCTCCCCTGCTTGCAATTGGCAGAGTACAATATCAACTTAGCTGCCGAAGTACGTTAAACTGGAGCGCTACTACCAGCAGAGTTCCCTCGTGATGCATTACCTCCGACGCATTACTTTCCCCATACGGCATTCTTCAAGTAGATTAGTGACCGTTTGTTTTTAACACGCTTTTATTAGCTTCACCTTTATGTTTGTTTGTTTGTAACCGACTCCTTTGGACTCGATTTGACCCACTTTGAACGATCAGATTTCCTTTAAACTTTGTAGACTCATCAACGACCGATGAAAATACAATAATTTGATGAGATTTTCTCAATATTCTAATCAGGATCGCCAGAATTAATAATTTTCTTCAATTGAACAGATCCTTTTCGTGAGAATCAGAGGGATAGAGTAAGCACTGCCGGTGTGTTGATCGGACGGTGTAGTGGTTAGCGTTGTCAGCTCGCACCGAGGGGGGTCAGAGTTCGCGGCTCAATGGGGGACGTTTTTTTGCTGTCTTTAATTTGATCGTTTGACGGCCAGTTATAATTTAATTTTAATTGCAGCAAGCTTAGACGGGAGAAGAATATTTTATCGTCGTATTCGCTTTTCGTATTTGCTAAATTTGTTTGTCTGTTCGTTAGTAACCGACTCCTTAACACTCAACTCCGAAATAATTCTTAACGATTTCACTCCGAATCTAAAAAACACTCTTTAATGATAACTCAAACTGAAAAGTGAAAAATAAATAAAGTTAAAAAAACTAAAAAACACGCTTTAATGATAACTCAAACTAAAAAGTGAAAAATAATTCGAAATATAGAAATAAAAAAAATAAATGAAAAATATTAATATGAAAAAAGCGTGGGGTGCTCGATATATCAATTCTTGAAAATATTCAATCGGTACGATTAGTAGAAAAATGGTACTAAAAATATGGCTCAAAGCATAATCTTTTCCCGCATTTTCCATTCAGTAATTTGGGTAAACAATTACAAAAGGCATATCAAATTAACTAAGCAACGGAGCACCCCACCCTTTTTTCACGATTATATTAATATTTTTAATTTATTTTTTTATTTCTATATTAAGAAATATTTTTCACTTATTAGTTTGAGTTATCATAAAAGCGTGTTTTTTAGTTTTTTCAACTATATTTATTTTTCTTTCGAGGTCTCCTTGCTTTTGATTCCTGCAACTATTGTGTATGTCGTTTCAGATCCCGAATTGTGGACGCGATCGCAGCGCCCCTGGCGACGTGAGTGAGTAGCCATGAAGGCGGGTCTCGTGGACCTCGGGCAGCACCCAACCCTCGGCTCAACTGCTCAGTACGTTTGGGTAAGTACCACTCTCTTGCCCTTTCCCTCATCAAAATATTCTTTCGAGTAACTTTCACATCGTTCAATGTAGCTTTGATGATAAATACTGCAAATTTACGGTCCTAAATGCAAGGACAGGTTCAGTACAATTAAACTTCGAGTCTTGTGTCTATATTTAAATGATACTTTTACATCATCTTTGGCCATCGATTTGCGGACTGGTTTGATGCAATTCTCTACTTAACTCTCTTCTCATTTTACCGCTTTACTTTTCGTATTTTATTTTGAAAACAACCCCCATGCTTTGCTTGTTGTTTTCCATCCTTGGTACTTACGGTAATTATTCCCATTCACTCCCCATTCGATAATTGTTTTCAGCAGCCATTTGTCTTTTCATTTAAAAATTTTGGTTAAAATTAAGTATTAAGGCTATAGGTAAATTTAGATTGCGAAAAAATAGAAAAGTGAAAAAATCTCATTAAAAATATTTAATTATTTATAAAAAACATTTTCTCAGGAAATATCCCAAAATCTCCTCCTCCCGTACTTTTTATCTTAATTATTCTTAATTTACACCTTTATTTCCATAGATTACGACATCTTTAACTCTGCTGCTGTTGTTGTACTCGCCTCACTGCCATGTTAGAGTGTACTTAACGCACGTTTCTTTTACTTTTGAACACCGCCATAAGAACTTCGATGAGAATAATCAACAATTTGACCACCAATGCTACCGATTTCTCGTGAATTGACTAATGATTTGTTTCCTCGTTGATGGTACTGACAATGAAACTAACAGATTTTCTAGTTAATAAACACTGATATTCAGTGACTACAAATATTCAGATTTCAGTCCCTCTTCATTTGACGCAGGCTAATGCATTTTTAACGCACACCATTAACATTCGGTGCGAGTTATCGCTCAATCTCTACATATTCTGATACTTGCGTGAGGGAACTCTATGAAAATCGTACTCCATCACGCTCAGTTATTTTAGAAATAATTTTTCTATCCCAAGCTCCAATTTTATTTGCATTACTCAAATGAGCCCGATATTGAACATGAAGTAATGCCATGAGAGTAGCTCCTCGTTACAGCGTGTACCGTACAAGCGGTTGTGATTGGTTTTTATAAAATTCGGGAGCGGTTGACGTTAAAGGTATATTGTAACGAGTTTTAAGAGAGAATTTGGATGGATACCGATGCGTTCAAGTTGATTCGAGTTAACCATGACTGCTACTATGACGTCAGTTTGCATTGAAGTCACTCGATAAAGGTTTTTGAAAGAAAAAAGAGAAATAATTGTCTGTCAGAAACGGTCGTATTACAATTTTTTCCAATAAATTTTGCCCAGGTCAAATGCACGCACAAATATAGGAAGGATACATGAATCATGAATTCTATGCTGTGACTCCATGGTGCGGGTGAAGAAAATATATGCAATATATTTTCTCCACCTCATGTGGTTTCACTTCCTGTCAGTTGCTACCTATATATTTGAATGTTCAAAACTTGTAAAAATATCTACTGAGGTAGGTTCTTTTTCGTCTTTCAATGTCACATGCTTGAAAAAGTTTACCCATTTTTTACGATAATATATATAGTCTCGAAGGATATGTTAATCATGGAGATTTCTAGCTCAATTCCGAGGCCATTCTCAAAATCTAGATGTCATTAAGTCTTTTTGCTACTTCTGGAGGCATTGATGGCAGGGAGCCAGAACGATGTACAGGAACTCCAAGATTAACTTTTATTGAGTGCCTAATGGGTATTAAGGGTAAACTGAGTGGTTAAAAGCGTTCAAAACCAAAGTAGTCGCAATCGTTAAAGATAATGGAGAGACTCCTCATAGTAGAGGATAAAAAAATACTTTGTACAATTGTTTGCGCGTGGCTGTGGTACACGGAGAGTTTAAAGGACGCATAAATGCTAGTAGAAGGATCCTTGGAGTATGAGGAGAATGGGTTATATGAATGAGCGTTTATATGTAAGTTTATATATAGTGTTGGGTAAATTACCCAAAAGATGTAGTCAGGACAGATTACAATTACTTCAGCTGCAAATTAACCAATTACAGGTAAAAATTACTTTAAAAAGTAATCAATTGCATATAAAAGTAGATTAAAATTACTTTACGTGTAGTCGTAAATTCTGGGATTACCACAGCATTGAATTCTAAGAACATTAGACAAAAACAAGGCGTTACGAAATAATGTTGCGCGGAAAATGTTTCCGGTGGAGTCCCGGCTTAAGAAAGCACTAAAGAGAGCACTGAAGAGGGTGATGGTCAAAATAAACACTCTTGCAGTCGATAATAACAATAGAAAACTCGAGTATCTGACGTAATCACTGACCAATCACGCGCCGATTACAAATTATCCCAAGAGTAACGATTACTTTGAGAGTACATGACAAATATAGGTACAATTTGAAAGAAATAGCCTTAAGAATAAGAAATAAGTCAAACCTAATCGTTACTAGTAATCGGATGACTTATATTCAATTACTTCCCATCATTTCTTGCATGCTAGGTTGAATTCATATCCGGTTGGCGATGCAAAGTGAGGTTGTTTTGTGTTAATATTCCATGAAACTAAATTTAATATTAATACTACGTTGTGAAGGTGATTGACAATCACCTTCACAACGATGGCAGAATTAGTCATCAAATTGTCGGTACCTGAACTCCTAATCCGGTTCGAAACCCGTGAAGAATTTACCCATATGACTCGCTGGGAAAGCAACAGACCATTCCGAAAGCTACTGTTCACTCGCGTCGCTTACGATGCAGATGATTCCGGGATGCCTCCAACAAAACCTCTCCGAATTTTGTTGCCTTTCGACGCCAACGGTCTTTCTAGGGGGATGTATAGAGTAATCGCATGAAGAGCATATGCGCAGAATAAGGAGGATTTTTCAAACGAAACTTGCTCAGAAGAAACATCGTTGAATTGCATGTCAGCAAAAATTTATTTTCAAACTTCCACACAAACCACTAAATCATTTTACACTGACACATACGACCCAAGTTTCAATGATTTATCATCATCGGGAGATCAATGAAAGTGAAGAGTCAGTGTAATCTAACCTGGCCTTCCCCCTATTTTTACCTCAGTTTCAGACAAACCACTATAAAGAGAACCACTACCCACACCTCCTTCCCCCCCAACCACTTTCTCTGACATCAGCAAACCATACAGTGTACGCACAAGAGTTTTACCAGGCAAATCAACCGATTATAATGATAATCATCAAAACCAGAGTTGTTTGCCTGAGTGTAAAACGTTTTGACGGTTTTTGTAAATGTTTGAAAATAAACTTTTGCTAAAAACTGTTTTGATCACCATAGCGGACTGTTTGCAAATTCTGGCCCTTCGTTGGGCATGATATTTGAGAATGAGCGTTATCTGAGATTTATGCGTAGGATTGTAAGTTTATATGGTGGCGAAGCTAATGGGAGTGCTAATTCTTGGGTGTTAAACTCCAAATAAATTAAAATAGAATGATAAGCAAAAACGCGATGTATTCAAAAGGCATTGAAAAAAGCAATACGGGAAAACAGGAAGAGTGCACGAGTATTGTTTACGCACATATTTACTCATCCAAGACAGTAACCACAAGCACAACTCGCGCTGGTTGAAAATGAATTGGGATCTAGGAAAAACCCCTTCATAAGCCCTCGTCTGTCGGTACAAACGATTATTCCCAGGAGAGAAAAATTACGATGTGTATCGTGATTTTTTCTCCTGGATCGTACTCTTCCGAATTCATTAAGATTAGCAATACGATTACTGACCTTAATGAAATCACATCGAGTCCGAAGCCAATTCCCAGATGACCCATCTTTTAAAATCGTTTTATAACGATAATTTTTAAATAACAAGTAAAATATATAACATATAATAGATAATAACGAAATAGGATTATTATTTATGTAATTTCTAATGATAGGCACTGTGTAGCAGCGCAAAAATAAATGCGTAGCTAAGATTTAAACCATAAATTAAGTATTTGTCAATTTTAGATGATTACTTGGGAATAAAATTAATTTCTGAGGATATCAGTTAGTTTATTATGTTACTATTCATTACATAGGATTCAACTTAGCAAAAAGATGAGAGTGGCTATTAATATCTAGGTCACTTTCTTTGAGTGTTTCTTGTATACAAAGCTTGCCTTTGCCTTTTGCCATTTACCTTTGTATACAAAGTTTGTCAAAGCATTTGTCGCATCTGAAGTTCATTGTTCGCATTTGTCGCATCTGAAGTTCATTGTTCATAGATGGGAATAAAAAATTCTGGACTTCAATGGCATATAGATACAGCAGATATATAGATACCTGCTGTAGGCATATGGATACTGACAAAAAAATGATGCTGATTAAGAACAATTCTTTAAAAAATGCAGTAATGTTGAGCAGAAAAAGATGATAATGTGTAGCTTTGCAATGTCTGGAAATGATAGCAAAAATAGTTTCACTACGTAGCACGGGGTACGAGTTAACAGGGGGACCCACATATGCACATTTCCGTGATTTCTATTAGTTAAATTAAAATATCCTTTAGTGCCTAATTTTGAACTCTCAATACAATAGCCTAGGAGCACGATAATTATCAGGTTCGGCAAAATTTATTTTTAGAGTTTTTTTTACTGCGAAGTTTAGGTCCCCGGAGACCTATACTTAGAGTATGAAAATATATATATGCATAAAAAAAAACAGTAATACACTAAACAAACACAGAAACACTGTGTTTGTTTAGTGTATTACTGTTTTTGTTATGCATGTGCATCGTCGCCGAGAGCGATTTTCGACCAAGACATTATATATATATATATATATATATAAATCTTCGTCACCAATGTACGGAAAGCAGTGTTGCCTAGCTTTCCGCAAAAGATAGGTCGCGCTGCAGTCGGCATGGTTCCGATTCTGTGTCAAAAATGGCCGGTGTTAATAGGGAGGCCAATTCCGGTACCTTTATCTCCATTTGAATCACGGCCTTATTAGAACCACCTTCTCCAGAGTGGCGGCGCCACAATCTGCTTGATCCTGATTTTTCGGTGCTCGTGGAATGTTTGGCAACAACCACTGGGAGAAAGTTTAGGATCCATATGTATATTCATGACTTAGAGTTTCAAAAAATTAGGTAAGTAATTTCATCAGCTTCGTCTATTAGGCGAAACAATCTGAGGATTAAAAAAATTCAGTGGCCTGTGTTGATTGATACGAGCCCCGCTGATCGGGTGCAGTTTGCATCAAGTGGTCCGCACGCTCCTGGCAAACTGTGTCTGGCTTGAGAAATGGAAAAATGAAAATGTGGCTTGGGAAGACCTATTGCGGCCAAAAGGGCGCTCTCTCACACGAGAAAGAGACACACATGCCGCGCGCGTAATTGAGGAAACCCTACGAGCGGCGAAAACGGTCGCAGAACTTCAAGCGTGAAGATGACTTCAAATGCGACTGGCAAACGTGTGATGGGGCCAATGGAATGCGAGGCTCCAAGATGGCTGCCTGGTCGCGACGCCGCTTTTACAAATAGCTTCAATGTCGTCTGCTGCGCTTTAGCCATCTTGCATGCCGCGGTGGATTACATTACGTGCCTCATTTTCAATGAGATTACTTGAGCAGACAAACATTTTAGGCAATTCACGTGACGTCTGGAAACTAAGAGACTGCCATCCTTGAATAATGATGAGTCATGCGTGAAGTCTACGGTGAAGACGCCACTTGTGTGGACAAGGATAGGATTGTTGGCCCACAAAATCAGCCACGGGAACTCAAGTCGGTTAAGGTAGTTTGAGCGAGATATTTCCCTAGTCATAATGGACACCATATTTGAATTTCATTTTTTTATTTCAGCGTCTGCAAGAAGTATGAACTAAGTATTGTAATATTAATGGAGCAAAAATATAGTTATATATGACAAAAATCCTCAGTAACTAAATAAATATATCCACATGAGCCTCTAATTTGACTCATTTTTTAACGCCGTTCGGCTAAAAAGCCTTCAAAACAGAAGGTTTTTTCTGATTCTGCAAACATTACTGCGGTGAGTGATTGATTATATTTTATAAATATTTGAGAAAACACACAAACTACTCACCGTTAGTTTTTTTGACGAAATCTAGATGTTAAAAATTCCCTTTAATTTTCAATATTCTCCCTCTGGAGCGCACAGTCGTAATCTATCAGCTCAGCATGTAAAACAGCTTACTTTTTCAGGGAAATTGCTCGAAAATAACTTCGAAAAATGGTAAGTATTTTGAAATAATTGGAAAGATGAGAGTTTTTTCTTCAAATGAGGTCAAATTTATCAAATTTTAGGTGAAGTGATACTTCGCTCAAACTACCTTAAGCAACCGAGTCGTCCTCTTCCACTGCGAATTGTGTATGGTCTTGGAAGAGAAACTTGATGTTCACCCAAAGTACCTTGCATACAACTCCACTAAGGACTCACGCTAGTGCGCTTTTCGCCACGTCCTACGCGGACAAGATTACTTTATTATGAATCTGTTCACGATTTGGCATGCTCCTTGTAAATGTATGAAACAACTTCAAAACTAGCAGCGACGGTGACCTGATCTTTGTCAACCTCTCGAGGAAATACACAAACGCGCTGGATTAACGATGGGCGAATAATCCACCTGGACTGAATTCGTTTCAGGAGAACGATTAGATAACTATGCGAGTCTACGGAAGTTAATTTTGCGAATAATTTGCAATAATTCGAGTATAAATAGCTACATTATATTCTTGAGATCGAATTAAGAATCCGCAACATAATGGCTTTAAAATTTCAAATTACTAAGCATTAAAAGCCTTATCCATTTAACCTTGAATTATTTTTATCGTTTTTTTCTCTCGTAATAACCTAGCCAATGCACGCTAGTACTTAGGAGCTACGCAATAACTGGAGCTTCTACACTACCATACACAACACAAAACACGAAATTAACAAAAATATGATATATCTCCGATGTTGGTGTCATTAAAAGTGCTCTATGGCGCAGCCACGAGGAAAGGTACCCAGTGTTTTGATGGATATACTAAGGGATCCAGTGTTTTGATGGATATACTAAGGGATCCAGTGTTTTTATGAGAATAAAGTTCGTGCCATTCGTTAACCACTAAAAGCATTACATTACGTAGTTTATAAAGTCTGTATGCTTAACTAAACTTTTCAACCCTTGCTACTGATTTTTAAGCAAAGATATTTAATTAAGCGCAGGCCGCTACACATAATCAACCGTTGGGCCAAGAGCAACCGCCACTAAACTATTGACTCCCGACTACGCCCCTTTTTAATTCGTTCAGAAAAGTTAAAAAAAACGCTAATGCAGAAGAGTGTAACTTTTATCATTTATACTTTTGAAAGGGGTTAGCTCATTGACTGATATCCACTGCATTTTTTTAAATATCGCCAGTTTTACCGTTAAAAGTTATACAATAGGCTATGACTCTAGTATAAAGTACCATTAGTTGTTCTTCAGTAGACAACGCTGGTGCTGATAGAGGATATACCAAAAACAGTCCAATAAAACGAAATGAAAGTGCGGTTATCCACACAAGAAGATGATAATATTCGGTACAATTCCCATAAAGTATATGTATATTAACATACCGATGGAACCATATTTGTCGTTAATATTTTCTATTGCATCAGCCCTTGTTACGTAGGAAATCTCATGGGTACATACTTTCGCTAAAGAAAAATTCTGGCTGTGACATTAGTGTTAGGTATGACTTTGGAGTATACTCAAAATTTTACACCGAGAATACTCCCCTTGTTTGTAATTTACTGCTGTATTTCAGCCACTGAGAGGTTAGAGGTGGATGTTGGTTATTTTTCGCACTGATATTATTTTTTTTCAGTCCGACCTACAAGGAGGAGTTGACAATACGATTTGAAAAATAATTTGGTCTCACGATGGAAACAGTGGAAACGTGTGAAGGCAAGGGGTGGTTGAGTTTGCTTCGTATCGCTCAATACTCTGTTGGGGAGCTAGAAATTAAAGGGAACGTCAATTGCTATTCAACTTCCTTCTCACTTTAAATGTGGGATAGGATCCGAAATGAGTTACCTGCAAATATACAAATTTTTGCAGTAATGAAACGAATTTTGATTTCGACCGTCTCGCTTGACATATATTTGAGAATGCGAGCATCATTCTCTTTGAAATTGTATTATACTAAGAAACTCGTTAGTTTTTTCACCACGGTGGAATATTTGGTAAATGGTGTCTTAATACTAAGCATCTTTTGTTAAAAGCATTTCTTTCAAGGAATTACTTAAATTTTAATCCAAGATCCCATCTTAAGATTTAAGCATTTCATAGTTTAATGGCAACTTTTATTTCAACGGCAAACAACTTTCCTAAAAGATTCCAAGCCAGACGCAATTCTGCACTATTGCCATTCTTCGTCCTTGAGGGGGGTTAATGAGAACCAGAAGGAATTTTTATTTGGCCCAAAAACGTATTTCAGCTTCCAGAATTAGAAAAGCCGGAGTGAATATAAAAGAGAGCGGATATTAATTAAAGTAGGTGGAGTCATTAACGTTACCAGGGTGTATTTAGCATGAAAATGGGTCTAGCAATAGGAAAATGTTAAGATTTTCATTTGCAAAGAAAGAATTTAGTTCTTAAATGGGAATTGGTGAGACGGACTCGTTTCAAACAAACTAAATAATGAGTCAGTAAGAACTTCAACAACAAGCGTAGTCTGAGACTTCGTCTTAGCGGAAAACAAATCCGGATTGGTTCATGGCTTTTGAGCTATTGCGTGGCTAAAAATGGAGACGGTAAAATGTTTAGTATGAAGGAAAATTGAGTGAATTTGAGGGAGAGGAAAGAGAATTGATCGTGGAGATTATACAGGGTTAGCAAAAGTGGACGGAGAATATGTTAACGCCAGCCAGTATACTGAGGATGGCGAAAGAGGGGAGGATTCTTTGTGGGCGCGGTAGAGACAGGAAAGTAACCGGAAATTTGAACAGCAAAATTTGGGAGGTATACTGTATGAGGGGCTTATGATAAACCTATAGTTGCGGGAAAAGGAAGCAATAAGAGTATAGAAGCTTAAAAAGGGACTAAGTAATGGGGAAGTGGAAGCGGGGAATGTCCAAAAACCTCTTTGTCAATTGCTAGTAAACTGTTGTATACGGAGCATTGAGTATTGTCTCAGCGACGTTTTGGATAATCAATCTAAGATGAAACTGTTTGCACTTTGACTGTTGTCAACACCCACATTCCCGACGTATCTCATTGAGATACATCCATCATAAGGCTTATATTGACGTCGGTGCATTGCAGTACCGCACAGCCCTATTCTTCCTTCTTTCCCAAACCCAGACACCATTCTTCCTCTTCAAAACCGTTTCAAAAGTCCTCTATTTTGTCCGGTTCCCGTAGTGCGTCATTTACGGTCACGTAAAACCTTTCCCGCTGTCCAGATCTCAGCAGGAAATATCCGTCAAAGGCGGTTCATAACGTCTTAAAGACTCCCCGCTCTCATTATATAGCAATTTGAAATCGTTAAGGTAGCTGTTTCTGGAAGTTACAATTTAAGGAAAGTGGCAACGTTAAGGCCACCATATATGAATTTTATTTTCTGCAAGAATCCCTCACTCTAGAGGCTTACTATCTCTCTTGTTTTTTTCATATATACCTGGAAATTATTTCCTTTAACAGTTTTCTCGTTCCATAATTCCTAAAAGTCCATTATTAATGTCTTTTCTTCTCTCTCTAATAAAAAAACCGGGAAAACGTAACTTTATGATGGACCTTAGTCCCTCCTAAGCTAAAATTAAAAAAAATGCTAAAATAAAAACGCCGGCCTCGGTGGCGGCGGGATTAAGTCTTCGCCTGCCAAACCAAAGGTCGCGGGTTCGAATCCCGCCTGGGTAGGAAATTTACACCTCCCAGGGCATGTTTGTGTGTGTTCGTCCATCGAGTTGTATGGAAAAGAGGACAATTAAGTCCTAATATCGCTCGATGCAAGACCTCAAAAAATATTGATATGGCCTCAATTAACTCTTCCTTTCCTCAAGTCCTGCAAATCTGTGATGTGGTTTTGCTATATCGGTCCGGGTTACGTCCCTATTGCCCGGTTTGTGACTACACATTGCAAAGATAAAAGCAGCTTTCGGGCGACAAATGTATGCATAAATATCCATCACAACCCCATCATTGCTTATATTCTACTGGAGCGATTATTGGAGTGACGGAGAGAGAATAAATGGACCAAACCTAGAGATCCTTTTGAACTGAGTCAGTTACCTCGGGGTGTCTGTCAAAATGGAATTCTCACACGGTTGCTGCGAGAGGATTTGGAGTAGTACATTCCAGGCAGCAGTGAGCGTGTACGTAATGAACAGCTGCCTAGGGAGGGGCTTCTCAAGTCCCTTCATCTGCCCAGCATCAATGATCCAGCGGCGGATAAATTAAATATCCAACAGAGTCGAAAGTGGCTTCCGTGCTGCCGTTGCCAAGACGAGACTCCTTTCGAGGGGACGAATACGAACTTCCGCGTACACTAAATTTCTGCCTAACAATATGTGCAATGTTACCACAAATAACCACTACCACTCTTTCTACATGAAAGAAAGTAACTCTATCCAAAAATTCTAAGCTATGGAATTTTTTCGCACAAACGAAATTTCTAAAATTATGACCAAAATCAATTTTCACTTTGTGAGGACGAACTTGAGTCTCCATTTTCTCAAATATTATCGGCAACAAAAAAACTGCGATGTCTTCAAGAACATATAATTAATGCATTTTTGGTAAGGAATAAAGTCTCAGTTTTGCTAACTGCAAATGGATACAAAAAAGACTTTCATGATCGTACGTACAAATTAGCGTATCATTGGGAGAATATTTCACTGCCTTTCAGTGGGACTATACGGACACAAAAAAGTATAGCTCCCAAAAAAATGATTAGTCGAAATTTTGAATTGCCTTTAAGCGGTGATTTGTGAATTTAGAAAATATGCCTTAATTGGAAAATGCTTTGAAGGCCAATACCAATCAATAAAATATAAATATATACCATTAATACAATACTATCGGCATTGAGAGAACTCCCTTCTTATGGCACTGCTGGTGCTGTATAGTATAGGCCCTATTGATTAAATTAATTGCATGTCACATTCCTTAGGCTGGCTCTAATGAAAACATCTTCCAAAATCCATAACGGCTTTGGCCCGGAAAGTGTGAATGAGCTTCCTGCGGACGTAACAGCATTATGTCTTGGAATCGATTGAGCTTCGCATTCCCGCAACACGATCGAAGTTTTGGTAATATAATCACATTGGCTTCCCACAAAGCACCACAGCGAATCTGCTTTCAAAGCTACTCATGGCCCCTCAAAACCATTGGGGAAATATGAAAATGGAGCAATTTGGGTACGGCGTTAATGCACGTAAAGAAAATTATTTTAAATGGAAACTCAATGGTAAATAAATTCTGTCTGATTTGTGGGAAAGGCTACTTAAAAGTGTGCAATCTGTCAATTTGACGTTGCGTTTTCCAGTAATGTAATGCAAATATGCAGGAACTCAACTCAATGACTCTATATTTCAACTGTTGACGGCTCTACTTAGTGGAATAACATATCGTGGGAGAATTTAAAATACTTAATAATATTCCACAACGATTTATTTTCCCAAACGGTTTCAACGCTAACGCGTCATTTTCAAGGGAACAATTCTCAAAGTTTTTGGGAGGTGCGCCACATATATATCCAATTCTCAAAGGGGGGAGGGGGTTTAATTAAAAGGGGGGGAGGAAACGGGGGGTGGAGGGTGGGGAGGTAGGGTGAGGGCATTGCGAGGAGGAAACCGACAAGGTGAGGGAAGGGACTTAGTATAACACAGAGGTGAACGAAGAATATTTAAAAACAGAACATTAATTTAAAAGCGCAACATCAGGGACCCCTTGTCTCATACTTATTTCGAAATTCTCTAAAACATCCAGGTTATAACCTTTATCATTAACATGTAAATCCTAAGGTTTAAAATTACACTGGTGACCAGTTTCAATTATATGCTTAGCAAAACCTGATTTTGGGTCATTATTAAATACATAGTTCATACGTTCTTTCGCTCTGGTATCAAATTTGCGACCAGATTGACCCTACCAAGTTACTCCACCAAGTAGAACCGTCAACAGTATGTAATATGACTCTATATTTGAGTTGAGTTCCTGCATATTTCCATTACATTACTGGAAAATGCAACATCAAATTGACAGATTGCACACTTTTAAGTAGCCTTTATCAGACAGAATTTATTTACCATTGAGTTGCCATTTAAAATAATTTTCTTTACGTGGATTAACGCCGTACCCAAATTGCTCCATTTTCATATTTCCCCAATGGTTTTGAGGGGCCATGAGTAGCTTTGAAAGCAGAATCGTTGTGGTGCTTTGTGGGAAGCCAATGTGATTATATTACCAAAACTTCGATCGTGTTGCGGGAATGCGAAGCTCAATCGATTCCAAGACATAATGCTGTTACGTCCGCAGGAAGCTCATTCACACTTTCCGGGCCAAAGCCGTTATGGATTTTCGAAATTTTTTCATTAGAGCCAGCCTAAGGAATGTGACATGCAATTAATTTAATCAATAGGGCCTATACTATACAGCACCAGCAGTGCCATAAGAAGGGAGTTCTCTCAATTCCGATAGTATTGTATTAATGGTATATATTTATATTTTATTGATTGGTATTGGCCTTCAAAGCATTTTCCAATTAAGGCATATTTTCTAAATTCACAAATCACCGTTTAAAGGCTATTCAAAATTTCTACTAATCATGTTTTGTTGGAGCTATGGAAATTCTTTTTTGTGTCCGTGCGTGGTGTCTACTCACTAGAGTGGGAAGGATGCAATGGTGTTTATTTGGGTCAAACTGGTCGCAAATTTGCTACCAGAGTGAAAGAACATATGAACTATATATTTTTAATGACCCAAAATATGGTTTTGCTAAGCATATAAGTGAAACTGGTCACCAGTGTAATTTTATACCTTAGGTTTTACATGTTAATGACAAAGGTTCTAAACTGGATGTTTTAGAGAATTTCGAAATTAGTATGAGACAAGGTGTCCCTGAAGTTGCGCTTTTAAATTACTGTTCTGATTTTAAATATTCTTCGTTCACCTCTGTGTTCTACCCACAGTCCCTTCCCTCACCTTGTCGGTTGCCTCCTCGCAATACTCTCACCTTCCCTCCCTATCCCCCACCCCCAGTTTCTTCCCCCCCTTTTACTTAAAACCCCTCCCCCCTTTGAGAATTGGATATATATGTGGCGCACCTCCCAAAATCTTTGAGAATTGTACCCTTGAAAATGACGCGTTAGCGTTGAAACCGGTTGGGAAATAAATCGTTGAGGAATATTACTAAGAGTTTTAAATTCTCCCTCAACGACTCTAATTCAATTCGAAACTTGAACATTTCAAAGTAAGATGTGGACGGGTTTTGTACTGTGGGCATACAGTACTGGCTTCCCATTCCAAGGGGCCGAAGTCTAAACCTGGCAATGGTGGCAACTTTTCAGCTGAATTCCGATCCCAACTTGGGTGGATTGAGAAGAACATTTCAAGTTCAGGTGGCTGGATAGGAAATTGTGAGCCATTAAGTGCACATTCTAATAAAGTTTCAAATAAATAGAAAAAAATTTCTAGGTCCACATTTGATTTCATGGACATCATGCAGGCAGTAATGGAAATGATACAATAATTGTATTTTAATTTTTCCCTTGATTAAAACATACTGACCAGTGTTTTCGGTGCCGTATTCAAAATTTAAACGAAATTATATTAAAATAGGTTTTCTTCGAGTATTGAACCCGGCGTGAATCCTTGATATTTTTTGGCAACAATTATAATATTGCAAAATGTATTATTTCGCGTTTAGAAGGAAATCTGTACATATTAAATCGAATTACTACGAGATACATGTCCTGTAACATAAGGCTCCGTGGTAAAATAACATCAATTTGCCACAAAAATCGAAATGATGCAGTTTTTTCACTTATATCTATAGATATCACAAATGAAAAAATGTATGCAATGTTTCACGCAAATATGTACAGAAACTAAAATCACTCTAACCACCTTATTAACTACGACAAACGGATGGAACGTAGAGTTGTGGACCCCCGGGATGCCATTCGTTCAGAGTGGACTAATACTGACGTATTTTTTGTATCCACCACTAACCCATTTCCCAAATAATAATCCTAACCTCACCCACCAACGTAAAATTCGCAAATGACCCCCCTACAACCACCGCAGAATCATTGGTGACATTTAAGTTCAATGATAGAGCTGTTGCTTTATTTAGTCCCCTGCTCGTGCATGAAGCTAAAGGTAGACTTTCCTTGAAGTTAGACTAAAATTGGAGTAAATGTTCGCCAAACATCGCATCTGCGAATATATTTTTGCTTCCTTGGCAGTTATAAGTCTTCAGATATTACAAGAGTGAAAGAAATGTCCATATCATAGCGAAATGCACAAAGGGCATGGTATGCAGTCACGCACACGGGTGCCAAGGCATGAAATCAAAGGGATGAAACTCTCGATGAATAAATCATTTGACTCGGCCGAGATACGAACCAAGATCTCCCGACTGCTGGTCAGGTGGTATAACTGGCTAACACATGACCGGCAGTTTGGAGATCCGGCTTCGATTCCCGGTCAATTCAAATGATTTACTCATGGAGAATTTCATCCCTTTGATTTACAAATGCGATATAGTTGCGTTGATTGAAAATATGGAAAAGAAGGATATCCAGACCTCTATTGCATTAATAGTTTGTAATATTCTAAGAGAAGATTTCCTGAAATAATGGATATCATGCTTGGTACTAACTCACTACTGTATCTTTATTTCTTTGATCTTAAATTGGGGTTATTCTGTCATGAGTAAGCAGTATATTCCAATAGAGTGGAGGCAAAGAATCGGAAACTATCGACTGTGAGACGTTAAAAACGATCATGAAGCATGGGGACATGTTAGTGGTTGAGAACAGATTTGAAAAGTACTTGTTTTGAAACTAAAATATCAGAACAACCAGCTACGGTCGATGATGATATTTTTGCACTGTTACGACTGGCAGTAATTAATTGTTTACTCATTTCTTTCCTGAAAACTATACCGATGTTCTCCTATCTAGAGCCGGTCCAAGATAATAGGTGAGTTAAAATATACTGATTTGGTTTAGAAATAAATGAAAAGAAAACAATTTTTTCACGTTTGATTTTAACAAAGGCCACCACCACGGATTCTTCGGTCGCGTGATTCCCATCCCCAAATGGCATTGGACGTGTTTACTATTGGCTGCATTTCTGTCAACTGCGCTATAATCTTGAACAAGGTACATATTAACATCATTTACTGCATGTTGACCATGCTGGCCATAGGAGCCTTTATAAAAGATTGACATATGAAAAAAAAGAGTTAGAACCCGTAGTTGTAAAACAAAAGTAGGTTTTAGCTTGTGAAAGCGGGATTAGCGTTTTTCATAACTTTTTGAGGAGACCGAGGCCACAGGCTACCTAACGATTTTTTTCGTGGTATCTTTCAATCCTGAAACATAGGCCAACTGCATATCGAATGTGTGAATATAGGTTGCCTGTGTGCACTCAGCCAACCCCTGAGCAAACTTCCTTTTACGAACTGCAATTTCGTATCCACGTATCCACATAGCAAGGCTGCCTTACGAAGCCGCCTCCCGCGGCAGTCTCACTTGATGACGTGATGTTTGCCTCTTCGGCTCTTTCCCTGTGTAGCGCTGCAAGAGTGAGGAGTGGGTTGAGCCGTCAGCGCAAGGCAAAGTTTCCTTCACTCTACCGTGCTTTACAACAAGAACTAAAGATTTATTCTGTGATGGATACATTCGGAAAAACTACCATCAACTCGACTTGATGCGCAGACTTATGGTAAATTTGGAAATATTCCTGAACATCACGTGATATTATCGGGACAAACTGTTCAGAGAGTTTTCTTTCTCTCCTTCACCCTTGCATATATTGGGCAGATTGCATGCTCAACCTTCATCCCGCCGGCTTTCATACTTGTTCGACGGTAAGGCTATCACACCATCTTTTTTTAATCTTCCTATCATTTCTTTTCCCAACGGTAGCTAATCGCGTGCTCCTTTTACTATTCCTCCTTCGCTCATGTGATTTATGTAATCATTCCATTCGCGTTTTTTATTTAAGGTCCACTCATTTATGTTTTCTACTTTGCAAATTCTTCTCATATTTTCGTGTCGTTCTCCGTCCAGTTAAGTTTGCTGGTGATTATGCGAAGTACTTTCATCTCACTATTCTCCAGTAGCCTTCTTGATCTTGCTGTGTCTGGCCGAGTCTTCACCATGTATAACATTACTGGTCTTATAGCAACTTTTCTATAGGTACTCTATATTTAGCAACTATCACTATGTATCTGTTCTTTCATAGAGTTTCGTTCAAGCATGTTCTTAAAACTTTCGTTATTTGTTGTCTAACCTCTGATTCTACATCACCATACCCAGACAGCTCCATGCCAAGGTATTTAATAGTTAGACTAGCAGACCCGCTGCCTGTTTTGCAGACAGCGGGTGTCTGTCTGGTGTGCTCTTGAGGTGAACTTGGTGTTTTCCCTTTTTTTACACTACTTAAGTGAAAGCAGTGGGAAATGTGGTTAAAAGAGTGTATATGTTTCCCAAAAATGAACAAACATTGAGAAGTTTTTGTTTTTTTTGTATTTTTGAAACATAAGTAAACATTTTGGAGTAAAAAAGTCATAATATTCACTTTTCTGTGCAACGCTCACTGACTGAGGAGAGTACCAGTTTTTAGATACATTCACTTCGACGATTAGTTAGTCATAGCTAAAAAGATAAGGGAAAAATTCCGCCTTCTATCACACAGAGAGCCATTGTTTACTATTTTGCATACATTTGCTGTAGTAAAGTTTCCTTTTCTTTATCTTATTCTAACAAAACGCTCTAGTAGTCTAAGGAGAGTACCATTTTTGAGATACATATGCAAACCTATTTAAGTGAACCCGGGAGTCCCGAAAAACTTAAGTCCGTATTTTTTTGCATTTTTCTTTGCACCACCAACTGCTAAAAATTCAAAACTACTACCAATTCATACAGTCAGAGAATCCACATTTAATGCACCAAACCTCATTTCACTAGCTCAAAAATTGAGAGAGAAATAAACAAAATGGATGCAGAAAGACTGACTGACACGCTACAAAATTAATATATATATATATATATATAGATTTCGAAGGAGGACATTTTCCACAGTGCAAAATCTTAAATAGATGTTTGCGAAGTGAAACAAATTAGATGTCAAAAGTGCCATGATGTTTTACAGATATATTGCGGGATCTCACGTTAGGCATTCCAATGCGGGAGCTGTAATGTCAAGTGGACTCGTAGCATTAAGCGAAAAAAGGTTAGAGGAGCAAGCCAGAGCCCGTCCCCACGGATCGCTCTAAACACCGCGAGGCACATTTGATCGCACCCAAAAACCAACTCGGGTTGGCTCGCCGGTGAAGCCACCGCAGACTACGGCGGTCGGAGGCTCTCGAGCCGGCATGCGGCTCAACCCGCTGGTAGCCGGCGACTGGTGGGGAGCTTTGCGACGTCCCATTGCATACACGCCTCTCACACAAGGCTCAGGAGAGCTTCAATCGCAAGAAGACCAGCTTCCTCTTCCAAATTTAGCATCCTGTGTGCTCACAACAGACTATAACGAAGGGAAATGAGGAGTATCGCCGGAGCAAGTGGCGTTGTGGTGAATTGGAGCCTGTTCACCCGGCTCACGTGAGCTTGTGCATTTCCTTCCGGCTCTCTCAAGCCGCTCTCGTGAGCGCGCTCCCGAGAGCTCGTGTAAAAGGGGTTTTAGACAAGCGGCTTGAAAGTCGAACAATCACAGCCTTCAATCTGGTGATCGAAAATTCCACGCAAAAATACAAATGGCACCTGTGAGAGGCATAAGATTTTCAATATCTCCAAAGCTTCGTCATGAAGACAACTATGAAAGTACTAAAACCTTTCTCAAGAAGGAAAGGCAATGAATTCTGATGAATATTTGTATATAATGAATTACAAAAAGACATCTCATTTGTGTAGATGCCTAAAAATCGAGAGAATTCAAGTAATAAAAGCCTATCAGATGAAGGAGTCTGCTCCGTACTTGAGTGATCCTGTCTATTTCCCCCGCGGAGGCCTGAAATTTGTCTTCCGATCTGGAAATCGATTCCAAAACTTAACCAGTTATGCCACCATGATGTCGGTAATAATGGCAAAATGTGAGGGAAAAGGAAATAAAACCAATAATCAGAAAAAATGAATGATGAATTAAGGTAAGGACTTCGGAGAGCCTCCACGGTGACACGGCGCCTACATCTGAAGCCAAAGGACTGGAAAGAATCACAACAGGGTCGGGGGTGGGGGAATCGTTGAGAGAAGTGGTTCAGAAGTAGTGGAGGGAGGTTTAGTTATACTGGAGGCTAAGGAAGTAGGGAGATGCTAGGGAGGGAGAGACTGGATGGGGGAACTCTGGCCGGATTTCAAACTATTTAATGACTTGCGGTAAGGAGATACATGCATCTGCAAGAGAGGGGTCAAGCAGACGGGCTGGAGGAGAAGGCTCCCATGAAAGTTGGTTGTGGGTCATCGAAGAATACGGAGTGGGTGTGTATATGTCTGTGCGCTTGTGAGGATCACAAGCGCACAGACATCTACACACCGCCGCACAATCCACACATATACAAGCCGCTGGTGAGGCTCGACTTTTCTCGTCTTTTGAAGTCTGAAGTAGGCTAAAAGATCTTTTGACCTAGTATGCAGCTGACCCATTTTTGCATTGTGTACCCTGAAATTCAAAATGAGTGGAATTTAATTTGATTCCATCCCAACTGTTGAAGAGCAGGAAGTAGGCTTGAGACGCGAGGTTTCATTTCATTCATTGGAGGAGACGTACCGTTTACGTAGCGTGAAAACGGTGGGAAGACTCTTGGTTAGCAAAGGGTTAGAAGGAATTGAAAAAAGTAAAATAAAAATCCTGTGAAGAAGAGGACGCCTTAGTAACATAACTGGGTAAAACACTTGGCACAATATCGAGGGATCCGGGTTTGAGTCCCGGTCAAGGCGAATTGTTTATTCCTCTGTAAAATGTCGCACTTTTCCGAAGTTTCGGGTGACTCCGTAAAGGTAATGCCATGGCTAGTCGCGGCATCCTCAACATTTGGAAGGAAGCGTTGCACATTTTTCACGACTTTATGATTAAATCCAAATTTGATCAGGTAAACTTCAGCATGTGGCAAATAAGTTATCCCAGCTGTTGTCCAATTGATGCTTGAAACACTGGCCGTGGGGAAGAAAGAAATTTCACACGTGAAAATGCTGGTGATATGTATCCCTTAAATCTGGAATTAATCACTGGCCGGGTAGGTTTTTCTCCCCCCAGTGCAGTAGAGCATATGTCAAGTTCTGTTGGTTCATCCTTGGACAACCTGATGGAAGGCCAACAGTGGCTTATCGGGATCGCAGGGGCAAACGGGCCACCAAAATCTTGCGTAGAGAGCCAAAATAAATGTTCTAATTTTTTATTTATTCAAGGTGGGATAGTACTTAATCAATAAGAACACTCAGGAATAAATTTTACGCTGAAAGAAAGCAGGATATCGGATTCTTATAATGTGGAAATAATTTAATTTTTGAAAAGGTTCTATAGGTGGTGGTGAAATGATTCGATATAACGGTGCACTATAGTTGGCTGTGGTTCATTTAGAGCACAATGGGCAGACATACGAAATCAGTATAAAGGAAATGGGGTGAAGTTATTCGCTACACCATTTTGGTGATAAAAGCACTACTATTAGGAGCCAAGAAAGTTAAGATTATAACGCGGCGCTGTTTTTGGGTGAAGTAATTGGTTCATCTCCATCCCCAGGTGAGGAGACGGCGCGCCGCCATGTAGGTAAATACCGATTCCCATTCGTACACAAAATATGATCATCGTTTGGACTCTGTTCAAATTTGTGTAAGTGATCGTCAAATCCGTCAGATGCTGTTGTAACCACCTGCTAACGGCACACATCATGCGCGAAGTGAAATTATTGTGGTGGCGAAACATGGTGGCAGTCACTTCCGCATAGCATAATGTAGGGAAGGCTCGTGTGGAAGGGGTTTACTAAGAAGAGGAGGAGAGGGGAGAGTCTATTCAATGTGAGAGGGTGGGAATGTGTCAGCAGCAAGATTATCGACTTTGTTTATTCAATTTCAATAAAGCTGGATCATAATGCCAATGCTGAAATTTTTCACAGCCCATCAAATAAGCCCATCTAAAAAATTGGATTAGGAGTAATAAGGAGCTAGAAAGTTAATGCGATTATCGTATTTATCATTTTGAAGTTGACAATAAAGTTTCGCGGCCTGGTAATTCTGGTAGTCAAACACTGAGATGACTTTACTACCCTGTGCAGAGGCGGTTCGTAGGGATTGGACTCTTCCACTGAAAAGGACCTTCTGCGCAACTGCCAACATGTTTCGCTGCCACCGCAACTTTCAAAGGGCTTGAGACAAAAAAATGCCACTTTTTCTACATTAGATGTACAAAATAAATTAACGCACCCTTCAAGTGTCAAGAGTTCATTAAAAAAGAGATCCCAAAACATTGTATTCAAACTTTTTCATCATCAACTGGCATTTATCATAAGATGTATTATCTTCAGCAAAAGAGTTCAATTCCATAGGGGAGACCGGGGTTAGTTGGGTACACTTTTTCTTTTGAGTTTTCTATTTTTATCTATTAATTTTTCCAAAGAGACAACTATACTAGCGTATTGGTACACTTTCCACCCACAATAACTAGCAATGTTTTAGATAGTCACTATTAAAAAAACGTTTGTGTGAAGGAATAATATTTGGGCTATCGTACATTACTGCGACGGGGCTAGTTCGTACACCTAGCGAACTGTGCGAATCGCCCTATTTGCCTTCTATCCTGACCTACAGCCGTCCACTTTAAAGTTACAATAAAATTTACTTCAATAAATATCAAATAGTAGCCAAATAATTGCTCCTCAAAACTGTAATACATTGAATAACTTACTTTAGTTAGTTACCTCTAGGTAAACAAGGAAACAAGACGGAAGAATATTACTTACCGACTCAAAAAACACATAGCGCAAGCTTTTTCCCAAACGGAGGAAAGTAGGTGACTGACTGTGTATTGAGTGGAGGAGGGTGGTAGTCGCCAAACACAGTTGAAGTTTCTACGAACTCGCATACTCAGTTGCCAAGTTATCTACAATGTACGAACGTGCCCCTGTACCCAACTAGCTCCGGTCTCCTCTACCGGATCCACAGAGTATTTTATCCTACTCTGGACACAAAAATACTTGAAAAGCCGAGCCTACCAAGCACTTGAACGGGCACAAACCACTCCGTATACCTCGATGCCAGACAATTGTTTGAGAAGATCTCACGATCATCTCACTCGACCGTGCAAATGCATGCATCTTCGCCCGCAGGTCATTGAATAGTTGAAGTTCCGGCCGGGGCATCATTCAGTCGCTCAACTTTAAGCCTCCACCTGCTCTTTGATTCCTCTTATCCCCACTCCCTCCTCCACCCCCCCCCCCCCCAGGCCTTCTCTCCCTCCCGCCACTTGATCCCTAACATTTTGGAACTCATTCCCTTGATATCTATCTTCATGCACAGATTGCGACGTAGGCCACTTTAGGATGTTTGGGCAGAGGAGGGATAAATAATCCCCACTCATGTACAAAATTATATCCAAATAATGGATAAGTAACTTCGAAAATGGAGAAAAAATGTAATCAATGGGCTTAAGAAAACAATCAGAAAAAGTTTTAAAATTACGAAATGTGAAGAAGGCGGGCTAGAGGCGCTGTTGACAGTGGGAAAAGTGAAATTGAAACCATGGGATGACAATTTGAGATAGATATTATTGGCAAATAATCAGTATGGTTGGTTGTATAATTGGGTTTAAGGTTCTCCTATTGCAAGGGTTGTATCATATCGTACAGTATAAGGCAGAAATCATAAGTGAAACACAACATTTGTGCCCGAGGTAGGATTCATACCCATGGAATGTAGGGCTCCAGGTCCGATGACGGTGGCTTTGCCATTATAAAATGCTATGTATAGTTCTCGCGTATATCCTTTTCCACTTTCGCTTTCCTTTGTATCGTTCCCCATATTTCAATCAACCCAAACATCACATGGCCACCGGATGACTACTTCTCGTTTCACCCATAAATATACTGTATGTTTTAATTTATTAATATAATTTATAAATTATAATATTAGCACGACCAGTTTCGTCACACAGGTGATATTATTTCGTCTGGTGACGAACCTGATGATATCCCCAATGTGACAAAACCAGTCGTGCATTAAATTAAACAGAAAAATGCACAAAGTACATTTATTTTTGACCATAAATCTTCACTTATGTAAGCTGAATCAGAAAAAAAACTAATTAACTCCTGTTTTCCGCCCTTCAATACTAGCTTCCGGAAATACACTACAGATTCATGCCCAAGTAGTAGTTTGTAGAATTTATAGTTTATAAATGCTGTATGTTTAAATTGTATTTTGATATTCCTCTCGTGATCATTGTCAAGTATCATTCAAAGTCACCACAATATTCCTTAAATCACCAATGTGACATCCACTCTAAAGCCAGAATAAACCGCTAGCTGGATGTAACTGTGCTTGCTATTCACCCATATATTTTAGTCCATTCAGTTCGTTTATGCTGCATTATTTCAGCCAAAAATACTCCGGATCTTTGAATTAACTGCGTGTAGTTTTTGCGATCATGAATGACTAGTAGTAGACTGCATGTTTTAGAAGTGCGTGTAAACCCCTATAGTAAAATTATTCTCGGAATACCTGAATCTGAACGCCGACAATTTTTGATGAAGCAAGCCTATTGTGAAACTTAGTTGATATGAGAAATTAGAAGATTACTCTACTGGCTTGAAATCTTGCAACTGACGACAGTTGAATGATTTCAAGCCTAAACATTTACTCTAGAAACCAAATAGATGGTAGAAAAACAACACGGTTTTCACTTTTAAAAAGTTTTCGTCATCACTAGTTGAACGCAGATTCTTTTCAGACTGATTGACTGTAGCCCTCCATTCTACCCTGACCAGAGGCGGCTCCAGACCAGCGGCTCTTGGGGCATGGAATAACCCCCAGGAAAAGCCTCGGGTCGTGGGTCTCGTTCCC
The DNA here is from genome assembly GCA_963573305.1 of Pyrrhosoma nymphula. Classification (NCBI taxonomy): domain Eukaryota; kingdom Metazoa; phylum Arthropoda; class Insecta; order Odonata; family Coenagrionidae; genus Pyrrhosoma; species Pyrrhosoma nymphula. The sequence goes on from OY754332.1 coordinate 109,746,538, forward strand.
GAAAAAGTCGTGGGTCTCGTTCCTGAAATCCCTAACAAACTACTTATGTGCAAAATGGCGCGTTATAAGTGGTTTGGAAGCAAAAGTTTGCCTTTTAAGAAGAGCAAGTTTTTTCCAAATGGATATTTCCCTTTTAGATTACCACCGATTTCCGACTAATTCCAACATTATTTTGATTTACATTCGCATTTAGCTTGTGGTTTTAAAAATCATTTTAGTTTATACAAAATTTAACTGGATTTTTAAAGCAAAATAACCAAAACTTCAATAACAAAAAAATCAAAAAAATAATTTAGGCTTTTAATTTAAGGTCTATGGCAAAGAAATACGCCGGGTTTTTGGGGGGTTTAATTGCCCTCTTGGGGTCGCCAATGACCCGTCCCAACTTATTTAGTCACTTTCAGCTCTTCTATTTTATATCCTTTTTTATCTGGCCTACGTGCTTGTACCTCGGCCTTTCTTTTGGTATTGTCTCCTATTATTTTCCCTCTACCACTTTCCTTACAAAAGCGTTTGGTCTAAATATGTGGACGAAGCATCTAGACTTCGTCTTCCTGATAGTATTCCATACGGTTTCCACCTCTTCTATTACTCTGTACACGTCCTCGTCAATGTTTTCTCGCACTGTTTCCTCATCGGTAATCTTATTTTATTTGTACATACGTTAGCTATTGTTCCTTTATCATGAGTGCTTTCTCGGCCTGAGCTATTTTTTGCTTGATGTCCGCTGAATTTATTCCATACCACTGCCGCCACCGGGGTTGTCGGCCCTGGTGGTGATGGGATTAAGCCCTTGCCTGTCAACCCAAGGGTCGCGGGTTTGAATCCCTCCCACCCGAGTAGGATTATCAACTCCCAAGGCATGGCTGTGTGTTCGATAGAAGATTTATATGTAAGAGAGGACTAGGTACTTCTAATATCTCTCGAGTACAGTCATAATTATTGTTATGATTATACCATGGCATGTTGCTTACATGGTAGATGAAGAATTTCACTTGTTGTAGCCCCTCTCTTTCCAGAACGTAGTCAGTTTGTTTCTTCCACATAATAGTAAATCGTTTGTAGGCTCATAAAGTTTTGAATAAAATTAAGGATTAGTATAGGATGAATGACTAACGTGATGAGGTAGATTTCGTTTAACGATGTGATTTCTTTCTCATTGCAGGTTGTAGTGCTCGTGGTCCTGGTCGCCTTGGGTGCACTCGCAATCCTTGCGTGGTGGGTTCGCCGATGCCGGTAAGTGGTCATTCTCTCACGGACTCCTTTTTCATGATTCGATAGTACAGGACCTGCCCATGGCATACAGCATGGTATATTGGGAGTATGTGAGAGTTACCTCCACTAGTACTGATGATCGCCATCGTTGACGACCACTCCTAACTGCAGCGTAATAACCGCCGTGGATAAAATGCGGGCACGTGGATTTTTCCGTGCATTTTATTACGCTTCCCGCTCACCTAATCCATGGCAGATTTACAAATTTGACGCAAAAAATACCGTTCCTATATGATTCGCCGCCATCTCCCCGATCAATTGGCTCCCACCGATTGAAAGGATTTTTCACGATTCACGTGGCGGCTTGTACACTGGGATCTCGGGACGGATTTAAAGTTAAGACCTAGCGCATTGCGGATCTGCATTTCACCGCTGGACTAAATTCTCGCTCTTTTGATCAGCGAGATTAATGAGTAGATCAAACTCTCATTGCCAGTTGCAAATTTTATTCATTTCACCACAAATGCTGCTATTCAGTGGGATATGAGGGGCTAAGGTTAGCCATTGTCTGGGAATCGTCACTAATTCGCTCAGAATTCATTCGCTTTAGATTTAATCAGACCTTCCAGCCATTGAATTATTGAAGTTCTACTTAGTTTCAGAACACAGTTGGGAAATATGCAGCGTAATCCCTTACATTTCATTTCGGGATGTTCAAATAGCTAAATGACTTTTTTTTAAAGGCAAATAGACTCATGAATGATCACGATCTCTCCTAAACAACTAAACTAATTTCCATGAAATACATAGCGGAGCTTTGTCTTAGAAACTATATGTTCTCAAATAAATAAAAAACCCAACTCTAAATGAATTTACGTAACGTACGTGTGGGCGTTGCCAAGGGAAATTTTCAGGGACAAATTATTATCTCAAAGATTCCTGTACTATTTACAGGGTTTAATATCGTAACTGCACTAAAATACCTGTTACAATAGAAGAAATCACTGCTGCCATTTTCATTTACCAACATAGTTGAAAAAGCCATCCATTTGTTTTACTATTTCCAGGTATAAATTCATAAATGTCATTTACTATTTTATTTCTTTGTTATCCATTGAATCTGACCCACATGATGACGAAGTAGTTAAGAATGATATTAGCATGAGTTGTAAGGCTAGCAAAGCCGCGGGTAACAGGTAATAACAATTAAGGGGAAGTGATTCAAAAAATATGATATCAGCTCTGGAAGCTTCATGCTCAATTTTGAGAAAGGAATAAAAATTTCGAGAAAATGCAAAATTGGGTTCCTTTATTCAGAATGAAATCAGTTTTGCCGTACATCATGTTCATATCATGTGCAAAATGGAAAAAGTATTTGAATAAATGGTAAATCATAAGCTCAGGTGAATTAAATGAAGTTACTTCGTAAGAGGACACTTTCTTTCTCTCCGTTTGATTTGTGTCGGATCATTTCATTCACGAAATAATAATACCTACCCTATTCCAATGTAGTTAATTCACATACGCGGAACTGCAAAAAAGAAATCAATTTTCAATTAATATTTCAACGCAGTTTTAACTATTGTCGCAGATATTGGTGATAAATTCAAGTAAATTTTAAGGTAGGTAAATGGAAAATAAAGGTCCTCATATGATAGGCTTGATGATGCTAGTAACATTTTCTGGTGTAATACAAAAACGGAGGTTCTCACCATAACGAGAGAGACGCCGAGCCACAATAAACTTCATATTTAACCACCCTTGGAAGCCCCCTTATAATGTTGCTGCCTCCTTCAGAACTTGCGCTACTGCAAGAGGGTCGGAGAAACTTAGTCCTTCATTCCGTTTCACTAATGACTGACGCTCGAGGAATAAGAAAAACAAGGCTTCGCAATAAAAGTATTCTTAATTGCCAAGGAAAGATGCTTATAGCAACAGGTGGGTCAGACAATTAATAGGAGCAAAATAACGAGACATCAAAATAAATCTTTCCGGGCGACAAAACATCCAAGGTGTCCTTTATGATGGTCGTTATTGTGATAGTCCTTGCAAAAAAATCCGTCTACGACTTACTTGAAATTAATTAGCATACGCTCTTCCCGTGGACTACAACATTGTCGTGGTGGAAGGACTTGCGTGCTTCGATGACCCATAGAAATGAACTGGCGGGAGTAATGCTCCCGGTGGGGACACCAGATAGGTCGAAGGCTAGGATACAGACGAATGGTAGTTCGCGTAGCGTCTGTGCCTCATCAAGGCGGCTGAAAAAGATGTCTGACCCCAGTGGGGCGGCCTCACACGTGATGGTGTCACGTAAAAACACTATTGAATAAGGCCAAGGAATTCCATCATCTTCAATTATCATCTCAATTTTTTTAAATTTGAAATTATGGACAGTTCTTTTATGAAAATGAATCCTGGCAACAATGGGACTCGGCCCGGAGGGCCGATTATCGTGCCCGGCAGTGGTGGGAGGATTGCCCCTGCGGTCGTCTGTACACGAAACCCATGTTCGGAAGTAGATGCAAATGCAGCAGCAGAGGAAAAGAAGATACAGAAGAGGAACACATCAATAAAAATGTGCACGTGGAATGTTAGGACTATGCAAATGGCGGGCAAGTTAGAGAATATAATGCATGAAGAGGTGGGTGTAGACATCATGGGTTTGGGCGAAGTAAGATGGGAAGATAGCGGGGACTACTGGAGCGATGACTATAGAGTGATATATAGAGGAGGGAATGAAAGCCAGTGCGGGGTTGCATTCGTAATGAACAGGATACTTCTTAGAAAAGTAGTGTATGCAGAACAGGCTAGTGATAGGATAAAAGTCGTTGATCTAAAGGCAGATCCGACAAATTTAGTTGTAATCCAGGTTTATATGCCTACCTCTAATCATAGAGATGAGAGGTAGATGATGTATACGATTAGCTAGAGGAAATAATAGGCAGTATTCCTCGGAGTAAACACTTAGTATCAATTGGGGATTGGAACTCGATGGTATGTAAAGGAAGAGATGGGAGGGAAGTGGGTGATTATGGGCTAGGAAGGAGAGATGACCGTGGCGAGAAAGCTGTGGAGTTTTGACGGTGAAATAATCTAGTGATCACAAGTATATAGTTCATACGTCATCCTCGACCTAGGTACACTAGGAAGTAGCCAGAAAACACGGAGAGGTTTCAGAGAGATTATACATATTATGGCTCGTCACAGATAAAGGAATATTGTTACTAACTCGCACACCAATCCAGGAGCTGTTACAGATTCAGATCACAACTTATTGTCATAGGCGTAGTCATGAAATTCTTCGTAAAACTCAAAAAGATAAAAAGGGGAAGGAGGATACGAAAGTGGAACACGGAAGCATCAACTAGGAGAATGAAAAATAAGTATCGAAAGCAGGTTGATAAAATCATGTGTGCGGATCATGGAGTGAGATCAGTGGAAGATGAATGGGGAAGTTTTAAAAATGGAATTTTAGAAGCAAAGAAAGCAACAATAGGCGCAGCCAGTGCAACTAAAATTAGAAAACCGTGGATCACGAAGGAGATGATAATAGAGATACAGGAGGGAAGAAAAAAGGAGAGCGTAAACTCAGATCTAGGCAAGAGAAAATACCAGGAATTAAACAACAGGCTTAGAAGAGAAACAAACAAAGCAAGAGAGGCGTGGTGGAGAGAACATGTCGACTTGTTAGAGAAATACCAAAAAGAGGGAAGAGCAGACGCATTATCTAGGAAAATAAAGGAACTGACGGGCGGTAGTAAGGGAAGGGGAATTGAAACGATAACAGACAACAGGAGAGATGATCGCAGAACCAAAATAAATCCAGGAGAAGTGGAAGGAATATGTTGATGAACAGAATGGAAAGGAAATAACCCAGTACGCAAGAAAGAGAAAGGGAAGACGACATCGACAGAGATGCCATCAGACCAGGCATCCTCGATATTGAAATTGAAAGAGCTCTACGAGACATGAAAAGGAATAAGGCGGTGGGAACAGATAACATACGTGCAGAGTTTCTAAAGAGTATGGGGTAGAACGGAATGAGAAAAAGTTTTGCGCTTATTCATAGGATTTATGAGGATGAAGTGCGGCCGGAGGATTTTGCGAAGACAATAGTAATTCCGATACCAAAAAAGAGCAAGGTAAGTGCATAGACTATAGGGCAATAACCTTAATATCCCACGCGGCCAAAGTAGTTTTGAGATTAATAAATAGAAGGCAAGAGAAGAAGGCTAAGGAATACTTGGGTGACAGTTTGTGGTCAGGAGAGGGACGGGAGCGCGATCCGCTATAGGAGTGATGAGAGCGCTAGTAGAAAGAAACCTAGAGTATGGGCAGGATGTTTTTGTTTGCTTTGTAAATTTCGAAGGAGTTTGATGGAGTGGACTAGACGAAATTAAAGGGAGCGTGACAAAATTAGGAGTCGATTGCAGGGACTGACGTCTCATTCGGGATCAATATATGTACCAGACGGCAAAGGTCAGGGTAGCCGATGGAGAATCGGAATGGACCGTGATAGGACGAGTAGTGCAGCACAGGTGCCCATTATTGCCGTTGCTTTTTAACGTGTATTCAGAAGAAATGTTTAGAGAGGCATGGGAGAGATGGAGGTGCGAATAAAGGTAGGAGAGGATCTGATAAAATCTGTGCGATTTGCAGATGATCAAGCATTGATTTGTCAGTAAGCCAAGAGGTTACAATCAATGGCGAATGCGTTAGAGGTACAGTGCGAAAGGAATGGGATTAAGATAAATTATAAAAAGGCGAAGGTGATGAGATTTTCTAGAAGTAAGAAGTATGAACAATAAACATAAAGGGTGGGAGGGCACAAAATAGAGCAGGCTGAGCAGTTTACGTATCTGGGTAGTGTTTTGGAGGACATTAGCTTTATTGGTAGGTACATCAGATGTATAATGGCCCTGGCTAAAGAAACATAATATGGAGCTAAAGAAACATAATATGAGTCGGAAACTTGGTCATTGCGAAAGGAGGGTAAGCGTAGACTTCAGGTGCTTGAGATGTGGGTTTGGAGAAGGATAGGGAGGGAGAGCGGGGTGGCGAAGACGACAAACGAGGAGGTGCCTGTATATGGTTGGAGAGGAGAGAAAGCTGGTGGCGGAGGCTCGGATAAGGCAGAAGAGATGAATAGAGGGAGTTTTGGGATGAGAGGGCATTCTGAAGAAGGTAGTAGAGGGGAGAACACTGGGGAGGCGTGGAAGAGGAAGGAAGAGGATAGGAATTCTGGACGAAATAAGAAGAGGCAGAAGATATGAGGAATTTAAAAGAGATATAATGGTGGGATATGTATAGGAGGGAAAACGAGACAAGGTTTAAGAAGTTGGGATGTAGGATAAGGACAGTCCAAAAACCTACCAAACAGCTGGTGGAATACTCAAATGAAAAATTAACATATGAACGATTTTTTGTCTATTGCTCCAAGCATCATTTATTTTTACTCATCCGAATGAAAAGTTTGCATTAAATCCTCCTACCTCCACCCCATAGGCGCCATTAACTATGAATCATTTGGACTTTAAAAGACGTTCATGCGTGGATTCTAAGTATTTTTCCCGATTTAGATAAGCAAAAAATATCCCACCACAAGCTGTTCGGTGCAAATTCACTCGTCATATAAATCTTCCTATTAGCATACTAAACTGCTTAGTTTACCCTTGCAATTATCGTTAGGCAAAAACAGGAAGAGACGTTAGATTGAATATTAAGTCCTGTTGGCGTCGTTATTTTTCCTTTTTGAACTGAGTTACTTAATTTTTTTTGCTATGCGTTTCTTGGTTTCGGAGAGATGGTGATCAGTATTATATAAATCGTATATGCATTTTATTCTCTGCAAGTAGACCTCTCACAAAAATTCAAACGCACTGCTTCGTAGGGACGCGATTAATATATCCCATTATATTTTTGTCGTAACTCATTTTCTGCAGCAAAAATGTATAGGTCGGTGTGAATGGTCTTTTTGAAGCGGTTTTGCACTAAAGGAGCAGGATATTGGAAATGAGTGCGAGAGAAATAAACGAAGTTAAATGAATTATCACTTTGAAAATTCCGCTCGTTTTATTATAACCGATTATGGCCTCAACATGCAGTGTCACTATCGAGGTCAATTATCATTTACCTTGATAATGACATTGCATATCAAAACAACAGTCGGTGACAGTAAAAAACTGCGGCATTCGCAAATTAATAAATCATTTAATGCGATTCACTTCCACAAAGTACATTCTCAATTGCATAGTAATAAACGTTCATCACATTGCAATGGAATGAAAATAGAGGACAACGTAGTCCGTTTCATTGGAACTCAAGGAGATACAGATAGGGCGAAAGATTTTGAATGCTGATGAGTTGAATGCTAGTATCGAAGTTAAATGATTTATCACTGCGTGAATTCCGATTGTTTTATTATTACCGACCATGGCCTCAACATGCAGTGTCACTATCGAGGTCAATAATCAAAAATCTTGATAATGGCATAGCATATCAAAACCAAAGTCAGTGAGAACAAAATACTGCGGCATTCGTAAAGTAATAAATAATTTGATGTGATTCACTTCCACAAATTAAAGGCTCAATTGATTAGCAATAAACGTCCATCACATTGCAATGGGGTGAAAATAGAGGACAGCGTAATCCGTTTCATTGGAACTTAAGGACATGCAGATAGAACGACAGGTTCTGAATGTTTTTAAAAGTGCCCTCTATTATCTTAGTGCTTTACAAATTCCTTCAGCTGGTTCAAGCAGACTTATGGAAACTTTCGATAGGTAAATGAGCTGAAAAGTGGTTCCATGAAACCTTGCCTCTACTAAACCGCGATTCAAACCGCGGTCCATTGTCTACCAGTCATCACGCTATCAGCCCTTAAAACTACTCCAGATTCCTTAGCCGCATCTGAACTTTTAAGCGTTCTTGACCCAAGAACCTTTGAGTTTGACGCAGGGATAACGTAGCATATAGCTGAGAAACACGTTCGGCAAGTCTGCCGCAGTCGGTGCCACGTGCACTGACTCATTTAGATATCGGGGTGTCTTCGAAAAATAGAAATGATCTCTCGATGTAACCTGCTCGCAGCTAAAGCATGATTTCTGTCCGCGAAACGCATACTTCGGATAACGGCTTAGAAGGCCTCACCTGAACCGGAAAAACATGGTTAAAGGATCATGGATCATATGGGGTGAGCTTATTTTTCAAGATATGACGGTAATAAAAATTTGGTTTATGATAAGCAAACCAGGAACGACTTGCCAATGCCTGACTGCAATGTTACGTCACGTCATAGTACAGCCGTTTCGGACGACTCGTCCGCCTTGCGTAACTCCCTACGTTGCTTATGCCTTCTCAAGTCTCACTTTGTCTTCATAGAATTTCTTTCATAAAGAAACTAACGCCTGATAATATCTGATAAATTTACAGTCTATGGAAACTGGTTTCTAACAGATAAACGACAGAAACCAGAGATACCAACGTATCCATCCTTTTTCCACACATGTTTAAAAACTTATATGGCCGTGAGGATGGGATGACCCCCTGCATGAAAACTCGTTGCCTCATGTTTTCAATGGCGGAGCCTGACATCATGTAAGATGGCAATGATGTACCTTACTTACTTATCACGTGACAAGGTACGTTATATGGAAGTACTTATGTTCTACAAATACTCCACTTCAGCATAGGACGTTTGTAATAACTTATATACCCAAATAGATGATTTCATTACTAATGTGTCCAGAGACTTATTAAAGCAATGCTTTTAGCATATAACGAATAATTCACATTTCTCCTCGGTAATAATCTCGAGATGCAGCCTCATTTCATCTACATCTACATCTACATACTACCCCGCAAGCCGCCTCAATAGGCGTGTGGCGGGGGGTGTTAGGACACCAGCCGTTTACATATAAAAAGGAAACGCTCTATGAAATTACGCCTTGCATTTATTAAAGTCCCTTATTGTTCGGAGGAAAAACTAATTCCCATACCTATCCGTTCGGCAAAATATCTCTCTTAATTTATCGTTTCTGTCGGACCTGGAAATATAGTGGGGTTCTAATATGATGTTCTCCGTGTCGCTCTGAAAGATATCTATTCTCAATTGCTCAAGTAATCTAATCCTAGCGCGCAGCCTCCGAGTCTCTAGCGGCTCCCAGCCTAATTCGTTTAACATCTGCGTAACGCTGTCTCTACGCCCGTAGCAGTTTTTGACGAATCGCGCAGCTTTCCTTTGTATTTTATTAAGTTCCCGAATTAATTCTTTCTGCTCCGGATCCCATATGCTTGCTGCATATTCAAGGTGTGGCCGGACGAGTGCGAAATAGCACCTCTCTTTTACTTTTTCATCTGAGAATCTTCCCACAATACGCTTGACGAATCCTAGCTTCTTCAGAGCTCTGCCACAAATATTTCTTATATGTGTTCCCCACGATAGGTTTGAGGTAATCGTAACTCCCAGATACTTAACTTCATCTGTCGCCTTTATCTTAACGCCATCCACAGCATATACACGGGGATAGTTGGACGACCTCCGCAAGAAATGTACCGCCGCACATTTGCTCAGATTAAGTTCGAGTCCCCACTCTTGGCTCCACACATGAACGTTGTTTAAATCCGATGATAGAATTTCAAAGTCAGAGTGATCATTAATTTCGCGATAGATGACAGCGTCGTCAGCAAATAAACGTATTTTACTGCTAATTCGAGAGCATAGATCATTTATGTATAAAATGAACAAAAGGGGGCCGATTACGCTTCCTTGTGGGACACCTGATGTCACTTTAACTGCATCAGAGCTAATTCCGTCAAGAACTACTTTTTGCTTACGATCACTCAGAAAGTCGCGTATCCAGTTTACTACTGTTTCGTTTAGGCCGCATGACTGTAATTTGTATAAAAGTTTGTTGTGAGGTACCGTGTCGAAAGCTTTCTTAAAATCTAGGAATAATGCGTCCACTTGTCTTTTCGATTCACCAGATTTGAGAACGTCATGAAGAAAGAGCGCGAGCTGTGTTTCACATGATCTACCTTTCCGAAAGCCGTGCTGACAGCCATGAAGGAAGTTACGACTGTCCAGGAACGTCATGATATTGCTAACGACGATATGTTCGAGTATCTTGCCTATAATAGACGTTAATGAAATTGGTCGATAGTTCCCTGGGTCATGTCTGTTTCCCTTTTTGAATATCGGTGTAACGTTTGCAATTTTCCAGTCTATTGGTATCTTTCCTTCAGACAATGACTTCTTGAATATTATGTCTAAGAACGGTGCGATCTGTGGCGCTAATTCCTTGAGGACACGCGCGGGTATTCCCTCCGGACCCAGAGATTTACTATTTTTGATCGACTGTAGCTGTTTAGTTATCCCATCACATTGAATAGTGATTTCTTTCATCGGTTCCTCAGTGAATGAAATGTCGAAATAACATGGAGTATCGTCTGTAGTGTATTCACTTTCGAAGTGGGAATTTAACGTGTTAGCTTTGTCAATATTATCGGTGACAAGTTTGCCATCTTTATCAAATAACGAATCTACGGTTGAAGATTTTCCCTGAAGCTCTCTCGCATATGACCAAAAAGATTTCGGATTTTCTTCGAGTAATTCACCAAGTACTTTTTTCTTGAAATTTCGCAATGCAGTGCGCATTGATTTCTTGGTTTTTGAGCGTTGTGCAGCGTAACTTTCTTTTGCTTCAAGTTCCTTCGATTTGTCACCTAACGTAATGGACTTTTTGAATAAGTTGTACAGTTTTCTCTGTCTCTTAAGGTCCCTCCTAACATCATTGTTATACCAGCGAGGTTCTTTACTATCACATTTCAATTTTCGCGGAATATATTCGTTGATTCCCTGTCGTAGAACTTCTAAGAAATATTTCCATGATGCATCAGTGCTTTTGTCCTCTGTTTTAGCAACGAAGTCAGTGTACGAATCATTAAGCATCTCGCCAAATTTTATGAAGTTGCATTTATCAAATAAGTAAATATTGCGTTTCGGTTTTACAGCTGACTCTACTTCAAGTTTTAAGGCTGCAAAAATTACTCTATGATCACTTATGCCATCAATAATATCGAGTTGTTTTATCAACCTAGGATGGCTTACTGCAAAAAGGTCTAATATTTTATTTCCTCTCGTAGGCTTGTCAACTACTTGGGCAAGTGAGTGCTTAGTAAGTGTGTTGAGTAAGATCTCGCTGATTTCCCTATTCCTTGAATTTGGCTTTACAGTGTAAGAATCCCAATTTATAGATGGCAGATTAAAATCTCCCCCAATAATGATTACACTTTTACTGTCTCTCAAAGTAAATGCGGATATTTGATTTTCTAATTGGTAAATAATATCAGCTTCGGAGTTTGGAGGTCTATAAAAAGAGCAAACATGTATACTCCTTTTGTTTCGTTGTTTAATTGTACACCATACGCTTTCTATTTCATTATCAGTTATTTCATGGGCGGTGCTGTGTAAATGTGATTTAACTGCTATAAAAACTCCGCCTCCTGTCCTATCGCTTCGATCGCATCTGTAGATTTTATATCCTGGAGGAAAAACTTCGCTGTCACTTATATCCTCTGTAAGCCAGCTCTCCGTTCCTATGACCACGTCTGCGTCCTGAAATATATGCTCGATTTCAGCGCGCTTGTTTTTAACGCTACGGCAATTAACTACTACAAAGTTAATGTCATATTTTGTAGATTGAGTGTCGGTTGGTTCTTTTCCACGCTTATGGGTATTAGGTGGGCGAATTTCACTGGAAGTGCTTATTACATTTGATATAATTTCTTTCGCTAGAGTACGCGTTTTGGGAATATTGTCGCTATTTTCCGGCTTTAGCCCTTCTAAGTTTACTTGGATGTGAACATTTTCGCAATGCGGACTTCCTCGGAGGCTACGTTCGGTTAAATCTTTACAAATCCCACTAGATGACCTACCCTCTAGTCTAAAAAATATCTACAGTGCTAAAAAATCCTACGAGCCACCCGTTCAGACGCCTTGTTGGAATAATGCACCCCAGACGAGTTGAGGGGAGCCCGGCACGATCTAAGCACCGGCCGAAGATCCACGAACTCTGCCCCAATGCTCACACAGAATTTCCACAGCCTCTTGTTGATCCAGGCAATCCTGTCCCAAACGGTTCCTCTCACATTAAGGTCACAAGGATAGCACACCTCATTTGATCATATGTTCTTTAGCTAGCGCGTGTATGCGCAAAATTCGGCAAGAAGGAAATGTTGATAGTAATTAATAAACAATCTGTTAGCATTAAGACATATTTCCATATTCTACCCTTGGTTGCAGAAGCGTACTTAAAATTGTTTACTAATAATAGGTTGTAATCGAATGGTTAAATAAATAAACTCCAAATAATGTATGCACGGCCTCGAATTGCAACTATTCGTTCCCCTCATGCACCAATGGTAACGTTGAGGGCAAATTTTATTTCTCACTAGATAAGGCGTTTGGGCCTGGTTTACGAGTCCTGTGTGAGTTGGATAAAATTGAATTTCATTTCAAGTTTCACGGTCATGTTAAATTGTAATTATTGAATAAAGGCCCAAAATCCTGGAAAACAATTCTACTGAGCTTGAAATAACCTAATTCCTCAAATATTAATTCATATTGTGACCACAATAGGTCATTGGCGCTTGTCGGGCAGCATAAAAGCAAAAATTATTCTGTATCAAAAGCTCCTCATTTTTAGTTTTTTAATGTAATTTATTAAATTCAGCTTTTTATTGGCTTCTAAGGACGTATCATACTTATAATAGCATTCTCTCAGCTGGAGAGTAATACTACTCGTGATTGACGTAAGCTCACGTTTATGCATTACAAATATGGTAGAATACCTTGAATATATATTATCTTTGTAGTAGGCAGAAATCATTACTTAATTATAGACCCATCTGATATGCTGACTAATTATACACACTAGGTAGTTACCAAATGTGAAGAGAGCTTAATAAACACACGCTAATGCGCAGGTGCTGATGCGCAATGAACCAAGGGTCGATATCACCAGTATTGCTTCACAAAGATTTAAACACAGCATTCTAATATACGTTTAAAGAATTATTAGAAGAAAGTCTTGATTGGCCTTTTTCTGTACTGCAATGAAAATAACTGCTAGTACTTAGGTTTGTATGCTCTATAGCGATAATCGTGGGAAAATACTAAATCTAGATCAATAATAGTTCATATTACAAGTTTATACACAGGGGCTAAGATGGAACAGCAGATTGGTGATAAAAAAAACAGTGAAAGGAAATTGAGCATGATGGAAACGGTTTCACAGGTGGTCAAGAGTAACAATCGGATGCCTAGATCAGAAGCTGAAAATAAAAAGCTTGACATTTTCTCGGAAAGAACCGTTAAGTCGCCATTAAATCAGTACTTTCCGGTATGATAGCCACCTCTGTCAAACTCTTAACGTCCACAAAGCAGAAACCCTTGAAGGTTCCACAAGATGATGACGCAAAATGTTGGAGTTTCGTGTGTCTGCGCTTAGTTCTTCGCCAAATATCGTTTCTATCTTCGTAGACGGGAAGGGGCAAGGGCCCCGCCACATTGACACACCGGTTCCTGCCAGGCCACCGAAGTTAAGCGATGTTGGGCCCAGACGGTGGTTGAATGGGTGACCATACATACCTACACCGTGGCGTTCTTGTCCTCTGCCTGTATGTGGCAGACAGGCATGGGGTTGTCACAATGAACCATGAAGGTCTAAGTGCCCGGGCTCCTGTCGAAGACCCCTTCCACAAACAATCTAATCTATCGTAGACGGGAAGTAATAACGAATAACCCCTGAACGACTTTCGATTTGTATCATGATTAGATCTACCGTACATTCGTCGAAACCGGTCACTCAGAATCAGAGTTTTCGAATGACCAACTCATTACTTTGATGTGAATGCATTCGATGAGTAGAGAATAGAAGAATTCAACCAAGAGCTGAGGAGGTGTGTGTCATTAAGTACTGGTGAGTAAGTCGGTCTTGGAGGGATTACTTGAAAAACAACTTAAAAGAGACAAATTTATTGAAGACAAATCCGATTTCTCAAAATAACAATAGAAGAAAACATTAAACATAGAGAATTACTGAGCAATGATACAAAGCCCAAAAGAAATTAATGAAGCAAAGCTGAGCATTTGTATAGGAATGAAGCTGTTAGCTGAAAGAAGAAGAAAGGGGAGAAGTAACAAACCAATCTACGGACTGATGACCGCTGATTACCGAGGAAGTATTGAGAGGAATCCGGCGTAGCAATAAGTCTTGTGCAAACAACTAGAGCCAAGTCAAGATGTAGGCTTCCACGGGCCAGTTTACGGTTTTGACCTGAATAAATTTCAAGGATAGCCGGCGAAATGCTGTCCACAGGGTTGAATGACGCTACGGAAAACCAGTAAAATGGAAGAATTGACATCCAAGAGTTGCTCTTGGATGTCGATTACGTCGAAGCTGCTCATGCTTTTACGCCACACCCGATGTAGGGCGCTCTGCTCTACTAGTCCTCCTAGCACTCGCGTTGAAATCGGGATCAAAGTGAAAAATTGCAACCACTGCCGGTATTCGAACCCGGACCCTGGGGATGAGAAACCAGTACTCTAGTCACCAATTCAAGAGGAGAGCAATTAAAAAGTAAATTTAAATTTAAGTTAAATACAAATTGCCAATGAAAGCAATTGAAATTTTGACTCTTATGCTTGCATTTCGGTAATCCAGGTGACCATTGACAGGGGAAGTTAAAATCTAGTAAACATGATCATGTTGTCCGAGGTTTATAGTGCAATTTCTCAAAGTCTGAGTGTGGTTCAAAGTTCAGAGTGAGAGCATTCGGACTTTAAACCTCGGACAGCACGTGCGTGTCTACAAGATTTAAACTCTCCCTGACGGTGGCCACCTGGATGACCGATATACATGTACAGGCGTCAAAATTCTTATTTCTTCCATTGACAATTTGGAATAATCTGCAATTGAAACTCTAGTCACCACGCAAACATGATTTACAAATGGATCTTTTGAGCATCATTTTCTCCTTCGGTTTCCACGGCATTTCTTCGGTCGCAGCTGATGGCGTTCCGTGATCACCCTGCCTTGTGCGATCGACGACACTTTCTCCAGCTATCCTCATGGACTGTTTAGGACGGAAGTAAAGCTGACATTTTCAGCTTTGGTATCTTCCGAGCACCATTACACGCCAGACGGACGGCCTATCTGGAGAATCTTTCGACAAGCAAGTCAAACTCTGCGTGGGAATAAATACGGAAGACTATCAGCGATGTTAGGAAATCAGTTGACAACAGATGATCACTAAAAGAACCGGACTCAATGCGTTCATTGGAAATGCCAAAGGTTTGGAGACAGACTGTAAAAACCGTTGTCGATATTGATTGAAAGATCACTTGAAAACAAAGGAAAAATATGAGACCCAATGTCTACTACTGAAGTACAAAATCAACAGCTTGGAAACTGATTGGAGAAATTTCTATTGATTATAAAGAGAAAAAATTTGGTGGGACACATGGAAAACGATAAGCTGCTTTTAAGTACCTACTGAGAATAATCGATCACCAATACGATGACAATTTGGTTCTTTAATTGGACAATGTCAAATTAAATAACCAAAGGCCAGGAGGCTTGGTGGAAAACCTGTTGACGACAAAATAAGACTCTATACAGGAAAAAAAGGATAATCATCAATTACTTACAAGAAAAAATTGAGAATAATCGATTTCCTAAGTAATTGGACCCAATATGTCCAACTGAGTCAAAAGCCTGGAGACAAGCTAGAAAAACTGTGGTCGATGAAACAGAACTATAGGCGGAGAAGATGCCGGAAAACCATTTACTTCCTTAAAGAATCTGTTGATAGTAATCGATCACCAAAAGAATCGGACCCAACACATTTCACTGAAGTACCAAGGTGGCGGCTTCCTCTGGATGAAGGCGCGGCGACCAAGTGTTCGCTCTGAGGAGCGCCCAAGGGCGGCAGCGTGCTTTGAAATGGTTTGTCTGGGGAGGATGAGACGGCAGGGGAACCGCTGCCCCTCCTCACCGCCCCCGCGGGAGGCCTTGGATGTGCACCCGCGGGACTAAAGAGATAAGATGTGGGGGCGGAGAGGGGGGCAGTGAGGAGAGGAGGCCCCACAAGTGTGGGGGCAGGGTCCCCCCTTTGTCCGGCTTCTCGTCGTCCGAGAGAGCGGGCCCATCGCTCCTCCGGCTGCCGGCTACTCCTCTCCACAAGCCGCCAACATGTTCAACCTGTATATGAACCGCCGGGAAAGCGGCGGCGGGGGCGGCGGCGGGGGCGGGGCGCTGCTGCGCTCCGACTACCGCACCGGCCACGACCGCTTCTGCCAAGTCAAGGTGTCGGCCCGCGGGCCACGCCGCGCCCGAAAGGCCGCGCTCCAGACCCGCGCCCACTCGGCCATGGAGCTGGACCGCCGGGCAATGCGGGCCGCCGCCGCTGCCGCCGCAGACGACGGCCGTCTTCGCACCTCCAGCGTCGACGAGACCGAGTCGAGCTCGGCCCGCCGCTTCGACGCCCCCACCGAGAGGACGCCGCTGCGGCCCGCGTCCGGCGACGCCCGCCCCAAGACGATCGAGTCCCTGGCGAAGCTGTTCTCTTGCGTGGGGCTGGGGCCGCAGGCGGACGCCCGGAGCGACACTCGGCCACTCGGGTGAGTGGGTGGTGGACGACGCCGGGCATCGAGGTGGGTGCGGACAGTGCTGCCCCCACCGGTAGCCGGGAGTGCTCTTGGAACTCCCATGGTAGTTTTTGGTGTCTTAATTTTGCGGGAGGAAAAACGGAAGTCCAGACCATTTTCTAGAAAACCGAAAAGCCATTTTAAAGATACCTTAATTGTCA
Organism: Pyrrhosoma nymphula; assembly: GCA_963573305.1. NCBI lineage: Eukaryota > Metazoa > Arthropoda > Insecta > Odonata > Coenagrionidae > Pyrrhosoma > Pyrrhosoma nymphula. The sequence goes on from OY754332.1 coordinate 109,763,626, forward strand.
TCTATGGTTTGTGGGTGTTATCCCATTAATAAAGTGTCAAGTAAATGACATAATTGGCACAAACCATATTTTTGCCTTAAAGAATCTTGCAGTTTACTAATGAAGTTCGCAGAAAATTAGTGTGTTTTATCTCCAGAAGTATGGATAGACTTTTATGTTCACCGTCGCTGAAAGTAAGTCGTTCATTTTGCAAGCAAGAATTAGATATTCGCCTTACTGTAGCTTCATAGTAGTCACCCAACTCATTCTGATGTCCATCTAAGTGCCTATTTAAGTCGTAAATAAGTTAGCCGTAGTTGCACCGTAATCACCCAACACCTTCTGACGTCCAAATAAGTGCCTACTTTAGCCGTCGGTACGTGGCTACGTGAGGATAAGCTAAAGCCTATCATGTATCGATGAAAATCTCTTACAATTAGTTAATCACCTGTCTTAATAATAGCGCTCCGACCGTACCAACCTTGGTCTGCCATGTTTTCGCCAAAAGGTAGGTTTCGCCAAGGTTTCGAAAGGTCGTCGGATTGTATATATCTTGAATATGAAAGCGACTTCTCGAAACTATGGTCAATTAATAAAAATTCAGAGTGCAAAATTCAATTGCTATTGATCGTTTTCTGTAATTTTCCAAAAGGCTAAACTAGAAAATCCACCTTATTAGAGATCCAGCTAAGTTAATTCCTCCTTTTTTAGATTTTACGATACCTTTTGCACCTGAAAGTCACATCAGTGTCAACGTAAACTTGGAGAGACATTGCAAATTCTTTTTTGAAATTTGTGGAGCGTGTTCATTTCCATCAGTATTAAGTTTCACTCAATTTTGCCGGTAAATCTTCAACCCATCACACTTATACCCATCAAGAGAGATTTTCAGGGTCTGTTAGATCAAAAGATCCTCAATAGGGGAGGCAAGAGGAGAAATAAATCAGGAATGAAGGGGGATGAGAAAATGGTGTTACGCTTTGGCATGAGTTTCTCTTTGGTTGTGTTGTCGTACTTAGTAGTGCACGTGAATAACGAACACTTGAATTCATCTGTTTTACAGTTTATCTCACCTACATTTTCGTCATTAAATGGCATATAGATAATTTTAGGACTAAAACTATTTCCTCGACTCCGAAATAAAACTTAGAGATTGCTGTATTTATATCAGGTGGTCAACCAATCATTTATCAAGTTTAAGGCAATCCTTGTAGAAATTTACTCCATTAAAGTTTTGTATTTTCAAAATAAAATTATTCGTTTCCCTTGCATTAAGAAACTTTTATGTTCCGCAAACACTTAATGTCTCCCAAAATCCTTACCATCTTCTATTCTCTTCCAAGCCTGCCCAGTCTCATCTATTGGTGCATCCGAATGAACGTCGTGAAACAAATTCTTCTCGTCGGACACGGGTTCCCTATTCTGACTTCCAAATAACCGAGAGATGCCTCGCTATATTGTCTTCAGCATTTGATTCTTGCTCCATGTCTAATGAAATGGCACCGGCAGATGCGAATCTTTATTTCGCACCAAGAACAAACCTTCCTTTCCCGCAAATATTTCCAGTGACTTCATTCAGGTTGTTGCTGCCGCGAAACCTTCTCTTCTTAACATAATCCACACGCTCCTTATAATAGCTTACATTTGTAAAAGAAAATATATAAATTTCACACCACATGCATCTCTAAAGTATGCGAAGCTTTCATCACTTCCCCAGGCATTGAAATTTGGTTTCAAAGTTACACCTTATCCTCACGGATGTATACTGGGATCTTCAATTGTTAAAAACTCCTTTACCTCAACATCTCGGCTCATTCTCCTCAAACTGTCTTCAAATTCATGACAAGCACTCAACCCCTGGCTCCCTCTTCCTATGCGAGAAAAATTAACCGTAATACCCTCAGGCCATCATATAAGTGCCACAATAAATATCAGGTAATGCATTAAGCATGGATAGGAAGAAGCTGTAGTCCTTCAGGAAAAAACGAGTCTTTGTACTCCACCACCAGTTGAATCAGAATTAATGATATATCAGAATAATTTCACGACACTGTGGCAGAATCATTAGCAGAGGAAAAGTGCTCCAAATAATAGTATACAGCATAAGGTCCCTTTATTTATGGGTGAAACCTTTTTTTCTTGGCACGTGGCTATGGCAAAGAGCGACAAAATGCGTCGCGACTCCTGAATAAACTTCTAAAAGAGGAGAACTTCTAAATGAGGATCACTTCCTTCATCTTCCGGAGTAATTACTCCACGCAAGATAAAGCGAGAGAATTCATAATACCCTTTGCCAATTATACTTCGTTCTTTCACCGAACATGCCACTCGGCCGAAAATATTCCAAATGGCTACCACAAACTTTGATCCGCATACCTCTCCAATAGTTGGCTCTAATTTATACATATAAAAATGGATGTGGGTGTGTATGAACGCACGTATATTCCTGCATAACTCAAAATGGCTAAACAGATTACTTTGAAATTTTGCATGTGGGTAAACGAGTGAACTAGGACGAACATGGCCATATTAAAATGTCCTCAGATTTCCAAGGGCACCTGAACGTGCTCCTAAATATTTCCTCCATAAGAAAAACATTGGAATCAGTGCAGACGTTGTTTTTTTTACTTCTTCAAATTAATTGCACTCATGATATAGGACTGATATTTTCACTATCTGACGGCTGAAAGAACGAAGTATTCAACTCTTTGATTCAATTATGTTTTATGTTTAGATTTTTCTTAAAAATTAGAGTTTCAATTCCAATATTATCAATTTTTCTCCTATTTCAGCAATGTCAATTTTCCTTGGCAAATTGAACTCTGGCTATGCACGGAAAATTTCGCCTGGGCCTTTCATGGGTTAAAATAAATGAAATGACCAATATTGGCAAATTTCAGTGAGATTCCAGTTGGGGTATTTTGCAGCCGAACCTCTCCATGTGCGCAAAACGGCTTTTACATAGTTTGTGAATTTAGCACGTCTCATCGATTCTTACAATTAGGACCCATCGGTATGCGTAGCATATCACTTACTACATAGAATATAGCACACTGCTAGAGACCTACTTACTACACCTATTAAACTTTAATACAGTCCTAGAGCTCAAGAGGGATGGTCGGGGTTCTAAGCCTCCAAATCACTGCTTTCTATTTAGCCTCAGAATGAATGAAGTAATGTGTCGTTTATGTTGAAATTTTGCGCCTTGGTACATGATATTCATTTAACATAAAATTCATATGTGGCCTCTTTTGGTAATGTAAAAAAAATCTCGCCCAACTCACACAAGAGAAAATATACTCGAAGTGTATGGTGATCTTCGCCACGCTCCCCTTGAGAAATGGGAATACTGTTTTAGTTTTACTGTTTTAAAAATAAACAATTTCAGTAAAATAGCTTTATACTATGCATCACTTTGCGACAAAACGGGCACTTTCCAATGAGTAAAAAAAACTAAAGTCAGAAATGAGAATTCAGATTCTCTTCTGTATGAATAAACCAACTATACTATTTATTACTTTTATCTTTCCCGACGAGAATAAACAGGCACTTCTGCTAGTATACTAATGTTAATAACATTATTAACGAAACCTTAGGGACTCCGTATGTCAAAGTTCACGAGTAATTTTCCCATTTCTAGCAAATTAAGTAGGTTATAAAATGCATGTCCGAGAGATTTTGCGCATACCGATCAGTTGTGTTAAAATGCTGGAAACCGTTACACTCTTCATAATTTAATTTCAAGACAACGTGTTGCCAATTAGCGCACCGCAAATTACAAATGATATTTATTGCAAGTCAATACAAGGCATACGACGACCAATGTGTGCGTTGTAAAACACTCTATGGGTGAGTTTCGTGACTCTGTGCCTTAAGTTACGAATGAAATATTGCAGCCGGCCCAAGGAACGTATATCTTGTAATTAATGTAGAAACAAAATCTTGACTCTAATTCAAAAGGACGTGAAACTTTGAAAAAAAGATCCTAATTCAAAAGGACGTGAACAAAAATTCACTTCTTTTTCGTCTTTGCCTCTTAAAAACTGTGCCCTACAAACTTTCCGCCGTCTCGAGGCACATCCCCTAATCCGCCAACCCTTTCTCACGCCCCTTGAACAGGGAACTCCCCGCCACCCCTGTAGCCACCCTGCCCCCTAATCCCCTCTTCTCTTTGCCTCTCCCCGTCTTCACACGCTTCGCTCTCACGCCAATTGCCTCGCGACTCATGTAGTTTACATGCTTGACTGCAACCCCTCTCCAATTATTCTACATTGGCACAACACTGATTTTGAGTGGAAAATTAGGATAAAAAAATGAACCATATGACTTGAACAATATTCGACCCCGGATCTTACTATTGCCAGTCGTGGGTTTTGCAGCCAGTAGCACACCACATTCAAATGATTTTTCCCCATCTCCAACTGACAAAGATGGAATTTTCACATAAGTCTTTGTTCAACCACTCGAAGAACTCAATGCGTTGGCCAGATTTGGACGAGCGAGATCATAAATGATTCAAGAGCCCGCATGCTATCAGAGAGAAACAGTGGAAGACATGCGGCATCTCCGAATAATGCATAGAGTTATTAACCATATATTCTAATTACTGAATATGTACAACCACCGATTTGTGAGGTGTTCATTTCCTAATAGATCACAATATCTGACGCATTATAGCGAATATTTTACGTGGAAAACCAAGAGATATGAATTTTTTTTTTATTTTTTTAATTAAAGATTCGAACTTTTCTAGTGTTTACGTAATGCGTATTAAAGTAAGGAGTAATAGAGTATTTCTGTAAAAATCTTAATTTGAAGAAACAAAAGATGTCATACCATTCCTGATGATTTAAATACTCAATATGAATAAACCATGTTCACTTCTTGTGTGCGATCGACCCGGAGAGAGAATGTTTTTTTTTGAACGGATAGGTACCTAACCACCAACGGCGGATAAACAACTAATAACGGAATAAAAAGCTAACTTATCCGAAATTTTACATTGAATTACCCACCACCAACGGTGCTTAAAGTTGTCTGTGCTCAAACTTTAATAATGGCAGTTTCAAAGAATCGTTCTCCTCCTACATTGGACGGTTCAAAAATTCTCTTTTCACTCCTGAGCACCACCGCACTTCCGCCATATCCGCATCCCGACCCGCCATATATTCTTAGTCTTTCTTTTAGTCCCCACAGTCCCATTCTTTTGTCCCCACACACTTATTATTCCTTTTTTCCCTTGTTCTCAAGCATTCATCACTTTTTTCAGCAATTGCTTTTCGTCGTAAAAAACCCTCGTGAATTCCTTCTCCGGAATTTGAATGAAAACTCTAAAATTGGCCACAATTGAGCACTAAGAGCACTTAAGCCTCCCAGTCAGATCATTTCTCATTAGACCCGGCATTTTTCCTTTCACCCCTTCCCTTTTTTTCTTAGCTGTCGGCCTTTCCCTTTGCATACTCTCGAGCCCCTTTATTTTGTATCTTTAGTTAAAGAAGAAGGACGGCCGGCTTATATCTTTAGCTGAAGAAAGAGAATGCTTACCAACGAAGTGGCCCCGCGAATTTGTCTCTTCCTCTTTTGTGACTACTGTCTTTTGGAATTAAATAATACAACGGTTTCTCCAAATTTCCAATACAAATGTCTCTTTCACCATGGTTACTTACTGCACTCCCTGTGCCATATAGATCCGTTACCTCAAAGTATGTATCATTTGAAAGATGCCCGTAGATTAAACATATATTTTTTTACGTCTATAAATTACCTCCAAGCACTTCAAGGGACACAACCATGTAACCTCTAATGATGTTCTTACGAGTTACATAATAATTTTCTAGTGAAAGAAAATTTTTCAATTGTATTTCAAATGCGTTCGTATAGTTTCATGCACATTGCTTTTATGGAAGCTGGCTCCTTTGTGGGTGACCTCATAAATTTCAAGTAATGTGGAAGCATGCCGTTCCGAATCTGAAAAGTGAGCATAGGAAGAGCTGTAACAGCTTCCATTATTTCTCGAGGATTGACTTTAGAGGAACCTTCAATTTCGGCCTCTAATCGCATAATACCTTCTTAAATTTAACTGCAATGAAATATATCGGTATGAGCAAAAGAATAGCTTTTTATAAAGTTCTACATCCAAATTCCTACCGCTTACACTGAAATAATAAGTTCATAAAGCATTTTATCTCATTTTCCTGGTCTCCTCAGTCACTTAAAGGGCAGGTTATCCATGCCTGTTGTCTTTCATTCAGGTGAAACTTTTTTTAGCTCACTCTCAGGCATTCCTGCCCATAGGTTGCCCTTGTTTACGCGGTATCACTTTTTATTTCTAATCGTGCTTACCTACAGCCTTGACTATTAAGTATATATTCCTTCATCCTATCTTTACACTCCCTCGTTTGAATAATGCGTTTCCTGACTTGATCTTGAAAGAGAGTACTGACTTTTTTCATTCTTTTACCATTTTCAAAGAGCAGCTGTATTTCTTCCGTTATCTCTCTTTATAATAATTCTACTTCGTTGCAGTGCCTTCCCTAGAAGTTTCTTTTCTTCATTGAATTCCCACCTATTTTTTCATTTTATTGCTTAGCACATTGTACTTTAAAGCTTAAGTGCTTATAAAAAATTCATAAGACTGCGGTGATATTCATTTTCTTCCTTTACTTTTCCCCAGTCCTTCTCCTTTAATGGCTGGTCTCATAACACCCCCCGCCACACACCAATGCGGCGGCTTACTGGGTAGTGTGCATATGTAGGTTATTGCGTGGAATTTGAAAGTTATGGACGGATGGATAAAAATATGCCCAATTATCCACTTTAAAAAATGTTTACATCATCATCATCATGAGGTATATCAAAACCCAGGTCATCATTTAAGTGCATCTTTTTGGTGGAAAATTGCGTACCATTTTATCTGTCTGTAATTTAAGAAGTGCTCTTATTTTCAAATTCTTCCCCCTTTTCAGACTCTCGAATCGTTTATTCTAGGCTTGTTTATCCCTCCCGCTACTGTCATTCTATTTGCTTACTAGCTCTGAAACTCCCATCGTTCCTATGTTCATCTCTTCTAGCCATCACTCCAAAGCTCCCATTTATTTAATTGCTAAAGGTTTCTATACTTTGATGCCGATATTCCCTTCTTTTGTCGTCAGCCAGAGCTTCTACATTCCATTTATAAACCATTTTTCCTTTCATTATCTCTTTTAATCTGGCATAAAAACTCTTCAGCATTAAACAGTGGTTGGAATTTGCAACGTCATATGGAAATTATACAAATGCTGCACGCTCATCCTAACTTTTACCTCCATCATGATATAATGTGGTTGAAATCATTAAAGTCTCCCGGCATTTCCCTCGCGCCAGTGATGGTATTAAATCATGTGTTTATAATTACCTACCAATTTCTCTATCAAATCTCTACTTCTTTCTCGCCTTTTCTTCCTCCTAAACGATACTCCTCTACAATGTTCCCATCACTGTTTTCGTTAGCCACTGTGTTCCTTTCCCCGTTATCATTAAGTGCTTCAGTCTTACGACTCAATTTATTTATTCTTCCGGCTATTCTTTAACATCATGCAGCCTATCCTCCCTGTGGCTTCTCCTCCTAATGTGAACCTGTAGTATGAATTAGTTCGTTGCATTTGATTTATCTTTGCTGGCAATATACCATCACTATCTAGGTCAATATTTACTCCTCTCCTGCCCAACCTCCTATTCACTATTATGGGTACTCCAAACATTCCTATTTTTACATTTTCGACACAGTTAAATAATCTAGATCAAAAGTCTCGTGGTGGAACGAGGCATGTGCAGATGCTGTTCGAAAGCGAAAGAAGGCTTTGCGAAGATTTAATAAGCGTCCAACCAATGCGAACACAACTTCCTTTTTCTCAAGCCTTTCAAGTCGTAAATGGGGCAAAAAAAAACCTTCCAATAAAGAAAGTGCATCCGTTCCATTAAATTTCAGGACTCCAAACTCACAGGTTTAGTGTTAGTTAAAGTAAATGAGAGACAGAGACTCTCTCAGGATTTGTATTTCATTAAAGAAACGCCACTTTTGGTAACATCTTCGAAGAGGGTGAGGGATTAGGGGTGCACTACTCTGTTCCCAATAGCACCGCCAATCACCACACCGGCTTCACAGCAGGGAAATACATGAGGAGGACCATGAAACTTGATCTTAACGGAACGGTTAATAAACCTCCAAAAGTACAACTGCTAATTATGCATAATTTGATTTTGCAGTTGATGGCAACATCCCCGAATCGATTAACACTCACGCAGGGAATCCCGTTCACTGCCGTGAAATAAAAAATCCCAAAGAATACGGATCACGTCAATCGACACATTTCAAGTTTTCAACCTCCAACAGTTTACCAAAATACTTTTAATAAAAAAATTATTTTTAAAAATTTTAATGGATAAGTCTTATGTAGCTAATATTCCTAAAATTCCAAGACAAAACTTTAGGCGGTATAGGAAACTAGAGAGACTCAATCTCACCCGATGTAATAATTAAATCTATCAATCTACCTTTCGATTTGCTTAGTACAGAATGTTCCCAAAGAGATGGAGGGAGTCTGTGAACGTCTCTACTTCAAAGGTTCAATTTTCGAGTGGGTTTATGCTTTAATCACCTTACAAAATTTATCTGAGTAAATTTAGACATAAAATTACGGATATTTGTGGCATATTCTTCATATTATCTTGAAATTTATATTTATCTGCATTCAGATTTTTTAAGAAGACGCTTTCATCTTACTCTCTAGGGATATTTAAAGGATGCAACCTGATCAACTATAAAGCAGCTGTAAGTGATTATGACAGAAGACGAGCCAAAAATTATTTCTTACCAAACTTCGCAAAATTACTCCTAATGGAGTAACAGACGTGCATAGTTGCTTCTTACCGCCATCTCTCTACGTATGCTTACCAAGGATTCAAGATTTATAGAAGTTGTATTTATTTACAGCTCCTCAAAATCCTCTCCATATATTATATCTACTCAAAATACCAATAATCTATAGCCATTATCTGTGGATCGCACCATAAAAGTGCACATTGAAGAGAAGCTCTATTTAGTTTTCGTGATGGAATCGTCTCAGTTTTACAGGAGAGTAAATAGCTGGGGATTAAGAATTAAAGTAATTAATAGCAGCACAATATTTGACCCGACTCTCCAGTAAAATCTCGTTAGACCTAGTGATATGGTTTACGTTTACCTATATCCTAAATGAGGAGCAAGTGACAAAACTTATCACATATCTCGCTCAGAAGTGTTGCATGCTTGCACTTGCTAAACATTCCGATGAATATGAGCAATGCACAGTGAATGAATAAAAAAATAATATTACATTGTTTGAACATTTCCCTGCATTTGATCTGGGTTTTATATTTGACATTTGATTTCCACAGTAATTGAATGCTAAAAAAAGTTAATATAACCTTGTTTGAATATTTCCCTGTTTTGATCTGCGTTAAATAAATTACTACACATATTTTATATACCACCACGTTCTTCTATATTCTTCTCTTTCTTCCATTTCATCGATCAGCCGCATTCACTTTGGAAACAGAATTACCGAATATTTTTGTTAAATCTATTCTGTTTCGCTAGTTTTCCAAACTTCTAATTATAGAATATGGATTCAGCGCAACACACGACGAAGTAGTCTAAGATCTAGTTTCATCAACATCTCGTAATCAATTTACTGATCGGGGATAAAATGCCGCATGCGTTTCCCCAACAGTTGATCGTCAATCAAGAACGGCATTTACTTCATCGGCAATCACGTATCGTAAATGCACTCATTTATTTGTAAGATGGATTCCTGTCGGCGGTCATAATCACGTGACTACTGTTATTGAATTGCATGACCACTGCGATAATTTAAAATGCCTTGCGGGTGATGTAATAACTTTTCCACATTGGAAAACTGTCGATTGTTGGATTTGTTGGGAGACAGTATAAACATGTTGGGGAAAAAACCGACGTGGTAACACGTAAGGAAAAGATGAAAGTTTGGGAAGAGTTATTAAGTGCTATTGAATTTGTCAACTCTTGGTGGGTAATTTTACGGCTATTATTATCTGAATATCTGTTTTCAAAGCTTGTTGAGGTGACCGAGTCGGATAATGTTTGGCGGAAACCCTCCAGTTCTCTCGTTTTCATGTTCTATGTCAAGTTTTTTTTATGTTGTCTGATCAAGATACCGCAAGCGAGGGTCGTCTGTTCTTTCCATTCACCTGTCCTCCCATTGTCACTCTCAGGGGTCCTTCATACCTCAATAGCTGTCCAACAAGTTGCGCTCGTCTTTGAAAAATGGTACTCCATGCACCGCCCCTTTAGCGTAAGCTTTGGAGAGACTCTTCATTGTTTTATCGGTCCACTTAACCGTCACAATACGCCCGCGGGAGCATATTTAAAATTAATTTTGTCCCCTCTCCTCTTCCACTCTTTAGGTCCTCTTACACGGCTACACAAATCCATACCTCAAGCGTTTGTTTTCAAGAGTTTTTTATTGTCTTAAGAAAGTAACTTTGGAGAGTGAAAAAGCTATATTTAATGCTAAGAGTGATTGTTGAATAACTTATTCTAATTATTACCATATTTTTACTTCCACCAGCTCTTTTTAACCCACTCTCAAAATAAATAAATGAGATATCGAAGCTTAGACTGTAGGAGGAATGAAATGTTGAGTAGTTCTTATGTTTTGAGGTACTCTGTTTAAAAAACTTGCCTTGATCACCAAATTATTTACTCTGAATAGTTTGTTCTCACCAGACTCCTCTCTACCGTGAAGTTATGCTTGAAATGCTAATGAGTTTGATGAATAAAATGAGTATTTTTCCTTTGCTTTCTTAATACAGCTAATTCGCTTTTGATAAAACCGTAATACCGTTAAGCAACCTTCTCGCCTGGAAATACTGGGCTGGCTATGAGAAGTTTTAAGTTTTTCAGGATTTATTTTCACGCAATGACATTTAAAATTGCTACTTGTCCCCAAAACAGCTGCGAACGGGAATTATAAGGTTAATTTATCAGCTTATAAATTTCCGCTCCCTTTGTTTATATCATTGTTGTAATTAACTTCTTAACGAAAGGCGATTATAGGGCCACAGTTTATCGTACCATCCGACGGACGGAGTACCTACTATTTTTGTCCCTCCATTACTCGTCACATGGATATCCGCACGGAGAACAAATATACCCACAACTTTTTCAATATCCGTTTAGTTAATTTTATATTAAATGCGTTCAATTGTTATTTTTTCAGGTCTAAGATATAAGGTAATGACGACGTAATTAAGAAAAGATGAAAAACATTGTTCATTAAAATATGCATTTATGTATATACTTGATGATATCGTATAGTAAGGAACATCCAATTGACTATCATAAATTAAACATTGCATGACGAAATTGGATGTAACCTAAATGGTGATATAGATAAGATACTTGATTTACTATTAAGAGATAATTTCCACGATAAATAATTTTAAAAAAAAAAAGGGAAAAAATATTTTAACCAGCAAAATCCAATGTGCCGACATTCGCTTGGAGTATAGTTGTGCACCGCAACGAGGAGCACCGGAATATTGCTGACTTAGCTGGCTCCGAAATTCATGCTTAGTTGAGCGCTGCATAAGTTCCCGGTTTGAAACGCGAACTTGATTGGCAGGCACTCAAGCTGATAAACTCGCAACATTTTTCAAACAACTGGTCGGAATTTACAAATTCACGTGGAGTAGAAACGTGCGCCGTGCGAGTGACGAGACTATACTTCCGTGACGAGTGACTATACTTCCGTCTGTGAAAATGTTTCTCAGGGCAGATTTAACCCTTATGTAGGCGCGCTCAGTTTATGTCACGCAAGTATGCGCTTAGGGGTCCGGCAGACCCCCGAAATTTAAAATAAATTACTGATGAATTATAATAATTCCTGAACTTATTTTAGATGAATATTCTTGTTGCAAATCACTTTAAAACATAAATATCATTTATGCCGTAATTTAGATTAATTTTACCATAAAAGTCAGCATCATTGTAAATATCCGCATTTTTAGTATAATTTCGTGGAGTTCTAATAACTTGCCTGCAATAACATGTTCAAATATTTTGTTTCTATTTCTCGCAAACAACAGCTAATGCGTATATTGAATAAGAACATATTTCTTAATTTGGTTCTCGTAAATTATAATTAGGAAAGTATAGCATACGGAAACCATGGACAGAAATTGCAACGTTAGTAGGCACTGTGACCGCCATGTCTAAAAATTTGAGAGTAAAATGGAAATCATTTGGTATTTCACAAAAATATTTTATTTGTCATGGGTGAACATTTAGTTCCTTGAAGGTGCTGAAGATACAAAAACTTTTTTGTAGTGCTGAAAAATTAGAAGCAATGATATGTGCATGGGGGTCTGATTGACCCCGGGCGCCTACTTAAGGGTTAAATCGCTAACCGTCACTATGGGCGTGCCCTTGACGAAGGGTTAAAATATGTGATCGGTATTCTTATGGCTGAAAAATCTCCGAAACTATCGGGATTGGTGAGTGGAGTGAATGTTTCAAGTGAGGTTGAGTTAAGTATATGTGAGCTTTATGAGAATTTCAAATACAATAAAAGCTCTAACGAAATAGGGTTCAAATTATTATTTCCCTTCAGTATTATACTATAACCCGCAACTCAACCTAGGTATCCTTTCTCATGATGAGCATAGGGATTCTTTGTCACTTTAATGCCCCAAAGCGTTCCTGTTACTTTGCCTTGAAAAACACTCATCATAGCGAATAAGGAAGATTAAAATATATTACCATACTTTACAGAAAGTCTGACTTATTATCATTCGATGAGTAAACAGATGTGGCATATAATCTGCAAGTAAATTGGCCGTAAGGTATTAATTCATGGGCATGGCGTAAGGTATTAATTCATGAGAAAGCATGGCGGTAAAGCAACGGAGCTTTGTTACTTCTCCCTCGTTAGAACACGCCGACTGTGAATATAGAAAAAAAACTTAAATATAACTTTATAAAAAGGCTTAAATACGGATTTAGAATGTGTGCTTCGGAGATCGACAAGGTAGAAGTCGTAAGGATAATTTCATTGGTGAAACAAGACCTTTTGTAATTTTTATTTGAGTATCAGTTTCAAAACGTGGGTTAAAACGTTGACAATGTTTTTCAGTAGAGTAAAGACCAAAATTCTATTTTTGACAAGTTTATTCTTTTTAAATAAATGCCGATGAGGATTAGATCATAAATAGATGGCTGTCACTATGACATTATATACGAGTTACACGACTGGTGGCCTAATTAGGGGAATATTTGTACCAAGTTTCTACATAAGCTAACTTCCACTACCATCACGTCTTGTCTTCATGATTTTATTTTCAAAATTGACCCATCATTGTGCTTGCCAGCATAATTTCATCTAATAAATTCACATTAACCACTGCACAGTTCTTATACTTCTAAAGAGTTCTTCGTAGCCTGTAACGTATTGCATGCATGGTGAACATTCACCCGTCACACAATAGGAAGTCATGGAAGTATAAAAGAAGGGGTACTAACTGATTGACACAATATCAATAAAAATGCACTGAAGGCTTGATCATATCCAACATTACTAAAGGTGAGGAAAGTTTTATGGAGTGAATACGCTAAATAATTTCATAGGAAGGATATTAAGCCAGTTCCCTTACGTATATAAAAGAGAGGAGCATTGCTTTTATCTTGTTTAAGAAGCCATAACTTTTCCTTAAGGGACAGCCGCCTCGTGGATAACCTAAATTTATGGCTACGTAGCATAAACATATATCTTGATTGGTCAAAGCTAAATCTCTAATTTTGCTTCTAATATGTTGGCAATCTAATTGTAAGTAATGAAAACAAGGCAGAGCATTAAACAAATGCAAAGGTCATAAAATTTAATATATTTTTATAATTTTTCTTTTTATTTGCATTCAGGGTAACTATTATTAGATACATGTGCTTACAAGTTATAGCAAAAATACATCCGGCTAAATTACTCTACTCAAAGTCCTTGCAGAATGGATCATAAAAAAACTGCCAAATTGTTTTGTTTTAGTTTTTCGTCAACTGCTTGAAAGTTATTTTCTCAAATATTTGAGTGATTTCAATTAGTTCATTTCGAGTACTTCCACCGTATTGAACTCAAGGCAAAGTTGTTGAAATGATCTGTCGATGCCACAGTTGCGAAGTGGTGTATAGTCTCGATTCCTTGTCAGCCACCGTGGTCGTGACTAAATTATAGTTTCAAATATAAATTGATTGTATTTGGCTTTTACCGAAAAAGTATTCTAAAAGCTACGAAGAAACACAGTCAGAATGAGGATTTCTCGAATAAAAAATAGGATACAGACGAGGTTTAACGTCTTAAATTAGCCATGTTTACACTGTAACATTTTACACGGTAAAATGAGGAAGAACATTCGCTGGTTAAAGTCAAAAATTCAAGAGTGGACTTTAATCAACAGTAATAATCTCCGACTGTCCACAAACTTTGCCTCCAAAAAAATGAAGAAATCCTGCGAGTAAGGTCAGTTAGTTTATCATGCGAAATAAGACAGTATAAGGCCTCTGAAACTTGCAGAGATTGATCCTGTCATGCACCAGCTCCACTGCTGCTAGCTGCATATGGCTCGCAAGTAACTATCATGAATTTTCAAATAACTCAGCTCTCGAGGATCTGAACGGAGATAGTGATACACAGTTTTTAATTCTATTTCCTCTAATAACGTACTGACGAAATATAAAACGAAGGAAAACGTAAATAAATCAAAAATTAAGAATTTCAGGAAATAGAATCTCACTCGCTGAGCATTACCGTTAGATTATCTTCAGATGACACAGAGACATCCAGAAAAATGACCAGAGTAGCCGAAGGAAGGTTTCCAACTCCATATTTGGAGAAGAAATATGCCCGTGCTGATCACTTGAAGTTTTTTAGAGTGCCGAGAAAAATAATGATCTACACCGTCTGCTATCCGAAATTATGAGTTCAACCCAGATTTAAGACCATCAAAACCCCATTCCAAATCTTTTATGTATCCTTCTCTGCCTATGTGCGCTAAGTGAACTTGAAGAAATGCCTCAAAATAGTGCACGGTAGATAAAATTTGATGCAAATAATATGGAAAACATAACACTGAGGCACAGTAATAACACATAATAGGCTAAATCCAACTAGATAGTCAAATAGCATCAAGTCAAATGCTTCGGACTCCCTATTACCTACACACTCTCTTAGTGCGCACAAATTAGAGTTATAATTGAAGAAATATTGCCTTTTTAGACATATATAGAGTAAGATGAACAGAAACTTTGATGAGAGCTTTGCTCTGCTTTGTTTTATTCCAAATAAAGAATGCAAATATTAACGGTTCCATCGAAAAAAGGACAATACATAATTACAAACCTTTTGCAGGAGACCCGCAAGTTTCATAAAAACCGTTCCGAAAAGAAAAAAGGAAGGATTAATTGTTTGGATAATGTACTATCAGAGTCCATCGATTTAGATAAGATAAGGACACTTCTAGAACTATACATAGGCCTTGAGATATCTTCTGAAACCATAGGCACCATTAAGGTCAGCCATTCAATCGATATGTTGAAGGAAATAGATGAAGTAAGAAAAAACTTCGGCTCTGACTATTAAAAATTAATATATCTTTTTACCTCGCAGTATTTGCAACCATAACGGATCAAGGTGGAGAAAGAGTGCAGATCCTATTTAACGTTTTCCTTAACGCCTTGCCTTAATATACGACCATCAAATCAGATATTGTTTTCTTGCACCTCATAGGACTACTTTCACACACCTTATCGGAGACCTGCTGGAGAAAATGCACGTTTTTAATTTTTGCGACAGCTGGCAGTTTTGCATAAAAAGGAACAATTCTCGCACAAGCACTTATAAACAAACCGAAGTTATAAAAACCGTCCGAGACAAAATCTCAATATCTTTCTTGCGGGAAACATCAGTTAAGGGTACAGTCGATCAAACCAATGTTTGTGGTTCATTCAGCATGGCAGTGTGAAAATGTGATGTACGGGCGATAACATTTTCTCTCATCTTCGCCTCAGTCGGAATATACTACCAGTGGACCGGGTGAATTTTTGACGACCGAATTATGGCAAACGCTGTGAAGATTGACGAAATATGTAAAACAGCGTCATCATAATCTTGTTAGTGTCACAAGGCCACCATAACATCTTGAATTGGAAGCACAAACAGACCGCAGGCTAAATAATAGGCTCCCGCTCTGACGTAAATAGAAAGCCGATCGATATTCCGTCTGTTTAAAAAAAGATGACATAATATTTTTTTTTACCGCAAGACTAAGATTAGAGATACTCAACGTCGAAATAAAAGTTTTAAAATGTATTTTTATTACAAAACAATTGAACATAACACCTCTCACCATAATTACCCTGTGGATTTGCGTTTGGACCGGTGCTGTAGCTTGCAGTTCTCTTTAATGACAAACCAATTATAAGGGCACTTGCCACAAGATGAAGAGTTTTTCAGAAATTAAATCCCTCAATACATATACATATTTGTCACTCCCCAGGATGTTCATTCATCATCTACCCTTATTGATGTAATGAATGTCTGGTGAGAACAACAGAATCTTTACTACAGAGTCCAGCAGCAGGAAGCTGGGAACCGGGAAGATACGGGTGTAAAATTTGAATTAGAATTCGCTCAAGTACCTTTGGATGTTTTACCGTGAACGGGATCTTAAAGTGAATGTGGTGTAAACTATTCACTATTTTTGTCATGAATAAAAACAAATTTGTCTGCTAGTACACACTTGGAAACGTTAAAATGAGAGCTGCCAACAAGAAAAATATTTTGAAGACACCAGTTCATCGGGAAAAAACTTCGAGAAAGCGATAACTTTATACTTCGGATCTACATAAAGAAGCTAAAATCATCCAGTTTTTCAAATATTAGAAAACCAGTTAATATAAAGTTGATTCGTCCAGAGTCGTTGAAATGTCAGGAGCTGAAAAACTATTTGATATCGGTCAGTTCCCAATCCTATCAATGCTACGGCCAAGTTCCTCAACATTTTGGACAGAGCAAGAACAAATGAAACTTGAAAGCATTATTAACTTATCCTAATTTTACTGAGCTATAGACTGGTTCTCCTAACATCTACCCATTAACGACGCTCGTGGTATAAAATTGGGTAATAACGTAGACGTTCGAAATGCCGTTTCGACTAATTTTCTTATCACTCATATGATTTACAGCAACATAAATACAAATGAAGCAAAAGCACTAAAACATGTTCATCTTTCATGTTTTTTCTTTTCCTTGATTCTTAACCCACACATCTATCTTATGGCTATTAACCTAAAAACGCCTATCACTTGCCGTCACAGCGGCTTTCACGATATTATGTGGATAAACTGAATCCGACAGAAGAAATTAACTTAAAGCACTTTGCATATTGCTCATATGAGATGTATCGATATATAAAAGAGAGAGACCCATAGTAGCATGACAGAAGAAGTATCGTGATGCTCATTTTTGTCGAAGGTATCGTAAATATTGCATCTCCAAGCATTCGCAAAAATTTAGCATGTTTTTGTCTGCAAAGAACAGCCAAAGCTTCAAACGCTAACTGGCGATCCGTTATCAAGCAGTTAGCCAACGAAGAAGTATCACTAAGCCACTACGACTGAATATATACTACACTTGTGACAGCAGTAAAATTAATAATTGCAATTAGAAATTTTCGATACGTAGTTTTTACGAATTTTTCAATGTCATCGAAAGTGGAAGATGCTCTTTATATTATTTGGGTTAAATTCCAGTCAGTCTGGAAAGTACATTCAGAGATATACTGGATGCCATCTCCATTTACCATGAGAGCTCTTTTCTCGTAATAATCTGGATCAATGGGTTTGAATTCAATTTGTTTGAAGAAAATTAAAAGACATTGATTTATCATTTTATTTTTTCGATGAGAGAGTTTAAAGTGGTTGAGTTATTTGGGTTTCATAACGGCGGTGTTCAATGTAATGACAAAAGTTATAGGAAATTCGTGAAATTTCAAATATTATATAGGCATGACGATATTTCTTCATGTCTGCCGAAATCGTCGATGAAATTATGTAGAAATTTCCTCAGGAAAAAATCCACCTGAATCGGGTATCGAACCACGGGCCGTTGGCATGACGTGGGTATGCACAGAATACCACGGTACCTAGGCTTCCTGACTCCTAAGGGAATTTTGAGAGGTTTTAAGATTCCCCTTACGAGTGCGATCCTTAATCGACCGTAGGGACTAAAAATTTAGTTCCCTTTAATCCTCTTTCAGCTTCGCCCTGAGGAAGTCCAGTGAGCGACGCGTTGAAACATCCATATCATCCAGCGAGAACGCCTACGGTCATTTCATATGTTGAAAATGGCCTTTTTTTGACGGAGCAGTACTAGGTAATGGGGAATAGTGCAAAAGCCAACTAACGCGTGTGTCATGAATCTTAATTCATCGAAGAATATCGTCATTTCTCAAGAACATACATTTCGTAGAATTGGATCGTGATCAAGATACGAGGGATCCATTCACCTTCATTAATGCGCTGCTATGCAACGCAGCGCCGTTTACCCACCAGGGATCCACTGTCTGTCAGAATTGCTTCCCCTCCTACACCTACATAGACAGCTCTTTCGAGAAATCCTAGAGAATTTTGACATGTTTCCATTCGTGTTTTCAAAAAGTATCCACTTCCATTGACCATTTGAGAAGTGCGAACGCATGTTTACGTTCTCATGCTTCCCAGCCATCCAGAGTACAATCGTATACTCCCCTCTTTAGGCTTTGAGCTGGATCAGTAAATTCGTATACGCATGTCTTCCTTTGAAAGGCATTAGCAGTGGCCGAATCCCCAAGCATGCTTAGCGTGAACATGCTTGAGTATGAAGTGGTTATGACATGAAGGAAACACACAAACCTGCTCTGCAGGTCTGCTGAGTATCCTGCTCTGTGATGCGACTGAGGCTAGATGCTTTGGGTTACCGTCTTTGATATTCGGACCGGCTTCGGCCGCTTCCGGAGAGGAGAAAGTTCGCTCAATGTCGGCCGCTGTTGCTTAAGTATTCTTTGTCTTCGCTAATAGCTGGGCTAATAGTGTGCTGCCATATTCCTTGGATGCGTGTGAATTCTATAAGCCCTATTTAGTTGCTCTGATGACTGTATAAAAAATTCACTCCTCAAAGGTCTCTTCACTTCACATTTCTTTTACACGCATATAATATTCTGGACCATTAACGTCAGTAAGCCAAAGTATAGGGAGAGGTACATGTGAATGAGAAAAGTTTCTCTAATGACTGGAAAAATATTTACATCTCAAAAGGGTAGAGTACACTTCTTTTACACGGAAGTATTCTTCTGGACCATTAATGTCAGCAAGCGAGAGGATCCACTGTGTTTGCCGGAGAGTTCTTGACAGCGGGGTGAGTGAGGTAGAAGACAAGTGACCAGTGTAGTTGGAGATGGATTGGGATGGGGGAAGTGAAGTTGGAGGACAGTTGGGGTTGGAGTGGAGGGAGGGAGGTCATCACCGCTTGATTGTGCCCGCGGGATCATGACGGAGGTTTCACCCGGACAAAGGTCACAGGAGCGGTGGAGGAGCACATTTCCGGAATGGATACTGGACAAAATGTTCAGCGCACATCCTTGTCCGTCTAAAAACATTCGCTCCGAGTAACGAGGGATTTCACTGGAGTGTATAAAAAATAAGAGTGTAGGTCTAAGACTCGTTCCATCACCAGGAAGTTCACGGCATGCTGCTTTAACTGTTTCTGACGTCTCAAGGGCGTTGAGTCTTCTTTTATCTTTGATCCTCGCACCATCTCCCATTATTCATGCCATGGGTGGGGTGAGATGGGACATTAAGGTCTCGTTCCACCCGGGTGAGATAAAGAGAAAATCCAAAAAAAACACCATTTTCTCAAACGCAACCATCTCAGCTCAACTTATCTCCTGTCAATGCATATTTCAGAACTTTTTTTATTTTCGAGAGCCTCTGTAATTATATCCCTCATTATAATACATGGATCTCAATTCTTGGAATGTCTTGGAACCTTTTTAATTGTTTCTAATGTTTTTTTACCCATAGATACATATAGTAAATATAATTCTCACATTTTTCCATTGCATGCTTTCTGGCGCTATTCCATGATCTATCGTATTATAATGCTTGCCACGAATGTTATTCTATGCGTCTAACGTTGACTGAAATTCCCATAATGGACGAAAACAAGGGTTAAATCATCCAAAAACCTGAATGAATCTGCTAATAGTCTATTTAAATTGTACTACCTCCAGTATTTCCCTCAAAACTCCTTGCCAAACTAATAAAAATGGAGTATACCTTTTAATAAAAGGAAAATATATTAATACATGAAAAATGTTAAAAGTCATACGAAAAACTTTAGCTAGGTACCTGTAAAATGGACTCTGCAATCACTACGAAGTTTCTCCTAGCTTTTACAGCATATGATTGGCTAAAACATGTACGCCTGCATATAATTTTCGAAATATATTAGATAAATATTTCTGTAATTAAATATTGTTTTATTATTATTTTGAATTTATCAATCAGAATATTTATATTTTTCAGTTCTTAAATCAGTATGCATACATATTTACACGTCACGCCGTTCCCTTTCGAGGTAGGCACTTACTGCTTGGCCTAGCACTATGAGTACTAACGACGGAATATTACGCTGCAATAAATCTCCCGATAACTGCTAGCAACGTAATTTCAGGTTCCTATTAATTTAAAAAAATATTTGGTATATATATATTTTACAGGCATCACATAAAAATTTTTTCTTCCACTCGAGGAATCATTCGGCTATGATGAAGTTATAAACCTGAAGCTGTAAATTAAAAGATAATGTAATCAGAATTTTCATATGTTTTACGGGGAAATATTTACAAAAATTCTCACAAATCAGCAAAAATACCCAGCACTTCTGCAGCAGAAAAAAATAAAGTGGTCAGCACCTAAAGGTGCTAGGAAACTGGATCTCTCAATTTTTTAACGCACATTGCCCTATTCTTACAGGCGTATCTAGCTTCTTTGGCATTGTTTCATGTACGCTCTATTGTTTTATAGACTTCTTACATTCCTCCTGTTGCGGTAGTTTGAGCGAGATATCACTTCACCCACAATTTAATGAATTTTGCTTCATTTTAAATAAAAAACTCCCATCTTTCAAATTATGTCAAAATATTACCCCCTTGCCGAACTACTTTTCGAACAACTTGCCTAAAAAGATATGTTATTTACACGGAGTAGATTACAGCTGTGCACTTCAGAGGGAGTTAATTGAAAAATTAGGAATTTATAACATCTAGATTTCGTCAAAAAAACTAACGGTGTAATTCGTATGTTTTCTTAACTGTTAAATAAATTAACCAATGACTCACCGCAGTAATTTTGGCAGAATTACAAAAAAAACCTTCTGTTTTGAAGGCGTTTCCACCGTACGACGTAAAAAAATGAGTCAAGTTTGAGACTTACGTATATGCATTTAATTACTGAGAATTTTTGTCTAGTATAACAATATTTTCGCGCCATAAAAATTACATTATTTGCTCAATACTTCGTACTGACGCTGAAATAAAAAATAAAATACGAATAGGGTCTCCATTATGACTAGGGAAATATTTCGCTCAAATTTCCTCAAGAGTCTCTTCCACCACATTTGCCCATGACATTCTCGGTCTACCCCTTCCTCTCACGCCATTCACTCCACCGTCATCAATCTGTTTCGTTCTCCAACTCTCTTCCCTTCTCCACGCGGAAAAAATCTAATTACTTCTGCATCTCCCTTCTTTATTCCATTTATGTCAATGACCGGTTTAAATTTATTCTAAACACAAAATACCACATGTACGCTGATGATCTTCAGATCTAAATTGACTGTTACCCTTCTTATGTGGCTGAAGCCATTACTAAGGTGAATGACGATATTCGAAATATATGTAGGAGGTCACTGGAAAACTGTCTGCAACTAAACCCAAAAATACCAGAAGTATCATTATTGGTAGCAATAACATAAGTTAGTAGAGTTATGCTTGATGCCCTGCCAAAAATAAAGCAATGTAAAATGCATCGAAATAGATTATTCTGATAGTGTAAATAACTTAGGAGTTACTCTAAATAAACCTAATCATGGAATGAACACATAAAATCCATTTCGCATTGTTTGTGTAAGACTTAATGCCAGCTAAAACAATTTAGACACCTTATCCCCGTCTCCCTTCGGGAAACAATTAGTGAATACTCTTGTTTTTCCTCACACAAACTACTGCTGTATGGTATAATCTGACCTTATAAACGAACTGAATCTAAAACTCTAAAGAGTATTTAGAACTCTTGAGTGAGGCACATCTTTGACATCACATAATATGAACACATGACGCCATATTTTGAAAAACTCAAATGGCTAAAATTACAAAATAGGCGTTCACTTAATAAGGCAGCAATCATGTACAAGTTAATAACGACAGAACTTGACACATATTTACACCGGAATGTACAATACAATGCTGGAACAAATAAACGTCCAACACACCGCATGGAAGAACTTTATGTACCACACTATCGAACACCTGCATACTCTTAGGTCTTTCCATGTCACCTCTTGCGAAGTAAGGAATCAATTGTCAGAAGGCGTAAAATAAATCTGAAAATGGAAATATAAAATAAATACATCATGAAATATTACTTAAAGAGAACTAAATATTGTGCCACATTGAAGAAATTCTGATGTATTTTTATAATTTTGCCGTTTTGTTAAATATGCACATATTATGTCGGATTCTGTGATATCAATACATCTTGTATATCTTGCTATTGTAATATTTGTTTCACTCTAAAGATGTTTATAATCATTTATGTTCCTAAGGGACACACTTTCCCGGAATAATAAATTTAACTTTCTATTTCTCCCCCCCTCCCTCCGGTTTTCCGCGGCAGACATGGTGGTCGCTACGAGTACACGGCCCTCGAGGATGACTGCAACCTGCAGGAGCGCATGGAGTTGGAGCGGAAGGCGGCGAGGTCGGCGGCCCGCGAAAGGGCTCACTCCACGTGCAGCGCCTACCTCCGGGAGTGCCAGAGATACGTCCTCCTCGAGCAGCTCAACGACATCGGTGAGCGAGACGACACACTGCGCATGCGCGTGCATGCTCTCTCCCCCTCTGAACCCATTGCCTTAGTACTTTTGAGAAATATTCCTCCCCTGAGTATTTTTTCTCATCAAAACCTTGCATTTCTTTATAATGTATACCTCGAAACAAAAAAGTAAGTATGCAATTACTGAGAAATTTTTGAATCTAGTAATTAACAATGCTGACAATATATTTTTTAATTTGCATAATTTCATCAAAATTTTTACATTAATTTTTTATGGGATTACAAAGATAACACAAAGAAACCGATGAATCACTGCCTCGTTCATCTCTACCCATTGTACATATATTTGTACACTTTTTCTGATACTTCATGTTAATATTCTATTTATATTTCTTTTAGTATCATTTTTTTATTTATATATTGCAGTGTTTATCATGTTCACTGTATTCATATACTGACGAGGGGTTAGATTACAGAAGCGACTTTTAAAGTCTCAATCTTGCACCAATGAAGACGTTTATCTATCTATCTACCCAAGTTTTTGTTTGAACCACTCGAGATAATTCCGATCGCGTAACTAAGGAGTCACGTGGTGCAATCGCGAACTGTTCTTGATTTGAAGTATTCGAAACACACTTAAAAATCTCACGCAGACTTCCCAATCGAGTTTTCAACTGCGGAATATTGTTGATCGAGTTAAAAATCCTGATTACAGATGCAAATAACAACATGTCGGACGATTAAGTTATCCATCCGAAAGGTTCAAACACACCAAAATCTGGAACCATTCGTTATTGTACCACGTGACTCCATAGCTACGTGATCGGAATCATCTCGATCGTTTGAAACACAAGCCCCCAGGTCTTACCGAACCGTCTATTTCAATCAATGGGTTTAACTACCTCCTCTCCTTAAACCCTTTGTGAACCAATGATTCTATTGCTTGCAATTACTATGAATCTTTTTCTCTTAGAAATATTCTAATGCGGTACAAACTAGGAAGAACATTATTCACTTAATTAAATATTTTTTAAAGTTCCACATACTTTAAGTTGGTACGGAATTCGGCAACCTGGGTATTCGTAAATGAACACAGATAACTCTGGAGGTAATTGTAGAACACAAAAGTTTGAAAGGGCTCTCCAAACTGCGCCCAAGCAGATATCGGGATATTATTATTATTATTTTTTTAAAACCACCACGATCAAGATAGGAACTGGGAACTCAGGATCGGAAGCCGGTACCCTAACCACCAAAGAATCAATCCCGAAAAAGCTCCAATGGAGGCTAAAATCATATTTACACTTCACTTTATTCACTATTGGGATAGGAAAATTAAAAAAAAACCGACTTGTTGGAGCTAAGGAATACTAATGAGAATCCACTTATGCATACAAATGTATACATAGATACGTACGTATACGCGACGTTGTCAACCTAGGAAATTGCGGCAATTGTTTTACTTTAAATCAACCCCTTCTTGAGGGTGGAATTCTAGTTTATAGCCTATGTACCATGGGAAGGAAGCATTCAAGAAGTCTACGTATTGTTCCCCGATCGTGGAAATATGATCCCTCTTCCATTTTTACTGGCAGTAAGAACAAAATAATTCGTTTTTGATTTGACACATTCGGTTTTTTACAACAATCCTGAACCATGGGTGAGACTCTAACAAAACTTCATCCTCTCTCGTGTTTTTGTTAACTTTATTTGCATGCTTCCAGTGATTTCGTTTTTTATTCAAAGAAAGGAATTTAATTTCCCTTCTATCCTCAGGACGTACCTGCCACATTCAAATATGGGACAAACATTTCTAACCATTATACTGTTATTAATGTGCAAAAAAATATTCCGTGAGCTGCGTTTTCACGCATTCAAGCCTGTTTTCACCCACTACGCAGACAAGCAGAAGTGACATCAATAACGCAAACCGCTTCTTCGCTGGAGTAGCCCAAATCTCCGGCCTCACCGCAGACTGCGTTGTCTCAGCTGCGGTAGTGAGCTTAAACCCTAATTTATGTGACAGGTTTTCCACCGCTTTATACCGTTCTAATGGGAACCGCAGACAAAGCTGTGAATGGTTTAGCGGATTGGTGGAAAGTGATACTGTTAAAGGTGCGACCAGAATTAGCTTGGAAAACCTAAAAATAAGTGAAATAAATGGTATTATTTTCTGTAGTGGGAAACAATGTAGCGGTGCAGTACAACTCCAACTATCCGGACCACTTTCAAGGGAAAAATCCTAGAAAATTACATTACATTCACGGCAATATGCTCTTCGAAGCGTATATTGTATCTTTTTTACCGTTGATTTCGTTTGACATATATAGGTTGCAGTACATACGTTTCTTTAGCGTTCTAAAATCAATCCATAGTGAAATTCTCGTGAACGGTTAATATTCAGTAGTCGCGCGTCGCATTGGGAACCTCCTACAGCGAAACTATGCAGGGCAGCGACAGCGCTACCGCCTCAGCAGACGATGTGTCATGAACCTTACACTTTCAAAAGAAAACTACATTGTTTTGTAGTCATTACATTAATACCTTTGACATAAATTTAGCTTGTTTTCAAAGAAATTACCTTTTTTCTTTTTAGTTACAACTATCGGATGGGGTCCGGTCCCAATTGATATGGATAATTTGAGTTCCACTGTATTGCCTTTACGGAGACACCCGCAAGTGCACATAAGTGCTAAGATTCCACAGAAGAAAAACCATCCGTATTGGTCGTGACTTGAACCCAGATTCCTCGATTAAGCGCCGATTACTTCAGTCCATTGTTACCTGACTAAAGCATTCGGTGCGATACCAAGGGATTTGGGTTCGTTCCCAGTCAAGGAGGATGATTTTGCCCTTGATGAAATTTGATCACTTCCTATAGAATAGTCTTTCGCGTTGAAACGTCCCAATCACAAACCATATGATACATATCTCCCGCTAATATGATGCTCGATGCCACTGGAACGGAGCAACTATGCACGGGAAATGGGCCTACAAGACCTACGATTAAAGGATGGCCAAATGTGTAATATAAACCTGGATGCAATCATTTGAATTGTTTTTTCACTTTGTTCAATCAGCCAGAAAAATGGGAACGAGTGAATTAAAAGGTCATATGCTTCAACAAAATACAAAGGTGAACTAAATATGTGCGTAAGAATATGGATGACAAACTTACGGCAAAAGCAGTAAAAATATAGTTTCCAATTGATTATATGGATTATGGAAGATTTACGCTCGTTTGGCTCGTTATACCCACATCAGATTTCTCCCCTAGGATGGATAGCTAACCTCTCAGCCATTCCATTTAAAGTGAGTCCAAATATGGAAAACGTAAAAAAGTATTTTTGTTCTACAATTTTAAATTTCAACTTAGCCAGGTTAAATTGAGCTAAATTAATCAAATACACGGAGCCATTAAGAAAATTAAAAAAAAAATGAATTTTATTCATAATGGAAAGCAGAGAGAGTAATCAGGTCACACCGAGAAATTTACCATGTCAAACCCGAAACTTCATAACAAGAAAAATAATGCTTTTGGATACTTCTCCATTAGTTTAAACTAAAGAAAAATTACTCTTATCTTACTGATATTAATATCAATATTTAACGTTTAAGCTATTCACATGATTTACAGGTTAAATAAGTCTATGTTATTGAGTATCATTTGTGTGAGTCACATCCAGAACCACAGTTTTATCCCAATTACAACGGTGCCAGTTAATTTTTTAAATTGCAATTGAAGTTGTAAATTACCTTCTTCTATCGCTAACTAAATATGTACTCAGGTATATTTTAGTTGAAGTATATGATGTGAAAATTTAAAATTAAACGCTCATGAGTCACACCCGGAACCAATGGAATGGCTGCTCTAATCCAAGATAATAGGGTATTTGGAAAATCAAACCTACGACCGATAGGGTACCTGCATGGGACTTGAGGCGAGGTAGACGTGACGTAGTCGCGAAGCCTTCTGGGATGGGTACCAACCAATGAGATTTTCAATTTTTAGATGACTTCAATTGTTGTTCATATTTTTCGATGAATGTCCAAGTGAAAATTAAACCTTAACATACTTGAATGATAAGAAACTCAACTGTAAATCAATAACTATTTCTGTTATGAAAATCAATAACTATTTCTGTTATGAAAAACAGAGGGTTTTTTAACAAGGGAATTTCCAATCATCTGGCGAGGGGGAAATAGTTTTTTGGAGGAAAACCTGTGCATCACCTGAATTAAACAGAAATTTTGTCCTAAAACGTAACGATAATCTTACAACAAATGTGTTCTATAAATAAATACGAGACTCATAACTGTCTTCGATATAAACTTTCGAATAAAGTAATGTGCGACCCCAATCACCTGGCAGCTAAATTATTAAGTGTCATGGGGTACATCACGAAGGTAAAAGAAAGAACAATATTGATGGCTCAGCAAATTATACGTCTCCTGGAAACATTATCAATAGATTTTCATTTATCATGTTCGGACGGGGCAACCGCTGTATTCATCTAGGAAGTATTCCAATAAGAAGTGATTTGCGCCGGTGAAACTAATTGAGTTATTCGTGAAAATAAACTTAAATTATTTCTTTTGAAATGTTTTGTGATTCCTCTCACATACTGATGAAAATTATTAAAGGACACAACTATCAGTTAAAAGGAAAGTCGGAAAAATATAAGCTTCAAGGTAGCTGTTGTCAGATACTCCTATAGGAACACGACGTTCGGAAGAATCTTCCTTTTAAAATCACCCCATTCATAGCTATAACGAATGTTAGCTCAAAAGAATAAAGTTACATGCACGAACGGATTCACAAACATTTCTTCGACGGCTGAGAATACAATGTCTCTCTCCCTGCCGAATTATTTTCTAAATCGGCTTTCATTCAGCATTTCCTTTTCATTATTTTTAACTGACTGTAATCCAGTTTCATTGGGAACACAGTGAAAACAAAGCATCGTCAATCAATGTTAGACCTTTGCACCTCATTTTACGCGACTACGCGAATACGCGACTTTCTGAGTGATCGTAAGCAAAAGGTAGTTCTTGACGGAATTAGCTCTGATGTCGTTAAAGTGACATCAGGTGTCCCGCAAGGAAGCGTGATCGGACCCCTTTTGTTCATTATACACATAAATGATCTATGCTCTCGAATTAGCAGTAAAATACGTTTATTTGCCGACGACGCTGTCATCTATCGTGAAATTAGTGATCACTCTGACTTTGAAACCTTATCATCGGATTTAAACAACGTTCATGTGTGGAGCCAAGAGTGGGGACTCGAACTTAATCTAAGCAAATGCACGGCGGTACAATTCTTGCGGAGGTCGTCCAACTATTCCCATGTATATGCTGTGGATGGTGTTAACATAAAGGCGACAGATGAAGTGAAGTATCTAGGAGTTACGATAACTTCGGACCTATCGTGGGGAGCACATATAAGAAATATTTGTGGCAGAGCTCTGAAGAAGCTAGGATTCGTCAAGCGTATTGTGGGAAGATTTTCGGATGAAAAAGTAAAAGAGAGGTGCTATTTCGCACTCGTCCGGCCACACCTTGAATATGCAGCGAGCATATGGGATCCGGTGCAGAAAGACTTAGTCCGGGAACTTAATAAAATACAAAGGAAAGCTGCGCGATTCGTCAAAAACAGCTACGGGCGTACTGACAGCGTTACACAGATGTTAAACGAATTAGGCTGGGAACCGCTAGAGACTCGGAGGCTACGCGCTAGGCTTAGATTGCTTGAACAATTGAGAATAGATATCTTTCAGAGCGACACGGAGAACATCATATTAGAACCCCACTATATTTCCAGGTCCGACAGAAACGATAAATTAAGAGAGATATTTTGCCGAACGGATAGGTATGGGAATTCGTTTTTCCCCCGAACAATAAGGGACTATAATAAATGCTAGGCGTAATTTCATTAGAGCGTTTCCTTTTTATCTTTAAACGGCTGGTGTCCTAACACCCCCCGCCACACGCCTATTGAGGCGGCTTGCGGGGTAATATGTAGATTTAGATTTTCTTGCAATGTCGACGGATAACGCAATTAAGAACGAAGTTATGTCATGAAATCAGTATCCTGGTAGACGAGCTGTTACTTCTTCATAAACTAAAAGAAAAAAAGCCTTCATCAAGAAAAATCAGGAGAGGTCTAGTGAAATGTTCGACAAGTAAGTAATCACAAGGGAGAATGACCTTATGAAAAGTTAAAAGCAAATTAGTAGAAAAGAGTTTAAATCTGTTCCATCATTATGTACTGTACATCAAAACATAAAATCAGCGCCATCATGGCGGCTAAAATACACCTAGTCACTTACGAATACATCATACAATGAAATAAATAAAGAAATAATTCAATCAATAAATAAATCAATAAAGCAAGAATAAAAAATAAAATAAAAGAGTCTCTTGTTGCCGACGATGACGGCCTGACCGTCGAAACGTCCCGTAAAATATTTTGTGAATGTTCTTTTTTTCAGTTCCGTGTGCATGTGTTTTTAAAACTATTGTATATATCTGTCAGGAGAATGACGTCCAAAATTTACAAAACATGTCTACCCGAAAAATACCTGTGGAGGGTTCTGTAGTTATTTCTTCTCTTTGAATGTGGGTGGGGAAGAGAAATCATACATTGAGGAAATTACCGTGTCAAAGCAGTCTGTTTTTTCATTCAGAAGATTCGGGCGATATTGTAGAATTTCGACATGGTGAATTAATAGAATTTACAAAAATTAATAAAACTTAAATTATGACAGGGGCGAGCTAGGTTTTAATGTTATTGCCTGATTATGATGCAGTAACATTGAAACCTAAGTGTTAACTTAAGTTTTACTTCCTTATTTGTGGAAATTTTAGAATCCTTCATTCATTCATCACGTTTTCCCATAATCTCTTTTGCCCCGACATGCCTGCCGAGGTTATTTGTTTTATTTCCATTTTATTACAGTAAATATTCAATCAAAAGGCTTGTCTTATATACATTGTTGGTCAATAGAATAGCATATCAATAGCAAGCAACACCAATTACTAGGATTTGAGATATATAAAAACAATGACCGCAGTTAATTGCACCTTTATAATGCAAGTAGATGTCAAAACCATGATCGGGAATAATTATTGTAGAAAATACTGAGTAAAGAGATTGCGAACTCTGGTGGCATTTGCACAGAAGACCCTTTCTAGTGGAAGGGCACCAAAAACTACCTTCGGGCGGGGAAGTAAGGCACTATTCTTGTTTGACTGCCAAGGATGTCCTTGTCCTTCAATCTTCGTTGACAGCTTCAAATTCTCAGTCTGCTTTTCACATGAAACTAAATTACTCCCTGTTGCTGTTCATTCAAGTGGCTTTGTGCACATGGATTCATGAATTACACGGTCACAGGATTCCCTTCCCAAAACAGCATTGAACGTGTTCACAAACTGTGAACTGCGCTATTATCCTGGACGCACTCAAATAATACGAACGGGGTATGGCAAACTGACCGCAAATGACCCCAGTTATTGTGTGGTCACCACTCCCACTGCTAATGCTAGTGGCTTATATTGGTGTGTCCGCCCGCAGGCTCCCGGATGGACAAGCACTGGTTCGTGGTGCGGGATACGTCGGTCAAGACGGAACGGATGCTGACGCTGATGCCGCGATCGCAGCGCTCCCCGCTGCGAGCCACGCGCGACACCCGCCGAACCCTTCTCGAGCTTTTCCTCGCCCTGCAGCACCCCTACATCTACCCCATCCTCGACGTGGACTTTTGGGAGAGCGGTGGGCAGTCGTACGCCCTCACCGTCCTGCCCTTCAACAGCAAGGGATCCCTGAAGGACCTCATCTACCGAGTGAGTAGGACTCAAACGAGGGCGGTGGCAGTTGGAAGGACTGCTCTCACTGCGGTCTCTTAAGACCCGTCCTCCGTGGCCGCGAATTTGGTACTGTGCGAAAATGTTTACCATACTTAAGATTTGAGGCTTTACCGGCAAATGCTTAGAATGTAGGTGCTCTCGGGTTTCCAACCGGGTGATAGTGTACAGTTGCACCAACATTTCGGAGGCGCAGTCTGCCATCGTCCTCAGTGTGAATTTTTTGACCATAAAAATGTCATTCATTTATGTGCTCTCATTAGGATTAAGTAGGATGTGTTTGGTAATCACTGTCTCGCTCTTTATTTAGTAGTCACAAGGCTTGTTTCCACGCTTTACAAAGATGGATACTTTTGTCTCGGTTCATGGTCAGAGTTCACGAGACAAAGGTTTCCAGTATAGTAGTACGTGAAAACCAGCCCTGAGACTACTTAATAAAGAGCGGAAAGTGATCACCAATCACCGATAATTTGATCCCAATGAAATATTATAAATGAATGGCATATTTATGGCCGTACCATTCACCCTGCGAACAATGGCAGACTACGTCTTCGAAACATCGGTGGAACTCATCGCCATTGTTCGATTGTAAACACGAGATCTCTACATTCTATGTGCATCATATATTTTTCCCCGGACACTTTATGATGATCGTATTTCATTGTGGCTTTAAAAGATTAATTTTATACTCACAAAGTTTGTTCTTAACGCCATTTTCCCATAGAACGTTTTAACGGGCTCCATTTTCTGTTGAAAACATCAATGGTTTTTTCAAATGTAAAAGTAAGTAGGAGCATTAACAATAGAATTCACAAGATTTTCCCTGGGCTCTAAGAACGTTCTCATTCCTTGGTGAGTCTGTTACATAAGACCACGTGGCTATTTTACTAATGATCACTTGTAGTCAGATAAATTATTTACGCGTTAATGGTGCTTTGAACGTAACCTGGACTATATTTTTATACCGGTTTCCAAGCTTTAGCTGGGTAAAATACAAAATGCAGAATATTTTATGCGACTAATAATTTTTTCACATCACCCCCGCGAACGCTTTGAATCTTAAAAATGACTGAACTCTAATCCTCAGAGCCGCTGGCAAGACGACTGGGGACACAAGTATGGCCAGAAGAGCGCTGGACTGCCCCTTTCGCAAGTGCAGCGCCTGGGAAGGCAGATTCTGGAAGCTCTTCTCTTCTTGAGAGACCGAGGTTTTCCGCCATGCGGCCATCTTCATTCGGGCAATATTATTCTGCAGAATGGCGTCGCCAGGTGAGCCTCGTCTATAACCACTCTGTTTATGTTTCAGTATCGGCCTAAGAAAAAAGTATGCTTTAAAAATGCTCAACAGTGAAACCATTAAGAAATGAATTACATTTTTTTATTCTGCGGATTAATGAAATGCCTAATGTTGAAAATTGATTATGGCTTCCAGTATTCGCGAGAACACTGAGCATTTCTCTGGCAATAGTGTAAGTATTCATTAGTTAGAATATTATATCTTCGATAACATCTCTTATGTTAATTGTTCATCATCCATTTTCCCAAGATATTCTTTTTTAGGTTCAATATGCGTGATGAGATTTCTTTTGAACTAAGACCATGCATAATGGGGTAATGGGTTTTGTGAGTATGTTTTCAAGCACTAATACACATGGATATGCTGCCGATTCGAATAAAATATTTTAATACTAACCTCTACCCAACTAATCCAGTAAATGGTTAAATTAATCTATTAAATTCCAATACCGTATTTTGAAAGTTTCAATAGAGGATGAAGAATTCCATAAAGGCTTTTCTTGAACCTGCAACTAGTGATCTGTTGATTTTTTTAGAGTTTTTTAAGGGTCTCAATTGGCTGCTATTTTCCCCTTTCATTTCAAATGGATAGTGATTATTACCACTGTAGTCTGACCCCTTAATTTTACGCT
Source organism: Pyrrhosoma nymphula (assembly GCA_963573305.1). Lineage (NCBI taxonomy): Eukaryota > Metazoa > Arthropoda > Insecta > Odonata > Coenagrionidae > Pyrrhosoma > Pyrrhosoma nymphula. The sequence goes on from OY754332.1 coordinate 109,796,593, forward strand.
CAAGAACAAGGGACTGGCCAATCCTCAAGTAGAATTTAATTCGTGATAATACGAAGAAACGCATATTCATTACCAGGAAATTAACCACTGTTAGTAGCGAATTCACGAAAGTTCAATTCTCTCCCCACCCTTTCTTTTCAAAATAATCATTTCTTCCTTCTTATTCATTATTCATGAGTAAGGTAATTTTTTGCTCAAATCCAAAAACTGGCTTTTTGGATTGTGTTCAATCTAGTACTTTCAATTCTCTCTCAATACATTGATCTCAATTAACAATTTTTCAGCTCTTATATATGGATGCAAAGTACATAGTATAAAGTAAATATTTTGGATGGTATTATTTGAAGTAGAATTTTTTACCATGGATTAATTTTGATGTTGCATGGTTTGTAGTAAGCCACTAAGTCATTGGCTTAAAATGAAAGGAATATGTAGGTATAACAACTCAACTTTAACTTGTATAGAACTGTAGGTTGTATTATTTTCCCTTTCATGTTCATTGTTTTGGTTTCCGTCCTCACAGGTTGACGGGATTGGAGAACACGTTACTCGGGCACACATCCAGAATACATCCCACCATCTGGAGTAGGGCCCGAAGTGAACCGCCCGCTATCGACACGGTGTGCTTTGGTAAGGAACTGCCACGCAAAGCGTGGCCCCTCATGTATGATTCAAGGTACTCTTGTATCGCCGTCAGCAGCACTGAAAATGCTTACTCCAAATTGAATGTGATTCATGTGATTCTAATCCGATGAAATAACCATCATACCACAATACTTGCCGTCGAGACTAGACGAAAGTCGGGGACAGAAATTTATTCTTCGGGGAATAAATTTAATACTGCTTTCTCTCATTCATTTCTCAGAATCAATGAATTATTGCCTTAATTTTAAAATCTCATTTGGCAGATTGTACAGACTCATTTACTCCTCATGTACGGTAATTTATTCCACTAGCAGTTATGAGCGGTATATGAGAGGCGTAAATTCATATCACTCAGTGCGATCACTCATATCACTCAGTGCGCATAATGCCAGTTGAAGCAGGTGAATCATAATCACGTGAAGCGTCCCAAATAGATGCTTCCTGGTGGTGAAAAAGAGACCTTATACTTGAAAGGAAACTTCTCAAGTCCATTCATCTTTCAATAGATACAGAATTCCATCCCCAAGAATCCAGCCTGATCTAGAGCACATAACCTCGGATTAATTAGGCTTGCTTATGAGAGAGCTTTGGTACAATTTTCACGTCAGCACTCCGTCACATAAAAGCATACCTTTCTTAAGCTCTTCAAATAATTGGGACCCAGTTGAGGAGAAATATTTTTCTTCGTCTTCCTGATTTCTTGTAAGCATATTGCCAGTTTAACATCGACAGTGTCCTCTTATGAGTTTACATTGTCTCACCATCGCTTTCTGGGGCGTCCCAGGAATCATTTGCGCAGCTGAAACTCATCTCTTGCTGTATTCACCTCTCTCTCTCTTCGTCCATTCTGTTAATATGCGCATTCCACTCAATCTCTTGATTTCTAATCCACGTATTAATAGTATCCATGCAAATCTCTCTGGCATCCTCACTCCTTGTTCTATTTGTACCTCACTTGGTCACTAATTTGAAGCAATTAAATTTGTTCTTATGCTTGTTCTAATGTCTATGCATCTTGTTTTTTATTCGTCACACAATGTTATTCTCTTCAGCTTCTAGTTCTATTCCTGAGGTTAAATTATCTGGTCTGAATTCGGTAGTGTATGTTACAATGTCGGTCTAACGTTATATTTTAACGTTACGTAGGTTATATGGCTGTCTAGAAATGCATGAAACTAGAATAGTAATCTCCGCAAATCGTCTTCACTCTCTGACACTATTATGACATCGTCCGCATAACATACGATTTTAATCTCTTCACTATTCATTCTATGTCCCCTTTTCACTTAGGTCTTGTCTATTATTTCATCCATTACGATACTGAACTGGAAAGGCCTAATGAATCAACTTGTCTTTTGTCTTATTTCAACGTTCGATCATTTCGTCTACTAACGTCTATCACGCTTTTGTCTTGGTGGATATTTTAAAACGTTTTTACTCGGTCCATGGGTAGACTTATATTATTTATTAAGGACATAGCATCTTTTATCTGCACTCAGTCAAATGCTTTCTCGTAAGGCACGTGTATACTGGTTTGTTATACTCTTATAAAATTTCTTTCAATTGTTTTATAGTAAATACTGCATTAGTGGAAGTGTTAAACAATGAAATTAAGGGATTAGGGCTGTGGATTCAAAAGAGGTATGCCGGAAGAGTGGTACCTACAGCTCTCTGATGAGTAAAATAACAAAGTATTTGACGAGAACATTTAATAAAAGTATGGAACGCACTCGCTAAGAATCTACGTCAAGTCTAAAAACTTTGTGGCTCAAAATGGACTCAAAACCTGTGGGAGAGTAACAAGCTCCAAAAGGCACATCAGAAGACACACCGGGTAACTATTTCTCCAAAACCAAGAACCGGCAAATAGAGATGGTAATAATATAGCACAAGTCATGCATTTCACAGTCAAAAATACAGTAGTGCAGCCGCGTTCAATAAGGTAAGACTAACTATTGATGATTAGATTGGGTTAGGAAAGGAACACAGCGTCCAGGATGTGATAAGGTTTGGTAGATATCCTAGCGACTTCATTTTTGGTTCAGGGATATATGTTCTCCAATCTTTAGATATCCTACTTCTTTACTTTCAAGACAGAAAGCGACAAAAAGACTGCGATCACGGACTTCAAATGAACTTGAAATATGTCCATGGATGGTCCAACATGGATGTGAAATCATCTTAATGGGGAAGCGATTCAATTCACCTGGACGAGATCCGAAATATTTTGAATGAAAAATGAACTAATTATCGCTTAAATTTACTCGCAAGTGCGAATGGAATTGTAAGAAATGTTTGAAGATCCGTTACTGATTTAGTTGTGTTTCTGCTGCCGAAGGTATTTTTGGATACGTTGCTGAAGTCAACTTAAGGTGTCAATTGCAAGTTTTGGGTTTTAGCTCTTCAATGAATATTTCCACAGATATTATTCAGAGTCTAAAGTATCAAGAGTTTCGTGCATAAATCTTGTCAACTTTGTCCAGTTGCAACCGTTCTCCTTCTATTCCTTACTCCATGTTCCAAGATAGGGAAAGTATGTGGTTCCAGTGGATAGAAAGCTTGTCTTTGGAATAGTGAGTCACATGTTGAATTTCTTATAGATCCTCGTACAGGGATCCAGCCTACATTTCAAGCGGGGTGATTCTCTTCGTTATATCTTTGTTGGAGACCGCAGGTGGCCAAGAGGAATGGTCTTTACCACGAATGCATCTTCTATACGAAACATATTCACTTCCATTGAATTTCAAAACACCCTTGAATTGAGTGTTCCTTGATTTTTCTAAGTTATCTTGAAGGACTATCTTACTTATGTATTGTATGTACCTATACTTTAATTATTTTGGTGACCCTAGTTATCGTTATACTAAAGTCAATAGTGGGTATATATCCACTATTGACTGAAGTATAACGACTTCTTTCTTCTCAAAGGTTCATCACCACAGAGAATCAAGTTTAATTCAAATTTCTAAGCGCTATACTAGGCTTGAAGAGCATGTGTCTTTCCTCAACCAATGATGTCCACCGTTGGATGAAACCGGATGTTTAATAAAATATTCGGTGCAATTTCACAAAGTTTTGTGCAAGGAAAAATTTTAACTGGTGTATCGATTCCAGTAATCCCAAAAAAGATAAAAACTGGCCGATTTCACTTCCTTGGGGAATATTTGATGTGGCTTTAGCCTCAACCTAAACCCTAATATCCCATGGAGCGTGTCCACTCCCGGGGTACGACGAAGATGGTGGAGTAGGGAACGGGGAATGTACTCTTGAGGCAAAGGATAGGGGTTTGATAGAAATTACGGGACCCACATACAAACTCCGGCTGAACACTTTCCAAAGCGCCTTAGTACGTCTTGCGACCGACGCCGCAGGCCAAAACAAACTCCCTCTCTTATCTCTACTTCACAGAGGGAGAAGCAATCTTTTCAGTCTCCCTCGCTGATGGTGACCTATATCGGAAAGCGGCGAAGCGCGTGCAGCAAATTCCTATTCACCAGGGAATGGCGCCGCTCTCAATATAAGAGCAAAGTCTTGAACAAGCAAACCGGAGAACTATCCACTTCAGGGCAATAGGTCGCCTTAAGGCTCCTATCGAGTACTATTCATGAGAGGGTTTCCCCGCCAGCCCATTTAGAAAGTAAATAGAGTTCAATATTCTCCAACCACACGAGGAGTGATATGTTTTCAGTTCGAGCTTCGCGGAAGTGTAATTGGATGTGTCCAACTGGGGTAAAATTTCTGCGCGGCTTAGAGGCCGAGTGGTGTTTTCGAATCATGCATCGCGTCCAAACGAATTAAATCGCCGAATCTGGCGTTGCATGTACTTTGTTTCAGAGTTACTTTGACTAACGCTGCCCATCCACAGAGCGGCCTCTGTAGTTCTTAAAGGCTTTTGTAATGCTCGAAATCGTACATTTATCCAGTTTCAGGCCCTCAATAAAGAATTAGTGAAAAGAGTCAATGTAAACCCTGGATCATCTGCACTTAATTATTGACTGGTTTAATAAAAGTTCGTTACATTTTGTCAACAAGCCTGGTGGCAACGTTGGGTTGAAACTAAAAACAGTTGAAAAGGGAAAACAAAAATAAAAAACGTTAAAAAAATAATGTACCATTATTTCTAAACACATTCTCAGGAAAGATATTTATTTTTTCTTCAGATAAATAATTCCATTCTTTAAGTACTTGTTTAAAGAAGTGTTTTAAAATTGTGATTTTTTCTTCTTTTCTCTCTACGGGTTTCATTGTGAACTAAGGGGTTGAATGATCTATTTCATTGATCCGCCTTACGTTTCTCAGCCTTCAAACGGTCTTTTGTCTTCAGAATCACATGTAATGCTACGGGGAAAAGTGTCCCAGAGACTTTGCGTCCTTTCCAAGGGAAAAAAGTGTCCTTCACATTCATCCCATATGTGTCGGAATATTCCCTACTCCTCATTCTGCTCTCGTCTATTGGTCTTAGTCTTCTTGGCGTCTATTTTGTTCATTGTAATTCAAGAAGACAGCAATTAACATGTACATTTAAACTAAATATTAATCCAATTAGTCAATAAAAGAATAGAAAACTCTATGCATGCATATTAATCACCTGGATGACCGAAATGCGTGCACAGGAAAATATTTGGGTGGTTTCCAGCGTAACTTTATGGAACTTTGAATAAAAAGGTTAAACTTTAAATAATACAAATTACCTGATGATGAAGTTAACCGTCTAAACGATGGTCGTGAAAATTAAAATTTAATGTGGAAAAACAAAGTTTAACCTTTTTATTCAAAATGCGTGCATAACAGTAAAATTTCCTCTGCTTTTATTGAAAAATTGGATTAATTTTTAATTTATACTTTGCACATGGTAAATAGATAGTTTTGGCATTTATTTTTGTTGTGTATTTGTTTGTTGTTTTAATTTGTCCAATATAAAAGGCCTTTTGCTATTTTTGGACCAGGTTGATGAACAACTAAATAAAATATGTCATTGAGTTTCCCTACTTTTCTGCCAAACTATAATGCACAACATGAGGCTTCGGAGATTACAGAAGGCGACATTAGCAATAAGGTGTCCAAGCTCCCGTCTTATATTTTCCGAGAGCTATTGCAATTGGATATAAATAATAGTTTTCAAACTGATAGCAATCTTGGGATGGTGAACTCTCATGTTGTAAACAATATTGGATGTCATTCTAATAAGAAGCATAACGGAGAAGGCTTTATTACTACTGTATGAAATACTCAGAGCAAGGCGGCACTCACCTACCAAAAGTGTGGCATCATGACAGCAAGAAGGTAAAATCAGGGACGATGGTGTAACAAAGGAACCGGTGGTCCTTCCAGAGATCCACACAAGAGACCTTCTTCCTCACCAATAGCTCTCCGCAACTGTGTGCCACCATCTTCTGCGACATCAAAAAAAAAAGCCCTACCATTCTCATATTTTCTGTGAACACGTACCTATTTTGTGACCAAGTGTCTTTTGTGTGTAATTCTGCGACCAATTGTATGCAAAATGATAGTGTGGCTCAACTGGTAAAGTTTTAGGTTCATTTTAAATTCAGAAGATTTTTTTCTAAATTTTGAAAGTGATTTCTTCTTGAATTTTTAACGTAATATGAGGTTTCGTTTAATTTGGAATAGTCAATACTATTTTTGAAGAAGACGGTTAATGGCGTCTTGGCACACTATAAAATTGATCCACCTAACATGACTATTGCACGCAATTAGTCCATAAATGTTATGAATAATATGCTTGATGATATTGTGGAAAGTATTTCCGCTTTGCATTTTTCTAGATAAAAGAAATCATTTTGGAGCCGCAGCGATTCTTCTACAAATATATATATTTTCGGCATATCTACTGCAAAACTGATCATTTCAATATGGCCGATTGCACGTTTTAATGGACTCCACATTCCACTGTGTTATCGTATTTTATGGTTCCATTTATTATATTCTTTAATCTATGGTCATGATGAGAGGACATTGATAAAATAGCACAATAGCTTTTGAGATGAACTATGTCATCACTGATTAAAGCAATATTTTATCAAATTTAATGGAACGCATGGCAAATGGAGGCAGGGAAGGTCATAACAATTCTCAATGCTGGCCAACTTCCACTCTCATAAGAGAGTAAGTAATAAAAGAAAAAGCTCCGGAGGCCGTAAATACGCCATAATATATAATAAGTACCACCAAAATTGCAGCCGTTAGATATATTTACTTTTATTGCCTACTTTAAAAGACGGGTGAATTTTATACTTGGAAATATATTGCTGCTGCAGGAGGGCTCTGAAAACACTTAATCTGAACTTTTAGTAGCAGTTCAAACATTTGAGTGCACAATAAAAAAAATACTAATCTAGAAAAGTTTGCCCTACTCTGGTTCGCAAAAATAAGCATCGGCAATTTCAAATAATAATTTGATTATTATCAGGGATGATAAATCCATCAGGCTTTTGGAATAAACATAATCACTTCTTCCTTGCAGGTCATATCCTTTTTGAGATGTGTGCTGGCTACGAGCTGTATACGCCGCAGCCAACGCCGGCACATCTCTTAGATATCCAGGATTACCCACAGGTAAGCAGCTTCATGCCATTGTTTCATGCCGGGACAAAATTTGTTTCCCGCAGAAATGAACAATAAAATTGGAGGGTAAATGAAACGGGGTAAACGAAATGAAAGCGGTTAGGGAGGATGAAAAACATTGATGGAACATACTCCAAGGAGAATTAAATTTGAATGGATGTAAAGAATACAGAGATGTAAAGGCAATAGGAAGATGGTGGTTGAAGGGAAAACATCGGGTAAGCATAGAAAGGGAATAGAAGATACATTAGACTACATGGCGGGAGGCAGGACATCAAGGTCTTACATCAAGGAGAATCAAGGAATAATTTGTCGTTTGGAGAAAAACCCAGAAATAGAAGAGAATTTGGGTTGGACTCCGCGAGAATTTTCAGGTCAAGATAGCCTCAGCGATCTTGTTCTTTTAGTTTTTGTTTTTGTGTTTTCTCAGCTGTTTAAAAAAAACAAATTAATTACTCACAGCTAAGTTTTCACTTTTAAATTTTACATAATTTAATCACTCACAATTAATTTTTTTTACTATTCAATTTTTTATTTTTATGAAATCGCAAAAAAACCTTCGGTTTGAAGACGATTTCAGCTTACGGTGCGAAACAAATACGCCACGATTTTCTAAAGCATGTCTTAATTATGCGCTTTTAGTTAATCACTGAGAAATAAAGTCATAGAACAAAGTTTTTTTTATCATTAAGAGACAAACTTTCTTTAAGAATGTTATTATTCTCCTTATGTTCGTCATGTATTAATTGCTTTTTTCTTATTACTACTTAAATTATTAAATAAAGTTCAAATCAAAACGCAAGAGTTAAAGTAAAAATCAAATAAATGTAATCTTTATTAATACTGGATAAAAATTGCCTAAAACTATTATAATTGTATAAAAGAAGCAATGGTGATAGAAAAAATTGTAATGATTGATAGATCCAAGTCATTATGAGATAAGTATATCATTCATTCATAATTTGGTCTCCCAACAAATATTTGGTAAGATTTTTGGACCCACCGTAATATATAGATGATAACTTAAGTTTCCAATTACCGTAAAAATGTATTTTTCAATTTATCGCTCCGTAACTTATTCCTTTGTTGACTCATTTCTGTATTACCCTAATGTTAACATCTTCCCTTTGCATAAAGTCTCCCTTCAGCTCTTCAGCCTTCCTTCCTCTTGTTTTCTCGTATTCAATTCATATTCGTTCTCTCTTTTTTCCGGGTCAACCAAACATTCTTCCCTTAATCACCCTCTTAAACGCATTGCAACCTCTCATTGTTAGTACTTCCTCCGTCTAATCTTGCTACCTCCATTGAATCTCCTTCATGTACTTCATTTCTTCCCATACCATATTTAGCACTGCTTCTTTTGTTTTTCTGGCTACCCAGCTTAACATTTTTATTCTTTTCCATACCCGTACATCAAAAGCTTCCGGTATAAACACATCTTCTTCCCTAAAAGACAAAGTCCCCGAACCTTATATAGGTACGACTTAATATTAGTTTCAAACTTTCTTTTCTTGATGCTTTTGCTCAGACTTCCCGTTCCAAGAGAAATACATGGCGTCTAAAGCAAATGCCGTGCTGTAATTCACGTTAAGTCGGACTAGGCATACTTATTTATCCTCAATTTCAGGGAGTAATCTCGTCCTCCAAAACTAACTTAAGGGCCTTGAGAGGCTGGTACGGGCTAGCACGGGCTAGCACGGGCTAGTACGAGGCAAGCATTATTACTAGCTGGCCGTACCGATGGTACCAGTCGTATTTGCGTGGGGTGGGAGTACCTGGCCAGTACGTGTTTCATTATGTCGTTCAATTTAGCAAGGTTCACCAATATTCCTAGGGAAAGTGAATGCTTGTGATGGTTAATGTGCCTAAAATTAGTTTTAGAATGTAGACATGTTATTAATGTGCCCAATATGCTTGTTTATGATTGATTTATTCACCGCTCTTCGCTATTTCTCCGGAGCATATGATGTGACGGCAAGAGTCATTCAATTGTTTAACATTCACCTCGATCACATTTTCGTACTTGAGTTGTCCTTCGAGGAAGCATGAGCAAAACTCATAATTTTGTTTCATATGGTATAAAACAGGGTAGTTTAACTACTTAGATTGGATACATTAACAATCTATATTAATTAGTTTGATCAAAATCCAATTTGCTATATTCATGAATTTTTTCTGCATATATACCCATGCGAAAACATCCCGACGGAACTTATTGTTAGCAATTCTGCGTCCTTTCCCTCCCTCCTAACCCTTACACCCTTTCCTTCACTTCCTCCCTAACCCTCCAACTCCCCTCTCTCCCCTCACATCCCACCCCTCTCAATTAACATGGCACACCGCTTAAATACTCATTTTGTCCGTGTTATTAATCTGGGTTTTCCTTTTCAGCACACCTGAATGCGCTGCAATTCCATGCTTCATTTAGCGCGGGAAGGTCTCCGAGACTCATGCCAAGGGGCGGGGTAATTTGATATGTTAACCAGTCGAGGGCATATGCATAAAAAGATTGCAATTACACCCAAGCTTGGGTCTATTCGAGAGCCATAGTGTGCTACTTTCGTCATAGCTCGTTAATTTTGTTCAACATACACGGGCTTACTCAAAAAATACTCGTAATTACTGAATCTTAAAAAAAGAAGTAACTCATTTACGCTAGAGATGGGCGAATCGTTATTTTTCTCCCTGCCAATCGAATTTATGAAATATTATAGGTGTCCGAATCTAGAAGGATTTCTTATTTGTGCTTTCGGAAACGAACTTAGTTACAGGAACTGTCTACATTGTATCAGTTTGGGAAAGTGTATCTACATCTGTTGACGCACCGTGGCCCCGACGTGTTATTGACAGCATACGGAAAGAATGAGCGAACTTATGGATCACTTGGGAAAATAAAGTGAGGTCGTATTTCACCATGTTCCGTGACTCGCCATTTGAATCGCTTTTACGTTCACCCTAGAATACCTAAGATAGTCTTTTTTCACAACTTTTGGTTTTGTTTTTTCGACTCTGAAATAATACTCACCCCACTGACATTCATTTTTCGAGTACTTCGAGCACTTCAAGTAAAAATGGTCATGGTTGACCTAACTCGACTTTTAAACCCTTTTTTTGTGTATGAAATGAAATGAAATTTATTTCTCCAGTAGTATTTTTGCAATACGATAACACATATTTATTTATATATATATATATAATCTTTGGAAGTTTTCGCCAATTGGCCACAAATATATAAATTCAAACTTACAGGAGGTAGGAGAAATAGGAAAAGATAAAGAATTCGTTCTTACGGAACGTTTCGAACCAGTTGGTCCTTCGTCAGCTCTAGAAGTGCTGACGAAGTACCAACTGGTTCGAAACGTTCCGTAAGAACGAATTCTTTATCTTTTCCTATTTCTCCTACCTCCTGTAAGTTTGAATTTATATATATATATATATATATATATATATATATATATATATATATATATATATAAGTCTCTTGTCGTTGACGATGGCGGCTTGACCGTCGAAACGTCCGCAAATTATTCCGTGAGTGTCCTTCTAATTTTCGTGTGCCTGTGTTTTAAAAGTATATTTATATTTGTGTTTATATATATATATATATATATATATATATATATATATATATATATATATATATATATATATATATATATAAATTCAAACTTACAGGAGAAGAAACAAGCTAAAAAATATACATAGGCACACAAAAAATAGAAAACACACGTTTTTTATATTTCGGCAGCTAGACTTCCATCTTCTGAATTCTTTAGATTAATCCATTGATACTTCTTGTTGATACTTGAGTGCAGTGACTTGGCGATGGATTGCTTATTCTTTCCATAATACAATATAATGGCAGATATAAACGCACGGGTTGCGTACTTGTATGTAACCTCATAAATATGACGAATGGAGTTCATACAGATGTGAGCAGAAGAGCTTTCAGGACCACATATAATCTAACCCACGATCCCACAGATTGGAAATGTACAAAAATTAATTTTTAACATTAAGGAATCATGCAAAAGAAATAGGAATGTTGCGATTCGTACAAGAAAGCAATTTAAGTCTAATTCACCTCTCGTATTTTTGCTCTCTGAACATGTAAGAAATGTCCAAATTCATGTATTTCGATTGTATTTTTTCAAGTTGTATTAAATATAAAGTGCCTTCAAATATTCTATTGCCATGCTACTTTTCTTAAAAATTATTTGTATTCAACTTTACAACCTCCATAGATGGTCCAAAGATGTCAAATCACCAACATGAGGTGGCACCCGTAAAAGAAGTACTGCATTAGATTTTGAGGTCACGTGTTTGAAGCCAGGCTGAAATGTAGGCAAAGGAAATAAATTTAACAATCATGTTTAAAATTGTGTTTTTATATAATTTAAACAATTTAAGTTTTTTTACATACGCATAATTTAAATATAATATTTACAGATAAACATCGACATTGCACCAAAAAGTTGCTAAAAATAAAACGAACCAAAAATATGCACGGCCTCTTGCTAGGACTAATTAAACTAAAACTACTGAACGCGTCATAACGCAAAGCAATTTCGTATCATCGAATACTAAACGACAACATGACAAGTAGTTTCAAAGAAAAGTACGCGCAAAAAAAGCATAAAAAAGCGAGAAAATAAGACGGCAGTCCAAGTTACTACCCCGCGCATATTACGAAAGGGAAAAGTGCGGGCATTCTAGTTTTAAGTGATCGGATATTTCGGATTACACGCCGATCACATTAAATTCGGATTCGATCTCGAATCGAACGCTCGAAGATTCGTTTCATATTCTAAAACTTCGCTCGTCTCTAGTTTGAGACGTCATTGCCCTCATAGCACGTATGGAGTAGAGGACTTATGCGCTATCCGCGCAATGGTTTGCTTATGGAGCCAGAGCGATTCCACGATTGTTGTGACATCAGAGACGGTAATATTTGCAATTAGTACACGGTAGACTCCACTCCTCGACCTCCTGCCAGACCTCGAGCGATATCCTAATATAATCACACTAACGCCGTGTTCTAATTCAGGAAAAACGCCTAGGTAAATGCCGTGTACTACATTCAATACGAGTCAGGGTGATACTTGCGAACAGAAACTTACCAACTAGTGCTTGTACATATGTACACGAGGTCGAAAGACACATAACGCAAATGAGTGACGGCTGCCGTCACCTTGATATATTATGTGAAAACGCTAAGAACTTAATGTTACTAGTCAAAGGAAAGTTCATTGGGCCACGCAGGAACATTATAGTAGTTCCTAATTTAATAATGGCATAATAAATGCATTTAAATTGGCCCTGGTGATCTCCCATGAAGTTCGTTCGATATGAGAACGTTGCCTGGGACGAATTTTATACCTCCATTGGACCGTAACAAGCAGTACATGGGCCTGTGAAATTTCCATATGATATACAAAATTTAGCCAGTGGAACAGCTACACGAGTTCATAATGACAAAGTTCACCAGTGGGTGGTACGCTTGACTTTTAGGTGTTTCCACAGGTGCAAAGGTGACCATTTAACTTAAAACCTTGACTGTGAGACCAACTTTGAACCTTCGGTAGAGGAGGGATTCAAACCCACGACCCTTGCCTCGCCAGGTCACACCACGCAACCAACTTGGCTACTGCGGCCGGAGCAGTACTCGCGACACGATCAAACATTCACGACATTGTATTGACCTTGAAATTTTTCTTCCTTCACAGGTAGTCGCCATCCTGGATTTCATTTTCCACAACCCATCCGGCCACTTTCCATCCATCGCTGAAATTTCCCTCTGCGAATTTTTCCGAAACATCGATTTGCGGGAATTGCGGTCCATGCCATTGCCGGTGAGTGCGTACATTTAGACATTTGGTTTGCCTTATACTCAGCGGTCAGCCCCTTGCTTTCTGCCTGGGTTTGGTTTGAACTCATTCCTTTTAATTTTACAATCCTTTTCATGTCATTTAAATGGATGATGAGGCCACAGTTACTCTCACAACAAAATTTTCTCAAGACATTGGCAGTCTATTAGATCTCTGCATCTCTCACATTTTTTCGTTGAGTTTATTGAATCTCTCTCAAGTCGCAGTTTTGAAGGCTCGACTTGAAAAATCTAAAGTAAATGCCAGCAGCTATTGCCTGGGAGAGCCGACCAACGTGGTTAAAACCCAAAAAGTGCAGGTTTATCAGAATAAATACCGTGAAAGCCTAAGAACAAATTTAATTCAAATTGTTCTCTGTGATTGACTCCCTACAAAATGACATTAAATTCAAAGAATCCCAGGTTTATCGGGAAAATGTCCTAAAAAATTCTCCAAGGGCTTACATCCGGCCGCCGCGCTTGTTGGCACGAAGTTTTGGAAAACTACGTCAGCCATCGACTTCGGCATGACGTATGATATCAGGGCAAAGTATGATACTTTACCCCGAACACGATGGCAGACATAACCTAAATAACTTTAGTGCTCACGATACGATCCGAAGGAAAACCCGGTAACTCTTCATCCAAGGAATGAAACTTTCGAATTGATAGGTATTCAGGAGAATGGTCAGAATTCTCCACCAAAATTGGTAGACAGCCTAACTCCTCATTTTTTAAAGTTTCTATATATGGCCATCATTCATATTAAAATATAAAAATATACGTTCATCATCCTCCTCCCTTTCCCTCTTCATGACAGGGCGTACAGGGGTGCAGTCCTTGTTTTTAGCTCTATTGATAATGTCCTTCCTTGTAATTATTTCTAGTGTGATGTAAAATTGCATCATAGAATGGCTCTTCAGGCCCTTACCTCGAGTTAGTCAACCTCTCTCAGCAAAATGAATAAGCTATCACACATAACCAAGTTAAAAGAGCGATTAAACTTACGAACCAGGTTTCGATGAATATTCACCATCATCAAAAGATAAAGGTCATGGTCTATTGTGTTGCAATTTGATCGACTAGTAAACTAATATGCAATAGCATTCATTCAACCATTGTAACTCAGGTTGTCAATTAATAGTTCTCTAATTATGTACTACATTTACTTACATTCTCTAATACTCCAGCGAGATTTTATAACTTTCAGCGTGGACGGTCATCCCACCACGGGGAACCACGGTGCTTTGCTACGGCCTTCTCTTGCAGATATCAGCAATCCTTTGAGTTTTATTGAGTGTTTTTTTCCTTTACAGCAAGCGTACCAGGTGAGATTAACGCCATCTACGTGGAGTCTGCTTGAAGATGTAAGACGACATCAGCATACCCCCAGGTGAGGATCCTTACGTTTGAAAGCGGACAATTGGAGGAATATTTGGATGCTATTCTTCCTTAAGTGTTTATTGACTCAGCATCTGGCTCTATAATATAAGAACGCCTAATAAATAGACTTCTTTCTTCTATCTCTTCTCTTTTATCTATTCCTATCTATGAAACTGACATTATTAATATTCCAAAGTATTTGCCGTTCCGTTATCCTATCCATACGTTTAGGATACGTTTCCCTGATCTTGAATTGATTCGCGGTGGATTGAAATAGTTGCATACAATGTGTAATGAGATGGCCAACGAGTTGTGTCTCTAGCTATTACTCTGCCTAAAGAAGTGTTGCGACCTTTTGGCTGCATCACTATGTAAAGGAAGATGGTATAACTGTACTAACGTATGCAGCAGATTGAGACGATCGGCACGGCTTCAATTACTAATCAAAGACAGAGAATGAAGTCGACAGAATTGCCCCGATTACTTTAATTAAACTTCAGACGGGGAAGGATTAATGAGGATGATAATGGCAAACCATACCTTCATAACTTCTTTACCATGCATGAAATATGTATCCTCGCATTCATTCACATGACGACACGGCAATTCACCCTGCATATTTTCGTCGGAGATAAAACAGTAACTCAATCGGTTAAAATATTGCCGGTTTAATGTCAATATAACGTCTTATGGAAGTTCACGTCTGATATAATACTCCCCGACGTATACCCTCCACTGCATGAGATCAATTGCTTTAATTTGACGTAACACACATACATATGCAGCATACATACATACACACACACATACACAGCGTGGGATTATTAGCTGAAGTTATGAAATATGAATTTAAAGACTTCAGTTTAAGTCCTTGCAGTCAACGTGATTTAGATATTAAAGAAGCCATTGCCAAATTGTCATTTTAATGGAGTATCTAAGCAAAACAAGTAATACGTGTGGTGCTATAGAAGTAATTGAAACGCTTTGCTGTTAAATAATAATAAAGACTATTCCTTAACATATTTTACACTTATCAACAACATAAATTGTCTAAATGAGCGTGGTTTGTGTTGTAGATAAATACCTACTTATATTACCGCGAAGATGACTTTTAGCTAAACAGTCAAGATGGCCAGAAGTAAATGTCTTCACGAGCTATCATTATGAGATTAGGTTAGAATATTGGGCTAGAGGACAAGCTTCTCATTCCAATGTTAAGGGTTCGAGTTCTGGCAGAAGCGGAGATTGTTACGAGAAATCCCAATCCATATGTGTATGCCATTTAAAGAGGATTTGAAGTTCAGTAATTCGTACGTCGGAGATTCCATAAAACGGAGGACTCCTTCGCGATTTCAGATAAAATAAAGATAGCACCAACGCCGGGTTTCTCTCCACCCATCATCCATTACTCAAAATCCTAACTTACCAATCTGCCTACCCCTTCTAAATGGCATGAATGACCTTAGTTGTCAGTCACCTTTCCTAATGACCATCACTACGCGCTAACGGTAGAATGAGATTTTCACTGCTATGCTCGTCCTCTAAATGTTTCTGCAACTCAAAGAGAGATTCTTGTACCAATCTGGGTCTGGTAGAAAATCCATAGCTACTGCCACTGCTTTTGACCGTCAACTCTTCACGTCAAAGAAAATGTAAATTTTGATGACTTTTTTTCTTCACCCTTTGCATCGGCTACTTATGCAGCTTACCTGCCGAAATAAATACATTGGTGCGCAAATTAATTATGTTACTCTTCATATATATTTTCCAATAGAACGTGGCCTAAGATGCATCACTCCATTATACTCACTCATGAAAGGTCATCAGGTTATTCGCAGCGGCAAAGGTCGGGAAAGCGACACGACTTGAATGGCTCGCGCCTTGCGACGTACCATTGTGTTTTTGAAGTTACCATTGGTGACGGCACTGCTCTTACTCGAGGTGAAACCAGAAAAGGAGGAAATTCATCCTTTGTGCGTGCCAATAAAAAAAAGTTTATTCCGCTATGAAAATGAGACATACAATAGATTCAGCTGTTAGTAGAGGGCGACTAATTTAAAGTACAAACAAAAAATAAAAGTAAATTATTTGATTCACATCGTGCCCCGATGACCAATAGAAGTACGCAATGGTGCTTAGAAAGCCATTCTCTTACACTGGAAAGATTTATCCGTAAAAAGTTGGACCTCAATGACACAAATTATTTTTTACATATATTATGATGGAAAACATCCGTTATCATGGCATTCTGTAAATGTGAAAGAGTCGTAAAGCTGAGCGATGTTACTGTGCATCAATTTAATCTGTGGTGACTCGGGGAAAAGATAGTGCATGATATCGACTTAAGATGTTGGAGTATCCTGTACTTCGATGCATGACTTCCCTTGTTTGCATCCCAAGAGTCCCTGTGGAACGCGACAAAGTTCAGCACCGCACCGTTTTTTTACGGCGACAACACTGCAACAAGCATGAACCATCGGTGTACTCTTTGCAGGAGCAGGCGGTCGCAGTCTGCGTCGGGTGAGAACCGCAGGCCCAGCTCGCCGGGCAGCAATAGCAGCATCTCATCTTCCAAGCAGCCGCGCGCAAGGTTTGTGTCGCCCGACAACACGCTCGCTTCACGACATGTGCTGCCCCTCTAACCCCCCTTGACCCTCCTTACTCCCCCGTCTCTCCCCCCTGATCTCTGACCTCCTGAAATATAGCCTCGACTCCCGGACCAAAAGACACGATCTCCCTGAAGTGAGCACGGTGGTCTTAACGGTCACGTGTTTCCGGGAACTGGCGATCGCGGTACTTGATTAGGCCTTTGACTCGAGGGAGTGCATTTGATAGAACGCCTGACCAACTGGCTCTGGCTCTTAACTGAATCCCCCGTCACGCTTCCAAATTGACGATTTAAATGGTCTTATTTTGCCATTCATGGGTTATTATTATATCATTATTGTATTATATTTGAGCTTGAGATTAACTGGTGCGTAAAACGTTCGGTTGAAGCTAGTAACCATGTGGGATTCGTTTGCAGCTGAATGTGGAATCTACATAGTCGCGTGATTGTATAACAGTGGTCACGCGGGCGAATTTTATAGCAATGGTTTGGAAACATTGTTCTGGATATTGATGTGACGGAAATCACTTAGGGAATGGCTTGCTCAATAAAAGGGACGCCATAAGCTGAGGGCAACTGTTCCATTTACGGATTCAGGACTGCGTCAGCAGTTAATATCCCTAGGTGGTTATCGTTGGTAAATGTGATTGATATGATGAACCAGGGACTGACACTTAAATTTCATTGGTCAATATATGAAATGGATCGACTAAATTTATCGCAATGAGCAACAGACGGAATGTATTTGGACTATTTCATAGATGCGATGATATAGTAAGGGTTATTGTTGTATTTGAATCATACCGATTGCAATGACTTATTTCATTCACTCAGGAAAAGTTTCCAAATCTAAGTTCACACCTGTGATCTTTCAATCCATAGCAATAGGGGTCCTAAATGTAAATAATTCTCAACTGTCAAGAAGTCCTGAGTGTGTAAATTTTAAAGGACCAGAGTATTTCCAAACAATTTGTTATGAATATATGTTTCTTTTATTGCACGAATTTGGTAATCTATCGCTCTCTAAAATATCTATCGTTCTCACAGTGAAATGGAAAGAAATAAATAAAACTTGCTCAAGCTAAACTTTTGTACGATGGCATCATGTATTTCATGAAGAAATCCTCTTGGGCTTACTAGATTTGTTTTTTTGAAATTTTAAGCTCAGTGTCGAGTTCATAAGAAATGACCTAAGTCCTCTCGATGCCAAGTAAATTTTGAAGCTACTTTGCGTTACCCACTTAAGATAATTATTAGTATTAACCCTACGGCTACATAATCTATGCTCAAACTTTTTTGTGGCTCACAGCAAATCTCACAAATAAAACTTATAAATCGTATGTTTTTGCGTGTAAAATGAAACTATCATTTCAATAATGTCTCGCTAACGATCTTCTCTAAGCTGTAAGGTCGTTGAAAAATTAACTGCATTGCCATGAAAGTATTCTATGTAAACCAATAGAGAAAATCAGAATTCATCGGTTTTAATGCTTGATACCAGCCCTGGCCTTCGCAGCTGCCCGGAAGTCCCTTTCCTAACCTTTCGGAGGAGAGAATGGTTTTTAGAGTCCTCTAAGCCGACGTCCATTAGCCAACTTTCAAACTCGTCTTTTTTCAACATCGCAACCCACTCGTCGCTTTCCTATGTATGATCGAGAAACGTCTAAACATTTGAAGATCTGGAGAGGAATGAATTTTCAAGTTCTAGCACCTCCAATTCAGCTACCTTCACATTTTCAATCTTCTGTCCCTTTCCCTACCCCAACACACAAAAAAATCAGCATAATTCCATACCCTCATCTTTTATGAATAGTCAGGCCACGTCCAGCTTACTTTAACAGAAGAACATGTACTTCCCTTCACGTCAGCCATTGTTCCCATTCAAAGTCATGTGCATATCCTTACTTTTAGGGGTCTCCAATCGATTCTTCACTCAGGGAAAGGTTTGTACCCACGTATAGTGTTTTGGTGGTCTGCTCACAAAAATCATCCTGCGGGGTTATCAAAGAGCTAGCCGTCCTTCCGTTTACATCTATCATGTAGCATAAAAGACAACCCACTATGTGGAAAGAGGAAGTTTTGGCCGATTCTAACTTCAAAATGAATTTAAGAAGCTTGATTAGAAATGCTGTGACCCAGATTGGTCAGAAGAACGCATATATCAATATTCAGCTCCGTGAAAAGTTGAAACACCACATGAATATCATGGTAGACTAGATTAACATAGCCATTTTAGACATAAAGACAGTCAACTGTTTAGTTTTTGCCGCTGCCGAAAGATATACCAACTTATACATTAACATCTGTTGGGAAGAAAAAGCAGGAACAATAAATATCTCAATGCTAGGATTACGATTCCCCAAAGAGGTTTATCAGCAGTATTCTTTGGCAATTGACTACATATCATCAAGGCGTGAGCTCACATTTGCTTTCCAGCTAATTGTATGCAAGCCGAAACGAAGCAATCACCCCGAATGAAGACGTAAGCATACAGTATAAAGGTGTTAAACACACATGAAACATGACTAAGTAAACAGAATACTGATACCTATGGCAGACAAAAAGAGGAAAGAAAAATAACCTGAAAAACGTATTTATCTTTCAGACCGTCTAACCGTATATTCCAAGCTTTGCTACGCGCTACGGAATTCTAACTTCCTTCTCATCAGGTCAAAAAATTCATTAGGGCTTTCTGAGAAACTCGAAAGTCGTAAAAAAATAAATATCAGAGTGCTTATTATTCCTCTGAAAAGGATTCTGGCAATTTGACTCACATGAGGTGCGTTTTGTACACATGTCATTCTGATAAAGCAGCATAGATGTCATCTTCCACTACATGAACTCCTTGGCTCTTAGCATGATGGAATGGATATATTATCGAGGAAGAAATCAACTTCCATTCAGACTGTATCTTATCTGATGAACAGAGAGATTCCATTATTGTTGGTTAAGGAACCAAAAGATCTCAAACCTAAGAAGACAGACTTGTCTAATGAAATGAGACAAAGAAAACCTGCATTAAAATGCTTGTAACGGCCTACGGCTCCATCTTGTAGGACATTATCCTAGGGTAAGCACATATGCTTACCCTATGACCTTACCCTTTATTACTATTAAATTACGTGGTGAGAGGTTCACGAACAGGACTCAAAATTATTATTTTAAAACGTAAAGAAAACATCCTCATTCAATATATGATTGAGCCGCAAAACTAATCCGGATAAGAGTACATTTTCAATGGCCTCGGAACTGAATAAAAATGAATCCGAAAAATGAATT
The DNA here is from genome assembly GCA_963573305.1 of Pyrrhosoma nymphula. Classification (NCBI taxonomy): domain Eukaryota; kingdom Metazoa; phylum Arthropoda; class Insecta; order Odonata; family Coenagrionidae; genus Pyrrhosoma; species Pyrrhosoma nymphula. The sequence goes on from OY754332.1 coordinate 109,816,959, forward strand.
TAATCGAAGCTGCGATAGCGAGGGGAATCAAAAACCTTGGGTAATACGCAAACGCTATAATCATGGACGGGTCGAATATGGGATTTGAGTACGATTTGCATCCATAATATACAAGAACATAATTACAAATTTTCACTTTTCTAACGTCGAATTTAGGACAGTATAAGACTTTTAAAAATAAGGTCGAATAAACTGGAGTCAAGTTGGAGAAAAATCGTCCGTACAGCTTAAGGAACATCGTCTCGCTCCCTCTCTTAAATGCTTAGAAGACAGTTGTGGATATGGTAATAAAGCTGTTTCTTCAGCGGGGAGACATGCTCAACTGGCACCAAGGTTGTGACCCATGAAGTCCCTATGCCATCGCGTGACCAATATAAAGCAATGCACTCGCGTCCGTATCGATTTCTAAAGTGCACAAAATAAAACAGCGAAGAAATGCGTGATTCCTTTAAGACAAAGAGTCTCCGCTTAGTACAGGAACTAGTTCAGGTAATTCACGAACCAAACATTGGTGGGGAACCAAGGCAGAGAATACCTGTTGATAAACATTTATTGCCAACGGATTATTATAAAAGGAATCCCAACACATAATCGGGGATCATGAGCGGAAAGCAAAAAAGTGAAAGAGAAGTTCCTTCGAGTAGTTCATGGCACGCCTGTGAATGGTAACCAGGGAATGAATTGTAATGGAAAATAATGGATTTTAATAATCAAAAGTAAAGAAGAAAGGGTATTGGGAAAAATTTCATTTGACCTGGTGAAAGAAGTAAAAAAACCCACAAAGCCGAAAATCAAAATGCCGATTGCGGTCAACTCTGGAACCAGCTCTCACTGAGCGCTTTCGGACATAAATGGCACAGAGTGACATAAATGGCACCCATGACTGCAATTGAGATCAGAGAGGTACCCGCATGCACCACTCAGGATGAGTAATTAAAATCAAAACCAAAGAATGTAGGATTTGATGATAGGATAGGATTAACAGCCCTGAGGACGGTGGAAAAGTGTTCCAACAAAACGTCGGCGGAGATGGAGAACCTGACCCGGTCGGAAGCCCGAGAGAATTTCACTCGACACCAAGTCTACCATTGTCAAATCAAGGATAATTAAAGGTAGACTGGCAAATGTGGCTTGGAGATATATTGCCCATGCGATATAAATAGTCCTAAAAAGCAAATTTGGAGACAACTGTTTGATAGCCTCGAACGGTATCTGAGAAGTGAAATGCACAAATATGTAGCTAAGCGATTCGAATCAAAAGAAGCCTTTTCTAGGAACTGTGATATATCACAGTTGTATGAAAACGAGGAGTGTCGTTAGGGTGGTCAAGATAACTGGAATATTTGGGTGCCGTGCATCGAACTTTTTATTTCTGAATGACGCACCATTAGTCAACCCATTCTCAAACCTCAAGAGCTTCTCTTTGATGGGAAGTAGAATTGTGGACAGAAGGATGGGAACAATGCCCGCAATCGCCTCGATGATTTTGCGAAGGAATGATAAGAATAATCTATGCAAGATAATCACTTATAAGCGGGGAAAATGTCCCCGAGACATCTATCGCTAAACTGTTGGCTGCGTGAGATAAAAAGACTTACCGATCGTTGAGAAGGTGACGACGGGGAGGTCAAAGAAGCATTCCCTACAATAGGAAGGCCTTTTTTTTGGCTGATGAAAAGTAGCCAGTGATCGTGGTCATGAGCAAAACGAGATGGGAAGGAAGTAGAAGTCCAATCTATCCGACTGAAGTTGTTTTTCTGTCTCTCCGCAGGGTGAGGGCAGATGGTCGCATTGCCCCTTCGGCGATTATGTCTTGTGGCGGGGACGATGGCCGGGGACAATCTACAGGAGGAGTCTAAACTATATCCTGGACTCCAATACGTCTGTAACAGAGAGAGATGGATCTCTATGATGCGAATGGAAAGTCAGCACTTATGTAAACCTTGGGGGAGTTGGAGAGAAATGCAATGACTGTTTTGCAAGGTACGCAGAGATGTCCCGAACGTTCATCCGCCACAGCAGCGTATGCAGTGGGTCCATTTCACGAGATGTCAAAATACAGTGACGCACCTGAAACGGAAAGCGCAATATTTGGACAAAATGAAACGGATCATCTCCCAACTAGCCGGGAGTAACATTCGGCAAAGTAGAAGGAATTCTTAGTTTTCAAACAAAGATACTATACTTCATTTTGTACCTAATATGCGGGTGACGCTTCGCAATGCATAGAAAATATCAGTTCTTTACAATCTGAACGGTCGCTGTAAACAGGAATTTGGAAAGTTTTCAATGAAATTATAAAGTGCAGTCGAAAGTCTAAGATGAGCAAATACCATACGTGATGAAAGAAAAAGGAACAAGTGTAATGAAAGATGAAGTGATCAACGAAACTAACTACGAACTGCTGTCGCCAAAGGCCAAATTACGTGTGAGAGAGTTAACAAATATATGGAAGAGTGAGTTAGCAAATTTTGCATAAGAGGGAATAACTCGTGATCAAGAGATTACATTGGACGCAATAATTCACGAAAAAACTTCTGCCAAGCTTAATAAATGCAGAAGAGTTTCATTGTGTGTTACAGGAGTGGGTCGAAGAAAATACTCCAAGATATATCGCTACCATTCACACCAATGGTATCTTTCATTAGCAATATGTTAATATAGTTGATTACACATAAGTTCCTCGCTAAAAAAATGTTATGGGTATGTATTGCAATTTACAATTATGAACCTTGTGAAATTCAATATGGTCCAGGTTCTGCAGACAGCTAAATTCGATAAAAAAATAAGTTTTTTCAGTCACACGACTATTATTTGCTAAGTTGCACAAAGAAAAGTTTTTGCATTAAATATTCAAGAGAATATTGCGCTTGCTGTAAACTAAGAGCACCAGACTGAAGATTTCGTTAAAAATTCATGGCTAATAGCATATGGAGGATTATAAAGATTGCGAAGACAGAGTGCTATAAATTACCTCAGTGATTCCATTTTTTGTTGGTTTATTGGTCAGTTAAAACAAGCCTTTTGCGTGCAGTTGGAGTTAATGGAATTCGTTTAATTTTTTCCATAGCCGGAAACTGTGACAATACTAAACAACCAACAAGAGCCTCATGATTAGGTCATCTTAGGAAAGGGAAAAATTAAAGTTCCTAAATTTCTTTAGTGTTTTAAGATATTAGCTATTCCTCAGGGAAAAATAGCAGCATTAAATTGACAACCACCTCATTGTCTCTTTCTTATAGACTTTTGAATTTCGCTTACCAAGAGGTATCCGTCGGTTAAAGTACAGAAGCGTTTTTTTCTGCACGGAAAGGTCAGACATGTAAATGGCTTACTTCAAGCCATTACGGAAGAAATACCCTAAATAATCGACTCAGAACTACAATAGTGACATTTTAACAACCACAAACATCACTTTACTCATTCCAAAAGGTACCATCTCTCGTTGTATTTTATATTTCTTTATATATTTTCATAGCCGTTAACTAGAATATCTTTTGTAACTAACTTTTACATACTGTGAGAAACTGAAATTGTTAAAAAAAAATATATTCTCCAAACCTAACACTGTGACCATGAACCAGTCGCACAGATCGACATCTCAAAAACTCTGTCGGAAATGAAAGTACAGTAGCATTAAATCTATCATCAAATGAATTCAACGTGCCAGGGCTGTGCGTCAATATGATTTTCTGCGTTTAAACCATACGGAGTTCTTGCTTTATTATGGCTCTATGCCATTGCTTACAAGTGTGCCATATGAATGTGCTTGATATTTTGAAATAGTGAGAAGGAAGGACTTTTTACGTTGTTCTTAACGATATTGTACTCAGGTAAACTTGTCTGTGGTGTGACGCAAGAGCTATGAAAACCTATTCTGTATAGCGCATTTTAAAACCAATTGTGATATGTGATATATATTACACGCTTGTACAACTTGTTTTATTTGTCATTAAATCTTAACACTAGAAAGACTGAGTTGACACATTTTTCCCTTTTGCAAGTTCAAATCCCACAAATTATGTTACGTTTCCCAAATCTTTTAAAGTCCTTGAGACTTTTCCCTATATGTCATTAAATGTTCCAATGAGAAAGTCTATTTTTTTCCTGAAGTAAATTTTGCTACATATTATTTTTCTACTTCTATTTTAAAGAAAGATAACCACATACAGCAGGGTGCCATTTTATAGTGGCCAGGTAACAATGATTGATCTACCCAAGAAAGAATAAGGGGAATAAAATTGAGCCCTCCACTCTTGAATTTAGAATTGTATTAGTGAAAGATTAGAAGGAAAATTGTATGCTTTTTCTTGTACTATTGAGGAATTTTAGCTGGGCACCAAACAGGTTGTGCTCCCATATACTTTCCCTTCTCCCCTATTCAATCCAACATCGCCCCATGTTTCGGGAATTGCTTCTCCGGATCAATTGCAGTGCATCTACAACGAAATAATGGTGCGTAATTACTATGCTCGATTGATATTAAGAAATCCCAGGTCCAGAGGAGATACTGCATGCTTACACAGGGAGTAAGCCCCGCATATCGCACTGTTTCGAGAAATCATATTTATCTGAAGATAAGGTACCGCCAGACAGAAAAATATCCCAGGTCACTGCAATAATAAATACCCCTATCACTTCAAACAAAACCTATCCTTAAGTCAGATGACAAGATTCCCGCAATAAACAAATGTGAAAACATTTCTAAGCTATAATAATAACTTTCAAAGCAGTAGTCACTAGTGAGCCGCTCATCTTTAATATAAGGACAAAACTACACATAAGGTAACTCACATTCACTTTAAACATATGAATATAACTTTAGAACAAAATAAATAACTGTTGAGCACGTAAGCCTGTTAGAGAGGGTTCCAAATATGCCTAGAGAACACTGAAAATGATTCTTATTCAACTATTAAATAATGTCCTTCAGTTGGCCAGTCAACAAGGCAAGTAATGCTTTAAATTCACCACACAGAAGCTACCATGGTGAATACAAATGGGAACCAGCGATCAAAACTGAAATCATGAAGTGAACACAAGCTATTTAAGACTGATTTTCTTCTCTTTACGATAATTTGCGAGTAACCACATTTGTAAGGCAATATGGATCGCAATTTTAAAAAACAAATCCTAACTGGAATACGATTTATGGAGTGAAATTTGAACGATTTTTGGATATCGGACTATGTGGAATAAAATATCCTTTAACCAAATCTAGGAAGTATAGAAATATTCTCACCGATTGGTTTGAAGACGGGCCTAAGATACTATGCTGGGTAATGTGATTATGCTCAATGTGATTCGCCCTTTACGTCCCCATTGTTCGTTCTGAGGTGGAATAGGAGGCCAACCGTTCTAGTGCCAATTAACGATCGAGGCAGCCTCCTCTCCAGACTCCCTTTGCAGCGTTGAAAGGGATGGGGCTCTCTGTCCTCAGGGCGTGTGCCATGAAGACAGAGAGCCAGGGCCGGCCGCTCGAGAATCGGCCGGACTGTGTGTCCACCAGGCCCAGAGTCGATTGGTGAGCCCTTGGAGTAGGATTTTGCACATGCATTGATTGAAAGGAAGAAAATGAAAATTTAATCGATTTAGTCAGCGGGCCGTGCAGGACGACGCCAAATCGATTTAATCGACTTGGTTGCGTAAAACTCAGGAATAACCCCTCAAGGCTCAATGTGACAACTTCGATAATTTCTTCCACTTGGTTGACATGTTAAAAGTTTTCAGTTGCAGACCTTTACTCTGACATAAATTTTAATGGAAAAGAAAGGTATCTACTGAACGACGTTCATCACAGACTTAAATTTGGGTTAAAATACGACCAAGGTTTGAAGCGTTCTGATACAGCGGAGTTACTTTTGAATCGACGTCTAAATTACACCCATTGAACATCCAGATGTTTTTTTTAAATAATTGCATGGACATTAAAAATTCAAACCTTAGTAAAATAGGTTATATCTAAACCGTTGCGTTGTAGAGATAATATTGGATGCATCTTGATTGCGCATACTGCGAAGGAAAAAGTTTATCTGATATGGCGTGTTTTTTGTCACTATGATTAAATCTTCCAAATGAGTGCGGAACCCAGATAATGCCATCGGTTTCAGCAATAATTTCCTATAGCCTGTATTTTTTCTGAGTTTTAGTTTCACTTGATCTCTTCGTAAATGGAGGGACCCTTATAAACAGTTCTTCTAATAATCAAATGACAAATAACTTCCCAGTTATAATGTACTTATTAATTACATCGACATCTTTAGAATAACATCTTCGAATATTGTGTGATTCACATTTGAATGATTCACAAATCCGATATCCTTATGGAATAACTGCTTCCCCTTAATTCATAAAGTTCAATACTGCATTGGCATTCAGCTTGTTGAGAAAATCATTTCATTAGGCGCAATCTCGTTGAATTAGTGCAAAAGAAATATTATCAATATTTTGTCAGATATCTCGTCGAATGATTCTTTAGGCAACGAAATTTATTGATAAACTGGAGCCTATTTGTGGATCATGAAAGATTAACGGAAAAACTTTAATAATCAACAACCGTTAAAACGATAGAAGAATGGCATCAAAGCTGAAATCCGCGTCTGTAGTGCAAAGCATCAAAATAATCATAGAGGTAATGCTGGGCGGAGTTTCGAGCGAGTAAAAAAGCTATCGTTGTATAATATTGGGAGGTACCCCTCGCAAAGACAATGACATCCTAGTATAACTTGAGAAATACCACTAATAATCAACTCATTTGAACCGCTCTACGTGGGTATGTGGAGGTAAGGTGGACAGTGAACAAATGTACTCGTAGAACTCATCACGAAAGAGCAAAGAGATACCAATGCGTCCAAAACATGGGGAGGAGAGATTTTCAGCATAAGAATTATGATGGTTTTATGACATAATAAATTAGCGCTTTGAGGAACAAAATAATTTATATGAACCATGTATGGGTTATCATTTTTGACCCGTATTTCTTTTTAATTCAATCCCAATGAATGAATTATAAAAATATTAGCAGTTTCTACCTATCACCCGTTGCTCCAGCACACGCTAAATCCGAAGTTCATTAGGCCGGAAAAAGTGAACATGCTTAAAATTTATTTCTCATAGTTAAGCGAGGAACATAAAAATATTTCCTCAACAACTCAAATACACACTCCATACGCCTGTGCGTCATCGACAGACTTTAATAATTGCCTCTCGAAAGGGAATGAAACTTTGAAAAATTCACGTGACACAAAACGGCATCTTAATGACTTACGTCACCGCACGGTATCGCTTCTTTCTTTTACTTGTATTTCAACAGGAATCATCAAATCATACCAGTTCATGGACCGCTACAAATGACATCAAGGCAATAATTTCGTCAAACCAAGGAAAAAAGCCGAACATAACAAGGGAGTATGTCATGTAGCTTTAGCAATGCTGTTTCGTGACGTCATCCTCCTTGTTTCCGATGACGTAGCTTTTCCACGCCACCAAGCACACGCAATTATATGTTTATACTACAACACTTTTACGATAAAATTTATGCCCCTTATATATATAATATATAATAACATATCATAATATATACGTACTTCAAATGCAAAAGGTTTTAAAAAGCAATGCATGTTCCCTTTTGTGCATTTAAATGGTCAAGCAATGAGTAAATGTCAGCATTGGAAGAAGTAATTGGTCACATACTGTCACTTCATATACTAAAGCCTGTTTTGTGAGCGATTCCTAAATAAAATACAAACAGCTTCTGCCAGAAATTCCTTATATTTTCTTTTATTTAGTAGAAAGCCTGCGTCATACTTTTTGAAGCAATGAGTTAGCCTATTGTTTGTGCATCTGCCTTAGAGTTTGTGCGTCTGATCTGTCTTGTTTTTACACTGACTTTATTCTTAACACAACTCGAACACACACGTTGCATTTAAATGTCATAAAACGGACTGAGTTTGTTCCTCTAATATAGTAAGAAACTTTTCTCCAATGCTCAGTGTAATTTTCGAAAGACTGAATCATTTTGAACCAGGTCCACCTTCCTATTTAAGCTCTCACTATACAAAAGCCTTAGAACAAGTTTTAATTCAGCTTGACTCCTTTTAATAAATAATTTGGTTATCTAGGAAGGTATAAAAGTAACATAGTATCCATTTCCATAGTATCCATAGTACTCACGTATGTTCCGCCTAAAAGAGGGCAGCACAGCCATCGTAACGAAGGGCATTTAGGTTCCGGTCCACAGTCGGAGTTGTGTGCTCCCCCTATGGGGTAGTGTTCGACCCATAAAGTCTTGAATCTGCCTTGCCTCACCGCATTTGCTTCAATATTATCAGTTTCGACAATCTGGGCGAGAAATACTTTGAAAAACATTGGCTGTGCCTGTTAAAACCATTGAACTACCAAGCAGTTATTGCTATATTAAATAACTGCTGCGCGTCTTAAGAGCAAATAATCTTGATTGTCCAGCATATTGTTAATCCATACTTAAGATCATTATTACTTCATGATAAGAAACGAAAACATAATTTAGGACTTGAGGCTTTAACCAGTTGCACTCATTAAAAATTGAAAATAAACCAAGTATTAAGTATTACTCTATATGTTTTCTTATAAGTATTCACTAACAGCGCTATCGCGAGTTTAAACATCCTCATCACGCAAGCCCTAACGCAAAATCATACTACTTTAATAAATAATTCTCAATTTTAATATATTTCATTATCTTTCTTTCATTAATAGCGAAATGGTGAAAAAGGCTCATTACATTACCCTCCATTCTATTTAAGGCATAACAATTATACTTTCTTTGATATTGCTCGTGTAGGAAGTATACACAACGATGCTTGCTTCCTTATTCTTAATTATCTATTTCCTTCAGCTCTCATACTAAGTATGGGACGCCTGAAGGGCGGCCCATTCGTCAAAACTGACAATTCTTATCGATGGATGGAGCACTCATCTCTAGGTAATACCTGCAATTAGACGTAATTTATAGTTTTTTCCTTTAAAGAGAAATGAGCTTTATGTGTGTTGCTGGCGGTAATAAATTTTCCCCATTGTTACGCTCATAAATTCTATAAAACTATAAACTCATTCAGCTATATGATTAACCAATCAACAAAGAGCGAATATGTACCATTCAACTTGATAGAATAAGTATGAGTGCTCACCAATACAATATAGTGCTTAATGTGCTTACATGCTAACGTGGTGGACTCGCTTTTTGGTTGTGCATGAGGCAAGGTTGATCAGCTAACAGGTGGTTGAGCCGTCGCCATGAGTAGTCTGATGAGAGGTTTATCGGATAATGGAGACAATTTAGCTTCCAGAGGCATCTCGAAAGGAAAACATTGCAAGCGAAATATACTTACGAACATTATTTAGTAGAATACCCGAGGTATTCCGATGACGTGTGCAATAAATGCATGATGTGTTGGGAAAGATCGCCTAATAACTGTGCGTTGAGATGGAGCCAGAAGAGTCTGGAGAAGAAATGACCGATCACAATTTCACAAATATCAAAATGGAAATATTCAGGTATACATCACAGAAATGTTTGACACTTTCCACCGCTGGGCGAGCCATTTCGGAGTGGTACACAAGTGTGGATTCCTTCGGGAGAGTTTCGACACCTGTGTTGCTTCATTGTCACCCATCATCCCTTCCCTTACATCTCTCTCTACACATGTGAGTGTCTCTAGGTTCTGCGGTGTCTAAAAGTTCTAGCATTACTAAATTCTGTTTTTTTTTCTCAATTGGGATACATTTCCTTTTCTCATTTTCACCCATACTTGAGATGATGAGAGGACAAATTATCCCTCAGTGTACTTTGTCTCCATGTATGTACTTCATGTGCTTTTGTATTTGCACGATGTGTCCTCTCATCTTCACCAGTACGCAATGAAAGATAAAAAACCGATGGATTGGCCGCACCCTGAGACACAATTACCTCGTAATGAGCATGGTGGAAGGGGGAAATACTGGGGCATGTCCGACGAAGAAGACCATGGGATTGAAACGTTAGCCGGATAAAACGGAATAAGAAACAAATGATCTATTAGGGCATAAAGGAGTTAGAAGAGGACTAAGAAGTGTGAAGGGCTGCAGGTAACCAATATGAGGAATTAATGACCTACGATGACGATCTATGACAATAATCAATAGCGCACGATATTGAAACGTCTTCTGTCTCTCGCTGATCATCACTTGTAAAGATAAACTTTCAGTTGGAAATTTGATACATTGTCATAATCTTCGATCACTGACGCATTCACACAGATTTTTTCTGACATCTGCAGATTGATCATCCCATAGGACGGTTGAATGAAGGAGCAATTATGTTGCGTGAGATTGGTCTCAATAGGACGCCGGAGGCATTCAGTTGCATGGGCCATTCTTTAGGACGTGAATTGTCATTTTGATATAAAAAGTTGCAGCGAACTATCGGAATGCAGTTAAAGGGTATTGGGTTACTTGGATTCGTCATTTTATGCATAGTTGCTTCCTCGACGATTCAAAATGCACCTCAAGTCGTTACATTCCATTCCAAGGACGTTCACGTCTACAACAGAAGTCTACAGTTTCGGGCTTGCACCACGTTCGTTGTTTTTTGTACGCAACAGTTTCGTCCGTGTTCCTATGGGGGCCTTCAGATCGAAGTATAAGAAACTGTTGTTAACAGGAACAACCAACGTGATGGAACCCGTACATTCATATTATATTCGGAAACGTACGAGTGAATGTCTACTACAGATTGTACACTTGTCGATCGCCGGAGATCTGCGGCCGCAAGGGCGTAGTGTGTAGGGACTCAGCACCCATTCATATCATTAAACCTCTCATTTCCACCCTAACTTCATTGAAAGGTATCGCACAACTTGGTGGCTCTTGATACTGCAGCATTTGAGGTCAGAAGGGAGAACCAAGAGAAGATCCGTGAACAGAGGTACCGAAGATTTCCCGGAAAGGATACCCGGTTGTACCCCAGGAGCCTTTGTGCCACAGCCATCGTATACTTTTGTCTCCCTGGCGTCAAAGCTCTACGTGTGCGAGTGCCATCAAGCACTGCAATACCTATACTCCCTCGTGTAGACTCTGCAGCATCTACACCCATCTTCCACCAATGTGAAGTGCAAATTCATATATACCCTGGGTAAACTGCTGCCATGATTTGGTTTATGATTTTACCCTTATGTAACTATGCCATGTCTCTTAACCTGCTTGTTGTTTCACTAACAATCCTCAACAAAATGTATACCCACACTTATATCGCTTTACATTGGAATGGTATAACATGTAGAGTTAGCAAACGAGTGTGTTCACTGTATGTTAAAAATTTGGATGGACAGCTGTTTTATGGGCACAACATGTTGCAATGACGGCCGTATCACCAAATGCTTCCCTTGGATCCTGCTCTGAGTGAAGCACATACCTACGGGTCATGGTGGTGTACATTTAGCTCATTGTCATCAGAGTATCCGACGTCCGGAATGCCTGGCCTCCGCCTGGCTGTTTGTCTACCCGACGGGCTGGAATGTTTAATCTACGCCGCCCCCCATCGCTTTCCCGATTGCATGACTCGTACTTATCAATTCCTTGCAATCAACCAATTCGTCTTTACACTTTACAATGTTGCTACCAATACTTACTTGATTTCTCTCTTTTTCTGTCAGTCCTGATTTAAAATTGGAACTTGGCAATTTGTAATTTTTTCCCAGCAGATAAGTTGTTTTGATTCACATTTCTCTGTGCACGCTCATTAATTGATTTTTCTTTTCTATGTGCGCACAGACTCTATTCCGACGACTATGATGTTTGGCTTGCCTAGAGGTAAACACTTGTCTCATATCTTCGCTTCATGAATGGCTTCGTGTGCATCGTGGATGTTGTTGCTATCGTTGGCTGTCGATGTTGCTTTGCTGTCTAGAGGTGCCTCAACCCGCGTTCGCCCTCTCGCTAAGCGCGTGCTTGGTACGTTGGCTACACATTGGAACGGGACTGTCGTGAGCGTGGAGGTACCACGTTTGGCCTCAAACCGCACACATGCTCACTGATAAACACAACATGATCCTTAAAACCATAGATAAAAAATACATTATCAAACATGATGGAAGATAGCAAGTAGGAATTCAGACCAGAATTGAGTGAATACTTGATGGCCCCGGGCTGATAGCCATTTAATGTGATTGTTGTTGGTAGAGTAATTTTAAAGAATAACGAATAAATACTTTAAAAATTCATTCAAATAATGAAATATCCATCCACGGTAAGTTTTCTTAGTGCTGCAACAATTATACATAAATAAAAGAAAATATTTGTCAAAAACAACCTTAACCCTGGGATCTCATGGCTTCGCAAATAAGAAATGCGTGGCTAGTCACAGCTACACCCTGACCACGCTATCAGTTGTCCAAAAACTTTGGCAAAAACTGTGAGCAGCACAATCAAACGTGGTGCCGCACGAAGTACAATCACGCCAGTCTCGTCCCACGTGGACCGTTACAAATGCTGCGCTGATGTCGCATTCTAAGTGCTTTTTAAATCAAATCCCGCATTCGTTTGGAATTTTGAACGGCTTCCTTTGTTGTCCCCCGCTCCATTTTTCATTTCCTTTCTTTCCCGTTGAGTGTGTATGGCTATGCATGTGTGTCTACAACTTCACATCGAAAGGCATTCTGGTGACACTCAATTACTCTTTGGAGGTTTACGCCAAACATGTATTCCATTTATGGGATTCCTAGTGGTCCCCGCCCTCGAATCTAATCTCATTCACCTTACGCTTTCCATAGGAGAGCAAATTCTTCATTAATCGTTGGGTTATTGGCCTTGAAACCTGAAAGACAGGATATTCCTCACACCTAAGAAACTGAATTCAGTTATTAAAATTCGTTTCACGACACGCATATATTAACTCAACGCAAACAGCATCGGAGAAAAAAATTCGTCTACAATAAAAGATGTAAAAGCCAGAGTGGCTGACCTTTACGGTATTTTCTGGACAACACTGTTCAAGCTGCAATGCAATATTTTGAATAACTGCTCTTTTGAGAGTTGGTAAGACAAGAAAAAAAATACCTGCGCAAAATAATAGTTATGACGAGAGATGACTATTTCAAAGATAAGGAGAAGTTTGTAATAGGAGTTTACTTGTGGCTACTGGTTATTTTATTCTCAAGTTTGATAGCTCCGTCGGATATTCCTTTTCCAGAGGAGTTTTGGCCGGAGTGGTATTAGCAGGGATCATCCGCAAAGAATGTAGCGATAACACAAATACTGGATTAGTACCATTTGATCCTTCCTGAAACAGTGGAAATGAGTCACACATGCCTCGTACTGTACCATCATTATATAATCGGCAATTGCAGAAGATGAATCCCGATGGATTTATCTTCAAGGAGGTTAAACGAAGTTTAGATCTAAGCAGGTGATATCTATTACTATCAACTGATCATATTATAATATGAGGAGGGTGTGCATAGAGTTGTAGCAGCAATTGAAGGAGATGAATTGTCAAAGCTGTTGGCTCCAAATCAATCAAGGTAGCTATTATGGCCTCGGGGATTTATCTCCTTCAACTGCTGATACGGCCATTAATACGTTCTCCTCACATAACGCTATCAAATTTAGACAGGTTCTTCGGGTTGGTAAATTTTTCACAGATGATCCTGTTCCGGAAAACGATGGTAATGGAGAGGGGTGTAGCTGAATTCATGGTTTAATAAATTATTATAACTCATTTTCGGAGAGGTGGATTGGAAGCATCGAAAATCAGCTACCTATGACGCAGTGGGTCCCTGAAAATTCTCTCCTAAAATTTCTCTCTCGAGGAGGAATGTTCCTCGCCTGCTTCGTTGTCTTTGCCTCGATCTCTGGGAGTCAGAGGCATTTGATATTATAGCTTGGAACATATTACTGCAGCATGACTCGTGCTCCAGCCGAAAATATCTCACCGGTGAGCCTTATAATTGACATGCTTCAAGTCTCTCGTGAAGACATCCAGAAAGGTTTTTGTAACACACTCAGTACAATGTCACTCAAAGAGTTTTGAACTTCCTTCGACACGACGTTCAAGCAAAATAATTCCTACAAATGTAGAGCATACGGCTATTCCTAGTGTCCTAATGTTGAAATTCTAGCAGAGGCTCATACATTTAGTCTCGAAGACCATCTGGATAAGGAAATAGTTTTTAAAAATATTTCCTCTGTAAAAGTTGGTGAGGAAAATCTAAGATAATCAGTATCATGATAAGTTATTCAATGCATTTCATGCAATAAAATAGAATTTCATGAAATATGTGCAGCAATCTCATCCGGAAACCGTTGAAAGGGTATTATTAAGGGCATAAGATTACAAAAAAGTGTAGTAGTAAATAAGGTCGTTCTTTTGAAGCCACTTTAATTTCTTCTAAGGAAAAAGTGCGGAAAAGCAAGTATTTGAGTAGGTTTATGCCTCGTAAGTCTCACGGTAGTCTCTCAGAGTCTGTCGGGTTGGATGACCAGTGCCCACCTTCAGACTGGCACGCGTTAGGCGTTAACGTGAACTTCAGTGCCAACCGCGAATTCAATGCATTGTCTTTTACTGCGAAGCACGGAAAAGCATCAACCGTTAATTTCAGACAATTCCAACTACTAAGTTCAGACATTCCAAACTTTCATGGCCATGACCGATGTCGAAGCATTCACAGAGCGCGTCCGGGATTACCTGTTTTCATTTTCCAGCCTTGTTCGCATTCGTCCATGTTTGGTAAAGAGTGTTCCTGACTGGCAGACAAACTCTGTATTCCCGAGTTAGGCTGCTGTAGCAGTGGACAAAAGAACTATAGAGATTTTAACGCCGAGAAGAAAGTTTTTCATCATAACAACCACCCTCTCTCCACTCGTTCGAAACCGAATGCACTGGAGGCTCTCTCCACCTTGTACATCCGGTGAAAATCGATGATTAACGAAATGAATTGCCAATACGCTTTCCAGTCGGCGGCCAATCGTAACCCGAAGTCATCGAATGGAAACATGTTTAGAGTTAATGCTTAGTAACGACGCTAACACTAATATGGTTTTTCTATTTAGTTTTTGAGGCTCTTGCCACCGCAATGACCACTCGGAGCTGCACTTCGATAGTAATTATGATGACTAAATTACAGTCGGTCACCTGTTTTCCGTGAAAAGTTTAGTCTTTACATGCTCTGCTGTGTAGAATTATTACACTAGGTCTTAGTCCAGTGAAATTAAAGATAATTGTTTTCCCATAAGGATTTCTTCAAGCTCTCTCATAACAACTACGGAAAATTTATTCACGATTAACTCTATGCCACCTCATTTTTCCATTGGCAAACTGAACCTTTTCTAACATTAATTTTATCCTGTTTGTAAAGCTTTTATGTTGAAATATTAAGGAATTGACAATAACAATTTTTTCAACGTTCACTGAAAGCTGGAAATCCTCATGAGATCCTATTTTAGCTGTAGAAATATTATGTTGAGCAAATTTTACAGAGTTCTAGAGAGAGTTGATGTCAATTGTTCCACCACCAAGCTGCAAATGAAGACCCTACTTCCGATAGCAAAGGTATGCCTCTTTGCCATATAGTATAGTCTCCATATTCTAATGTCATAGTCACTGAAAGGAAACCTGTATAAAAATTTAATTTAGTAAAATATAAGGGTAATAATAAAATTAGTAGTGCACCTTTAAAGTAGATGGCTTACGCCTATGTGATATCATAATTCGATGGATTATGATGGACTACATAAACCTTTATTATGAGTCATTTAAGGTAAAAGCGTCACTTCAATTATCGCTTGCTAAAATAATGCCCATAATGTATGTATTAAGCTCCTCGCTATACGTTCTTTCTGACTAGTGCTTCTTAGGATGAAAGAGGGTTAACCTATTATCAAGATGCATTCCCAAAGACAGCACCCCTATTCTGTACATGCCTTCTAGCTCAGAGTCGTAGATCCCCTTTTCCCGGATGTGCTTGCCCTCACCCTAAACCCGAACCCCCACGCCTGCGGGCCGCGCGCGCCCTCATGACTGGGCCGGCCGTCCGGGGCCACCGCACCACCCCCGTCTCTCCCGCAGCGGCTGCGCGGCCACGCAGCGGAGGCCGCACTCGGCAGACGGCGGAGACTTCACCATGCCGCTCGACCCGGAGTCGTGGCCGCCTTCTCCTGGCTCCACCTCGCCTTCTTCCTCGCTATACGCCACGCCCCACGCCTCCCTCTCGCAGCTGGACGGAGTGGCGGACGGCGGTGGCAGCGGCTCATCGGCATCGGACGAAGACGCAGCCTTCGAATCGGCCGCGCCCGAGGTGAGACCGCCACCCTGTGGCACGATCCCCTGAGCGGCTCTCCCGCCCCGTTAAGCTAGCTTCACCACGTTCTGACCATGTGTTAACCACGTGCTATCACGTGTTTACCACGTGTATCACGTCCTACTCACCACTTCACAGTCCACTTGTGACAAACTGGCCAGTACAGTAGAGTGACGTTTGCCTTTGCAAAACGTGATGTTCATGTACGGTTCATCGGGATGCTGTGGGCTGCTCTAAGGTGAGTTTGTATTAATGTTCACGATCACCAAGCTCGCCAGACAGCGTTAAGCTAGCTTCACAGGTGGATCACGTGTTTACATCGTGTATCGCAGAAGACACAGCATATCACGGTCCGCTTGCGACAAACTAGCGATTGCTGTAGCGTGACGTTTGTCTTTTAAATTCCTGATACATTTCAGTTCATCGGGATGTTGTAAGCTGAATTAAGGTAAGTGGGTAATATAGTTAACATTGGAAGTTATTACTTGGACTTTTCTCATATCAAAAGGGAACAAAAACCAACACTGGGGACTCTCTCACCATTCAGCGTTAAACTAGATTGACGCATCGAGCATGTATATCACAGCCAACACAACACACTGCATTCCATTTTTGACTAACTTCATTTCATTCAAGTATTCTACCAGCTGATTGGTAGGTTCTTGGACAGTCCCCATTTTGTATCCCAACCTAATAGAAATTGTCTCGCATTCCCTCCTAAGGATGGCCCGTTATTAGATCCCTCTTCAATTCTTCATATCTTCTACCTCCTCTTATTTCGTCCAGAATTCCTATCCTCTTCCTTCCTCTCCCACGCTTCCCCAGTGTTCTCCCCTCTATCACTCTCTTCAACATGCCCTCTCCTCTCAAAACCTCCTCCATCCATCTCTTCTGCCTTCTCCGAACCTCTGCCACAAGCTTCCTCTCCTCTCCGACCATATCCAATACCTCCTCGTTCGTCTTTCTCGCCATCCAGCTAACCTTCTCCATCCTTCTCCAAACCCACATCTCAAACGCCTCAAGCCTACGCACATCCTCCCTTCGCAATGACCAAGTTTCCGACCCATATAGCGCCACGCTCCATATTAAAGTTTTCACCAGCCTCTTCTTTACGTCTCTTCTCAGACCCCCCCTCATCAATTCCCTTCTCTTCGAAAATGCTTCTTTAGCTAGTGAAATTCTGCATCTGATGTCCTTACCACTAAACCCATTCGCCTCCAAAATACTACCCAGATACGTAAACTGCTCGACCTGCTCTATCTTCTGCCCTCCCACCCTTATATTCAGCCCCGCCTTCTTACTTCTAGAAAATCTCATTACTTTCGTTTTCTTGTGATTGATCTTCATCCCATACTTTTCGCACTGCACCTCTAATGCATTCACCATTGACTGTAACCCCTTGGCCGACTGGCTAACCAATGCTTGATCATCTGCAAATCTCACTGATTTTATCAGCTCCCCTCCTACCTTTATTCCTACATCCTCCTCCCCCCAAGCATCCCTTACCATTTCTTCTGAATACACATTAAAAAGCAACGGCGATAGTGGGCACCCTTGCCTCACTCCCCGTCCTATCGTGGCCCATCCCGATTCTCCATTGGCTACCCTAACCTGCGCAGTCTGATTCATATACAAATTTCGAATCAGACGCCTGTCCCTCCAATCGACCCCTAATTTATTCAACACTCCCATTAATTTTGTCCATTCCACCCGATCAAACGCCTTCTCGAAATCTACGAAGCATGCAAAAACATCCTGTCCATACTCTAGGTTTCTTTCTACTAGAGTCCTCATCACCGCTATAGCGTCTCGCGTTCCCGTCCCTCTCCTAAATCCGAACTGGTCGTCACCCAGGTATTCATTCGCCTTCTTCTCTAGCCTTCTGTTTAGAATCCTCAGAACTACTTTGGCCGCGTGGGATATTAAGCTTATTGTCCTATAGTCTTCGCACGTTTTTGCCTTACTCTTCTTCGGTATAGGAATTAGTACCGTCTTCGCGAAGTCTTCCGGCCACACTCCATCCTCATAAATCCTACGAATTAGCGCAAAAAGTTTTCCTCTTCCGTTCTTCCCCATGCTTTTTAAAAACTCTGCAGGTATGTCATCTATTCCCACCGCCTTATTCCTTTTCATGTCTCGTAGAACTCTTTCAATTTCGCTATCTAGGATACTTGGTCCGATGCCATCTCTGTCGATATCGTCTTTCCTTTCTATATCTAACCTATTGGGCCTTATTTCTTTACCATACAGCTCTTCAACATACTCCTTCCACCTCTCCTGGATCTCTCTCGGTTCTACGATTACCTTTCCCGTATTGTCTGTTATCTTTGTAATTCCCCTTCCCTTATTACCACCCGTCAGTTCCTTTACTTTCCTATATAATGCATCTGCTCTTCCCTCTTTTTGGTATTTCTCTAACGCGTCGATCTGTTCTCTCCACCACGCCTCTCTTGCTTTCTTTGTTTCTCTTCTAAGCCTGTTATTAAATTCTCGGTATTTTCTCTTACCTAGCTCTGAGTTTACACTCTTCCATTTCCTTCTCTCCTCCATCTCCCTGATCATCTCCTTCGTGATCCACGGTTTTCTAATTTTAGTTGCACTCACTACGCCTACCGTTGCTTTCGCTGCTTCTATAATTCCATTTTTCAAACTTCCCCATTCATCTTCCACTGCTCTAACTCCATGATCCTCACCCATTATCTCATCCACCTTCTCCCGAAACTTCTTCTTCATTGCCCCAGTTAATGCCTCCGTATTCCACTTACGTACCCTCCTTCCCATTCTTATCTTTTTCAGTTTTACCCGACATTTCATGACTAATAAGTTGTGGTCTGTATCTGCATCAGCTCCTGGATAAGTATGCGAGTTTTTAGCACTATTCCTGTATCTGTGACGTACCATTATATAATCTATCTGGAACCTGTCTGTGTCTCCCGGCTTCTTCCAAGTGTACCTACGTCGAGGATGATGTCTGAACCATGTATTTGTAATTACTAGGTTATTTCTGCGGCAAAACTCCACAGCTTTCTCGCCCCGGTCATTTCTTCTTCCTAGCCCGTAATCGCCCACCTCCCGCCCATCTCTTCCTTCACCCACCACCGCGTTCCAATCCCCCATTACTACCAGGTGCTTACTTCCTGGTATCCTACCAATTATTTCCTCTAGCTGATCGTACACCCCATCTACCTCCTCCTCTTTATGATTAGAGGTAGGCATATAAACCTGGATTATAACTAAATTCGTTGGTTCTGCTTTTAGTTCCACGACTATTATCCTATCACTCACCTGTTCTGCATACACTACTTTTCTACCTAGTTTCCTGTTCATTACGAAAGCAACCCCGCGCTGACTTTCATTCCCTCCACTATAAATTACTCTATAGTCGCCGCTCCAGTAATCCCCGTCATCCTTCCATCTTACTTCACCCAGACCCATGATGTCTACACCCACCCTCTCCATTTCTTGCTTTATATTCTCTAGCTTCCCCGCCCTCAGCATAGTCCTAACATTCCACGTGCCTATTCTAATAGTTTCGTTCCTCTTCTTTATCTTCTTTTCCTCTGCTGCTGCTTCGTCTGAGCAAGGATTTCGTGTGATGACGACCGCAGGGGCCTTGCTCCCACCGCTGCCGGGCACGACACCCGGCCCTCTTGGCCGAGTCCCGTAGTTGCCAGGATTCATTATCAATTGAGAACTGTCCATAATTTCAAGGTTTTTGTTTTAATTGAGGTAGTATTCCTTGGCCTTACTCAATAGTGTTTTTTACGTGACACCATCACTTCAGAGGCCGCCCCACTGGTGTCAGACGGCTTTTGCAGCCGCCTCACTGAGGTACAGACGCTGCGCGGACTACCATTCGTCTGTCTCCTAACCTTCGACCAATCTGGCATGGGTGACCCTACCAGGAGCAATGCTCCCGCCAGTGCAGCTCTAGGGGTCATCGGAGCACGCAAGCCCTTCAACCACGACAAGGTTGTAGTCCAAGAGAAGGGTTTTGACTAACTAATCGGTATAATATAGTGATTTCAAGAGGTAAAATATTCCAGCTAATTAGGACGTTAAAGGTATCTCTGAGATGAGTGGGTGATGATGTCAACGTTTGTAGGTGTGACTTGATCGAATGTCCTCATCCTTAATGAAGAATAAAAACAAACACATTTACCTCGAATTCGTGCCCTTGTAACTGGAGATCCCGTAACTGTTGGAATTACTTCAGTAAATATTGAAAAAATGTGGAGTTCCCGAAGTGTTTGGTATCATACATCTTTTAGAGTGGGAAAGAGAAGGTTTTTTCTTATGACTGGTTTGAAATGAAGGGCCATTGGTAATGCTTACACGTCCAGTCGTCTCTAGTTGTGAGGTGAGAGTTAGAAGTTTAGGCATTTAACGCCAAAGTTAAGATGTGAATTAACGTTCACTGTTCCGGGTATTTTTTCAATCAACTGACCTTCACTATCTTCCGTAGATTTCTAAATAACAGATCCGTTGTTATTGTTTAAGTTTTCACTTAACATTCCCATTTCAAATAACCGCCGCAATCTATCACTTCAGAATCTCGGGATCAACATGAAGTTACCCTTCTCATTCTGATGAGGTTATTACCCTGTCGATTTTGGGCCAACGCCGTAACTGTTTCATCAATTTCACAGGATTTTTATCCGGCAAGTACCACATTTCCCTGCCAGAAATTGCAAAGAGATCATGGGCAGGGAGAAACGTTAACCACCAAGATGGGGATAAATACCATTTTTCTGAGGTTAAGTTGCAATTTAAATGTCGTAAATTGTATCTGTTCCAAAAATCTGAAATTTATTTTTTTACCTTAGGTGGATTCTATTTAATATCGTAAGACAGTAAAAATGATTTTTCCAACGAGAAAGAGACTAACAGAATAATTTAAAACAATAACTGCTGATTCTACGAAGTCAAAGAACGCATCTTTCATCCATTGCTGGAGCTTTTGTACTCAGCTCCATTTTGTTAAGTGGTTTTTATCTGTCGTAAAATCATTCCAGTTCAGAGATTGTGCATGAGGTTGACAAACTATCTTAAACCGGACTTAGAGCGTTGATCCTCCCCAGCTCTTGCAACAGGTGGTAATACAAGTTTAAAAAATACCAGGGGTCTTCAGCGGGAGAAACACCTACAATGGGTAATTTTGACCGTCGTATATCCCCTACATCGATGGCACGTTCGTCGAAAATATTCTCACTCTAAGGCTTCTTGAGATCATCTTGAGATCTTGAGATCATCAGATCTTACTATCTGCTTTCAATACATTGTAGAATATGATAATATGCTACTTCAAAAAGAGGAAATGCCCACGACATGCGAAAATGTTTCACCTCTAAATTCTATTGACAAAAGATGCGGGTCCTAGTCCTGCAATCCTGGTTTCCACAACGTAGTATTTGTACAAAAAAGTGGAATAAAGATACTTTTGAGGGACTTGCAGCTAATCTTGCCGAAGTGTTATCTATTGATAATCGTTTCCAAGTCTGAGCGCCGATATCCATTTGCATCCGAGTTGTTGGTCGAATTGGCGTATAAAAGTTAAACTTCTCCGCTGCTCAACTTGAGATAGGGCACATAATTTGGACTTCAACATTATTCCATAATGTTTGAATATTATGCTAGAGTACTATGCAACTGCTTTCATATTTTCATCGTTGGATTGATTAAAAAAGCGTCATTGGCTACTTTTCAAGGATTGACATACAAAAGTAATTCGTTCCCGGAATGAAACAGAGAATTGAGGCGATTGCCAGACTATGTTGAACGTCAAATATTTGCCCTTATCTGTTGTTATTTTTACGTGAAACAAATGAGTTTAAGATTTAACTGAGTCAATAACATGTGAATTGTTTTTCATTTTGTGATTCCACGGAAAGACTTCCGCGCCAGGGGAATCAAACTGTCGTCGCTACATACCACCATAGATGTTGCCATGAAAGTTCCAAATATCATTTCTCTATCCTGACCCGGTTCTCTAAAATGAGGCTCATCAAAAGAACCTCTCTATACGCGCATTTTTTCAAAACATTGGAATAACTGTTCGCGCATACAAGAGAACGAAAAGCTATTTGGGCAAATTTATGCTCTTGCATTTTTTATGTGATCTTTTCCGTTGAGAATGAAAATGAAAAATTGGTAACCTTTACTTCGTCGATAAAATAGCTGAATTCTGACGCACAGATTATCACTAAACGTTAAGTACATTTTTTAATGAAACATGTTTTTGCTACAAGGAGAATGAAGACATAAGAGACCAACTTTTAAAATCGTTCTTTCGCCACTTTCAAAGGAATAACATTCCTAAGAACTTATTCAAACAGCGACAGGGTAGATCTTCTCATCAGTACAGCTTCATACGCCACTCTTTGATCTTTAAAAATGAGTTTGCGGCAACCTGGTGTGACTGGGGAAATTTACATATAATTTGAGGAATGCTGTACCTTTGCCATACGTTATGAGCACGATATCGTTGGGGACATCTTTTTTGTGTGTGATCGCATCTCAGAAAGTGCGGTGAATAATGGCTCTGTGGAATGGAATACCCTGTGCATATCCCTGAGACATTCCACTTTGGTTCGCAGGAGAAACAGAAAATCTCAGGAATATCAAAATATTCCAACAAAAGATCCCAGTTATGTCCGTCCGTCACTATGCTGTGTGAAATGGATATTGTTGACTATGATTGAAGCGTTTTTTGGCGGGATAACCGACTACGAAGTTCCTTCAAGACAGGTGGCATGTAGCGAATTACTTGGGGAAACGGGGAAGAATTAAAGAGTCAACATTAGCCTTATCTTACTGACAGGTACCCAAGGGTCCATAGCTTAAGGTCTAACCCGCCGAAAAATCTCTGCCAATGCCAAGATTCAAACCCCGACGCAATGAATAGGAAACCTCTCTTGGCACCACATCGACCAGATCCTCGGTCGACGTCGAGTTATATAGTTTTAGAGTTTATACATGCAGGAGGTTAGGCAGTAATAATATAACGTTTCCTGCATGGAAAGGTTTGCAGAACTCTTAGCTGGTGAAGTAGAGGTACTTCAGGCGAAGTGACTGTTGATTTCGTCAAATGAAAATTCGTACATAAATTTTTCGTCTCGCTCTTAAACAAGAGAAATTTCTCTCGCCTCTATTCATAATGGATAACGCACTGACAAGTTGGGAAACCATATCATGCAGTGGTTACGTTTAGGCACACCTTAACAGGCTTAAAAAAAACTAGTTGACATACTATTTTTAAATATAGTAGTTGTGGTATGTGAATATGCCGCTGGTGGTTGGTTGGCCGCATTTGGACTGGGAACCGAATTTCATATCGTAGAATATCTGTCTCAGAGGATCATGGTACAGCCCGTGACAGAGGAAGTTAAAGATCATAGCTCAAGAACGAAAGGGAATGAGGAAAGAGCTTAAAGAGGAAATAGCAAGATTTGGAGTCTCATGAGGCCAAGGGGAGATATTTGTGGGAAGAAGGGCGTATTTTAGCTCGCTCTTTAAGAGATATTCGCACTGTGCTTCCCTTTCGGACACCTATTGCCGAGTCCTTCATTTGTCCACCGAAGTTATATTTGATCGAAAACGCGTCATGTAAGACACGATGAGTTCTGAAAGATGGATGAAGATATTGGTAGGGGGTTGGGTATTGCGTACCGTTGAGGAACGAACTATTGGATGTTTTGAAAACTTCAGCTTGTTTGAACAAAGAGTGGTGAAATAAACAGTTAGGGTTTAATAATGTGAAAAATTGATTAGATTAGAGTATAGCGGACTAAGAAAGTTGACTGTATTTTAATTAATGAAATTGAGGGAGTTAACGAAAGGGCTGAAAGTGGAGATATGAAATTGCAGAAGTGCGTTTATTTTTTAAAAATCGTCTGTCATGTAAGTAATGCCAATTTACAGTGCACTCATTAGAGTAACTTTAGAGATTTAACATAGAAAAACAATGATCACATGAAAGAGTTCTGAAGAGGTAGGTTACTAATAATTTGCTGAAAAATGTTTACGAGCCAAGTTTGCGTAGACTTGCGAGGATTCTGAAAAGGGAGCGATGTTATTAGGGAGTAAATTCATTTGGGAGGAGAGAGGGGAGATAAGGGAATGTTTCATGAGCGATAACACAGAAGGCACTTGGAGCAATGTGGATAGGGCGAGATGGTACTCTGAAATTGATGTTAGAAAGCAATGCGGGACAGCTGGTGCGACATTAAAAAGATTTATCAATGAATTCGAACACGGTTTATCGGAGGAATTACGCAGGAGTTGTGAGGAGAATATGATTTGCGAAGGGCACAAGTCAAAAATTGGGGGCCGAGTATCAAACCATTTCACCGAAGAAATGCTTGAAAAAGTTTTATAGAGTAATACTTATAGAAGATGATACAAACCAAATGAAAGTCAGTAGGGGAGCAATATGTAGTTTTACGCTTGAGGCTTAATTTTGTGGAACCACGAGATTGGAAATAAAACGTCGCGTTGTACATTCCAACGCGACGTTTTATTTCCGAGCAATATGTAATTCTGTAGGAGAATCAAGAGCAGAAACAAAAGGGTGTCCGGGATCTTTCTGATGGTATTTTTTTACGGCAGGAAGAAATGACGGATTTTTAGAGAGGTAGAACAAGGAACGTTTGTTTCTGACAGGCCTTCATTGGCCGCCTATTAAGGAAGGATCCAGTGAATTTTATCATTAAAACAGAAGAAATAATTTGTATACAACCTACCTCCACTTATCAAGAAGATACTGTGTAAATACCATGTAGTTTTCCACACTTTTTCATTCTCTTATCTGACTGGTTTTCATTTAACATGATTATCAAAGGTCAAATATCTAGTGTGGAAAATAACCAACTATTTTTCAGCCTCGTGATAAGTGATGATGTTACTTCACTTAGTTACGCCGCTGGCAACTGCATATATTTCTCACCACTTTCTGCTAACCAGCAAGCAAATACATAGGTATCTCCACTCCAACGGCTGCCAAGTATCAGAGGGAAACCATTCTATTCCGCATCCCTTAATGTTCACGGCTATCTTCCATACCGTATCTTCCATGCATTGAAGCACGATCAATATACCATAATTTGAGACGCGCTGATATCCTCGGAATTCGTTCAAAAGAAAAAATCTTCCCACGGTGCCCATCCACGCCTAGAACAGCAACTCGCTAAATCTTCACTGCAACATATTTGTATTTTCCTCAGCTCAACAGCTTCCTTTTATCCAACAAATTCACAATCCATCAATTAAACAAAACGAGAAAAGTGTGTTAGATTTTTTGGTAATTCTCCTCCGCTTTCTAAAGCCGCAGATAGCAGATTTCGGGATACAATTGCTTTCGACGAATGTAGAATACTGTATGCAATAGAGTGCTCGCTTCAGTTCAATGACATTGTTATTCACTATGAATATTTGTTGAGGCAATGCTCTTTTTTCACGTGGCCCTAACGAAAATGGTCGCAGGAAAAAAAATTCAATGAAAAATAAAATGCACAGTAAACCGTAAAGCAATAAGGTTAAAGATTTAAAATTTGGCCGATGTAATTTTAAAAACTATAAATATTTTTTTCATGTTAAAAATGGACTTCCCATTTTGTTCCCATCGTCCGGTAAAAGCTACGCAACTTTATTCTATCCAGTCTATTTCAGGCAAAGCTACACCAATAGTGGGGTACGTCACTAAATGCTTATTTTGAATACAAGAAGGCTGCGTTTTCTTTTTTTACCTTTTCATAATTTTATGAGATTGCGAACAAAAGAGTAAAAATTCGAATCTGTAACATGTCCTTGTTTCAAAAGCCAGGCTGACAGCGGAACTAAAGCCTCGTCTAACAAAGGATAGCTAGGGGTCTAGCCGTCATGCAAGCCCGTGTAGTAGAGTTTTACGAGACTGAGACGTCAAAGAGCTTGGTCGATAGTTGCTAGGATCTTACTTATTTCCGCCCTTAAAGTTATATACGGGGGGCGCTATCGATCTTCTAGTCCAGCGGGACTACACCTCCTCAAAATCGACTAGTAAAATATACATGGGACGCGCTGAGGAGCGTTCGGGGCAAAGTTTTTGAGGTATCTTGCTGGAATCACCTTTGGTCCGAGGAAGTTGTTTGTTTTAACGTGAGGAGGTTTCTGAATCACCACGTGCACGATGCATTTTGCGACTTAAGAGCCAAATTCTACGGGTTTATCTTCGAAGTAATGGTACAGTTCCCTCCTGAAGTTTAACTGAGAAATTTTCATTGCATTGCTTCCTTCCGTGAGGTATTTAGAGAATCTTCCGTAGATTTCAATAGGTGAGGCCTCGTGGGACAAATTGTTGCATTAAATTCTTATACAAGTGTATCCAATCTTCTTTTCACATGAAGTGTCCGAAAGAAGAGTTATTTTCCAACTGGTTAAAATATTAATCACGAGAACTGCTAACCTTGGAAACATTACCATAAGGTTCCACTTATTATTGTAAAAATATTGGACAAGCGAAAACGTTTACGATAAATACAACTTAGGACACACAATAAAGCTCTGTCTTCACCAAAGACAATGACAGCTATGATAAACTATGAATTTTTAAAATAGATTTTCGCAGCTTATTGTTTATGGTATTCAGGCTTTGGGTTCTGCGATTAATTATTTAGTATTAAGCAACAGTTTCTACGTGCTATGCTTCCGGCTTCGCCGGAATTTTTTTTTGCTAAATACCTCATTCTAATGATTCTAAGGAAGATTCTCTAAATACCTCACGTAAGGAAGCAATACAACAAAGCCCGACGAAGCCGGCAGCATAGCACAGCGAAACTGTTGCTTAATACTAAATAATTAATCGCAGAACCGAAAGCCTGAATACCATGATAAACTATGGTTTCAATGAACGCTAGTTTAAACGTATATAAGTTATGCATTACAATAACTGTAGGGATATGATAAATCCATGTAAATACATGCAAAGCTTGTCATTAAAATTGCAATAATTTTGTTCCATGGAGTTACCCAGTGAGGCAAACAGGAAATGAGATACGATATTTACCACTTTTCGTCGCTGATAATGTAAAATTATTGCCTTTTCAAATGATGCATCCCCAGTATATCATCCATAAATCGGTTGCCGCATTTTAGTGGTATCTTTAGCATGCGTGTAATTACAAGGAAGAATATGTTAAGTTGATTCTTATTTTCCGACATCGGAGAGGTTCTCAAGTGCACACAAAATATCATCACTCTCAATGATAATATATGCATCAGTAGACTCGAACTTTCAAATAAAATAATGTAAATTGACACAACGACTTAGAGGTTTAAATATTCCTCTTCCCCAGGCACAACACTTGCGTCATCATCACGGCAATGCGTCAATTAATTTAAATACGAAATGATTTTATATAGGGGCACAATATAACATTTTTCATTTACAGAAGCACACAAATTCTGTGACACCCGATTCGTCTAATGGGGAAAAATTGATTATAAAATAAATTGTTCCTTGCAATGCGTCCTTAATTCCTCTTCTTTTCCACCTCCTGCACACTTAGAATGGTCCCACCATGCAATGACTTATTTGTCGTGCAACTTTTATTCCGGCTACTTATAGAAAATCTTGTTCTCTATTTGAATTACACTGCAAAATCCTTCCTTTCTGCGCTATTGTTTCGCCAATCGCACTTGAAATCACTTGGTGTTAAGAACGACTGAAGCATGGGGTGAAATTATGTTTCTATCTAGTATAAATGCCATTTCATTGAATATAAACTCTTCACAAGAAGCAAATTCTCCGAGCGAATTGAAAGATAACAAAGTTTAGGCACCTTTTCATCATGGTTTTTGAGAAATTAGAAAACTACTGCAATAATGGATGTCTACATGCGTTAATTCAATGGAAATGGCTCTTCAGTCGGCTCCTAGGGCAGGAAAAAGAGCTCATAAAAGTGTATTCGTTGACTATATAAATTATTATTATATATGCAAATAGTTTTTTTATAAAATACATATTTAACACCCTAATTATTTTCTATGGTAACTAACATATCCGCGAAAGTAGTATTTTTAAACGCCACAGACGAGAAGGTGGGGGAGCTAATCTGTTCTGGATAATCAACGTTGTGCCACCTGATTCTGTCTATTTGCACTTAACGAGCCAATGTATAAATTATATAATCCTACCCATCTGTTCTCAATGGCGCAAATGTCCTCGGTTATCAGTCGCCTCCCTAAATAAACAACCGACCAAAAGGTGGAGTATTTGTTTTCACTCAGGCAGAGGCGGTGGAGCCTCCATAATCAAATATCTCCCCCCTCCATACCAGCTTCTGAAAATATTTGATCACATGGTAATAGATCCTGAATGAATTCGAGGATTTTTGCAAACATATTAGCTCAATATCCCATATGATTCAGACCTAGTACGCTGGCATTAACGTAAAATCCCGCGTATGTTAGCATCCGTGATTCCTTAATTGGTGCAGCCTTAGTTCGGCACCCGGT
This sequence comes from Pyrrhosoma nymphula, assembly GCA_963573305.1. NCBI lineage: Eukaryota > Metazoa > Arthropoda > Insecta > Odonata > Coenagrionidae > Pyrrhosoma > Pyrrhosoma nymphula. The sequence continues at coordinate 109,845,758 of OY754332.1, forward strand.
CCTAGCGAGACCTATTATAGTATCCCTCGACCAATCGCGCCCATTTATACGAGCGCAGTGCAATTTTCATATAACCAGTCGTGGGGATAGCCTCATCTCCGCGCTTGCATCAGGCCAATGGTCGCGTGAATGATTAGGAAACAGCTTCATCTGTGTAAAATTGAGTCCTCGTAATCGTATTGCATTCAATACATCTGGTCTGGTACAAGGTTAAGTAACCGTGTTAAGGCCAAAATACATAAATGCATACCCATGGTGCCGTTCCCTTTTGGGATGGTCATAGTCAAAAGAGCTTCATCCTTGGCATTACGCCTGTAAAACCGGCTCTTTCTCAATAACTTCTTCCATACTGTTCTGCATGCAAATTGTTCTGATCGGATGTAAATCTGGGAATAATAAAACTATATTATTATTATTATACTGCCATAACCTTGCATATCTTTTTTGCCTCAGTTACACTCATGCGTTGCTTCACACCCATAGCTTTCGCGATCTACCCCTTTCTCTCACACCATTCCCTCCCCTATCATTAATGTTTCGTTTTTCGAACATCATACATTCTTTTTTTCCAATCATTAAGGTTGCAAAAATAATGTGGTAGGCAGTCACGCGCACGGGTGTTAAGTTATGCAACAAATACGGTGAAATTCGCCATTAAAAATTCATTTGACTCGACCGGGATTCGAACCCGGATCTCCGAACCGCTGGTCAGGTGTATTAACCATTTCAATGCTGAAGTTCGCCTTGAATGAAGATGGCTTGGTGTGTAACAGCCGAACACACCTGACCGGAAATTGGGAGATCCGGGTTCGAATCCCGGTCAAGTCAAACGATTTTTCATGGCGAATTTCACCGTCTTTGGTGTATAGCTTACACATTCTCTCGACGTAGCTGAACAAATGAAGCATGCTCCTTTTATACATTACTGGAGCATTCATTTCACATTCGTTCGTGACCCACTCATCCCTGACCCTTTTCCTCCAACTTTGAACGCAAACACATCTCAGACATCTCATAACCACTGCATTCAGCTCACCCAAAATCTTATCCTGGCCGACCCAAGTTTCACTGCCATGAAATAAACTGGCGAGGAGTTTACTTTGGTAAATTACAACTTTTGCTTTATAAGACTAAAACTCATTCCTTAATTAGCAGAAAACTCTGCCCACTACTTTCCTTCCAGCAATCCCACGCCTCTTGCTTTCTTTATCTATCCTCCCTTCTCTCACAAAGAAATTCGGCTAGTGTACACAAAGCAATCCAAGCAAAGCAAGCAGAGACACTTGCGGAATTGTTTCGCGATTGTGTCAACACCTCAACATCCAATTTCCATAAAATACGTTCTCCATTTACTGTTTCTGCCAGCTTTGAATTCCCGATGCTTTTCATCCTTTAATGGAACAAATTTAACGACATATTTGTCTTCCATTCCACCAGGCTAATCTTTTCTTTCCTATCTTCCTTTTAACCTCCGCACTACGCCCATCCTCTATCCTTGAAAACTAAGGGAAAGCAAACTTGGATTGTGGTTTTATCGGCTGCTGAGGTAATTTTCATTCCGATTCTGAAACCGAACCTGATTCTGAAAACGAGCACAATATCGATACCCTAGGAATGATTCGAATCGTCGCGTCGTTCTCATGTCCCAAAGCGATACCAGCCAGTTTGCTACGGCCGAGCTTCGGAACTTCGTACCTACTGTGCACGTAAATATTTTGGGTTACGATCTATTTTGAAGATTTTGTCGGTGTCCCAGTCTGGTTAAGGGTAGCGAAGCAGGCCAGCGGACTTATTTAAGTTAATTCTAGTACCATCCCGAAAAAAGCTTGCTATCGTCTTTCTTTGAGTAAGTCTTTTCTCCATTGAAATTCTCTCCTTCATGTCGTCACTGCTTCAATAACTTTTATTCCAAGGAAGGGCTGGCAAAGAGAAGGGAAATCCCTCCAGGGACTTTTTAAGTGGAAGCTTAAAGGGGACAGACGTCAACAATTTAATGTGGAGGATGGCGCAGTATGGTTCCGAAACTTGGACCAATGAGAAAGGAGGATGAGTAAGCTTAAACGGGATAATGTTTAAATCAGGACTCCTTGGAAGAGCAGTTTTAGTTAGCATTTCGGTTCGATGTCATTGTTTCCTCTAATCTGCTTATTTTAACGTGCATTTGTGAATTCATTCTTGGCTTCACTTCCAGTTCTGTCTGTGAACATAATGTCCGAGGGATAGAATAGAATAGAACGTGTATTATTCGGGGAAAATAATTCCCATGGAACATGATAAAAAAGGAATTATTACAGTAGTCACAATCGAGCCATAACAAGCTTTCCAACATCACCAACATTATTTTTGTTAAACCAGATTACAATTACATAACACTTGATAATTATAATAATACATTACATACATACAAAATTAACAGAATACCAGAGCATAAACAAAATACCAAAATATATACAGAATGCAATTTTATAAAAAGGGATGAATAGGCGTTCCCGAAATCTGTGTTCATCGGTGATAAAAATCACACCAAGATCCAGAATTTCGACTGAGCAGGATTAGGCAAGGATAGGTTTCATTATGAAACTATACAAAAAATACTTTTTAAAAAACCACCCTTATATTCAAGTGTACTAAATAGTAAAAAAGTAATTTTTAGTCTTTATATTAATTGTGCAACGGTTCTTTGAAATTTAAATTATTAGCAAATCTTCTCACTGTGAATGCCAACGTCTACTAGCGCCATCCATTGTCAAAAGACTTTTTTCCATATAAAATGTAAACCATTTAATTTTAGTAGATTTACTTGACAATAGGTGAACTTAATGACTGATTCATGTATTGTCACCGAGAGAAAGTAAGTGTGCCAAATTTCAGCTGGATTTAATATTGGGAATTGCGTTAGATTTCGAATACAATATTCCATCCAGACAAATCGACAAACAACAAACAAACAGGTGAAGTTAACCCATTAGTGCCCAAATGATTTTTTTTCGAAAACTACAATATTTTCTGCGTCATTTACATAGTTTGAACTCATTGAATCGAGAAAACAAACTTTTGAATTTTTTGCAATTCTTAACCGGGAGATTTTTACATGCATCTTAAGTTGCTCGTGGGCACTTGGGTTAAATAAATGCGGTTTTTTAATTAGAATAGGAATGAGAGAGAATATTTTTTAATGATGACACTGCTAATGCTACCAAACGCAAGCATCAATGAGTTGCAACAGCGCTGAGTAGCCAATGTGATGCGGTTTGCGTCATGTTAGGATAAATAAATAGAAAATGTAAACCATTTAATTTTAGTAGATTAACTTGGTAATTAGTGAACTTAATGACTAATTCATGTATAGTCATCAAGATTAAGTTCTTGTGCCTCATTTAGGCTCGATTGAACGTTGGGAAGTGGGTTAGATTCCGATTAAAAAGATTCCATCCAGTCCAACAAAAAACAAACAGGGCAAGTTTAAATAAGCGTGGTAAAAATACCGAGAGCCATAGATAAGCAGTCCCCCACCTAGGGTACAGTAAGCTTTAGGGGTTCGTGCATGATGGTTTAGGAGTATGTGAAAGGGCTACGCCCGAATGATGGTTTCAAAGAATTGAAATACTGAGATGGCTTCAACGAGAATGAAATACAACTGCGGGAAAAGCAGCACTGGCACGTCGTACGCAAATTATAGATAGAAAAAGATGAAAAGTAAAATGCTGACATAAATTAAGGGTTGCTCACTCCCCGATTACCCTGCTCGCATTCTATGCGCGTAGAAAATTTGCCGGAAGAACGAAGATTGGCGCTCAACCTATTTAAGTAGTTAAAGAAGAGAGCAATTGACAAGTAAATTAAATTAAAGATTAATTCAAATGGTCAATAGAAGCAGAGGATCTAGCCTCGAGCAACACGCAAGTGTTCACGAGATTAAAACCCCTCCCATTGGTTGGTCACCTGTATGACAGAAATGCATGCATAGGAGTCTATTTCCTTCCATTGACAATTTAGATTAATCTTTTATTCTATACAGTTAGTTTGCTCGAGATTTTTCCCTAGTCATAATAGGGACTATGATCAAATTTTATTTTTAAATTAAAGCAACTGTAAAAAGCATGAAGTAAATATTGTAACATAAATGACGCAAGCACTTTTTTATGTTACTGAAATGCTCAGTAGATAACTGAGAAGACATATTTAAAGTTTTAATGTGACTTATTTTTTGTATGCCGAACGTTCACAACGCCTCCACAACCGAGGATTTGCTTGTGATTCTGTAAAATTTATTGCGGTAGGTTTCTAACGAGGTGCGTGCGTTAGAAATTCATCAATGTTTAAATAAATCCTCCCTCGAAGCCATACCCGAATCATTTTCCATGGAAAGTGGCTGGTATTTTGTTGCAAATATCTCGAAAAGTAGCGCCGTAAGTGGCTGATATTTTGTTATAGTTGGAACTATATGAGGTTATTTCTGTTCAACAAGACCAAATTCATGGAATTTAATACGAAGTGAAGAACTAAATTTTCTTATTAAATCTTAATTAATTATAAAATAATAATCAATAAATTTATTTAAATTTTAAATTTAAAAAACTTGATTTGCTAATCTTCATGCACAGATGGATTATGATAAGGTTTGATATAAAATACATACATGACAAGGACGGATAAATGGATAAGGTTTTAACTTGACTTTTTTTCACGCTGTACGGTGAAAATGCCTTCATTCACCACCGAAGAATATTTTTGCCATTACATAAAAATTACTGCCATGAGTAATTGATTTTTTTTAATACTTGAGAAATAATACTTTGTAAACTTAAATTTCTGACGAAATGTATGCATTTGAAATTCCTCATCTATTAAATAGTCTCCCTCGAGTGAATACCCGTACCATCTCCCATGGATAATGGCAGGTATTTGTTGGCCAAAATCTCGAAAAGTAGTTCGGTAAGAGTCTGATAGTTTGTTTTCATTGGATAGATAAGATTTTATTATTGATAATGAGGCCAAATTCATCGAATTTAATACGAAACGATGTCTCACTGAAACTACTTCTAAACTAACATGATCATGAAGAAGTACTTCAAAACTGACGTGATTCTTCTTTTGTAACTATTTAATTACTACCTCTTCACTAGTTTCTAGCCCCTGCTCACACTGCTAATGCCAAAAACGTACATTATCTTATGTGCTTGTTTCTATTTCTTTACTAGTAGCAAGAAGTCCTCAGCTTCTTCATTAATACAAGTGGGGAAAATTGTGAAGGCAGCTTAATTCAATCCCGTATAGCAACTATTATTCAACCCTAGAATTGTAAGCGAGGCTACGATGGCTACGAGGCAACGATGATACGTGCAAAACTGTTTGAGAATGGTGCAGTGCACTCGAATCAATTTGTCTATAGGGTCGCGACAGAAAGAGGCCGTGTTTACTCGGTCACGTAGATCACTCGCCGCCTTGTCACCGGCCCTTCAATCGCCGGCACTGATTCCCTCCCACCGCGGTGAGCGCTTCTTATACACACGGCGAGCGCCCCAGTCCGTACGTTTTGACCTCATCCACGCCTGCGGCCGCCGCCACTACCACCGGAGGTCCCGTTGACGCAGCCCCCGCGCGCGCCAATCGATAAAACCACGAAACGCCGCGTGAGGGCAGCACTCCCTCCACCCCGCTGGGCGCCCTCTCCCCTCCCAGGAGCCCCCTCGCCCCCATGGGGGAGGTTGCAGGGGTCAGGGGCCACGCGCTGGCGCCCCCCCTGCCCCCGCTCAATTAGCGCCGACGCGGTCTCCTCACCCCTCCCCCAGCCCAACCCCCATGAGAGAGCGAAAGAAACTCCCTTACCTCCACATGTGCGCACAAGCTCACTCTTTTTCTCCGCGAAGAGTTCAACGTGGGAAATAGTTGACCGCCCCCGAATGCGATGCGGTTCGTCGGCGCGTGCTCGCCTCCGTGCCGCGTTGCCAGATCTCAGGGTGACGTTGCCGAGCGTGCCGACCATTGCTGCGTTGCCGCAGCGGCCTGCGTCGCCAGAGTGCGGTGATGCGGAAAACGGTCTTCCTTTTTTTAGCGCGTGCCGAGCGATGCGTCCCGAAGGGGGGAGCCTTTATTTCTATGACAGGCGCCTGTTAAACGTCCAGCATGGTTGCCGACAAAGTCATTTTAAGTCTTTCTTCAAAACGGTTTATCGCCAATTTATTGCAGTCTGTTCTTGAAATGCGAGATTGAAAGCAGGATCAAATAGTAAAAACTCTATTATTTTCTTATTAATCTATTGCCTATAATCCCGTAGTTATCAGGGATCAGTTATCTTTTGTTGCAAGAATACGCGTGCAAGTTATGAATTTCGAAGAGCTTGCGAAGAGTCGAACTTAAGTTCGGCAAATAACAAAAGTAATTAAGAAAGCAAGATTTTTCTGTTTTTCGTTTAAAAATTGGTGCAAGCACGTGAAAAAGAGTAAAATGCTAACTTCAAGATTCACTCACGCAGTAGTTATCCCACGGCTGCCCCGAGCGAATTTTTCCAAGGACGTTGCTCACTTACGCCTACCATTAAATGCTCACTCGTTTTTGATCCAGCATCTCCACCACATGATCCGTTTTCTTGCCAAATGCTAATTGCATATAGACGAAGACGATGATGAGCCACACCCTTTGATTTCAGAACTGGATGTACCCGCGCATGACTGAAGGAGGAAGTCGAATTAAGTTGATCGCTGCCGCAGCTGAAGTTGCGCAGTGTGCGGTGCCGCATTACGGTGGCTGACGCGGTAATCGTGGGTGACTGAGTACAAATTAAAACATTTTTTAAGCCGAAAAAAAATCTTGGATCACATCTCACAAGTGCACATTTTTATGCGTTGGAACTCACTGCACTGTTTGTAATGAAAATGATACAAGAATTATATTTCATTTTTTTTCCTCAATTAGAGCACGTTATGACCACAGATTTCGGCGCGGTATTCGAAGTTTAGACGACATTATATTGAAATGTTATTTTCGAATATTGGACTCGGTGCGACATCTTTATCTTTGTCAGCAAAAAATAAAATTGTATGAAATGTATTATATTGTAATTAGAAGAAAATCTGCGCAAATATACTCAATTTTTTAAGAAACTATTTGAAAATCTTTCTGAAACAGGCTAAAATATTGTCGAAATAGCAAAGAATTAATGAATAAAGAAAATAATAAAATAGAAGTCAATGTGTGGTTTTTTATTTTAAATTAAAACAACATACGTATGTATGGTAAACAATAAACAACATCTAAATGTCAGAGATATCTTTGCATTCATTATTTTTGGAGAAGCAGGTGGAGCTGTTACAAAGCAGTTTCACCAGGGTGTATTTTGAAAAATGCATATGCCCGCGCCATGCGTCAGTTGGTGGAAAACGTATATGAGAGCTCGCTTGCCATCTATTGGCGCACATCTTAATCACTACGTCTAAAAAAGGAATCATACGTACGCACGCGTAGCCTTTTATACAGTAGATACACGTCATGAGACTACGTGTTAAAATAGCCTTGAATTGCCAAAAAACAAATCTGTAATAAAAATATTTTTCACTTTTATCTACAGAACACGTATGCAAAGTTTCACGCTAATATGTATAAACAAAAATCTCTCCAACCACGTTAGAAGGCTGGCAACTGCTATTGCAACTCAGCTTAGGTGAACGTTCTCTCTTCTGATGGGCAATGGAGCCTGAGGCAACGCACCTGTTCACCTACCTACGACTTAGTGAACAATCTATAAATGAAATGGTTGGAAGATTTGAAAGGCTCCCAAATGAAGCAAACTTGACCTGTCTTTAGGTCAGTGGCTGTGATAGACTGAGCGCTGTAAGAGATACAGAAAATGGTTGAAACTTAAAGCCGGTGTCCCACGGTCCAATTTGGATCCAATTTGGATACAAGTGGAGTGCGCCGTGTCCCACGGTGAATTTGTATCCAATTACCTTTTCGTCCTATCCGTTTCATCCAATTCCGTTTGGTCCAAACGGATAGGACATGTTCTAAATTTCCATCCAAATGTACGAAACCAGCCAATCAGAGGGCTGAAGAAAAAGAAGCATCGCTATGCGTTGTAACCTCGGTGTTCACTTCTTGCAGGGAATAATTCTTGTTTTGCAATAACGGTGGATAGTGTGGTCAGGTTCGTTTGTTGTAATTATATTAAGACATGACCAAATGAGACACAAAATGAAAAAATAAGAAATGAGACACAAAATTAGCATAGGTTGGGCGCCTGAGGCAGTTGTTACGCTCATCGAGCAAATGCAACAGAACGAGTTCATGTACAATACGAAAGATGTGATTTATCGCAACCGGAATGCCAGTGGAGGTGTTTTGGAAACTATTAAATATTTACTACTAGAATCCGGAGATCGAAAACCCGGCGCATTTTTTTCATAGGCTAAAATTTTGAGCCTCAATTACGTTTTTATGCGGAGAAGTACGATGGAAGGGAAGCTAATTACAAGCCTCTTCTTCATTTCACACGAGTGGCAGTGAAGCAGCAAGTTAACACTTAATGAAATAAAGAAACAGTATAAGCATACTAATATGTTTTACACTGCTGCCGATATTATAATAATGAAAAACGCTCGAATTATAAAAGTAATTTTGGAAATAGACCAAACATGGTGGAAATGTAAAAAGGAAGTATGCATGTATTCAGTTAAAACTTGCTCTTTTAAACAGGTAAAAATTAGTTTCCAAATGACTAATATCACGCCATTTTTCACGAATTCCATGATACCTCTTTTCCTGGAGGGTATTCATAATTCCCCAGAGACGCCAGAGAATTGACTACTTTGAACCCTTTAAGTCGCCGGTTTCGATCGCAATGATTAATAGATGACTAAGGTCCTCTTTGTGACTGCTCGAAGGCTAATTTGGAAATACAAATGTCACTTCAATGAACGTTTATAGCACTACAGCGGCATAAGTATAATATCATCGCAACTACTATGTCCGTTTTTAAATTATACACCTTTTCCTTGCGGGAATAAACCGCCTCATATTGGTGCCCTGGCGCTTTATTCTACCCTCAACCTATCTGAGAAGGGACATGAAAACATTCTCACTCATTCTCAAGTAATTCCGATAGTTTTCGGGATCGTCGGCAACCAACTCCTTCTCCAGCATGATAAGCACGCATTTTCCGACACCTTCATCTCTTCTTTCATGCCAAGGCCTAGTCCACCATTGCCTTCACTTTATTTTCATCGTCTCTTTTATTTTTAAAGAGCCTGCGTAGCCAATTCCGACGGTTAAAACTGCCAAGACGGCATCCTCACAATCCGTAACTTCAATATTTGTTTACTATAATATCGTATTTCGTTTGTTTTACATCTTTTGGTGCTTTTGGTCCAAATGTGATGCACCGTGGGAAATACCATTTCTGTTGTATACAAATTTTGGACCATAAGCATTTGGACCAAAAATTTTGATACCAAAATTGGATACAAATTGGACCGTGGGACACCGGCCTAACGTACAGTCGCCGCATAAAGTCTGGCGAAGTCGAAAAATGTGCCGAATAAGCGAAACTACGATTTTGAGTGGCTCCAGTGATTCAAAAGTGATGGGTGGGGAGGAGAGACAGAGAGGAGGGGTGTGGGAGGGAGATGAGAAAGTTGCAAGAGTATTCGTGAATAGGAACCTCGTCTTAGGGGCCAGTGAATTAAGGGGATGGTGTTGCCGATGTCGCCAGACTTTATGTGGCGACTGTACATACTATCCGTTCACTCGAGTTTGAAGTGTAATATCTCGGATATGGGAACATCTATTTAAGTGTCTTACGCATCAAATTAAAGCTTATTAATGGCTGCGTTGATTAATGTGTAGCACTTTTTTAAATGCTGCTTTTTTAGCATTATTACGTTAACAATGGTAAAGTGCCCAATTGTCGAGCTGCCATTTGAATGCAGCGTGTTCGGTGCTTCATTATGACGAAACTATAGGAATGTTTCTGGTTGTTCTTTGTAGCTAAAGCCTGTGCAAGTACTCATATGAAATAAACCACCACTTACTTTATCCGTTTATGTATTAGTAAAAAATTTATGAAATTGCATTATCTCTTGAACCGTGCCATGCGAAAATCGCTGATTAAACAATTTCTAGGTGTTGAATGCAACATTATGAATTAGCTATGGCCATAAAACTGGCATGACTAGAATATTTAATAATGTTTAACATTCATTTCGTGAAAGACGCGCTCCAAAGAGGCTGAAATATCCCTGAAAGAGAAAGCGAGTCGAGTGCTGTTGACTAGTCAGAGTATAAACGCATCAATTAATAAGATTTAGTTTTATGCGCGACTGACTGAAATAGTTTTTCCCGTTTTCGAGGTACATATTAACTTTCAAACTCGATTGACACAAGTTTGAAACAGATACTGGATGCTGAAGTCTTCCTTTTCTTTTTCCTATGTTCTCCCTTTTCCATGGCTGGAGTCCTTACGTCCCTACACATCCAGCTCCAATGTGACCGAGATCATCATCAGAAGCAAAGACTTCAGTGTGGATAGCACCCGGGAACGATAGTTTGGCGGAAGCTGGATTTTTATTTCTACATCTACAAATTTCCACCCTATAGACACAGCGTGGGCGTGCGGCAGTGGGTGTTACGATACCAGCCGTGAAAAAGGGAGGTCATCGGGAAAAAGAATAGGAAAAGAGAAGGGACGAAAGGGAATTTTATGTTAAAGGATTGTCCAGGTGTCTCGCACATTTTTTGTAGCCATTCATGGAGCGTGGGAAGGAGGAATTTTTGTACTGATAAGTCCGGTAATGTATCTCCGTATTTCGTCACTTCTATTAGTTCTTGAGATATCTTCTCAGTTCAAATTAAGACCTCCGTGTCATTCTGAAAACTCGCATGGTCTGACTTTAAAAATTAATCGTAGACTAGCATGTAGCCTCCAAATGTTTAGCGGCTTCCAACCTACACCCTTTTTCCCAACTCATGACGACTGGCTTAGAATACAATGGTGAACCTTCCACTTTTCCAGCCAATCACAAAGGAGTGGCACTTGAAGCTCTCCGACTGCCGTGTGACTTCGGTCTCGTATCGTCTCTGTTATCAAATTTACTGCATATGAAGAGCCTTGTGTAAGAGTCGGCGATTTTTTAACTTCGCCAGGTCCGGTCCAAAGCCCGGATGAAAATGAAGGAAGATGAATATTGGACTTCGTCGGTTAAGGCTCAAAATCAGTGGTTAACGCGACTCCTCGCCGCAATTTGCGTTTATTTGCAAGAGCTGACGACGTTCGAATTTTTACGAATCCTAAAAATGTTTTAAGGATTCTGGAAAGGTACAAATTTAAAAATCGGCTCAATGAGTTAAATAAGTGGTTTCCCACTCTCAATTCCGTAAAAATATGTAGGGAATTTCTTCACTGTGTCACAGTAGAAAGGCCTCAACAGACAAACAAAAAATCAGTTTTTTTTGTGTTAAAAGTAACGAAATTGCTGACCTAGTTTTTATGATAGCTTGAGCGAGATATCACATCAAATAAAATTAAAAGAATTTAGCCTCATCATAAATAAAAGTATCTCATCTTTCCAGTGATAACAAAATATCAGACACCGCACTTCTTTCCAAGGTATTTGGCAAAAAATACCAGCCATTTCCAATGAGAAATGGTACGGGTATGCACTCAAGAGAGACTATTTGAAAAGCGAGGAATTTTTAACGCATAGATATCGTTAGAAATAAGTGTGTACTTAGTATTACTTCTCAAGTATTTAAAAAAAATACATCAATTACTCATAGCAGTAATTTTCACATAATCGCAAAAAATCGTCGGTTGTTGAGGCGTTGTGAGAGTGTGGCATGCAAAAAATGAGTCAAGTTAAAACATTAAATATTAGAAAAATCGGTTTAAAAGGCGTTTTCAGCGTATGGCGTGATAAAACGAGTAAAGTTAAAGACATATATAGATATTTAGTTAATTACTGAGTATTACAGTCATATAAACAATATGTTTGCGCAATCGGTATTACAATAATTGCTTCATGTTTCTTATAGAAGCCGAAATTAAAAAATAAAAATCGAACATGGTATCTATTCGACTATTAGGAAAAAATCTCGCTCAAACCGCCTGAAGACAAGTTAAATGTCACTAGATTTCTCGTGGAATAAACATTTTTCCTGAAAACTAATTAGATTTGTCACCTGGCGTTGAAATTTAGATATTGCCACCAAAGAGATGTAAAAGTAGCTAGATCTAACTTGATCGTAATATCTTTCTTCGGAGTCGGATCGGAACGAACTGGACGAAATTGAGTGAGCCCGCGCTCGCCAGCGTCAGCAAGGCAATGTGTGTACTCTCTTTCGCGGAACACCGGCTTACCGACCGCGCATGTCCAAACTGTGAGCGCGAGACAATTTCGGTACTCGGGCGGTGTTTATATGCAGACTCAGAACGTGCTCACAGCGGAGATGAGGGACGGTGCTCGGACTTGTGCTTGACTGAGCGCTCGGCACTTCAGCCTCGTCGAGTACGCCCGATGCAGAGCTCCCTCTCTTATCTCATTTCCATATGCAAACACTTAGGCATATTTTTCCAAGCATGTCGTCCTTCCTCCATTTCCCCCAAAACAAGCCTGAATTTCCTCCCACTGAGTTACTACCTTGTCCGCGATATTAACACAGTTGACAACAACGAGCAAGGCTAGAATTATGATGGCGAGCACAACAAAGTTAACGACAGTGATACTGACAGCGTTTGGTCAAGACTGATAGGTTAATGACGGTAACTAAACCCTTATTGGCGAAAATTGTACGATATATACTTTCACGAAGTATTATATTCTAAAGTTGGAGCATCCGGTGTAGTCGACTTGCATTAGGACTGAAGTGGTCTGTATTTTGACATTTATACGTGATTATGACAAAAAAAATCCATAAAAAGTGACATTATTACCTTTCTTTCTTCAGAAAAATAATTTTACTCAGAGAATATCACTCAATCATCGAAAATATAAACCTTCGAAAGTTTTTTAATTGAAGTGAAGGGGGAGGAATCTAAATAATTTAAAATTTTACTGTTTAAACCCGATCCAGGTGTATTCGAATTATACTTGATTTCGAAACAAGTATTACCCGCGCCTAGATTTCAAATGTGTTGGAGTATTCATTTATTTTATACCTGGGAATAATGGTTTTTGAGAGTCAATTTATATCGAGAGTACTTATCATGCGAGAAGTATTAAGGCTTACTTGAAAACCTTTTAAACTGGTACCCCTTTAACTAGATAAATGCTCTTCGTTCTTATTCTTACAGCATTTCGAAACTTACTCTCAACTCATTAGTCAACTTTTTGGCGTACACCTAATCAATCAAGTGTATACACCTCAGGGTAAGCGTATCACAGGTTTGGAACCACTGTCATAGAGTGAAAAAGACATGTATGTGAATAAGTATGAAAATGGTCAGGTGTACCTAAATATTTCCCGGCTCACACATTTAATATAAATGATCATAGAATCGCCATATTTTTTATATGAATACCAAGATCATCGACCAACCCAAAACTGGTAAAATAATTGTCTATAGTTATGTTTCAACCAGTACTGCTAATAGGGGAGCATTACCTCTTCACATCATCAGAAGGATTGTTGCTGATTGATTAACGGTCCAATGGGTTGCTTTCCACCGTAAATTTCTAAGTTTAGAGCAAAAAAACCCAAGCATCTACCAATACAATAATTTTTATCCCATACTTATTTGGCTTACTTGTGATGTATTGCCGGAATGCGCAACGACCTCTAAAACCCTTAGGTTTCTCATCAACAGTAGTGTATTCACCAAGAGTGTAAACACTTTTGTAATTGCTGACTAATTTCTCAAATATCTCACGAAATGGAGCTATCCTTTCATATTTTTTGTCTTCCCTGGAGCTCCTCTAGTCGAAATAAAGTATTGTAGCAAAAAATGAAACCTTTTTCTTGACATAACAACTGCAAACATCTCTATCCCTGTCTTATCAGAAACGCAAATGTCACCGAAATTATAGCGAAGAGAGCACTTCTGACTTCTCTAACAAACTCCAGTCTGAATGAACGAGTCCTTCGAAATATTATACAGTTGCGAGGAGAATACAAAGGTCTTTAAAACTGGCTAAAATGCCGTTAATTGTTTCAAAAATATTAATAAGCATAAAAGAAAATTCTAAGAAAGTGAATCTAAAAAGTGACGCGAACACTCGGGTCGAGCCTGAGTGGCTCGGACCTCGCGCATGTGAAACAAAATATCCTCTTCCAACCTGGCGAGTGAGTGAACGAGGTACATTGTAAATGTAAAACGTTACTAAAAGCTTAAGAAAAAGGTACCGAGAATATAAGCGTCATAGTAACCTATCTTCGGAAAATATTACGGTAATAAACACTAGGTGAGCCCAGCAGGCTCAAAGCGAATTCCGCATGGTTAAAACCTTCCTTTAACCGATAGATTCTTTAATGAATGAAAGAATTAAAAAATTTACATCATCCATTTGCGACGCCTTTCCTGAAAACCAACACGAAAAGCAACAATGGATGCTATTATGGAAGCTCTTTTATTGTCTAGCGTACATCAACTCTGCAACCGATCTATCTTGACGTGCTGTGCCCAGTGCGTAGGGTCTGAAATGAATATAAAGCAGGTGAACTGTTGAGCTGTGAGAGTGAGCAGCTGTGGAGAGATCATATTATAATTTGTGTGTCATGTCATTGATCCCTTTCCTAAGAGTGACTTATGAGGAGTCGACTTCCCTGCGCACGACACGACATTCATTCGTCAGCTTTTCTCCATCCAGCCTGAGTAGAAGGGTGAGTGGGCATCTACGGTGATAGGGATTGGTAGCATTTGACTTGGCAATTATCCATTCGATTCTGCTCAAAATCACTGGAAGTTTTATGAAGGCGTTTCACTCTCGAGCTTCTAACTTTCCGAAAACAAATCTCAAGCTGTGTGGGAAAAAGCTTAGCCTTCATCAGCGTTTCGGAGTTGCCCAATCCTAGATTTATATTTTTCTCCCAACACTTCATTCTCTCAAAATTTTATTCCTTCAGACGCCATGACTAACTGCCGAACAATTAATACTCAACGAGAGCCGGACAACACATTCCTAAAAACACTCTTCTGACACACGTTTACTTTTTCAATTTTTTCTTCATAAGACCACGAGAAAGACTCGCGGGCAAAGCAATTCAATATATACAGCAATATTCCCAATTTACTCATCGAAGCGATATCCTTCCAAGTGACCGTACATTTGGAATACTCGTTTCAAAAAACCCTGTATATAATTTGCATATTTATTGATCCTTTTCATAAAAGGAATATAAAGACCTTATTATTCTGAGATACTGCCTTTTCTTCTGTGAGAGAGCCACTTAGATAATGCCAATGACTTTCCCGTAGGAGTGGAGTTATGACACAACACATATGACCAGCCAAGATTACTTATTGTGGTAAAGGTAAGCGAAATGAAAACTAACCCTAGCATTCAAGCTGTCTTCAGTCATCCATCTCAGCCTACTTAAATGTGCTTCCGAAAGGCTATCGTGAAAGGTGCATAGGCAAACCGATGTGAAGTGATTATAGTCTCTTCTGACACTTAAGTTCCCCGCGAATTTTTTCCCAGTTAAACCCTGAACACATTTTTGAAAAATTGGCAACGGAAAACTGCTAATTTCAAAATTTATCAAGAATGTCATATCAACAAGATTGATTACTTTTTACAAAATACCTACCTCAACTAAACCATCAAGCTTAAGCTAATCGTACTCAGAAATGAGTGTCGACTAAGAAGCATATACTGCCTCAAATAATATGTTTAACTATGTGATCAGATTCATAAAATACAGTGAATAAGAGGGGTATGGGGAAAATAAGGTAGCCTTAGTGGAAGTGATAGACATTGTATCCGAAACAAAAAATCACGGGATATATCGCGCTATGTCATAGAAGTACACCAATTTAGGACGAGGTGAGTTACGAACTCACAACCTTTGGGTGGCCCAATAGGCACGCTACGAATCAAATGGTTGAGGCCAGAATATCTGAGCTTCATAAATTATTACTCACTGGATATGACCCTAGAGATCGCAGTAGGATCTTTTAACGATCTAATTTAGTCGTAAACTACGTAATCCAAAATATTTATAACGATGATAAACAAATATGGAGCTTAAAACTTGAGCACCTTCTCACGTAGATCTTGGAGCTCATAAAAACACTCATGGTTTCGGTATTAGTGTCTGAAGAATGATCTGATGCTTTCCCGGCGTATGATATTGGTTTCATTGGGCGAGAATTTTAACGTTCTTTCGGAGAGTACAGAATTTGGAAAATCTATCATAGCCTTCATAATGCTGGAAAGTCCCTGTTTAGACACTCGGTTAACTCCAATATTAGTAATCGTGGAGAATTCTTTGCACTGTCGAGGATTGTTTGATTCATAGCTCTTTACAAATTTCTCACGAGACCTTTGAGAGTCTCGTCTCTTAATTAACGGTATCGTCTCAAGTCTCGTCTCAAATTACCGACCCCCGTCTCGTCTCTAGTCTCGTATCGAAAACGAGACGATCAAGTCTCGAGTCTCGTGGCAACACTATATTTTTACCCCATATAAGTTCACTCTTACCCCCATAGCAAAAGAATTGATTTCGGTGCATGCGTCTCTTTCTTCCTTATTTAAATTACTTGTCCTAATAACAGATACACGGTCAAACTGTTTACTATCGGATGGTTGAAATGGGTGAAACTATTAATTCTCGCATGTGATTTTCTTCGTACATCGAAGAGTCATTCTTTTTTACAAACTTCGGCCATTTATTCACTATTAAAACGATGGAAATTTTAGTTTTCTAGGAATTTGCAGTTTCGGCGTTTAGTGGGAACTTATGACTGAAGCCTTTATGGCTTAGGTTAACGGATGTGAGATTTGAACTGGGGAATGTTTCACCCAAACCTCTCCATGTATGGTTAATGACTTCTACATGGTATTTGCGTTTTGCACGGCACATTGAACAAATGCATATATTTATGCAAAAACATTTTAATTTTCGCTGAATTTCAACGGACCCCACTCCTAGCTATTGTTTTATTATAAATGTGTTAACCTTAGGTTATATATTTCCTTTAATTGGAGAAATATGTACTCGAATATCTCCGCATTTTGGGGCTCCGACCGTTGAGTTGTTTTTTTGGAGACGACACTTTCACCCGTGTTCCTATGAACGTCCTTGGGTTGAAACTGATCTCTACAGAAACAACTGACGCTGCGGGAACCCGAAAAAAAACGCTGAGATCTTCGCATTAATGCGAGGAAGCCTACGGTCGAACGAAATATGTACTAATCTGTGCCCCATCTTTTCTCCATTTTTCCCGGCGCTGCTCATCGTCGCAGGCCAGCGGAGAGCACCGCCACTTAGCGCTGCACCTGCTGCAGAGGCACCGGTGCGCGTGCTCCCCCTCGCCGAGCAGCGAATCTCCTCCGTTGACGCCGCTGATGCCGCCGCGGCCGTTCACCGCCTCCCCCGGCGAGTCCCCCCCGCTGACACCGCGACCGTTCGCCGCCGGCGCGCCCCTCGCCACGTGCCTCACGAGGCGCGTGCCCGCCCCGTCCTAATGGGTGAGGAGGCGGCGGCCGCGTTCCGGGACCAGCGCGCCGACCCCCCCCCTCCCGGCGGGACCGGAGGCCGCGGACGGCGGGCCGCGCTCGGCAAAGGAAACGGCGCCTCCACCATCTCCCCCCCCCTCTCCCAGCCAACCACAAGACGGCCGGCCGGCCGACCTCGCGGCGCTTCCGCATCCAGGGGCAGCCGCATCCAGGGGCAGCCGCATCCAGGGGCAGCCGCACCCACCGCTCTTCCCTCCGGCGCGGCGACGCGGTCGGGCGGGCTCCCTCGCTCATCTTCCAGTGCGTTTTATATTTTGCTAGAAACAGCGCCTTCAGAATTCGTGTCGTCCTTTTGGGAAAAAGGTTGATTTTTTTGTGCCGAGGATCACAAGGTGAATTAAAAAAAATAAACACTTGGGTATTAATTTCGTCCAAATAAATAGATTAAGGAGGAGAATAGATTGTGATCGTTAGTCATTCAATACAACAGATCGGTTGAACTGCAGCCCTCCCTTCTACCGTGCTGACTCCTTTAGGCCCTTTTTTGCTCTTTTTGTTTCACATCACTGTCCCTCGTCCTTCCTCGTGGGACCGTACCTTACTTTCCCCTCTATGTTCCCTGCAAACTCGTGAGTTTTTACACAGATGGCGTACACGTAAGCCATCATTTTGTTGCAAAGATTCATTACTGATTCTACTTCATTCGACGTATTAAGTCCGTTGCAGGTCCAAGAAAAGCCAAACTTACATTTCTGCAATATAATACACACAACATGGCTATAGCGCGTGAAGCTATCGCGGTTATCACAAGTTAATTTTTCCAGTAACGTTGAAAAACGTCAATTTTTTCGTAAATTGTTCCCGGTTCGAGGATTTCACAAAAACACCATGGTATCGCCGCATTATTTAGAGTAACAACACTGTTTTCAACGAATTGACTGCGTAGCTGATCCTGGCCGATTGTGACTTTTAATTCTCCACTAGAGCTTTCTGAAATTCCATATTTTTTAACATTTAATTCTTTTCACAAATGGTTACATAGTATATCATTGCATAGAGATAATTATATCAGTAATACCATCATCTTCGACGTTTAACTGCCGCTCTATAGATCCACTCAATATGGTCAATTTCATATGTTAATGAATCCATCGTGTCTCCAGTCTCCATGAACATTTAGCAAAACGCTATAATTTCTGGCAAATGGTTTTTGGCTCACATACGCTCACGAATCTTATCGTATCATCATCAAGACTATTTCGGAAACACCGCTGTATTCATCGAAATTACCTACGTTGCTCATATATCCGCTGTGGCCGATTATGCAGTTTAAGACAGTCAATACTCTCCAATACCACCGAGCCGTATGATTCCATCTAATCTCTTCTTTAACCTGTGCAATAAACGAATTAGGGTTTCGACGATTTCCTTTCATCCAGGAGTGTTTTCATTAAAACGTAGGAACCCCATTTGACATTAAAAACTATGAACTCACGATTCGCGTTCGACGCCGTCGGCGCGAATTCTTCGAGCTCGGGTTTTGTCGCGACATGCGTGGGCTTTTCCCTCGTCCCAGTCGGTCGGGCCAGTTCTCGACTCAGATATCAAAAATCCAGGGCCTTACTCGTGAAGGACTCGGCAAACGTCGGGACGCGGCAGTGACGCAACTCAGACGTCACGAACTCAACAGATCCCGACGGCGGAATTAAAAAATTGGGATTTGCCGTACCGTGGCATCACGAGCTTGCCACCGCCGATGTTTCATGTTGACGAGACCTCCGTGAATAAGTCCCCATGTTTGCAGTTATATATATTTAAAAGGTTAAATAGTCATTCTAATGTAGAAGTTTAAAATCTACGTAACTATTTTTGCTATCCTTCTTCCAAATGAAAGCGACTTTAACCGCATAACTTTCTACGTAGATTAGGTAAGATTTCGTCGCGTAAGTATCCCTAGTCAATTTCATGAACAGTTTAATGCATTTCGGCCCAATGAACTCCCTTTTTTATATACATTTGGCCAGTTAATCAATACAATACCTCGAAAGGCAGCGGTACGATTGGTTATGACCATGCGAATTATTTAATTGGCTTACTCCATAGAGGAGAGCTGGGAAGACTACAGTGTACATGATTGAAGAAAGAAATTCTGTGATTCCGTTAATAAATAATAATATAATCATTGAATCATGCTTAGGAAACGCACAATCACATACGAAGATTTTCAGGCAGGCATTTTTTCCGATGACTGATGTAAATACGATTTCCTTTGAGATTAATGGCAGGGGTTGGCATCGAGCTCCCAGATCACGAGGCCTGAAGCTGTGTTTTGGTATTTGATACAATGAATCATTTTTTTTCAAGAAAATGAAACTGACACGGGTATCATCCCAGTAAAATTATATGACGACATAGCCATATCGTGATAGCTGCATATGAATATGTCGTAGGGTTCGTGGTTCTTGATTATTCAATGAAGTTAGCCCTTAAATTTGAAATTGGCCGTTTCTGTAACTTCTCTAGGGCCATTTTGCGGCAGTTAGAAGCATTTCACTACATTCAGTTACGAGTAAAAGGTTATTAGAATTCAGGATATGATTTTCTCAGGTTTTCGCGCTTGTCATTGATGAGTAACTCTTCTTTCAAATAAAAGCGTTTTTGAAAGTTTATATCGATGCATAATTACTAACTTATTTCAGCAATAAAATCAGTGTTTTGAGGGCAGAATAATTTTTCGCAAATATTTTATAAAAAGCAATAGAAATAGCAGTTTTGTCATAGGTTCTGAAGAGAGCTAATACAGTGAATAATAATTGAACGCTACACAGACGATAAATATGTTGCACATAAAATATTGATCAAAACTCAGTCAATCTAACTTTGTAAGTGGGTAGCTTACAAAAAAAAGTATTCATTCCTCAAAGACGTCAAAAATAAATAAAAATGGCCGGTTGCAGAAACAATACATATGCGACCAATAGAGTTATGAGATATATAAGTCAAGAAATTCGTTCTACATGTGTTGCAGAAGAATTCGATAAACTTATTGGTTTCATAAATGGTCTCATAGTTTATTTAGCTTGATGAAATGAAGTTCGATATGAGTTATATAAGTAATCAAGATGGCGGATGCGCGTTGTACCGCTTGGACACTAAATGACTTGTTAAAGGAGTTATTAGGTGACGAATGACGAGTTTATTTACTCATACTGCTTATAAATAATGTTCATAAATAATTTAGACACATAAAATAAGCATGGATAAATTAAGCGAAATGTGAGTATACCCACATCCAAACTACAAGGAGATCAGTTATAAATGGGATTGTTCCCGCAACCCTAATTTGGCAATGAGATCCACCAGGATTTAAATACTACCGATCAAATATCTAAATATTCGTGCAACCGGCCACAACTCCGTTATTTTTCCCAAACACTTACTTTGAAATTTGTGGAATTAATTTTTTTTCTTCCTCAATTAAATAGATTAGTTTTTAACGCTAATTGCATGATGTCGATCGACACTGAATCTAGGTATTAGTTTGAGAGAGTATATATATTTTCCAAAATGGTACAATCAAAGAGTTTAATTACGAGTGAAAGTGGCCGAACAGAGTAACACATACATAAAACACGAACACGCTTAGCTTTTATCCTTAGTTCCCGTCATTCAGATCGTGCTTATCACACGTTGAGCACCTCTGTTTGCTTCTGTACTTCCAAGTTTTGGTTTTCAACAAAAAGGCCGGTGTCGACATGGTGCTTAGATCATTTTTTTTTGCATGAGATATATAGTACTTAATCAGTGACCAAGAACTTGGCCGCGCATACCAATTCCAATGTTCGCATTTCCGTGCCACAATAAAAGTTTTGGGCCAAACAGACGGCCTGACAAAGTTTTATACTGGACAAGAGCCCACACTCTTTGGGCAAAGTGCTCCACAACAACGCCGCTCCTGACGCAGTGCGCGAATCGCGCTAGGAGCGGCGGCCAATGGCGTGCACGCCGCACGCCAAATGTCCCCTCCGTGTGCGGTGGGTGCGGCACCACCCCTCCCCCTAGGCAGCCCCCGTCGCAATCCGTCCTGAGGCTGCATAGGGAGGAGCCCCCGCCCCTCCGCTCCCGCCGCCCCCGGCAAACAACAACAAGACATGGACAAACCCCTCCGCCTGCCAGACAGAGGCACCTCGGAACAATGTGCTACATTTTTCATTGTGATAGACAAAGTTAACAATAGTTCTGTTCCAGTCTTCAGAGAATATATAAATATATAGTTCCTTAATTTGAATGAAGTTTGTTCTGATGTCATTTTGTAAGCAGACATTTGAAAGCCATTAAAAATTTTGAATTTCTCTGATTTTGTAGATATTATTTCACCCCGCAAATGAATGTGAGCTGAATATATAAGGTCTGTTTACGCGAGGAATCTAATTTCACGCGTATGTGCATGAAAAGATTGCGCCATCAAAGTTGCATGTGGTAAAATTGTGAGATTACAGGTAAGCTTGAAAATATGTCCATTAAATTAATCTGGACTAACCCAGAACATCAGTTCTCTTATTTATTCAGGCATCGTTTACACTTCGACACGATGTAATGCATCTTTGTAATGACATTGTAAAGGTGGCTTTAGGCATGGAAGATTATTTCTATGGAAGTGACGGGTGTAGCGATGTTTCGATATGTATCACTTCTTTTAGGGCATTGCTCTAGTTACGCAATGCTTCCTGATTTTTCTTCTAAAAACACTGAAGAATGGAAGCAAACAATGAATATGTCAACTACTGTCGCATTTCGGCAGCCAAAGCGTTTGTGAATCGCAGTCTTCGACTTCCACAGGCACACGTGGATTTTGTAAATGAGTGTAAATTACATTTTTCTATATAAATAAATAAATATATATTTATTTATTTTGAGTGTCCTGTTCATTTATTTTCGCGTGTCTTTGTTTTTTAAAGCAATATTTATTTTTTGTATTCATCACGGGCCGAATGCGTTTTCTTAGAAGATATTAGATATTTGTGAACCTAAAAAGCATATTAGAGATGAACATTATTAATCTATCATTATAAAAGCAACAGAAGTCACACTCTCCTTTAATAGTGACCTCTGTCAACAAGCAAAATAGAGGGTCGTCTATGTTCCGTAGAAGCTGGAGCTATGGTCGACAGTGTGCTGATTACTACACCTATCGACCCCTATTGGCATAGAAGCCCATTCTACTAGCAAGAGATTTGTAAGGCTACTGTTATATCAGTTACTTTCATGTGTAAAGCCGCCTTGATTAACAAGTTAGCGATAGTTGCAATGAAGCCTTCAAAGGATATGCAATATAAGAGATCGTAGTCGTTTCATTCTATATATGATGGTTTATCGATAGATCACTCAAAGAAGGAAATGGTCGAGATCACGGAGAACCTTGCTAGGAGAACAACCAACTGTGATTGACTGAGCGTTTTAATTTTAAAGGAGGCTGGAATTGAAAAAGAAATAAGAACAAAGGCGCGTATTTTAAAGCTAAAAGGAATTTTAAACGACGTATCGTTGTTTTAAGCAAGCCAGCGATTTTCACATGCGTCACCTTTGCACATATTTCGTTTTTATTTTAAGTTCCCATGACTTGAGTTTGAATTGAATATTAACAGCTTTGAAATGTCAATGGAATGGGTAGCAAATAACACAATGTAGACATGTATCAAACCGAACGAAAAACAAAAAAACGATTCTTGGTACTCTACGAGCGTGACGACGAGCGAACGATGAGGGGGAAGAGTTTCTCGACATTTATTTTCAAGCAAATACACAAAACGGTGTTGTGTTCCGCACATTACAGCGGCCCATAAATGAACGTGATAAATGTAACAAATGTGTGGGGCAGCTGCCAATAGGAGACGACCTATTTGAGTACATTCCGAAGACATAGCAGGCACATACATTCAGAGAGGCCTAATTAGTTGCTTCGTAAGGTATCATACATATTATTACAGAAAGGTCTTTTTCTGTCATTCCGTATATGATCCGTTAATACTGCACCTATAGTGATAAATGAGGTATCATTTTAAACGTTAAATCACCGGCTTCTGACGAAAAATACAATCTAAATCTCAAATTTCACTATTTACCCATTAATTTGACTTAAAAGTTTAGATTTTTCATGTCGATTACTCGCTCGAGGTATATCGACTCCACACATCATCATCATATATATTTAAATTGATAGTTTTTACGACTAAACTATTATTTTGGGCGGGTTTCCCAACAGTATCAGATTTCGTTTTTTAGGGGCAACCTACTTCTAAAGCTATGTCGAACGGTCAAACAAACTCATTGCTGATGCCTTGACATCGGGGAGTCCTATTTATCCTTCGGCCTCCCGCATGTAGCGGTTTTTCCACTCACTTTAACGTCTCTCTTTGGCACTAGGAACCTGAGGTGTGAGTAGTTTGAAACATTTCCGTATTCTTTGAACACATTAGCCAAAGAACTTCTGGGATTTCAAGGTTCATACAAATGGAATTTTCGGAGGAAATAACTGTGACGAAATTGTCCTTATTGAATGGCAAAGTGTGCATTAAAATAATTTATGATTGACAATACATGTAAAGATAGACCTGATTTGAAATGATATGTTTTACAGTCAAAAGTCAGTGCATTCATAATAAGGGCGTAGTATCAGTTAGTAGTTCAAATATTACGTAAGATCATATTGGACGCATTCTCACCCCACACCCCATTTCCCCTTATTAAAGATCTCATGCTCCCTCCCTCCCAATCTTACAAAAGTCATCATAGATTATTGAAGCCACGCGTATAGTTCAACTTTTCGAGAAAAAACTAAGCTTGCCAGGTAAAAATATGGCAATGGATGTTTTGGCCCCTAGCAGGAAGGAATAAACGCCCAAATCCCTCGAAGACGCGCCAGTTTTTTTTTTGCAATGAGGTCAACCACGACCCTGGAAAATCAGCGCTCGTTTTACTTTGCAGTGTTCTAACTGGTAATGGGAGCTTTCCATTCACTCTCGTGCGCTAATCACTTCACTAAACAATAGCATTCTAGCCTTCCATTCGTTACAGATCCTGCGTACTAGGTAGCGCACTTCAAAAAAGATCGGGAGCAGAGTTGATGTGCGCTGAAGAACAAAAGAACTCCGATAATCGCATCCACGATAGTCGTTTTAGGACGGATTTTCCGTTAAGGCGTCAAATGTGGATAGCGTGAAGTTCTTAATTACTCTGCGGTAAAATTTTTAAATGCTTATTCTGAACGTATTCGATAACTATACACAAAACATTTGTCCGTGACTGTTGAACACCCATGGAATGATACCTACCCAGTAACGTAGCAAAGGGGAGGGGGGCGAATAACCCCCCCTTCCCCCCCCCCCGCCAAGTGTTCTCCTAAGTCTGTGAATGCTCCCACTCTTAAGGTGGTTTGATCGAGATAGTTCCCTTGTCATATTGGAGACCATATTCAAATTTTATTCTTTGATTTCAGCGTCTGTAAGAAGTACGAAATAAATATTGTTATATTAATGGCGCAAATATATAGTTATATATGACCAAAATTCTCAGTAATTAAATAATTAAAGCGGCATAAGTCTCTAACTTGACTTATTTTTTCCCGCCGTAAGGCTGAAAACCCTTCAAACCGGCAGGTTTTTTGTGATTTTGTAAAAGTTACTGTGGTGAGTTATAGATTATTTTTTATAAATAGTTGAGAAAACATGCAATCCATACACCGTTAGTTTTTTGACGAAATCTAGGTGTTATAATTTCCTATTTCCTCCAACATTATCCCTCTGGAGCGCTCAGCCATAATCTATCCCATGTAAAACAGCTTACTTTTTCCGGCAAATTGCTCGAAAAGTAGTTCGGCAAGAGGTTGATATTTTGATATCATTGAAAAGATGAGAGTTTTGTCTTTAAAATGAGGCCAAATTCATTCAATTCTAGGTGAAGTGATTTTTCGCTCAAACTACCTTAAGTCCCAAATACGTATAAATAAATGAGTATATTACGCTGTTAAATGTCTTATTTTGTAAAAACCCGTTCGCATATTGCATCATCAAAATTTGAAAAGTTTAGTAAACTGGTTGATTTATGAGTCGGCGCCCCCTAAAAATGTTCTGCTCCCCCTAGAACCAAAACCTGGCTACGCCACTGTACCTACCAATAGTTTGGCAAATATTTCACCATCACATCTCGTTCCATTCAAATTAGTTCGTGCGCGTTCAAATGCAACTGATGTGATTCGACGTGTGCTGACTTGAATGAAAAGTTCTTACGATTCCCATATCCTTACGTTTCCACGAGTCTTTAACACTAGAACGTCCGAGGGGATCAATTTGATCCTTTTTCGATTTGTAATTTATTCTTTTTCGAAACCAATATAGGTAGAGTGATTTCCTCTCGTGACTTTTACACATTTTTAAGTTACTTTATGGACCAAGAAGAAGAACCACCAGACTTCGTTACTTTGTAAGATAATGTCATTTTTACCTTAAACGTCCGCAGGGATCAATTTGATCCCCAAGCGAGAAACATTGTATTACGAAGGGAGATAGCCTTTGGACTTGCCGCGATAGCATTAATTTTGTTGCAACTTATCATTCAAACCTTTCCACAGCCTTTACATGTATGCAACTCAATATCCCTCATTTCAATTACCTGTTTCGCATCCATTCCAACTGCCTTCGGTCGGACAATCTGTCATCGCCAGCGTGCGGATTTTATCGAGGTTCTAAAATGGAACTAAGTCTTCATCTGCGTCTTCAAGACATCATTAGAGAGCTAAATTATATCCACTACGGGGAATCTGATGGTGGTGAATTGTTCTCAGAGGATGAAGTGTGTATAGTAGGCAGTGATTCAGAGTCAAGTGAATCTGGGGAAGAAATGGAAGTGCCCGAGATCCCTCATTTCAATTACCTGTTTCGCATCCATTCCAACTGCCTTCGGTCGGACAATCTGTCATCGCCAGCGTGCGGATTTTATCGAGGTTCTAAAATGGAACTAAGTCTTCATCTGCGTCTTCAAGACATCATTAGAGAGCTAAATTATATCCACTACGGGGAATCTGATGGTGGTGAATTGTTCTCAGAGGATGAAGTGTGTATAGTAGGCAGTGATTCAGAGTCAAGTGAATCTGGGGAAGAAATGGAAGTGCCCGAGATCAAAGGAAGGAATTCCGAAAATAACAGGGATAGTAATGGTGAGCTATATTTCCATATTTCTTTCTTACTTACTATATTTCAAGTATTTTTGCCCATCATTCATGGTGCAATGGCAATATTCTCTAAATAGAGATTCTTATGACGAGCCTCTCAGCATACTGCGACGCAACGATATATTCCTAAACGAGCGTCGAAGTTTTGACAAAACTACCTGTAGTCGTTGCACTAAGGAAGCTCAAGGAGTTTCACAGGAAAACTTTTCCACCAGCAATAAGCAAAACGGTAGGTGTATTATATGCATTTCACTGGTATTATCTATCCTTTTGATAGTCCTTTTAGCCGTTTCATGCTTATATTTGTTCCCAGGTGAAACAAAAGAGGACCAACACACAGCCCCCGATGGCACGGTGTGGTTGAAAGCGGACACAGGCGCTTTTCTTCTTGGGCGTAAACCTCAGCATAATGTTCTGAGGGAAACAGCAGGACCATCCTCCTATGCGAAAAGGCACGTGAGTGGTGAAAGTGTTGCTAGCACCTGGCGTATGTTCATTGATAATTCCATACTCCTCCACACACGTAAGTCCACCGAAGCAGAAGCTAATCGTGTTCTTCAAGGAAATCCTTGGTCCATATCAATACCTGAACTGGAGGCATTCATCGCAATTCTTTATGCAAGGGGTGTTAGTGTATCAAGAAACATTTAACTGCAATCGCTTTGGTCCAAACCTTAGGGTCTACCATTTTGCAGTGAAACTATGTCACGAAATCGTTTTCGTGAAATTATGCGTTTTCTCAGGTTTGATGAGGTGACGACTCGCTCTTTTCGTTTGAAAACGGATAAGTTTGCCTTATTTTCCGAAGTTTGCAAAGAATTGTTGTAGCTATTATAGACCTGGGGAAAACATCACTATTGATGAGCAGTTATTTCCTAGCAAAGCCAGGTGCCCGTTCACGCAGTTTATAGCTTCAAAACCTGACAAGTACGTGCAAAATTTCTGGCTTGCCGTGGATGTGGATTCAAAATATGTGCTGAATGGCTTTCCCTACCTCGGCAAGGATGATTTACGACCAGATGGTCAGCGTCTACCGGGATATGTGGTGATGCGTCTGATGGAGCCATATCTAAATAAAGGTAGAAATGTTACCGTGGATAACTATTTTTCATCTCTAAATTTGGCGAAAATGCTAAAAGAAAGAGCAACCAGTCTAGTTGGAACGATAAATAGGGTAAGAAGAAAAATACCTATATCTGTGAAAACATCAAAAACGGCGAATCACAGTACACAGGTATGATGAACATGATGGAATGTCACTAACAATATATCAGGGCAAGAAAAATAAGAATGTAATCTTACTTAGTAGCCTACAACCCAGCGTAAGAATTCTTACAAACAAGAAGAGGACAACGGAAACAATAAAGTATTACAACCACACAAAATATGGTGTCGATATCGTTGACTAAATGGCAAGACACCTTTCGGTAAAAACATCATCAAGAAGGTGGCCCGTGCATACATTCTACAATATTCTTAACCTCGCTGCAAAAAACGCTTTCGTGATATGTAAAGCTGTCACGGGAGAAAAGCTGTCGAGGAAAGAATTTCTTCAAATATTATCAGAAGAGTTGAGATTAAACTATTTAAAAACAAAAAGTGATGGAATTGAGCCAGTACCTGAACTTTATGAAAACAATTTACAACGCAGCACCAAAAGGCATAATTGCCAAGTGCAGAAAAACTGCAAAAGAAATAAAACAAGGGAGATGTGCATCAAGTGCAGGAAAATGGTTTGTGGACAATGCACTGATAGAGTGAACTACTTTTGAGATGACTGCAAGGAGTCTTTTAATTAGTAAACAACAATTTTTAAAGTGATATTAAATGTTAACAATATATTTATCATGTAAACTTCCTTGAAATCTTTGCAATCTCTTCTAAAACTTCATTTTTTGAAAATAAATGGGAAAAAAATTCAAAAAGGATATTGTCAAAAAATGAGTTTTTGTTTTTTTACGTCCTGCCCCGTATGTGATTGACCTCAAACTAGTAAAACGAAATAAATGACCAGTAAAAACAATAATGTTTATGTTTTAATTTCATCACCTACACCTATTTGCATATGTATGCGGATAACTCGGAGGGGATCAATTTGATCCCCTCGGCCGTTGAAGGTGAAGTGGAAGTCCGGACGTTCTAGTGTTAATAAAAGCTACGATTTTTCGTTCGATGAGTATTAAAGAAGTCATTCAAATACGATTTCACGCATGGCACTAAAATCTTACGAAAGATGGCCACGTATCAACACACCCCCGAAGTAGGACAATGCAGGAAGATTCCAACACCCCCCCGCCCCCCCCCCTAAATCGCCTCACGTAACAATTGCATGGTCCCTTTACGCAATGCCTGCATTGCGGGGCTGCATAGTCAGGCAAATGACCCACACACCTTGTATAGACCAGTTATCACGAATTGCATTGAAGCCATATTTCAATTTTTTTGCAAAACGCTTTATAAAACTTCAAAATGTATGATATCACACTGCCAAAGGCAATAGAAACACAGCCACTTACAGCACAAAGGGAAATGTATAACTGAATAGTATTGAATGGGCTAATCTAAGATCTTAACTTTCGAGGTGCGTTCAAGCTCTAACGTCTCCTATTTCTTAGTAGTTTACTTACCTCGATAGTTGAAACTTCTGTTGCTTTTCAGCACAATCTCCCTGAACACGAACAGATTTTCCACAACATCAGCACCATACCTCCGTGGGTGCTGCAAACACTTCTACAGTGGTCTATTGTGCCTACTGGGCAATCACTGATGCAAGAGAGGAAGAACTGGAAAATGAGCGGCCACGGAAAGCTCCATCATTCATTGGAAAAAGGCAAAACAATTTTCTGGGAGCGAGGTCAGGTGAGTAGGAGGTCTGAGTCACTATCTCAAAGCTGTTTTCACGGGAATACCCCGTGCCTCCGAAAGTCAGGAATTATTGACATTGTCTAGAAGGAAAATCATACGGGGCTGCCTTTTCTGGTTTATATGCTTGCAACGCCGGAAAGAACTTCATCCGTAAAACATTTTCGTACGATGCAGCCATCACTATAGTGCCCTATTCGAACACAATGAGAATATCTCTTCCGTCTAATCGGCGTTCGTTCGTGTCGGTCCGGCTGGTTCGCGGCCGAGAAAACAACAAGGAAGTAGAAATGAAATAGAGGAGGCTCCTCTATTTAATTTCCTCTTCCTCTTAAAGCTCACGTAGCGTAGTAAAACTAGCCATGTAAATACCCAAAAGGAGAAATAAATTTCAGCGATACTAAAATTTGGGTAATCCCAGTTTAGGTTATGATAAAACATTTTTCAATAATCCAGAGTTCCAAAAAAAAAGCCGGAGAATGTTTTAATAAATAATTGAAATTTTTTTTCATTTTTTTGCAAATATCTCCCTTATATTTGCACTTAGCGTTATTGAACAAGTATACCTTTTATGTAGCTTGAAATATTGAGAACAAATTTTTTTAAAAAACATTTTTGTGCGAGCAAAAGTAAATGCTCTATATTAATTTATTTACAAAGGTGATCTATGCAATACTTAATGACGCATATTTTTCCCTATATATTAATGGTTTCGCTATTTTAAACATATGAATTCTATGAATTTTGGTCAGCTGAAATGGATTACAACGACTGAAAATCTCTAAAATTAACCTAAATTGTTTAATTAACGATTGTTTAAACATATTGTTATAACATTGTTAAAAACTAATATTTCAATACGCAACCAAATTTATCATAAAATAAAGATCAAAATGATAAAAATATCATTTGTTTGTTATGGTCAAAAAGTTAATAGTTTATAAGTTTTTATATTTTAAGTTCTAAAAAATATTTGAAAGCACTGAACACGGCGATGTGATGTACCTCTTTTACTATAAGTATTGCTGTTACCGAAGTTGGGTAATTTCATTTAATTTTAAGATT
Source organism: Pyrrhosoma nymphula (assembly GCA_963573305.1). Lineage (NCBI taxonomy): Eukaryota > Metazoa > Arthropoda > Insecta > Odonata > Coenagrionidae > Pyrrhosoma > Pyrrhosoma nymphula. The sequence goes on from OY754332.1 coordinate 109,876,517, forward strand.
TAAATATGACTAATCTAAATATCATTATTATAAATAAATAATAACTTTAAACAATTGTTTAAACAAAACTTTTGAACATTTTTTTGAAAAAGGTCCATATTATAGGCAAAGGTATGTTGAGGTAGGAGAAAAAACAAGTCCAAATCTACCACAACATTAATATGAAATTTGTGATTTGAATAAAATCATTTTTATTTTATGATTAACAGCTTTATAAATTCTTAAAATCATAGAAAATAGAAGATATTGGTTTTTTCAGGAAAAAAAGTTGCAAATTTTTTATATTTCTAAAAGCAAAAGATTAAAAAAAATTCAAATGAGAATCTCTCTTTCGTTAACTAAACAGTTATTTAAATAATACTATTTTTATTGTACAGTTTCTTTACCATTATCTCAATTACATATGCAATTTATGAATCAGCATACATTTTTGTACAAAAAGGTGGAGCATTATGTCTTTATGAGTAGTATAAGCTTAAAAATAAAAATAAATAATAATAATTTAAAATTATTTATTTATTTATATTATTTTTTAAGTATTAATAAAAAATTAATATAAATTATTATTATAAATTCTATACTCACGGAATTAATAATCTGTTTTTACAATTTTTGACAGTAATTATTTAAAAATAATTTTGAAAAAAATTATAAAAGTTGTTTTCTTGGATTTCAACCTCTAATTTATGATACCTGAAAGTGGCATGCAAATAAAAAATTTCTTTATAACATTTATACGCCTTGTTATTTTGGTAAATTATTGAGTTTAGCATATTTCGTATTTTTTCTTTTTAATTATTGTAAATTACGATGAGAGAAACATTAATATTCATGAGTATTACAATACTATCCGAAATTGCATGAATTGAGCTTTTAAATGATACCAAATACATATACCTTGATTTTTACATATCTATTGTAATATCTCTTCCTTGAACTACGACCTTGACGTGGTGGAAGGGCTTGTGCGTTCCAATGACCCCTAGAGCTGGACTGGCAGGAGCAAGTACATTGCTCCTGGTAGGGCCACCCATGCCAGATAGGTCGAAGGGTAGGAGCCAGACGAAAGGTAGTTCCGTGATGGTGTCACGTTAAAAATACCGTTGAGTCGCGTGGGATACCTCTCAACTATCTCCTCCCAGAACATGAAAGTCATTCAAAGAGAATTGATTCCTGGCAACTACGGGACGCCGCCCACTAGGGCGGGTGTCGTGCCCGGCAGCGTGGGAGGCAAGGCCTCCGCGGTCGTCATCACACGAAATCCTTGCACAGAATCAGAATCATCATCAGAAGATACAAGGGAAAGGAGGGAGAAGAAGAAGAAAAAGAGGAAGAGGAGGAGGAAAACATTGGTAAAAATAGGAACTTGGAACGTAAGGACCATGATGAGGGCCGGGAAGCTTGAAAATATTAAGCAGGAAATGGAAAAAGGAAAAATAGATGCTTTGGGATTGTGCGAGGTTAGATGGAAGGATAGCGGGGACTATTGGAGTGATAACTACAGGGTGATCTATAGTGGGGGAGATGAAAGTCAACGGGGGGTAGGCATGGTACTGAACACAAAGTTGGGACTGAGGGTGGTAAACATTGAACAGGTGAACGACAGGATACTAGTGGTAGAAATAAAAGCACGCCCGCCGAATTTCGTACTGGTCCAGGTATACATGCCTACGAGCAACCATAGGGAGGAAGAGGTGGAAGAGGTGTACGAGCAAGTAGAAGAAATAATTAGAGAAGTGCCGGGGAAGAAAAACCTGATAGTGATGGGTGACTGGAATGCAGTGGTGGGTGAAGGGAGGGACGGATTAGAAGTGGGAGGGTTTGGGCTAGGAAGAAGAAATGATCGCGGGGAAAAGGCAGTTGAATTTTGTAGAAGAAATAAATTAGTAGTGACAAACACTTGGTTTAAACATCACCCCAGGCGTAGGTACACATGGAAAATGCCGGGTGGCACTGGGAGATACCAAATTGATTATATAATGGTGAGGAAGAGATTTAGGAACAGTGTAAAAAACTCTCGTAGCTATCCAGGGGCGGATGCGGACTCGGATCATAACTTGGTGATGATGAAGTGTGAAGTTAGATTCAAAAGGCTTTGTAAAGGTAGGAAGATAAAGAGGTGGAACCTTGAAGCATTGAAAGGGTTGAAAAAGAGGGAATACCAAGAGCTAGTAGAAAAGAACATAGGTGAAGAGAAGCGGAGGGGAACCATAGACAAGAGATGGGAGGTTATAAAAACAGGCATCGCAAGAGCGGCAGAGAAAACAATAGGAACGGTGGAAAAGAAGAGGGTTAAGAAGCAGTGGGTTACAGAAGAAATGATAAAGAAAATGGAGGAGAGAAGGATATGGAAAAACGTGAACACCGACGTAGGGAAGAGGAAGTACAAGGAATTGAATAATAAACTCAGGCGAGTGACCAATCGGGCAAAAGAAAACTGGTGGAAGGGACAATGTGAGCAAATGGAAAAGATGCAGGAGGAGGGGGAAGTGGGCGCTTTGTACGCCAAGGTGAAAATGTTATCGGGTGGTAAGAGAGGTCAAGCGATACCAAAGGTTAAGGACAAAACAGGAAAGATATTAATCGAACAGGAAGATATCCAAGAAAGGTGGAGAGAATACGTAGAGGAGCTATATGACAGCGAGAATAAACCCCTTAGCCTAGATCTAGAGGACGAAGGAACAATAGATAAAGATAACCTCGGACCAGAGTTACTTGAGAGTGAAATAGAGAGGGCACTAAGAGAGATGAAGGGTAGAAAAGCCGTGGGAACCGATAACCTACCTTCGGAGCTACTGAAGAATCTAGGTAGTAGGGGGAGAAAATCGTTTTTCGAACTTATTCGCAGGATCTACGAGGAAGGAGTATGGCCAGAGGATTTCGTGAAAACAGTATTAATACCTATCCCGAAGAAGAAGAAAGCGTCAGAATGCGAGGAGTATGGAACAATCAGTTTAATTTCGCACGCAGCAAAAGTGTTGCTTAGAATACTAAATAGAAGGTTGGAGAGCAGAGCAAAGTGCTATTTAGGCGATGACCAATTTGGGTTTAGGAAGGGGAGGGGAACCAGAGATGCGATTGCGGTAATGAGGACACTTATAGATAGAAACATAGAGCATAATCAGGATGTTTTCGCTTGTTTTGTAGATTTCGAAAAGGCGTTTGACAGAGTAAACTGGGAGAAATTAATGCAGATACTGGGGAAAATAGGAATAGATTGGCGTGATAGGAGACTCATCCGAAACTTATATATTGGGCAGAGGGCTCAGGTAAGGGTAGCGGACGGTGAATCAGGGTGGGCAGTTATAGGTCGCGGGGTGCTGCAAGGGTGCCCGTTGTCGCCTTTACTTTTTAACATCTATGCTGAGGAAATGGTAAGAGAGGCATGGGATGAGCTAGACGTGGGAATGAAAGTAGGAGGCCAGTGGATAAAGTCGGTTAGATTCGCAGACGACCAGGCGTTGGTGAGTCGGTCATCGAAAGGACTGCAAACTTTAGTAGATGCACTGGAAAAGCAGTGTGAGAAATACGGAATGAAGATAAATAATAGGAAAACAAAAGTAATGAGATTCTGTAGGACAAAGAAAGCGAAGCTGGTGATAAGAGTAGGAAGTCACAAACTGGAGCAAGTTGAACAATTTAATTACTTGGGTAGTACGCTAGAAGAAAGAGGACATAGTAGCAAAGACATTAGGAGGAGAATAGCGCTAGCGAAGGAAGCGTTCAATAATAGAAGGGAGCTGATGACGGGGACCTTAAGTAAGGATGTAAAAAAGAGGCTAGTAAAGAGCTTGATATGGAGTGTGGCGTTGTATGGGGCGGAAACGTGGACCTTGAGAAAGGAAGACGAAAATAGGCTGAAGGCTTTTGAGATGTGGGTGTGGAGGAGGATGGAGAAGGTGCGTTGGACGGAAAGGAAGACAAATGAGGAAGTGCTTGACATGGTGGGCGAGGAGAGGAAACTTATAGATGAGATTAGGGGAAGGCAGGGTAGGTGGCTGGAAGGGGTAATGAGGGACGATGGTTTGATGGAAGGATGTTGGGTAAGCGGGGAAGGGGAAGGAAGAGAATCGGTTTTATGGACGGGATGAAGAACGGTAGGACTTATGCTGAGATGAAGAAAGAAATACAAGAGGTAGAAAGGGCACAGCACGTGTAAAAGTTCGTTGGATATTCTCTGACTTTCATCACAACCTACCTCTAACCGGTAGATTACTGTAATGAATGAATTGTAATATTCCCTTCTCTTGGGCTACAACCTTGTCGTGGTTGAAGGGCTTGCGTGCTCCGATGACACCTAGAGCTGCACTGGCGGGAGCATTGCTCCTGGTAGGGTCACCCATGCCAGATTGGTCGAAGGTTAGGAGACAGACGAATGGTAGTCCGCGCAGCGTCTGTACCTCAGTGAGGCGGCTGCAAAAGGCGTCTGACCCCAGTGGGGCGGCCTCTGAAGTGATGGTGTCACGTAAAAAACACTATTCAGTAAGGCCTCGGAATACTATCTCAATTAAAACAAAAGCCTTGAAATTATGGACAGTTCTCAATTGATAATGAATCCTGGCAACTACGGGACTCGGCCAAGAGGGCCGTGTTGTGCCCGGCAGCGGTGGGAGCAAGGCCCCTGCGGTCGTCATCACACGAAATCCTTGCTCAGAAGTAGCAGCAGCAGTGGAAAAGAAGATAAAGAAGAGGAACGAAACTATCAGAATAGGCACGTGGAATGTTAGGACTATGCTGAGGGCGGGGAAGCTAGAGAATATAAAGCAAGAAATGGAGAGGGTGGGTGTAGACATCATGGGTCTGGGTGAAGTAAGATGGAAGGATGACGGGGATTACTGGAGCGGCGACTATAGAGTAATTTATAGTGGAGGGAATGAAAGTCATCGCGGGGTTGCATTCGTAATGAATAGGAAACTCGGTAGAAAAGTAGTGTAAGCAGAACAGGTGAGTGATAGGATAATAGTCGTGGAACTAAAAGCAAAACCAACGAATTTAGTTATAATCCAGGTTTATATGCCTACCTCTAATCATAAAGAGGAGGAGGTAGATGGGGTGTACGATCAGCTAGAGGAAATAATTGGTAGGATACCAGGAAGTAAGCACCTGGTAGTAATGGGGGATTGGAACGCGGTGGTGGGTGAAGGAAGAGATGGGCAGGAGGTGGGCGATTACGGGCTAGGAAGGAGAAACGACCGGGGCGAGAAAGCTGTGGAGTTTTGTCGCAGAAATAACCTAGTAATTACAAATACATGGTTCAGACATCTTCCTCGACGTAGGTACACTTGGAAGAAGCCGGGAGACACAGATAGGTTCCAGATAGATTATATAATGGTACGTCACAGATACAGGAATAGTGTTAAAAACTCGCATACTTATCCAGGAGCTGATGCAGACACAAACCACAACTTATTAGTCATGAAATGTCGGGTAAAACTGAAAAAGATAAGAATGGGAAGGAGGGTACGAAAGTGGAATACGGAGGCATTAACTGGGGCAATGAAAAAGAAGTATCGAGAGAAGGTGGATGAGATAATGGGTGAGGATCATGGAGTTAGATCAGTGGAAGATGAATGGGGAAGTTTGAAAAATGGAATTGTAGAAGCGGCGAAAGCAACGGTAGGCGTAGTGAGTGCAACTAAAATTAGAAAACCGGGGATCACGAAGAGATGATCAGGGAGATGGAGGAGAGAAGGAAATGGAAGAGCGTAAACTCAGAGCTAGGTAAGAGAAAATACCGAGAATTTAATAACAGGCTTAAAAGAGAAACAGAGAAAGCAAGAGAGGCGTGGTGGAGAGAACAGATGGACGCGTTAGATAAATACCAAAAAGACGGAAGAGCAGATGCATTATATCGGAAAGTAAAGGAACTGACGGGTGGTAATAAGGGAAGGGGAATTACAACGATAACAGACAAGACGGGAAAGGTGATCGTAGAACCGAGAGAGATCCAGGAGAGGTGGAAGGAGTATGTTGAAGAGCTGTATGGTAAAGAAATAAGGCCCAATATGTTAGATATAGAAAGGGAAGACGATATAGACAGAGATGGCATCGGACCAAGTATCCTTGACAGCGAAATCGAAAGAGCTCTACGAGACATGAAAAGGAATAAGGCGGTGGGAATAGATGACATACCTGCAGAGTTTTTAAAGAGCTTTGGGAAGAACGGAAGAGGAAAACTTTTTGCGCTTATTCGTAGGATTTATGAGGATGGAGTGTGGCCGGAAGACTTCGCGAAGGCTGTACTAATTCCTATACCGAGGAAGAGTAAGGCAAAAACTTGCGAAGACTATAGGACAATAAGCTTAATATCCCACGCGGCCAAAGTAGTTCTGAGGATTATAAACAGAAGGCTAGAGAAGAAGGCAAATGAATACCTGGGTGACAACCAGTTCGGGTTTAGGAGAGGGACGGGAACGCGAGACGCTATAGCGGTGATGAGGAAGCTAGTAGAAAGAAACCTAGAGTATGGGCAGGATGTTTTTGCATGCTTCGTAGATTTCGAGAAGGCGTTTGATCGGGTGGAATGGACGAAATTAATGGGAGTGTTGAAGAAATTAGGGGTCGATTGGAGGGACAGGCGTCTGATTCGGAATTTGTATATGAACCAGACGGCGCAGGTTAGGGTAGCCAATGGAGAATCGGGATGGGCCACGATAGGACGGGGAGTGCGGCAAGGGTGCCCACTATCGCCGTTGCTTTTTAACGTGTATTCAGAAGAAATGGTAAGGGAGGCATGGGGGGAGGAGGAGGTAGGAATAAAGGTAGGAGGGGAGCTGATAAAATCAGTGAGATTTGCAGATGATCAAGCATTAGTTAGTCAGTCGGCCAAGGGTTTACAGTCAATAGTGAATGCATTAGAGGTGCAGTGCGAAAAGTATGGGATGAAGATCAATCACAAGAAAACGAAAGTAATGAGATCTTCTAGAAGTAAGAAGGCGGGGCTGAATATAAGGGTGGGAGGGCAGAAGATAGAGCAGGTCGAGCAGTTTACGTATCTGGGTAGTATTTTGGAGGAGAATGGGTTTGGTGGTAAGGACAACAGATGCAGAATTGCGCTCGCTAAAGAAGCATTTTCGAAGAGAAGGAAATTGATGAGGGGGGGTCTGAGAAGAGACGTAAAGAAGAGCCTGGTGAAAACTTAAATATGGAGCGTGGCGCTATATGGGTCGGAAACTTGGTCATTGCGAAGGGAGGATGTGCGTAGACTTGAGGCGTTTGAGATGTGGGTTTGGAGAAGGATGGAGAAGGTTAGCTGGATGGCGAGAAAGACGAACGAGGTATTGGATATGGTCGGAGAGGAGAGGAAGTTTGTGGAAGAGGTTCGGAGTAGGCAGAAGAGATAGATGGAGGAGGTTTTGAGAGGAGAGGACATGTTGAAAATAGTGATAGAGGGGAGAACACTGGGGAAGCGTGGAAGAGGAAGGAGGAGGATAGGAATTCTGGACGAAATAAGAGGAGGTAGAAGATAGGAAGAATTGGAGAGGGATCTAATAACGGGCCATCCTTAGGAGGGAAAGCGAGACAATTTCTATTAGATTGGGATACAGAATGGGGACTGTCCAAGAACCTACCAATCAGCTGGTAGAATACTTGAATGAAAAATGAATTGTAATATTACTTATTGAAATTAACGTTCATTTCAGTACCTTCGATTTTCCAAAAAGGTACATTTTGAAATTTCAAAATCTTGAAAACTAAATTTTTTTAATTTTTCATACTCGATATACTGATCGTGATCAAGTAAAGTATCCAAATGAAGTATTTATGTAGTGAAGTTTATTCAAAAAATTATTAGTTAGTTAAAAAGCACATTATTTAAAAAAAAACAGCCTTAAAATATTTAAAGAATTGTACAATTTGCAAATTAAGAAAATGTAAATAAGTTTTATATTAATCTTATGCGGAAATACTTACTTTTTCAATAAGCATTTTCTTTGCTTTAAATATTTCAATTTAAACAATAGTTATCGATATTTATTAAACGGCGCGCGACTTCCTGTAGAGTAGCCATACCCCCATCACTGTAAAATATTGCTTTATAAACTATTTATCACAGCGTGCTTATTTTTACACGAACAAAAATATCTTTCAAATAAAATTTGTTTTAAATATTCCAAGCTACAAAAAAGGTAAACTTGTTAAATAACGCTACGTGCAAAAATAAGGGAGATATTTGCAAAGAACTGAAAAAAATATTTTCAATTGTTTATAAAATCTTTTTCCGGATTTTTTGGAACTGTGGTTTGTTGGAAAATGTTTTATCATTACCTAAAATAGGATTTCCCAAATTTTGGTATCGCTGGAATCTATTTCTCTTTTTGTGTATTTACATAGCTAGTTTTACTACGTTAACGAGAGAAGGTGAGTCAAGAATAGGGGGCATGGGAAAGATTTAGTGTCGAGTAGGCGTAGCCCACCAGTCACAAAACACTGAATTACCTTTTAATATTTTTACTTAGATTTGAGAAACTGAAACGCGACCACCGGAAGCGGAAGCAGAGTAAGGCCTTAACAGTGCCGAATGTAATGGCGGAATTGGCTTCGAGATACCTACAAAAGGAATATCGTCTCTATTGTCTTCTAACCTCCTTGGAAAACACGGTAGTTTGAGCGATAAATCAGTTCACCAAGAATTTGACGTCATTTCAAAGAAAAAACTCGCATCTTTCCAATGATATCAAAATATAAACCCTTAGACAAACTACTTTTGGAGCAATTTCCCTAAAAATATAAGCTGTTTTTCATGGGAGAGATTACGGCTGTACGCTCCAGAGGGAAAATATTGAAAAAATTAGGAACTTCTAACCCATAGATTTCGTCAAAAACTAACGGTGTGTAGCTTATATATTTTCTCAACTATTTAAAAAATAATCAATTACTCACTGCAGTCCTTTTTACAGTATCGCAAAAAAAACTTTAATTTTGAGGTCTTTTTAGCCGTACGGCGTCAAATAAATGAGTCAAGTTAGAGACTTATGTGGATATATTTATTTAATTACTGAGAATTTTTGTCAGATATAACTATACTCTTGCGCCATTAATATTAAAATGTTTAATTCATACTTTTCACAGACGTTTACATTAAAAAATAAAATTCGAATATGGTCTCCATTATGACTAGGGAACTTTCTCTCTCAAACTGCCTTAATACTTTAGCAGCAGCTACAACAACCCTGTACACTGTATGTACTGCCATCTCTTCCACACAGAGACGTAGAATGTCCATTTATTTTAAAGTAAGATGAATTCTTCTATCTGCACCCGATCCTCAGAGAAAATTTAGATTTTAGAACTTGAACGCGTCTCATAGACTGGCGAGATATCACTTCTCATTTAATTAAATAGGGTCTCATCATAAAAAAAGATCACATATTTCTCATGATACGAAAATGCTAGCCACTTATTACACTATTTTCGGGATATTTGCAAAAATATTGAAGCCGTTTTCCATGGAAAGTGGTACGGCTGTGCGCTCCAGACAGATTATTAAAGAAAACGAGGATGTTTGGACGCACAAATAGCGTCAGAGCGTAACGGTGTGTAGTTGACATAGTTTGTTAATATTTTTTTTTAAGTATGTTAATCACCGTAATACTTTTTATAAAATCGCTTTTTCAAACTGGGTTTTGAGAGAGTTTCAGTGTATGTTTTGAAGCAAATAAGTCAAGTTAAAGCCTAATATATGAATACTAAGTTCAATAACTAAGAATTCCAGTCATATGGAATTAAATTTTTGTTTCATTAAAAATAACTATATTTGTTTCATGATTCTTAAAAGTGCTTAAATTTTAGCATCAAATTCGAAAACGATCTTTATTATTGTGGTTTGTATAAAATAAGGTTTGCTGTTATTCGTGACATGCCTGTTTGTACTGTCAGATGCCTGTACGTTATATGCTTTTGACCAAGCAAGAAGTGTCGCAGTATGTTCGATGTATCACGTAATTTTCTTATAACACATTACTCTGTATTGCACTATATGCTTTCAATTTATTTAAACCATAAAGAACCTACAGGTTATGGGCCCAGATATCCCCTGAATTCTCAGATATCCCTACTAAAGAAAAATCTCACTCAAACAACCTTAATCCCCAGGGAGACGCTACAGCAATACCCGAGGGTGGATTTATACCCAGAGAGCAATTGACATCATGAGCACTCAAATTCCGGAGATGGCAAAACTGATTTCCGCTCGCTAAATCGTAAAATGAATCCCGCTTAACGAGTAAGACAAGCGAGGGACTTGATTTAAAAAAATACTGCGTTCAAAAAACAAAACGTGCGTGACGAAAGGATTTCGAACAAACGCTAATCTTCCCACACCGGCACTACTGCTCTTCGCTGCTTCTTGATGAAGATAATATTAAAAAACTGCAAGTCATCATGAGTCCTGTATACCTCTTCATTATTGACATAAAAATGGGATCGGGTCGCTAGTTCTTATGTCCGCTAAATTGGATAGAATATAAACGTCACCTACATCATCTCACTTCTCTTACTCCTCAAATATTATCCTCTGGTCACCCACCCTATGTGTTCGAAAGATTCACCTGAAAAAGAAATATGTACTCAATATCCACCAGTGACCATATTTTTGGCATCCACATCCCCAAACACGGAGCTCACTTCAAGAAATCTTTCACGGTGACAGCTGCCAGACAATGGAATTCACTACCGTTAGATGTAAGAAGCTGTTTAAGTCCAAAGTGCACAAGTCATTCCTAAATAATTCCGGGCAGTTCTTTGTACAACTGATTATACCTACTGTATTGTTAAACTTTGTGAAGTGAAAAATATGGTTCTGTCCTGTTTTGTGTAAAGCAATCTAGTTCTGGAAAATTATGTTTATACTAAGAACTTGAAATTGATGGTTATCTATTTCAGTTGAAGTACCATGTGTGATACATGAATATTTATGAACTGAAACGACCGAACTCGTAGGCCAGTGTGTAGAAATATGTAAGAGAATATTTGTCAATGCGTACATATGGTATGCTCAATTTTTCTAACAAAGCCTGGACTTTTCCGCATTACGTTCAATGAGGGTGGTTATTTTTTATTTTCTTCATAGTGTTTATTCTTTCCCAATTCCCTTTTGTTTATGTAACTATGCAATAGTTGTTTGTACATGTACTGTGTAAGAAATTTTATCGTGGGCTGGGAAGGCCGACGACAATAAAAGATTTCGATTCCTTCCCTCACGAAGTCAGACGAGCATAAAAAGGTAAAGGTTTGTGAAATTTTGGCGCCGGTCGACTTTCCTGGCATAAATCGCGAGCCATGACCATCATTAGATAATATCTAGCTGCCGATCTCCGGAGGTGAGAGCAGTCAGAAGAATCAAAAGGTGTGTCCTCTCTCAATCAGCCCAGAATGATATGTTATGGAGAATGATATGTGGAGGAGGCGACCGACATTAAGGGCAGTTAGGCAGGTTGACTAGGAAAGCGTTATTCGAAGACTGGAGGAAGGGTGGAGAGGCATCCGACGTCGGTTATAGGCTGACATTAATGAGAGTCGCCAAGTGGACCATGGTTTACGTCCCATTTGACGGAAGGAGTACTTTACTTGAAATGTTCACCACATGGCATCCAAGTAGGTATTGGGATTCTACTGAGAAAACTCTGGGACCGCTGGGGTTCTCCCCCGGACCCACGGAATTAGAAGCCACAATTGTGGCCACCACACAAACCCAATCCTCACCCAGAATGAGCGGAATTCGAAGAATCACAGAATTTTGCTCAATTATTGATACCATGACCTTATGGACCATGATGCAAATCGGACAACTGGGGAGCAGTGGGTGGGGATGTGTTATTTTATTTACTTGAGAAATTAACGTCACTCAAAAATTCTCGTACATGGGAGTGGGATGAGATTTTCTACCAGGACTTCATACAAAATTTTCGTTATCGTTAAGTTGCATGGTTTTCACGACTGTAAGTCTATGTAACCAATTTATTTCGAGTACACATACTGCAAGCGAGATCGTGTTCAGATGGACCGGTTTCAATGCATTTTAATTCACCTCAACCAATGATTTCCAAGTCACACTTAAAAAAGGTAAAATTCTAATAGATAATCTGCCTTTTAAATTTTTAAAACATATTTTACACAATTTTACAAGGTCTAATCTCGAGATTGCTGCATTATTCCGGGAGTCCCGGTTTTATGAAAAACTCCTGTATGTTTGCATGGGCCACCAGCCATAAAGGAGACCGCCATCCGAGATTGGACTGGGATAGGAGGCATTGATGGAGAACCGTAGGTTCAAATCGTACAGCAATTTTAACGGGGTTATGGTCCTTGCTCGTTGACGACGTGCTTTTCTTAAAAGTGATAAAAAATGATAACTTTTCCGTAAGAGTAAGCAACATTTATTGTGACGCGATAAGTGAAATTGTAAAAAAATAATTAAACTTATTATAGGTCAGTTTATGGCGTTACTCGGTGGAAATCCTTCATTATTAATGAAAAAACAAGCACTTGGTTATGATTCCACACTTTATTAGAAACGACACGACCAGCATTTCATGCCATCATCAGGTATATCAAACCTGATGATGGCATGAAATGCTGAAACCAAGGTCGTTTTGTTTCTAATAAAGTGTGTAATCAGAACCAAGTGCTTGTAATTTCATTAATAACCTTAGCACTTTCGTAGATAATACCGAGGAGTTTTGAGACCTGAAAGTTAAGTTGAAGGTTTTCTTTCCATCAATATCAGATTAGCCCTTAAGCAATGAATTTATGATTGATAAAGTAGTCGCTTGCAAATAAATCCTACAATAAGTGCGCCAATAACTGTCCACTGTCTGCTTGGAAAAGATATTGTCTGCGTATTTTTTATTGTTTTAACAGTAGCTCACCACTTACCAAAATGTCCCACCTTTTCAAATAAATCTTTCTTCTTTCTTTCCATTTTAAATTTCAGACAGAAGTTATTTTGCGTATGTAAATTGAAAACATTTTCAACCAAATCGTAAGAGTTCCATTGAGAAAAATTAAAATTATATCCAAAAGTTTCTCATAAATTTAATTTAACAGAAACTTTGAGTCATAAGAAATCTCTGCGCTAAACGAAATTCTTTCATATTTAAACAAAAATTCAGAAAAATTGAAGTCATAATGACACCCTTTCATTGTATATATTGGGTCACGATGCTTCTTTGTCTTTCACGCGCATGAGAAATGCCACAATGGAATCTTTCAAACAGCATGTTAATGGGTGGCCTGAATTCATGTGCTTTTTCAGGGCTATTTTGTAAGATTTTGCCGTAGTTTTTAGGCATCGATCATTTTAGAACAGCGCTTCTCACCTTCGAACTTCTGCTTCGAACACCTGCGTGCCAGAGCTCCCTATGATAAACGAATTCCATCTCTAACCCATCAGTGTGCACCACTTACCTCATTCCCATCAATACTTTCACCATTTATCGTGTCTTCTGGGAGCCAGAGGAATGATAGATCCAGATTCATAGACTTGATATGAAGACGCATGGGATAATATAAATCTCATAACTCCAACATAAGCAAATACCCTGAAAGCAGGAATCTTTGACGGACTTATATACCAACGGACATAGCAACGTCAATAATATCGCGATATATTGGCACGATTGTTCTCAGGAAGCAATGATTGCTAGTCTAAGGAAGCGAAATTGCGGTATACAAAAGAGCACTCCTTCCTACTTTATTGTCAAGTAGACAAACTTGGGTATTCCAGGATTATCATAAGAGTAGTAGGCTAAATTCAGTGGTAATGGGATATATAAATGCTAATAAAAGTCTCATTCCTTCCTTTCAGAAAATCTATTCCGGAGAAGAAGGAATGTTTGCCTAAGGAAGCAAAAATGCCCGTATACAAAAGTTTATTTCTTTCCCAGTTTACTGTATGGCAAGGACACTTGGGTGTGCCACGATAAGGATAAGAGTAGGCTAAATGTAGTGGGTATGGGGTATCTGAGAAGCGATCGCTGTAAATGCAGGGGGGGATAGGGTACGAGCTGAGAGGGTGTTGAAAGAATGTGTAATGGATGCTCCGGTAATGAACATGCGTGAAAAGAGTGGACTTCGTTAGTTTGGCCATGTCGAGAGAATGGATGAGAGTGGAAGAACTAAACAGATATGTGATAGATGAATGAATAGAGTGAGAAGAAGGGATAGACCGAGAAACTTATGCGTGAATTCGAGGAAGACATTCTTTAATATAAGGAATATAGGAGTCAAATCCTACATTAGGAGTCAAAGAACAAGAGGGCATGTATGAAGCAATGAATAGGTGTAGCTGAAGCACAATAGGTATGAAAGGACAGGGCAGTATGGAGGAAACCATTAAAGCAAAGAAAGCTTTATAGGTCTATCGCCGTGCATTAAACTTTTTTTGACCCGGCCTATCCCGAAAGGGAACGGCGTGGTGAGCATGTATGCATGCATTTACGATTGTTCTCAATGCTGAGACAGGTTTTTGGTCATCCGTCTATGCACAGTACTGCCTATAATATCCCCAACAACTGAGAGTGATCTCTAAAGTTTTCTTCACAAACATATCTACTTCTGCGATTAAAAATCACTATTAACCTTTCAAGAACTGGCTTACATTTAAATGTACACTTGAATGAGGGGTACCATCAGCCGTTCGTACAAAAAAATGCACCCTGTATTTAAACCCAGACAGTTTCTATTGAATACCCAAAATGAAATCCAGCCGGCAGAGTCTGCAGCAGGCATTTTCATCCGTGCGTTAAAGGTTAAACTCCTTGTATTGTTTGCCTCCCATCATACTGCCCGACATTTCTATCCTTCTTCTCCCTCTCCTATGCTTATCCAACATTCACCCCCTCGACTACCCTCTTCAGCAGGCCGTCATCCCTCAATTCGTTCCGCAGCCACCCACATCTGCTGCCCCTTCTATCTCTCCAGTAAGCCTCCTTTCTTCCCCAACTATATCTAACGTTTCCTCATTTGTCGTCCCCTACACCCAGCTGAAACCCGTATCATGCACATCCAATGTTTTCCGGAACAAAACGAACACTTAGCTCAGCACTACAGGCGTATATACGAACTTTTATAGGGTCATTGCTTGTATTTTAAAGATTTTAAGCATATTATTTCACTGGAGTGGCTAAAAATATGTCCAAGCAAAACAAAATTTGCAAATTCACACTTGGAAAAAGCTATATTTTCCATTTGAATTTGGATTCGCGTAACTGATGGCAGATCCCTGACGTGGAAATCCACGATAAAAGTACCCGCAGTGATAATTTGGTAGGAGCTATTTTTTGCATTGAAAATGTTTCGCTAGTCGACCCACCCATGTTCACTGCAGCATTGCAGTGTTGTTCATCAGCCACACCAGCGGGAAAGTATGGAAAAGAGGTAGCAACCAATAGGTTTCTTCTTTCTTTTCATATTAATATAAATAAGTACTCTAAACCGTTATCCTAATTAGAATTAAATTAATTGAATTTGTTAATTTTTGATAAAATTAATATGAAAAGAGTAATATCACAACAGTGTGACAGTAATGATACTAATAGGAACGACATATTACACTAGATCGATTCCAACTGGCTCATCTTCCTCTAAGATCCACTACGTTGATCACATTGAAGGGCAATTTCATCCATTGGTGCCCCATCACTTATACCACAATAACCAGTTTAATCAGCATACTGCAACGATAAATTGACCACCATAGCCATTTTCATCATAAAATAGCAATATTTTTGGAATTAAAATACAGTAGAACCTCAAAAACTCAGCATTCATAAATAGGAATTTTAAAAAAAATCCGGCACTTTTTTCCTATGATACCGTAACGAACATTGAATATTCTGCTTGAGCAGGGTTCGGCTTCATTTAGGTGACGCTAATTGGACTAAGCTAGTTACGGCGTTTTGGCTGACCAAAACACTTATCCACATTCCACGATTACGAAAGGAGACCACTACCTTGATGGGAATTCAGCAGTCGGAGATTGGAAAACTTCGTGAGCCATAGGAAAATGGCAGACCCAGGAGTACGCATGGGTAACTAAGCATTGCATACCTGAACTTTTAAAGTAGGATAATGTTTTGACACTTTTCTACCTTCTCTTTTCGATCTATATGAACTCTGCGCTGGAAATGAGTACAGTTGAACCCCTCCACCCACGATTCACTTGGCTTAGAAATAATAGTCGTCCATCCCAGAGATAATGGACCTCGAGCTCCATCACGGGCCATTCTGAGAGTAAAACCGGTGACAGCCTGTCACCTTGCCCTTAGCACATGACTCCATTATAATAAGTATACATTAAATAAGTAGTTGACGTAAATATCTATTCCAAGAAAAAAATATTACTTCTCAATTGTTTAATTAAATTTAAATAAAATTGGAATAAAGGAGTAATAATTAAATATTATAATATAAATACTTACATGCAATAATTATAGATTAAATAAAAGAAGTTAATATCTATTCTAATATAAAAAACAATTATAGTTTAATTATTTGGTTAAATGAAAATGCAATGTGAATAAAGAAATTTGTCTCGTCTCACTCCCTCCTCAGTAACTGTCTTAGCACGCAAAATGTGCTCCTGTGTGCCTTTAGTTTTATGTCCGCACTCGCTGCCGCTCTATTCAAATGTCGCCATGATTATGTACGAAAAATTCGAGGCGCTTAGTTAAAGAAAACATTTTAAAGGGAAAAAAACGTTTTTACAATAAAAACGATTTTTTTGAACGTTTTAAATTTTAAATTAATTAATATATTATATTATGTATATACATATTGTATATATCATTTATAATATATATTATATTTTAATATTTAATATATATTATTACATAGTTATCCAGTTCTGAGCTATTTTTAAAGTTTCAAGTCTCTAGCTCATCGGGAAGTTAGTTTAAAATCGATTGTAAAATTTGTACCGAACAGACACAGACAAGAACTCAACCTAATAAAAACGTTTTAACTACGGTTTATCAAGCGAGTTGCAGTAAGGTTCTCCGATGAAAAAGTGAAAGAGAGATGCTACTTCACTCTGGTTAGGCCACATCTCAAATACGCCGCGAGCACTTGGGATCTTTCACAGTAAGATTTAATCCGCGAAGTAAATAAAATATAAAGGAATGCAACACGCTTCGTTAAAAACTGCTGCGATCGAACAGAAAGTGTTACACAGCTGATGGGAGGACTATAGTCCTAACCTATAGGTTTGGAGCCCTTATAGACTCGGAGGCTACACGCCACGCTTAGATTACTTGAAAAACTCAGATTAGGCGAGTTTCAATACGACACGTAGGATATTATTTTAACCCCGCGAAATATCTCTAGATCTGATAGATGCGACAAAATAAGAGAGATACACTGTGGAAGTGAAAGGTGCAAGGGTTCCTTCTTTCCACACAGTAGTTATAACGAAAACAGCGCGACACTAACAAAAGAGCAAAATCACCCAGACGTTAAGGCACCCACATAAATGGAAATAACAAAATATTGCTAACACTCATTTCACCTCTGTCCTCTCCCCTTCTATCTACAGGTATCAGATCACATCACCCAACACATAAATAAACTATCTTGGTTAATACTTAGTTACAGACCCTCACTTCACACCCTCTCTCTTCTTTATCAAATTCTGAACACTAAAACGCCTCAATACCTCTTTGAAGAATTCAGGAAGAATGTCCATGAAACTAATACACGAGGGAATCATAAGCTGGTAACTCCTCTCCACCGAACGACCATTTTCAACAAATCTTTCACTGACACTGCAAGTCACGAATGGAACAAACTCCCATTATCCTTAAGAGAGTCTCCATCCTTTAAAAGAGCGCTGCATAAAACACTTCTCAAAGTTCAACAGATGGACACATGAGCATCACACGTCACGAACACTAACTCAATGTACTTATTAGATTCTAACACGGATGGTAAGCTAAATGGCGCACATCTAACAAATTATAGTCGCATCATGTTTGCTTGTGTAATATATCGATCTATTTTATTATCATCATTGTTTAAATTTTTTTATTAATTTTATATTTTGTCTACTATTTTTCCTATGCACTATTATATATAATTTTTTTTTAACACTAGCTCCACTATCAGTAGGATTTCGCATATTTTTCACACCCCCCCTTCTTGTGCGGGTGATTTCCAGCAGTGGTTTTTTTGTAAAGGATGTAAGTATAATAATCCTCACGTTTTTCCCACGATTGTAAACACTTTCACACACCATAATTCCTTTGACATTTAATGTTTATACATCGTGTATATATATTTCTTTCTGTTTATTCCTTGAATTGTATCCTTTTTTAATCTCAGATTTCAACTGTATGTACAATGATTTAACATGACAATCATATGCTTTATGTAATTATATTGACAAGGGGTTATATAACAGAAAGGACAGTTTTGTCTCAATCTCGCCCAATAAAGACCTTTTATTACTATTATTATTCATTTTCCCTATTCCCTCCCCTTTAATGGTTCAGAAGAGTAGTTCTAGATGGCGTTAGCTCAGATGTAGTGAAAGTTACATCAGGTGTACCTCAGGGAAGTGCCATTGGTCCCTTATTGTTCCTTTTATGCATTAATGACATCACTACCGTTGTTACTAGCAAATTTCACCTCTTCGCAGATGACGCAGTGTTGTACAGGGATCTAGACAATGAATCCGACAAGATTGCGTTACAAAAAGACCTAGATGCTATAAATGAATGGTGCAATACTTGGCAGTTAGAATTGAATTTTAAAAAGTGCGTTGTTATGAATTTTTGGAAAAAGAATAACTCGGTTAACGATACGTACACAATTAATCAAACAGACTTATCAAATGTAGAGTCAGTTAAATACTTAGGCGTGACCCTTACTCAGGACCTGTCTTGGGGGAAACACGTTCGGGAAATCTGCGGACAGGCTAGTCGAAAATTGGGATTTATCAAAAGAATATTAGGAAAATGCGACGAGAAGGTTAAAGAGCGATGTTATTTTTCACTCGTGAGACCTCACTTGGAGTACGCCGCTAGCATATGGGACCCTTACGAAGTAGGACTAATCTCTGAAATAGATAGAATACAACGGAGAGCAGCAAGATTTGTGAAAAGTTGTTACGATAAACTTAGCAGTGTTACCGAATTGTTGAAGGAATTAGGGTGGGAATCTCTAACTGATCGAAGGGAGAAATACAGGTTAAATCTTTTGCGCAAACTCGGAGCAGGCAGTTTTTTGCCGGACGTTCAACATATACTGCTAGAGCCAACGTACTATGGTAGAAGTGATCACAGGAATAAAATAAAGGAAATTGACTGCCGAACCGATAGATTCAAAATGTCATTTTTCCCACGCACAATAAGGGATCATAATAGTTGCGATAGATCAATCACATGAAACTCCCACCCTCAATAGGTAGAGTAGAATTTTCTCTTGTGCTTATTAACACTATATCGTTAGGTACTAACTCTTCACACCGGTCGATTACTCCGGCATTATTTTATTTTGTTCTTTGCATGAAGTAGCATCTCGTAGTATTCATAAATTAACAGTATCAGTAATATTACCCACTAGATGTGTCTATAGCATTTCTCTGCATGTTTGCATGTTCATTTACGTATCACTCTCCCAGTTTCTGGTTGGACTGCGCACTGTTCTCCTGACAGCTTTTTGGCCTGCGCCTAGCGCCAGGGGGAGCGTGCGAGGTTCGGATATGTTCTGGGACGAGTGCTGCATGCCTGGTGTGGAATCACCCCGTGCCACACACCCTAGTGGTGGCTTGCACGGTATATCGTAGATGTAGATGAATGGTTCGTTCGTCTTCCTCGCCTCCCAGCTTACCCTCACCAAGTCTTCTCCAAAGTCACTTCTCAAACGCCTCCAATCTACGCACACGCATCATCTCTGTGCAATGGCAAAGTGTCCGACCCTAGCAGCTCCACACTCCATATTAGAGTTACATATAACCAATCTTTTCTTCACGCCTCTCAGACACCTCCTCACCAATTCCCTTCTCTTTGAAAATACTTCTTTGGCCAGGACAATTCTACACCTGATGTCCCTACTATCCACCGTAATACTACCTAGATACGTAAGCTGTTCAATCTGCTCTACTTCATGCCCACCCATCCTTGTGCTCAGTCCCGCCTGTTCTTTTTTTCTAGTATATCATTTTACCTTCGTATTCTTATGATTTACCTTCATCCAATTCATTTAACGCTCTACCTCTAACGCAGTGGTTCTCAAACGTTTTTTCTCAATTCTCCCCCCCCCCCCATTCACAATATTTCAGAATATTATTCCCCCTTCCCAAGATAGTCTACCTCAAAAGATGCATTTAAAATAATTTCCGCATGACTATGAATCGATTAAAATTTATGGCATTCAACCAACTTCATTGAACGTCAAAGAATAAATTAAAACAAACTACAATGTTACAGATTTTAGATAATCTGGTGGTTGCAGTATAAATTACTTTAACGTGATTCGAAGGCTAAGGTCATTTCGCACATACCTACTGTCTGCCATTTGCAGTTCGGTGACTGAACGGGAACCGGAGTTTCCATCGTGGCAGGCCATCATCTTATACATAATCTACAGAACATCACATTTTGATGAATAGTGGACTCAATATCCCCTCCCCCATTTTCCCTAAGTCACCTTCAGAGGCGAATTCCCCACTGGTTGAGAACGCCTGCTCTAAAGAATTCATCTACAACCCTTTGGCTGACTAACACTAACGCTTGGTCATCTGCAAATCTTACTGAATTTATCAGCTCCCCTGCAACATATATCCTCGCCTCCATTTCTCCTCATGCTTCCTAAATCATTTCTCCAGGATAAACGTTAAAAATCATTGGCGATAGTGGACACCCCTGCCGTACTCCCCGTCTTATCAAGGCCCATCCCGATTCTCCATCGGCTACCCTTACCTGAGCTGTCTAGTTGATATAGAGATTCCGGATGTGACGTCTCCTCCAATCTACCCCCACTTCTCCAGTACTTCAATTGTCCAGTCCACTCTACCAGACGCCTTCTCAAAATTCACGAAGCAAGCAAAAACATCCTGGTCATAAGCTTCAACAGCATTCCAATAGCGCCCCGCATCCCCGTCCCCCTCCTAAGCCCAAACTGGTCGTCGCCTAGGTACATATTCGTCCGCTTTCTTTTTTTGCATCCTATTTATAATTCTAAGAACTACCTTGGCCGCGTGGAATGGAAATGTATGTTATAACTGAACTCCGATAAAAAGTATTTGAACCCTAAAACTGAACACAAAATCATCCCAATGAAAAAAGAAAAAAAATACAAAATATTCAGCAATTAACTTTGCATTCTGGCAAATACCTACAGGATACATTAATTTACTCGTCATTATATCATCATAAGAGAACAAGGTATATACGAAATAATTTAATACTGAGCAAAATCTTAACAGATAAATCCATTTACGAAATTCTTCAAAATAAAGCAAAAGAAAGCAAAGAGAAAGCAAAATAAAAAATGAAGCAAGTGATCACTGAAAATAAATATTTGTAAGTTGGAAATTAAGTGCTTATTTTCCGTATTTTATCACCTATCTATTGCCTTCATTTATTGGTAAATTATTTTGAGTTCAAGAATTTAATGCTGATCTCTATTCTTTGTAAAATAAGATCCCGCAATGCACCTCAGGGAATGATAATTTCAGAGCTATTTTATTAAAATAAATTTCCGGTAACATGCTGGCGCATAATTTTCTTTTTGTGCAATACTTCTGGAAGAGGATCTCAGAGTTACTCGCTTGTTCTTCCCATCGCCCACGAGACCGCCAAGAGGCTTTTCCAGGATGGCATTGCATAATAATGGTCTGAATAAAGCTTGTAAGTTCGGCTGCTTAATTCAGGATACTTGCATTTGGATTTCTTAGCAATCCAATTGCTAAGTAAAGTAGGATATCCTTCGTTGTTTTTCTGTAACAATGACATTAGAAGCCGCAGGGGAATCAAGAGAGTCATCCTGGATGCACTGGATGAGTCGGAAGAATGGGTATCATCTGCGCTTTCGGATTTCGTGTACTTTAGGCCACTGAACATATTCGTCATAATAAACTCCCTTGGATAATGCCCGATTTCCCATGTCTCCTCAAAACTTCTGAATTACGCCCTCAACAATTTGGTTAAGTTTAGAAGCGAGAAAGTAACTTATTTCATTGGAGAACTTTTAATTAAAGATTATTCCAAATTGTCAATAAAAGCAAAGGAATTTTGACTCCTATGCACGCATTTCGGTCATCCAGGTGACCACCAACAGGGCGAGTTAAAATCTCGTAGCACTCGCATCGAGTGCAGCCTTGGGTCCTCGGACAACACGCGCGTGTTTACGATGTTTTTAACTCTCTTTGTCGATGGTCACCTGGATGAACGAAATGCATGCATAGGAGTCAAAATTTCTTCGCTTTCATTGACAATTTCGATTAATCTATAATTTAAATTTACTGGTCAATTGCTCTCTTCTTGAAACGAGGTTTCTAGGTCATTAAATAGGACTTAAAGGGAGGCTAGATACATTAAAATTTCTTTTTGGAAGGGTAAGAAAGCCTTTTCCCCGGACACCTAAGTGAGGAAATCATTTGGCGAAAGTCATCAAGAGCAGCCAATCGAGGTTCCAAAGCGATACCGAAAGCACTTTTTATTTTATGGCTAGCTTGAGGCACTTTCACTGCCAAATACATCAATTCACATATTCACTTTTTCAATTAAATCGGCAACAGTGATCCTTTCCCCTCTTTTTAACCTACGTCATAATGCCGTAGTTGCGTGAGAAAGAAGTTGGACCGCCAACGTAACGTTTTAGCGACTGCGTTTTTCGCAGTTTGTGCGAGAGAGACACAAGTAAAGCACTGCGGACACTTCACTTTCAGTTAGACGGATTAACTGATGCACGGGATTTTTCTGATTCTATTAGCATCTGCTAAAATAAAATCTGAGTCGATGAAGTGGCTCCAAATCGGTTTCGTAGACGAGGAGCGTCCGCAAATCAATGCATTGTTCTTCCTTGAAAAATGAACATGCTATTCTCGTGCGTAAGACCTATTTGTTTTCAAAACCCCAAATACGTGCCGGCATTATTGAAAACCTCAATCAAAACTATGAAAGCAATTGATGAAATGGCTTCTAGTAATTTTTCCAAAACTAATTTGGACATTGCCATGTCAAAATTGGCTTGTTTTGGATGTTTCCGTTGATAAAACAGCACCCTAGCCAGGCCCGGCTTAAGGCCCGGGCGACTGCCCGGGGCGCTGCAGAGGAGGAGGCGCCGTGATGGTGAAAAAATATTTATTACTACAACTTTTAACTGGTAAATGGGTTTGATAAGCGGGGAGGGGAGGGGGGCGGCGCCGGAATATACTCTTACCCGAGTGAAAATTTTGTCTTAAGCCGGCCTTGCCCCTAGCCACCAAGACCAGTATTTGCAGCTGCTCAAACAACTGCTCAAGTGTTACAGACAGCGACATAGCCAGGATTTCGTTTCGGGGTCCATGTTGATTATAAGCAAGGAGGGAGGGGGACTAAAAAGTTTTGAAAAACAGGAGAATGGGTGTTTAGGCAATTAAGAGTGCAATTGCGACTGCAGTGTAATATCCGATTTTCAAATATTTTTGCTGGCCACATTTCTGAATGAAAACCATACCTAAGTTTTAATATTACAAACATATTAACAGACATAGTAGTTCAGAATGAAGAATAAATGAAATCAAGATTATTTCTAAAAAAAAGTAAATATAAATTTTCCTTTATAGCCCTTTATTTAAATAAATTCAAATTTTCACGGGAGGTTTCCGGGCCCCATGGATCTGTCCACGTCACTAGTTACAAGTAAAATTGGTGGTCAATTACTTTCATAATTATACATGAAGTCTGTTTCCTCCCTGGAAAATCATTCAACATTGAGAGTGCTTTTTTCTTTCTAGCACTTTCCTTAAAGAATTATAATCTTCGAACCATCATCGATTAGGATATTATAGTTCCTCGTTCACGCCAACAATCCGTGCCCTCTATTTTCGTGAATAAATTTGTTAATAGGGTTCAGAGGTACCGGCTAATGCAGTATCTAAAAGAACGCAATTATTGTGCATACTTTAGAGAAAAATGCTACAGGGGTTGGACGTGTGATTCATGTGTTTTCTGTTTTCATAAACGGAATTAACTCGAGTTCGTAGGGCTGCCTTCTGCAGGAAAACGCATTCATTTTTCATGGAAGTGAAACAGGTTGACAAAGTACCTACGTCTTAAGAACAATGAGGAAGCTACTGCACAATAACCACTTCTGTGACGACGTAGCTAGGCTTCCATTTCTAAGAATATGCGACGAAATAGCGCGTCAAATATACAAATAGCCTCACTGCCGCAAGAAAGTCGACATAAAAATGTGAATCATCACAAAATTGACCCCTAAAAACACCTAAAATGCTTCTCTTTCCACGGAAAATCCTTTCAATAACGATAAATTTTGTTTCAATTAAGGATTACTTCCAAACAAACAAATGAGTCGAATAAAGTTGCACGAAAAATGAACGAATCTTCGCCGTTGTGCAACGTGCATCTCGGCCATATTGCAATGACTAGAGAAATGACTTCAAAAACCACGAACTATTGTTCCTTTCTACACAGAAAACCATTCACTAGCGATTTCATGTTGTTTACCAAAAGGCTAGTATAGAACTTCATACACGTGCAAAATGGATTTGAGTATAAATACATTTAACTAGTGAGGCGACGCTGCCACGCCGGGAAAGTCACTGTAGAAGTCCAGTAACGTCACTACCCCCTTCCCCTCGCTCAGTCTATTAACCTGCAAGGCAAACATACTTCACGATCCTCCGGGTGAGGCATGTTTTACTTGTTCATGCAATGCAATCAGTATCAAGGTCTATAGGGTGAAAGCGATGAAGTGAACCTAAAATCAAATAAAACATTCACGCTTTGCGTAAGAGAAGTTCGGCTAGCACAGCCCCATAGTGGGCGGAAATCGAAAAGCGCTGGCCAAAACTACAAATTATGACATTTTTCAATGTATCAATGGTTTTGTATGATATTAGAATATCCATAGTGCAAATAACTATAGCTGTTTTCAATTTTGGTGCATCCGTTATATCAGCAGAAGCCGCCAAAGTTTGGAGAAAATTGTCGTAAACTTAAACTCGGATTCTTTCGCAAAAATCGTAATTACTTTTGCTCGTGAAGCGTTCTGCTGTTTTACTTAAGATTTTCAAACAATTTCCAAATTCCCATATATTTCTTAGGAGTTCAAGTGGAAATATTTTTTATTTGTGTTTTTTTATAATTATGTACTTGTTAAATATTCAAATGTGCTCCATTTTTCACCAAATGTTTTCATAAAGTAAAGAAAAAATTTATGTTAGCGGCTGAGATCGATTGAGATATTTATACTAGAAGAGAATAAAGCCTCTAGCTTTTACCATGCTTATGCTGAAAAAAAAACTTGCCCCCCCCCTCCACTAAGGATGAGATGATATACTTTTTAGTAAAATAATACTATAATTCCTAATAAAAAATCCAAACTCTCATTAAAAAATATATCATACTGAAAAAATATACGTCAATCATTTAATTTTTGAATTTATAAGCAAATTCATAGATTGCCTGCTATTTTCAAAGCCCTATCTAGTGCACTTTCAATTAATGAAACGCCTATCAAAAATTACCACTCTCCCACTCCTGTCCGGTACTTGAACTTGTACCCATTATATTAGTTAAATTCTAGGATAATTTTTAAAGGCCGAAGTAAGGGAATCAGACGGAGACAGCGACGAGGTTGACTCGGATAAGGACCATTTTTTTTAGCATTTTTTTCTATGCTAATTATTTCGAATCCAGTAGCATTATGTTTTAATGCACAATAAAAAATGAAACCCACGAAATTAATTTCCATTGAACTTTTTATCAAATCCCCTTCCTCAAAGCCAAATAAATCTTCGAAATTATATCGATATTTGTAGGGAAAAGTAGTTTATAGGTAAAATCGACATGTACAACTCTATCTTCGTATTTCAGCATTAAATAAGGACACAAACATCAATAATAGCTGACCGACATTGAAATAGTTGAAGGAGAGGATTTTTCCGTTACTGATATTGTGTCAAAGAGGCCCCTAGTTGGTCAACATGAAATATATCATTATATTCGGGTACAGGAGGTAAATAAACAAGAGACGGAGAAAAGCGTGGTTCTACTTTTAAAAAGTAACGCATAAATGAATTTTGGCCAGCTTTTTTCGAGATCCACCCGCTGCACTTTCCGCCCTGCGTTCAGATTTACGAAGGCAAAGAGTTGGGACGTGGTTTACGTTTAATTGGACTGTACATTCGTGCGACCGTTCATGCATCCTCATCCAGTATTTAGGTTATCAGCAGCCAAAACAAGGTGGGCTAAAGGAAGATCTACACTTGCATTTACTTGCATTCATTATTATGACCCTGTAGTCAAACCTCAAAATGTATTGCACGCTATTTTTATTTTTGCACATCGATTTCTCCTCCGTGCCTCATGGCGCAAATCACGTACTTCGCCTCTGAGGGGCAAGTCATCAGCTTTTCTCGCCCGTAGACGAATGTCAATTCAATTTCTCTCTTGCGACATTGGCGAATGTATAAACCTCATTTTAGGTAACATGGCGGTCTCCGCTGAGCTCACCTAGGAGTTATAAAATTTTTTGCGCAGTAAATATTGGCATCTCATTAATTTCGGAATTGCGGAAATGTGCACCTTATGTATGTACGAGAGTAACCATAAAAAATATTCGCGAGCCCCGCGGGAAAACTAACGCCGCTAGAGTCTAAGGTCTGCGTGTACCTAATGCGCACTTTTACGCTAATTTTTATCGACGGTAAACAATTTTAAGGTCTAGGGAACCGGTAGTACGTAAAGTAATCGTCTATCGGCGCTAATTTAATATTCGACATCGCCAAAAATGTTGACTACCGCGGAAATCGAGGCTTATTAGCTGGCCATCTATGATAAATGCCGCAGGGGAGACGTATGTGGACGGGCGAACAAGAGTTACGGACCTACCCCCCTGACACACATGAAACCTATGACAATTACTGTAAACTTCACTCCTCCAAAAATTTCACTCATGCACGGTCCCCGAGGATTCCGGATTTAGGAGGTTCTGTCGCAGTTTACTGACTCGCATGTGTAGATCCAAGAATTTTCATTATTCTAAAAAAAGCCTAAAATTAATACCTAAGTCTCGATCGCTGCTGAACCTTAGGTTAAAAAAACAAGGCCAAAGGGAGGAGGGGATCAATTCCAATGATCCCCCCAGCATCAACACCCCACCACAGATCCTGTAATGCATCTTCTTATTAACTACTGATGTGCACACCAAGAAAACCCAAAGTAGTTGGTTTGAATCCCACCTCAAGCATGTAAGGGTCACATTAGGGTTAACCCTTAAGTTGGCACACAGGCATCAGTCAGACCCCCACACATGAATCATTGCTTCTAATTCTGTAACTGTAATATAAAAATTGTTGATATCTTCAGTACCTTCTAGGAACTTAGCATTCACCCATAAAAGATAAAAATATTTTTTAAATAATAAACAATTTCAATTTTACATAAATTTTATAAGTTATGGGGGTCACAGTCACCCCACGTGCCTACTAATGTTGCACTTCCTGTCCATGGAGTCCATATGCTATAGTTCCCGAATCATATTAATGTAAACAAAATTTAAAAACTTTTCTCATTCAATGTATCTAGAGGCAATTTTTGCAATAAAAGGAAAAAAAGTGTTTTACTATATGTTATTTCAGGCAATTTATTACAACTCCACAAAATTTATGCAAGAATATGGATATTTACCATAATGATGACTTTTAAGGTAAAAGTAATCAATATTGTTGCATAATTGTTACTAATGTTTAAAATGATATTCATAATCAGGAGAAATAAGTTCATAAAATATTATAATTCATTTTTCATTTATTTTAAATATTGGATGTCTGCCAGACCCCCACGTGCCTACTTGCGTGACAATAACTTTAAGGGTTAAGGCAGAGCTACTTAGGGTTAAGGCATTAGAAGAGGCAGCATTTAAACCAAAACAGTTGGAGGAATTATAACATAATTACATGAATCTAAGGCAATGTTTTTTCTCCTTCTGGGCTTCTGAAGAAAAGTGCGTTCGTCTTACAATTAGATTCGTGCAAATATGGTACATCAAAGTCAACCAACAGACCTCCTAAGTTCCTCCAAAGTAAGGGCTATTCCATCTCTGAGCAGAGGGGCGATAACATTGAATTTAGTTCCCTATTTGTCACACACATTGCACAAGCTGCAGCCCCTTGGATCAATGAAGAAGGCAACCTTACCTACAAGACCCATTCTTCCACCTAGAGGGTCTGGTAGGTATACTGAGGTTAGCCCCAAAAGAATCATCACCACACATTACTGCACAAGTTCATGCTTGTAAGCAATTATCATTTAATCATAAGACCATCCAACAGTTATAAATGGTTCCCTTAATAATCATGGGCCAAATAGTCTTTCAGAGTTCCACTGAAGTCGTCGTATGGGTCGCAATCCCACATAGTTCATTGCTACAGAATATATCACGCAAATGGACATTTATTTCCACTTTGGAGAAACAAAAAACTTTCAAGATGGCTGGTTATAACAAAGGAAACTTGAATACAATTAGAAATTATATTTCACGTAGACACTTTTTTTCACTAGCTTAAATATGTGTGTAGAAATTAAATTATACAAGAGATACATAATAATGAACTGTGGGACCTACAGTAAAACCTATAAATAGACCCAGTAAAAAAAATAAATGCCAGTAAGCTTTGCCCTTTCGACCTGGAAATCCATGCTGATGGAACTGAGCTTGGTGGTGAGGGCAGGAGAATTATAAGCTTCATGGAATGCCCAGTGTGCAAGCCAGAAGAAACTGACTATGGCTATCAAGTTGGGCACAGAAGATGAAAACACAAAGGGATAACATGTTCTAACAACACCAGAGTTATTTTCGGGCAGTCCTTTTGCTTTGGGTGAAACCCAATTGAGGATCCCAATACTATTCCATAGGAAAAGAAATTCCTATTCTTGACTGCAAAGGCACTTCACGCATACAACAACATAATACCCAGCGGTCCTATGTTTGGGCAGTCCTTTTGCTTTGGGTGACACCCAATTGGGGTATCTAACAGTATTCCATAGGAAAATAAATTCCCATTCTTGACTGCAAAGGCATTTCAAATATACAACTAATAATACCCAGTAAGCATCTGCAGAGGCGTGTGGCAGGGGGTGTCAAGACACCAGCCATGAAATGGGGAAGGAAAAGTGAATGAGAGTGAGGAGAGGAAGGAAGTGTCAGTATATTAACGATGTGTCTTAGGTTAGTGTCATGCTATTTTTATTATAATCACTAATGGTGTGTAAAGAAGGCATTTTTGTACCAATTAGTTCATCAGTGTGTCTATACTTTTGTCACTTTATCAGTTCTATCAGAGATATAACATGGGGTCAAAATTATGTCCTTACTTGCACTGAAACTCGCCTGATCTTACTTTTTCAAGTAATCTCACCCTAGCGTTTAGCCTCTGAATCTCTAATGGCTCCAACCTAGTCCTTCCATCAGCTGCGTAACATTTTCTGTTCACTCAAAGCAGTTTTTAACAAAGGGAGCATTGCTTTCCTTGGTATTTTACTTCCCGAATAAAATATTTCTGAGCAGGGTCCCTAGAGATGGTAAAATTACCGTAATATTCATTTGAGGTAAATTACGGTACTTTTCAAAAATTACCATAATTTTCCCAGAATCTAAAGTCTTAAGCATTAAGCATGTAGGATTAAAAATAAGAAATCCAATAGCAAAAGGTTGGGAATAACAGTGTTTTAACCATACTTAATACAATATTAATCAATTAGAATTTTAAAAATTAAAAAAATAAATACAGCAGCAACACGCAATCTGGATTTCATTTGTCATGGTATGCAAAATTTTCAAGAAGAATATTCCAATATTCTCATACAGTAGGTATTTTTTAATGTAATAATTTAAGGAAAATGTTCCAAAAATTAGTTGTAGGTACATGCCTCAATTTATAATTAAACACGAAAGAAATATGTATGGACTTGGCTTGATTGAATATGTTTGAAAATTAAATGAAAAATTATCTCAAACATAGGTGAATTTTCCTGAACATTACCAAAAATTATGGTACTTTTCAGGGGTCGTGGTAAATAATGAAAAATTTTCAGCATATTTGAGGGCTTTAAAATTTTAAATTGAATCATGAAAGACATTGAAAATAATTTCAAATTACACATAACCAGACTTAACCCTTTCGTGACGGGGCCACATTTCAGAAAATGCTACTTCCCTGACGAATGCCACTAACTTTTTTTTGCATTAAGAAGTGCGGAGCTTTCACTATGCTAGGATCCTCTCAGATACCTGTTTCCCCAACTTGGGTTGGGACCCAGAGGGGTTTCGAACCTTTTTCTCTGCCATCAGGCTGAGACAATCTTCACCCTTTTCCGCTTGGGTTACCCACTACAGTATGCCGTCGCGGTTAACTTTTTGTTAATCCAATGGTTTTGCTAAAACATTGTTGCTACAGCCTTGATATTTATTTAATCGGATATGAATTATTTTAGATTTACATTGCCTTGACAGCATTTAAACGAAATTCTACCATTAATATTAAGCTCTCTAGCAACAAAAATCGTATCAATTGTCAAATAAGTAATTTCATCAATGTATTCGCACTCGGAAATGATTTTGACGGTTATTCAAATAATACAGTGAAACAGGAAGCATTCTATAGGTGATGTTAGTACTAATTAGCAGTTAAGACTAATTAATTAGTAAATAAATAATAAAGTAGCTACACTAGCTATCGAAAACTCTTAATCATTTGTAAAAAAAGCCTAAATATACATTCTTCATTACTGCTAATATGGTTAATTATTGTTATCTGTTCGTTATAAAGTCCATTATCCTAAGTTTGTGTTCACGCTCTAATCTACCGTAGCATGATATATCAGGTTTAGAAAAATGTTTTATCTAGATATACGTTAATATAGTATCCTACAAGCCAAAACTGTTGTTTTCATTAACAAAACACCGGATTTTAGGAATAAGAAATTCTTCGAAGCGGATGTTATACCTTCAACATTTGTGTACTTTGGGTTTTGAAGAACTGCAAGGAATCACAGTATTCTTTAGGCGGAAACCATTGACCAACGAAAACAGAACTGAAATAGTCAGCTGTCATGATTACATTAGAATGAGTAATTACAGGGAAAAATATACATTGAAACTCATGAAAAATATGGCATATGAAACTCACGAACTCACTCATATGAAAGAATAACATACAGTTGTTGAACCTAAAAACATAATAAGTCCCTTACTAAATAAAACCATGAAAAAATCACTCACTAACCAACTAAATAACTAACAAAAATAAGTTCATAGATTCCTTTACACACAAAGTTAAAAATATTGGTAGAGCCCCGTTTAAAATTTGTGGTTTTAGAGCTAAACATAAGGAATGTACTTATAATGCTCAATTTGCCAATTGCACAAAAACCTTTAAGTTTCTTATTACACCGCACCAACAACATTGACATTTCATTCACTGAGGAAATCACTATTCAATGTGATGGGATAACTAAACAGCTACAGTCGATAAAAAATAGTAAATCTCTGGGTCCGGAGGGAAAACCCGCGCGTGTCCTCAAGGAGTTAGCGCCACAGATCGGACCGTTCTTAGACATATGTAATATTCAAGAAGTCATTGTCTGACGGAAAGATACCACCAGACTGGAAAATTGCAAACATTACACCGATATTCAAAAAGGGAAACAGACACGACCCAGGGAACTATCGACCAATTTCATTAACGTCGATTATAGGCAAGATACTCGAACATATCGTCGTTAGCAATATCATGACGTTCCTGGACAGTCATAACTTCCTCCATGGCTGTCAGCACGGCTTTCGGAAAGGTAGATCATGTGAAACACAGCTCGCACTCTTTCTTCAAGGCGTTCTCAAATGTGGTGAATCGAAAAGACAAGTGGATGCATTATTCCTAGATTTTAAGAAAGCTTTCGACACAGTACCTCACAACAAACTTTTATACAAATTACAGTCATGCGGGCTGAACGAAACAGTAGTAAACTGGATACGCGACTTTCTGAGTGATAGTAAGCAAAAAGTAGTTCTTGACCGAATTAGCTCTGATGTAGTTAAAGTGACTTCAGGTGTCCCACAAGGAAGCGTAATCGGCCCCCTTTTGTTCATTATTTACATAAATGACCTATGCTCTCGAATTAGCAGTAAAATACGTTTATTTGCTGACGACGCTGTCATCTATCGCGAAATTAGTGATCACTCTGACTTTGAAATTCTATCATCGGATTTAAACAACATTCATGTGTGGAGCCAAGAGTGGGGACTCGAACTTAATCTGAGCAAATGCACGGCGGTACATTTCTTCCGGAGGTCGTCCCACTATCCCCATGTATATGCTGTGGATGGTGTTAACATAAAGGCGACAGATGAAGTGAAGTATCTGGGAGTTACAATAACCTCGAACCTATCGTGGGGAACACATATAAGAAATATTTGTGGCAGAGCTCTGAAGAAGCTAGGATTCGTCAAGCGTATTGTGGGAAGATTTTCAGATGAAAACGTAAAAGAGAGGTGCTACTTCACACTCGTCCGGCCACACCCTGAATATGCAGCGAGCATATGGGATCTGGTGCAGAAAGACTTAATCTGGGAACTTAATAAAATACAAAGGAAAGCTGCACGATTTGTCAAAAACTGCTACAGGCGTACAGACAGCGTTACACAGATGTTAAACGGATTAGGCTGGGAGCCGCTAGAGACTCGGAGGCTGCACGCTAGGCTTAGATTACTTGAACAATTGAGAATAGATATCTTTAAGAGCGACACGGAAAACATCATATTAGAGCCCCACTATATTTCCAGGTCTGACAGAAACGATAAATTAAGAGAGATATTTTGCCGAACGGATAGGTATGGGAATTCGTTTTTCCCCCAAACAATAAGGGACTTTAATAAATGCTAGGCGTAATTTTATTAGAGCATTTCCTTTTATATGTAAACGGCTGGTGTCCTAACACCCCCCGCCACACGCCTATTGAGGTGGCTTGCGGGATAGTATGTAGATGTAGATGAACAAGCAACTGACCACGGACCCCTGCTGTGAGTGGGGCGCGCACTGCGAGGAAGGTTCGAGGTAATCCTCTCCCGTGAACTGAGAAAAGGTACCTGCAGCGTCCCGAGAAGAAGTCCTTTATAACCAGGGATGTGACCTGAAAAGGCATTTTACGTTTCATGCCGTACCTGGGAGGCACCCGAACTCGGAGTCTGAGCTTCGGCGTCGAATGAGACCCAACCCTTCACCATGGGTGGTTTATGGCACCAACTGGCTAGTCACACTATAGTTTATAACTTTTTTAAGTGAAACATAAATCGCACAATTATGTTCGTCTTTGTGTTGCGCTAGTCACGCTGATGAAAATGGTTTTTTCATCGCAGTCATACGATAGGTATTAGCCATTTTACGTGCTTCAGTAATTTAATGTACATTAAACTGGCTTGGTCTACTAATGCACGTAAAATGGTTAGTATATATCGTATAACTTCGTTTAAAAAACCATTTTCATCAACGTGAATACTGCCATACAAAGACGAACATAATTGTGCGATTAATGTTTAACTTTAAGAAGTTATAAACTATAGTGTGACTGGTCAGTTGGTGCCATAAACCAACCGCGGTGAAGGGTTGAGTCTCCTTCTACGCCGAGGATCGGACTCCGAGATCGTGTGCCTTTTCGGGTTGTATCCCTGTGTATAACACACACCTTTAGGCTTGCTTGGGGCTAGCTTAGCGGCACGCCCTTCTATCACGTCGTTCGTTCGTTTGCGTCGAAAAATTTACGCCATTCTATTGCATCATTCGTCCGCTTGCGTCGAAAAATTTACGCCGTTCTATCACATCATTCGTAGCGAAAGGGTTAAATTACATTTCTACTAAATAATTTTACATTCCATCCTACTAGAGACTGAATGAGAGTCCAAATATTCATATAACTTTGTTGCTCAAATAGAGATCCATCATGAGATAAGAGAGATATTCAGGGGGGGGGGGGGGGGGGGGGGGGCAGAAAAAACCACCCTTATTCTATGGGCTTCATGAATTTATTGAAAATGAATTACAAAACTAATGGTTTTATTAAGAAAGAAAAATACATGAAACCCACAGTATATCACTTCATTGAATATTGCTAAAAACACCCTTTATAACTAGATTAAGGTGTAACATTATGTCGAACTTATTATACTCTCAAAGATGCTTCCAATCAATATATAAAGGCAGCCATAACAACTTTCAAATTAATTATATTTTTAACAGCCATTCATGACAACTTTATAACATTTCATTTTACAATTAATCACCCCCTTCACTCTCTAATTACAACTTAACATTTAAAAAATATTCTACTCTTAGAATCTCAGCTACATGTTAGCAATAGAAGCAGTAGGGTATAATATAAAATTGATTCCGTTTAGAAGAGAAAATTAATTTCTAGAAGTAACATGCGAAGGAGAAATACTTCAACATAACTCGGTCAGTTGCATTATAAAATAAGGCACTAGATACACCGCTTTTACATACATGATTTCTTTTGAAAAGCTCTTGGGCATGATTATCTCAAAGGACTAATTACATCGACAATATAAGAACAATTGTTAATCACAGAGAGATGATAGTCCTTTTGTGTTCGAATAAAGCCATCCTATGATACAAAATAAAATAAAAAATTATTGACACCATATAAAAATATTATTGTTCACATGTAATACTTTATAGGCATCTTGACTAGGTTGTCGCATATTCCTCAGATCCTTTAGAAGGAATGGAAATAATTAGATAGCCTTCAAAGGGCCTATAATCATAATAAAAATTACACTTTTGAAACAGGAATTCTTTTAAATAGGCATTCTTTCATCACAATGTGACAATATATCTATCTACTGATCAAATTAGAAGGAAAGTAAAATATCATTACCAACTTGAAAACAACCAAAGATGGTAGCTGAAAATTGAAAGTTTGGTACGAAATTGGGGCTTCGTGGCCATGGCATTGCTTGTTATGGAGTTTTTCACACAGTAGGTGAAATCATGTGAACAAACCTCCGGTGGCACTAGCAAACATTAATTAAGCTTTCAGCTGTAGCCATCAAAGCCCTCAGCTATTTAATGTGATTGTCTCGAGAGACGTAAGGCTTCCCTCCGTGGGCCTCCCAATGCTGGTTGAACTCATGCTCCAGGATCTCTGCACCACGCTTCCTCGTCAGTCCCGTCTCCTCCAGACTCAGCTCACACATTTGCATGTCGTCAATGCCTGCAATGTGAAAGCAATGGTTAAATAAATTGCAGCAATGAAATAGTAAATAAACTGAAAATTACCCCAAATCATATATTGAATTCATGGTATCTTTTCTAGGATTAACCAGATGCTGTTACCACCACAAAAATAGCGCAATAACACACAAAAGAGAGGCAAAACAGTTGACAAAACTCACCCGCTACCAGGAGGATAGCTGGTTTGTTTGGATGGAGCTCCATTTGGCGGGCAACGTATTGCCCATGGAAGTGAGCATACCACCAGCCCCTGGTGCCCGTGTTAACATTAGCCGGAGGGGTCTCGATTGCTGTTGGGTCATTGGATTTTGGAGCCAGACGAATGAAAGGTATTCGGAAGTATCGATCTGTGCTGACAACCACTGGGTCCTTCACTGGTGTGCGTTGTACTGTATATGCAAAAGAAAGATTAAGAAAAATTGAAATGTAAGAGATACTGGTTAAACCAACATTTCCTCCACAACACTTCCTCCATTTTCCACCACATCTCAGAATAGCAACTATTCATATTGCTTAGTTTTGCCCAAAATTTCCAACTGGAGTGCATATCACAAAGAAAGGAGACTATCCATCAATGCCCGCACTCCAAAACAGTCAATGACCAAGGGTATTCAGAAACAAATCACAAGAGAATTTAAGCTCAAAGTCCTTTGGAATATCCATCTAAGATAATTTTTTTTCACTGTCTTTGGTGTATATCCATCTAAGATGTTTTAGTCAGGAACTATTCAAGAGAAGATATCACCGCTGGAGTAAAAACTTATACAATGGAAAACCAACACCACATCTGTAGAACAGACAAATGCCACAAATCGAGAGAAATTCACTGCCAATAGATAGACATGAATACTTTTTTTCACCCACATCATTCATGATTAAAACAAAAACGGATAGAGGATAAACAAAATTTGTCTAAATGAGGGTTAAATAGCATTTTCTTCAGTGGCAGGATTTTCAGTTAATCCTCTTTCATGTTAATATTTCCCAATAAACTTTGAAAATAAAAGTATATTTTAATCACAAATTAATAATTCACTTTTTTATATGCGTAAAAATACAATTTTATTCACAAATATGTAGTATTTTCGTCATATATTGGCAAAGTAAATATGAGCTAAACTAATGGGTGTCTCACCTGACTTGGTAGAAAATATGGATATCCAAAAACTTTTATTAAATTGGCAAAACGAGAATTGTCCCACTATAGTAAAATTTTGTGGAACCTACAAATTTTGCTCTTTCAATACACAGTACACACGGACTATGATTAGGGTTGCTATACATCCTGTAAAAGTGGGATTGTCGTGAATTTAGGCTTATGATAAAAGCGTGTACAAGTAAATAGTGCTTATTTTTCAGTACATATTTTCACCCAACATATTTGATTATGAAGAATAACAAGTGCACTAAGTCCATTTAAATTTGTATTTAAATACATTAAGCATAATGTAATATCGTAATGTAATATAAGGGCAAGGGCCTAGCCATGTTGAAACACCGGTTCCCGTCAGAACACCGAAGTTAAGCAACGTTGGGCCCGGACAGTGGTATGGATGGGTGACCCTCCTCCATACCTACACCAGGCGTGGATGGAGAGGAAAATACTTCCTCCAGACCACCGGGAGGCCGGTGGGAGATATACCCAGACCGGGAGAGTTAGAGGGAGGACACCCTCCATACCTGGTACTGGGGTGAGGCAGGGGGAGGCCAATCCTCCATACCTCTACCGTGGTGCTCTTGTCCCCTGTCTGCAAGTGGCAGACAGGCACAATGGACCAAGAAAGGTCTAAGTTCCCGGGCTCCTGTCGAAGGCCCCCCCAATAACAATCTAATCTAAGTCCATTTAAATTTGTATTTAAATACATTAAGCGAAATGTAATATCCTTTAAAAATGTGTGTGCATCATTATTATGGAATTATGACGTATTCATATTCTGAATCTTTAACCTCACCCTTATAGCAACCCTATGATGATAAAAACAATAAAAATAGAATAATAGGAGTGGACAGGCCAGCATTTGGAGAGGAATACTGAAATTCAAAAGCCTGCCAAAATAAAGGGATGTGCCAAGAACCTACAAATGCCAATTATTGCGGACTTCACAAAGGAAAAATCATCTGTCTTGACCAGGATACGAACCCAGATCTCTTGATTTTGCGCCGAGTGCTGTAGCCAGTTAAGCTACCGAGGCATCCTCCTCCCCTGTGGATATTTGAGGGCTTTATAGGAACAAGTTGTTCTGGACTGCCGGACAAATGATGTCACTGAAGCAGTCCAAGGCATGCATTTAGCACCAGAGTCCACATGGATCAAGCCAAACATGGAACACAGTGAAATGTTCGCTCTTTTCGACAAATTTGGCTTAAGCACTCTGCGCAAAATTGAGGGATCCAGGTTCGAATCCTGGTCAAGGCGATTGATTTTTCCTCTGTGGAATACGGGTGACTCCATAAAAGGTTATACTGTGGCTAATCGCAGTATTCTCAAAATTCGTCAATACAAATGCTCAGTGTGTTTAAATCGCAGTCGGAGGGTTAAAAAAGTAAGCAGCTCATTCCATTGAGTCAATTCCTATTGGCCACTAACCAGTTGCTGCCTCCATGACGGACCGGGGCGCTCTCTCCTTCTCCTCCATCGTTGTCCTTCTCCTGTTCTTTGCTTTCCATGCGTGGTATACTTTGAGGCGGCGATGAAACTCAATCCGACAAGCCTGCACGAAAACAGTCAACATATATTTACAAAAGATGAGAATTAC
Source organism: Pyrrhosoma nymphula (assembly GCA_963573305.1). Taxonomy (NCBI): domain Eukaryota; kingdom Metazoa; phylum Arthropoda; class Insecta; order Odonata; family Coenagrionidae; genus Pyrrhosoma; species Pyrrhosoma nymphula. The sequence goes on from OY754332.1 coordinate 109,914,746, forward strand.
TCCAAAACAATTAAGATTACAAACTAACACTTTATAATATAGAGAGAAATATTTACCTCAAGCAACTCAATCTCACAAGAAGTATTGATGATGTCTCGAAGCTCTGAATATTTATACTTCGACATGTCATATTTTTTGTTGCCTTGGGCTGCTTGTGATTTGTCAGTCCTATAAATCAGATGGATATGAACATGAAAAACTCCAGTAAATCACTCCCAAACATCTAATTGCCAAATATTTTAACTAGCAAGACAAATTACATTTCTACCATTCCACTTAAGTAATGACAAAAACTAAGAATTTATTAATGTATCGCAAAAAGGGTTAAAAGAGAAAATTTTATCAAAGTAGCTAACACATATTATGTTAGTGATTTTTTTATTTAAATACAATGATAGACACTTACATGCACTCAGAGATAAATATGAATAAGGCAATACTAAAGAATGATTTTACAGACCAACAATGTACTCAATATACGTTAATAATTTTGCAACAAAAATTTATCCATGGTAGTGCCACTATGCACGTAGCCTGATTTGTGAGGAAAATTTGCAAGATTACCATAGCTTAAAGTCCACAGGTAAAAGAGCCCCTCGAAAAAAAGTCCATTAATACAAATATTATTTTGATTCATCTGAGGCCAATTAAACGTTGCACTTTGCACCAAGTTTTTACCAACCAAAAGAAACATACTAAATTATTTAAGATGAAAACCTATAACAGGTCAAACATGACTAAGCTATGAAGCTATCTTTTTATCATTTAACTTAATGTAAAGTATTACCTTGTTCACAAAAACCCTGAATGCCCATCCTTATGAATGAACAATAGTTAAAAATAAAGGGCTGAAATACAGCAAATGAAATAAGGCTGCAAGCTTATAATTACAAATTAATTATTATCGACATCAGACTCATCAAAAAATAAGCAAGCATTCCAAAAACAGCACAACATTCACATTTAGACCATTAGACAAAGCTAACCCCAGCAAAGAAAAGAAATACGTAGTTAACCTTGAGTATTTTCTATAAATGCTACAAATCTATAGAGTGAGTCACTCGAGGAAATTCATAAGGGAATCAATTGCCAATAGATTAGGCACAGATTTCTCAACTCTCAAAGCTAGTTAAGTGGCATTATTAGTATTAGATATGACAAGCAGGTTCCTTGCGTGCTCCAGGGGCATGCCCAAACAATGGTGGATGACAGCTATTTTCAGAGAAAGGGGGGACAGGCATTAAACTTCCACAGCGCTAGGTAGCAATGCCACATGGTTAAAACAATCCTTATCTAAAACATTTCAGAAAATTAATAAAATAATTAGTCATGGAAGACTATTGATTTTATATATGCACTAGTTTTTCTAAGTGTTGGCTATAATAATTCACATAGCAAAGCCTACACTATTGTACCTTTGATGTCCAAATCCACAATTAATAAAAGAGGGCTTGAATTTCTCACGTTGTTGTGTCAGGTTACATACAATGAATGAATTAACATCCCAAATTTACTCCTCTGCCCTACTGTTAAGAAGAGCAGTGCTACAATTGCTGACAAATATATTTTGGTGAAGAGAGAATTTATTTCAGGAGGTACTTTTTGTTAGTCAACATATTTGATGAAAATACTATCTTCAATGGGAACACGACTTCTCACTAAGTACCAACTACTTATCAATGTCATGGAATGTATGGACTTTTATGAGAGCTTCTTTCAAATCTCCAATGGGAAAAAACTGATATGGTTGCACAAATCGCTTCTAAACCTCTCTACACCGGAATGACCACCAGTTACATTATTCATCATACTAAATACCATCTACAAATTCAGAAAGTTTTCCTACAGCCACATACCAGATTCATCAGATAAGTTTTATCAAAATATTAGATTATATTATGACTGGTTGTTCAAACAATCCAATATTCCTCAGTGAAGACATAACACATGAAATTCTCACTATGCGACAGTTAAAGAGTCATAAGTATGGTGTCAAAAGTTGGCACATACTATCCCTTGATATTTCTTACACCCCCAGAATGCAATTTCACGGCGCACTAAGATTATATAGCACCAATAGGATTGGATAAAATAAATGATTAATGATCAGTAAAAGAAGTTATCTATGAGCTAAGGGAATGAATAATAGTAATCATTACTACAGGAGGGCTGACGTCAGTGAGAATAAAAACCAAGAGTAAAAAATGATTCAAATAATGCAAGAAAAATTATCAAGCTTCACTTCATGGAAATTACTCATGTTCATTTTGAATCAAGCTACCTGGTGAACTTTCACAAAGATTTATTTGAAGACGAACATGGGTTTCATCAGGTGTGACATCCAGTCATTTGAAATAGATTATGGCAAGAGACTTGATGAAGCGATGAGTCAAAACTATGGTAGGCTACAAATTAACCAGTGTGAAAATTTACAAATTACCTATATTCAGCATGAAAAATCTACTATACTTCACCACCATTTAATGATAGATAGGCTAATGATAAGCATGCATATGATTAAAAATCTAACAAGCAAAGGCACACTATTACATGCACATGGAAAGCTATAATATTTAAATCGTTCTAGTGCTGTTGTCCATGTCAGCAAGAGGCAAACAGTAAGTGCAAAATGATGTTAGCTGTCAAAGCAGGAACTACAGTACTACTACTACAAATATTAAAATGTATACAGCATAATGGAATCCCAATTTTAAGATATAATGAAATTGATATATTTTTTAAAGATAAGCCACATCCTCGAAAAGGAACAAAGTAGAGCAGCAGAACTTGACTAGAAACCAGTATCCCCATCAGAGAATCTGAAAACTGAGATAACATATGATCTAAATAAACAACAGCTAATTAATACATACTAATCACTACTATCACATTCGAAGCTCCAGGTTAATTTTTGCAAAGCTAATTCCATTTCAGGCTCAGAGACACTACACCTTCTACAACTGTAATTCAATCGTCCAATAACCACCACAAATAGGAAAGTTGTAGAAAGCAATTCCAGTTAACAGAGTAGAACTAATTACAGAGTAAGCCGCAGCGTAATAGAAGTGATGGTCTACTATCTGCATCAGGCAGCTGTACTTGAAATACCTGTTCAGTTTTGGAGGGAAGTTCTTCGACTCGACAACCGCCAACCTACTGGAAAGAAGAAGGCACAAACACGGACATTTGCCACATATACAAGCAAAAGACATCATCCCAAACCAGTGCAAACATGTAAAAGAGGATGGGATATCACATGGTTACACTTAGTTTGTGTCCTTTTGGTATTTCTCAAATAAAAATTCATTTTTTTGTACACAAATCATAACTACAAAGGTATGTACTTCCATGCATTACTGAAGATGGATAGAGACCAGCAGATTTTTGAAAATTTCAATCTATGCTTAATGCAAGTTCTCAGGTCGATTTACTTAGATTCCAACTAATTCGTAAAACATGAACCATATTTCCCAGCACATAGGATGTACCTGCACATAGGGAGCACTGTGATTTTTACCGGTGATATTTCCAAAGAAAAAATAATGGATTAATATTAGAGGGTGATTTCTTTGTTTGGAGGCCCTAGGCTGTAAAATTAAATGTGACCCTATATAGAAGTTATTTGATAAATTTATCAATTTGATAACTCCATGAATACCAATTATTAGATCCATAACAATGCATTTTATGATGACTACATTTTTTAGCTTTCTTTCCTTTATAAAACAGCATGGCATTTAATGAAAAACAATAGTATTACTTCACGATATATCAAATTTTCTTGATCAAAGGCTTGAATTGGTAGAATCACATTGCGATAATTTAGAAATGATTTCACTTTGTAAAATTCCACAAAAAGTTTTATTTCTTCCGACCCAGGGTTTCAACTATTACACAGACCTTGATAATGACTGTGTAATACATTGTTTCGGAAGAAATAAAACTTTTTGTGGAATTTTGCGAAGTGAAATCATTTCTAAAAAAAACTAGTATTACCTTTACAGAGTCACCCACAAGAGCACAAGTGCAAAGTACCACAGAGGAAAAACCATTTGCCTTGACCAGAACTTGAATCCTTGAGGGTTCTGGGTTTGAGTTCTGGTCAAGGCCAATGGTTTATCCCCTGTGGAATTTAGCACAAAACTAGCCAGGAAATACGGCAAATGCCCATTTTTAGGATTAAGCGCATCACTTAATCCATTCAACTCGGGAGATTCCCAGTCAGTGAAAGCAAGATTCTGCATTTAACCCCTCAGTCTCTCAGGCATTCACAAAATTTAAACTTAATTGGCAAACAACAGCAGAGAACACGTTAGCATGTGATCATTGATTTTTATAACTATCATCATTTAAAATTCATTGCACAGAACCATTTGTAAGGAGGATATAAAACTGTGAGGGAGTACATGACTTGAAGCTCGGGTAACAACAATATGGACTTCTGCCAAGATACTAATACCCCACACAATGCTGTAGGGTCTCCTGAAACCAAGGAAATGAAATTGTAAAAGAGCTGACACCAAAACTGATAAGTCATTTACCTGAAACAGGCAAACTGAAACTTAACTGTCAACATAATAAAAAATGCTCCATCTCAAATTTCAAATAAGACATAGCAGATGACTCACAATGAAATTTTTACTGCAAGGCTGAATTTTGATAAGTAAATAAGAATGAAAAATTCTTCATATTGTGGACATTTTAAGTCACGATAAGAAATTAAATTGTTCACTTAGAGCAGAATGACAAAATGGATCACATTTCCTTCAAATTACTTAACCCTTCAAGGACTATCAGTGCATTTAGTACATTTAAACGTATATTGAAATGAGGAGTCCACTGGCTGTGAGTACAGAAAAAATTATACTGGATTTTGTATTTAAACCATAACATTTTCAACTGAATGCCCAAAATTAAATCTGAGTGACAGTGCCCACAGCAAGCATTTTAATATGTATGATAAAGGTTAAACATGTGAAATTAGTCCACTTGTTATAGACTTAAGATGAAATTTTTGGGGAATTGTAGAGCCATAATGTGAAAAGAATAACCTCAATAATTTTAGTCCCTCAAATTAATCTAATGAAATATGAACTCAAAAAGATGGAACATACACACAGATTGGTTCACAATTACAAGCAATGTCAGCCTGGCATATTAGCACTTCACAGATGAACAAAGTTTAAATTAATTTTTTCCATGTAAGTATTGCCACAATATGATTTTTCAAAAAAATTTCAGATGCTTCCTAAACTCATCTATGAATATTTTTATTCCCTCTAGGCAACCAAAGCCCTCACACAATTTCCATGAAACATGTTGCAAACTGTCAAGTCCATTTCATCAAATGAAGAAATTTATTTATGATTAAAAAGTGCTCTTATCTTTTTTAACTGAAGTTTGCTTCAGTTGAGCTCACAACTTGAGGCCAAGCATTAATGGGTAAGGAATCAAATTTCATCAATATGTACATGAGTATTCTTCACCTCTACATAAAAAAGAGGCCTATTGTGATATTTTTGTGTCAGTGTTATGTGCACCAAACCTAGCATGACTATTCACAATATGCATCAATATATGTACATACATTTGTGCCCATGCAGATTTACAGCTACCATAGGCAATTTGTTTTGCATTATTAGAGCTATATGAGAAACACCCATAAAATATTGAATGTCTACTACTATAAATATAAGGCTTGGTACATTGAAAATTCTTGATACTTAATTTTTTCTCCTATTGGTGGAGTAAATGCCTTCAATTTCTACGTGGAGAATAACTTTTTAGAGCCACTTAAGAGGAGTTTGGCAGTGAAGAGCTCGCAGAATTCAAAAAAACATTTACTAGGAACAGCCTCATCGATTGATAATTTAGTAATTATTGGATTGCATTCATGCCACAATTGCCAATGACATAAATGTATCTGAAAAATTCCATGTATAATTAGAGATCCGTGAAAGTGATTTTATTTTTTGTAAAATCTCGTTTTAAAACTAGGCGACTTCGGTCTTATAGAATATCTTGGCAGTGTTATTATAATGTAACAATTTTTTGCACATTTCTAGGTGTTTAATTATTTTTTGGTACACGTTTTGTGAATGGATATACTTTAAGCATTTTAAATAACATATTTAATAAAATTTTTACTGTACTAAATTTCTGATAAAACCAAATGAAGGAAATGGTTCAAGTTGTGTTAATATTATAGAATGAGCAAGAAAAGGTGCAAAGGGAAGGTAGGTAGCACGTAAATGCAACAAAATCGTTTAGTATTGATTACAGCTGTTGCCAATCGTAAGCGGTCAAGAAAGGCAGTGAAAGAAGCACGCATAACTATACACAATCGGAAACAACGAAACTTGAACTGGGGATGTGTCAAAATGATTTCTTATTTGCATTGAAGTACAGTGGAGCACCGAATATACGACGATCCATCCGCTAACAAGTAGCACCTCTTCTCCTCCTATCCTTTCTGTTCCTTCCCCCTCTCCCAACTGCTAGCGCTTCCGTTACCAGCCAACGGTCGTGTTTAAGTCTACAAAATTGCTACATTAGGTAGGCCCGTTTCACATGGACTCGGACGATACACGGTACGTGCACGGAGCATCTCGTCCTTTCACATTGGCGTGAACGACATATGTCCGCGTGTCCACATAGGACGCAATCCCAGTTGTGTTGTGGTTACCAAGCTGGAAGGATGTCATGCAGCCTAATAGGTAGTGTAATCAAAGGAATTGGTATATACCATGCTATGAAAGAACGAAAGAAAAATGCCTGCCATTGGCAGTTTTGGGTTTCCCCCCTATAGTGACACAGAGATCTTAGACAGAGAGATAGACTGTGTCTATTTCACCATCCATAGCACAACTCACAGTGGTCTTTCACCGAGCTCTCACAACAAACTACAACCTGCTTTGTCCGTACAAGCCGTCTACGTTCATGTATAAGGACCAACCTGTCTCTGTGGCCCGTATGCGTGTGGATGGACTGCAGTGTGGAGGTGCCACATGGATGCTTGTGTGTGAAAGCTTTCATTACTCTTTAAAAAGCTCATGTGAAAGCTTTCATTACTGCCTTTGGAACTTACTATCGGCGCAAAAAGGTTGAACGCTGAACTTGAAGCGTTTGTATGAAATTCCGCCGGAGCTCCATAGAGTCGTGTAACATATTGTTTTGCTCTTTGTTAATTTGACTACAAAATGCATTCATTGAAAAGTGTTCAAATGTAAATGTTTAGCTTCTACGGTCGAAAGAGTGAAGAAAAACACGTGAAAAACTAGGAGAACGGTGAAACGGTCATATTCTTCATCTAGTCACGGCCAAAATATTTGATTGGTGCACGATATCGCGTATCGCGAATTTCACGGATCTCTATTTATAATCCATGTTACAATTTCTTCACAATTTAGCCCTCCAAACCTCACTTGATCCCCCAACAAACTACCAGGCCCAAAACTTAATGTTGTCACCAGAAATGAGGATGATGAAGAGAAAATGAAAGCTATGTATCTTAAAATTGGATTTAACCACCATTGAAAAACAGCTCTCTTTAAAAATATATAATTATAAGTAAGCCAGGCCATAAATAAATTCCTTCCCATCACTGACTTCCTCCAAGTCAATACATGCCATGATCGTCTATTAAAAAACTGAGCATTGAGAAAAATACATAATATTTTTGGCCCTGGTGTGCAGATTGTAACTTTTTGCTAAATCCTGATTAATATAAAGGTGTTTTTAATAATAATAATCGATACCATAAATTATTAAGCAGGGGGGTTTAATTTTAGTATTTGACTTCAGAATGACTGGCATATGAATGGGAGATTCATGATTGAGGAATAAGGCATATGCCAAATCAAGGGCTCATTCTGGGCAGATTGGTTCAGCATTTTCAAGGATAAAAGAAACCTCTCAAAGACATTACAATTTTAAAATCCTAACTACAGTGAAACTTCCCAGAATGCAGGGAAACGGTGAAACTTCTCATGTTGTGCGAATCCACATTCGAGGAAGCACTAGTCTCATGGTAATATGGGAGATGGATTCCAAAATGTATAAAAAATATACAGTGAAACCTTGTATTTGCGTTATCGGAAATTACGTTTTCCTGCAATTTACACCACTTTTTCAAAGTCCCATTCAATTTCCTATGTTTCCAATGTATTCAGAACCCCGAATTTAGACTACAGTAGAAACTCGAAATTACGAAGTTGACGGGACCTGAAAAATCGGCACTTCGTAATATCAAATTTCGTATGAACGAGTATCTTTCAAAAACATCGCGATGAAGCTCTTTTTTTGTTTCCTTAGATTAAGATGTACTCTCGCGATGTACTTGAATGATTTTCTAAGTTATAATTCATGAAAGTATACATAAATGTGTATTCATGCCCACAGGGTGCACTCATTGTCAGTTGAACACAACTTATTTGTCAGAGTTTTATTATTCCTATTTTCGGGAATTTCAAATTTGGCGCCACCGGATAAGTTATTTTGCCGTTGCAGCTGGCGGTGCGGAGTTCAGCAACTCGCGGATTGGTACTACCCCTCTTTGCCGTGACAAATTTTAACAATATTATCTGGATATATCAATTTGCAATGTTTACTGTTTACTTGCGTCATAAATGTTTACGGATGGTTCGGAAGTAAGACGAAAGCCGCGTTTCAATGGAAATCGACTTCCGTGTGTCAAGCTACCTTCGCATCGAATCGATGCATTACTCCGTTCACTAATTTGTTTTGTGATGACAAATGATTATTACCGGCAATACGAGGCTCGATTCGGGTTATCGTGATGAATGGTAAAATATCCTTTCCAGGGTAATTGGAAATTGCCTGACGAGCAGTCCTTCCATCCAGCTATCCCTCTCAATCACTCAGCCGGAAAAATTAAAGCTGTCAGATTTTAGGGTGATACCTCAGTCGGATCTGAACAATTGGCGCGTCTAAACCGGTTTTTCCCAGAAGACCCTTCCAGAAAAAAGTTCTTCGTTCCTTATTCCTAGGTGCGACGACATTCATCTGCGAGGGACTCATTCAGCGACAAAGAGAAGGGGGTAACCCGAGAGGATCACTCCTTCACCTTATCTGTTATTATCTACCCTCACCCAGTTTCGCTTTTACCCAGGTGGGTTTCACTAGTGGGGGAGGGGTTGGGCCTCCTTTCAGTGGCCTCGGCAGCCAACACTAGGTTGATACGGCCGATGATCGAACGAGGGAGCCGTTATTTCGGTCGATTCAAATTATAACCTTACCCCGGTGGTAGCTGTGAGGTTGACTTCGCACTCTTTCATGATTTTTCCACAACCTGAAATTATGTTGCGTAGCGCCCGAGAGAGCTTTTAAATGCATCGTCACATCAATGGGATAAATAACGTAGTGCATCGGTGCATGCGAAGAGAGAATCGGAACTCTAATCTGTTTTTACTTCCTTTTATAGGAAGCATCATTCACTTTTGGAAGTGGATACCACGCCAGGGAAATCCATTTTTAGACCATTGACTTTTACATCGCCATGCTAATAGATAAAAAAATTCTGTTTTCACCGTTTCGCGCAGGAAGGGTGTTGCTAGAACTTCATTTCCCTTCACAAGTATGTATCAATCCCTATTTCATAGGGCTTGATACATACTTGTGCGTACTTTATATCAACCACATCGGAGAAAAAATTAGTTAACTTGCCTAAAATTGATCTTTTCGCGGAAATGCTACTCGGCTATGAGAAGTGATACGAAAATGAGCTTTGATATAAGTTCTAGCTGCATCGTTCATCTTTCAATGCGGATACTCCTCAAGTTGGTACGCAAGTTTAATACAATTACTGTAGTCGTGTAAAGCAAAGATGTCCAGCACTTTGGAATTCGTGCCGAGCATTGGCGCTTCCAGCAGTCCAGCGAACGGCTACGCGTCCTTGGCCTGCCTCTGGCTCCCCCCTCCACCTCTCTCTCACTCCCCCACCCTCGGCTCGGCGCTCATAGTTAGGGGGTCGGAGTAAAGTGATATTTTTTCTCGAGTCAGCATCACATTTCATCATAAGTATCACATTTCACTCATCGCTTTCCCACGCCCTAACTTCACAGGTGGCTTCCAAAAGTTGGGTGGGTGGGGGGCGGGGGGGGGGAGGCGTTGCCCGTTGGGAGTCCCTTATCAGCTATGACCGCGAACCAAACGTATCACATTTCACTCAGCGCATACCCGCCCTAACTTCTCAGGTGGTTTCCACTAGTTGGGATATCCTTTCGAGGACATCCTATAGACATCCTTTCGAGAGCATCAGCAGCCAACTTCCATGGTTCCAACTAGTTCCTACATTGGCCGCAACACAATTTAGGGCGATTTTAATGGTATCCACTCCCCAGTGTGAATTTTTTTATCTGATCCAGATCCGATTTTTAAAATTGAATTAGGATCCGATTTTAGTATCCGGAGAAACGTAATACCCGCGAATCTTTAGATCCGAGCTGACCATCCCTAAATAGTATTTTCCCGGCGAATCAGCTTGTGTCTTAGAGGACGAACGAACAATTTAAGAGCACATTTTGGAGCAAACAAAGTGCGTCTTATGGGCCAGGAAATACAGTAACTACAATTTTCGATGCCTGGCTAACGTTTTTCAACTTACGAACAAGTTCTCGGAACGCATCTCGTCCGTATGTCGAGGACTTACTGTACATTGGATGAGTACGTCAGTGACTTCTGACTGCTACACGGACGCCAGACGCCCCAGCGAAACCACACCTTTACTATTGAAGCATTGAAAAATGAGATATCGTTCAGGTAATACATTCATTGCATAATGTATTCGGCGACGATCATTAATTAGATGTTTAACTCTGAAAAGGAGCGCCGAAACGTTACTGTGATCCATCACTATTCGTATAAACGAGTAACTTTTTCACGCCGGGACCAAGATCCGAGGTTCGTAATTTTAAAACTTCGTTATTTCGTAATATCGCGTACTGTTACATACACTTAGATACCCTTTTGGACGGGACCGAAGATTTTGCTTCGTAAAATCAAAATTTCGTAATTTCGAAGTTCGTATTTTCGAGTTTCTACTGCATATATATTTTTCAGTTTTCCCGCAATTTGCACCACAATGAACTCTTTCAAAAAATAAAATTCACTTCTTAAGTCCATTACTCAGGCATATCATCCTTTTAAAACACTTTTTGACTTTGTCTTGTACATTTATGCGGAAAATATACGAAAGAGAGCAGCAATAGGACCTGTTTTATGGAAGAGTTTGATTGTAGCGGGAATAGTATACAGTGCCACTAGTAACAGATAATTTGAACTACATAAACTCGTAATCTGCCAGATATGATTCAAGCTATGAAATGAAGCATAGTCTTTTTTATGTAAGGCATTTTCAATCCAGTTGGAAATAATTCTATAATATCATTCTTTTACTGTTTCTATGCTTAAAAATGTTAATTAATATCTGGTTTTAACTTCATAAATCGCTGAAAGATAGTACTTTTCCGACATATCTGTTGACGCACCTGATGACGAGGGCCGTGTCGGACATCGAAACACCAGAAAACATGGAACCTTTCGCCAGTTTGGACACTCCAAAAGCTTTAATTCGCAAATAATCATTTTTAGAAAAAATATATTTGTTAATATAATGAGGAGAATTTGAGCATACTGAAATAAAATGAAAACTTCTACTTTTCGGATAAACTTCTACTATTTCTACAACCGATAGTTTAGTGCCGTCGCTTCACGCCGCTGGCATCGCTCCGCCCGCTCAGATCGGACATGGTCATAATATCTGTGCGAAAGTAGCAAATAATTTGAATAAGTTTCTTGTACCTTACAGCCAGAAAATAAGCAATAAAGCATTACATTTAAGTATGGCTAAATGTGCGCGCCATGAAGTAGCGTAGCCACGGCAAGTCACAAAACTAAAAGTAGCGGTTTCTCAGCCAACAGCGAGGACTTCAAACTGCAATGTGCGTACCTTAATCGTATATTTCGTTTAGATTGCGTGTAAAATTATTTTCTAATGAAATTACTACGAAATACTCGTAAGTTACATTATATTCCAGAAATTAAAGGAAATATTTTAATAAAGTGCAGAGTCAAAATCTCTTAAAACAATACGTTTATGATTAAGATTTTTTAATTTCTCGGAATGCATGAGGTTGTTTTCGCAACACTTTTGGACAATAGCGTGCTCCTGGATTACCGGATTATGGGTGCTCAAATGTAATTAAACCTGCGGGGGAGTATTAATTTTTTACCAAAGTAGAAACTATAAAATATGAAAATAGATTCTTATCCAGATCTGATGAAAAATGAAACAACTCGTGGTGGACAACTTGAGATCATTTACACTGCCTCAAATCCAGAGTTATAACTATGATAGGCAAGACTCAGTGCGTGCTGTTCAAACTCGTAAGAAATTATAACTTAGCTATAACCTATAGGTATACCCATGGTGATTGCTGTGAGCAAATGCTTGAGGAACTGCAGAAAATTGAAAATAAAGTGCATAATACATATTATTAATAGGCAGAGGAAGTCCAAACAGTTGAAAATATCAAATTAAAAAAAATAATCATGTTATATTCATTAGATAGTTTCAATTGTTACATAATGACAAATATAATGTAAATCGCCCTGCCATCTTCATCCTTTTTTAATTTTCAATTTTCTATTCATCTAAGATGTTTAATGTATTTTAACATCAAATATAAATAAATAAGAAGTGCTAGTTCAAGGAATTCATTTTGGCACTGCTCTTTTTCAGTTTATCAGTGATTCTCATTTTTACCCTTACTCCAGTAAAAGAACATGTATGTAGAAGTGAAAATTCTACTTTCCCACAATTTGTATTTTCCTGCAATTTGCACTTTTTTACTAGGGTCCCTAGAAAAGTGTAATTTAGGGGTTTTACTGTATATCCTATGACCATGACCTAACAACGAAAGATTTGGTGTGATTTTACCGTCGTAAATAGGAGCATGAAACTATGGAATGGGCCATGATAAGTTTGATACAAACCCAGTACAAGAGGAAAACAAACTGATAATTTTGAGGGACAAGTCCAGACCCACAATATATCTAAAACCACGGTATTCTGAGACACGTTATAACAGGATTTTGCTGTACTTTGCAATTTACAGGAAAAAATTGTGAAAATGGTCACTGAATGTAACAGCATAAAAGTGAATCACACACCACATTCAGCAAAGTTTGGCCCATGTTAAGAAACTGTGTTAATTCGAATTCCCCTTGTGGGAAGCCGTGTGCAGGGAAGTTTCACTTTTCACCAAAACAATAATTTGCACACCTGTCATAGAGTCAAGTGATTACAATTAATTCACGAACAATGGGAAACCACTAACTCAACAGATGTTAAATATTGCTTTATTCTAAGGAAGAAATGAGGCATACTTGCCACGAGGAATCACCGGCAAGATGCTTAATGAGAACAAAATATGTACATTTTTTTTGGTTGAGCTGCCGACCCCAAAATTAAGTAACCTGTACCACGACAGTAACTTTCCAAAAAGACCAACTCTGCTTCGCACATTTTCCCTTTATAATTTCAACAATTCTGTTGCCTTTCATTAAAGTTCCAACATGAGTCATCTTTAATAATAAGATCCTGCATGATTCCAAAAATGAATAGGGTAAATCAAGTGATACATTAACGGAAAATTGATGATGCATACAAATCAGCCTTCTCTTGCCGGTAATCCCGAAAGGCCTGATTCACTATCATGTCCATTGGTAGATATAACTGATGTTTCCCCAGCGAGTAAAACTGAATTCTGTAAACATGCAACATCAAATTTGGCCTCCAACCTTACAAAATAAAATCAAAATTATATTCTATCTGGAGATGTTCCTATTCCCAAGATTTGCTTCCTTCAAGAAAAGTCATCAGAAACAAGATAAACTGAAGTCTGAAAGCATAATAAAGGAGCATCAAGTGAAAGGGATTTGAAAGCTGAACAATAAATTTGTAAGGGACATATGAAGACACTTGGCTTTGTTGAAGTATTGGGCATACCTTCTCAAGGGTAGAGTCATGTCATCCAACTGTGTATTCGTCTCTTGCGAGAGACGATAGGACAATTCATAGTCCCTTCTCTCCTGCTCCTGCTGCTCCCGGAATGAGACCTCCTCGGCAGCCTCCTTCTGGAGTTGAGCCTACAGAGTGGATAACAAATCTGAATTATACCACAAAATTTGTGAGGTCATTGCAATCATGCACATATTAGTTTATGGCGCATGAACACTTACGTCATTTGTACCAGTGTCAACTTTACAAATGAAGATGGTTTTCTCAAAGCATGTGACAAAATTGTTGAAAATCTGTTTCATAAAATAATGCTATAATGTCACAAGCATCATGGTCATCAGCGACCATCCAATTTCCTAGTCACTCATCTGACTTTTAAAAGATTAATGTCTTTGAAAACATTTTATAAAAAAAAACAGATGGGTCATCCTGATCACAAGGTGAAAAGCTGAATGATTCCACTACTGCAGCCATGATAATAATATAATGGCACAATTGCAGAGGATTCGGTCATTCACTCAAGAGGGCAAATGACTTAAAATTCTAGTCTTGGGTAGAAATATATTCGTCAGCCCAGAGGCATTCCAGAACCCATGTCATCAGCATTTCAAAGCCTTAACCTGTAGTTTTACATCTTCAACTCTCAACAGCAAATATATCCTCAGCAGAATTTACCTGCACTAGGTAACAATGCCAAAAATGTAATGAGCATTTTTCACATACAAATTTATTCAAATTTAGAACTAACATTGGTTACAAAAGTTTACCATCTCATTCAAAATTCATTAAAACTATTACTTTGAAAACAACATGATGAATCAGAAAGATGGAATTCTTTGGAATATTTTATTTCTAAATTTGGACCGCTTCCATTACATACTGCTTGAAACTACATGTTAGGTATTCCAATTACACTTCACATGGCAAAACCATCAGAATTGGTAACTAAAGACCAAATTACTGATATTGTGTATCATTGCTGCTTTGGAAAAATCAGGACTAGCAAAACCATATACTCAATCAAACTAGTGTCGGTTATGGATTCATCCCTGCCATAACGTTAGGCCTACGCTTATTTTTGGTTATTAAATTGGTTTTTCTTTTGAATTCGTCCCTTCAAAATAGTTGTTTTGGTGAGAAAACAAATACATTTCAGGCTGGTTGATGTACGACTACCCATAGCCGTGCCTAAGGGGTCAAAGGTCAGGTGCACTAGAATAAGCGGATTTCGATGCCAAACACACGTCTTTAAAGTAATTCGCTGCTTGAACTGCTTGTAGAACCCCATAGGGACAAAAATTTTAACAATTTTTCCGTATCTTGAAGCCATCATGGAGTAATATTACTCCGCACCGGCCTAGCCGACGTACGTGCGCGACTGGCGCCCGTAGGGCGCCTCTCGCGCTCGACGATTTTTAATATTTTTATTGTCAATTCAGCCGAATCGTACACTTGTCTTCCTTCGCTGAGTGTTCTTTTCACTCTGAACAGACACCGAAAAGCTAATAACCTGATAGTTCTGCTATCTTATGAATGTGTTTTGGTGAAGTGGTTTGATACAAAACTGATTAGTCTATAGTGATACGATGCATATTAAAGCATTGCTTTGTAATCATTTTGGTATCTTCTGTTATCCTTCCAAGCTAATCATTTGAGCCCTGTGGGATGGGGTTAAATTATCGGCAGTCCTCTATGTTTCTCTGCCTTGACATAGTGAATACATAGAATATGAGAATCGCAGTCTCTTCTCTTTTGGCCAAAGAAGTTCAGTGAGGTGTTTCCCTTACAAACGTGTAGTTGCGTTTAAATCTATTTCAAGTGAAACAGTTTGTTTACACAGTGGCGTGGATGCCGAGTGGAGCTGTGATTGACCTTTTTGGGAAAGAATCTGTGGAGCTTCAAGTATTATCAAAGCTTCCAACAATACGTGAGGTACAGTTGTGTTCTTTTATTACATGAGAAAAAATCATGACGTCCGGGACGCAGCTAGGATTGCAATGAAAGAAGTTGTTCTGTGGAACAGAACTAAAATTCCCCGTATCCAATACATTCGGGTTATTGAAAAAATTGAGTCGCTTTATCAGGAATGGAGGAATCTCCATAAGAATACCTCCACTAATAAACCGCCAAGTGCAGCCGCGATGGCTAAGAAAGAAATGCTTCAGAGTAAGCTAGACTCTATGTTTGACTTGAGCAAAAATGATGCAATGGAACAGCTGGAAAAAAAGCAAATGATGAAACTAAAGAAGCAGAAAAAAGGCTTGGATGGACGAAATACTTTTCTTGTGTGATCAACGCGGACCGAGGTTATGAGTTATCGGGGGTGTAGATTTAAAGATAAAGAAGGATCGTAAATGAAAAGGAAAACTTTTTATATTCCACCAATTTATTTTCAGGTACAACTAGTTTCAACGCAGTTTTACTCTTTGTACCTGAAAATGACGCCGCTGCGTCGAAACTAGTTTTACCTGAAAATGAGTTGGTGGAATATAACAATGTTTTCCTTTTCATTTACGATGAAATGAACTTCCACAAGGTTGAGCCTGAGACGATGGTGATAATAAAGAAGGATAGTAAATGAAAAAGAAAAACTTTGTTATATTCCACCAATTTATTTTCAAGTACCACTAGTTTCGACGCAGCGGCGTCATCTTCAGGTACCTGTTTTACTCTTTGTACCTGAAGATGACGCCGCTGCGTCAAAACTAGTTGTACCTGAAAATAAATTGATGGAATATAGCAAAGTTTTTCTTTTTCATTTACTTCAGAGGAGGGCAGTGAGGAAAGGTTGATGAGAAACTCACTGAAGAAGACAAAGCGCAAGTTGCTAACGGTATTCTCAATAATGAAGGTTCAGAGGAGCCGCTGAAGAAGAGACAGGTGCAGTTGAGGGATGTTCCCAATATGACACTTGGTGACTTAGCCACAACAAGTTCCGTCAGATGTTTTCAAATACTAGGAATTAGTCAAGAGTTTTAAGAGTACCCTGTGACTGAATGGGCTGAAAGAGAGGATTACAAAATGGAAAAGCAAATTGCTACTTACCTTAGAGTGGTTAATGATCATGCGGAGCGAGGCTTAAAACTTATATCCGATTTCAATAGAACAATAACACAAAAAGAGACAAAGCCTTTCAAGACTTGCTCATATCCGTAGATTCCTACCGGAAGTCCCCACCTGATATCAAAAAGTCAACATTAATTCATAAGTATGACACACCATCTACATCAAGAGACCGGAACTGAATTGTGAACTTACTCGTTATGTCTTCAAATATGTTAGTTAAACACATCCAGGTAATCAGATAATCTTGACCATTTATTTACCTACAGAAGTACACGAGGAAGTACAAAGAGAAAGAAGGGGTGGGGACAGAGGGGGGAGCGCTCAGAGCTCGGCACGGATGCCAGCGTAGCGGCGACCGTCAGCCAAGTACGGCGGCTAGGCAGGTGCGGAGTAATATTACTTCATGATGGCTTCAAGATACGGAAATATTGTTAAAATTTTCACCCCTATGGAGTTCTACAAGCAGCGAATTACTTTAAAGACATGTGTTTGGCATCGAAATCCGCTTATTCTAGTGCACCTGACCTTTGACCCCTTAGGCACGGCTATGGGTAGTCGTACATCAACCAGCCTGAAATGTATTTGTTTTCTCACCAAAACAACTATTTTGAAGGGACGAATTCAAAAGAAAAACCAATTTTCAAAAATAAGCGTAGGCCTACCATAACGTATTGATTTGAAAGCTTGCTAGGAGTGGTTATTACTCTAGTAGATTGCACTTATCCTCAACGTGGTTGACAGTCATGGTGAACATAGAATTTGAACATTTTAGTGCCATAAAATCAATTGACAAAGGTCAGTAGAGTTCTAAAAATACATAAGTAATATTGATTACTTGAAGGAAAATACCACAGCTCACTTCACAGTTTGCCTCTATCATGTTATAAATTTAAAGTGGTGCATTAGTCCAGTGGTATAATAGATAAAGGGGCTTAGTCCCACATCCACTCTTATAACGAAAGTGGTCAAATATTACCTCAAGTATTGCTGCCGACTTCCTATCTTCTTCTTCCTGCTTCTTCCTCAGCTCTTCCTCAGCCTTCCTTCGCGCCTCCATCTCAATTTTCCTGTCCGTCAAAACAAAAGAGGAAAAAAGCTGTTATGGAGACAGAGTCGAAACACTCACAGTGCACCAATAAGGGAAACAAGGCAGCTGGATGAATGATAAATCATGGACAATTTGGAGCTAATTCCCTCCATAAAAGCAAACCAATATACATACATATAATAAATAGTTAATGGAAAGATAGTTTTTAATGGAGGCAGGTTTTTTTTTACAAAGTATTGAACAGCATGCCTATACATGTGCCATTTAGTAGGAGACTATCATCGCCATATTAATTTTTTCCACAAAATTCAGTCATTTTCCAAATTTGCTAGATTAATTCATTAGAGAAAGGGACAAAAAACAGAGGTTTATGTAATTTATTTATAGAAAAAGGGTGGAACAAGCAATTTTCAACTAAGTTATAAGCTCAGCAATAAAATTTTATATGTATTTATTCAAGAAAAAAGCATTGTCTTATACAACATTTTCATCAAGAATGATTTAAATTTAACCCTACTGTTTCATACATTGGTTAGTTGGTCAAGTAACAAGAATAGATTGGCAACATAGTCAGCACTAGAGGCTTAAGTTCTGAAAAATTTACAAAAAATTCTACTCACATATCCTTGAAATTAGCAAATGCTACCAGAAATAACAGTGAAAATTGATCAAAAAGACTGCCAAAGCATACTCACAAGGAGACATCGCGTGAGTGAAGTTAGGGACGCATTTTTCTGCCATATTTAATATAATATGTTGCTCCGCAAAAAGGTCATTGCAAATATTTTTTACATTTCCTCGTAAACAGTTACCATCTCTTTTCTACTTGTATCATGTTCGCTATTGAACGAAAAATTGAGTCACAAAAGTCATTATTCGAACGCAGTTCCTGGGAAATTTGAAGTGCATGCATCGCTGTATATTAAAAAGTAATAATCCGTTCATTGTTTCACCTGGAGAAAGAGCCATGACCATTCGAAGCCAATCCTATTCACGGAAATATACTTGTATTTTCAAAATCTAAACATTTTAGGCCTCTCGGCATGTGTAACCTGTTTTCGGCCACACAAGAATCTTGAAATTAGCTCCGAAAGTCTCCCAAGGGGGCTGATTGAAAATCCAGAAAATAGGTAGACAATTAAAAAATATTGTTGTTACTGCCATAAATGTATGGGAATGGGTAATGTACAGTGACTCCGTAAAATATTTGAAAGAAAAAAAAATGACTATCCTGGGGTTCGAACCCGCACCACAGTCCGGGGATTGCTGGTCTAACGCCTCTAACCGCTCGGCCACGGCTTCTGTTGGCTGTCACTCGCATATAAAAGGATTTAAACGGAGGGAAATTCTTTAGTTGCGTTTTTCTCTCTAATTAGAGTTCAAATGGAAAAAAGCTGTGACACTTTTCCCGCATTCTCTCTCTAGTTTCAGAAAATAATTGCGTCATTTGGGTCACTAACATCACTCACGCGATGTCTCCTTGTCAGTATATATGAAGAGGCTATCTAATGGAATAAGTTAGATAACAATAGATAAGATAACAATATGAGCATCAAATAGTGGAACTGAAAGTTCAGAGGCCCTGCGTAATGTTATATGTAATTATTTATTTATTTCAGTCTCCAAAAATGGCACAAAGGCTTCTTACATTGGTCGACAAGCAAACAAATAATAAGAAATTTGAACAAAATATACCCTAAAAAATGTAAAACATAACAGATAAATAGAAAAATACTTAGGAGAGAAAGCTTGGGATTGGGATTTATGGACAAGAAGATGGGAAAGATGGAGTCAACTCGGCAATATGTTTTCTGAGGACTGATTTGAAAACGGAGGGTGTGGAGAAGAGGTCAAGGGAGGGTAACTGCGAGGCTAAGTAGTTGAAAGTTTTCGGGATACAGTAGAATAGGGAGCGCTAGGACATTGAGACTCTGAATTTGGGAATGTCAAGAAGGGAGTTATTGCATAGGGAACGAGAAGGAGCATGAAGAGGAAAGAGAGGAAGAAGGCAGTTGGTACGGAGAGAGCCACTCCAAATGCTATGGAGGAACTTCATGCCGCATAGTACATGACGGAGAGAGAGGTTTGGAATTGAAAGGGAAGAAAGGATGTATTCTTTTGATAAGTTTCTGAAGGAAGGGATTCGATGACGGGCAATGGCGAGAAAGAAGTTAATAGGGCGATTGAGTGTATTCAAGGCTGTGGAGCAAGCGGTCGACCAAATTGGAGCACAGTATTCTAAAATAGGAAGGACACATACAAAAAAGACTGTCCGAAGAGCAAAAGGATCCTGAATGTCCGTGTGGTGGTACAGAAGGTCGACGACTGACATCGTCTTCCTGGTAGTCTTCTTCATGTGCTCGCGAAAGGTTAAGTTGAGAGTCGAAGACTACCCTTAAGTCACAGTGGGAATTGACACATGGGATAGGATTTTGTGAGAGGGTATAGGAATATTTAAAAGGTTCGCGCTTTAGTGAAAAGGCTTGTAAAGCTGACTTCGAGGAATTAATATGAAGCTGGTAGATGGAGCACCAGGCGTGGACGGAGGAGAGGGCGGATTGCAGGGAACTGGAATCGGAGGGGCAATCAACCCTCCTGAATATCCTGCAATCATCTGCATACAGTAGAATGTTACATCCCAGTGGGAGAATGCAGTCCACAACATCATCAACAAAAAGGGAGAACAAAAGGGGACCAAGGACGCTACCTTGAGGAACCCCTGACACGATCGGTGAGTGGGTGGATGACACTCCATCAATTAAAAAGCACTGATAACGCGAGTTAAGGAAACTGCGGAGTAATGATAAAAGAGAACCATGGATATTGTACCTGAGCTTAAGTTTGTGAATGAGTAGGGTGTGGTTAATGGAGTCGAAGGCTTTAGAGAAATCTAAGAAGCAAACATCCAGTTGTGAGTTAGATTTGAAAGCAAGTGTGATATGAGGTAAAACGGCGAGGTTGGTGAGACAAGATCCACCTGGGAGGAAGCCATGCTGACTGGGGGAGATGTAGGGGAGAGTGAAGTGAAGAAGACAGTCATGGATGATGTGTTCAAAAATTATTGATAAAACGGGCAATATGGAAATAGGACGGTAGTTCTCTACAACACCTTTTGCGCCAGATTTCAAAATTGGTGTGACATTAGAGTATTTCCACTGGGAGGGAAAGCAGCCACTTGTGAAAAATCTATTGAACAGGATTGTTAATGGAATGTTGAGTGAGGTAGCAGTGCAGTTGAGACAGAGTGACCCCACATTATCAGACCCGGTGGATTTCGAGCAAGGAACTGGCTAAGTTACTTAAAAACTTCCTGAGGGGTGGTTAAAATAGAGGAGAGAGAATGAGGGCAAACGGATTGAATCACGGGGAGTGGAAGGGTGGGGGAGGCATGATTAAAGTTTGAAGAGATGAAATCGTTAAATGCATAGGGGCGGTCGGCACTGAGGAAATTGGATGCATTATAAGACAGGGAGACAGGAATTCGGTGGGACCTTCTTCTTGCATTTATGAGTGACCAAAATCTTTTCGAATTCACACGAATTTCATCAGTGATACCCAGGATGAAGTTTTTATAGTCCCCCCGCAGGAGAAAACAACAATGGTGCCGTAAATTCACAAACGTGGCCCGGGTGTGCTGGTTTGGGTGACGTTCCCATAGTATCCATGCCATGAGCTTATTCTTGAGAGCGAGAGTCGTCGCCGGAGAATGCCAGAGGGGCCTCTTCTTGGAAACCCGACAGGAAGGGACAAAGTCCACAATGGCCACATTGACGAAGTCATAAAAGACCTCAAGCCCCTCCTCTGGGGTTCCCCACTCAAGGAGTTGCCAGGGGATTAGCGACAGCGACCGGTTAATAGCAGGCCAGTCGGCTTTAATCCAGGCCCTGAGGGTCCTACGAGGGGGCGATGGTTGAGGAAGAGTAGGGATGGAAAGGACGAGGGAGCACTCGAGCGAATCATGGTAGGATGGTAAAATGTTTCTCCCAACGGCAATAGAGGGAAGTTGGAATGAGGAAAGAACCACCACCAGAAGAAATATATACAGTCAACTCTCGATTATCCGGCTACCGATTATCCGGTTTGCGGATTATCCGTGCTATTTTCTCATCCTTACACTTAAAAGTTTGAAAAATATTACAATAGAAAAATTAAGCAAATTATTTTAAAGTTCAATGTATCCAAAAAGAATTCCAAGTTTGTAAATGTCTCTTTTTAGGTTAACTTTTCAATTTAATCACAATACATATTATGGAAATTGTTGGCTACGTTTAAGAGTGATGAAAACTCAGCCGCATCTGCTTCTGAAATTATTTTACCCGTTCTTTCCCATTACCCTTTGCCACTGAATATTCTAGCTTTCTAAAACGAACAGGATAGTAAATATAAGATGGAAAATTTCAAATAAACTACTTTTAAATAAACTAACTTATATTATACTTAAAAATAACTACTTATTGTTCCATATGTTCTTACTTTTCGGCCTGAATAAATAAATAAGAAACAGTATCAGGCCCTGGTCATTATTTGCCGTTGAACAGTCATTTGTTTTTACCCAAATACAATTGTGCCAGTTCATTGGAGTGGAAATCTCAATAACTTCAAAGTTGCATTTTTTACTGTAGTGCCGCGTTCTGACAAAGCTCATGCAAATGACAGAAAAACGGAAGAAAATTGTCCTTTCGATCGCTAAAAAACTAAAATTGATTACAAGAATTGAAAAAGGAGAGACTCCGCTTAAACTGGCAAAAGAATATGATGTGGGATTACAAATAGTTCAGGATATAATTAAGAATAAAAGTAAGCTAATGAAGATTGCTACAACCTCGGACAGTGGTTTGGAACCCTCAAAGCGTAAGACTATGAAAAGATCAGCCTTTCAAGATTTTGACTCCGCCATCCTTCTTTGGTTCAATCAAAAACGGTCAAGTGGTATACCCGTCTCAGGCCGCATGTGCGCACAGCAGGCTAAACTTTTTCACGAGTATCAAGGGATAGAAGGGGATTTTAAAGCTTCTTCTGGGTGGTTGACGAGATTCAAGCAGCGACATGGAATTTATGAAATTGGTATTCAGGGAGAGCGATTGAGTGGCAATGTTTCAGCCGCTGATGCTTTTCCCTTGGAGTTCGCAAAATACGTAAAGGAAGAAGAGTTGGCACCCGCACAGAAGCTCTGGCGAGTGTTGAAACTTTGCTGGATTACATGCGACAAAATGATTTTGATTATTGCGACGTAATCTCAGCCAGAAAAATAAGAACTCCAATAAAAGAAAACATGAAGAAATCAAGTAAACAGCAAAAAATAACTTTTTATTTCCGAGATTCAAAATAAAAGAATGTGCTCTATTCTGATATTCACTTTGATAATGAATTTTACATTTACTTCAAATACGTAAGATATGCTATTGTATTTTTTTTAACCATATGGTCAAGTTTAGCACCCATTATCTTTTGTTTCAAGCATTAGAAACTATTTATTAGATTAGAAAATATTTATAGATGAATTTAAAGATTTCATGATACTAGAAATAAACAAACCGGAAAATTAGCGTTTCGTTATTTACTTGTTTTCTTGGCGTAACAGTTGCAGTCAATTGTAATGCAAAATATTTTTAATCCTACTAATGCCAAATCTATATATTATATCACATATATTTTTCAGAGGTTCACAATGTAACAATGTATTGTATTATATAATCACTTCGAAGTCATACATTTACTGAAAATAAGCAAGATGTCAGCTTTTTATTATCTACGTGGTCAAGCTAAGTAAGTACCCATTATGTTGAGTTTTAAGCATTAGAAGCTATAAATTTATAAATGTTTATGATATTATTATCTTTCGAAATAATAGTAATATTTAATATTTCATTAGTTATCTTGCGGTAACCGTTGCAGTCTGTTATGAGAAATAGTTTCCATCCCACGAAGTGAAATGTCGATATCACGACCACATTTTCCATGTTTTTCGGTTATCCGTGTTTTTCAATTATCCGTACCTCGTCGTGTATCTATTAGCACGGATAATCGAGAGTTGACTGTATTCATAATTTGAGTCCCAAATTAAAGCTAAAAATGAGTTTAATCAACCAAATAAAGTGTGAAATTTAGATGATAAGGAGTGCCTGTTTTGTTCACATCTACTATTTTTTTTCATTACATCAGTCTTTATGGCAAAATTTTCAAACTGCGTAAACTTTGGTTTCCACACAGTTTTGCTATGTCCAGTCTATTTACTTCATAGTAAAGACTTGTGAAAACCTAGACTCAATGCAAATTACTACTTTTAAATGCCATTGTAATAAACAAACTCATGATGCATGAACAAAGCTAAGGCTACTGAGGCCTCATATTCCACACACTAAACCTTCTGGCTTCAATGTCGATTCCCCAAACCATCACTAGAAACCAAACTGTTCACAGCATGACACAGTGTAGTGGGAAAAGAGGAGTGTCACGATTATTCTTTTAAAGACTGCCAAAGGTTGGATGCCTTTGCATGAAGTCCCATCTCATGTCCCATGAAACCCATCAGTTTATGTGAGTAGTGTACATGAAAAAGCTTCATGCGTCAAGCGCAGACTGCCTAAAAAAATGCACAATAATCATACTCACTTGTTACTTAAAACACTTTTCTCTGTAAGAATTGAATTGTGCAATTGAATCATATTTTGGAATATCATATTTTCGATGTATTTTTATAATCCATGCTTGATCATGTTTCCATTGGCATGAATAATTGAGATTTTACTATATAATTGTCTAAAGTCCGACCTCATGTGTAGTTCTACCCCTAATTTTTCTCAATATATTTTATTTTTGCATACATCTCGTGTATGGTCTGACCCTATGTTTTTCAATACTCAGTAATACATTTTCATCATCCACATCATTTCCATTATGATACCTCAAAACTCACAATCAACATAGGCACATAGAATGATCCCAGTTTTCAACATCGTATCCAATACATATACATATTTTCTGGCAAGTTAATTACACTAGTTTTCACTACAGAATCAAAATATGTAACATTTATATTACCCTTTGATAATTTTTATGGTGAAATAGAGAAGCTATACTGGATACAAAAGAAATATGGCGATATGGAGTGATTTGGGATGCCAATGTGAATATTTTTACTTATTTTGGTCAAAAGATTTGTATAAGTTGGATTTCTAGTAATGATGTACAATAATAAGATGACTTGTATTGCTGTTATGGATTGTAACTATTGAAACTTGTGAAAACGGAATTTCAACATATAAAACAAAATTAAAATTGGTGGCAATTTCAACAACGAATATTCAGAATACAGTTAGCCTGCACCACATCACCAAAAGTCCATTGCCAGAGGTATTGCAGCCAAATCAGACCTTGAAATTGACCAACTAAAATGCAGTTTGGTTTTCCACAGGTTTCCTCAGGAAAAACAGCACATTTCATAAACCGGAAAATACAGAATACATATGTACTGTGTACATCAACATAATGGTCGCATTACACACGACACCCATTCTGCTCATCCAGGGTGGCCACAAAGTTTTAATTTTGAAATTCCCTGACGTTTCCCTGACAAAATGTCTCTGTGAAAGAGTATACAGTGATTATTTTATGATTTTTTAAAAAATGATGGCACGATGCGTTGTAAAATGCATTGCTATATTTGAGATGCAGGTGCTATCAGTGCATTTTGAAAGAAAAAAGTCAGTTCTATAACATGGTTTCTACTAATACATATATGAAAAAGTAATTCAAGACTTTTTCAAGACAAAAGTTTTAAAATTCCATACAAAAAAGGTTAATTTTTTAATGTGTTACTGCGGAGGTCAATAATTCGATTCAAAGTCCCTTCTACTTTAACACTTGGAATTGGCTCCACACCACCATTGTGATCGTCCAGTACTATGCGATACCTATCCTTTTCTTTTATCTTCTGTACACGAAATGTTATATTAATGTCTATTTATTTACATGTCCTATATTGTTCACAATACTTAACAACATTAAAAATCAACTTAAAAAATTTGCCGCTGCTTAAAATAATTAGATAAGCTAGCTAACTAACTAAACAAGATTCATGCAATGGCTTAAAAATATATTTGTATATATTCATAATATTACAGCAAACTATCTGTATTGTTTACAAACAATTGACTTACTTAAAAACCATCATTTATAAAAATGATTCACTGACAAAAAAACATTCATTATACATACCAACAAAACTGACCTATTCCGACCTGGCGCTGCGGTGGCACATATGGCATCATAGACGACGTAATATGTTTTTACTTTCCATGGGCGGATTTCTGTTCTTTCATGAAGACGTATTATGGCGTAACGAAGCAACAGAATTCAATGACAAATGCAAATAACAAAATGGCAAACGTTAGGCTTTACTGAATGGGATTCCTTCATGACGAGGGAGAAAGAAAACACTGCAATTCCACAGTAAGTTTAATTTATTTCATCCGATGATGATGCGCAGCATAGAAAATTAGGACCCGATGGTTTAAACATAATATATATGCAAGAATAATATATCTAGAGGAATTCAACAGAGTTTCACCCTCAGAGACATGGCAAAATGTAAAATGTCACTATCGTACTTTAGTATGATCTATAGATTGCTTGAATCTTTGGTAGCATTGTATTAACCACGGTAAAGGTCATTGTTACGAAATAATCATTTATGGGCAGGAGGGAAGTATACCATCTTCTCCGTGCAACGGACCGAGCCGATTTGTAGTGCGGGGGCATCCAGGAAACGGTGCCCACGTCTAGTACAATCAAACAACCAAAGTTGCAAACTCACGCATATTGACCACAGAGCTTTATAAGAACACCTCCTTGATAGTGACAGATGGACAAAAAGGGAAACAGAAGATCTATTTTCGTAATGCTATGTCCGCCGTTCCAATTTTTATCATGACGATTTGCTAGCAACCATCACTTATCCTTTTCCCGAATTTTGATTATTTTTCTGCGAATTCCTGACTTTTTCCAGATTCTTTCACGACATTACTAAATTAGTAACTTTTCGCTGAATTCCCGACTTTCCCCGACAAGTAGATACCCTGTATAAATTCTCATTAGGGGGCCTACGCCCGAAAACATTTGAGTTTTTGTCGCACGCCGTGAAACTCGTCTGTGTGATCTGGCACCACGAGCGTTCGATACGTTTAAAATTCGATATGCCCGATGCATCTTCGAAGAGGGATGTGCGAGTGAGAGAGGAACCACGAGTGGAAACAGTGAGCAGGCGAGCAGAGAGACGGGTGTAGCCTCCGAGAATGTTGCAAATGACAAACCATAGGGTATTTTTTTTCCTCCAACGCTGGCCTGATAAAGGTCTCTAAGAAACAAAGCATATCTCAGCAACATCGCGTTCGAACCACTTCTCTCGGAGGTAGTTCACCTCCCCCCCGACAGAGGAGACTTTCGAACTGTTCTGTGGTTTCCTAAAAAGGTACCCACCCCACACATTTCAGCCCTGCCTTTCAGCCAAGATATTTGAAAAGGTAGCCGGGAATGGCCAGGCTGAGCCAAAGGGAGGAAGAAAGAACTGGAAATGAGTGGCCTGGCATATATCGGACGGTGGCGGACACGAAAGAAGTGTATGGAACATGAGCCGAGCCACTTGTAAAGACACGACCACTACAAGTTTCCTAGACAAGACATGAAAATCCCTGACATTTCTCTGACTCCCTGACAACCAACCTCTTTTACCTGACATTTCCCTGACTTCTCTTACATGTGGCCACCCTGTCATCCCACTCATGACTTCCATGGATTCGGAGATGGGTATACTGCTCAATGGTAAAG
Organism: Pyrrhosoma nymphula; assembly: GCA_963573305.1. Lineage (NCBI taxonomy): Eukaryota > Metazoa > Arthropoda > Insecta > Odonata > Coenagrionidae > Pyrrhosoma > Pyrrhosoma nymphula. Next base: position 109,942,726 of record OY754332.1, read on the forward strand.
CTGAGCGACCTGTGATAGATTGACCACAATTTTTTTTTGCGCTCAGATTTTATCCGTCAAAAGTATTATTTGTGCATAGTCCGACCCCCAATTCTTTGGCCGAACATTTGTTCACAAAAAGTCAAGACTCTACACAAGAATATATGGTAGGTAGTCACTAAAAGTAATGCATTTTACCCATCTCACCCAATTATCCAAGATTTATCAAGTAAAACAATAGGTACCTTTCAGCTCAAAAAACAACAAGAGCCCCAGCTAGCAAAACGTACATTTTCTTAATCTCCTCATCCTCTTTCTTCTTCCGCTCCTCCTCCTCCTTGCGCCTCCGCTCAGCCTCCATCTGCTCCTTGAGCTTGCGCATCCTCTCCTGCTCCTCCGCAATCCTTTGATGCTCTACCTTCTTCTGCAAATCCCCCAGCTGCTTGTTAGCCTTGTTCATCAGTTGAGTGTGCAACTGATTAATCTCCTCTCGACCAATCCTCTCATTGTTCTGCAAAGGGCAAGGGTGCACACTTACACACTTTCCATTCCAAACACCCATTTTTCCAGCTTAGTCTATTTTTGCTACTTCATTGGACAAACATCAACATAGTTTTTATTTCACTTTTCGTCACCCATTGCTCATCCAAAATGACAAGTGGTGCAGGTAGATGCAAAACAATAAAGCACAATTTGAGGCCTGTAAAACTCACAAACACTATTTAAAGGTGCTAATAGAACTTAGATTTTGATGAGATAATTTTAATTTAAATTATTTCAAAGTTTCCAATTACTCAGCAATATGCATGGATTGTGCAAAATTGAAAAAAAAATGTAAAATACAAACACTCAAATATATGCAATGGTTTTGTAAACATAAGTTATTCAACTGAGAGGGCTGTGACAAAAGAAATGTAGAAGGTCATGAAGATTTACCCAGGAATACGTCTTGCGATATTGATTCCAGAAAAAGGTAAAAAATAGGGAGTCACACTTATATCTTTAAATTTTGGAATATTTTCCCCAAATTAAATTGATTATAACATCCTATATTTTGATTAATTCGTCAAACTTCAACCATATAAGTGCTAACAGCAACATTGGCAAATTTTCAAAAAAGGGTCAACATCACTCCCAGCAACTCTTTACATATTTACATAAATATAGCAATAATCACAAATAATAATGGAAAAACACATCTTGTATGCTTTTTTTGTACCACAGGCTACATTTTGATATAATTGTATCAGATAACGGTCAATTTTTCAAATTTAACACTTACTCATAGACTGTATTTCTCATTGAAGTAGCATGGCAATTTTCACATGAAGTTTTGAAACTGTGCACAGCACTCAAAAGTGATAAGAAGAAAGTTATGGTGGCAGATACTTTGAATTACATAGTTCCCACACACATACCCTTATATGCTGGATAGCACGGGCCATGTCACCTTGAAGTGCTTTCACGTCAGCTGCACTGCTTTCCTTGTCTTTCTTCAGCTGCTTTATTATTCCTTCCATTTTGGTAAGCATTGACTAAAGAGAAGGGACAGAGAAATTAATGCATCCCATTGAGCAGACTGAACAGGACCTTTCTATAAATCCACCTGAGATCTCACCTTCAGACTATTAATTTTCATTATCCCTTGGTAGCGAGGCTGGTGTTTCTTTTTAGCCATGAGCATCCTTAAATTCTTCTGTATAATGATGTAACATTCCCTCCTGTAATTTATCTTGTTCTTTACTAAAAAGATTCAATTAACAATTATTTTACTTGAAGGGAATCTAGATGCTTGACAAGCTGATTCATTCAACTTGATATAAGTTGCTTCATTCAAAAATGACAAATGAAATAAGTTAGCGCAAAGTAAAACAACCACATTATAAAAACAGTAAAAAAAAAATGAAGGCAGCAAAGAGCATTGTGCGGTGAGGCAAGAAAGAGGTTGGTCAGGTTGAGGAATAAACAGGCAGAAGGCTGAGGTCACAACAACAGAATACAGTAAAACCTCATTAATTCGAAATTCAAGGGGCCAAAAAAATTTGACTTCGAACTATCCGGGTTCGAACTAAACATACTTTCCAAAGATTAACGGAAAAGGTCCCGTATTTTCCGAGATAATCACCGTACTGCTATATTTTTTGATCAAATGGCAAAGAATATGCACTAACATGAGGAGTTAATGGACGAAATTCTTCACGTTTATCAGATTGAAGTTAAAGTTGGAGAAGTGTGCACTATCAGACGCGGTCACACGGAAAATAAAAACAAATAGAATGATTTCGGGCATATATCCAGTGATATGGGTCCAGTTAGGGATGCATGCGAACACAGATGCTCATCAAGAGAGTATCCTTAGCCTCTGCACCCCAACCACCCAGTCACCTTCTCGTGGTGGACCCGTTAATCTGAGTAACCTAGGTGGAGATTGGGTTCTAACCCCAGTGGAAACCAGGTCGGAGAACAAACGACTGAGGTGGGGGCTTTGAGGGTTAATACCCTACAGCCCAGAGGAGAGGGCAGCAGCTCTCCTTCACATGAGTGAAGATGGAGACCACAGTTGTCGGTACAGCGACACTCATTTCACTACAGGTGTGGTAACATTTACTTAAACAGCTGTAGTACTGCGATGTGGAAGGCAAGAGGAAACCACCACATTATTATCCCGAGGAGTCGCAGCTACTCCACTCTTTTATTTCTTACCAAGGCGTGATGGAACCCTCTCGAGTAAAATATTTCGGAAGTAAACTAGTCCCCCATTCGGATCTCATCAGTCAAATGTGATAGCCATTTTAGGGTAGGAACGTGGAACGTGTGATCACTTCGGACCTGTGGAAGATTTGAGAACCTCAAGGTAGAAATGCGAAGACTGGATCTTGACATATTAGGAATCAGTGAAATGAGATGGCCCGAAGAAGGAGACTTCTGGAGCGGAAGTTATAGAATTATTCACACCGGATCGCAAAATGGTAACGCTGGAGTAGGCATAATGCTCAGGAAAAGTGCAGGACTACATGTGAAGAGCTTCCTGCAGTACAGTGAGAGGATTATAATGGTGAAGATTGAGACCAAGCCTACAGATACCATTGTGGTGCAAGTTTACATGCCTACATCGGACTACGAAGATGAAGAAGTGGAAGACTTCTACGAAGATATCACGGAAGTAATAAAGCATGTAAAAGGAGAAGAAAACCTCATTATTTTAGGAGATTGGAATGCTGTTGTTGGCAAAGGTAAAGATGGAAGAATAGCAGAAAATATGGCTCAGGAAATTGAAATGAGAAAGGAGAGACTTATAGAATTCTGCACATAGGACAAGTTGGTGGTGGCAAACACATTGTTTAAAAGCCACCAACGCAGAAGATATACCTGGAAAATGCCCGGAGACAGAAGAAGATTTCATATTGACTACATTTTAGTGAAGCAAAGGTTCAGAAACCAGGTGAAGAACTGCAAAAATTACCCAGGTGCAGATATCGACAGTGATCACAACTTAGTGATGATGAAATGCCACTTAAAACTCAAGACATTGAAGAAATCAATCAAGAACGTATGGCAAGTAGAGAAACTAAAGGGACCTCAACAATGGCTGGCCTTTCAGAAAGCAGTGGAAAACAAAATAGATGAGGATTTGACTGTGAACTCAGTGGAAAAGAGATGGGTGAACATCAAAATCTGGCTACAGGAAGCAGCAAAAGAAGTTCTGGGGAGAAGAAAAGTTATCACGAAGAAGCCACGGATTACAGAAGAAGTCTTAGAATTGATTGAAGAGAGAAGAAAATATAAAAATGTGGATACTGAAGAAGGGCAACTTCGCTACAAAAGTATCAGGAATGAAATAAACCGTAAAGCGAGAAAAGCAAGGGAAATGTGGATGAAGGATCTATGCAAAGATGTACAAAGCAATCTCCCAAATGGAAATGTGGAAGTTGCCTACAGGATGGTAAGGAATCACTTCAAGAAACGGGCTGCAAGATGTAACAGCATCAAGGATAAGCATGAAGAACTCTTAATTGAAGATGAGGATAAAGTGAAGAGATGGAAGGAATATTTGGAAGAGTTGTACAATGGAACCAGTCTCAGCACAAAAGTCATCGAAGAGGAAAATGAAGTCGATAAGGATGATTTAGGAGCCCCAATCTTAAGATCAGAATTTGACGCAGCATTAAGGGACCTGAGGATAAATAAGGCTTTGGGAATAGATGATATTCCTGCCTAACTAATTCAAAATGCCGGAGAAGACATTTACTCAGCTGTACAAAACCATCTGCGACATGCACTCTACAGGAGAGATACCCACACACTTCAAGAAGAACATCATTATCCCTATTGCCAAAAAGAAGAGTGCTGAGAACTGTGAACATTTTAGAACCACAGCCTGACGACACATGCCTCGAAGATATTGAGGAGAATGATAAATAGAAGAATAGAACGAAAAGTTGAGGAGTTACTGGATGAGGACCAATTTGGGTTCAGAAGAAACAAGGGTGCAACAGAAGCAATTTTGGCCCTCAGGCTACTCATAGAGAAGAGAATAGAGAAGAATCTACCGACCTTTGTTGCATTTGTGGATTTGGAGAAGGCAATTGACAACATGGATTGGAACAAGATGCTAAAGATTCTGAAAGAAATTGGAGTGTCATATAGTGACCAAAGAGTTATCCACAGCTTGTATAAAAACCAGGTGGCCATAATTAAATCAGGACCCAGCAGTACAGAAGCAAGCATAAAGAAAGGAGTGAGGCAAGGCTGTGCACTGTCTCTCGTATCATTTAATGCATACAACGAGAAAGCCATCCAATAAGTCAAAGAAAAGTCTCCGGGAGTGAATATCCACGGGGAAAAAATCAGCATGCTAAGATTTGCCGATAACATAGCAGTCATGGCAGAAACAAAGTAAATTTAAAGAAGACACTAGGTAATATGGAAAGGATAATGGCCAGATATCATCTGACGATCAATAAAAAGAAAACTAAGGCATTGGTATGCAGTAGGAGAAAAGAAGCCAGGACCTAGGAAAATCTGAAAGACCTGTTAAACTAGGAAAACAAAAAATCGAGGAGGTGGAAGAGTTCTGTTACCTGGGAAGCCGAGTAACCAGCGATGGACGAAGTAAAAAAGAAATTGCCAGTAGAATTTCCCAAGCCAAAAGGGCATTTTACCAGAAGAAGATCCTGCTTACAGCTGCAAATACAAGCGTGGAAGTGAGGAAACATTTCATTTGAACATACAGCTACTATATGGCATATAGTAGAGCATTCTACTATATGGCAGCAAAGCATGGACAATAACAGCAGCAGAGAAGTCCAGGCTGGAAGCATTTGAAATGTGGTGCTACCGAAGAATGATGAAGATAAAATGGATCGATCGAGTGACAAATGAAGAAGTCTTAAGAAGAGTGAGTGAAAAGAGATGTCTACTGAAAACCTTAAAAAGGAGACGGGACAACTTAGTAGGCCACATCTTAAGACATGACGGCCTGATGTAGACAATTGTCGAGGGAAAAGTGAACGGGAAGAATGGAAAAGGCAGGCCTCGCATGTGATATATTGAGTAAGTTGTAAAGGATGTAAATGAGAGGAGTTACGTCAATATGAAGAGGTTGGCAGATAGAAGAATTGAGTGGAGGGCCGCGTCAAACCAATCCTAGGATTGTTGACCGACCAATACCGATCCAGTAATACCACATAAGGTGTATTTTCCAGGCTACCAAAATTTCTGCTGTAGACCTATAAATTTACCGGCCTGCTCTCAGCCACTTTCCCCCAAGAATTTATCAGTTACGACCGCGAACCAAAAGTATCATATGTCACTCATCACTTCCCCACGCCCTTATCTTCTCATTGTCAGGTGGCATCCAATAGGGGAGGGGCTTGGAAGAGGAGAGAGAAGAGTAGGGGTGGAGTATCACGTCAAGGTCGGTGATGACCCCAGAATCCCTTAGCCCTCCGAAAGATGCTCGAGGGAACCCAAGAAAAAAATCGCTGACACAATGTTGGACATACACCACACAGAAGTAGTCCATATATATACATTTCAGGCTTGTCTTCGTGGAAGTTATAGATATCCATTTTGAATAAAAAAACTTTGTACTTTTCCACACACAGTGTGGAAAATTCCTATTCCACACTTCGAATTAATCGATATTTCGAATTAAGAGGGTTCGAACTAACGGGGGTTTACTGTAGGTTTTATGGCAAAATGAGAATTCCAAGAGAATCAACGGACTTCAATTAACATTTAAAAATTTTTTCAAAATAGCCAAAACTTACATTTGATGACAGAGAGAGCACCCCACTGGATCTTCTTCCAACGTGCCGACAAAAGCCATTTCTGCACTTTAGCAACCATTTCCTGCAAGTTTTCAGGGTCAGACTTCATTATCTGATCAAACTCAGCAAACTTACCTGCCCTAAAAAACACCTTCTCAACTCCGAAGCAAAAATCCTTTTCATTCAAGCCCAGCGCATGAAACAGGGCCTAAATTTATGATGAGCCATTGCATGAAAAAGAGAGAGAACATTAAATTAGGTTCAAGTGGCTAGGTTTCACGTCGGAATAAAGAGAGATTTCCAAAGAGAAGACAGCAGTTTAGGAGATACCTCTTGACTATACATACACAACAATTATAACAAATGGTTACCATGGAGAATTTCTACATTATGACTGGTAAAAAGCTGTGGGTAAATTTGGTCACATCTTTCACACACAAATACTGACATTTATAATGATAACATGTAATTCATAAAAAAAACTAAAGACGGACTTGGGAATGCATGCATGAAACATGAGAGAATGAACAAGAATTGGCCTTAGTGACAAAGGTTACAGGGACTGCTTGTTTCTTTTCGCTGGGGGAAAGCACTAGACATCGTGATCAATAAACATAAAAATGCTCTCTATGCTCTTCCAAGAGCCAGCCATGAGTTCTCCACTTTGGCTGACAACAATTAAAAAAGTACCACTTAAGTTTGCTCAAGTTTTAGTCGATTCCAGTTTAAGTCAAAAGTGTACCTTTCAGCTTGAAATACATTCACATTTCGGAGAAAATCCATCATTAATGTAAAATTCAAAATGGATAAAATAATAATCAAGGATACCTTCTCAAATTAATTCCATGGTGATTCAAAGCAACTGAACGACAAAATTCTGATAGCACAACAAAATTCAACATATTCCCATGCTAAATCAGTAAAACAAACCAAGACAACAAGAGATACACTGCCAAACAGATGGATACAAGAATTCCTCCTAGGCAAACATAATTCAAAACTAAAACGGAAACAGCAAGACAATATTCCACCAAAACAAATCTCACTTTTGGTCCGTTTCTCCTTCCAATTACCTTTGACTACTCTCTCTCTTTTTCATTTCCAGAGTCCCAAGAGCCCCTTGCAATGACTCACATTGTAGTTAGCAGATGTGTAAGTCAACAACATGATACACTTACACCATTAAGGAGAAAATAATCAGTGCTCAAGGTGGTACTTGATATATGCTTAACCTATTATCTCATATGTCAGTTTTCAAACTATATTGGAACATTACTTCTTTCCTCATTTTTTAATAATGTACGTCATACAATCAATCAATCAAGTACAGCAGACCCTCACTTAATGAAATCAATCGGTTCCAAAGGACCATTCGTAGAGTGAATTTCATTGCAAAGTGAACCATTTCATTACAGTTGAGCACCCATAATCCGGAAATTCCTAATCCGGGAACACCCGTAATGTGGCAATGTTTCCAAGTCGTGCTTTGTGGAAAACAGAAATTTTTTGCCGAATCATCACTTCGTATTTACTGAAACTGTAACCCACACTCTTAACAAAAATTCTCCCATTAAAGAGCGAGTATTGGAAGATTTTTTGCATACAATGTTGTCTATATTAATTTTTGTGTGCAACAAAGGTCTTTATTCAGCAAATTGAAGACATATTGCATCGATGCCGAGACACGGGTGTGCGGCATCTCGGAAATGGACAGTACCGGTCTTACATGGTGGGTGCATGTTTGCTTTATACTTAGTGGCAACTCGAAGTACACACTATCAGTCATCTGCATAGTTTTATCCGTATTTATGTCTAACGTAAGCAGTTATAGCAGTAGCAACGGAGCAAAGCAAAAGCACAGAACATTAATGTTAATTAACCAGTTAATTAACTATGTATCGCAGAAAAGGCAGAAGTGTTGAAAAAACTTGTTTTCGGTACATCAGTGAAGCGCCTGTACGTGTGACATGTACTCCGTTGGATCTTCGACAATCTATGACAATAAGAAGCAGAAAGAGAAGATCCTCAAATTTTCCTGTGAAAGTGACACTAAGAAAGGGATGGCGATAAGAAAAATCATGAAAGAAGGGTCTAGTGCCGTTTTAGAATGTGTACTTATTCAGTGGTTTCGACTGTGTCCATGTGAAGGGATCAGTATTTCAGGCCAAATGTTAAAGGAGCAGGTTAATATATTTTATAGAATTTGATAGATTGTAGATATGTTCAAAATGGCAACCAAGGATGGACAAGAATCTTCCTCCAAGGCTTCCTCCTCAATCGCTCCCGATATATCGACGGATAGCCGCACAGATGGAAGCACCAGTAGCAGCGAGCGTTGACAGTGCGGCGTAGACAGCTCATTAAATCAGCTGATATCGTATTAAACACAGTGGCATAAGGATTGTAAGGAATATTGAAAGCAATGAAAATTGTTATTTATTTATATTATTTATCAATTCATAACATTATGCTGTTTGATGTGCAGCAATATGTTCTACGCATTCTTTTCACTCTGCTGTTTTGCGATACTACCGGTTGACTGATTTTGTGTTTGTGAATTTAGAAACAGTTAATTCCTTATTTTTTCAAAGTATTTGTTAAATAATACAGAATTTATTCAAATTTCATTGAAACTGTTATAATTTATCGAAATTCCCTCATAAAAAACATTGCAGACCCCAAAGTATGCACGTTACTACCACAGCACCCGTAGTCCGGCAAAATCCCTAATCCGGCATCGCTACATTCCCGACGGTGCCGGATTATGGGTGCTCAACTGTACCAGACTTCACTGAGGCCAGGCTTTATAATCCCTTGTTAAATATTTTCCTGGTATGGAAAGTGAAGATACATATACTCCCATCAATAATGCTCATGTCAACTAACCAAGAGTCTGATGTAAAATACAAAACCTAAACTCTAAATTAACATTAAGTTTACAGAATGGCTACAACATCTTAAGGCTAACGTTAACCAGGAATTTTAAAACTGGGTTAATGGATTGACAAAAAGCAAAAGTGTATGTATTTGATTATATACAATAGCCCTCTAAGCACAAAATGCTCAGAACATCGGACCATTCATGACATATATAAACTAACTCCTTAATTTCAATAATATAATTACAGAAGTCAACTTCTTCAGATCGATTGTGAATATACAGTGGACTCTCATTAGCACGTTTTTGAAGGGGCCTGATATTCTCAACGTGATAACCAGAAAATTGTAGAAAACAAGGAAGGGTTAACAAGGAGACAATAATCGTAGTGGATTGCATGCCTACATGGAGGAAAATTTTACACTTTACATTCATTTCAGGTCATTCCATAGATAGATTGTGATAAACTATCACAAAAATATGTTTCATTTTGAAGATACTATGAAAATATGTCTAACGTTGATGCATAATCAATAAATGATTATTACGATAACGATAAAAAAGAAAGATAGGTATAAAAAATTATGCTTTCGTAAAGTTCAGCACCATTGCTAGTGGAGCTACCAAGTGATTTTATCTTTTCTCGTACTCCCTACGTAGGCCAAATCTCAGACCACAGATGAATCCACGGCACTTATGCCCCACTCCTCACTTATTTTCACACTTCAAGCATTAGCAAATCAGGTATGCAAAAATAGAACAGCATGTCATTAATAAGTGCTCTGAAAATATCACCTCCAATGAAACAATTGCCTGAGTTTAACAAAAACATGAATTAAGCGAGCACCTGGCCCAAACATATTCCACTTTTCAGCGCACATCTGGCATTTACTTGACCACTTGTAACAGCCCAAAATGGAACTTCCTGTGCATTCTCAATTGGTAATTGAAACAAAAAAATAATTCATTATCACCCTACAAGAGACAGAAGAATCTCTCCAAGGTACATACTTAGTTTGCTCTTGCTGAGCCCAAATTTTTGGATGTTTGAATCCTTTTTATGAAAGCATTCATAACACTTTCATGACCTTCGTGACCGACGAATTGCCACAGTTTCTATCACTTCTACTGCTTTTGTGTATGTTGTAGGAGAATTGGGCTCTGCTTCATCTCTCCCATCATCATATTCTTCATTATCTAATTTCTGTTCACAAACTTCATCTATTGTAATCAACTTATAGATAAAAGACATGATAATGGGATTCTACGGCTTGATCAATCTAATATTGGAGGGCTCCTGTATTTTTGGAGTAGTTTAACGTACACACATTTATCACATAAATCAATCATTCTGTCAAATGTGCCAAAGGGGTAGCCATAACGTGCTAATCATAATTATTAACTAGTGTTGTGACTCGGACCTGAAGAAATTAACGTGCAAATAACAAAAACGTGCTATCAAGGATTTTTTAATTTTTTTTATCAAATTACAATGACATACCACAAAGTTACACTAGAACAAGTTAATTCCATCAAGGAAAGTCTTAGCAAGAGACTCTATCTTCTGCCATCCAACCCCAATGCCTCTCGAAGAACTTCTGTTCCATCTCAGCGCAAACTGATAAGAGAGTAATCGATTTAATCTTTTCAGCCAATGCAAAAAACAGGATTATCCTTAGATCATTTCCAATAGTTACTCCTCCATTCAATTTCCCAAGCTCAGAACACTCATCTTTCTTAAGACAAGCACAAAATAACTCTTCGACATCCACGCAAACGATTTCTAATTGCTATCATTTTTCAAATCAGAATAAATAATTATTAGTCCTAATTATATGGCAGACAAGCTTCTAGAACTAAAGTTCCTAATTATCACAGGGATAGACTCTTAAGTTTATTGCCACACCTCAGGGCTAAGTAATGAAGTGGGTTCAGAGGTGAGAAAGGGCAGGGGCGGATTAAGGTCGGGGGGGGGGGGGGGTTCACTACTTTCCACGGCGCCTGGGGGTATGCAATACCTATCAACGAAACGGGGGTCCGGGCAGACCTCCCTCGGAAAGTTAAAAGAAATGAAGTGCTTGGAATGTAGTTTTTGTGTGGCTGTATTTTATAGTAGATGTGAAAAATTATTGAGTAAAGCTCTCTAATTACAGTTGAAAAACGTTTACAAACGATGTAAAGAATGCCATTCTTGTGAAGATGCAGGTCTCCCAGGTTTTACACCACATTCCAATTATATTTAAACATTGTATATTGAGCTGGTGAAATAAAAAATTCCATTGGAGAACCACATTAATGATTACCATATTTTCTATTTTCCCGGGAATTACGGGGGGGGGGGGGGGGGGGGGGGGGGGCGGCCGCCCCCCCTTAATCCGCCCCTGAGAAAGGGGACACCTTTCTGTAAATGAGCCACTCTTTACAAAACGATATTACAGAACGATGATTTATTCTGATAGTTTCATTAATGCGATTCATATCGCAATTTTATTTGAGAAATTTCAAAAGATGCACGCAATAACAATGTGAATTTCTAATCATAAAGACATCACCTTCACTCGGCTATTCTTATAGCAAACATATCGTTGTGTCAACTGCACATAAAGTGGGAGTCCACTGTATTTGAAAGTGACACTGAGATGTTTTCATTCACTGCAAATGTCTTGGTTCTTTAATTATCACCGGGTCAAGTGGAAGCGTAGCAAAAGCGGAAATGAAAAGCCTCATGTGAGGAATATCCACAAATACTTGGACTAGGAGGTGATCAGAAATACATGGGCATGCAAGACTCCTGTATCACAGGAATTCAGATCTCCCTTTCAAGGCTTACCACCATAGTGAGAAGTGTTCTACATTTGAAACCATAACACTTGCCATTCCATGATTACTTCTGGTTGCTATGGCTTTTTATATAGCACCCATTTTTTTATCTCATGATATTTTCTCATTCAACAAATTCCAAAATTACTGGAACCACCTAGCTGATGGAAAAAGCGATATGCAAAAGAAAAATGGGATGGAGAAATTAAAACCCTTACTGTATGTTGAAAAGGGATATACAAATAAGAGAAACATTTTAAAATTTGGACTAAAAAGAAAAGCAAGTACATTAAAAGAATAAGTAGTTTATCCAATGAGAGGCATTTAGGTGGGAATACAGAGTCTTAATCAAAAGCTTTGCTGTAGGATATCAAAGTTGTTGAATCATAATTACGGCCATTCAGAATATTCTTCAGGGATTCTGTGATGAATAACACCTGCAAAAGTACTTGGTGCACACCTGCATGGCAAGGAGGGAATACAGAAGTGGAGGGGATGAAGGGAAAGGACGAAAAGAAATAGGAGGCAATGAGGTCTCAGTATAAGATGAGCCAAAATGGGACGGCAGGTAGTGGTGAGTCGTCCCAATTCTCAAAGCGCTTGCATTGGCAGCAATTAAAAAGGTTTTCTGACTGACCCTCCACACTAAACAACCTTCCTCCCCTGTTTCGCTGTATTCTGAAAGTTCCAGAGCCTATGTCCCAAAATGCAGTAGAAACTCAAAATTACAAAACTTGAAATTACGAAATTTTGATTTCACGAAGCAAAATCATCAGTCGGTCCCGTCCAAAAGGGTATCTAAGTGCAAGTAACAGTATGCGATGTTACGAAATACCGAAGTTTTGAAATTATGAACCTCGGGTCTTGGTCCCAACGTGAAAAAGTTACTCATTTATACAAATAGTGACGGATCACAGCAATGTTTTTTAGGTGCTCCTTGTCAGAATATGACATCTAATTAATCATCATTGCCGAATACATTATGCACTGAATGTGAATTACTTGAACAACAATTCATTTTTCAATGCTACAATAGTAAAGAATACTTTGAATTGTAGGCATTGTAGAACATAAAATATGAAACAAATCGGGCAAAAAAATGCGTTCGGCTTAGTCCAGAGTTACCAACAACGAGTAAAAAAATGCAAATTAGTCGAGTACGGATATACTCTCCCATGAGAGATTAATTGCTACAACCAGCATTATCCTCTCATGATCCCTGGCATTTTTTGCTACCAGTTTTTCCCAAACATTAATCCATGATGAGTATTCCTAGTACAGAAATCGTTTGCTGCACCCGCGTGCTCAAAAACTTTGACAAGTATCGGAGATGGTGCTATGTTGTTCGAGCAGTAAGTTCAGTCGTGAATATCACACAAGGAAGTTTTTTTCTCACTATTTCAGACTGATTACACTCAAACTTGCTAAACGGTATAATTATTCCAGCTGGCAATAGCAATCATCGCAAGAATCAGGTTTAATTACCGTCCTCGATGAGCGTTTTGATTTAGTCATCGAGAAAGGCTCTTCATAAGCATTGCCCTTCCCTTCTTCCGTCACCAACAGCCAAGAAAACCAGAGATAATACGAGTTCGCTTGGTTCATACAAGCAATTAGTTAGACGCACATTAATTCTAAAGAATGACTTGTTCTGGGCGCATTCATAACCAACAGGAAAAAAATGCTCAAGCACCCATATATATTTATATCGGAAAATGGTGTACCTTTCTCCCCTTTCACTCCAACCTAGTGATGGCAAAAATATCCTAAAAGAGAGCTCAGCTGCATTCCTGCAGATTGGTAAAGAATCTGATAAGGATTTTGTAGCTTAATCCTTATTAGAGATATAAATAAGAAGAGGATAAGTGGAACCATCCTATGAACACCGAAAGTCACACCATCGGAGAAAGCCTTGTCTGCATCCTAGCCCAATTGATAGCACTTTCATCTCTTCCTTGCGTTATCGGAAGATACCCCCCAGAGGACATCGGGGGTGTGAGTTAGTTGTTACCTAGCCAGTGCCGAAGTAGGACACCGGATTGGCAGGGATCTTTGGTTAGGGGCATTGAGGCATTACTAGTTGCAAGTTGACAGTTCATTGGCTGTAACCCTCTTCAATTATATATTGATAGACCATGATCCCCAAGCTAGTGAAGATGGAACGCTAGAGCAGGCGATGGTAGAGCCAGTGGCAGGGCCCATTAAGAATAGCAGCGACGAAGACGAAAATGACCAAGTCCTGATTTCTCCAAATAAGAATGAAGTTTCGCTCACTATCGATACACTACATTGATTCCAAATTGCTACTGATGTCGACTCACAGTTCAGTTTGCATTTATCCAAATTAAAGGCCATGGTGGAAGCCATGATGGAGCGAAGGTAAGTGCAAAAACAAATTACTAATATCTTTTGTTAAATGAGTGATTCTCTCGACAGAAGTGCTAAAGTATTTTTTTTTTAATATGCATTCATTTGTTTGTCGTATTTCTTTTGGGAATTATTATTCACCAATTCCCTTTTCTGAGATTGCCCAAACAGATCGGAAATTAACCCATTCGCCTCTTAATTTTTCATGGAATTTCAGCTCTTAAAACCCTATTTAATTTTCTGAAAATTTTCATTTGGAAATTATTTTTTATCTCTGATTGTAGACTACTGTTCAAAATGAAAGATAGTCAGTTGTTTTATCATAGTATTGTCTTTCGATTTAAAATATTAAAATGCACAATAAAACAATATTTTTAGATTTTTTACAAACAATGTCAAAAATTCAACTTTGCTTAATATCTTGCCTAACATTTTTGTTTCTTTTGATAGAAATAAGCTTTAAACTTTTTTTTCTTTATATTAATGTATACTTTTATCATTGAAGTTTTCTTTTCGTTTCAGTAATTATTTTTTATTTTATTGCAATTTCAATGTACTCTGTAAAAAAATCGAAAAAGCATCTTTCATTTGAACTTTTGGGTATTTTTCTCACTCAAATCATAATAACTTTTATACTACTTTGGTTAAATCAGGGTGTCCGGTGAATCTCAATTTCTTTTTTCCCTGAGTTTTCCAGGTTTTCCAGGCAAATGTTTTGCATTTTCCAGGGTCTTTCCAGGGTCAGGGCTGCACTTTGCTTCTAACATATTTTTAATGAATTTCTAATAAAATTGGCATAATTTTGCCAACATGAAAAAACGAGAAATTTTGGTCCCTACTTTGAGTTAAAAACGTAAGAGTATACAAGGAATGTGGAGTATTACGGGTTTTATTTCAACCAACAAATAAACAAAAATGGTTAACTGACAACAAAATTCTGAGTCAGGTGCAATTTGAACACAATAAAGTAGATTCAGACTAGTTTGATAAAGAACATGTAAATAAAAGAAACTGGTGTGACATTTTTCAATGAGTGCATTTTCGATTCAATTTCAGCAACAAATTTCTCGGATTTCAAGAAATTACGTTATTTTGGTTTGCAGCTCTTGAACCTTTTGCAGTATGTACCTCTTTCTTATTCTTATTATCTCGAGGCCTTGGTACCTTTCCTCTTCTCCCAAAAGGCTTCGCTGTACTTTACATGAACATTTCGGAAACCGTGAATTAATTGCTTTGTAATAGGTACGGATCTAACTCCCAAAGCATTCAATTATGTAAAACAAAATTGTATTTGTTGGACAATTCACGAATTTTAATTAGGTTGGATTGACCCTGTACAGTGGCCCTGTCGACTACGAACCCGAGGGCCGTGATTTCCATACGCAGTGACCGCAAAATGTATTTCCGCTCCTTCAAAAACTATTCTGAAAACATTAAAACGAGGAGGGTGGAGATGGAAAGGATTATCAATTACATATATAAAAATACCCAATTATCCATTTAGGTTGCCGGCCGAATGGTTTTCGTATAATGCGGGAAATGCCACTGCGCATGCTCAGATTTAGATTTAGATTTAGATTAGATTAGATTTCGTTTAGATTTCTCGTAAATTTGGCCACACCAAGAATTCCATTCATACGGCTCTTCGAACAGAATCTTGATTTCCGCGTGAAATTCTGTTTCCGGTGACAGATTTCGGCATCAATTCCGATTCCATTCGTAGTGGCCATTTTACATGGGAATTATTCCGTGTGGAATTTGCCTTGTTTTGCAATCGGCCCCTTAGACTGCGCATAGGGAGAGTGGGGTGGGGTGACGAACTATGAAAAGAGTATTAAATGAACAAGGAGCGGAAGGCTACGCTGAGCCGAGTATAATGCAAGCAAAGGCGCAGGTTAAACCTCTCTCTTTGTCTTAATAGAAATCGGCTGCCATGCATTTTCCAGGGTTTTTCGGAAAAATACAAAAATTCCCTGAGTTTTCCCTGAGTTTTCCAGAACAAAATATTTCCCTGAGTTTTCCCGGTTTTCAAGGTTTTCCAGGTCGCCGGACACCCTGTAAATGTACATACAAATAATAACCCCAATAAATACAAGTTCTTTAAAATAAATTACAATTTTTAAATTAAAAATTTTGTGAAAATTTTTGTCATAAATCGTTCTCTTTTGAATGATATTTTTAAAAGTAGTCTGGAAGGTGTGATACGACTTTGCATTGTTCCCTTTCCCATCAACTCTCAAGCAGAGTTCACATAGATCCGTAACGTGTGCGGAATGCAGAATGCAAAAATACATCTAGCCAATCACTAGGAAGGAAGTTATTGATAGGCAGAGTGTGATTGGCTAGATCGATGCATTTCCGCATCGCTATACCTTATGCTAAATTTTATCAAATTCATCGACCACAAGATTTTGCTGTGGGTCATTTAATACTGAAAATTTTCTGTTCACATAATCAATCATTGGCAAACTTTTTCGTATATTCTTGTTTTCATCTATTTTTTCACTGTCAGTGTAATGCAAAAATGTTGTAAGGAGTAGAAACCGCCTGAAAGGAGTAGAAACGGACTCCACTTCACAGCAGCTCCCTTCATCTTCTCTGCAGCTCTCGCTGCTTGACTCGGCTTCAAAAGAATCGAGAAAATATTTTGGTCACTTTCATTGTCGCCTTCTAATAGAAGATAATCCATATCACTAGCACCCTATGAAGCTTACTCCCATTTCCAAGTATTAACGCGAGTCTGGTTCAAAGAAATTTTTTCGAAGGACTGAATGATGGAATGATTCTCCATGGTTTTATATAACGATCTTAATATGACTTAGTAGAAATGGTCGTACAATTTATTGAATGAAACAAAATGGCGTCATCAGCACATGGCTCTCATACACAGCGCCTAGAAGGGTCGCTTGTGCATCAATACCGTATAAACTCGTGTAAGAGGTGCACTTTTTTCCCAGAAATCGCAGCCGAAAATGAGGGTGCACCTCTTACACGAATTTTTTATCTGCCTGCCTTTGAGCCTTGGAAGTGTCCACGAAACGAGCGGTGATTCGACCTAAGATAAGTTTAAGTGTATTCATGCCCTGTGGGCATGAATACACATTTAAATATGCTTTCATGAATTATAACTTCCTAAATCATGCAAGTACGTCACAAGAGTACATCTTAATTTAAGGAAACAAAAAATAGCTTCATCGCCATGTATGTAGTTGAAAGTTACTCGTTCATACAAAATTCGATAATACTAAGTGCCGATTTTTCCGGTCCCATCAACTTCGTAATTTCAAATTTCTACTGTAGTCTACCACGCAGCACCAGGAACTTTTGAGAGAGCTATAACCATACACACACATAAGTAAGAGCTGAAAGATTCACCACGTCATTTATTTCCTTCAACTCAACTACCGTTTCAAGGAATGATCCGGTGCTTTCCCAGAGAATTATCAGAATGAAGTCTTCTTGGGTCTTTAGTCAGGCAAGAGGTTTCATTGTCTCCAGCGTTTTGAGGTCTATTACATTCCTCATCATCTGTGAAGTTGATGATAATCAACTTCCCTGATGATGAGGAATGTAATAGGCCTTAAAACATCAGAGACCGTGGAACCTGTCACCCAACTGAAGACCTGAGTAAACTTTATTCTCACAGTTTCAAATTCCATACTCACTGTCATCAGGTCACTCACAGGAATATGAACCTTTTACGATGGCAAAACAAATTTATATAATCACGAGGTAATCAATCATGCCAAAAATAAATGTCTGCCTAGGATGACACAGAAGATCAGAATAAAAAAGCTAGAAAAGAGGAATTTATTTTACCTCAACGCAAATGTCTCACCTTACAGAACATCCTGGGATCAAGTTGTACCAGGCGAGGTGGCATAGAATGGCGGTAGAGCTCATAGAGCTCCCGAAACTGAGCTCTGGAGGGGTATCCACTTTGCATGAGCTCCAACACTTTGGTCATCCCTGAGCACTGCAGCTGCGACAAAATTGAGCCGCCATCAAAATGGTGATGCTCCATCTTCAAGTTGGGCTTGATGCAACGAACAAAATTGGTCCCCTGAAAGATTATTTTACCATATTAATCCCTGAAGCATCTCAACCCTGTAAACAATGAATGATAATTAGGGCTGAGCTGTTAATATACTCTGATACTAATACTGTCAGATATTCTGTTCTGGGCATATCGGTACTGATAACAGAATATTGGCATCGGTGCATCAGAATTCAATGATCCAGAATCTTCATAAAAGGTGTATTTTAAAAAATAAAATATTTTTTTAAAACTTTTGTGGAGATATTTTCCAGCCCTAACCAATACTCTTCAGTACCTTAATAGATAGGCATGCAATTATATACACAAAAGAGGGTAATATTCACCATGAAAAAATAATTTGACTTGACCGGGATTTAAACCCAGATCTCCCAATTGACGGTCAGGTGTGTTAGCCAGTCACAACATGAATGGCAATTGGGAGATCCAGGTTTTAAATCCCCATTAAGTCAAAAGATTTTTTAATGGCGAATTTTACCATATATGGTGCACATAACTGCACCGAGCACATGACTGCATACCACATCATTTGTGCAATTGCAATGATTGGAAAAATTGGGTATGTAATATATATTTATTAGGTTAACGGAACAAAATATCGAATATCGGCTTCTGGAAATATCAGATTATCCCAAATAATAATATCAATAATTTCTTTTTCAAACAGCATTCACCAACTATGACCACTGTCACATCAACATATATTCATGCAGACACACACAACCATGCCTCTTGAAAACACAGATGGTGGAAAACCACCCAGGAGTGTTTCGAACCCATGAACTTCAAGTTGGCAGGGAAGTATGTTACCCCGCAATCACCAAAGCCAACATCCACCACATTCTATTCCATATGATAAACCAGAGATACAGCAACTAAGGGTGCTTTCCAATCACTGTAATATCCCCTTCCTCCAATTATCCCTTTACCCCATAGCTTCCTCCTTTGCACTTCACCCATTATCAAGGAGTGTGAATGAGAGAAAATTGAACAATAGCTTAGTACGAAGCATACTGGCAATAGAGCATGGGATAGGGAGATAACATAGTCATAATTTTACATCCTAATACTCAACAATCAGATGGTTATCTTCAAATTTTACTAACAAAGTGAGCTGGCATATTTTAACACCAATTACTCGGGGAATTGGTATGTTGAAACATTGGGCTGAGTGAAAATGATAATGGTGATTGAGTTCATCACCAATTCACATTAATAGGAGAAAATTTTTACTTTAGAATTTATAGTATTCACATTATGGGAACTAGAGCATTCAACATTCACTATCACTGTTTTAAGTCATTATGGTAAAATGGAGCCTACATTCATCAAGTTAACAGGAAGAAATAGCCTTTGATGGTAAAATATTATAGTTTCTAAAGAATTTTTTTCAAAAAATCAAAGTTAACTATTGCATTTCTGATTATATCTTGGAATAGGTAGTCAATGAAAATTTTCATATGATGCGTCTCCCACATCCCAGAATTTTCAGTTACCACTATTACGACCACTAAGTATTCATGAATGATGGTGAAATTCTATTCCCTGGTCCATGCTCCCATTCTTCCATTGTACAATTTACAGATTGGTTTTGTCCTTCCTGTCCTCACTTATGGAAGTTGACAATCGAAAACTGGTAAAAGGGTGAATGAAAGATGGTTGGAAAACATCCTATACACCTTAACATTGAGAATATGACAATGTCAAAAAGCATAAAAAATACAATAATCAACTTTAAAATTTTTGCAGAGTATTAGGAAGGTTTACCGTGCTCTTCAGCTTAAACATCAGCTCCCCAAGTTGAGTTTTAAATTTTGATCCAACACTGATGAAATTGAGTTTCCCTTTCTGCTGGGTGTTCAGCGATGCAAAGAGGCCCTTGAGGAATGGATTCCTACTCTCCTGGATAAGCCCTTCCAGGGAAGCATGCAGGGCATCGTTATTCTTCTCAATGAACTGAGACTGAAATATCAAGAGTATGATTCAGCATTAAATATAACATTTAAAATCAATCAATAATAACTTATTGACTAAAATATTTACATTCAAACATAAGGTCCCAGGAATTGGAAAGTAAAAGTTTCTGGTACAAATCTTTAGTTCACAGCGCTTTTTACTAAATGTAGTTTCCACTTTTGGGTGTGTCTCCACATGGTGTCTTTTAAAGACAACGTTATCACCAGCCATCCTGCTGGTGAAAGTGTTGTCCTAAAGACACCACATGGAGAAACGCCCAAAAGCCAACACACTACATGTTAAATGCCACAGAAACCTTCGGATCAACTTCTTACTTAAGTTCCCAGCATTTTATGCCTGCAATAATTTTTTTCTCGGCCCAATTCAGATATCTTTGAACTGCCTACACTGCCAATTTTTGCATGCCATGAATCTTCAGTTAATATTTTCATATGATCAGACTGAAGCAATACAGTTAACTAATAAGTATGATAAGGTAATTTCAGAACATTCCTTTTCCTCAGGTCAATTTCTACATATTTCTCTCAGTTATTCAGAGCTGAAAAATTCCTCAATCATCCCTGATTTACAGATTTCCCCACCCATTAGCCACCCAGTCACAATTTTATACCCTAAAAACTTGCACTATGCTCCATCTGATTCCATACATATACCCTCTTTTATAACACCTGTTCGTAAAGGAGCAGTTCAAAACTCCGCATTTTAATGAAATTATGACATGCTTGATTATGAAATGCTAAATTTACAAGAAGAGATAATTGTAAATGACAGCTAGCAATTATGTCTCTGAAAAAACTTGGGAGAAAGCTAATGGCACTGCACAGTAAACAACAGTAAGAGGCTATCCACTTCCCCCACATAGCTCATCCCCCACATAGCTCATAAATGCTGTGACTCCTGCTCTACTTGAAATATTCAATTCTTCGCTGATGTCCATCATTTACCCTACACTTTGGAAATCGTCCCTAATTCGCCCTATTAAGAAAGTTAGAAATCCTTCTTCTCCTGGTGATTACCGTCCTATATCTATACTTTGTGCCACTTCTAAATGTCTAGAAAAGATAGTTTTTCAACAAACTCTAGATTATCTCACTGCAAATAAATTATTTGACCCTTTTCAGTCAGGCTTTCGCAAAAACTTTCCCACCCAATCGGCCTTAATTAAGGTTTCCAATGATATAAGATATGCCATCGACAAAAGGTTGTTGACTATACTCGTGTTGTTTGATTTTAGCAAAACCTTTGACTGTGTAAACCATTCATTGCTCTTACAAAAAATGAGAAACCTTAATTTCTCCTGTTCCTCATTAAACTGGTTTTATTCATACCTAAATGGACGACGCCAATCTGTAAAAGACCCTAATGGCAACTTGTCTGAGTGGGCTCCTATCTCTTGCGGTGTACCTCAAGGGTCAGTCCTTGGGCCATTGTTATTTTCGTTGTATGTGGGAGACATTTCAGCATGTATTACTAGGTGTAAATATATGATGTACGCTGATGATCTCCAAATTTATATGCACTGTCACCCGTGCGATTTCCCTGAGACCATTAGACAAGTAAACGATGACGTATCTGCCATCGTCTCATGGGCATGAGACAACTTTCTAAAAATAAATAGTGATAAAACCAAATCCATGATAAAACTGATGATCTCAGGAAATCCATGATAATTGGTCACTCCAGGGTCATGTCAAGAATTAATATGGCTGAACTGCCTATGGTTGAGGTCCAGGGAAACTATATACCTTACTCCAAGACGGCCAAAAACTTAGGGGTCATCTTCAGCAATACTCTATCTTGGAAAGAACATATTTTGTATGTTTCAAATAAAGTTAATGGTACCTTACATCAACTGAAAATTCATAAAAAATTGCTGCCTATCCATGTAAGAAAGCAACTTGTTTCCACCTTCATTTTTCCTAAATTTGATTACTGCTGTCTTGTATTTTATGATCTCACAGCAGAACTTAATACTAAGCTTCAGCGCCTAATGAATTCCTCAGTCAGATTCATTTATGACTTGCAGAAAGATGAGCACATAACCCCATATTTTAACAAGCTTTCCTGGATGGACATAAAAACAAGAAGGAAATTCAAATTAGCATGTTTCATGTATTCCCTACTCAAACATGATGACCCACAGTACATAATTGACTTTTATCCCAAGAGAACCATATTGCCAAATATAGTTACTAGAGCCGACCCTAACTACCTACATGTCTCACATTATCGGTCCACCACATTTCATAAATCATTTACCGTTGCCGCCTCTCAAACTTGGAACTACCTACCTAAATCAATCAAAAATTCCTCATCGCTGCCCCAATTTAAAAAGAAATTATATTCGTACCTAACTTGCCCCCCATAAGCCGTATTTACTCATTTCAATGCTTTATAATCATGTATATTGTGGTATATTTTCCATTGTTATTTATTTCAAAATTACTATATCAAAATATTTAATCCTGTTGATATTTAAATCATTGTATGAACTTGCTTTTTATTCCATAATTTCTATTGTGTTTTGTTTCTGAGATTCATTCTATTCATATGGCATGTTGGTTTTTTGTTGTTCACTTCATGGTAATACTTTTTTCTTAAATTCGTGCTTTGCGCACCAAATTTATATGTATTTTTGAGCTCAAATGTGATTTATGCAAATTGTTCAGATCGGATGTAAATCTGTGAACAATAAAACTATATTATAATTATTATTATCATCCCAACCTTAAGGATGTATTGGCCGGTGCCAACCAGAACAATTAAATTCTGAAATAGCTTAACAGACAGTTCATCCAATGTAAAGTAATGAGAGTAAGTCACATGCATAATGAGCAGATGTGTCACATCATATATCACAGCAGCAGCCCCAAAAATGAACTGTCCTTTAGTGAGGTGGGTCACAGAGGCAGAATGAGGCACTGTACAGTGACCCTTTAAATTAAATCTTCCTTAAGGTGACTGTCTCAGGCTTTACTTGGTGGAATCTTTCCACATTGAAAAGAGAGGGAAAAAACTCTGCCACTCCACGTAAAATATTTTATTACACCACCCTGTTATTTTGTATTTGTATTTTATACATTACCTGAAGAAGCTGCACAGCAGCGAAACCTGGGTCGTGTAATAAAATATTTTATGTGGAATAGCAAGTTTTTTTCTCTCTCTTTAAAATCTTCCTTATCATTATTATCCTGTACATGACATTTTTGTTAAAACTAAGGATGAGTTGATTCCACTTGTCGATTCTTGATTCCACCAATTCTCAGGCTTAGAATCGGCATCAAGAATCGATCGCCTATAGTCGATTCCCACTCCATCGATTCCAGATAGATAAATATTTTAAACATACATTCTACTTACAACTGAAGTAGAACACCTTAAAATGAAAGTTAACAAAATGACGTTAACAGAAGTTAACCCAGGGGAATGACGGCAGTGTGTGTATAGTTGAGAAGTCACCGGTTCCATCGAACACTTCTAAACCAGAGGACACCCATGATTTGTTTGAGTCTGGAGATATATCTGTTTCCCCTACGGTTGTTGACATTCTCCCACAAGGGAGAAATGGGGAATCCGAGATTGCAGAAATTGGAACTAGCGGAGATATTTCCATCCTTAATTGCAATAATCAAAGTGCAGCTGTCGATCCTGAGAACGACGTCTACCAGGAAGTTATAAACAAAAAGAACATGAGAACAAAGCAGCAGGTACGAAACTACCAGACAGACAATACCCAAATCCGTACGCGCTCAACGAAACAGGAGTTAAGTAGCTCTTCCGCGAGCTACAAGCTCAAAAATAATCGTAATTGTTGTGTTAATGGGTCAAACACGGTAGAGAAAACCTTTCTAGCGATCCCAAGACGAGCCTGGATATTTCTCGGGCGCGTTAATGTGAAAACTACAACCAGCGAAATATTAGGCTTTCTGCGATGCAATTTTGCGGACAGGGAGTTCATGTGCGAAGAAGTGAAAAGAGTGTTTCATTTAAGATTGGAGCTGACCTAACAATACTCGACGAACTGCTCAAATGTGAACTATGGCCCGATGGTGCATGTATAAAGCGATTTATTTTTCGGAAGCCCTCCATCCGTAGTGATAAGGTAAATGAATCGACCGGAAATGCCGACTGTGCAATGAAACACCCTACTGAACTACCTTTGGAGGATACAACTGTGTTGTCGCAGCCCCAATCCTCTAAAGGCATGGAAACAAAAAGAAAATCTGGGGTTCAAAAACCCAAAACTTTGTGACTAAGCTCCAATGAGCCGGATTCAGGTAGTCTTGAGTTTAAACTATTCAGCGGGTGGTGACCTAGGAGAATCTAAAGGCAGCTCCTCCCTTTTGTGTTTAAATGTCCAGTGCCTTCGCAATAAGCTTAGTGCTCTAGAAGAGAGAGTGAGGGAGCTCCCTTATGATTTTTTGAGCTTAACCAAACACTGGCTCCATGAAGAGGAAATCATCTTTTTTAATTTTGATCAGATTTTGGCCTCCTATGCAAGATCCCAGGCTAAACATGGAGGTACTGCCAATTATGCCGCTCGTCACTTAACTGTAAAAGAAATTGACCTCAGTAGGTCATGTAGAGAACTGCATTGTAAGGCAAGTGCTGTGTATGTGAAAGACTACAATGCCATTATAGTCTGTATGTACCGATCTCCTAATGGAGATTTCAAACTGTTTTGTGAACATCTGGAGCTCATTCTCGTCAACCTGTCTAACTTTGGCTCAAATATAATTGTTTGTGGTGACCTAAATGTAGATGTTCGCTTTGCTACTAAGGAGACCATTGCTCTAACCTCTCTACTTCTATCCTTTAACATATTTTGTGTGAACAAAGAGCCTACAAGAGCCAGTTCTTGTCTAGATAATATCACTACCAGTTTACCCACCAACTCTTTTTCTGTCAATGCTATCGATCTTGGCATTGCTGATCATCTTGACCTGGAATTTTTCTTTGCAATCGTAAAACTAAAAAGCAAGTCCAATCTTAATACTTGTCCTACTTTCAGTCGGTTAATAACTCCTATTGGAGTTGATAATCTAAAATCCTTACTGTCTAATGTAGCTTGGTTCTCCCTACTCACATATCATAATGGTAATGACAATTTCTCGTTTTTTTGAAAATTTTATGCTGTTCTTTGAGCACTGTTTCCTAAGAAACTAGTTCATAAAATTAAGAGCAAAAATAAAGCCGATGAGTGGTTTACTGCCGAACTATCACTTCTACGGTCTGAAGTAATACTGTTGCACTCCAAATACAATCAGTCCGGCAGCTATGAGGATAAAAACACATGGCGCCAACTTAGGAAGGAGTACATTAATAAAATCCGTATCTCTAAAAGTAAGGCTAATGGTTCCCTAATACTAAATACCGATAACCAGTTCCAGACAGCTTGGAAAATAATTAATCAGGAAGTCAGGTCTTCATGCTTAACCTCAGCACCCCCTTTCAATCTCAACAGAGTAAACAAGTACTTCATTGACTCTATCAATGATATAATTTCCAATATTAACTGCCCATCAGAAACAGCCACTGACTATCTTAAAAATGTCTCTGTAGTTACTCCCACTTTCAAATGGACCTGGGTTACTCCACTAGATATTCAAGAGGTTATGAGTAATCTTAAAAAATCCTCCAGTGCTGACATGTAAGGGTTATTGGCTAATTTAATCAAAGAATTAGCTGATGTACTAAATGAACCTCTTGCTACAATTTGTAACACTTGTTTTCAGTCCGGCGCTTTCCCAAAAGCTCTGAAAATATCAAAAACAATCCCTATCTACAAAAAGGGTGATAGAAATTTACCATCGAACTATCGACCCATTTCCATAACTCCAGTTTTAGGGAAAATAATAGAAAAAGTTACTAAGAAACAGCTCTACGATTACTTTCAAAATAACAACCTGTTTTCACCATGTCTTCAGGGTGGGAGGGGGAGGGGGGGAGAGAGCTTCACGATGAAGATGAAGAAGTCGGCTGCATCAGAGGCCCAGGTTGGCAATGGTACTGCCATCGCTGCGATGAGGAAGCACGATATGGTTCACGCTTGACACTATTACATCAATTGTATCAAAAATATTCTTATGAGAAAGGTCTGAATTCAAAGAGAAAGAATCATTTCAAGTTATAGACTTTTTTGGCCGTTGTAGTCCATTGCAGCTTCCATCCTAAGTCCAAATCAACCAAAAAATGGTTGACATAACATATGTTTAAAATAACTTCGAACATAGCCCTATCTTTACTGCATAGAATCATGAAAACCATAGTTTTTTATGTGCCAGCAATCCATCATAGCAGTTAAAATGCCGACAGTCGGCAAACACATTTTTCAGCTAGGCATCCTTTCCTCTTAAGCTCTGCAGCTATATGCCTGCCTATATTTGCTCATTGGATCTCATTAAATCCATTGAAATTCTCCACAGTCCTGCCATTCATCTCTGTTAGCTTCTCTGCAATTATCATGGGTTAATCCGGGTCATTTTTGACCCATTTTTGTTTCCAACCAAAGACACACACCGAAACATTTCAATTGCCACCCCATAATCACATTATGCAACAGGAAGCAAGCTATCAACTCACAGTTTGGTAACAGACAGCTCCAGCAAAGTGCCTGAAGAGGAAACCTTCATCATCCCTGATTTCTCTGTGGTCACGCAACTTAGACATTCTTGGGTAGGCCAGTCTAAAATGTCCACTGAAGCGGGAATGAACTTCCATGGTGAAGTGCGCAGCACTGTGCTTAGGCAACTTGGACTCTTCATCAAGGAGGCTGAATATTCCCAACCCCTTGGACTCAATGAGATCTGAAATTACCATTTTTGCTACTTAATAACTTACGGAGCATAACTAACTAAAGAAAAGTTAACAGCTATCAAAGATATGAAAGATCAACTTCAAAAATCTTTTAAAAAACAATGGTAATGAAACAACAATGAAATCGGTAAAAATACATAAAATGCCATTGCTAACTCAAATAATGTCAAACAACAATGGTTACGTAAAGAACATTCTTTACTAAATAATCAATAATTTTATTTCTATAGGTTACAAAAGTAACATAATTCACTTATGAATACATTATTACATTCTGATTTCAATTAGAGCAAAATATAAATCAGTCTTTCGATGGAATACTAGAGAAGTACAATAAGACTTTCAATGCTGGAAATTTCCAGGCAGGGTGTGTGAAGACTGCCAAGGCATTTTTTGTGCAGTTTTTAAAGCTAGGTTTTTATATTTATAAATTCCAATATACATGTATACTTTTTATTATACTAAGGTTAATTTTTCAATTAACATTTAAACATTATATGGTAAAAAATGATACCTTGAGATTGTGATTAGAAGATAGTAAAAATTGGAGAATTATAATTTACGCATTTGTAAAATATGCCATCCAATGACTTATTTTGACAATGAATGGCAGTTTTTGCACATTTATTAACCATTGATTAATCCCATTGGCGGTGAAAGGGTCAATGACATCTTTAATAACTTTCCTAACTTCTAATATGTACTAGTCAATTTCCTTAACACATCTACAGTAGAGGGATTAGAATGATTTTTCAAACAGGCTTCAATGGATGAAAGAATTGTTTACTTACCAATACAGTCTTGGTTATCCACAAATTCAATTTTTTTAACTATCAAACCTTCTTTTTCATAAAGGGTTTGCTCATCCTTCAGTATCCGTTCATTAAAAAATTGCTGCAACTTTTCATTGCAGTAGTTTATACAGAATTGTTCATAACTATTCACAGTGAAGTATTCTATGTAATGGAAAAGAGGCAATCATCAATATCTGTTAATAAAAACATTTTTATCAGCACCAAAAAATGAAAAGGTTTCCTTACCAAACCCAGCAATGTCCAGAACACCAATGTAGTAGCTAGATGCTTTAAAAGGAATACTTTGGTTGATTCTTTGTACTATGTAGTCAAATAGCTTATTGAATACAGCTTTGGCCAATGCATCTCTTGCATGATTGGCTTCATATACTTTTAGTGGGACCCTAAAAAAACAAAGAGTTCAGTGAAGATCAGAGTTTTAAGCACTAGAGCAATGAGTATGATGTCAAAATAATTTGATAATTTAATAATAGACAATTCACAAGTTTCATGCCGACTTGAGAATCCATAAAAAATTCCAACAATTAGTTTCATTGCTCTGGCTTTGACATTAAACCACATTTGCCAAGAGCAAATTGAGCTACATTTATGAGTCATCTGACTTAAAAATGGCCATATAAATGGCAGCTCTATTAGAAAAACCTGTAACACATCACATTTTCTCCACTACACAATATATTTTGAGGAAAACGATTCAGAAGAAAAAAAAGAAAAGATTCTGATAACTTTCCTACTGAAACTAATATTTTACATGAAGATGCAAACCTACCCATTCATGAGTAGTGATGATTTTTACATGATTATTGAGACAATGCTATATTTAATAAATTATAAGAGGTAAAATTATTCAAAACCACTAAAAATGTGACCTTCAAAAACAAGTCATTGAATCCATCACCTTCACAGCTGACCAAAGACTGAAATAATAAAAGCAAGAGGTACATAAATATTTCTGAAAATCCAGATGAATTCCAAGATTTTTCCTAGCAGGTGCTAAACACAGTTTTCTTTCAATGAGCATGGCCTTGATGCAGTAATCAACTAACTTTTGATTTCAGTTACACTAGTAACTAGAGGCATTAAAACTAAGGCTAATAGATTAGGTAACCGTTTTACATATCAATAATTCTTTCATCATTAAAAGGCAAATCCAAATAATTTTCAATCATTGCTTCTCAATGAGAAGCACTATACATAAGTAGCCAACAGGTGAAAAGCTGATATAAATAATAATTACATTATCACAGTTCCTTTGAGACCACCTCTGCTAGTTTGCATCACTTTGGACACCAAAGCTTGTCTCAATTCTTCGACATCAACACCCATGAGCGTCGCAGCAATTGACAAGGATTTCTCAGCCGACATACAGACACGAGAGCCACCTAGGAAAATTGAATTCATATACTGAATTAGGAGAATGTTAAATACTGATTATAATTAAATATGATACAAGAATAAGAAAAGGGAGTATAAAAGAAAATTTCATCTTCAGTGAAGCAAGGTTAATGTCTCTAATGTCATTTTGCTTCCAAATTAATAAAACCGCATGTGATTGGGGTCACCTGGGAGCAATGTACCAGAAAAATCAAGGACTACCTAGTTAAGGTGACAAAAAAGATTCTTCCCCAAGAAATATTCTATTCTCTCTTCCAAAACATTTACAGTGCCCATTATCGTCAAAATTTTTGATTTCACAAATCAAACTGCTTGGAATTTGGCATATGGTAAATGACAATAATAAGATGCCATGACCCAAAAACACACAAGATGCATAAGCAAAGGTAAAGCATTCATAATCAAAGTTTTTTTACCAACAATATGCCGACAACTTTAGTAAATCAGGCACATGCCAATTTTTTTCAATTATTTTATAAATCAAGCTTTAAAATTTTGTCACCATGAAGACAGTAGGATGCCTTGAAAAATTATTCTTACAAAAAAATTGAAATTGTAGAAGCATATCCATCTGAATCTGAGATGGGAAGAAATTGAAAAAAAAGATAACTTTAAGCCTCACACTAAACCAGTTCATTGTTACAAAACATAAGTAACAAAAAATCACCTTTCAAGTCTTCAGGATTGTCTTCAAAGGCAACGTTCCCCAAGTGCAGCACTCCAGCAACCATAGTGTAGATTGAGAGTCGCTCTTTATCACTGAGACCAATCCTAGATAAAGCCTTGAATAAGGAAGATAACAAAGGGAAGGAATTGTTATGAATACTTTCATGAAAAACCACCAATGAAAGCCTAGCAGTGAAAAAAATTATGAAGCTTCAGATTTAAAAAAAATTCAATGATTGAAATAATTGTAAAGTAACACACACATCAAATGGGAAGTAATTTTGGCTCCTGTAACCATTAACTACTACCTATGCACTTTATCTGTCACCATACAATCACCAGAAATCAGTGACTGTTCCTTTTTTGTTCAGGACAAGACTTCCTTAGTATTAAAAGGTGTGATCAAAAAAAGACCGGACTGATTTTATCTTGTTTATTTCGACGGATACAGCTTAATCGAACTTGTCGCCCTTAAAGTACATACCTTGGCTGACGACACACCTTTGCCAACATTTCTTCCAGCTCTCGAACCCTGCCTGGTAAGCCACCTTAGGGATCCTCTTCAAGTCCGCTGTACAATTAGTTTTCATGTTCGCAATAGAGTTGAATCGGCGCCCTTTCAAGGTTGATTTTAACTTTGAAAACAAAAAAAAGTCTGATGGAGCCACGTCTGGAGAGTAGGATGGCTGCGGGATCACGGAAGTTCTGGTTTTGGCGAAAAACTCTGTCACGATCAGCGCCGTGTGAGCCGGCGCGTTATCGTGGTGGAGACGCCATGCATTGTTTCCCCACATGTCCGGCCTCTTTCGGCTCACTGCGACCCTCAACCTCTTCATAACCTCTAAATAGAAATCTTTGTTGACGGTTTGACCTTGAGGGACGTATTCGTAATGAATCGGCCATTGCCAATCGAAGAAACACACCAGCATGACCTTCACATTGGACTGGGACATGCGAGCTTTCTTTGGTCGTGGAGAATGATGACCCTTCCACTGAGAAGACTGGGCCTTTGTCTCAACATCATAACCGTAAACCCAGGTTTCGTCACCGGTTACGATGGTTTTAAGAAACTCTGTGTCGGCTTGCTGAATCATTCCAAATGTCTCCGCAGCACTTTTGCCAAGTTTGAAACAAATTTTCACGCACACACGCTGTTCCTCTAGCTCCTTCATTGCTGCCGTTGCACGGGGCGACGAACATGTTAAGACACGTACCTCTGCTGCAGCGTAACGACAACGTAAACAAACGAAACATCTCTCGTTTTAGTCGTCAGATGTGTAGCTAGATGGCGCACTGTGTCTCGTTTCGATCCATTGAACGGTTTGCGCTGAATAAAATCAGTCCGGTCTTTTTTTCATCACACCTTGTATGTATACTGTGAAATTTTGCCCAATTCAAGGGTCATGTTCCACAATTTTACAGCAGTGTGATTCGGGGCTGAAGGCATCATTGAACTTACAGATATAAGACAGCTCCACTTCAAGAAATACACCTTTAGGGCAGTTTTCAATAATTACGACACGTTTGCATGTGTCTCTTAGAGAAAAGATGGCAAAAAAATTACTTTAGTAGGACCTTTTTATAATTATGAAATAATTAATCATTATTCATATTGAAAAGTTATGGTTAATGTATGTACCAATATCCTGTGACAACTCTCATCTTGTAGGTATCTCTCTACACGCAGGGATGATAATTGTACATGCAATTTTTAATCACTCAAAGTGATAAATACTTAACATTTTCACGCAATCACTTTTTATCATCTTCATAGAAATAAACAAATTCAACATCCTTGAAAATGATTGTATTTGAGGGCCAATTTTCATGTGGTGTAACTTAAACTGATTAAAAGGCTTGTTGAATCTCTATGATGTAGTTAAATCAACAGTTGAGACAGTGAGTTATTTTTTATTAGGTGCAGATCTTCCCCAGAAAAAACTGTGGAAATACCCATTATGGAAACCACATAAACGGTGTACCTTCATCTCACAGTAGGCATAGTTTGGTATGCTAGAAAATGGCATAATTTGATCTCTTGGTTAACCCAAAGCTGGATTCAATGACTTTACACTGTATAAAAAAATTCAACGCTCTTCTGAATATTCAACGAAACTTGCCAGACAATGAAATGTCTAGGCTGCACCAACTAATGCTTATCATGTTCCATGCACCAGATTATGAATAAAATTAAAGCTTTGAAATTGTATACTAAACACGACTGTATATTTTAAAAACAGCCTTCTATGAACCAGGTGTATTTTCCAGTCAAACCAGACCCATCATAGGCATATGATATTCATTGGGAATTGGGAAATCAACTTACTGAACCTTTTGCAAATTGCTCCGGGCTCAGCTCAAACCTCCACATCCACCAACCATACTTACATCATCCAGATTTTTGAAATCTTTCACATCATCTAATAAAGGATCGTGAAGACTCCCCCTCTCCACTTGTGCCCTGCTCTTCTGACTATTGTTTAACTTGGTCTCACTCTGAGGTATTGTGAAATACTGGGTGCAGCCACGTCGAAGGTACTGGAAGACAAGTTTTATAACATAATTAGTCTTGATAAGATTAAAAAATGTAGTACACAATTCTGAATATTACTGCACAAATTGAGATGAGCAAGGTCTTTTTCCAGGCAATTTAGATGCTCCTGACCGGGCAACAACAAAATAAAATCATGAAAAATATTCAGGTCTCTTTTTGGATGGATTTCCATTAGATGGAAAAATTTTCCATCCAATGGAAATGTAATTCTTTGATAGAATCACCACAATAAGTTGACTGGTAATGAATAACTACGGTTTAGAAATACAGTAAACCCCGTTAGTTCGAACCCTCTTAATTCTAAGTTGTGCGCAGTCCTCGGCAAACGGAATAGGAAATTGTGTACTTGATGGTGCTGATGATTCGAAATACGCTTAATATGTAGCTCGAAGTCAAATTTCATACCGTGAAGCCCCAATGTATCGTTTATTTCGAAACGATTTACGGTGGCAGTGCACTTCGATGGTTAGTTACTATCGGTGCAAAAAAGGTAGATTGCTGAACTTTAAGAATTTGTATGAAATTCCAACAGAGCTCCATAGAGTCATGTAATATATAGTTTTACTCCTTGTTTATTTGACAACAAAATGCATTCATTGAAAAGTATTTAAATGTAAACGTTTAGCTTCTACGGTCGAAAGGGTGAAGAAAAACCCGCGAAAAACTAGGAGAATGGTGAAACGGTCATCTTCTTCATCTCATCACGGCCAAAATATTTTATTCATGGACTTCATTATTTTTTTATGAAGAGAACGATATCTCCGCATTATAAATATTATTTTTAAATTAAATTTTACCAAATCTTCAATTTTTAAAATGGCCAAAAGCTACCTTTCAACTTCCGAGATGTAGAAAAGTCGAATTTATCGAATTTATGTATGCTTTATATGGAAGAAATATTGCAAAACTTTTCATGTAAGGAAATGCTGATATTCTTCCTCTTACTTAAAATAAACCACAAAGAAGAAAATCGCCCCGCGGCAATGTACACTAACATTTTGCGCAGTTGGTAATGGTGAAACACCTGACTGCACGCACCCCAAATGAAGTTCAGCATTCTATCTTTTTTGTGCCGATAGTAGTGCCTATTTCAAAGTCATTGTATTTTGGCATCCCTTTCATGAGCATAAGTTACTTTTAAGTGTTGCCAAGTTATTTTGAACTTTTGCTTATGCATATGGTGCCAGTAGCTGTTTACCCCCAATCAAATATCCCTCACTACACATCTCAGCTGCTCAGTCCTTGGGGTTTATCGGGGCTTTCGCACCATGACTACAATTCCTGTAATTGTAATGCTTTCCCCACTCTTCCTTCCAACCCTCCCCTCCTCGAGTGATAACTGTAGGATTGCCAGGCATAGTGGAGTAGTATTTTCTGGATAGTGTGATATCATTTACCCATTTTCCCTGCATTAGCACTTTCATCATTTGGTAGCTGCTGATGAGTCACCGTTCTCAGCTTTGTTAACGTTTTTCCCATCAACTCTTGTCCCATCTCTCCAAACTCGAATGTGAATCACGAGGTAAGGAAGGCAGAAGAATTTTCCACACTGTATGAGGAAAAGTACAAAGTTTTTTTATTCCAAATGGATACCTACAACTTCCACGAAGTCAACCCTGAAATGTATATAGGGACTACTTCTGCGTGGTGTATGTCCAACATTGTGTCAGCAATTTTTTTTTGGGTTCCCTTGAGCTTCTTTCGGAGGGCTAAGGGATTCTGGGGTGACATGATACTCCACCCCTACCCTTCTCTCGCCTCTTCCAAGCCCCTCTCCTATTGGAAGCCACCTGAAAATGAGAAGATAAGGGCGTGGGGAAGCAATGAGTGTAATGTAATACTTTTGGTTCGCGGTCGTAACTGATAAGGAACTTCCAGTGGGCAAGGATGATGATGCAGCAGTTCTTCACCGTAGAAAATTCTTGGGGGAAAGGGGCTGAGAGCAGGCCAGTAAATTTATAGGTCCACGGCAAAAATTTTGGTAACCTGGAAAATGCACCTTATGTGATATCATATACATGCCCGAAATCATTCAATTTGTTTTTATTTTCCACGTAACCGTGTCCGATAGTGCACACTTCTCCAACTTTAACTTCAATCTGATAAACGTGAAGAATTAACTCCTCATTTTAGTGCATATTCTTTGCCATTTGATCAAAAAATAAAGCATTATAGCAAGATTATCTCGGAAAATACGGGAACTTTTCTGTTAATTTTCGGAGAGTACGTTTAGTTCGAACCCGGATAATTCGAAGTCAAATTTTTTTGGTTCCTTGAATTTCGAGTTAGCGAGGTTCTACTGTACACTATTCTGACTTTGAATGAGGTGAAAAGCATTCCTCACAAGACTCCCAAGGAAATATTATTTAATGCCTTACATGCAATCAGATCAGGATTCCACATTCACATTTGAGCACATAAGTATGCACTAGTGAAAAGGCAGCACATTTTAATGGCATGAAAAAAATAATGGCAAGGTACACTTATACTGACTAGCCTCAACTATGTCTTGTATGGATCTGAAATTTTAATCTATCAAACAAAGGTTATAAACTTGCAATTAGTTTATGCCTATAGGAAAAGGTCTACAGACTGCTTTTGTCAATACAGGTAGTCCCTGAGTTATGTAATAGATGCATTCCGACACTAGCGACGTAAGTCAAAATTTACGGAAGTCAGAAAAAAAGGAGCCAAAAATTACTCCGTAACCGAGTCCGTGCTCTCAAGATTACGGTCGATTGGGATAAATACGGGGAAGGCCAGCTCTTACTAACATTACGGCACATTCACTCCTAGAAAGTAGGCAACCATCCTTCAAATTCCGTAACTTTCATAATTCTAATATTTTTTTGGTTGGTTGCCACTTACATAAGTACGGATTTACGTAAGTCGAGGCTTACGTAACTCGGGGACTGCCTGTACATGGAATAAAATAAGATTATAGAAAAAAAAAGAAAAAATAAAATGATCTAACTATCAGGAGCCTTAATAAGAGTGATTAAGGATTCCTACTAGAAATATTTAGGCAATAATTCTAAATTAAAAAAACAAGTGACATCTAGTACCACTGGATTGAACATGAAAATCCACGATGAATTATTCATAGAAGTTTTTGCGAGGGTGTGGTAGATTTCATGCAATTGCGGTTTGAAATTGGAAAAAAAACCAATCAGTGAGTGGATAGGGGGCTAGCCACAATGTAAGTGCAAATGCTGAAGGGAGGAAGTGGGCACATGGTCGTGAGCTACTGTACCCCCGTCTACTTTTGACGACGAAGCCCAAAAACTCGTAGAAAAGATGCCCTGCCCTTGCAACTTCATTCGTCAAATCACACTAAACAAAATCGCGACACTAAAATTTGCCTGACTCATTTTATCTAACATGTTGAGTTGCATATTTGATTCAGCAAATGTAATCGCAAAAGCAGTGCACCTATTGCTCAGAGTTTTTGGGCTGTGCGACTCACTACAGTATTGGCATTGGTAGTTGCTGCCACACAAGCTCTCCAGCAGCTCATTGATTGACTCATTTTTCCAATATTCAAATCTCAACTGCCAGAAAGTATCACACCATCAAAAAAAAATCTCAAAAGGAAAATGTTCTCATTAAATCAATTATCCAATGGTATAGATATGTAGCTTTTTTTAACACACTGTGAAAATGTAGATGTGTGATGTGATAAAGTAAAATACATACTCTACTTTTTATTAAACAACCTTAATGTACAAACGATGGTTTTTGGTCAACTTACATGGAAGTCGTCTGGTTTTGTGATGTGAAGTTGCTGTCGCAGACTCTCTGGGGCCCCAGCACAAATATGATAGAAAACATGATAGTCCCTTTCCTCTGGTCCTTGAGTACATATACGAGATTTCTCCAGCAAATAATGTGAGATGAAGCCTCCAACCACTTGGCATTTGGAATCAAAATGGACTTCTATGAACTTTCCAAAGCGACTGCTATTATTGTTTCTGGTGGTTTTGGCATTTCCAAAAGCTTCCAGAACTGGATTAGCTGAAGTGGTTAAGACATAACATTCAGATGTCAGAGCATAGAATTGAGATATGTACAAGGAAATCATGCTTTATTTACAGACAAAAGGATTAAAATTTCAATAATGGCCATTCCGAACATTGTAAGATTACATTGAAAAAACTCTATTTTATAAATAAAGGATTAAGTTAGAGTAATGTACCGCTACTCACAAAACATTGTAAGATTACATTGAAAAAACTCTATTTTATAAATAAAGGATTAAGTTAGAGTAATGTACCGCTACTCACAAAACATTGTTCCATTTTATGATGTAACCCACTTGGCACACAAACCTCTAGCAGCTTGACAACCCTGCAGAAAGGCATCCAACCACCACAGCATATTAATGCCCTGCCTGAAGGCGGACTTGTGTTACTTTTGATCACGGAGCACGAGAAGGGATACTTTGAGAAAAACCGAGGCAATGAAAACAAAGAAGTGGCAATGAATCACGAAAGCTAGAATCATTGTGCTCCAAGGGCAGCCATTCTCAAAACCCATCGAATCACCAACACTGCGAGAATCACCGTAAAAAATTCACCTTTTTCATTGCCGATGGAAAAGGATTTTGATTATGCCTGTTCATGTGACGGAAAAGCTCTCCAGGAGGACCCTTCCCCATAGTCTCCTCCTCACTCTTGATAACATTAATGGGGTGCGATTTCATCCGAAAACCTGGTGACCAAGGAGATTTCCGAGGTGGGCAGTCATATGCAGTCAGTAATCACATGCGGCCCAACAAAGTTTTCAAGTTCCCTCAGAATAGGGTTACCATTCATCCTCATTTATGCGTACATGTCCGTATTTTCGACTTTTAATGAAGCATCCGTGTTCATCTTTACGATTTCTGCTAATGTCTGCATTTTTTCTTTTTGGGAAGTACGATCTTATAATTTTTGTTTTCATCTCGTACATTTTTTTATATCAGTTACATATTGACTTACACAGTTAGCAATCTGTTAGGGTGCTTTCGATTTAGGGCTATAGCCGGTGATAAGACACTATTGCCAGACTCATTTATGGTGCTTCGTGGTATGCTATTTTCTCTGTACAAAAACTTAAATGAACTGTTGATAGATGGCACTAGGACCATATGTTAGAATTAGTTCATAGTTCGGTTACCAGATCACTCTATGATACGAGTCTGGGGTTGGGGCGATGGCGACTCGGGGGGGGGGGGGGGGGAGAAGGTTGCACCGTGGAGGTCAGGGAGGATCCCATTGAGGGTGTCCTCATTTTGTGGTTTCAAAATATGGTAAACCTACCTCAGAAAGAAGCTGTGATGAGTGGCTTGCATTGTAAGCGGAATGATTTTTTTGTAAGTAGCAGCAGTAGGTATAGGTATAATTAAGCTCACAATATCACTTACTTAAGCTCTATTGATATATAACCTTTAAAGAGTTAGAGCAAATAATTCCAGTGACTATTATAAATTGCCTGGTATAGTAATTCTAGGACAATTAATGATATATAAATGATGATGTTTTCGGGGTATGCTGCATACTGTTCATTTTTTAAAAACTCTACGGTTCGCTTCTCCAACTGGAAGCGTCATCAAGAGAATGAATTGAAAAAATCATCATTTATATAAAAAATAGCTGCGAAAATCTTCAAACAATAATTACTGATATACTTTATTGAGTGAAAATTAATGCACAGCTTGGAATGTAAATCTTACTACTTCAGTGAAAGCCAAAGTGAGCTTCAAATCAATCTTGTAAAGAGACACAACAGATATTCATAATTTACCATCCAGTATTTTCTGCTCAATTGGTCCTGCAGAGGAGCCCCACAAATCACACAGATACCGCAGAATATATTTGGTTGACTCAGTTTTCCCGGCTCCGGACTCACCAGAAACGATTATTGATTGTGATTTCTTCAGCACTTTCATGTCCCGGAAAGCTTTGTCCGCTGTGAGAAAAAATACACTGATTATAAAAGGAGATCCATCATCATGTGTAAAGGGTAAAAATAAAGGGTAAATATACACATGAATTGGGATTGATATTAAAATTCAGAAATTAGGTACCAGCTTTTGATTGATTAATACTAGAATTAAAAATTACATGAATGAATTAATTGCTTACCAATAGCAAAAACATGAGGAGGCATAGTACCAAGAGATCTCCCTTGGTATGATTTGATAGTTTTCGACGAGTATAAGTCTGGGAATTCTATGTATGGATTCACTGCTATCAAAATATTTGCAACATATGTCTGAAAGTAAATTTAAAAATTACCTCACTACAATGAGC
This sequence comes from Pyrrhosoma nymphula, assembly GCA_963573305.1. NCBI lineage: Eukaryota > Metazoa > Arthropoda > Insecta > Odonata > Coenagrionidae > Pyrrhosoma > Pyrrhosoma nymphula. Next base: position 109,981,615 of record OY754332.1, read on the forward strand.
ATAAAATATCAATACATAAACAGAAATGTAAACATTCAAATAAAACTTTTAAATCCACAGCCAACAATGTTAAAAATAGTATTCAACAAATGCTCACTAAGGAACAGCAAAGAGTAACTTAGTTACTTACATAAATTTTATCCTTGGCATATCGTATCCTCAGGTTGTTCAAGAGCGTGGCTTCATTCAGGTTCATCAAGGAACCTGAATAAATAAAGTACATACGTAATTATTATTTTGCGATAATTATTGGGCTGATACAAAATCTATAAATTAACCATGGTGAAAATTCTCATGAGCACATAGCTAACTCTACTACATTAAAATGCATTCATTTAATGCAAAATGAGTATTTTAAAATGAGTATTTTAATGCATGACATCACAACATGATACATTGGATAAAGTACAAAAGTTGACAGAGAGGGACAGGTGATGTATATAAGCTCCCGTTTTTGCCTTATAATATAGGTCTTTACATCAATTGCGATTACGTAAGCAACTACGTACAGTCATCATTTCAAAATCATGGGTTTTTAAGGAGCATGTCTCAAATCCCCTCCAGGTCCCCCCAATTTGGACTGCTTACTTATGAATCTGCATCAAATTACAATTCTATTCTGGTGACCTCTCTCCACGGGCTTCAATTGAGCCTCCTCTTTTCTCTCATTTCCCTTGGTTTGCCTACACCAAAATGATAATGATGTGAAGATTCAATCAATGGTGGAAAAAAACTATATTCACAGTTTTAGTCGCAAAACTGAAAAAATATCAGGCGACAATATTTCTGAAAATGGCCAGGCCCAAAAGGAGGGAAGTAAGATCTGAGGCTTTCCCAGTGTGAGATATTGAGAAGCCCTGTCCTGAAGATGATGGACGACTCGGCCATCGAAAAGGCGGCACCAATGGATTCTCTCACCCGGTGGACTGCCCGAATTAAGCTTCCCAAAAAGAGGGGTTTTCATTTTTTTTGTTTTTTTTTAGTGAAATCAGGTTGCAAGTTGTGACAGCTTTGGGTCTCTTGATGTTTTCCTGTGATTTTTGGCAGGAAATGACTATATCACTTAACAACTTAATAGAAAAACAAAATAACCATAAACATGTCCCACTGAGGGAAAGGATACATGCAGGACTCTAACAGCAAGTGTCAATGGCTGTGAAGAAGCCAAGGGAATTTTGACTCAAGCTGCCACTATCCATTAAGCAATAATGCAAATGAAGGGTTCCTTGAAGAGTTGACGATGAGAAAGCTCACTTTGGTTCCGTCAACCAAAATGAAATAGTGAGAAAAAATAGAACCAAGAGTCCTTCCCTGAGTAATGAGTGAGACTGCTGAGTGAAACCAACACCAGTTTTCTTCTTACGAGGACGTAATCATAATGCTTCGAATATTGAGCCAAACATTAAAAGGTAATATAGCTACGAATGAATATCAAAGAAGAATGAAAAGCTTTGAAATTATACGAATAAGAATATGTAAGAGCATCATTTGCCAATAGGGCAGAAAGAGATGCTGAGTTGGAGGACGGCATTTTTGCCATCACATCAACAACGTAGTCCGAGTAGAATTGACTCAGCAACTTCAGTTGATCTTTACAAAATATAATGGCCAAAAGCATGAAATGTTTCAAACCATGTTCAACATTCATATAAAATCAAAATATAGAAAGTTCAATGAGCATCAGTCTGCAAAGTGAGGTTTTACAGTAAAAGAGAAACTTTTGCTGAGATACTAAAGACACAGGACAAGGGTTCAGCCACACTTGGAAGCCTGCACACCGGGATTTAATGGTGAAATTAATGAGGAGCCACAACAACCAATCAAGTGATGACTCAATTATGAGCATTAAGTACATAGACAACCGGGAAACATGTCCCAGCATCATTGTCCTGATGGCAATGTCAGCCATTGAAATGCCGGTAGCAGCCAAACACCTGACCCAGTGGAAATACCGAGAATTCACATTAACCATTGGTATGTCAACTCACACTACATCCAAATGGAATGTTTTGTATGTATATATAGATACCCTTATGGTCAACCATCATTGTGGTGTATCATGGTGTAATGCTTGGTGCCAATAAAATTTCCATGGACAAGTGTATAGTTTCTTTCAATGTTATGATTACGAAGCCCCGCACTTGGGTAAGATACGTTCCAAAATTATTTAATTTCAATGCAATTTCAACAACTTACAGTTATCATCCACATCCTTTTCATTGTCAACTCCAGCAGGGTAGACTCTGTCAAGGGCACAGACTATCGGCTGCCTCCTTCGGTCAATAGGGTTGACTGTCACATCATCGTTGCCATTTATATCAACAATGCGGCCCAGAATAAATCCATCAGCTGGGTCAGATACCCAAACTTTTGCATTCTCCATGGCTTGAAAATTCTTTTGCTTCTATGAACTGAAAATAAAAGTAAAAACATTAGCATAAAAAGCTGCAGGAATTTCCAAAATATTCATGTTCCAATACGTCTTAATTTAAAAATATCATAACATCATACAATTATGACATTGTACATAATAATTACTAGAAAGGCCAGATTTTTTTGACATCGAACCAAACTTCTCAACAAACTTACTATCCAAATGTATGGACAATCCATTAAAATGGCCAACATTTTGACAGAAAAGAGCAATTCAATAATATGCTTCTGCTTAAATAGTGAAAGCAGAACTTGATCACAAAAGCTGTTGTTGAATACATAGTATATTGCTATTGGGGTGAAGAATTGTCAATTCACAGCAAGAGTACGATCATCACAGATAGTATCAAGAACTGGACAAAATGTCCACAGCTTGCAGTAAATTACTGCTTTCTTTTTTTAATCAATACATTATCTACGCATATTCTTCAGTCCCAGCATCACAACTAATATAGCAAGTGTTTTCATTACAAGTTAAGCTTTTAAAACAAAATTACGAGAAGCAATAAGAGGGCACTAAATACTTCACAAAACAGAACCTCTCCACCAAGTAAAATCTCTCTATTCAAGGTTTTTCTCAGAAATACACATACCTCCATGCACGTTAAAGAAAAGCTGAAATAATTATCCAACACCATTTCTTTCTGTTCCATCCATTTTCGTAGGGCTGGACAGTGATCTACATGCGGTTAAACATATTCCGTAAAATGCGGAGGTGATGAATGCAATAAATACTCCTATGAGAAACCCTTAAACCAGTCTAATAACGGTTAGTAATAGGCAAGAATATATCACAGCCACTGACATTGTAATTCCAAAATTCAAAGAAGAAGCATAGATCTTAAATAATTTCTGCTACATACGTGACTTGGTAAATGCATAAGCATTCATATGTTAACATTTTCCCCATGTATGGAAAACCATAACAATGCACTTCACGAAAACAAACAGGAGCAAGTTCAAGAAGTCATGACGGTACACATGTATGGCGGAAAATGAGTAATTTTCAAATAAAATTAATTTCTGCCATCAATATCTGCTTCTCCTTCACAAAAACCATCCCGTTCCTTTCATTCAACGCACGAATTTCACCATGACACAACGTTTCAGCTCCCCGAGTAAACATCCTTCTGTTCCTCCCGCTCTTTTTTCGTAATACCAGTGCCACCTATGTAGAGTAGCGAAGAAACAATCCGCTACTATCGCTACAATCGCTGCCGTTGCCATGGTTACCATTCATGACGCGCCATTCGCTTTCAAAATAGAAGTTATATATAATAATTTACTCTTATCAGCACTGAAAGTATTACAATTAAAGATATCACCAAATGTCTACATTTAATCCTTCCGACGCTAAATTCAGTTTTTTTCTCAGTGTAGAGAAAAAGCATTCCAGCCAGCAGCAAATAAGAGCCAGCTTGGCTGACCGCGAATTCGATTTGACTAACTACGGCATCTAATTATAATACCAGCCTTATCGCTAACTTGTCATTTATTTTACGATTGTAAACATTTCCTACGTTAATGGTAGGAACTCCGCTTAGCTTAATGAACTATTTATATCACATATGGGTCCCTTATGGCTGTCTCTCGAGTGCGCCAAATTATTTTCACCCCTATAATCTTTACATTTGAAGTAACCACAAGAGCCCCTTTTATGCCAGTTTTTTCAATGGTATTACCACAGAGTATGTGAGCACTGCGAAGAATTTACCGTAATTTATTTTCGTTATATTTTTCGGACAGTTTTTCTGTACATAATCTCTATAATTACAAATAAATTTGTAGTAACCACAAGAGCCCCTTTTCTAGCCAGTTTCTTTATGATATAACCACAGAGTAAGGATACCCCGAATTTATAGTGCATACAATAGTGAAGGCTTTCTCTGGGTTACTCATACGCTTAGCCATACTTTCCCATCACAAATCACAGTGCGAAAGTGAGTGAAAGCATGAGAGAACTGCAGCTGCCACCTGCTACTGAAATAAACATTCAGTTAACAGTGACAATTATTTTCCTAAATGCCATCCCTGGCAGCCATGGAGTCGATAAATACTACCTACTTTTAAATTTCTTGTGAACAGCAATCAACACTAAAAACGCGTTCATCAAAGCGTTTCAACGGTTTCAAACTTTGATTTTTAGTGTAAAAGAGTGCGAAGAATTACTCGCAGTTCTTCACTGATCCAGACGGTAATCCATTAGCGTCAGTGATCACTCATTTTGTCTTGTATATTGCAAGCATAATGTCAGGCCCGGTCACTCAATTTGGCTATGGTAAGGTTTTACATTACATACCAACTTCTGCGACTTCATTATTGAGTCAATCGGCCAGGAAACGGACTTCCACGATGGAAACACCGGTTCCCGCACCATCGTTCTGATTGCTGTTGCATCTGTCTACAATTGGCAGGCAGTAAGTGCGAAACGATAAACAACAAAGCACATAGTACGACTAAATAACTTCTGAAATTCAAAAAACCAATCTATTTAGGTTTTCTGCTTTTTAGTAACAGTTACGCGGCGATTAATGTACGCATATTTAAATATACACTTTTCAAGGATCTAAATAATTACTTAAAGAAACTAATGCAATACTAATTAGGATAAAAACTCATCAATTTTAGTCACTCTACATTTATATCTTAATGTGACAATATATCGCTATAGCGAATTCATCATCACTCAAACCCGTAAATCTGAGTTTTCTTTTAAAAAACTCAAACCGTCGGCAAACTCGACAACTTTTCGGAATCTATGTCGCCAAATACATTCTAGCCTCGCGATAATGGATTCTCTCCGTCCCTTATCTTTCATGGGCGATTCATCCAGCAAAAATTTCAATCACCTCGGAGATATCCACCAATCCATTAAGAATTACAAACGTATCCATGCAAACCAACAGCGGAAATTTTGTCCTCGATTTAAACGTACTTCGGACCTGAAGGGTGCTCTGGCGAAGACTTTATGGCAAAGTGACACATTTGACTTATTTGGTCCAAAGATGAGGCTATGAATCGCGGAAATATCACTTTAGATACAAACACGGCAGCCACCCTTGGCTTAAGCAACTTGTATCTCTTCATCTCTGACTAAAAATAATCTCTGTTCTAAGATATTCATGATTAAACATTTCTTTGTTTAAATCCACACTTTATTTTTATTCCGACCGACCCAGGTTTCAGCAGCTATGTGCCATTAACAAGGTAAAAATATTATCAGGTGGGCAGGTATGGTTAAGGATGAGAAGAAAGGAGAGGTGGGGAAGGGGGAGAATGGAGGAAGAGGGGGGAAGAATATGGAAGGTCGAGTCGGTAAGGAAGATCTCTGGTGATTATAGAAGGATGTGGAAAGAAAGGAGAGGGGGAGAATGGAGGAAGGGGGGAAGGAGTATAAAAGGCTGAGTTGAATACTGGTGTTTCAAGGAGGATGAATAACTACTGTGGAGGACAGATAAGGTGACCAGGACGGTTATCGGCTTTGGGAAGGGGGAAGTCTAATCTTAAGGAGGGGGGAATGGGTTTGGAACAAATGGTCATTACATAAAACATTCTAGCTATTAAAAATTTCGAATTTATCTAAAAAATCCAGCTTGGCACATTTGTCAGTCGCATGCAAAATCACAGAGTCAAAATCACTAAAATGTTCAGAAGTACACAAATGTTCCACAAAATGTGAATTTCCCCCTCCGTTAACAAATAATTTCCTGTGTTATTTGACTCTGGCTTTAGATTTACGTCCTGTTTCACCAATATATATGTGTGTATAGCTGAAACCTGGGTCGGTTATAATAAAAAAATGTGGATTTAAAAGAAGTAATTTTTAACCATGAATGCTTGTGACTTCCACAACGTTAAGCATAATACCATTTCTTATGTCCTGTTATAAGACAGCCAAGGCGCTAAGTACTTTAAATGCGTCGACGCGGCTCTAATAACACAAATACCACTCTACCACAGTCGCCCTTTGGAGAGTCTAATGATGGTCGTGGTGTCTAGGGCAATTTCCATCATTTCAACTCACAGTCAACAGATTTCGATGTTTTAAATCATTTTCAGTCCAATAGTTGATCTGAAGAGCATGAAGAAGAGTTTGATGTAACTCAAGAAGAGAGCAATTGACAAGTAAATTTAATATTAAAGGTTAATCCAAAGTGTCAATAAAAGCAAAGGAATTTTGACTCCTATGCATGCGTTTTGGTTATCTAGGTAACCCTCCCTGTCGATGTTTCGGTCATAAAACATCGAAACTGGGTGCAATAAACATTTCTCAGTGAAAAACTACAAAGAATAATTCTTTCATCACCTACTTAGTGAGTCACTACCTCGAGTCTGAACATTTTGCACGCGTAGTGATCTTTATGATTGTAATAGAGGAGATGCGTTTTCTAGGCACTCAGAATGAAATACCACTTAGTGTATTCCCAGTGTCACCATAAGGACACTTAGACGCGGTTTTATAATCTCAGGTTAAATATATTCTCGGTATGAAAATCGAAGTTACTGCGTTCTCCCATCGACAATGTTCGCGTCAACATACCGACAGTCTGAGGCAATATACAAAACCTTAGCTGACATTAAGTGAATGCAAAGACTACGCCATATTACGATGAACGTTAACTAAACATCATGAAACCGGGCCGAAGTATTCTATAAAACAGAAAAAAACGTGAAATTTCGGTCCGGTACTTAGGTAAATTTGGGTTCGACCTTTGCGGTGCCTCTCGTGCCATCCGTAAAAAAATCCTTCCAATGGCGTCATCATCTCATCGATCCCGATCATCACCATGCCCACACATTTGCTGATTGTCTCTGACCGTTTCTGCATCGCCCTCGATAAGTGCCCGCACAGCACAGCTTTAATAATACAATTCAATACAATAAACTAACTTTATTTAGAACCTGGGATCTCATTTCCCCTAGGTTAAAGTGGGAAATACAAAAAAATGAGTAAAAGATTAATGAATACGTTACATTGATTAATTCCATGTTCTAGGCCTTGAGGAGCACCTAAATAAATAATATCACCAAAAAGAAGGACACAAAAATACAGAGCTGGATAAGCTAAAAATTGCCTTTCACTGAAATTAAATTACATATCAACCAAACATGATTTAGCATGAACTATAGCACATGTAACAATATCAGAGCTTGAATATAATGCGTATATGTTTACATGACATGCTACAATCTGAAACTGCATTGGGGCTGGATGTTATCATTTTGAGCATATGGAGTTGAAATATTGCAATAATTTTGACCAAAATGAATTTATGGACGATGCTTGATGAATATGTTGACGGAGGGAATTCCATAGGTTTACAGCTTCAACCGAGAAGTAGTTATGGAGTATAGTAGTTCGGTGAATGGGAATGTAAAGTATGCCCGGGGGGTGCGCAGAGTTCTTTGTCGGACGTCTGTGGTGAATAAAAAGAACTCTGTTAAGTAGTCAGGTTTTCTTAACTTGAGGATTTTAAATAGGAAGCATCCTAAGAAGTATTTTCTTCGGTTTCGCATGGTAAGTAAATTTGCTAGCTTGCGTGCATATGATATGTGACAACATTTTGGGATCAAATAAATGAAGCGAATACATGCATTCAATGTCCTTTGAAGTTTTAAGTTTAGGTCTTCCCGAATGGTGCAATAAGTAACACAGCAGTAATTTAACCTTTAAGAGCCGGATTTAAATGTCCAAAAGTCGACGTTCACTGCCGGATTTAATTCCGGCTCTTTAATTTGTTCTTGTTCTTCACACGAAAAACGTTAATTTCTCAATAACTACTAAAGATAAATTGTTGAAATAAAAAGTGCTATTTAGCTAAATGTTCAATGTAGTTGAACGTGAAATCTCATTGCCGTAATCAAATTACAAAGGATTTGAAAAAATATTTTTTTGGGCACAAAGTTGAAGTATTTTATTTTTTATTCTGAGAGGTGAATATATATGATGTAAATTATTTAAATGGATGTATACATCTTGGTAATTAATGAAGTTTTAAATTTTTACCATCGTATGGTACTCCTTGAAACAGTTATAGGTGCATAGCCCTACGTCGCTCACTCCGCAGTTCGTATTGGTACGCGTGTACAATCCCTTCTCAGAATACACTCTGTACCTTACGCGGTTCCCTTTCACTGGCCAGTGTGTATTATTTTTCGCCTCCAAGCGACGCAGTTATCGTCCAACCATGATACTGGGCCTCTCTCTCCCTGAGCGATGAGGAGGAAGAGCAGAGGCCCCTTCCTTGATCATTTGCCTTATCAGAGAAAGCCGAAACTGCCGATGAGTCATCTGGCCCCCGCAAGATGTAAACAACACGTGGCTTTTTAGGATGGTTACGTTCAATAGGTGAGCGGAGATCCTTTGTGTCCACTTCCAGCTACGATGACTAGTATCGTAGCTCGTTCCCATCCTATCCCCTTTGTCTACATATCCCATGTGTGCATTGTAGTCATCTACGACGGTCGGCTTCAAATTTTTTCCTTGTTCATTGCAGAATTTATCCTCTTCTGGGGAACAATGTATATTTTTCAGTATCAATACCTCCCTTTTATCTTTTTATACTATGGATGTCAATTCATTTCTCACGCGTACCCGTAAATCTACCCGCTTCATTTTAGGTCTCTGACTGTAAAAATTTCGTGGCATGTCTTTGCGGTTTAGTCTTACCGTACCACAACAGAAAATTTCTTTAGTCTGCAGGTTGTAAAAAATGGCTGGAGAGGAAAAAAGTTGTCTTTGTGCAATTTATGGCCAACCCCTTCCACTCTCCTTGTCAGCGCCCTCACAGTCGTGTGCGTAGCTGACATGTCCTGCGTCGCAGTCAGTCGATCCTATCCTAAGTAGACTTTCATGTCATAAGCGTAACCAGTTTTGTCATATTTTCTTCCAAAACGTTTATGCTTTTTCGGTATATACTGCCGGAATATCACCCGGCTTTTGAAAAGCACGATAATTTCGTCTATAGCCAAGAGCTCAGCAGGATTATAATACTTGGCATAGCTTTCATTGAGCTTATCGAAAATGGTTTTACTTTTCCACAGTATGTCGTAATTTTCGTCATTTTGGGGTGGTTTAGAATTATCAGCAATGTGGAAGAATCTAAAGATGTGGAGGAATCGGTCTCATCTCATTGTGTTGCTAAAAAATGGAGCATAAAATTTGCAAAGCAAAGTCTCCGTTTCATCCTCCAGCGCAGGAAGATCTGTATACTCGTCTTCCGACGAAGTGTCCGACTTCTGCGGCTTCTGAGGCTTCTGAGGAAGAATCCAAAAAAAATTCCTGCTCTCTCTCTATCTCGGATAATTTCTGCTTAGGAGTCTCACAATAAATAACAAAAGTTGTATATATAAACACAAGCATAATGCAATAAAGGAAATATGAACTGGATATCAGGAGATAGTGAGTTCTTACCATAAATGTCACAATTCCTCTAAAAAGTTCGACAAACAGACAAAAGAGCGCACTCACCAGAAAACTGAGACGGAATGAAGTTTAGTTTGAGTCCACTCGAAATGTGGTAAAGGAATATAACATAACTAAGAAGAATGCATCTTGCAGTCACTCCCTTTATTGCTCACGTGCCGGCGGCACCCGGCAGCCGAGAGAGGGAGAAGGTTCTTCGTTTTCCCTAATTCCCCCCCTGGCCCGAGATGGGGGCTTTGACCTTCGAAGGCCCTGTTCCCCTCCCAAAAGGCAGGCCCTTTTTCAGCATCTGGATAGCATTACTGCCCCCGAAGGGAGAGAACGTTATCTTGGAGAAAGAATGAGGTCACAGTGAGCCATCAAAATTTGAGCCACCGCCAATGTTTATGAGGGTTTGACCATTCTAAACCAAACACAAGACTTGGAATATTATTTTCTTATTGCCTGTGCGAGTAAAAAACAAAAAATAGAAGTAATAATTGAAATACGGAACGTAAATAACAGATTGAGAACGCATCCAAACGTGACTTTCCGCGATGCTGTGTCATGAAAATTATTTGCACCGCGCGTGATCATTTACATGCAAAATTATTAAAATAAGTTGTATTTAAAAATCAAAAAACAACATTACTGTATTAAAAAGACATCTGTCTACAATCCTAGAAACTTTCGCTCCGCTAAGTTGAAATTCGTTTAAGTTGCAGCCGATCAAAGTTAGCGTGCCCGTATGGGCACGTTCGGCACCGAGTGGAGCTTTTTTCCCGTGCCCGTACGGGCACGCCAGGCGTTTAAAGGTTAATATTGGTAAAAAGTAAATAATATTTTAATACAATGCATATTTTACGCTAGAATGGCGTAAAGTGTGCGTAGTATTAGAATATCATGCTCATGACAACTCACTTTTTTCTAAGATATTTAAAATTTCAACACTGCTTATACTCTTCTCGAAACCGAATTCTTGAAATAAAACAACTGGAGCATTTATGTACATTTTTCCAGCGACGTAGCAAGGGGATGTGGTCCATGGGGTCCGGATCCTCCCTCCCCCCCTCCCCCCCGAAATGTTTTCATTCGTTTTTGAAAAAAATTGGTAATAAACGAGAACGTTTTATTTTGATTGTTGGATAAGAATATGCATATTTCATTTTTGTATTGTTTAAAAACTCTTTAATTAAATATTAATGTAACTTTCAAACAAAAAACCGTAGGCACTGTATTCTTTAAGAAATTATCACAGAAAAAAGAAAGAAAACGGCTGTTACAAATCAATCGTTGTTACCTAATAGAAAATCTTGCTCTTGTTTTTCAAATATTTTCGCTGAATTTTCGCCCCCTCGGTTACACTCAATATGGGCTATGGACACCCTCCCTTCCTTTGTGTGGTGTGAAGTGGTGGACTGTGACTCGCAGGAGGAAATCTCTAATATCCTACTCGATGGCGGTTCGAGGATGTAGAATTTTTAAGGATAGAGCTAGAGAAACAAAATACTCTCTCAACGTTGAATGATATTTCAGGTACGAAAGAATGACCATTGTTACCGGACCACGTAGACCATTGTGTCCGGACCCCCCCCGCAAAATTTGAATTTATGGAAATAAAGGACACTAAAGGCAAGTTGAATTCATTTTTTCAGAAAAGTATGTTTATTTAATATATATTCTTCATTCTCAAATACTTTTTCAATTAGTATGTTTCCAATGTTGAAATGTGGGAATTGTTTTCTATCCGAAATTTTCACAGCAAAACATTTGAAAATTGGCTGTTACACTGCTGTCCCAATGAACTCTTAATTCCCTAAACACGCATTCTTCTTCTTTTTTTCAAGCATTTTTACCCCCAACTCGTGCCATGGACTCCCGAAATGAAATCCTGGTACATACTGGGAATGGATTGTTGATAAACTTTGGTCCCAACATTCTCGCTGGCTGCTTCCCGCACTTCAAAAACACTGATGAAAGACGTTCCCGGGAACCCCTCCCACATTTTCAGCGCTCCTGTACTCACGTACCCCAGTGTTTCCCGGTTTTCGATTTCAGCTTCCTATGCCTTCCTTTTCGACCCAATTCTCACCCTCTGCGAATGTTTCACCGCCTCCGATTCCTTTCTTTCCTCCCACGCGGCCACCCGCACCACCAACACCTCCCCCTGACTCTCTACAAAACCACCGAAAACAAGACGAAAAGTGCTCGCCATCATGTTTCCTCTCGAGAACAGTCTGTGTGCAAATGGAAAGTGGTCGGGGCTTTTGCAATTAACGGGTAAGATATAGTCTCTCTTTCATTCTTTGCTTGAGATACAGATAAAACCAATGCATGTGGAAAGTGGTCGGGGTTTTTGAAATTAACGAGTGAAATATAGTCTCCCTTTCATTCATTGTTTGGGATACAAATTAAAGAAGGGAATGGAAAGTTTTGCTTCTGTATTGAAATGTTATGCAGTACTAACAGCAGATTTTGTGTGCTTCATCTTATGACTCTCGTATCTCTGTGCATGCATGTTGCCGCAAAATGCATTGATACTCGTGACTTTATTACATTTCTCGCTTATATTGATTGCACAGCACGTCGGTTAAATTCGGCAAAATTAACCCCAATACACATATTGGCTAGTATTTACTAATGTATTAATTGTCATTTCCGTAAAATTAGTATATACAACATAGTATAGTTCTATAATAACAGCGAGACTAGTGTAACTGAAAATTTATTTTATAGAACAAGAAGTAAAAATAAGTTACATTTCAAGACTCCTAAGGTTAATAAGTCAATATATAAGAACTCTTTTTTGTTTTTAGGACCGATGCTCTTTAACAAATTACTACTTGAAATAAAAAAAAATTAGCTCGATAAAATCGTTTAATAATGCAATAAAAATTGGATAGCTCAAATAAGAGATGTAAATTCTTTGCGTAATACTTTAGAATAATGGGTCAGATGAATTAAGGTAACAAATGTAACATTTTGGTAGTAAAACTGTTTATAAAGCAATTTTTGTACAATTTTGTCATAAAATATGATAAAAGTTATAATTATATTTTTTTAAACGCTGCAGGAAGCGGCATAAGTTATGTAAAGAAGACTAAACTAATTTGTATTTTTACTTTTCATTTGCTGTAATGACCTTGTTTTTGTATCCTAAAAGTTGTTTATTGTACACTGACCACACTACTGGAAAACGTGGTGAGTAAATTTTCAAGCCTATTTTATGTTTCAGCCATATTCATCGCTCGAAATAAATTCATTGATTCATTAGTATGGTGTACGTTGGTGAAAATTCATTCAGGGCCACTGAAGTTCAGGTAACTGCTACAATATTTAATTCTCGTTGTTTCTGTAACATTTGTAGCGTATTGTACAGTGAATGTTTGCTAAAGTTCACTCCATACCACACATCCTTGAGGTGCTATTCTGGGTACTATGTAGGCGTGTCTCCAAGCTGGCAAAAGTTACGCCCGTTTTTTAGGAAAATAATCTTTCCGCCTCATCGCGTGAAATTGGTCGAGGGACGTTGCACAAAATTGGCGTTTTGTAATTACTGCTTGCTGTGAATGATTTCTATCACTTTTGTTTATATAAGCTATCTCGTTACCGGGAGCATTCAATAATCACCGCGTTTCCCAGGCTTATAAATTGATATGAAAAACGCACTTTATTTTTTGCCACAGAATTTCTGGTTGAAATAGTAGATATTATTTTACCCCCTCGATACATTTGTAGGATTGACAGAGAGACGGTGAACGCAGGAACGGGGCGAGACATCAACGTAGCAAATCACACTTCAGTTTTCGTCCCTTCCCTCTCCCAATCCCTAAAGGCAGTTTGAGCGAGATATCATTTCACATAACATTCCATGAATTTGGCCTCATCATATAGAAAAAGTTCTAATCTTTCCAATGATAACAAAACATTAACCGATTAACACTACACTTGTCGAGTTATTTGCCAAAAATTACAGCTATTGTCCATGAGAAAAGGTACGAGCATTCACTCCAGAGAAACGTTTTATAAAAAGTGAGGAATTTATAACAAATACATCTCTTAGAAATTAAACTGTGGTTATTTTGTATTTATTATCAACTACTTTTAAAATAAATCAATTACTCACCGCAGTAACTTTTACAGAATCGCAAAAAAAAGCTTCGGCTGTGAAGACGTTTTCACCCAACGGCGTGAAAAAAATCAAGAGAAAGACTTTTGTATACACATATAGTTTATTACTGAGAGTTTCAGTCATATATAACAATATATTTGCGCCATTAATATAACAATATATGCTTCATGCTTATTACAGCCACTGAAGTAAAAAAATAAAATTAGAATATGGATTCTATTATGACTAGGGGAAAATCTTTTTCAAACCACCTTAAACCATTTCCACCCTTTTCCGTGGCTGGTGACCTCGCACCCATTGCCACACGCCCTTGATGCTGCTTACAACTATACCTATGAGATGCTCAGCAAGTCACCTCAAAGGATGAGTAGCAGGGGGTTACTTCACATCACGCATGCACTTCAACAAATACACTATCACACTCATATTAGCTATTTTATTTAAAATACTGTTAAGGAGGTTGGAACGATTTATGTTTATGAACAAATTTGCCTGAGACTTTGCATAAGTGCTTTTATTAGTAATATCTATAGGTAAAGGTAAAAAACCCTCATGTTACCGATTTGGTTTATTGGAAATTCAATGCTATTTTAACACGTAGCCTTATGGCACTTGATATATATTTTGCAATAATTCGATTACATACGAACACATTTTCTTCTAAACGCGAAATAATACGTTTTATAAAATAATAATGGTTGCTAACAAATATCATGCCGAGTAAAAAATGCAAATTTAGATATGATTTTTGCTTAAATTTAGAATTCCGCGCCAAAAATCTAAGTCATACCAATGCTTTAACACAGGGAAAATATTTGAAACATAATTCTTGAATTATTAACATTACTGCATGCATGGTGATTTCCAGCTTATATACAGGTGTACCTACTTAAGTGAAATGTGGTCCAAACATTTTTGTCAACTTACTTTAAAAGTAATTAAAATGTGCACTCAATGACTCACGATTCCACGACTCCAGCCATCTTAGCCTAACTGGAAGGAAGTAATATTGCTTCAAATTTTCCTTTCTGAAAAAATATATTTGCAGCTCTCGAATAATGCGCAAATTGTTGCGAGGGATAGGTTTGGGTCATGAATATACATATGGATCATAAACTTGCCCCCAGTGGGTGCTGCCAAATATTCCGCATGCATCGAAAAATCAGGAACAAGCAGATTGTAGCGCCGCCACTCTAGAGAAGGTGGTTCTAATAAGGAAAGGCCGTGATTCAAATGGAGACACTGGAAATAAAGGTACCGGAATTGGCCTCCCAATTAAACCGGCCATTTTTGACACATAGAAGTGGAACCATGCCGATCGTTGTGATCTGAACCATGCAGATCCAGATGTATATTCATGGTTTGGGTCTTCCGTTTCCAGTGTTTGCCGACCCCGGACGCAGACCAATTCATAGTACCGCGGGGTTAATATGAAACTTACAAGGGCACTAACATCCACTGGCGAAAAACACGATAGCAAGGGATGTACGGTGAACAAAAAGTCATCCGCCAGAATAGGATTCGAACTCGAGATGTATCGGTGGAAAATCAGGCATCTCGTTTTGAATCCCAGCCCAGGCGAATTACTTCGTTCGCTACGAATTTCTCACGTTGGATAATCACTGCAGGAATTGGTTCTTTTCCGGAGTCAGAAGGTTCATGATGACCGGCGTTTCGACACTAACTCGACCGTTACTAAGCCAGACGTATGTACGTGACAAAATCATGAATTCACTCTTAAGCATTAGGAAGTGAAAATTGGCCGCAATCATCCCTGCTTTGCATTTGCCCCAGCCGAAAGAGATAGCGATAGAGACGATGCGACGCCGACAAATACAACTGTCTGTAAAAAGTCGAGACACCCGACTTTTAAATGCTCCACCTTCTGAATGAGGAAACATAATTGAAAGGAGTAAAATGCACCCAAAATCTTGCTCAATTACTCGTTTACTTTTGCACACCACAGTTTTTATGTCGCCCTCAGACTACCAAGGGGGGTAACGAGAGTACCCGAAGTAACATTTTTAATCGCATAACCTCTTAATTTTTTGGGAGGATGAAATGCTTCGCAGCACATGTTCTTGAATGATTTTTTAACATTATTACATAAAAAGAATTTGTTATTTTAATATTTAATACATAATTTTGAGAAAATGTTTTTGGGGTAACGAAAGAATCGAAACGGTTTACTAAAAAAATCCACTCAAGTAAGTAAAAATAAGCGGTCAGTAATGTTTATTATTATTTGTAATTTGAATTTAATCAAGAGGGGGAATAGATAAACTTTTGATTGTTTATAAGAAACTTTATCGATGTTTCTTTAGAATATTTTATCAATTTTATATATCTATTATTTTATTTTAATTTATGATTAATTGTATTAAACTATACATTTATTAAATCAGAGAGTAAATTTTATCATAGATAAATTTTATTTATTAAATTTTTATATATTTACTTGATGCAAATCTTAGGTAGTACTGTTGTGCTTGATTGTGGTAATATGCATATTGATTTTGTGGAGGAAAGTGCGCCGAATGAATAAAATGACAAAGCTTGTATGAGAATCAGCTGCTGAGTATCACTGTTTTCTATGGCATGTTGCATATTATGTAATATTTCAATGGATTACAGAGTTGTAATAAAGACACTACAAATTATAAAAATATCACATGTAAGGTCAGATGACCTATGTGAAAGGAAATATTTGACGCTGTTGACGTGTCCATTCTGTAAAGTGAATGCAGAGTTGCGATAATTGTGCCGGTTGCAAATTTTGTCACGCTAGATATCTTGGAAGCATGAAAATCTGTGAGTTGTTACAAAATATGGAAGCTCGTAAGATAGAGGGCTGCTGAAGGTAGAAAATGTTTTCAATCAGTCTTGGATTCATCATGCCGTTTCTTCTACCGCACTTGTGAAGTGCTCTGAAAGAGGAATTAAGACTTTTTTTTCGCTATCCCTGCTTTTGAAGGACATTACACATTTTTCCATGTTTAGGGGTGATTTTCACCCCCTTTCAGACACCCCCGAGCAAGGATTTTATTTTTTTCGGTTTTCGAATAGCAATTACTACTTATGTACCAAATTTCAGCAACTTTGGGCTCGGTTAGAGATAGGGAGCTATTTTTGTCTCCAACGACTGGACTACCCTTGGTAGTGAAAAGGTGTAAAATACCTTGGTAGTCTGAGGGTTAATCGTACTTAAACTAATGATGACAGAAATTGCAATTTTCCACTAGGAAATAGATAAATTGCGACCAAAGTTTCGATGTACTATATCATCATCATCACGTAGTACATCGAAATCCAGGTCGCAATAAATCTACATTGCCAGTGTAAAATTGCAATTTTTTCATCATTATTTTGAAATTCCACCATAGCACACATGATACTTCTCTTTTTGTTCTTAAACTAAAAGTAAAATGCATAAAGTTACAATTTTTGGATCGTAAAAATGGATTTCCCACGTTTGAGAGCTTGGTTCTCTGTTAATTTTCACCCTATTAGCTATTCATTTTTAAATAAAGAAGTAAGGTTTATTTTTGAACAGTTTTGCTAAAAAATATTTGTTTTCATTAAAAAAATTACACAAGTAATTGTAAAAAGTGTAAAACTCTGCTAACTTCGAAGCGAATGGCTCGATTTAAACTTGAGTGGGACTGTGGTGTGCTCTAAAATGAAGTTAAGGATTCTCAGACGGAAATTGTTAACTATTACCAGTACAGTCAATATTGATTTTTTTATATTTAGTTTGTGCGTACCCTTCTGTTAGCTTTAGCGTTGGGGGATGGAGAAGAATGGAACAGCTTGTATTTGTAGTGTTTGCCGGCATTCCTCTTCCAGAGCCACTCATGCACGGCACTCCAAGAGAATAATTTCCCAGATGCCAATCACTACGTTTACCAATCGATCTCAGATCGATCTGACTGGCTCAGCTCGGTATGGTAAACGGAGCGCGCTGGCCAGATCGATCTGAGAAGCGAGCCGAGTCAGCCCGCTTTCCCTAACCGGACTGAGATCTCAGATCGATCCGAAGAGGCTGGAGCGTGGCGCTCATCGTTCTTCTTTTGGTTGCCGATGGTAAACAAAATATAATCGATATCATTTACGGCGTGACTTGTTGCAAGAAGGGAAAGGAGAGAAGTGTGTGGCTGAAATATGCAAGAAATCTAAAAATAATTCAAACTACTGAAATCGATAGTTCAATATCGATATTTTCAGACCGTGTTGGTAAACCAGGCGATCTGAGTCAGCGCCCTGCTGAACTTTCAGATCGGTCTGAACTCAGACCGATCTGAGATCGATTGGTAAACGTAGTGTGTGATAAACGTTATTTTTCTTGTTTGCCTTGTCCATTCGTTCGAATTGCAGCGTCATCATCTATGGTCGTCGGTTAGTTAACTGGAGAGACGACTCACAGCTGAGGTCACTGGCGCCATTGCGGCTATTGGGTAGGTTGGTTGGTATGGGACAGATTATTCGGGGAACGGAGGAAGGACGGAGAGAAATCCGGCGTAGCCATGAACCTACTCTCAACGAAAGTCACAAAGGAGACGACAGTTAAACGTCCCATCCGGCCGAATGAATACAGTAACTGAAGTGCCATTCACGTGGCACGCAAGTTGGGATCAGATTCCACAGAAAAATCTCCACCACCCGGGATTTGATCCCGTGGAAATATATTTCACGAGGTTGATAGGAGAAACGATTGAATATACCGTTGATCAAAGAAGAGCAAAGATGGAACCATACGAGGCGATAGCACAAAAGGGTACTGAAGCCATTAAGATGCGCAATCGGCCCTATTGAATGGATCAGTAGTGCAGTTAATGCGCTGAAAACCTAGGCGTTAGTGACGGAATTGCTGCGGTACCTTGATTTAATAATAAAAATGCAAAATGGAAATCATTTCCAAATAAACCACAACATTATTTAGAAAAAAATATGTGAGCATTAATCGCGCGATAGCCTTGTATATGGATATTGTTTCACTTCTTCAGGCTTCACTTTCGTGTTTGAAGGCGCTATCTACTCTTTTCCTCAATCTTTGGAATTCACGTGGGACTTTGCCGGTCACCCTCACGACCTCGGGCGAATCCCGGACCATTAAATCATCCCCGGAGGAAGGGTTCCAGAAATAATTGTTATTTTCAATCTGCAAACTTCTCCAAACATCAAAAAAATGACTGGTAAATAACCAGAGACGCATCAGCCTAGATCGAGGCAGCTGTTTTTAATTACGTATCTACTTGGGCAGTTATGACTGCAAATATGGAAGGTATATCTGTAAATGCAAGGGCAAAATAGACATTTATTGACTTCACTTGATGGCATCCCACGCGGAGTACTCGGGTTTGGATCCCGGAGGTGGCGAAAATGTTTTGATTGTACACCTTCTTGTGTTTCATGTAGAGAGCATTTCGAGAGCAGTGCCCCGTTCTTTCGTTAAGAGGCCGGGCTTCTGTCTTCCCTCCGGCTTCCAGTCTACCTCTCCTCCCGACCTGGGGTACTATTATACGGAGCAGACTTAATTAGCTCGAACGAGCGTGTCAACCTGACCTATCTTGAGGACGCCCATCAAAAAGGCAATTAAGAAATCATAAAGCGAAGAAACTCAACAGTAGAGAAACCTGACGGTCGTCTCTCTTTACCACAAACATATGGGAGACAAACAATGAAAACCTGTGACGCTACCAACGTCAATTTAAAACTTGAACGTGTACGCAAAATTAAACCTGTGTTAAGGCATGACGTTGGTCACAATCACCGTCTACGAGGTGACGCTCACGCACTTGCACTTGAGAAATGAGTAACTCAACTTTCACGGTCACGCCTTGCACAGAGGACCACGACCGTCTGCAGAACGATTTGCTCAAGCCGTCATTCTCTTCGGGTCCACCAGAAGAAAAAAGTTGAAGTCTTGCTTATACGTGGTAATTACACTTCTACAAGATAAAGTTAATTATTTCCCAGACTCAAGG
Source organism: Pyrrhosoma nymphula (assembly GCA_963573305.1). Taxonomy (NCBI): domain Eukaryota; kingdom Metazoa; phylum Arthropoda; class Insecta; order Odonata; family Coenagrionidae; genus Pyrrhosoma; species Pyrrhosoma nymphula. Next base: position 110,001,569 of record OY754332.1, read on the forward strand.
TGGTCCCACCGTAAAATGAATTAAATGTCATTTTATTCATCTTCTGGCTACTTGCGGAAAAACGCGTTCTCTTTCTCATGTGAAAAACAAACATTTACCTTTCCACAACATTTTTCTAGTAAATTGAACTTGAAACTACATAGTGTTAAATTTAAGGATGGGTGAAACGCAATTAGTAATGGTATTTTCTCGGAAAACTGTTTATAAGTAGCTTCCGGTAATTTAAATAAAAATAAATTCATCTTACCACATAATATTTTGTGATATTAGCATTTTACAACAATGATTGAAGTAATAAATGCGGCCATTCAATAGAAATAGCGCAATTGTCGGATCCTATGGCTGTAAACATGTGCTCGTTAAACACATATGTGTTGAATTATCTGCATATTTGGTAATTTAGTTTTGGTTTTCAATAGCTAAGCCATGTCGTCTGAGAAAGAGATTTTTAAACAAAGAAAACGGTGGAATTTAGTATTTACTTTGAGTAACACAGTCACGGTGGAATCTCCTTAAGTCTAGACTCTAGGATAAGGTGAATCACGTACGATGATGATAAATGATGGTCACGCTCTGGAAGACATTCCTACATACGTACATTCATACATTCATGCACCTCATGTCATTCCATTGAGGATTAGCGGCAGTCAAGAAAGCTTCATTCTCGGTGTTAGACATACTCTAGACTGGCACTTTTAGTCAATTATTTCATATTTCCCTATCCCTGTGTCCCAATGCTGCTTCATTTACTTTCATTCATTGCTTCGTACACATTCTCTTGTTCTTAAGACTCGTAATATTCCTCCTTCTAAGGACCTCATCCACTTCATTCACCCTTTCACGATCTACCGTTCCCTCTCACACTATTCACTCCTTTAGCACAGCCCTGAAACAAATTGAATACACATAGAAAACAAAAAAGAAATGGATGGCTCAACCAGGACGACCAAGAGACAAGATAGGAGAGATGAACTATCAATTGCAGAGGCACAAGTCTTCTTATCACCCCACTCACGAGATACGACTACAACTAAAACTTTCCTCTTTCTTTTGCATGACTAGTGAGATATCAACCTCTGCCACACGCCCTTGCGAAGGCTCTAAGGTAAACACGCAGATTTAAAACAAATAAAATAATATGGAGCGAAGAGACACTGGCGGTGACTAACGAAGTTACAATTGGCCATGGCGGTATAGTTTTTGCCATTTCGGCAGTCGGGCATTCATAGGAACGAATGAATGAGTTGAACACAGTGAGGGGATAACTATGGAAACAACTTCATATTTATCCACGTTAAACTATGGTGTCAGCGCCAACAGTCGCGACTAACAATTTGCCAGCGCCAAAAGATTACTCAGGCGCAAGTGGGTGACGCCCAAGTCATGGCAGCGACTTTGCATTCTTGCGCTCGCGACGGTAGGAAGTAGTGAGAGACTTTGGCTTAAGGTAGTTGGAGCGGTAATCTTCGGCCATTGAGTGCACATTTAAATAGTTAGTTAAGAAGGTAAAACAAAAATTCTTGGACCACATTTCATGCTTATGCGTGGGAACTCACCATACAGGCAGCGATGGAAATGATATGTGAATTATATTTTACATTATTTTCCTTAATTAAAGCATATTATGACTATATTTCGGCGCGGTATTCGAGATTTAGACGACATTATTTTGAAATAAGTTTTTATCGAATATTGAACTCGGCGTGACGCCTTGGCATTTGCTTGCAACAATTATAATAATAAGAAATATATAACTTCGCGTTTAGAAGAAAATATGTACATATTTTATCGAATATTACGAAATACATGCCATGTGCCATAAGGCTACGTGTTTAAATAGCATTGAATTGCCAAACAAGTAAATCGGTAAGAGGAATTTTTTTCATTTTTATTAAAGTATATTACTAATAAGAACTCGTATGCCAAATTTCACACAAATATGTACCTACATAAAAATCACTCTAACCACCTTAAGGTACTAAGATTAATGCGCACCATCTAATCCAGGACGTTAACGCTATGGTAAACGTAACGTCCCCGCCCTCGGCAGGATCTGAGCACGCAACCATTGTGTTGCCAGGCCGTTGCGTTATCGTAACCTACAGTGATCGGTGCTTCACTCTCCTGGTGAGAGTGCACACCACTTTTGGTAAGTTTGAATATAGTATTAATATTAGCGTGAACTTGGGTACATATTCCTGTCTGGTCAATTTGCTACATGAAATATGAAGCCAACGATAAACCTCAGAAGATTGTGTGGAAATATCTAGCCCGGGGGTTTTGTTTAGGAGTGAATTGGATATTCTGAGCCTCAACTATGACAAAATGTTTACGCTACATGCTCAAACAATCCCAAACTTTACGTTTCAAAAGTGAAGTTGCGTCAAAGCTGTGATGTCACAACCTCGCTATTGTCAAGGTTGGAGTTCTTCCAGAATAATGATTTTTATTAATTCTCATCTGTTAATTTGATACTTAATGAGGCCAATAATAATTCAAATGCTTGACACATGGCAGGGATTCGATCTAGCAAATATTCATCCAGCAAATGTTCATTAATTATGTCAACAATGTTTTGGCAATTTTCAACGCCCCCCTTGTCAACAATTGTCAAACTTTCAGTGACCCCCATTGTAAAATTTTGTCGAACAATTTTAACATCCCCCCCCCACGGTCTAATAATATTTAATATGGCTGGCTTTAGATACTCTATCAAATGGGTAGCTACACTATTATATGACAATGGCTTAGTGCAGTCTTTGAATTTACTAACAGCTTCCCTTAAAAATCAGTCAAATGAGTTATATTATTCTTCAGATTAATACCATATGTGTTTACAGTCTTCTATCTAGTACAATGAATAAAAACAAAATATGATGATGCAAGACACTGACTTACTTGGCAAGAACTCAACCGGTTTGAGATTAAAAAAATACTGTAAAAAATAAAAAAGTAACATTGCTGACGTCAATTATATTGAGCCCCCCCCCCTCCTCCATGTCAACAACTGACAAACTTCTTCAAACCCCCTCCCCCCCAATTTTGTTGAAATAATTAATGGACGTCCCCCATGCATACCCATCACGCCATTCCCTTTTGGAGTAGGCTCAGTCAAAAGCATAATTCTCGGTGCTAGGCATGTAAACTTGCTCAGTTTTGATAATTTCTTCCATACTGCCCTATCCTACCTCCTTTAATTCAGATACACTCATAAATTGCTTCATACACGTCTGTTTCCAATGTTCCTTCTCTTAAGGTAGTACAAACGAGATGATGTCTTGGTCATAATGTAGACCAAATTCAAATTTTATTTTTTAATTTCAGCGTCTGTAAGAAGTATGGAGTAAATATTGTAATATCAATGGCGCAAAAATATAGTTATAAAAAACAAAAATTCTCAGTAGTTTAATGAATACATCTACATGACTCTAAGGTTTTTTAAAGTTAAGTTAAGGACTCATTGTTTCACGACGTACGTAGAAAACGCCTTCACAACAAGTATTTTTTGCGTATATATACAAATTACTAGGCTGAGTAATAGTTAAATTTTTTATAAATAGTTGAGAAAACATACGAACCACACACCGTTAGTTTTTGACGAATTCTAGGTGTTAGAAGTTACTATTTTTTCAACATTCTCCCTCTGGAGCACACAGCCGTCATCTATCCCATGCAAAACAGCTTAAAGTTTTAGGCAAATTGCTCGAAAAGTAGTTCGGCAAGGGGATAGTATTTTGATATAATTGAAAAGATGAGAGTTTTTTCTTTAAAATGAGGTCGAATTTATCAAATTCTAGATAAGCGATATCTTGCTTTAACTACCTTAAGAGCATCCTCCTTCACATTCACCTATCTGCCTCGCAGTCTACCCCTTCCTTTCACACCATCCACTCTTCTATCATATCTCTGCATCGTTATTCGGCTCACATCCATTCTCGACGTGGCCAAACCGTCGAAGCACGATTCTTTCGAGCATGCCCATTTCACATCCTTTCGTGACCCACTCTATCCTAACACTATCCCACTTTTTATTAACTTTCTGGGATAATTAATATAAATATCCCGCTTCAGTCTGATTTTTATAGAAAAGCGTAATCACTGCAGAGAGATTGAGACTACGATAGATCTCTTCCATCTTATCTATCGTAGAAATTTTAGTAAATAAGCAAAACTGCTCTCCCATGCGCATACAATCGATTTAAAAAAAACGGCAGTGATATGGTTATAAATCTGTAGTAATATATTACAGAACATTCAAACCCATGACCTATGCGTAGCCAGGCCGGCGCTTTTTCAGCATGACTACCACTGTTATGCAGTGGATATGCAATCTATCTGGTCCACTTCTCTCGTGAATTCTCACTCGTGCAGCCTCCTGATGTACTGAGGACTCCTAGGAACCACCTCGGTGACTATAAACTCGAGATCACTGCAACTTTCTAAAATTGTTACTCAAAGAGATCTGCGTCGCTTTCTGCCTTCGAATGCCGGAGATCTCTCCTTGTGGCTAGAGCAGAATCTCATTCTAGTTTTCTAGACGATAACTCCGTCACGCTTACTTTCCTCCCGGTTTTTCTTTACCAAACCCAGTGGATCTCCCACGAACATCATCTAATTCCATAGTTAGAGCTTTCTCCGTTCAAAATACGGTCATTTTGAAAATGCGACGTGACTAATGTCGAAAAATGCCATCTTCCTCAAACTTTTTCAACAAATACGCCCAAAGCCCGCATCCAAATTCTCCGTAATCGCCCGCATCCTGCTGTGCGAGAAGGTGGCTCGCTTTGACGATTAGATATCATTGGCCTGAAATGAAGGTTAGACTGTCTCTCGTGAGCACTTGAAGTTCTCGAATTTACCTCACTGAATTTAGTCTCAGGTATGTATAAGGCCGTGTTCCATTCGTTCACCGCGAAAAGCTTTAATTTTGCATTTGTTATAGTTTAGTTGATTGGTCGGGAGGGCAGGTGACCGACAAACAAGGTAAATAAAAATATATATTAAAACAGAGTCCGTTGTTAAGCACAACAGCAATATTTAAGCCTATTTGACTGTGCCTACCACAAAAGCAATGGTTCTCAATCTACATAGCTCGATTCCCCCCTTCAGTTCAGAACATCACTCCCCTTGCCTAATATAAATAATCAAATAATTTGATAACATGAATGAATATTATGCACATGATTAAGATTCGTTTTTTAACCTGTGGCATATAATTAACTTTATTGAGCGCCACGGAATAAATTAAAACAAACTAATATTGTTGAAGATTTTATGTAAATTAAAACAAATTAAAGTTTTGAAGATTTTATGTAATCTACTGAACATCACATTTTGATGAGTAGTGGTTCCGAATCCTCCCTAATCCCCCCAGAGGAGGGGATTTCCCTCAGGTTGAAAACTCCTGCCCTAATGGAAACAGCATCATTGTAAAATGCGTATTGTAGATAAAGCAGTCTCGAGCGTAGCATGGGTTATTTCTTACTGCTCTGGATTAAGGTGGTTGGAGCGCTGCTTGTCTATGCACAGATTTGCGTGAAACGTTGCATACGTGTTCTCATTAGAGATATTTATTGATAAAGGTGTAAAATTGTATTTAACTGATATTATTTTGGCAATTCATTTGTATTTAAACACGCGGCCTTTTATATATTCCGTAATAATTTGATTACTTACGTAAAGATGTTCATCGAAATTCAAAATAGCATACTTCATATTATTATATAGTTTGGTACAAATATCTCCTCTACTCTCTATTTTCCTGTCGACGGCTGTGGCAAATCGTTCTCCATTACCTTTTTCCGCCAGTATTTTCATTTTTCATCTTGGTTCATGTTTTATCTTCTTTATTTTCTCGTATCGAACGCGGCTTACCACGACTACTAATTTGTGATCACTATTTATATCTGTACCGGGATAGCTCTTCTTCACTTGCTTTTCACTCTTTTACGCCATAAATATTACCGTATTTACTTCATACTTGTTAGAGACGCTGAAATTTAAAAATAATCGAGTATAGTTTCCATGATGACTAGGGAAATATCTCACTCAAACTAACTTACGGACGCAAGCCGTGGAGATGGGCGGGAAGGGGGAAGAGGGACCGGGGGAGGAAAGATAAGGAAAGTGAGACATGTTTCGACGGATTTAAGAGTTTCGCTCTGTTTCCGTTGTAGTCTTGAATAATGCGCAGGGATGAGATGACATAGTTTCACTCCAATTTCAATTCAAATGGGTTCCGTTTGAAGGTAAGTTTCTCTCAGCCCTTAAGACGAGCACCTCATATTTGAAACGCATCTGGGCAAACCGGGCTCTTTGGACCGACTCTCCCAAGTACGCGTCTTTTCACTTTAATTCAATTCCCTCCTCACTACAGGCATGGCATTTCATGCATGACTATGTACTGGTTATAATCATAATGAAATGAATTTAAGCTCATTGGATTTTGAAATAATTTTATAGCAATCCTTAACCAATAAAGTATCTCCTGATTGAAATTATAACGAAGGTTAATGATAAAAAATGCATTTTTAGATGATTCTGAACAGATTATGGTAAAAAAGGTGACTCAAGTTTCAATTTTAGTTTAAGAAAATAGTTGTGTATCAAAAGAAAATTTTACTAAAATTAAGCATTTATACATATTGCCCCTAATTCATCTCGGTACAAATATTCCAATCAAGTGATTGAAATAAAAAAGTAAAACTTATGATAAAATTACGAATTTTATACTTATCACAGATATCAACTCTACATTCAATGATTTATTAGTACTTTTTACACTTATTGCTTGCACGGTTCTCTTCAATATCCTAATTGAATAGGTTCCGGTTGTTCACAGGCGTTGAAACTTAAGCACTGTTATTAATTTTGGTCGACGGGCAAACGTTGCGTCTAATGTTTTAATTATTTCCAACTGCTCCACAAATTCACCGTATGGTCAGCATAATACTTATCCTCAGTGTTTGCCAACCTGAAACTAGAATGATATAAAATTATTTGTAACCTTATCCCAGCGTGATTAACCAGCGAGCCTCTTGAAGATCCCGACCTGGTCGTTCTAATAACTCAATTACACGTTCCCTTCACTCAGAGCAGTTTACAAAATAAACGCTCCTTTTGTTTGGTTTGGTAAGCGTGCGTAACCTGTCCCTGCTGGGCCCCATATGCTTGTGGCTAGGGTGACCAGACGGCCGGATTTCGCCGGACATGTCCCGCTTCTTTATTAATAACTGAGCTCCCAGCCGCCTTTTTTCGATAAAGCCGAATTGTCCGGCATCCTGCATTTCAAAAACATTATGTACCAGATGCAGAAATACAACATATAACACAATATAAGAGGGCAACAGTATTATTTAGTTTCTGTCTTTATATGAAAAATATGCATTTTAAAGGGAATTTTGCTGTTTGTAAAAATATGAGTTTCGATCCTGATTCCGGTTAAAAGCCACAACGCTCGCAGCAGAGTGTGGCTGGTCTGGCGTTTAGATCAATTTCCGCTTCCTGCTTTAGTTTACGTATCATTGTTTTAACCCGCGATTGCACGCGCTCTTTTTGTTACGCGATAACACGCGGGGTGGGAAAAAGATAGAATGGAGGACTGCAATTAGACAGGCATTACTAAATAATTCAAATAATCGTTATCAGATAATTTTGTCAGAAAAAAATGTTTGACTTAAAAACATATTTTGAACTTGAAGTAACATAGTTGCAAAATGATTCATGGAGGACATAAAAAAATGCAAAATTTTCTGATTTTCAGGGCGATTCATTTTTGTTTACACATCGTCTCTATTGACATTTTGGTCAAATGATATACACGTGAAAAGCAAATGAAAAGGAATTTTATGTGTAGTCAGGCTTTTTTTCAATGTCCTGCTTTTTTCCTTCAAACGTCCTGCTTTGGAAAAGTTTGATCTGGTCACCCTACTTGTGGCGCACTCGAGCCACAAGCATATGGGGCCAACCAGAGCGAAGTAGCTTCTCTCTTTTTTACTTTATCCACTTCGTTCGGGCCTTCCAAATATTCGCTTGATATATCCCAGTATTTTTATTGCAGTACCACGAATTTACCAACTCCATTTTCTCAACGACAGGACCGAAACTATGGTCGTGCCTAGGCCTTAGCTAAGCTAATATCTTCGTTGATAACATTATATAAATATATAAGGCTTTGATGTGATTTATTTAAAAAACTTAATTGCAAGGGTCGGGGTGGGGTACATCATTTCACGTATTCTCGGGTTCTTCACAAAATCATTGGAAAAATTAAATTACAAGTGTCATCCCGTTTTTAAAGAAAAATATACTTAAGCTCAAAATGTAAGGCATATTGGGTGAAATGACTTCGAAATTGAAATGATGTATGTATTTATTCAAACTTGACTGCCGAATTATCACGAAATTACAAAAAAATTACTTGGTATTATCTTCCCAGACCCCTCTAATTGCCTTGAATTTTGTGAGATTAAATTCCGAGCCTCCACACAACGCGCCGAGCATTAACTTTGCAAATATCAAATGAGAGCATCACCAAGTCCGCTTCTGGTGTTATTTCTTCGTCGATGACCGCATCGCCGGTAAGTAATCTCTTTACCAGAAAGGTAACCACCCTTGGTACGTTATTGGGGAGGCAACCAGCAACCGAAGTCATTTGCGCCATCAACCAAGGAAAGCCGGAATAAATATTGTTGCTTTTTCAGTTTTAGTTTATTAAGCTAAACCTAACAGCAATGAGATATTAGCAGAATTTTTTTTAAACATTGGAAGCACGAGGAGGAAGTGCTCGTGAGTAAAATTGGATTCGTGGCATGAGTAGGAAAAACCACATCCAGGGTGGTGCATACACTTTTGCTGATGCCATAAGGTATTAGGTTGGGAAGGTTCGCGAGGAAGGATTATGTGGGAAGATAGACATTAAACATAAAATATTTGTGGGGCGAGTATGAGAATAAAAGGGCACTGATGCACACAGACCTTGTCGCATTCATGTAATCTCATACAACAGCAAAAAACTAAAAGACTTTTCTTTTGGGATTACCTGCGTCAGGACTTTTATAGACCAACGTTTCTTCTCCTTTGCCGGAGACCCACTCAGGGTAAGTGGATGATAAGATTTAATTAAACAATGTGACGCAGTTAGAGAAAGACTTCGTATAAAAAACTGTACTCGTGGGAAAAAACAGGACCATTGACAAAAAAACAATACATCAGCAAAACGCCCACACAATGGGAGAAGGGAGAGTGGAAAGGGTGGAGAGAAACCCGGTGAAGGCATCAGTCCGTGCGTGGTGGGAGCGAATTTTGTTTTCGTTCAGATTTGCGAGAAACTTTGCATACGTGTTATCATAGAGATAAAAGTGAAAAAATTGCATCATACCAATTTGGTTTCTTGGCAATTTAATGCCTGTCTAACACTTAGCCAGCACATGGCATATATTTCGTCATATTTGATTAAATTTGCACAAATTTTCTTCTAAACGCGAAATGGTACATTTATTATTTTTATAATAGTTGATAACAAATATCAAGGCGTCACGCCGAGTCCTATATTCTAAAAAATATATTTCAACATAATTTCGTCTAAATTTCGAATGCCGCGCCGAAAACTCGAGCTATAACATGCCTCAATAAAGAACAAAAAAATGTAAAACATGGTGAATATTCTCCATTTGTGCAATTTCCATTACTGCCTGAACGGTGAGTTCCGCCGCATCAATACATGGACTTAAGTGAAATGTGATCCAAGAGTTTTTTTCGACTTACTTAAAAAATTATTAAAATGTGCGCTCAATGACCCACGATTACCGCTCCAGCCACCTTAACGAAACCAAATCCCTTGTCCCCCATCGTTAGCGTCCCACTCAACCTGCTGCACTTAAGGCACGCTCCACATGACACGCTGTTTGAGTGCGGGATTCCGTTGACAAATCTCCTCCCCTGTCGGTATTCGAGCACGGGGAGAAAATACCAATAGAGAGTTGTCATGGGAATAGGTCAATACCGAGACTCCGCCATCACTCACGGAGATTCAACCTCAGATGCAAGCAGTGCATGGAGGATGGGAGGCGAAAGGTAAGGGAGGATGCTTGAGGATAGTGGGGTGTGTCCGCTGTATTCCTTGGGTTTGTGAGTTCCGAGATTCCGACACCAAATTAAGGTGGACACGGTGGTAATCGCGCATCATTTGTGGTTACGACTCCAACGGTTTTTTGTTTCAGCCTAGGAAAATATTAGAGGCTCCCTTACTTCGCCGCTATATAATCAGAGCGTGTGAATAACTTAGGTCATATAATTTATGGTCTCGAATCACCGGGTAGACTTGGGTTATCTTATTTTTTTCGTAACAGATGTGGCAGACTTCCGCCATATGACATTGGATTTGTTAATTATATGCATTAAAGTCATGTTTACGTTCACACAACCGGGAAAAAACACTCGCTGATTTCGAATAGCCTCACACCCTTCTTTGGAATCTGCTGCTAGCGTTTTAGTTCCAAAAATTAAATTAGTGCGTTTCATTCCCTAAAACACCTATTTTAATCTTTTACTCCACCGAAACACTCGCTAGAGTAATTACACTCCCTGCATTATAACAGAAACACTTAGTAAAAATTTGTGTGGAAATTTTCACAAAGTGTTTCTGTTATAATGCAGTCTGTGATACATTTCCACAAACTTTCGCCGGATACTTGAAAATTGCACTATGATTATTACAACTGGCCTTCCCATTCTTTCCTGTATAAAATTAAAGTATTATTACATGCTCCCAATCCGAGCAACAGAAGCTTTTAAGAACTTTATAAGAAAATTGAGAAGATTCAGCGACAATGTTTGTTATTTCATTGAATAAAGAAAGTTATAAGCACACAAAATACTATCTACACAAAAACATGCTTTTTACATTGATAATTTAAAAAAATGCATTTTATCCTCGCAATTTTAACCTAATAAGACATTCCGGAGTGACAGCGCCGTGAAAATGTATTTTGCCCATCAACTTCGAACGCACGCAGCAATAACCACGACACTCTGGTTGATAATCCAATTGCGGAACGCTTTTGCCATTCCTGGAGCTTACCGCCAGCTCTACATCAACCTTCTCCCTCCAACGTATCCAGTTCGTATCCTCTCATTAAGATAATTCCCACTCCAAACATGACGAGCCATGGAACAATGGCGAGAAAGCGGAAGACGCAACAGGCACGCTATCCTGCTTGAGGGAATTGTTTCACACTTCCGAAACAATGTGATTCAAGATGGGGAAAGTGGAAATTGAAGAGCACACATAGAAGAATAAAGTCAGCGCCAGGAGATTGCCCCATGATGACACATTTGTCGCAGATGAAAGCGAATTCCGCCGCGTCGATGTAGATGCTCCAATTCAGCCTGAGTTAGAGTGAGTTTCCACGAAATCAGTCTACAGCCAAAGTAAACGGAAGGCGGCGCTTTACTTGAGAAAAATGCCTGCATTAGACATTTTTGACCCATCAAACATCAGAAATGCCACCAATAATATTGGTTATTATTATATAATGGTCCAATATATAAACTAATATGACTGAATACCTCTCTGAGGAACTTAATTGCCATGCTCATTTTTGTTCGTTGAGAATATTTTACGCACTTCTGTTTGGGACAAGTATAATTCTCGGGCATGGTGTGCTGCCGTAGAATATTTGTGTCCGCTTCACGCGTGATCGTTTTTGCTTTCATAATTGGAGATCCACTTTCCTTGCTAAGCTCGAGTGGTTACACCCTATTCAAGATAATAGCACAGTTGACAGTTGGAAAAGCAGCCAATTAGCAAACTCGTTCGATGCCGTATGGTAAAGGGAACGAATTACGTGACCAAAGAAACCATGAAGGTCGCCTTAGTTCAAATCATGCGATCGTGGAAAATTTGTTTACTTTTAATTTATTTTTAAGAAAATCAGTATATTTCAATTGAGCTATCATCTTGGACGGACTCGAATTGCACGAATTTGATTGCACGAATTTGAAGCAGAATTTTTTTTTATTCTTACCAGACAAGTAAATGGAAGTACAGATCAAGAAGCCTTGAGGTGGATGTGGAGAAATTTTGGTAGTTTTTCTCAAGAAATCTGCCTAAATATTTTTAAAAGACACAACTGGCCTCCTCGAACAAAATGAACGGTAATCTGAGAATGCCTCAACTATTGTCCCGCCGGCCTCTGCAGTTCAGCGTCAAATACTTGGCAAGAGATGCCTAACATATCCTAAGTTTATCTTTTATCTGAAAAAGTTAAATCCATCAGGGCCAATGATAAAGTCGATAGAGTTATAAAATCATGAATGGGGAGAAAAATATTATGTACCACTTAAAAGTGAGCATACATATTTATTATCTGAACACCAAAAACAGCACAAAGGTCTTTTACATCTGCAAAAATAACAGGTAATTAAATTAAACATACTAACAACAATAATCAACCATAGGCACTAACACCATGTGGTGTTTTACCACATAATCACATGAGTTACAACAAATATAAGATGTCACAAGAAGAAATTGAAGGAGGTCGTAGAAAACAGATCTTTCAGAGCAGATGCTACTAGGGAATTAAATATCGTCGAAATTCTGAAGGGAGCTCTAGGATATGGAAAGCCAGAATTTAGTAACATTTATAGGGTTGATGTTCCAGAAAGAACGAGGAGGTACACGACGAGAAAAGAGATATGATCAACTAAGGTCCGGATTTTTAATTAAATGCGACGTTTTGGTGATCCCACATGTGGTGTTCGTAAAGACATTAATTGCTTCCAGCTAACTCCATTTCCGTAGGTCAAGGAGACTCAAACTATGTTTAGACCTCTTACTCTCAGATTTGCCGTTGCCACGTTTGTCACGACCACAGATTAAAGACGCGGAAACATGCACGCGCACTCTTGATGCCTGTTTTCTTGTGAAAAATTATCCAAAAACCACATATACCGCGCAATAGCATTCCATTTTTCGTTTTAAAATACACTGTGTTTTTTTTACGGGAATCACTTTCGGTTTAAATTTATTTAGATGCATTACCATGGTGACGGGATGATTTTTTCAGCAACACTGCTCTTTTTGGTGCATGGTCGAATTAGCTGATCCACTCAATATTCCCAATTTCGCATTCACTAGCAAAACTCTCCTGAGCCACCGTATCATTTGGTTACAACAAACACCTTCGTTAATTGATTGCCTCCCCCGATATTAATGACAATAAGCTCCCACCATTCTGGGTGCTAAATGAATTCCTTACCATAAATCACCTCAACACGTTCTACAGATTTTCTTCCTGTCACCCAATCGGTGGTGATTCACGTTCCGCGAGAGCGAAAGGACTTCTGGACCATATACGGTGCAGACGCCGGACAAGCGTCACTCGTCCGAAGAAATTTCTCTACGCAAAGTGGCTGATTTAACGGTGGGCGGACTGGGCAGCTGCCCGGGGCCCATGAACCGGAGGTCTCACAGAATCCCTAGCCAAGATATAAAAAAAGAATTCGCAAAATAATTTTTAACATTAATGTGATTTTTTTAATCCTTGCATGCCAATTTATACATGTGATTTTACTATGTGATTCTTACTTCTAGACATGTAATGTTTTGCACGTGATCAAACAACTGAAATTTAAAACTACAATTATTTTCAGCAGCCAACCAGAAGAGAGATATTTCTTCCAATATTTACTAAATTTCATTTCCAGATTATCCATCTTAAATTCTGACGCGACAGTGAAACATAATCAACCGTCTTGAAGCAATATTTGTAAGTATTTATTTGTTATTTATATTTCGATTTTAAAATATGACAATGAACAGCTCCATCGCAACCGATTATGACACCATTTGCAAAAAAACTATAAACAATTTGTGATAATACTCGCGTTAATCGTAATACAACTCTCTTATGGCCGGTTACAGAAACAATATGTACATATGTATGTCCAATAGAGTTATGAGATCCATAAGTCAAGGCATTCGTTCAGTATGCGTCGCAGAAACATTCAATACAGTTATTGGTTTCATAATTGGTCTCATAACTTATTTGGCTTAATGAAATGAGGTAAAATGCTTAAGAGTTCCATAAGTGATCAAGATGGCGGATGTACGACGAACCACCCGGAAACTTAATCTCTTGATTAAAGAGTTACTATGCGACGAAGGGTGAGTTTATTTACTCCGGGTGACTATTATTAATGTGCAAAAGAAATTTTCAGATAATAAGATTAACTTCAATAAATTATCACGCGGAATAGGGATAGACCAAACATCCGAAGCAATGGCTACTGGGAGATAATTTAGGAAAGGGATAGTTACTGCGGCCCAAATTTAGTAATGAGGTCCATAACTTTATGGATTGCATAGCTATCGATTCCATTACTAAATATTCGTGCAACCGGCCAATAGACGTGACAATGACGTGTAACTGCATGCCACTGTCCGTTTCCGCCACACATCAGAAAACATCGATCATAATTCCGCCCTGAAACCGGGCCTGAAATGAAGTTCTTCCGGATAGCTCCCCCTTGTTCCTCACCTGTGCCCCGGCTTATTTTTGTTCCAGTATTAGCGAATGACGACGGCGTATGTGGTAAGGATTCCGAGATGGGCAAGTCAGCGGATTAGCCGTAGTCCCGGCCGCGGGGGAAGCAGTCACATGTGCGAGTCGGGAGCTCCCTTCTCACACGGAGTTCTCACGCTCTCTCGACTTTCATCAAAGAGACTTTTTCCCGAGAAAAAAACAACAATGATTTCTCAATTTCATGTCATCCTGCAACGCAAGAGACACCCATCGAGGAAGTGCAAACTATAAATGGTCATGAAAGAAGGGAATAGATGCAACTGTAGCGCATGAAAATAATGAAAGTACTAAAATGAAAAATCGGTCACATTTATTTGATAAGCTTATGGAGTTATAAAAAAATAAGAGAATTATGATGCCGCGACGAACTATCCTAGCTTATATTAAGTAGAAAACCAACGTTGCTGGAGTATGAAAGTGTTGATCATATTCCGCCCGACAAATATTACAATATTGTAGCTTTCATAGGGAGATTACGATCACCGCCGGATTCAGAATTCAGCCTACATGAAATTGACGCAGATAGAATAAAATTGTAAAACTAAAGGAGAATGCCGGCGAAACTGTGGTCACAAAAACAACGACGCGCTGAAACACCGGAAAGAATGCAGTCATGAACATTATAATACTATAAAAAAATAAAAACAGAATCAAAACAAACTTTGTAAATTTTACAATGGATTTTATTCAATACGACCGGTTTCACCGCATAAGCGACATATTCAGGTATTTCACCTCAAGATGTCGCTTATGCGATGAAACCGGTCATATTGAATAAAATCCATTGTCAAATTTACAAAGTTTGTTTTGATTCTGTCAATATGGAATTTTACAAAGTAACGCCTGAGAAACTCGAGTTCATAAAAAATAAACAGTTATAAAAAGTAAATAAATAAATAAAAACACGTTTTTCTTTTTAAAAATTTACTAATTTATATGCATTTTTACTTATTAATGTATTCCTTACTGGTTTATCCCTGTAAACCTCTTTCCATTTTGTTAAATTCACATATTGCTTCATATACGATTTCTTTTTCTTAAGACTCCAACTCTTCGAAATAATCTCTTCCATCACAATCACACATAACCATAGACTTTATGTTCTCATGAGGTTACTTTGTGGTACTCAATAACTGAGTAAAATAAAACATTTTATAATCCACAAAACAACGTTATTGAATTTACTGATCAAGGTTTAGACTTACTCAATCATTATCAAGGCTTGATAATGACTGTCAAGTTGAAACTTCGGTCGGGAAATTCAATCAAATTGTTTCGCGGACTATACAAAGTTTTCATTCACTTACACATGACCTTCTCGGTCTACCTCCTCCTCTCGCAACGTCCACTAGATATGAAGATAGTAGCAAAAAAATCAGGAAAACAGATTTATCTCCAAGAAAATCGATTAACAAATAAAATGGATGGCCTCAGGTTTAAGGCTTATCATCTGCCTCAGATTTGGAACTGCTTTCGACGTTATACGATGCGAAAATCCCAAGAATATTCGCTGCCACCTTTTCAAATCCCCAGCTCAAAAGCTCATTAATTGAGGGAATAACTAGCTCTGATAAGAGTATCATCCATAGATGTCCTCATGCGTGGACAACCTTGGAAAGCTCTTGATGCACTAAGGCCATTATGAGGTCGCGGAACCAATTAAAACCTCAACTTAACACTCGCTATGCATTTGTTTATCATTCTTTTATTCTTCATTCACTTTTATTTTATTTTTACCCTTTTTGCTCCATTTTTGGTGGCGCGGTACTTGCTCTAGACTGGATTGGTAGTCTCAAAGGATGAGAATTCAGCTACGGACCGAAGAGTTCCGGGTTCATATCCGGGAGAGGTCTATTTAAACGCGACAGCAAAATCCAAGCGGTGAAATACTGTTGGTACCCAAACTTCGTAGGGAACTCGCCTATGACCCACGGATTGATATTTCCGCAACCCTATCCAGGAAGTGAAAAGTTCATATGGTAATTGGGTAAGTGCGACGTGAAATCCACTCAAAACCACTAAACCGTTTTTCATGTCTTGAACTAAATAGTTGACGCATTTATTCTACTTCTGCTTTTGTTTATAATCTTCAAATCATCTATCAAGGCCGTATTATTGGATGCCATATTATTGTCCCGTGAAATATGGCTAGGTTTACAAGCACAACCGATATCTTAGATATCATCGAGGTCACCATAAATTAAAGAAGAGATCGAATCATTAGCGAAAAAAGCTCAAGAGAAAAACGAAGCCATCACGATTCGCAATGGGTCGTAAGGATCTTCAAAACTTACAAAAGAACTACATTATAGAATTTCTCATAAGATATAAAAACTGATTAAATTGGTTGAAAGAACCATTATAGATCGGAGCAATTCTCTTAAATATAATGACGCTGCCTTGACGAAGTCACGAAAAAACATACGAAGAGCAACTGATACCTTCAAAGATTATCTAACCTTACTGAACTTCTATTTCATGGTGATGCTCATTTAGGGCACACATGGAGAAACAGGCACAAAATCCTTTAAAACCGCTTCGAAATTCATTTCTACAACTAATACTTTAAAATGGAAAACATGGAAACACTTTTCACGACGCTCACCTCCCACTGTGGTAATGCATGAAGCAAGAGGCTAACTATCTTCTTCCTGAATCATCCAGCCCTGGGATCGAGAAGTAGCCGAGAAAACAATCATAATGAGAATGATGAATTTTATAAATAGGCAGTGAAAGTAGCTCCTGAGCTCCCATCGAGGACAAAGACTATTGTTACTCCGGATTAAAATATTTCCGCCACTCGGCGTAAATATGATTAAAAGATTTCCACGGTTTAGCGTCCTCTGCCGAGCGTAGCCCATGAATAGAATTAGCCTCTTTTGGAAGTGAGATGAGACGGCTGTGCGTCGGGGGAAATGACCCCACTGAAAATCGGACTGTCCCTGATATGTGGCTGATGAGTTCATTTCGCGTTCCTAGAATGCTACTGGGAATATGCGTGCGGTGTTCCAAGAGTGTTCTCTGCGATCAATGAAACATATGTAGCACAGCCTACGAGCATGTGAGGAATTATTTATGCGAGTACTCTGGAACGCTTCGGCCACATTCCAGAAACATTGTGGACACGGATCAAAACATAAACTGAACTTAGCCAATGATCTCTTCGCTTGGACCGCACAACAGTTACACTGCAAACATTTGCATATTTAATTATCGTTAACATTGTATCACCAAATAATCGGTGCAATTAACCATTCGATATAGACACAGGTGCATCGGGCAAGAGAACTTAGCGTTGATATGTTCATAGACCTTGAATGTAGGTCAAGGTCCATGGATATGTTCCATTGAGCATACCAAGACACGTCCACCTGGTGATAGATTCCTTGAATATTCAACAAAACATATCAAGAGTATGTGCGTCCAAAATAAATGTTCAAAGAAAAAGTTCTTCCCGAGCGAAAATAGCTCGTAACGTACCAGTGAAAATGGCATACTAGGAGCAGAATTTTTCACTATAAACGGTAAAATAACAGCCACTACGTTTACCAATCGATCTCAGATCGATCTGACCGGCTAGCTCGGTATGGTAAACGGAACGGCCAGATCGATCTGAGAAGCGAGCCGAGTCAGCCCGCTTTCCCAGCCGGTTTGAGATTTTAGATCGATCCGAAGGGAGAACGGACTGCGGCGCTCTTCTTTCTTCTTTTTGTTGCCGATGAAAAACAAAATATAATCGATATCATTTACGCTTGTTTTTGTCTTGCTCATTTAAGCTTGTTTTTATATAAAGGAGAGCGCCTGAAATAAGCGAGAAATTTCAAAATAATTCAGACTACTGAATTCGATAGCTCGATATTGATATTTTTAGACCGTGTTGGTAAACCAGGCGATCTGGTTCAGCTCGCTTCTGAACTTTCAGATCGGTCTGAGTTCAGATCGATCTGAGATTTACTGGTAAACGTAGTGAGAGATCGGTTTGGTCTGAAGGCTATACTACTGTAGTCCCAGCACCATGGCAGCAGTCATACTCCCAGAAACGGAATATTCTCCAGTGGAATCCAGATTCCTAATAGGATGGCACGCTGAGTTCGCTTCAATTACAGTAATTATGCACGTAAGATGAGACTTAAAGTTATGGACGTTATTGTGGATAGATACTGACGCTGGGTTAATCTCCCCCCTTTCCTCCCACATTCCTTCCCTTAGTTAACTACATACCAATTTGAGTAAATACTTACATGCATACATATTATGGCATTCATTTGCGGGGTAGTCAAAGTCATAGAATTCAGCTGCTAGATAACTGGCTATCTTTTATCAATTTTCTCCATAATGCCCTATCCTTGCATACCTCTATTGGTTCTTTTACACGCGTGCATTACTTCATACACGATCTCCTCTTTTAAAGACTCCTGATATTCCTCCTCTTTACAGTTTCTTTTACTGCATTCATTCATGACTTTCGCGGTCTACCCAGTTCTCTCACACCATTCAGTCTTCTGTCATAAATCTGTTTCGTTATTCGACTCTCATCCATTCTCTCAGCATGGCCAAAGCTACGAATCAACACTACTTTCATGTATATCCGTCACTTTGTGTCAGTAAACCACATATTTAAATTATGTAATTCCACCGTAATTACATAATTTCATCGATTCTGAAGTAATATTCAATTCATTTCATGGTCACTTACAGAAAACATTAACTTTTTTTGATTTGCACAACAAAATTTTACCTTTGCATGCTATTTTTTGCCGCAAATTGAACTTGAAATACATGGTGTTAGATGCGAGAATGGGTGAAATATGGGGGAAATAGTATTTTTCTATCTATATAAAAGCCATTTTCGCTTCAATAAACTTCATAAGGAGCAAATTCTCCCCAGGGATTGAATGGTTATAACATTTTGGCACCATTCCATCACATTTTTTGGGTTAATATCAAGTTATTGTACATAAAAAATCAAATTTAAGTCAAAATACGGTAAAAAGTAACTGTAAATGACGCTGCAATGGTTCCTCTGGCTGGAAAAATTGTTCATCAAAAATATATTGGTTGACTGGTTTTCAAGTTTTTTAACTTAATTTTTTAAGCCAAGCCAAGTCAACAGTGAAAGCATTATTTTTATACCAATACAATGGAATAGAAGGGTATAAAGTATTTGTTTTGTCCTTCACGATCGCGGTGGAATCTAAGTAAGGTGGCTGGAGCACTAACCGTGGGTCATTTAGTGCGCATGTTAATAATTATTCAGGTATGTCGAAAGAAATTCCGAGACCACATTACACTTGCATTACATTACATCTGATTACTTCGGTGGAAATTAACGTAGTCGTACATGCAAGGAAATGGAAACTAATAATTATATCTTTCATTTTTGCCTTAGTTAAAGCATGTTATGACTTGAGCTATTGATCGCTTTCGGCGCACAATTCACAACTCAAGCGATACCGTAATGTTTTTTTCGAATCTTTGACCCGAAGGATCGAAGCCTTTAATAATGTTAGTGGTAAGGATAGGTAACTAAAATATTTATTTATTTCGCTCATTTATTTTTCAGTTTTCAATGTCTCCATGAATATCTAAATAATTTTCAGTTTCTGTACTTTTGTGAAAATATTTGCGTGCCAGCATGATTACCATGGTATGAAGATGAGACTGAATGCTGCTAGGAGGATTCGATTTGCACTTCTGTTGATTAACCTATTTCTATTATCATTGCCTTATTTCGCTTGTAATGTCACGCATGATTTTATATTCTGTATGAACTAATATAATCTAGCATCCATCAATTAAAAATATTAATAATACTAATCAGTGGTAGTATGCCCACCCCTGTAATGCATGTTAGCATGCTTGTCAACGTGGCACTCTCTTGGTTTCTGGTTTGGCCTTGCATTGTTCAACAGTCTGCTCTGTGGCCCTCGCCTATCGGTCGGGGGAACGTGCGAGGTTCTTAAATTTTTGCTGGGACGAGCACTGCTTGCCCGGTGTGGGCAGAGTCTTCTGGGCTGCTATTTAATAACTATGAAGTGTTGGGGAGACTTGGTGAGGGAGTTGTGTAAAGAGTGCTATCCGGAAGACTCTGGGTGTGAGAACAACCCGTGCCACACACCCTGGTGGTGGTTTGCGCGGTATTTCATAGCTGTAGACGAGCTTCCGCGGCCTCTGCGTCTCGTCCGCGGACGGCAGCAGTGTCTTCGCGCGAGACCACGTGTCGACGCACGCTGAGCTGCAGTCCGCCTTCTACTTCCCTTTCACTCCCCCCCCCCTCGAGCACGAGTGATCACGGCTCGCTCGGCAGGGCCCTCGACCTTGATACGCCGCCGCACGCTCGAAGGACTCTCATTTCTCAACTGACCCACATTTCCCGGCACTTTCGCCCTCCTCCGGCGGGAAGAAGAAATGGTTCCGTTGCGATTCGAAGACCGTGTCTAACTCGAGGAGGAGGCGCGAAACAGAGTGCGTCCACTTCTCTCACTCCCTCCTTCCTCGGGAGCGGTAGAAGCCCCTTCGAGGGCCGGCCTCTGGTCCTCCGGCCGCTGCTTTCGCTTGGTGTCTTCCTCAGAGATGCAGAGAAATATTTAAGGGAGCGGTAATCGTCGGTCGTAGAATGCTGATTCTAACAATTTTTTAATTAAGTTGAAAAAAATTACTGGACCAGTTTTCTTTTACGTGAACCTGTTAATGCGTTGGAACGCACTATACACGTAGCAATGGAAATAATAGAGGAATTATATTTTAAATTTATTTTCTTCATTGAAGTACGCTAAGATTTTAGTTTTCGACGCGGAATTCGATATTAATACGACATTATATTAAAATAAGTGTTTTTCGAATATTGGATTCGAAGTGGCATTTGGATGTTTGTTAGCAACAATTATAAGAATAAGGAATGTATTATTTCTCGTTTAGAAGAAAACCTGCACATACATTATCGAATTATTATAAAATATGTCTCATATGTCATAGGACTAGGTATTAAAATACATTGAATTCCCATGAAACCAAATCGGTATGATGCAATGTTTTCACTTATATATATTTTCACGATATATATATATATATATATATAAATATATATATATATATATATATATATATATATATATATATATATATATATATATATATATATATATATATATATATATATATATATATATCGCTGATAAGATCGCGTATGCTAAGTTTCACGCAAATCTGTACATAAACAAAAGTCGCTCCGACCACCTTTATTCGCGGAGTATATAATATACCAAAGAAAGTCGCATGCTTTGTTTAAAAGTTTCACGAGAGAACAAAGAATGTCACACAGCCGATGAAAAGAATATATTGGGAGCCGTTGGATACTCGGAGGCTACACGCTAGCCTTAGATTACTTGGAAAATTGAGATCAGGCGAGTTTCAGTACTACACGGAGAGTGTTATTTTGACCCCACGGTATATCTCTAGAGCTGATGGAAGCGACAAAATAACAAGGGTACACTGCTCTGATAGGTACAAAAATCCATTTTCCATGCACCATTAGTGACCATAAACAAACAGCCGGACATTAAAATACAATTCACCTCTGTCCTCACCCCTCATATTCCCTATTCTCTCCCCTTACATGGCTGCTGCCTTGACATCTCCTGCCATGCGCCTCCACGGCTGCTCGCAGGGTATTTATTAGGTTTACATCTACATCTACAAAATACCCTGAAAGCCACATCATGGTTGGGTGGCAGGGAGTGAGTAGTAACCAACATGCATTACACTTTACCCTAAAGTGTAACAACCACGAGTTACGCATTAAAATAAATCGCTACTGCTTGTCTCGAGGCGAAGCCTCTGAAGCATGCACAGCACTACAGATATGTTACCAATATTAGATTCCTCAAAGGCCGTACAATAAGATGTCGTATTCTGATCCTGTGATATACGACTTGACTTTTATACAAATGATAACATGGAGATTTTAGCGGTCGCCATAGACTAAAGATGAAATGAATAATCATGCGGCACGATAGTATAACTCAGTTCAGGCGCTATGCAGTCCGCACCAAATCCGGCAAATAGATGTACATATCTACCTAAGTAGGGTACCTAATTCAGAAATATTGCTCGGAGCATTGATAATTGGGTTATTAGACCACAATAGTAAAGATATAGGTACTCAAAAAGTGGGAAGCATAGAGTACGAATAGAAACATTAAATAGAGTAGGGGTAGCAAACTACATGACAAATTAGTACTTCGGAGAAAAATGGGTTTATCATTAAAGACGTATTAAAAAAATAGCTATGGAGAGAGTGAGGCACAGAAGCGTGAATACTGCAATGGATTAGAGCGTCGTATTGTTTCGAAGCTGGTTCTGCGGAGAAAAAGAATGAGCATTGCTTGATGGACTCCAAAATGTGGGGTTAGAAAGGATGGATGGGGTAAGATGGTCCAAGAGGAGGACGAACCAGGGATGGTGGTGGTGGAAACTAAGTTGGTCGGGGAAATCTGAGAACAACAGAATTAGAGAGAAGGCGTATTAAGAACTAACGGAATGTGGAAAGGAGGAAATAGTGGTTTACCAACAGTTTCGCTAATATTATTACAATATGATGACAAAAACAGATTTTCGTCCATCACTATCCCTAAATTTCCAGTTGATGAAAGAATTTTCAGGTACGCAATCATAGGATTTATTCATGATAAACTAAATTTTCTCCTAGTACTCCTAAATCATTATTAATGATCTCAAAGTTGATACGCTAAACATTGACGGTTTCGTGTGAATTGGTTTGCAGGTCGTCAGTATTTATGAAGCATGAGGCTTTTGAATGAAATATAGCGAAATATATGAATATTTTTCGATGGAAATAATATATTGCATGCAAAGTGATTATTAGATGGGTATAGATGGTGACTCGTTGATTTCGGTGGAGTAAGCTAGGAAAGGCCTTCAATAATTGATAGAACGCCGATGATAGCATTGTTCGGGGTCTATCAAAGAGAGAGCATGCAAAGCAGACAAAAATAGTCCTCCCAAGGAATTCACTCACTATATCATTAACCTTGCTAAGGTCGCTAAACGTGGGACAATCAATCCAGGAATAAGCAATTATTGGGTAGAAAAATGGGAGGGATTGAGAGGTCAGTGATTTTGGAGAGAATTATGTATCAAGCAGCACAAGAGGAAGAAAGAAGCAAAAGGTGCATGGAGGAATGGAGTAAGGTGTTCGAAATAGGTAAGAGAGAGTAGGTTTTCTAAACCTAATACCGCCTATTAGGCTATTTGAGTGTGTGTGTGTGTGATCCTTCACGCGGTCGTTGAATGTTGTCATTCCTCGCAAACGACTCAGTGGAGTGGAGTATACTTGTCGTAAGTTTGTCCCTGGCGTAGGGTAACTCCCCCTAAACAACTTACTTGTGTGTGTCTTACTTATGTTTTTCTTGAACAGGGCTCACGGCTCCTGTCAGAAAAACATAAACTGGTTGAGTGATTGTGACTGGTGGTTTTGCTTACCACTTACTCAGTTTTACTTCCTCTTTTGTGTGTAAGCCTTTGAGTGTGTGTGTGGCCCTTCAGGCAGTCATTGAGCGTGGTCTTTCCTTACTCACGACTCAGTGGAGTGGAGTATAAACTAGTGAAGCCTAAACAACTTTCTTTGAGGTGCCTGCCTTGGGATTTTCTTGAACAGGGGTCGCGGCTTCTGTCAGAAAACTTCAAGCCGGTTGATATTTGTCAATCCCCCTCAAACCCCCTTCCTTAAGAAAGGCATATAGTTTACGGCTATTGGAGTTATTTACTTTATTATATTTATTAGCCATAAGAGTTCACTTCCTTATCATCGCCTATTAGGCTGTTTTTGATTAAGCATAATCAGAATTGGCCGAAATGGAAACAGAAAGGAGAGAGATCACGAGGGACTATGTTCTAGTATATCAGTACTCCGCCCTGTCATCGTATGTCATGAACATAGGTTTTTCACTATCCTACACTACTACCCTATAGTTACACAGCATTATATAGAAAATAGATAGTAGAAAACATGATTCAATGTATTTGAACAAATACATTTGATGCAATGGAAAAGTTTACGTGCTTGATAAATAAATTGTTTAGTAAGGTAGGGAACTTAATGTCAAACATAACCTTAAATAGTTGTCGGTCGCCTGCATAAATAACCAACAGATCTGCTTGATCGAACGAGTTTTCCAATTGGAACCACGCTTGATGCTCGACTCGTCACACAGTGGGTTGAAACCCTACGACTATGAGAGCTTCTCGTATTTTGTCACTTTTATCACTCCACAAGTTGTAGTGTTGGGTTACGATAGGTAATTAATACGTGTCCAGCTTAACTTGAAATAAATCGTTCGATTTTGTAGGAAATAAACACGTAGAAAAAGCAATAGATTAGACCTCAAGTAAAATTTAACTATATTCGAGTGATTACATTTCTTTAAGATGAGTGCAGAACCAACCAGCTGCAAACAAGCGAATTCCAGCAGGTAACCGGAGGCAATATTGGTGAGGAGGCTAGAGTATTGGCTACCCACCACGAGGTCCTGGAAGTGTATAACGACAGCAGCTGATTTTTTTTCCTTTTTAATCGCGATACATACTTCAGTGCCTTGGGAAAAGTACTTTAAGTGCAATACTCCGTCAGTCAGAAGAGACGTTAAGCACCGTGCTCCCACTTGTTTCTTTCGTTGAGAGTGGTCTAATTCCGACACCAAGTTCTTCTCCACCCTGCCTCCATTCCGCAAATAATTTCACCTTTGGTAGTTCAAGCGAGATTTCACTCTCGTCATACTGGAGACCTAACTCGAATTTTCACTTAAAATTTACGCTATTGCAAGAAGTATGAAGCAATATAAATGAAGGAATAACTCCGTTTTATGACTGAAATTCTTAATGAATAACTAAATATACACATTTTGGGCTTTATTCATTTATTTAACGCCCTATTCAGAAAATGCCTCCACAACCGAACCATTTTTTTCAATTTTATTAATAATATTATGGAGAGTTAGGATTTTTTTAAAATAACTGAGAACATTTAGGCAATGTACAAAACGTTAAACCCAATCGTTTCAACCGTGACTTTGTGGAAGTTCGTAACACTCATGATTAAAATTAAACTTGGTCTAAAGCCACACTAATTTATTAATTTAACTATTAAATTAGCATGGAATTTAACCAAGTATCACTTTAATCATGAATATACACCCTTGCATTTCTGACGCGATCTGTGTATCATAACTTCCTCATTTATTAAATTAGGTCTCTATGACGCGCACATGCTGTACCTACCACATCCCATTGAAAACTTACCGGCTTCTACTTTTGGCAAATATTTCGAAAATTGGTATGTTACTAATATTTTGATACCATTATAAGAACTAGATCTTTTTATTAATTACAAATGGTTGAAAGCTGCTGGAACAGGCTAAAATATTGGCGAAATAGCAAACAAATTATTAATAATTGTAATAAAATGAATAAATAAGTAAATATAAAGTAATGAGTAAATAGCTGAATATTGCGTGGTATTTTATTTTTAATGCGTGGTATTTTATTTTTAATGAAAACAAAATATGTAACTATGATAAACAATATTTAATAACTATATGTTACAGATACCTTTGTGAGCAACATTTTGGTGTAGCAGTCGGAGCTGTTACTACGCAGTTTCCCTAGTGTGTATTTTGAAAAATGCACACACCCGCGCCATGGGTCAGTTCGTGGAGAACTTATATGAGAGCACGCTTGCCATCTATCTATTGGTGCCCATCTGAATCACTACGCTTAGCAAATTAATCATACGTACGTACGCGTAGCCTTTTATATAGTAGATATAGCCAAATTCACTGAACTTGATGGGTCGTTATGGGACTGGATGGGATGAAATTGTGGAATATCTCGCTCAAACGATCTAAACCACCAGTCCACCTAAGTCTTCACCCTCTACGGTCCACATGGACGAATTTGTCCACCCCCTCGCCATCACTAGCATATCACTTTTTCACGACCCTTTTCCCAAATGAATCATCTTTGGCGGTTGCGGGATCATAACAATACAGGAAAAATGTCAACCATGTATTTACTTGGTAAAAAAATACAAAATAAAGAGTGTTGGGCTAGAAATAATGAAGCTATGACAAAAATTAAAGCAATATAATTTCACAGAAATACGCAAAATAGAGTAAGTACATATAATGCAAGGAGGAGCGGAACTTTCGCCGTGAGGCAAGTAGAACGAACTTTAGTGGAGGCCATCCAGGAGGATACTGAAGTGTCTCACGAGGCTGAAAACCAGTCGAACCAAGGCGATTTAATCAAACATAAAGTCGATTTACTGATAAATTACATAGCTACACAGCATTATATAGAAAATAGAAAGTAGAAAACATGATTCAATGTATTTGAACAAAGAGTGATGCAATGGAAAAGTTTACGTACTTGCTAAATAAATTGTGCAGTCAAGTAGGGAACTTAATTTCAAACAAAACCTTAAATAGTTGTCAGTCGCCTGCATAAATAACCAACAAATCTGCTTGATCGAACGAGTTTTCCAATTGGAACCACGCTTGATGCTCGACTCGTCACACAGTGGGTTGAAATCGAAAAAATCCGGCCATAATCGATCTTTTTTTCACTTATTATCTTGAACGAGGCGATGGCATATTATATTTGTGCACTATCCAAACTGTAAAAACCATGAATAAATTTAAATCTAGGTATTTCGGGTTTCCAGACATATTCGATGTTCAGAAAAATTAGTCACCAATTCCAACTGCTCGTTTTTCGCGAAAACTGCAAAACGTTTTAGATCTTGAAACTTTCAGTGGTCGCATGTGACATTTTCAAACAGCATTTTAAAGTGCACATTCTACAGAAGAAGCTACGTGATAAATTATGTCAAGTGATTTAATAAAGCTTTATTTTCATGGCCCATGATTATGATTGCCCGTTATCCATTAGTACTGCAAAGTTAAACTTTGGACGGTTCTGCGAACATGCTATTTTGAATCAAGTATAACATTTGTTTAACCATTGATCGGCAACTTCATTCTCTTCCTTTGTTTTCGCAGATGAAAGTTCATTGTCTAAAGTATAGTCTTCTTGAAGTGCTCCATTTAATCTTATTGTTACTAAAATTTGTTCTTTCCCTTGTATTCTACCTCGGATACACTTTTGTTCCGATGCACTTGATAGAAGGTAGCGCTTTTCTGATAATATATTGTATAAATACTATTGTTGACTATTAATTATTGATTGCTTTTGTTATGAACATTAGTGAAATATATGTAACTTTGTTTTTTACTAAAGCATACTTTCCGAGCACGATCGGCATTCATTTTGTTATTCGTACCTATGATTTGCTGGACAGCCACTAGCTACCGGAGCTAATCGTTCTGCCAGGGAAACAAATATGAACAGGATATTAGAATTTATTTTATTTTCTATACTTTATGAGTAGATATGAATTGGTTGGAGTAGCAACTGCATAGCGAAATGAAACCTTTGTTCGTTAACCCTACAAATCGCTCTTCGGACGAAGCTGATCGTGTTTGCTGGTCGAGCAATTGCTGTGGTGGTTTCAGCCAATGCGTTTTGCCCATATAAAGAATAAAGAATAGCAAATGTCATTTCCTCTCGCAGCAATCAGTTTTGCTGGCATCATACGAGTTTTTCTGTGGCTATTTTGGGTATGTATCTTCAACAAGATGTTTCACCGCGAAGGTTAAGTCTCTATTGCAATCTGAAAGAGAAAAATATTGCCCCAAAATGCTTGTCCCCCGCCCCCTTTCCATAACAGACGCGTCGTCGGGTCGCCAGTTTAGGAGCCACGCTGACTCATCACACTCCTGTCTTGCGAGCCCCCATACCCTCGCCCACCCGCGCGAGCTCGACGTTTTCGCTCAAATTGGCGCCCGGATGGGGGCAAGGTATTATCATGTGGGCGCTTCCAGATCGTCTCCCGCCCAACCTCTTCCCCCTAGCCCCCATTCTTGCCTGCTTCCTGCGACAATCTCCGCTACGACAGCATCAAGCTACGTTTTTCGTGCATCCGTTTTTGCGTTGCCGGACACTACGTAGCCAATCCGAAGCGAGATTCTCAAAGCAGGCTGCGTTCCTGTCGGAGTACTATGTAATTTAGTACCATGTAATTTCAAGTTCAATTAAAGAATGAAATTGTGCAGAAAGGCATCATTTTTCTGTTCATATCAGATTGTGAACGTGTTTTTCTATAAGTAGCCAGAATATGAATGAAATGACATTTGGGTCACTTTACGGTGGAACTACCATAATCTACGTTTTCATACAGCCTTTTTTCGTTGCAAGACTGCGTAGCCAATCAGAAGCGTGATCTTCGAACGCAGGCTGCGTTCCTGTCGGAGTTGCCCAACTCTCAGCTATTAACCTGCGCCTGCCTGCGACCGCCTACGTCGCTGGAGCTGCGACAGGGAGAGAGGACCGACGCTTTCCGCCGGTCTAGCGATTCTTTCCCGAGGAATTGGATCATCTTCAGATTATTCCCGAAATTTTGAATACGTTGAACTTAGGCGATGCAGCCCATCGCCAATACTTCACGTGAACGTCCATATACTCCAGAGGCTCCACAACGAAGACTACATGATCATGGTCATGCCGTAAAAACGTAAGTGTGACGCACTACGCAGCGGCTAAACGACGCAAAAACGAATGCATGAAAACGTAGCTTAATCATTCCACCGCCACTCCCTCCTCTGCACCCAACAGCTTCCCCTCCTCGCCCAACCGCCTTTGCGGCAGTTGCCGATGCGTCGAACGCCGTGTGACGTCCGCGAGGGATTTCGCATTGCCGACGAGGCGACGAAGGTGACGAACGCGGTGCTCGAACGCAATTACGGGAGGAGCGAAATTTGAATTTGAGTATCGATCCCCAGCATGAATATCAACTAGATATAGACTAATTAAGGTGGCTGGAGCGATAATCGTAGTTCGCTGAGTGCACATATCACTCAAGCGAATGTTCGCGAACAACAAAAAGCGTATTTAGTTATAATCTTCGCCCAAATTTCGAACTCTGCGCCGAAAACTCAAGTCCTAAATTTAGGTAAATTGTAAAATGTAATTCTTGTATCTTTCCATTATTGCGTGCACGGTCAGTTCCACCGCATTAATAGATTTTCTTTAACGAAATGTGGTCGTAGAATGTTTATATTTTTACTCACTTGAACATTATTTGACTCACTTGAACACGCACACAAAATGCTCAAGTGAGTCAAAAATATAAACATTCTACGACCACATTTCGTTAAAGAAAATCTATTAATGCGGTGGAACTGACCGTGCACGCAATAATGGAAAGATACAAGAATTACATTTTACCTAAATTTAGGAATGCTATGACTTGAGTTTTCGGCGCGGTGTTCGAAATTAGGTCGAAGATTATAATTAAATACGCTTTTTCTAATCTTCGACTTGGCGTGACACCATGATATTTGCTGCAACAATTATAATGATAGGAAATGTATTATTTAGAATTTGGAAAAAATGTGCACATATATAATTGAATTATCATGAAATATATCTCATGTGCCATAAGGCTACGTGCTAAAATTGCAGTGAATTTCCAAAAAACAAAATTTGTAAAGTATAGTTTTTTCACTTCTATTTATAGATATCCTCAAGAAGAGCTTGTATGCAAAGTTGCAAGCAAATCTGTACATAGACCAACATATCTCCAACCACCTTAATTCTGGTAGAGGTATAACGTCCTGTCGGAAAGGTAATACAAAGCATATTGATACAAAATATACGGGTTTCAAGCAATTTAAGCCCATACGAATGGCATTAGAATCCGAACTTTCGTGAGAAATGAGATGAGAATATTAGAAAAATATATACGAGTTTACTTTCAAGAGAGCTTGCTTCACTGGATTTGATGAGTTTTCTCAACAACCAATGAGAAACATTGAGACTGGAGTTATTTTACATTGTTCAAGAAGTATTTAATGACGTAGGTAAGCGTTTGCGATCAATCAATGAGAGATGTGAACATCTTAGGAAATGTTCTCTAACTGAGACAGAGCTCAAAGGAGCTTTTGGGGTGTACGTCATAGCTTAGGCTTGTAGGGCATAAGATAGATGGGTATACGCATTGAGATTAATAAAAAGTGAATTACCGACAAAGCTTTTAGAAATTGCGAATATTATTATTTGAGCATTATTTTTCCGAAACGACTGAGATGAATTAATGTTTGCTTAATCCGCCACTATAGGTGACTGCCAATGACTGCAGCCATTGCAGTTTCTCTGAAAATAGTATTCTATCAGCGTGCTGTTACTTTGTTCAAACGGTGCTATGCTGCGGTTCTATTGTGGTCACGAATTATGGAAGAGGAAAAGGAATTCCATAACCTATCAGTAGTAGTATGTATAACATACCTATATTAGTTTATCAGGGAGGTCGAACGTTCCGATTAACTGAGGGAAACAAATAATCTCGTCATTATTAGAATTAAACTCTATTCTCCTGTTTGTGTCCCTGTATCTTTATTGCTTTCGTTACGTTCACAAGCGGGATGCAAAAACAATTAAATTAATCTTTTTAAAAACATATCAATGTGGAAATCAACTATGGTAGAGTGAAGTTATTTTTTTCGGAACCCACAGAATTTTTCTGCTCCGCCTAAAAAAATCGTATTTGCGACTCACGCACGTCGACTAATCCTCTGCTCCCCATCGGCAGCGTTAGATAAAACTTGCTGCTACTTGGGTGCAGAATTTGCAGTCAAAATGAAGCGAGTCGGTGCACCGAAAATTAGCGCAATAATATTATTCATTAACAGTTTTAATTTTTAAATTTCACTTTTTGTGAATTTACGGAGAAAAACAGGTGTGTAGTGAAAGGGTTAAAGAGGAGCTGATCTGCTCATTAGGTTTTCGTGTCAACTACTTAAGGAAATGTACTAATGCACAAATGTCATTTCTTATTGGTGACTCGGCTGCATCCAACGAGTATCACGGGGATGAGGAACAGAGTTCGAAATCGATTAGTCGTAAGCGGGAATAGCACGACCTTAATGCTTCTAAATGGAGTACATATTTTGCCAGTATTGAACAGCGAAAATTGACGCAGATGCATCGAAACTTTTGCGGCGTTGAAGGAGGTGCGTGCATCATGTCCCATTCTTGTCAGTGGAGCGTCGCGGCGCCCACGCGCCTTTGTCAGTTGGCCCGTCCGCCAGCCTCATAAGTCCACGCGTGCGCGGGGCCGCCGGAGGATGCCACGTGACCCGCGGAAAGCGGGAAAGGCAGCGACGGTGGGCGTGCTGGGAAAAAATGTGAAGACGCTCCCACGCCGCAGCGGAGATGACTGAAGCGAACGCTCGTGGGATTTCCCTCCGAACGCTCTGATTCCAAAATCACGCGCGGGGCGGAGTTTCTCAAACCGGTTACTCACGCAGAGTGCGCCGCGTTATATTTCCACAAACGGATGTTTTGCACGCTCATCGATTGTTTACCTCTATATCAGCTGTGCTTGTTCACAAGAGCATCTTTAGGTCAAATAGGCCCTTAGATTTGTCGTACAGATCCTTCCTTGGCAAAAGTAGAAGGGATCCTTCGGTGACTCATTTGCAAAAAATCTTTATTTGTCTTCCGCGTCCCCCTACAAAACAACTGTGCAAACATTGAAGAAATGGGTAATTGATCATAATGATGGGATCAGATTTGCAGTTAGCACGCCGTTAACGGATATTTATTTGGCAAATTGTCGCGTGACTGTGATGAGTAATCTAAACACATTTAAAACGAATACTATTTATAGTATATCACGGCACTGAGTGGAGATCAGGAGAAATATAGAATTAAATGAGCAGATAAAGAAATAAATCATAATTCGCTGCAAAAAGTCACGAAGAATCCAATGGTTAGGACACATATCACGCATGGTAGAGGTAAGATCGACAAAGAAAATTTATGAGTGGATCCCAGATAGAAAAATGCCCAAAGGGAGACCAAGAAAAATATGGGGAGACGATATCATAGAGGTTTTAGAATATTACTAACTGAAAAGAGCTTGAAAAAGATAAAAGATGATGGACATAAACTTTGGAAAGGGTCAAAACCTATGGAAGGTTGTAGCGCCTAAGGACGAGGTAGGTATGCTTATTTGAGGCCCATACCCATGGAAGAAGAACTATTGGAGGGTGCCCTCCCAAAATTCCTTATCTACGCCCTTTATCGCGTATTCTCAATGACGCGAGTAACATCGCATGTCTCCCGAAAAAAACAAAACGACGAATTTCCGCTCTGCTTCCGGGAGCTTGCGTCGTGGGTCTTTTCTCCGGCGCTGCGCCCGGCACGGAGGTTTCTGGAGCGAACTTATCCCGCGTTTTCAATCGTTCACCGGCCTGCACTCGTGACTGCCGCGCTATTGTTGACTCCTGGAGCCAGTAAGTCTCGGCGTGGAAAAGGAGAGAACGTGCTCTTTTACCGAAGTTGCGGAAATTGAGCCGCAGATTCGACTGTTTCCTCCGATTTCCTCCAAGCACTCCGTCAACTCCGATCCACTTCCTCCTCATCCTTCCACCGCCAATCGCCACCCATCTCCGCCGGTGGTACCGGGGACACTCGAGGCGACTTGAGGTAGTTAGAGCGAGATATACTCTCACATAAAACTCAATTACTTTGTTCACGATACAAACAATAAGAGAGAAATTTCATTTTTCGAATGATACCAGAATATCGGCCAACAACTTTCGAGATATTTTTCAAAAACCAGATGTAGTTTTCCATGAGATATGGTGCGAAATTGCGCTCCAGAGAGATATTATTTTAAAAAATGATTAAGTTCCAATGCACAGATTTCATCAAACACCTACGTAACGGCAAGTTGTTCCTGGGTCGTCTACACTATTTTGAAAATAAATTTATTACTCAGCGTTATGCTATTTTTGTAACGGCCAACTACCTACGGCTGTGAAGGCGTTTTCTGCGTAATGCAAGAAACACATAATTCAAAGCCACATTCGATATAAATCCATTTTGTTTCATAATTCATCACTCCTATTGTTTCCTCTTCACCTACGCAAGCACAAAAAAAACTCCTTAGCTTTCTGTCGCTACTCTCACGCCAGTTTTTTTACTATAGTCAACCAATTCCTTTTCATCCTTTCAGTTTTTCAGACATATGACGACCACACTATCGTTTCCTTTTACATATTTTGATATTTGCGCTATTACATAAAGATATTAACTGTTCATCCTGTTTTTATCCTTTTAAAAATGTCAGTGCATAGGTTAGATATGTTAATGCGCGAGTTCTACTGTACTTTGATGATACTGTGTTGCTATCATAGAACCCCAGTGGCGGATACAGAAAAAAACTCAAGGTGGGGGGGGGCGCATGTTATCGCGACGATTGTAGTTTTCAAACTGACTGCCTGGCAGCGACTCTGCTTCCCTTATATATGTAGCTCGGTTGTTTCGAGAACATTCGGTGCCAGAATGTTCACTTCCAGACTTTTAAGGAGTGTGAACAAATACAAGCAGTAAAATATTCGTGACTTTTCTCGAACAAATGCCAGACAGAAACGTATAAAATACGATGACGCGGACGCGCGCGCGTGCTACATAAGAAAGTACAACTACTCGATAACTCGACTCAGAGTCGACTGACGAAAGACACGAACGAATAGCGTGCGGGATGACTGGCTGGGGCGGCGCGGGCGGCCCCGCAAGGGGGGGCACGAGCCCCCCGTGCCCCTCATATGTATCCGCCACTGTGGAACCCACGGGGATCATAGGTGCTATTGGATAAATTCTGAAAAACAGCAGAGGGATGAAATTAGGGTAAGAGCGTCAAAGATCAAACAGGTGGTTTTTGACAAGGAGAACGGGAGGAATGATTTTATGATAAGGGTGAATGGTGAATAGTTTCACAAGTGGACGATACAATGTACCTTGACTTAATGTTTGGGAAAGATGGAAGGATAGATGAGGAGTTTATAAGGCGATGCTGGTAGGTAAGTCTTAGGCTGTTTGCAGAGAATATTAAATAATGACTCTTTCCAATCATATCACGCAGATTAGAGCACATCGTAACAGAATAGAATACACGAGCGCACATTCAAGTCGATCGGAACGATCTGGCGCTGAGGTGTTTACAATATGGAGGAGCGACCGGCGGTATAATTTGAGTGTTCAAAAGGACTTCTACTTTCTCTGACGATAAAGTAAAACGCTTGTCGTCGGCACCAGTCGGCACATGATTTTACTTTTTATTCCAACGATAACCTCACGAATTATCTGCTGTGAATATAGCAATGCTCACTTTTTCTACTTCCGCTTTAGTTACATGAGGAAAACCAGGTGCTGTATAACGGACATACACGCGTTGCCTTGTTCATAAGGAATTACTGCAGCCAACCAATGCACTACCCTCGTTTGCGTAATTATCTCCCCTGCTACCCTTATGCGATCCTTAAAAACATTCTTTATAATTAGTGATAATAGCAATTCCTATGGTGATTATGGGACAATGACCGTAGTTATATCACATCTGTAGGACTAAGGATGTAGTGATTATAATAATTTGAAAATACAGAGAGCTTCGATTATAGAAATTCCTATAGTGATTACAGAAAAATAATTATTACTGCTATATATGTAGTTACATAGTATTGTTTTCTAAGGGGATGGTGCTCGCACGAGTTTTATCAAAAGACAATAATACAGTTGTGTAAGCGGGTACATATATAATTATTAATGTTTTGTAGTAATTGTATCGCGCGTTGATATGCGCGGTGCGTATAGTTACAAGCGCACTTTAACCGTAATAAATGAAAAAAGCGACGTTATATATTCGGGAAGGACTAATAACTTTAATTTATTTAGGCAGTATCGGGCACTATAATCCATTTGCTAATCATTGTTGTTTAAACTTCTTTTTATACGGGGCCATCAAGCCTCTCACAAGTCGCTTTATTCAACAGTATAATGCAAAGCAAGCATCAAATTATTATTCGTTTTTAAAATTTACCTTCAATTTAGCCATTTAGGTATTCTTGTTTAGGCTGCTAATATCCTTGGCTGCTCCATATACATTTCCCCGCCATCACAAGTTTTGTCTGCTAGCGCACAAGAACGCAGACGAACAACGCTGAAGATGCGTTTCAATCTGCTTAGCGCAGATGACGTCACAATTGTGATTGGAACACGCTCTGCGCTAAACAGATTAAAACAGTTTAGCGAAAATGCGCGATTAGAAAACACTCTTGGTCTAGGGAAGCGGAAATTGTAGCGTACAAAAGTGTTCTCCCCATGTAATTGGTGACAGCGAAACTTGGGTATGAGAGGATGATCGTGTGTTGGGTTAACGCACACTGAGTGTGGGATACCTGAGAAGAGCTTGCGGTAAAAGCAGGAGTGATAGGGTTGATAATGAACGGGTCACGAAGCAATGTGAAATGGATACTCTGGTAATGGACATGTATGAGAGGAGTGTGCTTCGTTGGTTAGGTCATGTTCAGAGAATGGATTAGAGTCGAATAACGGAACAGATTTATAGTTGAGAGGTGTATGGTGTATGAGGTAGGCGTAGGCCGTAAAAGCCTAGGGAGAACGCTGCTCATGAGATTCTTAGGAGAAGGAATTAGAGGAGTCTTAAGAATATGAGAGTATGTATGAAGTAATGCATGAATTCAGAAGAAGCAAAACGGGTAGGTAGGGATAGGATTGTATGGAAGGAATTATAAAAATAGAGCCAGTTTTCTAGTCATAACACCAAAAATTTAGTGCTTTTCAATTTTCCAATCCCGAAAGGAAACGGCGTGATTCCGTAAGCATGTATGCTCCTCAACGCTCAGCATAAAATCCCGCATATCGTATTTGCTGCGAAATATTCGTTGGAAACTATTCATAAGCGATTGGCAACTGGGAAATCATCGGAACTCGGCTATAGCTAACTATTAATTGCTTCCGCACGCCGTAATAATTTGCGACCCACCATTAAAAGCTTTCATGCGCAAAATAAGCCAAGTGCAATGCGAAGCCGTGCGTTTTGTCCAAAAACGGCAGAGCACTAACAGAGAGTGCGACTTCCTTATTGGAAACACTGGGCTGTGTACTTTCTACTTGAGGCTCAGCAGTTACAAGGAAGGCTATTGTTACCAAAAAATAATACAGAAAAATTTTAACATTGATATGTACCATATTAACACAATGTACAGTCAAAAATAATAAAAAGATATGCAAATGTGGAAAATATTTTTGAAAATGATCATGTTAAGAATGGCTTCCATTTTATGAAAATGTTGAATATTTTTTTCTGATTTTTTTCTATTTAAGTCAAATGTTTATCACAGTTATGAAAAAAATTAAAATGGCAAGAATAAACCATTGATGGTGGCTCAAATCAAGGCACCTGTTCACCAATTTTTTTGTTGATAGTAAATTACTGCAATCATGGGCGTCGTGTTAGTTCAATGGAAATGGCGCTGCAGTTGGCCTCTATGGTCGGAAAAGTGTCAATAAAAATGTGTTCGTCGAAAAATCTGCATATTTTGGACCTTATTTTGCTTTCCTTTAATAGCTGAGGTATGGCATTAGTTAAAGAAATATTATTAAACAATGCAAACGAAAAGGTGGAATTCAGTATTTGCTTTGACTAACACAGTCATGGTGGAACCTCCATCAACATTACGTAAAAATTTACAATTGTTTGACGACTTTTGATTTTAGATATACATTTGTAATGGCACATGTTACGTCATTCGCGAACACCCGTCGCCTGAATGTGATTTCGCTCATGATACTGGATCCAAATATTTTAAGTAAAAGAACTGTGAAAAAGCAAGAAAAAAATATTTTTTACAAGTATATTGTGTGCAAAAGATTTTTACGATTCAATAAGTAGTACTAGAAATTGCTGGGGAATAATTAGATCACGAGTCCTCTATCACTGCCATGCGTTTGCGGTAGAAGAGAAAGTCACATTATCCAGTTATTTATCTATTCATCTGCGACACACCTGTGCATCCCACATGCCAACTAACAAAACGAGGTTCAATCGAAAGCTTTGTGAAAAAATATAAGATAGCGTCTGCCAATTAGTTCCCTTCCTCTGGTTTTAGAAAATTTTATCTGAAGTCTCGACAGTGTTTAAAATTGATGGTGAGATTTTAGTAAACACAAAAAAATCCCCACCGCCATTGTTTTCCTATTTGAATTTCATTAACTTTGAAATATTTATTGAAACCCTGGATATCGTAGTGATCCACGCATTACCACCCGAGCCCAAAGCCTCGCGGTTCGTATCCCGGTACAGGAAGGAAATATTTTCCCAATGGAAATTTCCACGGCATTCTTCGCCGTTCGCCGCGGCAGATGAAACAATCTCCTCGCATCAGTCTGGGCAGACCCCCGGGAAAGTAGTTCGTCTCGGACATTTGAGAGGGGAAACTCATTTCTCGCATTCAACTCCCAAGAATAGTCTTCCCTCTAATGGTGGGGTGACGTGGGCGCTCAAATCCTTTTACGTCGCTATCCCTCCCCACCAGCATATTTTCTAAGGCTGTAAAAGACGTGCGCGACCATCGTACGGCTTCCGAAACGTCCGGGGGCGTATACTTGGGGCGGCGGGTGGGGGGGGGGAGCAGCCACGCTACTCTGCCCCTTCAAACGGTCACCAACCAACCCAGTCCTCGACGCAAGTACGTGATTTACGGAATAAGGAAAAACTAATGTTACCCGTGCACGAATGTCAACTCTACAACAAGTGCGGAGGTGATGAGCCAGCGCCTCCCTTTCAAAACCCATCCCACGAAATGCTGACGCTTCGATTACTGAAAGTATTGATTAAAATATTTATGACAATTAAAAATCACAGCGTGTGACTTTGGGTGTAATGTTTTCATTTCGCACTGAGTTGAACCCTGAAGCGGTTAGATCCCCCCAACTTACTTACAATAAAAATTTATTACATTGAATGGGATAGAATAAAATGTTGCTGTTAAACAATATTAGCATTACAACGCTGCTGACGTCTACTGACTTAATTTTTCTTATAATTTGTGTTGTCGCTATTACAGTAATTGTTAGCAAAAATTATGGATAGTGGAAACAATTTAATCCTGAAGAAATCGTAATAGAAAAACATATTTTACTCTTGCCAATCACTCAAAACCTGTCCTTTTTTTCATTTCAACCTCCAAACTTACGACTTGTATTCGTTTCCGGATTTTGGAGATTTTATTTTCATGAAAATATTTATTCTACGGTGATGTGCGTACAAGTCATGACAATATTTTCATAAGCCAAGGAAATAGCTCAATCTTCAGTCTCTACAAAATTGAGAATTTTAAAATTACCTTTTTTATTTAAACGCCTTCGTTTTGTATAAATGGTGCACGCATCAGAGTACCACTGTGGTATCTCTTATAGGGTCCACTACATTAAACTTTTACATAGCTGTAAGGGAAACAAAGAAAACAGGCACTACCAGGGGTTTGCAATGCACTTAATAACACACCTGGAGTTGATGCTAAAGCATTGAAACCCGGGCAGTGCCCATTTCTTAACTCATAACTTTCTAACTAACATTCACTTCAAACATAAATTACGACGTTAAATTTGACAGAGGTTGTGAGAACACGCCGGCTACGCTGGCGAGGTTGGTAAACAAAAGG
Source organism: Pyrrhosoma nymphula (assembly GCA_963573305.1). Taxonomy (NCBI): domain Eukaryota; kingdom Metazoa; phylum Arthropoda; class Insecta; order Odonata; family Coenagrionidae; genus Pyrrhosoma; species Pyrrhosoma nymphula. The sequence continues at coordinate 110,040,822 of OY754332.1, forward strand.
TCGTGGGTTTGATTCCCACCTCAGGCAAGGATTTTGTGCTCGTCTTGGGCCTTTAGGTTACACGTCACGATATAAACTTAGTTGGAGGAGCACCTGAAAAATCCACTTTGAAAACTGCTATCACTAAGTTCCACTCATCTGAGTGTGGAGTGCGCTCTCAAAATCCTTCCAAATGTTTATTTTTTTTCCCTTCTCTCTCCCCACAGAGTGACTGCACTCCCCACAACTCCGGTCGGTCGCTTTTGTTGTCGCAGTGACGGATGCAGCTCGGTTGCATCAGTTGCATCGGTTGCATCAGTGCATAGGTGTCACCGGCTCGAGTCCAGTGACAAGCGATTGGCGGAGGGAAGCCCTATCGTGGAGCGACGGCGCCCCGCCGACGGCGGTCGTCAACGATCGGCGAGCGTGCATCTATATTTACACCGAGGCGGAAGTTCCGTAGCAGGGAAAAAAATAAAAGCTGAATGCTGCAGGAGAAGTGGAGCAAAAACAAAGAATCAGCTACCATGTTCAATTTGCAAACTCAACAAGAAGGCACGAGAGCACAACGTTTTTATTTACTTCGGAGCATGGACGTATTATTCTCTTACGAGAAATAGGCGATCGTCGTGGTAATAAACATTTGTTGCGACTAGAAGTTTCAAATTCAATTTTATTTCAGGAAGAATATGTGAGAATCTCTATTTCATATTTATAACTTATATTTATAGTGGCCCAATTAAATAAACATGAATAGAAAACACGCCGTGCAGTGTTGTTGCAACTTGTAGATTATGTTTTTTTTCCAATTTATACGCTTATTTAAATTAGTTTTGACACGATTGAACCCAGATGAATTTTCACAATACCATGCCTTTTTTTGAAACGAATAAACTCCAAATTTCACAGAGCTTACTGTGCTAAAAATAAAGTAAAACCTTTGTGGAAGTAAGTTTATGTCTTCATCATCAAGTAAAAAATTCCCAGAAAATGGAAGTGTAGAAGGAAACAGACGATGTTTTAAAACATATTCGACTCCGAATGATGACTGTATCTCCACTCATTATAATAACGCAGAAATATTTCACCGTGTACTTTGGGCATGCTGGAAAAATAATGGTACAAATTTGAAGACTAAACTCAACATGTTCCATTCTCTCGGATTAACTCGCCAAAGTCTTTCAAGAGCATGAGTTTAAACTTCAGATAGACCAATACACGTTCCAAGATAGCTCGATTAATACTGAGTACCACACTAGTGCATAGCTTCTAGATATTCCTCGTTCCAAAAGTAGTGATTCCTAGTGTAATATACTACCAATACGTGATAAAAATAAATCTAACCTCTAAAAATAAATTATTAAAATAAAATCCAACTGAAAAAGGTATTCAACATAGAGTCACATTTGATACACTAAAAAAACTATAAGTCTAAGGTCGATTATAAACATGTCCTCCCATGAATACATTTTTATAAACATTTAAAGTACGCATTATTACACCAGTACGCGTTAAAATAAGGGCCTTAAACAACGCATTAGTTAAAAAATGAAAATTGAAAATCCATTCGTAAAATTTCTCTTCTTATTTCAGGTTATCTTAAAGCAGAAAGAGCCAAAATTTATTTTCTGAAATTCCAAATTAGTACCTAGGCCGGACATAAATTTAGCTCTGCCTCCAATAATAATTAAATATCTATACCTAATAACCACCAGCAGCAATTAAAGCATTTAACGGAATCATTAAATACACACCAGCAGTAACCACAGTGCAGTGTCATCGTTTTCTTTTCAGGTTGATATTCGTAACCGTGCCTATCTGTCAACTCGAAGGTCGCGGGATCTTATCCCGCCTCGGAAATGGATGTCACGTTTATCTCATGATGTCGTCACACTGGACAATTCAAGATAACCTTATCACTTTCAAACTCTACTATTCTTTTGGTGCATTTGCCTAAATTCCCTCGCTGTCTCTTCTAAATAGATTTTGGGATACTTTTGAAGAAAGCAACATTGGTAATCACTTCTTCAGCATTTTATTTCTACTGTGCAGGAGTGTTGCGGTTTTGGAGTTTATAAAGGTCTTCGGATTGGCTCTTAAGGTTAAGAACTAGGTATCTGAGAACCGTATGAGTACTCAATCAAATCAAATGCTAGCTGTTTTTGTGAAATATCAATCTTCAGCATATACGAGTAAGTGAAACGAGTAAGTAAAAGTAAATGATCGAATAACATTACATGGCTCGTATTTTTGCGCAAACAGAGTAGGGTATCCTAAAAGTCTTTTACACACGTATCCACTTAGTCTCATTATGTATTTAGTTCTTCACTTCACGATGTTTGCGACCTTTACACCATTACTTTCAGAGTGAGATTAAAGTCGATTTTTTCCTCGCTCGAGATACAGACTCTCTATCCCTAGGCCCTGACTCAAACTTTCAAGAAAATAGTGGATGGCATCCAATTCCATCGAACCTAATGGCAGACTTCTTATGAATTGGACTGAAAGCCATCATACTTTCACGCAGTTACCATTACATATTCCTCATTTGGTTACCATCATTATGTGTCACTCTACGATAACGTCTTGAAAAATTCATTTCCATGTACGCAGAGGCAAGGTGTGAAAATTTCAATTATAAAAATCTGAAGGGCTGATAGAGAAATTCATTCCGTAACTCCCTACTCCCACTCATCTATTCTTCAGGATGAGGTAGGACAGCCTTACTACGCTTATTAGATTAATAAAGACATGAGGTCCAAGCGCACTATAGTGAAGCATATTTTTCTATCGAAAACGATCCACCTAAAATAGCCGTTGAAAATTATCCAGTTACGTTATTAATAATGTTACTTTCATTGAAATTTATTTTCGGTATCCATGTGTTTAGATAAATCTTCACGGTACAGTACATATTCTTAGACTGCTATCCCTTTTTGCCGTGCTGACTGTTTCACCGGCCCATTTAACGAAAACTTTTTAATGGCTTCAACACTTCCCTGTCCCGCAACATATTGCGGTTACATTTTTTCTCTTCCTTAATTAGTTAACTTTGGGCCAGGCGCAGATTTGTTAATCACTGATAATCAAATATATAAATACTATTCTTTACTTTCACGCTTCCACGCCCTCGACGCAACGGCTGTGTGACATATGCATAATTATATTACATTTACACCCGGAATTCGGTGAGTGCTATTTGTTGGTACGTTTCAAAATTCGTACCCCAGAGAAATTCCCGCAACTGTTGGCTAAGAAAGGAAGACGATCACCCTCATTAATTTTATCCATTCATTTTCAAAATGGTTTACATCCAGGCGATCCCTTTGTTCTACGGTCGGAAAACAACAAGGCTGGCACGAGGGACGAATTTCACATGGTTCGTGCCATAAAATATGAGCGGGCCTTTGTTTTTTTTTTGCCATTCCCTCACTTTCATCGGGTCTATATAAAACTGGGAAAACTCGGGCGTCTTTTCCGCGCATCGAGCGTTATTTGGGCCGAAACAAAACCTGGAAAATTTGTGTTTTCACTCGAGTCAATGACCCACCGGTGTTTCAAGAGGATTTCCATAGGGTTTCATCCGGCTGAAAAAATGGAAGAGAGCTTCACGAAGAGGGGGATAGTTTGCATGCGTGCTGCCTTTTTTCACTGTAAATCGTATCGGGAGCCATTCAGCCAACCTCGGTCTCATGAGGCTCCATCAGGGTGGCATTAGAGACAATTCCATGGGGTTAGGTTGGTGGATTTGGTCGTTCTTCATGCGGCGATACGAGCAAAAGTATCCGCATGATACGCTGGAAGCCACCAAAGGAGTGGAGCAGGCAGTGCCACGCCAGGAATAATTAATTTAGCTTAATTTTGTATTTTTTCTTCAGAAAAATCCATGCAGTATGATAAGCATTCTTATCTGAGTAAAGTTCAACTGATGCTTGAATGGAAAATAAATACTTTGTCATTTCAAAATTATAATGAATATTATAAAACATACACCTTATACGCCCCACCTACAAGTGATAATAATAAGAACTCTATTCACTAATTTAACCAGGAATATATCAACTATGTCAGTAAAACCAAATGTAACACGATAGGCATAATAGTGACATAGAAGTCCCAAAGATGGATCTCCTTACAGAACTAGTATTTAGAATATGAAATATATATTGATCTAAAAAAATGTTTCTACTAACCAAGGGAGTATAGCACAGTTTATCTAGTTCTTCAAATGGATGAAAATAAAAAAGCATTCATTTGAATACTTTGTGAGCAGTACTTGTTGTCTCCCATAGGTGGGACAGAAATTTAAAGCTGAAAATGTGATATATTTTGATAGCCAGTTCATTAATTTGGAGTTACAATGGTCATTGGAAGAAGACAAATAGAAAACACACTGATACTGTACGATGTTTAAGGCATCAAAGAGTTAAAGAAGAGAGAAGAAAAAAAGAAGAGATAGAAGAAGAAAAAAGAGGTGGATAGAAGTTAAAGAAGAAAAAGATGGCATAAATGGTCATGTTCCCTCATTCTGTGACGGGGATAACAATTACGAGAAGTAAGAAGGAATTTTTAGACCTATTAGATTAGGAGAATATCTTTTGATTTTTCACTTAAGATTAACTTGTAGCCTTAACCCAGGATTGATTCCTCGACGTCGCTGCAATGAGATCAGTACGAATAATTGGTCTTCGTTTCTCAACTCAGCTCATATCCTGTATATTTTGGCATTGAGCCCGTTATTAACCTACCTTACCCATTGTAAGTAAATTATTTTATTTATTATACCTCACTAAAGCTGATAGCATGTCTAGGAATCTTCCAACAGTCACGAACATAAAAAAGGACAAAGTAGCTTCCTGCCGCAAATCATTTAAGAAGTTTAATTTACTTCGGCAGATTCATTTAGCATGTGATTTATTTTACTGCCAAAAATTAGTAACGATCCCTATTATTCTTGAAAGAAGCAAAATAAGGCAGTAGGCAGGGCTTCCCAAACAAAAAAGGCATTCAATCGGAAGAAATTCCATTATATGAAATTGCATGGTATTAATGAAGCAGTTCATTGACACATGAGCCGTTGAGAATAAAAGTGGTGTAAGTCAGTTTCTTGCCATCATCTATTTGGATGCGCAGAAACATTCTGTTCGTGTATTCTTTTTTGTTTTTGTAAAAGTTGGGTGAGTCAAGTTTTAGCGTTTTTCTCTGCAGAACAGCTTGTCAGTTTAATGTTATTATTTAATTTTAGACTTTATTTTCCAAAAGGTGGCAATTTTGACTTACGCCATTCTTGCTCACAACGGCAAAAATTATCATCTTTGGCAGTGAAGCTTGGATAATGAATGTTGCAGGACGAGGATGGTTAAATGGATTGGAAATTTGGTGTTATCGAAGAATAATGAAATGATAAAGTGGACGGAGAGATTCACCAATGAAGAGGTCCTTAAAGTGACAGAGAGAAGATGTTTAACGAAAAATTTGTTAAGTAGCAGAAAGAAACTTATAGGACCGATTCGGGGACATGCAGTCTCCTGATCGTCCAAGTGGAAGGTGGAGGAAAAAAGGAAAATTATGTAAAATATCAAAATATTTGACCCGGTAAAAAAAACTTATAGCTTGATGCAAATAACGAGGGGCGATGAAGAATAATGGAGGAATGAAGCGGTTTACTCGAACAAGATTGGGGAGGAGAGTTGCAGCAAGCCAACCTTTGGATTGATAAATTTCCAATCATTGCGCTTGCAAAAATGATGTGTTACGCTGTCACGCGCTCGGGTGCAAAGATATACACCAAATACAGTGAGATTCCCTTGAAAAAACTATCTGACTCGACCAGGATTCGAACCCGGATCTCCCAATTCTCGGTCAGGAACATCTTGTTCGTATAAACCCCCACTGAATTTTGCCTTGAAATAAGATGGCTTGATGGTTTACATGGCTAACAAACCTAATTGGATTCGAATCCCGGTCAAGACAAATCCTTTTTTTATGCCAAACTTGCCTAATTTGATTCCTACTAGATTATAAAAATAAACATGATCATTGAAAACTTTTATTTGCTCTGTGTGGAATGTTAATGTTTATTACTATGATGGCGAATAGTGTATTCCACTAAGTTACGCCTTAAACAACGGAAAAATTCATTCTATAAAGCAATAGAGAGCAATCAAATTCACGTAATCCACTTTAAATGAAGGTTTATTTTAACATTTCGTCTTCGGATTGAAGAATACTGCTGATTATGATTTTCCCGCTCACCAATCGCGTGCTGAATAGCATCATGGGATCAGATGGTCAAACTTTGCGTATCACCCATCCATCGAAACAGGAGCGCTCGTTCCTGCATCACTCCAGAGAATATAACGACAAGGATTCCCATACGGTAAGCAACGCTCACCTTAGCGCCTTCGACAGTGAGTGCATGCACCAACGTCTTATCATTGCGAAGAGGTCTAGTGAAAGAGATATCGACTTCAGTTATGCGGGTGTTTATCCGTCGACCATATTTCCTAACTTAGTCACCCCATCGCTTGGAAATGCATAACTTCATGCAAAGAGGTTGAAAATTTGAAACCCGATCCCAGCGAAACCTTTCAAAAGCACGTGCACCGAGGTAAAGTCCAATGGACAACGAACCATGCGGCGACAACAGCATTCACGGTTCTCATCGCGTGGATGCACCTGTGGTGGCCGCGGCAGAGAAGTTGGCTGTGCGTCGGTCAGGTAACTCAAAGGTTGCGGGTTCGAATGTCAACCATCCAATCTCTCCATTCATCGTACTTTGTATGATTCCTCGTTTATAACGGCCTTGACACAGCTCAAGGTACTTTCGGAATCACCTAGTCAATAATTAATTGCCATACGCCACTTCAACGTGTCTTTTTTCACAGAACGAAAGGTCTATTGACTTTCGAATTGAAGGTGTATATTTATTTATTCAAATTTGCATTGAAAGTAGGCAAATGCCCGGTGGCAATGAAATGAGACATTTAAAACACATAATCTGGTCACTTGGTTATATGAAAAGAAAGAAAAAACATAATAAGGATGGATTAACATAAGTTACACTATAAAAATTAATTTTGGCTTAAATATTCTAAAAATTTACTCCTAAATGATTTTAAAGGTTTGGGTAAGGGTTCAAAAAGCTCATCAGTCATTCAAAGGATAGAGGGGTGATTGGATGCTGCTATTCCACTATTTTTTTAAACGAGGCTAATTGACGTGTACACCTTAATTTTGTTCTTCCTAGTTTATTAAAAAAACAAGATTATTCAAAACTACACTTTTGTTTTATGTAGAATAATCATATTTATTGCTATGATCATTAAGTGCATTCCACATAGTTACGCCTAAACAACAGTTTTATTCATCACCCAAAGCAATATAGAGCAGTTAATTCAAACAATCCAATTGAAATGAAGGTTAATTTGAACCTTTAGAGTCGAGGAATCTATTACTGACTCCTCGGTTCCCGTGTGCGACATAAAAAATGCTATGCAAATCCATTTTGAAAGAGGCTACGACAGATATACTGCCCATAACAGACTCTATTTCAATAAACAAATGATTCCATCATTAATAGAGGAACGATAATACTCTTAAAAATGTGTGCGGAAAGCCTTGCAATGATGTAAATTTGATGTATAAATATCCCATACGACATGAGGTGTTTCGGGCTAAATTTTGAAAACTATTTTTCATATACGAAAAAAAAACGCTCTAGTTTACAATTTATTTATTTTTATAGAGCTCTTTTGTGCATGGATTTCTATGCTGTTTTGAAGGTGCCCAAGGAATTTTCTTTCGTCGATTTGAACTGAAAAGTCATCCCACCTCAGTCGGAATAGTATTAGAAGAAGATCAAATGATCTTGCATGTTCTACAAACAAACTAGCCACCTGTATGCTTTAAAAACAACTGTAACACCGTTAAAACACCAATATACTAAGTTGTTCTTTTTAACAATACGAAGTATTATAATTCATTTTAGCACGCAAACCCTCATTTTAACTGATGAAAGATCTAAGGCTTGCGGAAAGGAAAGCGGCGGATTAAGGAAAGATGAACGCTGAAACGTCGGCAGAAATGGAGAGTTTGACACGGTCGGAAACCCGAACAACCACCAACACCGCATAATAACTCCTCCAAACTACAAGTTTATCCAGGATATAACCTCTAACATTTTACGTCATAGGTTAATCCAAACTGTCAATAAACGCGGAGGAGATTAGACTCCCATACAAGCATTTCGGTCATCCATGTGACCACCGACTGTGTATTTAAATCTCGTAAACGCTTGTTGTCCGCGGTTCAACGTCATAGTGTAGTGTCCTAGTGTACTGAAATTTTGTTTAAAACACACTGGAAGCATTATTTCAGAGCGCTTTTACCAATTCACATTAGGTTAAACATGGATGTATTCGTAAATCTGTGCCCTTTTCGGTGAAAAATTCTATTGAATGGAAATAGTACTCGTACTCTTCATAATTTAAAATGGCTACCCCACCGACACCGTGAGCAACAAAGCCTTATTAAGGCAACTCAAATTACTTTCAACCGTGGGAAAGGTAAGAAAGAATATAAATCCTCAATACCAACAACAAAAGTCCGTAAGTGGACCATGCGAAGAATAGTTGAACAATTAATTAAACCATTCGATTAATGTTTCAGGGTTAGGTACATATTTGTCCCCTTGAGTGTAGACTACCAGAAGAGTGTGAATATCCGGCGTGGTAGCCGACATTCCAGGAGATTTGGCGCCAAAGTAGCTACCGTGACGACAACCAGCCTGCCGCGGGAACTCCACCCACGGTGATTCACTCGGAGGGACATGTCTGCACCGCTTTTCTCTCACCCCACCCTTTTATAACTTCGTAAATTTTAAACCAATAAGCGGAAGCCGTTAAAACATCCCTTTTCAAGCAAGCGACGCCCACACTTTCCTTACGGCGACGAAACTACAAAACTTGGTTGGACTGAGCCGTATTTCACTCCGTCGAATGACCAATACTTAGTCGTACAAATGATCAATGACTGATTTTACATAAAAAATCATATCGCGGATGATTCCATACGGCTGAAATTGATGTCTTAAAACTAATGATTATGACTTCAGTTGAACTGAAATGAAAGTATTGATGTATAATTAGGTGGATAGGAAGATAAGTACATGAGTTAAATGGTGTTAAAAATTAATGGAAAGAAAATGGGTAATCACCTAGGGATAATTTTAATTATGGATCTCCTCCACGATGAGCTGTCAATTGGCTTATGGAGGAAAATAAAGATATAAGATAAAATGTGAATTGAATGATACACGAAATTGTAAGCGGACTAATTCGCAAAAAATGGGTTCAAAAATATATATGATCCACAATATTCTGCACTAACTAGTTTAACTCTTTCGGCATGAACATATTTTTATCAATTTTCAATAAAATTTTCACCAAATAGCTACGCATTCACGCAATATTACAGGTGTTTCTCTTTTCGTGGAGTCCATTATGACGTGTATGGATTTGTGTAAGTTGTGCCGAGCTATTTCTGTGGAACATTACCTAAAATTCAGAATGTGCAATACAGTAAACCATAACAGGTTCGCTGTAGTTCCCGTGATGGTTCAGAAAAAACTTTCCAACGAGAGGCTAACAAAACTTATTTTTAAAAAACTATGAACATCATATAATGGACGCCTTGACCTTAAGTACTGAAGCGTGATAAATCCATCATCGATACCCAGCCAGAACGAATAAAATGGCCTATTGTGAAGTGTATCCATGCTTTATATTCGTCATTTTAAGCGTCAAAATATGAATATGACATTTAAACTTCAAAACTCCTAGTCGGCTGGATCAAAAAATATAAAAATTCATGAGTTTTTTTCCTCATAGACGTTCAAACAGCCACCGTCCATTTAAAAGCACTAAACGGGGCACAGCGGAGGGTTAAATGGCACCGGAAGGGGTCGCGGCTGCATGTGTACGTTGCAGCGGCAGGTGCGACGCACAATTGTTTCGGCGTCACCGCCCGCCGCCCCTGGTCCTCCCCCGACCCTCCCAGGAACCCGTCCACGCATCGGCCGCCAATTGACTCGGGGTGCGAGTGGAAGTCCACTCCACAAAGTTAGCTTCCGCGTCCACCCACCCCATGGCTTCCGTCACTTCGCCCGCCGCCCCATTGTCCCGTCCCCGTGGAACGGCGGGGGACGACAGCCGCGGCGGTCGCCACGGGCCAGTGGCCCCGCGTGCGCCGCCCACGCCCCCCCCCCCCATTCGCCGCTACTTCCGCCGCGCGGGGCCCTTGCCCTCATCCGCCCCCGTCTTCGCGGGGGTCGCGGACCATGTCCACATGTCGGAGCGTTCCCACGCATGTGCCGCGTCACAGAGAGACTGGAAAGTCTTTCGACTGTGTCTGTCGTGGAGACGAATGGTAGAGGTAAATTAAAGTTCGTCAAAGAGAATAGCGCAGTCAACAGTTAGAAATGCAGCCAATCAGTAAGCACGATCAATGCAGTCTGGGGAAGGGAATCACGTGAAAGAATAACCCAAGATGATGGCCTTTTTTTACATCATATGGTCTTGAAATAATTGAAATCGATGGTCGGCAAGTTTACTTGGTGGAATTTAGACATAGAAATACAAAAATACTTAGATGACTCCACAAATTTATTTTCACTCGACCGGTTTCAACCTTTACAGGTCATCATCATGAGCCTCTAAGGCCTCCTCAGGAACAAAGTGTTTTTGTATTACTCTTGAAGTAATTGTTTATCTTTCATTACTCTCTTAGCCAAGTCAGTATATTTCACCGAATTATGATATTTTAAATATTGATTAGAGCTGTCGAAAGTAATTAGATGTATTTTTGCCGCGATTATGACGCTGCTTTAATTTTTTTATGTACAGCACACAATGGTGTAACTGGGATTTTAACTCGTCTCAGATTATTGTGTGGCGTGTGAGTTAAATATAAGAAAGGGCTGCACAGTCCTAATTCCGCTCGAAAATTAAGTAATTATTATGATTATTTCCGAGTAAGTTTTCATAAGGTAGTCAAGGTAGTTTATAAATTTTTAATTACGAAATAATTGACGTTCAACATCAAATAAAATGACATCAAAATTATTCATTGAACATCGCGTCGGTTCATTATGGCGTCGCAATCGGCACGTCATGTCTACTTCACCGAAGGGCCTTTGCACGCAGGAACCCTATTGGTCGTAGGTTTGAATGCTCAACTGCGATATTATCTTGGACAGACTCTAAACGTTGAAAATTAAGCGGCGGGTGTTTCTCAATGTACCACGTGACTACCGTGTGAGCTACTTTGGATGAGTCACCCGCCAGCCACGGAGGAGCAACTGTCGTTGCTTGACCCGCAAGTGCCTTGAATGTGTCCAAAGCAAACGACCACGTGCTTCAATTCAAGTGAACCTACAATGGGATATTTGAATAAAATTTTAGAATGTATTTAAATAATTGTTATTCTACAAATTGCCATCCATATAGTTTAAAAATAATTGCAAAAATCTCGCAAGATTGGCTTAGACATTGAACTTTTAATAAAATATCGAAAAATGAATAAACTTATTTGGTTGTCTCTCAGCCCACGTGACAAAGAACCACCCGAAAACATCACTTGCGTTGCTTAAGCGCCCTAACCGTACTGTGGAAAGTGTTTTTTCATTTAGTGATTTACAGTGAAAACTCGTTTTTCGGTTCGATTTTTCTTATATTTTTCGGAAAAAGTGATTTATTGCTATTTCATAGGGCAATCTGACAACCTTCCGGCCGTAGACACCGTTTTGGTGACCGAGAAAGAAAATATATGGGTAAAAGTACTCATTGCACATGTGCAAGAGTTGCAAGTGGAACCACATTCTCGGTGCCTCGCTTGTAAATACTCGCTTCGTTAAAATCATCACTGAAACTTACACAATAAAACGACGGGGTGGCCGGGGGTTTAAGCTCTTAACGCGTACGCGGAAGATCTGATTTCGATCTCTAGTCTAAATTTTTCTCCCTAAATGTTTTACGTTCTTAATTTTTACCAAGAATAATATTGGAAAAATGATTTGGAGTAAAATAAGCTTGATGATATTTTAGTTAAAAATTGAAATATAACTTTTTTACGCCAGATTAGAAATATGCAACCCCCATCCGCCAGCCTCTGGAAAGTATTCTGTAAGAGACATTTATAAAATTCTTCATGAAAACTAGCTAGGTTTTTAATAAATTTAATTTAACTGCGGAAATTAATTACCCTTTAAACATCTTTCGTCGGAGGAACTAGCCATGTGATTTATACAATCGATCACTTTTTACACTTTGGATTAATTATGTGGGTTGAAACTAAATGAAAGCTTGGAGTGAACTATCTACAAGGGATTTATACTGGCTTGTAGTTCCAGAAGAGAGCAACATAGAGAAGTATATTTAAATTAAAGATTAATTCAAATTGTTAATAAAATCAAACGAATTTTGAGTCCTATGCATGCATTTCGGTCATCCAGGTGACCATCGATGGGGAGAGTTAAAATCTCATAAGCACGTGCGTGTTCTCCAAGGCTTAAAATCCGAGTGCGTAAGTACTTTAAAACCTTGGACAGAACGCACGCGCTTACGACATTTAAACTCCCCCTTGCAATGGTCACCCGAATGACCGAAATGCAGGCGTATGAGTCAAAATTCCTTTGCTTTTTTTGAAGATTTCGATAGTATTTAATTTTTATGGCTTGAAGGTTTTAATATCATATCTACACCAACGTTCCTGCTTAATTTCAATTATTCTATTTGCTGATAAATAAACTTTAAATGACTGTTGAATAAACATCATGACTTCAGCATTCAAAGAATTTTCCAATAAAAGTCCTTCGCTGCAAGGGGGTCTGAATTTGTTTCAACCTATTGCTAGTCTTCTTTATTGTAATACTATTTAATAGTGAGCGTTTTTGTCAGTACGTGCTACCGAAAGACCATAATTTATTGTTGGACAAACTATACTGCATTAGATATGTATAGTTCACGTGAAGGATGGTATTTTTGCATCATGACTTCATCGTTCAAAGAATTTTCCAATACAAGTCCTTCGCTGAAGACCGCTCCAGGGGATCTGAATTTGATTAAATCAATTGGAAGTTTTCTTTTTTGTAATACTAATTAATAGTGAGCGTTTTTGTCAGTACGTGCGCGCAAACAGCTACCGAAGGGTCACAATTCATTATTGGACTGAATATACTGCATTAGATATGCATATTTCAAGTGAAGGATGGTATTTTAGCGAGGGTAGTACTATACAGCGAATTTCGCACGTCAGCTTTTGGTAAATCACCGCGGGGCCGCAAAAAAGGGCGTGGCGCGCGTGACGAAAGTTGAGGACAGAGGCGTGCAATGGCGAGCTTAACATCTCGTGACCCTGGTGGTGGAAGCAGAATCTCTGTTTCGTGGAACTGGTATCCGAATAGAAAGGATTCGTCACGAAAATTCTTCTCAGCCAGGTGAAAAGGCGTACGGCTGAGCCCGCTCGGCGACGCATCGGAACGCGGCCAGCGGAAGTTGATGAGGAGTTAACGGGTGCGTCACGTAAATTGGCTCTCAGCTTGCGGAGACCGGAAGCAGGAGATCTCGTGCGAGACCTTTTCTTGCATGTTGAAATTTTACGTGGGAGATTGCTTTGTGTTCTAAAGCTCCTCCTTGTTTATCTTGCTTCTGTCCGTTTATTCCACAAACCGTGATCTGATTGAACTCTCGTAGTTTTTCTAACTCTTTGGTCTCTCACTCCTTTCGATTCAGCATTTTTAGGGAATTAAAATTCAATATTTTTCAATATAAATGGCGATTTTTGAGACGGAAGAATGTTATTTTAATCTACCACTCCTGAAGTATTTCTCATCTCAATTTTTAATTTCATCTCCATTCATTCAGTCTAAAAAGTTTAAGATAACATATATTAAAGAAATTTTACTGTTGATCTTCAATTTCCACAAAGTATCGCCACAGTCGATTAATTCGATTTATTTACCGTTCTTCTTTATTTAAGAACTTTAATATATACACGCAAAAGACGTTGATTTCCAAAATGCGAAATATCTTGCTCTCGCCTACCCAGAGGTCCAACGAAATTTAATTTATATTACAGGAAACTAAACGCATCAATTTTTGAAAAAATCTCATGTTCATGATGAATAATTAAAACTTGTTTATTTGGCGAGCGCTGTCGGCTTACTTAATTTCTGTCATCATCAAGGTAAAACCACTAAAGTTTTGAAGCCTACTCCGTAAATACACAAGTGTGAAAAAAGTACAAGTTTTAATTGTTCATCATGAAATTATATCGTTTTCAGATCTAAGAGTCAAAGGGCAACGGCCTGCCACGATGAAAACACCGGTTCCCGATCAATCACCGAAGTGAAGCATCATTGTACTCGGCTCGACTCCGGAGGAATGTTCCTCCCATTCGTCATTCGTCCCTGTCTGCGTGTGGCAGACAGTATGTGCGAAATGACCTTAGCCGTCTTAGCACGTCAAACCAAAGTACTACAAGGGTCAACGTATTTTTATAAAAGTGAAACAAATTTCATAATATCCAAATTAACAGGTAAGAGTTCGAACTCGAATACAGATAGTAAAAAAAATCCGGTACAGATTTAATCGCGATCAAATTGTATCGCGTAACATCCTGTACCAGTCACACAAAGCACGAAATTTTGAGTCACTTCGGCGGTATTAGTAAATGCAGGTGCAAGAAAAAATGAAAAATTCACCGAAAAACGCAATTGATTGAGGGATATTTTTGCAAAGTCTATTTAAACTCAAAGCGGGAGGAAAACACCTCAATCCTGGAGTCGGGAGATTTTATACATTGTTGTCCATTTCCGGGAGTCTCCCGGATTCTCCGGGAGAATTGGCAACCCTAGCTGGGCCCCAACCGTCGCTGCCGCGCGAGATAAGGGTCGTGATAAGAGCGTAAGTCCGCCTCAATGCGTCGGGCGCGGTGTCCGCCCGTCGACACCACCGGCCATAGTCCTCCCCCGGACATGCAACGTGCAGAGGGGCCGAGGTGGCAACGCGATACCGATAGTTCCTAACTTAGAGTAAATACGGGCTTTCACGAGGGCTATTATTAAAAAAAAACACTTAAATAAAACAATTGTCACATTATTTAAATTCATTCATTCAATTATTCAACAAAACACGAAGACACAACAAAATACGTTATGGGTTTTTTCTCGACTGGTTGAATAATTCCTCTTTCCATCAGGAGCTTAGGTCAAAGGTAAAAGCTCAGGATTACGTTGACCACGTTTCCCTAAAGTTTATTAGCATTATCAGGGCTATATTATAACAAAGCAACGAAAAAAAAACGAAAAACAACGTCCATATAGCAAGAAATCCAAATACATGCAAAAAGAGAACGGGAATCTGTAATTTAAGAACCATTTACAGCGGCCTGATTCACGTTCACGCCCTCCAGCAAGGATTACCTCTCACTTTGCCGTATTAAGATTCTATGCCAACTTCACTGGTTCAAAAGTATCTCCAACCGCTGGAAATAACCAGAGACTCGAGAGGCTACAAGCAATGCTAAGTTCTTCGATATATTCGCACCGCACGATTTCCAGATTGACTCGGGAGATATTATTAAAGCCCCATTTGACATCCGAAGGGGTTGCAAAACCGGTGGAGTAAGAAAAATAAGTGTTTGGAGAAATAATCCCTCATTCCAACCCTCCATTCGCGACCACATCAGAATCAGAGCGAGGCAATAAGTTACAAAAACATGTCTCACTATTCGTCCCTGACACTTCCTTTCCAAATCTATGCTTCGACCCCCTCCCTCTTTACATCCGCAGGTGTCCTAAAATATCCCGTCTCACGCCCCCACGTCTTTTCAAAGGGTTGTACTTGGATGAGAAATAAAAACGTCTATTTCCATCCGCCAATGTGATGTTACCCACTGGAATCATGCTCCAATGCTCCCATATTGTAGTCAGTGAAGATATTTTTTTAAACATTACCTACATTCTGTGAAGGTGAAGAATATTATGACTTGCGGCATTGCCTCCTACGGTGGGTCAACATGCGCCGAAAATACATTCTCCAAAGTAAAATGGGCCATTAAAGGCAATGTGTGAAAAAATCCTCGGTGTGCGAGGTGGCCCAGGGAAAGGAACTGGCCCTCCCCTGAATGTGTGAAGTTCACACGCCTGTGGCTTAGTCTGGGGTGAGCTCTATTCTCACCTATCCAAACCAAACTTCGGGTTGAATCACTGAGTGAAGGCAATGTGTAGTTGCTTACAGGCCTGAGGGACGCCTCCAATTTCAATCATTAGGAATCCCGAAATAAGGGGGTTTTCCCTTAGGTAGAAACTACAGACTACCTAAAATCAGAATAAAAATAAAAACTTGCCTCCATATAATATATAAAAAATTCCATTAAAATGCGATCATTCCTCATGAAAATGAACGTCTATGATTTGAAAGACTACTTAACTGATTCCTTCGTATTTTGCGTTAATTTTGTGTGCGCTGCAATACTGATTCGTTTTACGTGCAAATTTCACCGCTGAAGGAAATCAGATTTTATATCATTATATTTTATGACCACACATTCATGCGCAAAGATGAAATAGACCGAAGCTAACTTATCCGGACGCTTAGAAAGAACAGGGACTTGATGACCGTGGTGTATGCCGGGGGTGATTACCTCGGGGGCAGAGTTGGGGAGCGGGAGGCAGACGGAAGGGTCGGAGGCAGAGGTCAGGGTCTGAGGGTGGAGGCGGGATGTCTGGGAGTCGGAGGGTGGAGAGGTGGGTTGAAGAGCCTTCGTGGCATTATGTGCGTACTTCCGCGTGACCGAAAAAATAGAATATCCGAATGCAACAGGTGGAACCCCGATAATCGGTTTAGTGGGCGTTTCGGGCTTGATCAATGGGTTTGCCTCTTTCACATATTTACAGAACGTGGTTGCTACAGTACCGGCTTTCTACCACGAAGGTTCGGGCTCGATTACCGACGGAATAGGAGAACTTTTCAGAGGAATCCCGAAACCTTCTTGAGTTCTTGTTGGACAGTATTTTCAATTATCTGTCTGTCGGATGGGACGTATAACTGTGGACGCCTTTCATTTAGGGAGAGTTAATTCAGACACCGGGTTTCCTTACGCAATAATTCCAAGGTTTGATGAATCCCATATTAAATCAAGGTAGTTGAGCTCTACGGCCTCAATAGATTAACCAGACAAGAAATTTCTCCAATGGCCGTAAAATATCGCATTTCTCCAATGGCCGTAAATATTTACGGCCATTGGAGAAATTTCTTATCTGGTTAATCCCATATTTGACAAAAACCACAATTCTATAAGCTGTTATCCAATCAATCAAAATATTTATCTCACCGATTCTTTTGATTTCCATACTTCCTCAATGCCAAATTCTACTTACCTATCCTTCATCTTGCCAATTACCCAGTTATCAGTCCCTAGTAGCTACTATCTGTGGTATTTGCATATTGATACGTTTAGGTTTTTCAAAGGAAATGAAATTAGAATTCAGCATTGATATCATGGATGATCTCATTCTCCATAAATCCCACAGCCGAATGTAACTAATGATTATGCCATTCTGCACTAATTGTTTCAAACGTTAAATTTTTAAAGGCCGATCTTCAATTACTCAAAATGGTTACAACTGCCAATTCAGTAATTGCATGAATTGTCACACACCTTTGCTAACTTTCTCTTTAAGAAATGAAGTAACTTACGTTTGAATCAGGTAGCCGTATAATAAATTCCGGATGAGAAAGCCTTTTTATCTCTCTTCCTTGTAGCCAATTGCCCCCGAGTAATCGATTACCTCTTGAAGCGTATTTTCAAATCCCTCGCGTGATGTCGAATGTGTAGGTCAAGAGGTTAAGGTCATTGGTTAAGGACATACGAGAAGCTCAGCGGTGGAGGCGGAAGGTCAGAGGTTAGGAGCCGGACAGGGGACGGAATTTGAGTGGCGGGAAGGTGCATTCGGATGACTGATGGACACCACCACCTTTGATAACAATATATCCGACAACATTTCCGTAGTTTTGGCGTTATTCCCAATTGACGGTCTCTCTTCAACAAAATTCCCTCCCGAGAAGAGTCTTCTTGTCGTATTTGTCCGTTCTATTTCACTCAGTGTGAATGTAAGTCTTACCGGTATTCCTGTCGCATGCGACGTACACGTTGTTTGCCACAACACTACATCAAAATTTTATGAAAGAAGAATGATATTTTAACTCAAAATAAGTATTTAACAAAATATCATCAACAGGTATATTATAACAACAAAAAAAGATTTTATAATCCCAAATTTAAGAAAAAATTAACCGAATTAGCTTCTATAAACTGTTTGCGCATATCGCAGATATACTTCGAAAACATCTTCATGTTTGTTTTTCGCACATCCACCATCTCTCTGCCAAATATACCGGGAGCAAATCTGTAGAGGTAACGTGGATTTAAAAAAATTTAAATTTAACGATGCCCATCAGTTGTGGTGTTTGGCCCCATCTCGATCAGACTCGTCTTCATGTCTCGAAGGCCGTAATGGCATGCAAATTTTATTACAAAATTACAAACACGTAAATTTAATTATCATTTCATGTAGGCAATAATAACTGAAAAATACACATAAGAGCGAAATAAATATAAATAAATAAATATATGTATCTTTACCACTGACATTATTGAGGTCCATTGTGGTGACTAATGGTGTTCATAGACATTTTCTAGTATGGAAGTGAGGCTCGTGGCTTCCTTCTTTTGAATCTAATCACATTTCTGAAATATTTTTCAAATCCGAATCGAATTGAAAGACCCCATTTCCCGCTGCAGCCCGCGATTCAACAATAATTAAAGTGCAAATGCGTGAACTTCCCAAAGGACGTGCGTACAGTAACCCCTGACTGGTTTATAAAAACGTGAGTTAAACGTGTGATCATGCTTTACGTCTGATGTGGCATTTCTTCTGCCAAAACATGTAGTTGAACGTTAAAAAGGCTTTCAGAGTTGGAAATTATTTACTCTCTATTATAGCTTATACTGCAAGCTTGATTATCATAATTGAGAGTCGAACGCATATCTTCCAATTTGAGGGATGATTCTACATGGACTCGGGTTCCTGGCACTGCCTGGCGTCGGTGTTATTCGATCTTCGCGTCGTTGGCGAATATAGACCGTAGTGACGGAAGGTATTGAATCAATAAACGTGGTTTCAAGGTAACCGTGTAGAAGAGGTGAATGTTACCGGCGCTGGAGGGATATTAAGTATACGGAAACATTCATACTGGAAGGTGCCAAATTTGGTCTAAGGCTCTATATTGAATGAATTTTCCACTACAGGTGGGACCCATGAATGGCATTGGCATCCAAGTGCCATTAAAATTTAATCATCAATAACCAGGTTGGTAACGGGTGAACCTAGTAACACTGAGGCCGCGGGTTCAAGTCCCATCTATGGCATGGGTACTTTGACATTCGTATGAGCAGGGATTTTAGGTTGGATGGTAGCCTAAACAACCACAGCAGTTGAAGAGCCTAAAATCTCAGGTGTACCCACAATCGGTACCGAGTACCAAGAGTTATTTCCCAAAAAGAAAGGTGCCAATAGGTACAAAGCATCAGGAGTTGTGAATTAAACCCTTGCAACATAGCATCGGCATTTAATTGCCAAGCCTTGGGAACTACGCTTTGGTGCCTTTCTTAATTATATTTATTTTATATCACTATGTTTGATAAGACATCACAAATAATGGGTTTTTACCGGCACCTATTTGCAAAAAAATTGTCTACCTAAGAGCAGAAAATGCTTACAAATGGTACTAAAGATATCATAAAATAGGGAAAGACATCTTTCTAATCCGGATCGCCAAGTCCTCTTATTCGTTCATCAGAGGCGTAAAAACTCAAAAACGCCAACTTTCATGGCGATTTCGAGGTGGCTGGGTGCATTGCCTTCGATTTCCACAAGTAATGTTCATAAGGCATATTCATCATCGGTTACCTATGTAACCGGAGATTAGAATTGGAGATTTTATGCTAGCATGATCTGCGACTCTTGAATGAGTCCACAGAAGAATATACACACATGTACATCAATGCAATAACCTGCAAGCTACCTAAAGGGTGTTGTGGTAGGGGATAAGTTTATGTACGAGTGAGAATGGCGTAGAACACAGGGTGACAGCCTACGATTCACGCTCTGGCCTCAGTGGGAAAAAAGACTTCATCCAGCCAAACAGGCAACCTTGAGCTACCTTGAGAGCCACTCTGCCTTTGAACACGGCGGCCAGTTAATTTCAGGGACAGGTGCGATGCATTACTACTTGGCTGCTCAAAAAGAGGCCGGGTCACCTCGTACTCCTTCCGAACCACTTATTAGCGTTGAACGCGATTTCAGAAAGGCACAAAAACCTTAAAGATGAAGTATTGTCATTTTCATGGCCTTGGTAATGTTAGTCCTCTGCGGAAACCATGGACTTCTCCAATTTAAGGTGAATAAAAACACAAGAGGAAATGTTGAGTCTTCACCGGAAATTGAAGCGGTTCCACAAAGCTCAGAGGCTTAGAAATTGTTTTCACTTCAAAATTACTAGAATGAGAGGAAAAGGAGCTTTCCAAAAATGTGAGGAGGGTTGTGACGGCACCTCACACAGTTACACGTAAAGTGGTAGTGAAATATGGTAGCAGTTGTGCATAAGGCCCAATTAGATGGAAGAGCCCATTCCCTACGAACTGGCTCCGCACGGGGGGTAGGTAGTCTTCGCGTTTGACTACAGGTGTTTCTAAGATGGCAAACCTCTAAAATTCTCAATTTGTTATTCGCATAAACTTTTTATCACTCTAAGGCTCTAAATTCGTGAAGTCACGGACAATACATCAGCGTGCATGTTGATCCAGCTTTCTTTGAATCTTAAACATTGTCATGAAACGCGCTGCGGAGAATTTCCCACCCTCTTGAGTCAAATGCAGTTACTTTGGTAGGGTTGTCAGCGTGCCCACTACGTGCTACCATAACGCCCCGCTTCGCGCAGGTGACTGTCACCATGTTCCGCAAACACTAAAAAAATCTAGAAAAAGATTTCTGACAGAGCCAAACGACAGTTGGATAATAGTACATGTTTTTTTTGTTTTTATTGAGTCTGTAGGATTTTTTGTGAAGGAGAAAGGGAGGAGAGAATCCAAGCGGCGGAATTAGCCTACTTGTAGGTCGCGAAGCGGCCAGCTGCTTTTCGTACCACACCACAGATGGATTTATCCTGAATCCCGCTTGGGTTTCATGTACAATGCACTTCAAGTATGTACAGTCCTAAATCTGTGGGGTTGACCGCGCAACGGGAAATCTCTTGGCGTCCTTCGTTAAGACTGGGCTGATGCCGAAGCCGGGCCTCTCTCCTCCCATCCTCCCGATTCCGAAATAATCCTAGCCGTCCCTAGCTGCCCACGTTGTTCATAATTGTGTAAAGGAACTAAGCTGTGCTTCGCTTCCCCTTTCAACGATCTCTACCGCTAAAATCCGCCCACCCGTTCCAGATGATGAAAATAGTTTGGGGGTTTTTAAATGACGACTGCTACTCTCTAAATGGGAAAACAAGTTTAAAAGAATACTTCTTTCACTGATAACGTACCTAAGCTAATGAAACGTAAGAACTATGATGCACGTCAGTCAAAGAGCACTTTGGGGGTCTACATATTCCTCAAACGATGTTGGAGTCCCACCCAAGAGCAGAGCTTTTAAAATCTCGCTACCGCATTACCTCTGAGGTAGCTGATATACGTATAAATTTTGCTTAAAACTTGAAACTAAACCAAAAATAAACAAACATTATCTGGGAATTGGAAAATCTTGCATTGTTTTTCCACCAAATGGCATAGTCCTTTACAAGAAACAAAAGTAGTCAGTATCATACATGAACCCACATTCTCTGAATTATGAGCATCCTCTTATAATGATGACACCTAAAATTTTGTTACTGAGTGGGTAGGATGTCCTGTGATGCACCAAATACGCTCATTCCTATTAAATTGGGCCAAAAACGTGGAAAAATGTCTTCTTTCCGATTAGAAAGTCGAGAAAATGGCATTGGTTTGATAGCGAGAATGGATGTGTTGTCGGTAATTAGCGCTTTAGCGTAGCTCCTCGCAATTCATTAGAGCAAAGAGCAAACACAAAATATATATTATTCTAGAAAGAAAATAAGAGGGATATTACGAAACCGAGTAACTTCAAAAATAGGCTTTGAGCTTCGGAGATTGTGTGATTCAGGGAATGTGCACCTTCATCAGTTGACACGAGCGATTTTGCAATACCGAAAACATGGGGAAAATCCTTGGATTGCATTGCACAAATATTGGGAATATTTTTCACAGATGATACGACCAACAACATTGTGGTAATGAGACGTTTTTCTTACAGGCAGCGGTCAATGTACTATACATCGAGAGCATCTCATGATTACTTTATAATGGCTTCTGTAAACCATTTGTTTTGGCTCGCGCAGTCGTCAGCAGCCTCATTATGAAAGTCTGAGTGATATTTCACCACATATGATATTCATTGAATTTGGTCTCGCCAGAAAGAAAAAGTCTCATTTTTCTACGTTTTCTACTTTTCGAGATATTTTCCAAAACATAGAAGCAGTTTTCCATGGGATACGGTACGACTGTGCGCTTTAGAGAGAAAGTTCTGACGCACATATCGCATCATTAATGTAACGGCGCGTAGTCTGTATGGTTTCTCAATTATCAATTGCAACGGTAGCTTGGGATTATCCACACTGAAATTGAATACCGGTTATGGTTTCAGCAGCTCATCGTTATTATCATTATCAGCCTAGATAAAAGCAATGAATTGTTGGAACCCTTTATATAATTAAATTTTAGTGAGGATAATAATAAACTATCGTATTCACTAATTATAACTTGACTCCACAAAGTTAGGCCTGAAAAAGTGTCTCACATTGGTACGTACGGAGGCTTCCGCGGTGATTTGATGAGGAACTCGCGTTTAATCGTGTTTTTCCCGCGTTGATTCATTTTTATGGACAACAGTTTCGCTTGCGTAACAGCTAGCGGTGCCAGGTCCTGAATGAGCTGCAGGATTCTTTTTCCGTTATATATAACTAACACTTGAGCTAGTCAGGCGCGCGCTGATTGGCCGGATGGAACTTTGAACCAGTCTACTTTTCCCATACAAGTGCGAACCGCAGTCGAATACTACCACTTTAGATTCAAACTGCCAGAGAAGCAAGTGCTTACATTTGCAACCTGACGACGTTAGCTGTAACGGAAGCGAAACTGTAGTCCATAAATATGTATCAACGCGGGACAAACCCGAATAAACGGAACTCCAGTGTCTCACATTTTTTCCAATATTGCAATAACTGAATTTATTTTTCACCGTTATACATTCTCATACTTGTTATGGGAGGATAGATGAAGAGATTTAAGGGCGTGAGAATGCTGGGAAAAAAGTCGTAGGTTGTATGTGGAGCATAACAAGGAATTCATGTTACTCATATGAGAGCAGGATAAATGCACTGGGTATGGGGTACCTAAGAAGTGTTTACGGTAAATGCAGGAGGGAGGGGTACATTAGAAATAATTGAGTCATGAAAGAATGTAGAATGGATGCTCCGGTAATGGACATGTATGAAAAGAGCGTGGTTAGTTGGTTTGACCATGTCGAGCGAATGGATGAGAATCGAATATCGTAGTTGGTTTACGATCCAATAGTGAATGGTGTGAGACGAAGGGATGGACCTCGAAATTCTTGAATTAATGCGGTGGATGGTAATCGTGAGAAAAGGAACATTGGGAGTTCAATAAACAGGAAAGACATGATGAATGAAGCAATTAATAAGTGTAATTGAAGCAATAGGGCTAGGCAAAGATAGGACACTATGGAGGAAATCGTAAAAACAGAGCGAGTTTTACACGCCTAACAACGAGAACAAAACTCATTAGACTGTGCCTACACTGAAAAGGAACGACGTGATAGTTGTGTGCGTTTGTATTACTTTTTATAAACTCGCAAAAAGACCTTCGTCTTTGAAGGCGTTATCAGCGCAGGGCGGGAAACAAATGAGTCAACGACTAGAATGCGCATTTTTTATTTAAAAACTGACAAGTTCGGTCATAATAACACATTTTTTGCGTCATTAATATTACCGTAACTGCCTCATGCTTTACACAGCTGCTGAAGTTTTGAAACTAAATTCGAATTCGGTCCCCATTATGTCCAGAGAAATATCTCGATCGAACTGCCTTCAGCATGGGAGTCTTTCAGTTCCTCGTTTGCTAGTGTGGAATCGGCGGGGACGGGCGCGACATCTGTGCCGCCGCGTCGCAATACCCTCGCTGACTCTCCTCACTCCCCGCCCCCCACCATGAGGTGACGACCTCTCCTCCCTCCCCCCCCTCCCTCTCCCCTATCCCCCTCTCCCCTGCACCTCTCCGCACCGCTGCACTTGATTCGCTCACCGCCGCGTCGTCTGCTCGCCGCCCGGACTTAATTGGCGGATTTGCGTAGAATGCCCATGCAGCACCAGGAAAACATTATTCATTCCAAATGGAGTTGTTGGTCCGTAGATGTTGGTCCTCCGGTAAATTTTTCGCTCTTCGTCGCGATTAGCTGCTCCCAAGCACTCACTACTCCTAAAGGCGACTTCACACACGAGAGTTGACTTTTATGGAAGTAGCGAAAGTGGAAACATCTCCACCTATATCGCTACTTGCAGGGCGTCGGTCTGATTACGCGCAACTTCCGGTCCTCTCGGTTCTTTAAAGCGTATCAAAATGAGAGTTGTTATGGTTCTTATCATTCAATACCAGGACAGTCATAAGTGTTACTTTGTGCTCTCTTAACCATGAAAAACATTTCCAGGTACAACTTTTTACTTGCACCTGGGAATATTTTTCCAAAACTTTCCCAGTTTGGACTCCCAATTTTTTTTCCGAAACTTTCCCAGTATGTTAAATATATGTATAACATATGTTACAATGAGGTCCCCTCCGGCAAATTTATTCGTTGTTTATTCATTTTTAATCTCCGTTTCCCGTCATTTGACCAGGATTTGCCCTGCTGCGATGCAGTTTTATCGCAGGATCGAAATACTCCTTACAAGCGAAATAGAAGCCAGTCTATTTTTCCTTACACGCATGAACCTCAGCTGATTACTACCGCTTTCGACTCAGACTGCCAAAGAGGCACGTGTTTACACTTCCAAGCAACCTCGAAGGCTACTATCATAGACGTAACTTACATGTGTAAAGCCATCTGAAAGAAGAAGGTTCCACTGTGACTAAGTAAGTCAAAACAAATACTAACTCCCGCCATTCCGTTTGTACCTTATGAAAAAGGTAAATCATATACTGATGACATACCTTCGACTTTAAAAAACAACACTAAGGTGCAAAATATGCAGATAAATCGTCGAATATATTTCTAATGGACACTATTTTCCAGCCATAGGAGTCGAATGAAGAGCCATTTGTATTGAACTAACGCAGTTTGACTTCAATTGTTGAAGAAATTTGCTAATAACTAAAATAATTTGTCAGAAAGAAGCCTAATTTGATTAGTATTTAATTTTCCAGGAGAATTTCCTTCTTTTCAGCAGTTGTCCGAGAAAATGTCATTTATATAAGATCGACAATTAGGTACTGCTTTTCTTTCAATAGACAATTAGGTACTGTTAAACCCATTCGCGCATTAAACACCACAAAACTTCGACGTCCATTTGCGGAAATAAGAGCGTGGAAAGGCATAATCTCGTCCTTTAAATAAAAGAGTGGATACGTCTTATTATCAAAAGCCACTATACGAAGAAAATTTGAAGTCATTGTGTGGTGAAGCCACCTTAGCATAAACCAATGAATCGGATTGTGCCCTTTTAAAACGCTCACGGATCCACGTAGTACCTTCGACTGTAGTTACTGTTGTGATAGGATCGGGTGGAGTAATTTCCCAAAGATGGCATAAGGGGCATAACATATTAAATTTATTACATGTACTCACTAAAGCGAAGTCGATGAGAAACCGGTTTCATTAATCGGCTTAGCAGTGAGAATTGGGCCGGAATGGCTACGGTGCTATTCTTTCAACATCTCCTTGAAACCTTTCACGTAATTAATACGGCTGAACTTTAAAAGCAGGCATACGCAATTATTTCTCATTTTTACGCTCCTTTTTTACTCGCTGAGTTAATTACATCTTGGTATTTTACGATTTCGGGTATCGTATTTTTTTTAAAAAACATTGGATATAAAACAATTGGATTTGCTAACCCTTTAATTAGTATGATGGTGACTTGGTCACTAGATTAATACCATTGGACCGCACCTGGATCCTACCCCTAAAAACCGCGCCGCATCAACTTTCATTTGCCTTAGGGTCGTATCTCAGGGAGATGAGCGTCTCCCTACGAAGAGACCAGGGTTCAAATCAGAGTGATAAATCTGTATCACCGGTGTCTACTCCGGGGGAGTAACGCATTCCTACCCTTCATCTTTAAAGTGCATATGTGACATATTTTTGTAGTATTTTACGTTAGTCGTGACCCCAGGAAATATTTTGCAGTTGGCACATCTGAAAGAGGACCTCCAGGTGCACTCCAGCACGAACCTTTGTCAGTAATGTAAGAAAAAATAATATTCTTCGTGAATTATTTTCCTTATTCTTACAAAAAGTGTATTATGACGGCACCGCAAGTATTCTTCAGGAATTACCTTTTTTTTAGCATGTTTAACCAAGCACCTGATTCACCGAGAACCGAGATTAAGACCGAAGGCATTATCGGTACGCAACCGATAATGCCTTCAAATCTTGCTCGCCCATAATTACTCTGTTTATTATACATACAATCTAAAGCCAATAAGCTTTAATAAAAATTTTGGTAGAGAATTTGGCAAAATCGTGTGCCAGCCAGAATATATGAGGAAAATATACTTTGACTCCAATTCATCAATCGATCAATCAAATTATTGGAATCGACATAAATTTTCTTCGAATTCTGTCCACCACACGATACTTAAAACCCCTTGGTCAACTCATTTTTATTTTGACCGTATGACATTGACCGAAAGGGGTTATTGCTCACGACACCACGGAAGGAACTGACCAAACTGCCCGAAACGCAAGAACTTCTCTCTGTGAGGTAATCTGAAGGAAGTCCATAGCCAACCTTTGCGTTGACGGCAGTGTAATTAATTTTATCTCGTGATATTTCTCTCTAGTTGAGCCAAATCCCAAATATATCGCGAGCAATTGAGACCCTGCACAAAAATATTTAATTCGCCAAGTAAAAAATGTGAAAGGAAATCCCCAAGCTTTGCTAAATGCTGCCACAAGAGATCATAAGTGTAACATTGCTGATCTAAGTACAAGGTTGGAAGACGGTAGCGACTCGGGGGCTACTCGTTGGGATTAAACTACTTGAAATATTCTGATCAGATCAGTTACAGCATGACACGGAGGATATAATTTTGACTCTAAATCATTTCTCTGATAGAAATGATGGAATCGACAATTTTATGGATAGTTATATCTATTTCTTTTTATTTAACGACAACACCGTAAACAGCTCTTATACGGTCTTTATATCGAGGATTTGACAATTAACAACGGACGAGCACATGCAAACATGCCCTGGAAGGTGAAAAATCCTCCACAGGTGGGCCTCGCCTGCTAACCCGCTACCTTCGGGTTAGCAGGCGAGGACTTTACCCCGCTACCTTCGGGTTAGCAGGCGAGGACTTTACCCCGCCGCCCCGGTCGACGAGGCCGGCGAAGTTAATTCACAGCTGATCTAATAAGTACAAAAATTCCCTCTTTCCACGCACCATTAGTGATTACAAAAACAGGTGACACTAACGTAAGAAATATCGCAAACACACAATCCACCCCTGTCCCTCCTTTTCTCTATTCTCTCCCCTTCCATGGCTGCTGTCCTGAAATCCCCTGGCACACGCCTCTGCGGTGGCTCGCAGCGTAGTTATTAGCTGTAGATGTAGAAGGCTCCTATCAAAGCCGAAAAATTGGTTGCCGTATTCTAATTCTGTGATATAAGACTTCCCTTTTAAGCAGCTGTAGGCTGTTGCGGTCGCCCAAGGTTTAAGATGAGATGGAATCGTACGACAAAAATCCCTTCATCCCACGCACACTTGGTGACTACAACGAAAACAGGGCGTGGTGCCAAGACACTCCGTCAACATGCAATCCACTTCCTCTCCCTTTTCCATTATTTTTCCAAATTCCCTTATCTTTACATGGCTGGTGTCCCAACACCTCCTGCCACACGCCCCTGCGGTGGTAGTATACAGATGTATGTGTAGATTTCGGTTCGCTCTCGATAAAGAAGCACGCCAGTCAGTCGAATGGAAGCAGTTTGGAGAAACAACAGCGGAGGCACGAATGTGACATGATCGTCGACTCACAGATTCAGGTTCCCGAATGCCAGACTCAAGTTCAAATTGATCTGACGCCCTTTCGTTTCATGACCCGACCGGCCAACCTTCATGCCTTCCACGGGAACCCTTCGAATCGGAGTGTCAGCTGACTGGATTGCGACATCAGCGGTTTGAAACGAGTCAAGAGTTTAAAGAAGAGAATAGATAGGGTTTGGCCGCGTCATAGGGCCTGATGTAAAGGGTCCGCCTGTAGCAATCGCAAGACCTTCCACCATAGACGCATTTTAACTCGCTACAGTTTGTGGGGAACTATTTTCTGATCTTAACTCTTTATACATTTATCAGGATAGTTCAAAAGCGTGGTAAAGTGGTAATTGTTAGGGCTTTTGGCCCCTTTGAGTCCGCAACCGGGTGATACATATAGGAACGCTCAGCGAAACCACTTTCTGTCTAATTTCCAGGGTGCAAAATATTTATGGGTAAACATAGGTGGCGCAGGGAAAGGAACTGGTATCCACATCTACCCTAATTCGTGAATGTTACCTGCCAGTGGAGTAACTCATAGTTTGAAGAAGAGAATAGATGAAACTATATGGTACAATAGCGCAGAGGAGTAATGGAGCCATTAAATTGCGCAATCGGCCATATTGAATGGATCAGCTGCTCAGTTAATATGCCGAAAAAGAAAGAAATAGTAGCGGATTTATCAAGAAAAATGCCACAGATATAATTAACGAAAAAACATTGAATTATTCATAACAGTTATGGACAATTTGCGCGCCACAGTCATGTATGGTGGATCATTTTTTTCAAAAAGACAGGTTCCACTTTCTTGCGTCAAGACGCTATCTCCTTCCTCCTTCAATTAGTGAGCTCACTGGATGGTGATTTATACCCTTCGCCGATCAAACCGACCCTAAAGAGCTGTATCAGGATTCTATTATGGAATTTATGCCTCAATGAATGAAAATTATAACTATTATGTGAAGTCCACTTAAGACATATTTAACAAATAATAAAGAGGTACTTACGTAAAGATTGCTATTTTAATTATTTCATACCGGCCATATAGGAACTGCGGTTAGTTGCTTTTCCTCTGGTCCTTGTAGCAGGACAACTTATTTATAAATCCATATCTATCGCCCAAATAAAATGAAGAGGCTAATTTCTGTTACATCCGTTGCGTCATTCAATCAATTGATATTGTAATCCTGGGAGATCTTCGTTACGGATCGTTATTACATATAAAATGATGTAGTGGTGGAAAAAATAATAAATGACATAGTTTTCAACTAAAAATGTCTCGCGATACAGGAATTTAAAATATGACGTTTATGCGAGTGATGTGGTATGGTGAACGGTATATTCCCTTCGCATGCGTGTTTAGATAATTGATATTGACGCGCGCCAATCTTTGTGTAATACCTCTGTTTCCGTCACTGATTCCCTTCACTACGACGCGTTTGCGCATTTGACTTCCTCCGGGTTATACTTCCCAATGATTCCATTGTCTCTCTCCTTTAGTCTATGATGCGAGTCTCTCCGCATGCGCATTCAGCGGGGTCCGCTGGCTGTCAATGTTGGGGGAATCTGGCGCGTGGGGGAATTGGAGGCTCGGGGACAGACATCCTCTCTGTGGTGAGGACCCATTTGACGGGGCATTGTGTGCCAGGGAGGGAGGCTATTGGGTGGGAAGGAGGCAGCATCCTTGGAGACCGATGTTTTCAAAGCATTTCGATTGAGTTCCTCGTCTATATACAATGCCGCCCCTTACCATTGTGGACTAGTGTTACCATATGGTAGCATTCGTAATCTAAACTTCGGTAATTCCTTCAGCGAAAAATGTAGACCTTTTTCATAAAACTGGGCAAATTTCATTTCACACAAATATAAATTAATGCAAGAAAATTGATGAATTGAATAACAAAGAAAACGTTTCAGATAAATACCAATTGCTATTCATGTGTCGCAAAAAAATTTGTTTTCCGTAGCACTGTATTATAATTTATATTTATTTTAAGCAAATCATTTATTTATTTTCACAAAATTGTCCCTGATGAAGAAGAATAAATTATTCAGCCATGGAAACTCACCAATAAATGCAAAAACCAAGAACGAATAAGGGGGTTCTGGAATGATTTTTTTGTTACCATAGGGATACAGCATAAACATATTTACTTCACTAAATTAGACAAAATAATTTTTTCTCATAAAAACATAATATGCATACTGATTTCATTATTAATAGAAATTTCTATGACTATTTGATTCAATAAGTTCAGTCCACAATGGGTTCAGTATCCGGTTCAATGTCTATGAGAGAAATACGGAACGAGAGGTATTCAGTGCATGAATAGGTTTTGTATGTACCTGACGAGATGATAACTCTTTGAAGTTTTCCACGGAAATGATGTGAAACATGGAAGCCGGCAGCGTTAAGTATTTATCTTTGAAAAAATATAAAGAGTTCTTCTTTCGTCATGCATAAGTTCCATCTCATCAGTCCAGAGACAAAATGGTGAATAGCTTTGGTATCCTTCAACCCCAACATCCGATTTCAAAGATTTGAAGTTAAATCCGGCTTAAGGAGGTCTTACTTAGTTCTACTCTAAGGCCGTTTCACACGATACTTGATCCAGAACAAGTTTGAGGATAATCGGTAGCATGACAGTTTTCCAGTATTGTATGAGACTGACTGGACCAGCATGCTGGTAAACAAGCACGATCACTATCATACTCGCAGGATTAGATGCTTGATTTCATAACTGATGCGGTACTAGTTTGCTACTAGGGTCTTGTGGCTTTCGACCAATCACGTTAGCGTTTACAGTCGCTGTGCTATCTTTATTTTAAGAAATCACTGCCACCTTTACCTCCTTCCAGTAGCTTTCTGGCTGTAAAATCAACAAAAAGTGAAAATGTCCGACAGTTGTTTAAATCGTCTGCTACCAAGGATTTGTTAGTTTAAAATGACCGCAGTCATGCACTATGATGTCAAGGAAAATATCGCCTCCTCCCATCTCGGGCTGATATTTGTCTCCGGCTTCACACTGAGTTTAAACGTTCAGAGTCAAATCCGTGTGCCAAATGTTTAACTTTCTCCGAACTTATAATGCTGGAAATAGCAGAATTCGGGGATAAAACGACTGTATGAATGCTGGTTAAATGGATAAGGTGGACATAATTCCTCACACCTGGTCTGAAAAAGGTATGAATACACCCGAAAACTTGAATCTCTACTCAGCTACTCTTTCATACGGCCAAAAAAAATTGACGAGTAGGTACGGTTGCTTTCCCATGTCACCATTGTTGTTCACTTTTCTCTCAACTGACCACGACAACAACCATGGCCATTAAAATAGTGGAAAATCGCTGCGGTTATTGTACAAACGGCTATAATCTGTCGATAACGTTCAAGAGCTATTACCAATATCAAGAAACATTTT
This sequence comes from Pyrrhosoma nymphula, assembly GCA_963573305.1. Taxonomy (NCBI): domain Eukaryota; kingdom Metazoa; phylum Arthropoda; class Insecta; order Odonata; family Coenagrionidae; genus Pyrrhosoma; species Pyrrhosoma nymphula. The sequence goes on from OY754332.1 coordinate 110,072,684, forward strand.
GAATAAAAAAAAATGTTTTAGTACGCTCAAAACGAGAAGTTCAACGGAAATTCAAAGTATATTCAAATTAGACATGCCCTAGATCAAGATGTAAGTGTTCAATCAAGTATCTTTGTCAAGATTTCTTGCATAAAATTTGGAGAAAACTTTTATCGTGTCAATTGACCAATATAGGCGGCGGGTGACGATAATCCCGCCTTCTCTCTGGAGAGATTCCGCCTGAATGCCAAGAGTTACTCATGGTTTTCACCCCCGAAAGGGTAAATTAAGATGGCATAAATGGTCTAATATGGTTTTCCATTTACCAGGATTCCTAGGTTGTGCCTAAAACTACCAAAAGCCATGTTACCTGGGGGACAATAACGGAAGTTTCACAGTTCCAAAAGCAATTTACTGTAAAACATGCCATTCTTGTATTTTCAGGTAGTTTTTGCGAGAATTTTCCCTAGTCATAATAGACATATTCAAATTTTACTTTTAAATTTAAGCAATTTTAAGAAGCATGAAGTACATATTGTAGCACTAACAACGCAAAAACACTTTGTTTTAAATCATTGAAACTCTCAGTAATTGAATAAATATTTATGCATAAAACTTGACTCATTTTTACATGTCGTACATTGAAAACGCCTCCTCAACCGAAGACTTTTTGCAATTTGGTAAAAATTACTGCGGCGAGTAACTGATTTTCTTTTTAAAAATAGTAGAGAAAGCATAAAAAACTGCACAGTTACATTTCTGATGCGATCAATGCGTTAGAAATTTTTCAATTTTTAAATTAAATAATTCTCTCCTGAGTGCATACCCGTACTATTTCCCATGGAAAATGGCTGGTGTTTTGGACAAATATCTCGAAAAGTATAATGATATGTGCCTGATATTTTGCTATGGAAAGATGGTGCTTTTTTCTTTATAATGAGGTCAAGTTAATCGAATTTCGCGCAGTGATATCTCGTTCAACTAACTACCTTAAACCAGCCTTGCTTGCAATGCAGCTGTTTCCGGGCACGCATTTGGATTATGTCGCCCCAGTGCATACGCTTGACGCAGGATGACTAATTTTTAACCGTAAAATTTGCCCACCCCACGATAGCGAACCATCGCGGATGTCAATAACAATGAATACGATGTTGATGACCTGCTTCAGTCGTACACTAAGGTAAAATTTTACCGATTGTCAAACACATTCGTATTTATAATTTTTTGTTTTTTTCTCGGCGAATTATTTTATAAATATATAATTCTTCTGTATGTATGTCACTGAACTCCTAAACGGCTGGACCGATTTTGATGACATTTTTTATGTGTTTGAGTGGGTTCCTGGATGGTTTAGATTCACAATTGGACCCGGTAGGTGGCGCTGCGATCGGGTTCCAGGAAATGCTTTAACGAATTTTTTTAAAAAGATTTTTCGCATATCAGAACATAAAACCCCAAAAATTTAACTCACCACCACCCCCCAATATTTTTTAAAATGAAAGAAAACGGCACAGGATAACGAGAAATTGCACTCATTTTTTTATTTTGCTTTTGGCACTTAAAAACAAATCGAGAACAGAGTTCAACGAAACTAAAAGATTGAAATGTCAAACTCAATGTCAAATGTCACTTAGTATATAGTTTATCGAAAATTCGGATACCGAGAAAACGTTTGCTGAACCCGCTAATAGCAGACAAGCCAACGTTCGGGCTTGACAACGTCTGTCGGGTCCGCTAGTATGCCGTTGTAAATTGTTTTTATGGGTTTCCAACCGAGTAAGGAAAATAATACCTTAAATCGGGACTCTGGGTACATCCTAAGCAGGAAATGTAAACTGTTAATTCAAAAAATAACGGAAAGAAGGATAAAAAAATGCCCACCCGATTAGACGGGTATATAAGCGTAGACCAATGTCCTACAAATCATTTCTCTGAAGAAAGTGAAGGAGTATTCCGTCGAAACGTTGGCAGCAACCAAAATCCTTACTCAGATGGAAACCCGAGAACAATTTATATACATCCGCATTTATTTTGGCTGGTGCATGAGCGACTATAAACTACACCCCTTTTCGGCTCAGTGGTTGACCGGTTCAGTGAATGATGTTTTGATTTACACGCTTCTTCCAACCATTGCAAATGTACGTGTGGTAGAATTTGAACTTCCTGATTAAAAGACAGCGTAGACGTTCGCATTCCCTTGCATGATAACTTGAGTTCATTGCGATCGTTATCAAATATTCACCTTTTATTTGAATAAAGTTACTGGCGGGGTTTTTTAGTCCATACGAATAATTCTGGTAATTCTAATACCAGTGGTATGCACCGAAGAACTTATAGTAAACGAGTGACAATGGACTTTTTAGAATAGTGGATATATGCGATCGGTGATGTACGTAATCTATCCAAAATGTCTTGTGGCAGCTTCGAGGGGAGAATGACAGTGTAGTCTTTGGTCATGAATGTCAAATAGCTATCTAAAATGCGGATGAAGCTCAACAGGCTCGAGGACTCCACAAAAAAAACTACTCACAGTTTGAAATTGTAGGGCGAGATAATAACCCCGAAGGGATTGAGCGGCGTTCGAGCTTTTTTTTACCGATGACTGAGGTCATTTTCTCAAGGCTCAGAGCTCGCAGAAGACACTTCAGAGCGACTTCACGATGGGCTCCTCAATCGAGCAAGCAGGAAACCCTCCTGACTGCAATAAGACTAGCAATATACTTTTTTACATCTTCTTTTTTGCGTTTTTCAAAATGAATCGCTCACTTGCGCTTACGTGGTATGACCAGATGGCAATTACGTTTGTACATCGGTGATAGGTGACTTGCATTTTTTATGCTTATGAAACGCTTTCTTTTCCCCGAAGAAATTCAAGAAAAATCATACTGTGCCTTTTTTACATCTTCTTTTTTGCGTAATTAAAAATGATTCACTCACTTGCGCTTACGTGGTAAACCACGTGGAAATTACGTCTGTACGTGGATGAAAGATGACTTGCATATTTTTTTCTGTTTATTAAATGCTTTATTTTCCTCGAATAAAACAACGAAAAATCTTAGTGCCTTACATTGTCGAGTTGACGTGAACTTAGCCTACAAACTTGTAAGCGTTAAGAGAGTAAGAATATTTTTCTGTGACGCAGGGTCGCCGGAACGCGATGCAGAACAACTATGGTGACATGGCGTCATCGGAACGTCCCGGATATTGCCATGTCGCCACATTAGTAAACATCGTTCGGTAAAAGATCGCTCCTTAGTTCAGCCGCAAAGGTTTCGGTGTAAATGAAAAGGGAATCCATTATGCTGACATATATAATTCCGAAACAAGGGTGCATCGCAAATCATTGAAAACACAGTGATTAAATGCACGTGAAAATTATAAAATCAGCACCTGGCGAGTATTTTATATTTTCTTTTAGCAAGTGCGGTGGCACTGTGGGAAGCTATGCAAAAAGGTAAACGGGCAAAAGCACATTACGACAATAATTATGATAATAATGTCGAAAAGCGTCTGTCGAGCATTAGTACTTCCGTTACTGGAATAGGAGATTCTTTCTGCGCATTCTGTGTTGAAATCGTTTCTTCTCCGGTGATGGCGCTTACATCCCTCGGTACTTCCGTAAAAAACTTTCGTTCTTTTCACAGGGAATGTTGCCCTTGAACTCGAAATCTCTGCTACACCGTTTTTGCTTCATTTCGCTCAGAATGAAAAAATGTAGTCCTCATTGTTTTCCTTCATTGAAGCTCATTTGACGCTGCCACATGCAATGAACGACGATATTAGCGTTGCCGTCGAAGTGAAGTCGCAAGAAGAACGGGACAATCACCGTGAAATGGAGGACATGCTAAACATTAATGTAGATCATGCACGAGTAGGAGAATGGACAAGAAGCGAGACCTCAGAAAGTCGATCCCCAACAAATCGAGCTCGGCTATCTTCCTCGCGCATTGGTGAAATAAAATTTGACCTCTCCACCGGAGAAGTCTCGCCAAAGCGGAAATGACGAAGGGATTTGCCGAGCTGCTTCGTGCACTCGCTAAAGCATCCGACGCCGACTGCTCGCTTATGCGGCAAAACTGCTGTAAAAGAAACTGCTTTTCTTTTATCACATTCATTGAAGCTATAGAATCCAGCAGACCGACCGGCGGAATCATAAGTATCAAATGTTGATAAAACGTAAAATATAATGCTTTAAAATATCAGGCCATACTTCGAGCTCATTTTCAAGCGTATAGAATCTAGATAGCTCATACTTGACGCACAAATAAGTACTAATACTTAGGGGAACATATGTCACCCGGATTGTGAGAAGTTTACTCCATTTTGTGGTGAAACAATTTACCGTACCAACCGGTTTGATTTAAAGTTTGGGTTTGCCAAATGCAACCATTTTTGACATTAATTACAAATAATATCGGATAAATCCACTAAATAAAGGGCCCATAGAGCACTCTACATTCAATTTTCATAACTTTGTATACCCTAATGTAACGCACATAAACTTTCATACCTTGGCATATCCAATGAACTGGACCCCTTGGTTATCCTGCAAACAAATAAAAACATTTTTTACTGAAAATAACAAAAATAAACAAATAAAATAAAAAGTAACAAAATAATAATAAAACTACTCAAATTCATTTCTCATCGGTCATTTAAGATTTTTTTCCAGGCGTACGTGATTCATCACTCATCGATTATGTCTGCATTAAAGCGTTGAAGGTATTATTTGGATAATTTAACTGCCAGTGTAAACAATTATAAGCATTCCAATGGGATGAACCATACGCGATTTCATGGTAAATTAAATGCACGTTCGGTCGATAGCAATGAATTATGTTTAACTGCAATCAATAATCCAAAAAATCAGCAATTCAATTTAACGGAAAACAAAATAAACTTCCTCCCCTCCATTGATTTCAAAATGATGATTTCATTGTTATATCATGCTCTCGCGTGCTCGTGCATACATTGACCGTTTGTGTAATTTCTCATGAATTACTGGTTCCTTGACAAATTAATTAAAATACTTTATTTCTTCGGTAAAAGGGTAAATAGGAAATCCAGTTAGAAGTATTAGACCTGACATGGGTTCTTTCCCAAACCTACATTTCAACAGTGCCAATATTTGGTTACAGCTCTCAAATTCAGAACCATTTGGAGACCAATTACATGCGTAAAAGTAGTGTGATCGGCACTTTCTCTCTTCATAATCGAGCTCATATTCGATTTCCAGTTGAAATTTTTGGCAGGTTGTAAGGAGCATAAAGTAAACAAAGTAATATTATTGACGCAAAAAAAGTGAGTTTTTACAACTGAACTTTTCAGTAACTAACTAAACATACATAATTGAGGCTTTGACATGACTTATTTGTTTCACGCCGTGCACGGAAAACATCTTCACAGCCAAAGGTTTTTTTTGTGATATTTAAAAAATATTTCGATGAATGACATACTAATTTATAAATATAACAGGTGAGATATAAACTAATAATCGTTACATGCGATCTGTGCGGCAGAACTTTCTCATTTCCAATTTTTATAACGTCTATTTGAAGTGCACATATGTGCAAACATCTTTAATTTTTGGGAAATATCTAACAAATTAGTGAAATGAGTGGCCTACATTTTAGTAAGTTTAGGAATATGAGATCTTTTTTATTATTATTAAGGTAATCATCCAGTAAAGGTAGGTTTAAATGGAAGTGAGTGCAGAACCCTATCTACCAATAACATTTCTTTCTTTACCTCAGCATACATCCTTCTTCAACCCGTCCACAAAACCTATTATTTTTCTCCTACTTCCCCGCGCACGACACATCCTCCCCTTTTTCTTTTGGCAACCCTTCTCTCCTCATTACCCCTTCCAAACTCCTACACCGCCTCCTCCTCATCTCATCCAGAAGCTTCCCCTCCTCACCAACCACACCAAGCACTCCCTCGCTTGTCCTTCTACCAAATCCATTGAATTTTATGTGCAGTGACGTCCCGCTCAATCCTCCTCGCGGAATCGTTCGGTCAGGAATGCCATTCCTTAGTCTTGGCTGCGCGGAGCCGATACGCCGAGCGAGGGCTTCGATGAAACACGATAATTGGCAATGTTTCCCGCGGAAACCAGTCCGCGATCCGCATATTCCGCGCGGTCTACCGCCGGAGCAACCGCTCATCGCGACCTCCTGCCGCCCGCGTTGGTTGGCGCGGCGGCAGGGAAGGTCAGCCGCCGCCCCCGGCGACATGAGCGATGCTGTTGTGCAACGCACTCCATCGCTGTCCTACCCCTCCTTCTTTCCGGATCATTCTTTTGTCTTCTGCCAACACCAGAGGTATACAAGGCGCTCGGCGGTCAATGACCACGGACAACCGTCCCCGTCACAGGTGTTCCGCCAATAAAAGCGACGTCGTTGAACGCTACACCCGTCGAAACTCCCCCAAATCCATACATTATCCACCCGCGCAACACCACGTACTTTGCCCAGCCCAGCTTTGAGAGCTTTCCAATTGAGGTGTTGAAGGTAGCCTATATCGGAGCACATTAGCGCACACGAATTACGACAATAGAGAAGTATCAGGCGTGATATGGTGGAATTTTCAACATAATGAAGGCAGAAATTGCAATTTTACTCTGGTAAAATAGACTTAAGTTTAGATGGTGATGAAGTAAATCGACACCTACGTCGAAATAAATCTATTTTACGAATGAAAAATTGCAATTCCTCTCCTTAATATAATGACGTTGAATGGAGTGATGCGAGCTAACGATACGTTCAGTAAAATGCCCGTAGTGTTATTCTGTAACTCGTTTTTGCACCGCTAGTGACATCTGTCGTTTCGTTATCTTTGCAAACGACTAGCTACCGCAGCTCTGCAAGCTATATTCAACGGTTTTTATAATTAGCCAAATGCTGGTAGGGGGCGACTACCCTAGTTAGACAGTTGCATAAGAGCTTAGCATAAAAATACCACAGAAAATGACGATTCATCAATTGGATCTCATAGACGACAGAAGTCACTAGCATGATTTAACATCTTACAGAATATCAATGCAATATGTATCATTCTTTAGGCTCACAATAGTCACGGCCGGATGTTTCGCGAAAAGTAATCAAATTCATTCAAAACACCAACTAAAAACATATGATTTGTACCACAGAGTAAGTATGAGTCGATTCCAAATGTCGATTCTCGATTCTACCGATTCTCAGACATCGGTATCGAGAATTGATCGCCTAAAGTTGATTCCGATTACATCGTTTCCGGATTGATAAATATGTATTTTAACATATACTATAAGCTGAGGATGTATTTGCTATTTGTTATTAAATACACTTTATGAGCGACTTAATTGCCTTTGTCATTTTATTCCAGGCAGTACTTGAATTTAAACAATAGCCGTACGCTACTGGTATATCAATATCACACCTGTTATTAGAAATAAGAATCGATGGAATCGGAATCGAGAATCAATTTGAAAGAATCGGAATCGAATTCGAAAAAAAGTGGAATCGACTCATCCCTACCACAGAGTAATTGAAAACTCTAAAATATCCATGCTTGATGACAATACTGAAAATCATCACGAAAAAACCATCATCCATGTGGTAATCGAAGTAATTTTATAGTCTAGTACACATGAACTCTGCTCTCGATTTGTTTTTAAGTGCGCTGCTTATTTCTCAGGGTAAGAAACGAATGGAAAGCAAGTGCACTGTTGTGTTGCGAAGGGATTAGCGCACTAGAGCGAATGGAAAGCTCTGACTGTCTCCCCTTTAGCTGTCTATCGACCCAATCTTTAATTTTAGAGACAATTTCATCGGGATGAAAGGCGCCGACCAAGTTCTCTGTCAAGATTATCCTCAATTCATTCCCTTTCGGGACTTCTCTTTGCCGTTCTTTCCGGTGGAGTTAAGACTCGTTCATAACAGCTTAACTCGGCCTAACTTGACTTATTCTCGCTCCGAAAGCGAACAAGTGAACGGATTTATAACCAATCACAGCACACCACTGCCAAGGTCGATCTCACAATCGATTGATGAGTCCTATCAATAGTGTGAGTTTCGAGAGTTGAAGTCAGCTCCCCCGAAATAGCTCAGTTGAGGTGCTGTGTCAATAGTATATAGATTGTCGAACAATAGATGTACATATTATGACGGAGGGTTTGTTGTACTGGTGATGGTTATTTCGCCCTAACCCGATCAACTTCTCCGTATCCATTTCCGCTAAAACGTATCCACAGGCAACTTCACAACTAAACCACGTTTTCAATATGACTGCTCGAGGAGATATCTAGTGTAGCAATCGATAGTTGCCCGACAATCGACAGTGCAGCAGGCCATGCTATTTGCTGGCATTAAGAGAAAGTTGAGCTAGGCTAAACTCCCGGCTGTAACAAGCGACCTGCGTCACTTTAAGTCGTTGTGAACTGGCTGACGCTATTCTCAAGATCTCATCTCCGACGTTGCGCCAAGTCAAGCCGAGTTACGCTGAGTTAAGTTGTTTTTAACGAGACTTAATGTTCACTTACACCATGTAAATATGAGCACTCACTTCTACGTTCGGTAGATCCGACGTCATCCATCAAGTACCTATTTCCAAAACGCCTAGCTTACATTTTAAAGACTCAATGTCAAGACATTCATGTGGGTATTGTACCAGTAATTATTCTAAGAGACACGCCAACATGATTTGCGTAATCGCTTGCTTTGCATTAAATTTTGCAAGAAATAATCAAAATTGGCGTGTAAGGGCAGTAAAAACTATGCTCTCTTTCGTATTTCATCACAAAAATACATCCGTACTCCCTAAAAAAAATATGTAACATATTAATGTGATTCATATGAAAGAGAGGCGTAATTAGTTCGTATCATCGTATGCGTAATTAGTATCATCTCTCAATGGTGCACGTACAGATTGTTCTAATAAATCCCCAAAAAATATCATTTAGAATAGGGAATCTTGGATAAAATTAAGGTCTGCTCATTTACTCGGATACTGAAGGCGCGCGGTTCGATTCTCAGCCGAGGAAGCCATTATTTCTGATACAGTTTCCAAAGTATGCCGCGCTTATTTTGAAGCCATTAATCAGTTTTGGGTGGCATGGTAGCCTAATGGATTTGAGTGCATATTTACTCAACGTAAGTCATGGGTACAAATACAGGTGAGGAATATGGGCACGTAAAACCAAACGACTTGTGTGAGTTTCTGATGATCATTTTACGTGCTTGCCGGGGAAAGTGAGTGCTTCTAGAAGTATGGAAGTCTTGTGGCGTGAAATTTGCTTAAATCCGTTTGCCATGTGTTTGTTTCCTGTTGAATTTCTCTTTTTATGAGTTCAATATAATGGACCTTGGTTCGTTGAAAGCGTTTCTCACGTCGGAATAAAATTCAAAACAGGCAATCATATAATTGAAGCCGTACCTAACGGAGGAAATGAGTTATTTTTATTTTTCCTATATTTGCTTCCAACAAGACAATTAAGCAATGGTGCCAACAAAAAATACGGAATGCGCCTTTTTCCGATTGCGGTGATGAAATCTAATGAAAAATACTTTAACAGTGTCGTTATACAGCTGTATATTTGAACGGAAATGTCTCAGTAGGCCATGCTACAATCTGTAATAGTGTTGTGTTTATTTCTTTATTGGTGCATGGCTGTCTTTGCTTTCTACTTCTTCATTTGTCGTAAATATTTATGAGCTCATGTACATGCACGTGGCAGAAAAGTATCTGCAGTTAAATCACTATTTTCAACCGGTTCCCTGGGTCGGATCGTAAAGATAGAACCTACGAACGTGCGTTAAAAATATATTTGCGTTACAACACACCGTGAGTGGCTATAGGGTCAACCGATGTTTAAACATAGCGATAATTAACATACAACCTACCAGAGGAAAATTTGTTTATGCGGTGGAACTCACCACAAATGCAGAATTGGAAATGACACAAGAATTATATATTACATTTTTGCCTTGATTAAAGCACTTGTGGCTTGAGTTTTCGGCACGGTATTCGAAACTTAGGCGAAAATTATATTTAAATGTGCTTTTTCGAATCTTTGACTTGAAGTGACACTTTGATATTTGTTACCAGACATTAAAATAATATGAAATGTATTATTTCGCGTTTAGAAGGAAATCTGTACAGGTAGAATCGAATTATTATGAAACATATCTCGTGTCAGGAGCCTGATGTTAAAACATCATTAAATTGCCAAAAACCAAATCGGTAAATGCAATTGTTTTCATAATCGGCTACACCAGTGATTTTAACCTATTTTATACATTCTATATCTACAATTGGTAATTATTAAACAGTTTTCTGTTAAATCAATGAAAGGACGCGGCCCCGGTGTCGGCGGGGTAAAGTCCTCACCTGCTAATCCGAGGGTCGCGGGTTCGAGTCCCGTCTGGGTCGGTTTTTCGCCTGCCCAGGGCATGGGTGTATCTGTCAAGTTCTGGTGGTTCGGCCCCTGCGAAACCTGACGATAAGCCAATGGCTAATCGGGATCGCAGAGGCATACGGACCACCAGAATCGTCCGAGGGCATAAACAAAAACAAAAATAAGTGATTCCAATGCGTTCACACAAAGCGTTTATGACGATTTTCCTAAAATCTTTTCTCACATGAAAAAGTTGTGTAGCGCTCGCTCGCACAATAAAACTGATTTAATCATGCTTAAAAAAATGTTGAGATAAGAATTACCAATAATTCATGCAAAAAATAAAAAATGAAAATTCAGCGTTAAATCGGTTGAGCTAAAAGGTTTCCAAATAACAGAGTAAAAGCTAACAATCATATTTTTATGAGCATTTTTCCTAGGCTTACATCGAGAAAAATGAAAAACGTACTATTATTGTTTCTCCACAACTGTAATAGCTCATTCACAAAAACTAATTATCCGGATTTTGATACTTATATTCGAAAAACTTACGTCGTTTTTAGCGTTCAAGTATAGTTCAAGTCTCTAATAATCGAAGGATGCTATTGTCCACGAGGAGAGGTCATATAAATCGTCAATCGTCAAAACGCTCGACTAGAGGTCAAATGCATTATCATGTTTTGATGAACTGTAAAAAATGCGCTGGAAATAGCCAGGGGTCCGTGGTTCGATCCCCAGTCCTGGAAACCGTTTTTCCTCCGCTAATTTCCCACACATTATTTCGCATTTCGGGAAGTCGGTGGTGAACAGGTTAAAAAGTAGTGGGCCATATATGGATCCTTGTGGCACTCCAGCAGTTATCTCTTTGTCATTAATTTTGGCTCTCCCCATTTCACGAAGAATGTTCTTCCTTTTAAATACGAGTCCGTCCATTTAACTATCCATTTCGGCATACCAACTACGTCCATTTTAAAAATTAAGCCGTTATGCCACACCTTGTCAAATGCCTCGGATAAGAAAAGGTTAAAGAGCGATGTTGTTTTTCACTTGTGAGGCCTCATTTGGTGTTTGCCGCTAGCATGTGGGAACCTTACGAAGTAGGACTAATCTCTGAAATAGATCGAATACAGCTGAGAGCAGTGAGATTTGTGAAATGTTGTTACGATAAACTTAGCAGTGTTACCGAATTGTCGAAGAAATTAGGGTGGGGATCTCTAACTGATCGAAGGGAGAAATACAGGTTAAATTATTTGCACAAGTTCGGAGCAGACAGTTGTTTGCCGGACGTTCAACATATATTGCTAGAGCCAACGTACTACGGTAGAAGCGATCACAGGAATAAGATAAAGGAATTCGACTGCAGAACCGATTGATTCAGAATGTTATTTTTCCCACGTACAATAAGGGATCATAATAGTTGTGATAGAACAATCATATGAAACTCCCACTCTAATAGGGAGAGTGGAATTTTCACTTGTGTTTAATAGCATAACATAGTGTAATTCATGTTGGTGAATTCTCACCCCCTGCCACACACCCCTGAGGTGGCTTGCAGGGTATTTTGTAGATGTAGATGTAGATTTGCTGCCCACCACGGCTGATAATAACATATTTCCAAATACAGACTGTTTTTTCACAAACAATAAAAATATATAATTCTAGGTGATCGTACTTTTCCTTCCCCACCGCATTTACACCACAATTTAGAATATGAAGGGCATTAGCTCTTGGGTTTCCAGTGTCATTGTTCCTTCATGATCCTTAAACGGATTAAAATCATCGTAGAATGAGTGAACCATTTATATTACGGCGGAATTGATTATTGAATTGTATATTTATTTGAAAATTATACAATCGCCACCACCAATAGCAATTAATGCTCCAATAACACCGAAATAACGTTTGAAAGAGCATTGCGTAAATTGCTTTAGCTCATCTTCACAATATATTTCGTACATAATTCTCGAAAATTCGATGAGTTTATCTTTAATTCTGAGAACTTTCTAGCTACATTGAAGAATACACTTGTGTCATAGCCATGTTCGATCGTTCATAAGGGGAGGCGAAATTTAAAAAGTGATTTGATTTGAAATGACTGACGGAATAATGCATTTACAAAAACTATGGCCCTGATGTTAAATTTGGTGTTTGATTAAATTTTCAAAAAGGTATTTGGAAGGAATGGAGCACTCCATGGATCATATGCGAATCATGCTAGGGCATACTTTGACGAGGCCTTTACCTAAGCTCACGAACTCAATGAATTTATTGCTATTTTGAACAGGCCCGGGATTAGAAATTGTGGGAATGAATTCTCAGGATTGGAACAAGGGCACGTGTACTCGCACCCATGCAATTCTCTGTGTTTACGAAATGCAGTTATTAAAACCGTGAGTTTTATTGGACCTACTGCTGGCGCAGCATGCTCAGTTTTAGCAAAGCTTTACAGTGAGTTAATCTGCTCATTAACTCGGGACTCCAATACAATTCCGGGAAAGTAGCTTCACGGATACCCATTAATCTGACCATGCGTGACAAATATGATATCCGGCAACTCAATGTATGCACGCGGACGCCGAACGCAACGAAGTGACGATCACCCCGTCCGCACATCGGCCTTCTTTGGTGAATGTGCGATGTACTGCTCGCTGTGATTCAGTCACTGGTATTTACATAGAAGTCACCACCGACTATTGTAATATCCATAATAGCGATTACTTCACTGCTGAGTTCGCCAAACGGTTGGGGCAACGGATGCATTACGGAGGCGAGTAATTACTTCGATTCGACGAGATCATTATCCCGAAAACGTGTTATCGGTCGTCAACCTCAGAAATTGATTTGCCGGTATGATTCCAAAATGTAAAAATTAGGGTAAACGAATGGATATTGGAATATACATGTATTGACCATATGTATAGTACACACAGCACGTCTTTAAATTGATTTAACAGACAGGTTTAATAATTACCAATTGTAGAAATAGAATGCATAAAAATGGGTCAAAATCTTTTTATTACTAGTCACCTTCAAGGGAATCGTGAAACATTCACAGATTACTACATGACTAGTGTTGCGTGAGATGGCGCCGGCAGCGCCGCACCGCGGCCAAGGCGTCGCGGTATGCAAAACATGGGAGAGTCGACGGGGCGCGACGCGACGCATCACCGCATTCCCCGAACCCATCGGACGCGTATTATTCGCGGCAACCGAGTGCGGGCTTCCGCGTCTCGGCCAGCGAGGACTCTTCGTCCGTGCACAGCGGTCATACTCGACTAGCTACCGCAAGCGAATAACCAGCCGCTGGATTATTACACCCTGAATGCTCTTCAAGCATAAATGAAATCTGCTAGAATTATGGCCGGTTGCACGAATATTTACATATGGGATCAATAGTTGTGAAATCTATAAAGTCATGGTCCTCATCACAACAATCAGATTACATGAGCTATCGCTTTTATGACTTCTCTCTGAATAGTCATTGCTTTCGCCGAAAAAAATTCATGCACGTTTTTCTTACGCATATAAATTACTAATACGCATTATTAATGGTCAGCCTGAGTAAATAAACTCGTCATTCATCACATAGTTACGCATTAATCAAGTAATGAAGCTTCCAAGTGTTTCACTGCGCATCCGCCATCATGGTTACTTATTGAACTTAAAAGTATGACACTTCGTTTTATCAAGGAAAATATGCTATGAGACTATTCATGAAACCAATAAATTTATCGAATGTTTCTGCAAAGCATATTGAATAAACGTCCTGAATTGTCGATCTCATAACTATAATGGTCACATTTGTGTTGTTTCTGCAACCATTACTTATTTGGTCAACGAAAATCTCTGATTTGGCGATTATTTCCAGCGTTCACAATGATCAACATTTTAAAAGGTTTACTAATCAAGCCAATATCATATTCAGAAGTTTTATACCACCAAGATTCTCACCAATCCGAGAATCAATGTATGCGCATGCTTGAGTCACTTTCCTTGACATATGCTGGTTGTAATTCATCTAAACATAGAGTATGTACAGTACATTTATGGCCCAATTATGCATTTTATTGGTGGAGCCTATTTCGCCTTTTATTTTAGCCGGTTAAAAATTAATAACAATGGCAAATCAACCGTAAATAATAAAAAATGAGTGACATGGGTAGACCATGTGATTGCGGATACGCAAAAAATATGTGTAACCGAGCCCGAGATGCGTGAAACGAGCTAAGATGAAATAATAAAGCACAACTCACGTTATAAAGTGCAGTGAATAATAATGTAAGTTCTCCATTATCCTGGAAGTGAAATAATGGCATCGGAGCAGGAATGATTAGGAGGCAAAAATATGGCTAAAACGGGAGAATAAAGAAATAGGGAATGAAGAAGTCCTGCGAAGAATTGGAAAGAAAGGATTCCTGCACCTAGATAATATCCTGCGATCCTCCACCGTTATCGAGTTCAATATCCTAAGCAAAAATTTGCCTAAACCTAGGTTGGTTAATTAAACTTAGTGTGGAAATTTACAAAGTATTTTGTTGATAAATTTTTGCTCTTTCCTCAAGTTTTTGCCTGACACTAAAATTTAATGAAATTAAATCCACCGTGCAGATAATATTATCACTTAGTAATCATCATTAACCTTCTGGCGGGCGCGCCCGTTTACAGCTTAAACTGTTTTCGATTTACGGTCGGTAAATCTATAAATCACAATGAAATCTTTTGGAACCATCATTTTATTCCTGCAGTAGCCTGTTTTTCATCCAATTTATGCCGGTGGCAGTGAAATATTCATTCTCTGCTCATTGTGACTCGAGTTTTAGACAGAGAAGGTCGCCCGTTGAGAACGAAGTAAACAGCGCGCCTGCTCGTTGGCATGGATAAGGCAGCAACGTAAGTGCTTTGTATTTAGTAAATAGTATGTTTATGAGAATTAATTCATATTATATTATTCATCTAGCAATTATTATCATACCTGAATATTTTCATTTACACAATAACGTAAATTCCTATCAAATATCATCTGCTATTATTTTTGCGTAAGTGTAAATATTGTACGATCCTTGTTTACAGTTCCCGTGCATTGAATGATATGTAAAGTGTGTAAGAGTGCGGTCACAACTATGAAGTGCTCAAAATGTAACCAGTTTACTTGCAAAAAGCATACCAACAGCGTGACAACCTGTATTCAATGTTCATGTGAGGATAACGAAAATTTGTAATGAGTGCATTGGACTGCAGAAACAAAGGACATTGAAAAAAATATAAATTTCAATTTGTTGAAAGTATTTTTATTTTCTAGTGCTTTTAAGTATATTTTCTTGCAATACTGATTCCAAGCACTGTAATTATTTTGATTATAAACTAAATTTTAGATCAGTGAAGAAATGTTTACTTTGTAAACAACGCGCCCGGTCATGCTAAGCAATATAGTCCGCCTGCCGGAAGGTTAATTCGTTGAGAAAATAAAATCATGCTGGACATTTCTTACGGGATGAGGTGATAGTTATAATGACAATATACTACGCAAAATTACTAAGTCTAGTCTACCTAGCGACATTCAGTGTCACCTGCAAAGCTTGACAGTCAAGAAGACATGAAAAATTTGTTACAAAATGACAGATCGTAAACTTACTTAGAATTCCATGCCGTCATTAAAAACTTAAAGTATGCAAAAATCTAAAAAAGTAACTAAACGATTGATACGGTGTGGTTTGATGGGGTTGGATCCAAGTGCGGCAATATAATGTTAATCAAGTTAACACCCAATATCGTAAAATATCAAAATTTAACTAACTCGGCGAATAAAAAAGAGAGTACAAACGTTAAATAATTGCATATTTCTGATTATCTCGCGTATTTCTACTTTAAAAGTTCATCCACATAAGCACAGCACGACAGCCACGCAGACCAATTGTTTACTGCTAAGCCAATTAATGAAATTACTATTTACTTCGTTTTAATGAGTGCATGCAATAAATTAGATATCCTATGACCCACAAGCAATCTTGGGGAAATTACTACACTCCAGGGTGTGACAAAAGAAACCCAGAGTAGAAGATGCACCCAAATCTACGTACTACCCTACAAGCCGTCGCAGAGGCATGTGGCAGGGGTGTTAGGACAGCAGCCATGGAAGGGGAGGGAATAGGGAAAAGGAGAGAGAAGAGGACAGGGGTGAGTTGTGTGTTAGCTATGCGTCTTAAGTTAGTGCCACACTGTTTTAGTTATAGTCACTAATGGTGCGAGGAGAGAAGGAATTTTGGTACCTTTAAGTTCGGCTGTGCATCTCTCTTATTTTGTCGCTTCTATCAAATCTGGATAATGTGGAGCCGTATAGAACCCTCCGTGTCATACTAAAACTAATCTGATCTGAAACTTATCTGATCTACACAGGATGGAAGTGTGTTCGTGTTCTGACAGCATTGGAGAAAGGCTAAGGAAGACAGCAGTCTCCGCTTATTCTTCCCCATCATCTCCAATCTTCTGATTTTCTTCTGTATTTCCGCGATGTAGAGGCTTAAGATGTTCTAGCGTAGGTTACGGCGGAGTTGACGCAAATGTTTCTCCATTCTTGATTCCTCCTGCACCCGAAAATGGAGGAAAATTCGCTTTGACGCCGCCTACCTTTTTGTAGGATTTTCCCTACGGTGCGGAACACTTTGGAAACAATTTTCAGCACCGTAATAAATTTTTTTAGTTACTTTAGGGAATAATATTTACGCCCGGAAAGACTCCTTATATGTGCAGTAAGTATACGGCAATAGCACTTAGTAGATTGTGCCGCTGCTCGCACTTCCGATCTTATTGAGATGTACACAGGAAACGATACTCCATAAGAGCCCTACACTGTCAACTGAACGTGGAACGGACTAAAGTCGTAAGATAAATCTCAAATGGTGGTAAACTGCCATCATTTTCTCCGACTGCATTGATACTTGCACCTGAAAGAGTGTGCGTTGACAATATTTTACGCATGCGAGCCTTAAAATAAAAATTTCCCCGGGCCGTTCCAAAGCACCGATGCATTCAAAAACAAAGGAACCGAGAGAGAAAGAGAGACATCTCGTGGTAGTTCTTTGACCCCGATGGAGACGGAGGAAGTAGAACGAGCCACGGCCGGCGGAGCGTGGAGGCTCACCCGAGTGGAACGATTTTGAACTTGCCGTGGCTGCTTCTTGGTGCCGAGGGGTTGTGATGTGACGTGATGACCCAAACAAGGGAGGGATTCAATGGGCTTGGGGAGCGGTCGCCCTCCGGGAAGGATAACTGCACGGCGACGGGGTCGACTCCGTGATCGCAACTGAGCCAATACGGGATCCTCTCGGAAGATGCACGAAGTGCTCGGGTTGGGATGGCTTGAGCACTGGCTTCCCACTCAGGGGAGCCGGGGTTCGAATCCTATAAGTTTTTATCACAGTGGAATCATTATCCCTTCTCGAGTGCAACGTTGCCATGCTAGCGGCATTATCGCTACATCGCTATCGGGAGATCGTGATAATTTCATACCAGCCAATCATTTAGTAACTCCAGTTCATATCAACCAGAATGGTATTTTTTATTTGCTTATGCTCTCTTCGTTCAGTTCCTAATACATTAGGTAGTGTAATTGCATTAGTTATATCAATTGCAATCTTATTTATTTTGCCTATTTATCAAAGTAAGTTTCGAGGACTACAATTTCATCCAATTAATAAAGTATTATATAGAGGAAAGTGTGTACAATAATATTATCAACATGAATTGGAGCACTTCCAGTAGAAGATCCTTATATTATCACAGGACAAATTCTTGCAATTGTTTTTTTATTATTTTATATTAAACGGTCTTTTGGCGGATAAACATATTTTTTAAACAATTCATTGGCGGCAAAATAGAAATTTTAGCACCTAATGATAAATCTAACTACTTCTCAGGAGAAATTTTTCTTTGACGACAAAACTCTTACGCTGACTTTAAGTGATTTTTCGTTTTTAAGTAATAATTGCTCGATATTATCGTTACATTTAACATACGTAATATTGGTTTTTGTTTGCCTATTGAGACCTGATCACTGTGATACAGTGAATGGATTCCCTATTGTAGTCTGCACTTGTGACACAGCGAGAGGAAGTACGAATTCCCTTTTTTACAACACATTGAGCCAATTTTTAATTCGAACTTTTCCAGAGTCCTAAAATTTTGTTAAAGATTGGCAAAAATAACTGTACACTGTGTTGTTATATATAAGTTGAAAATAAAACAAAAAAGTATTGAAAAAATAGTTCCCAAAGTCAATAAAATGCTAATATTAATGTCATACATTTAAAAAATCGCGACCAAAAACTATAGCACTAATGCCTTTCTCAATCTCACTGCCGGTGAGTGCGAGATAAAATTTATAATTTCCGAGCAAAATAAATATTTATTGCATTTACACGTAGCGAAAAAATTAGCGATTTCTACCATTTAATTCCAACAACAAGCTGGCGGCTTTTACTTGAAGACGGCGACTGAATCCAGTTATGAGTTGGCAATATTGGCTATATGCTAAAGACATGAAATTTTGTGCGTTCGGCTGATGGGACGTTTTAACTGTTGACCACATGACGCCTCTTGTAAAGAGTGGGCTGAGGTCAATGCCAGCCTTCCTCCATTTCACGTACTAATAACCCCACTGTTACTGATCTACCCACTTATTCCTACAGGCGCAAATTACCTTAACTGTCGCCAAGGAGATTGAAATACTCTTGAGACGCAATCTAAGAAGTTTCGTGAGAGATCTTCGTAGGTGAAATTTAGTTATACTGAAGTGGGCTTCACTTCTTCGAGCATCATAATAACCTCGAATTAATGCAATATAATCCTTCAAGCACCAATGTCTCTTAGTCACGCCGAAAATGTCGTCAAAACACCGGGATCTGCAGCAGTTTTTCTCATCGTTTTGCGTTATAGCACAATATCCAGTGGAGTTACGCGACTTAGCAAGCAGTAACAATAATATGCGAGGCAGTTCCCAGCGTTACTTGGTGAAAGCGATTCATGATTACATGAAAAACTCTGAAATAATTCATATTAAATTTTAATCGCGGCCAGGTTTCAACGCATAGCGTCATCATAAGGTGAAAATATAGGAATTAAAAAAAATATATATATTCTTCTTGGATGAGGGAGAATTCAGGAAACCTTCTATGTCTAAGAAGGCTATATAGGCTGAAAAACATACACCCGGTGATGACGCTAAGCGTTATAGCCTGGTCGAGATTAAAATTTTATAAGTGGAATTTCCTAATGAGTTATTTAATCATTAACAATAATATTGGTCATTTTCAACAGTTAAAAAGAAGTTCCTGAATATATTTCACCCAGCATTGATTGAGTAGTTACCTATCTCTACACCACTGCGATTCCAATATTTTTGTCAAAGGAGGTGTAGCCTTCGTGTCCCAAGTACCCCTATTCTTCCCACATGCACACCTTCATGTCAAGGTCCTTCTACCCAGGTCAAGGCACAATCCCATGATGCACCTCGATTTAACCATATTCGATCCAGCTGGACGTTCTGTAGCATTGTCACTCTTCAGTGAGGATGCAAAATTGTAAGAAAATAGTTCGCTCTAGTGCTCCGTTTTGTGAAAACAGGTCGAAACGTTCTGGATTATTCCGTTTTCCTACTGACCCGACAACACGAAAGGTGTGGGTGGTGAACTGTCGGCGAGACAAATGGAAACCTACGGATGGATCACGTTGATGCGAGATATTTTCATCATTTAAGGCTAGATTTGCCATTGATTCCCGTTGGTAAATATTCCGAGTGATGCGAGCAATTGTATGTAATTTAAATAATCCAGTATTGACACGATTCGGAAAAACGTGATCGCGGCTCCTTCATGCATGACCTTGATTATCAAGGGAAACGTTCGTGGTTCTTTGTGCAATGTCACCCATTCAGTTGCAAGCAAACTTTGAATTCCCGCTTAAAAATGAATCCAATATGGCGGATCATACAGTAAAATTGCGTGTTTTCAGCTGGGTATAACGACCTCGCTTCACGCATAAGATTTGTATTGACCTCTACAGTTTATTTCACCCGCCTTGATTGCCGCTCGCTTCTCCAAATAACCAACCAAGATGCCAGATATTCGGTAAAGTGACAGATGGAAACGACAGGAAGCAAGAAACAGGAATCGGGATGTGAAGTATTTTGCCGGCCCGCCACTCTCGCGCGGCCCTTTCCCGCGCAATCTAAGTGCCATTCCGCCACGCCATTGGACCCTTCGTCCGTCGCCGCAACATGGCTGGCAGCCGTCCTCTCCAGCTAAACCTCACCTCGGCGTCGATTTTCCGCACCACCGACAGGAGATAAATACGGCCATATTTACCATGTGCTCTCCTCAAGGGTCGCCAAACTCTTCATTTCCGCTATCCTTGTGCAGGCAATCAAGCGCGTCGAGCCGAAGACGAAGGTGTGCATGAAGAAGAGGCCAATACTTCGCTCAAATAATGCACGGCATGAAAACAAGGGAAGAAGTACGAGGGCACGTTCGTGCGGGACTGGCAGATATCTGTGGCCAGAGAAAGAGCGGACCTTTAAGTTAGCTGGAGGGGTAACGGCCGCTGGGAGCATTCGTTAAAACGTTTTCAAGTTAGTCGAAAAAACATTCTAGGACCTCATTTCATTGAAGTGCATCTCTCTATGCGATAAATGTAATCGCCATAAATGCTATCATGGAAATGGTACCAGAATTGTATTTTACATTGTTGCCTTCATTGAAACATGCTGTAGCGTGAGTTTTAGCGCGGTATTCGAAATCTAGGTGAAACTTAATGCTAAATATTTTTTTCGAATCTTGGGTAAGACGCCTTGATATTTGTAAACAACAATTTTAATAATAAGAAAAGTTTTCGCGTTTATAATAAAATCTTTACATATGCAACCGAATAATTACGAAATATATGTGATTTGTCATTAGGCTACGTACTAAAACCGCATATAATTGCCAAAAATCGGTATTGTGCAATTGTTTCACTTTTATGTATGAATATCACTAATAAGAACACGTATGCAAAGTTTCACGCAAATCAGTACATAAACAATTATCGCTCCAACCACCTTAAAACTTGGAAACTTTTGGTGCCGTAAATGGATGCTGTAGATAGAATAAGAAAAGATAGAGATAGAAACGGGATTTATACAGCAGAGCTGATAAAAACCAAAACGAATACTCGGACGTTATGGAAAAAAACTGCTGTTTTGGATTACTGCGAGAAAAATATGTATATCATGAAAAACGGAGGCATGAGAAAAATAAGAAAAGTCTCTCATTGGAAGGTCTTGCGACCAAGAAACTTGAAAAGACGAAATTTAGGGCGGAAGAATAATCAGAAGAATGGATAACCGTCAACACATAATAATGGATTCTTCTGCCCAGCCAAGCACGTAAAAGTCATCTCAAGGATGAATCGATTCGAAAGTATTCATATATGTAACTTAATCTGTCTTATCTTATTCCAAACTATACAGTTTACTCCAAGTGCCCGGCATGGACTACTAAAATGAAAATACCACCCACTATTACATCTGAATTACCGAAGAGCTTCAATTAAATTCATCTCCCGAAATAATTATGAGATTTTAGGATATTACGGTGAAAGTATCCACGCGAAAAAATTAAGGACAAATAAATGATCGAAAAGCGCCACATTAACTCGTTATCCTTCGAGCCTGAAACCCCTACATCACTGGACCGATGTCGGAACTTGTCAACCGTCCGTCTATTCAACCTACCATCGCTTGCATCACATGAATTTGCTTACTTGCACTGCAAGAGTTACCAATTACCATGGGTGAATCGCATGGGCTGACTCTGAAAATTTCGCCGCCGTCACAATGACTGAATCCATTAAACGATCGGTTAAGTTTTGAAGACGAGATTGGAGGAACAAAATTGAAGTAAGGGCATTCTACCGAGACGGCGTGGCCACTTGATTAGTGAAATTACAGTCACGGTGATTCATGGATCCTTATGGTAAAAAAATCATAGTGCTCAGGTTTTTCTGCCATGGAATTATCTGCCAGCGGTGTTGCTTGAAATTACAAACTGCCTAATGGTGCTAGGAAGTCCCGATGATAATAGAAATCTTCAGCTGAAATAAGTTCTAATCAAACGAATTCTAACAAAGAGTTCAACTTGCTGAACTTGGTAGTTGTTAGAAACAGATTTATTAACATCACGTAAACCGTATCATTAGTGACACCTATCAGAGGTTACCTATCTCCTCGTAGGTTTTATGCAGCGTAAATTATGCGTGGGTGTTATCCTGCACAGGTTTTCATTACCAAGGATGTCACTTAGTAATTATTCCCTCTCATCTACCTAAATACTCGTTTTTTACTATTTTTGTAATTTTATTGTTAATGTGTATTTAAACTATTCACCAAACCGAATGGCAAATATGCTCACTCACTCAGTGATTCAACCCGTTTGGGGTGGTTTGAATAGTTGTGGTTGGTTTTGGCAGTTGAGGGTAGAGCTCAACCCGGACTAAGCCACAGGCGTGTGAATTTCACACATTCAGGGTAGGAGGCCAGTTCCTTTCCCTGGGCCACCTCGCACTCCGAGGATTTTTGTTCGGGGGCTTCACCCGGATTTGAACCCGGGACCGTTTGATCAGCAGCCAAGCGCTCTGCCCACTAGGCCACCACGCTCCCAAATATGCTCAAAGTGCTAAAATTTTAACAAGAGGTTAGATGGGAGAAGGGGCAATCGTGGTCTCAATTTCACCCCAATAAAGGTGTTTTTTTTTCTTACAATACGTGTTTGTTTTCTAAAAAATGATCAGAATAAACCCCAGCCAAAGTTTTAGTCTTTCAACAGTATGGTGAAAAATGAAAATTATTTGAAAATGCACGTAGTCGCCGCTTAAAGATTTATAATTTTATTCGAGGAATGTGAACTGCATTTTCGGGACGTGTACTAAGGCTTCAAATTCCATCGTGCAGCCTATAACGTTGTAAGGCTACAGAAATATAGGAATGTATCCTCTGCGGAATCGATTGTTAACCCCAATCCTAAAAATTTTGCATCGGCGTGGCCTCCTTAAAAGAAGTTAAGAACGATTTAGAGTAAGAGTTATTTTGGAGAGGAGCCCGGCCACTGACGCTGCGACATTTGCACCAATACGGAGTGGAGGGTTGGTAGGCAAGCGAAGGGTTATTTGGGGAATGAAGTGCTTTAGCCACCACACAAAACCAATTCATCTTTTCTACAAGAAAAAAATAGTGTCTGACTTTACATATTTGAAAATGGAAGGCAGGACTATTTAATGATATGTCGCGGTACCATGAGGAGCATATAAAAATAAAAGGACCAAAATCAATTTGAAAAAAAACAGCGT
Source organism: Pyrrhosoma nymphula (assembly GCA_963573305.1). Lineage (NCBI taxonomy): Eukaryota > Metazoa > Arthropoda > Insecta > Odonata > Coenagrionidae > Pyrrhosoma > Pyrrhosoma nymphula. The sequence continues at coordinate 110,096,412 of OY754332.1, forward strand.
TTTATTCAACGTCACTAGACAAATGTCGTGCAGTAGCAAAGCCGGATGGATCATTCTTTATTTTTTTTAATCCTGCACTTTCGTACGTCGAATGCCTACTATTCTCTACTTAATTGTCTCGATTGATTTAGGTATGACACGGGTAAAACGAATACGTTATTCCGGAAAGTCGGCAATCTGAATTGACGTCATCAAATGTCGACAATTCTACGTCACTGATTCACTTTCCAGCTCATGGCTCACTGAACGGCTCAAAGTTCCGTCAAAACCAAGCTTCCATGACTATTGTGGTGTCGGAACATCGCTAGCGTCGCGTCGGAAATTCCCCTCCCCCTGCTTTTTAGCGCATTGTAGTTAGTGTTTTGTCTAGTTTTGCCAACATTTTCAAATTGCGGATAGATTTACTACTTTTAGAATGTCATTAATTAGTTTCAATTTCCTATTTTCTTTGGATGTATACATACCCAGCTCTTCATGTTTTAGCATGTTTCCGTAATCACATTTGTTCATCTCGCAAAGCCTATGTTTTCTTCCAAACTGCGATTTATTTTGGTGTCTGTGGATTTGATTTACACATTTAACTTTTTGATACTTATGCGCTATATTCCTACTTTTTTATCATGGGTAATAACTTGCTTTTGTTTAAATGAAATACAAAAGTATACGTATCGTAATTGGCTAGGAAATAATTTGAGCATGACGCAGTGTTACGATTACAACTCGTAGATTATGATATTAAACCAGTTGACATATTTTTTTTGATGAGGTATGCATTAATTTCAGCGCCATGGATGATTGAAGAGTGGAGACGGGAATCGGGCGGAGGCTTTGGAATGTTTAAGAGGAAGAAAGACTGAGGGAAAATGTAATGAGGAGCAACCACAAATATGGTACACTTAGTGGACGTTCATTAATTATGTCAACAAAAAAGGGGGGAGGGGGTTTGAAGAAGATTGGGTTTTGATGACATGGGGAAGAGGGGATTTCAAGATAAAATTACGACTACGTCAATGTTACTTTTTTACTTTTTACATTATTTTTTTTTTTTAATCTTAAACCGGTTGAGTTCTTACCAAGTAAGTCATTATAGCCTTGCATCATCATATGTATTTCGTTTTTATTCAATGTACTTGATAGTTGACCGTAGACACATTTGGTATTAATCTAAAGATTAATATCATTCATTTGACTGATTTTTAAGGGAAGCTGTTAGTAAATTCAAAGACTGCACTAATCCATTGTCATGTTATAGTACAGCTATAATACATGGACTTCTATTAAATATCATCTTAGTCCAGCCGTATAAAATATTATTAGTCCGTAGGGGGGGGCTTAAAATTGTTTGAAATAATTTTACTAGGACGGTCACTGAAAGTTTGGCCACTGTTGACAAGGGGGAAGGTAAACATTGACAAAAAATTGTTGACATAATTAATGAACGTCCCTTAAGAGACAGTGTTGATCCATTTACAAAGCCGGATAACGTTTTTCGGGGCATGTACCCGTCTGTCAAAAGACATGGTGAGAGCCCTCACCGAAGAAATTAGGCCATATTTTCCCGAGCTCTTTCGAGCTGCATCCATATCTATTGGTATTATCGTAATAGCTGTGTGTGGGATTAATATCGTGAATAAATCACGAAAATTACCCAGTCATTCGATGTCAAATTTTCTGTTTTTTAGGTTACTTGTGCCCTTCATTTTATGGGAAATGTTCGTATCAAAAGTCGACTGGAAGCGATAGTAAACTGGGCCTCAGTCAAGCAAGTGTCAGTCGGGCAATTCAGGAAGATACCAGTGCCAAATTTCAATCAGCTGTCATTTTGTTTCATAGTTACTGACTACCTGAGACCGATTAGCAAAAAAAAATTCTACCATGGAACTGAATAAGAGCGATAGTGTAAGAAATATCAAGCAACGACGTTCATTCATAAATTTCAAGCATTCACATATTTGCTTCCTCATTCACGTTTTACTAGAAACATGTTCTACAAATATCATAATCTTAAGATTCGCCAACTCCCCAAATTCCTGCATTTCCATTTACGTCGAAATCTCGTGCCAATTTGCAGCAAAAACAAAGACGCGACTAGTAGCGATGCCCAAAAAACTGAGCCAACGGCTCTCAAAATAGGTTCATTAAGCCGTTCAATGAATGTCAGAATGACGTTCATTCAACAGTTCAATGAATGAATGCCGGTATTCCCGAATAGCCCCCCAGGGTGGTGATCCGGGAGTGTCGACAATCTGAAATTCCGTCATCATATTTCAGATTTTCTGAAATACTTCATCAAATTTCAGACAATATGGCGCCCACGGCTCATTTGGCAGTTATTCGTTCACGGACCGACTCAAAACCGAAGCTTCAGTGTCGACCGTACTTTTTCGGCGGACGGCGCTAGAGTTGCGTCTGAAATCAAAGAGCGTCATGGAAAATCCCCCCACCCCGCCTCCGCAGTCAAGATTTTCGGAAACGGAACACAAAACTGAGCCAATGGCTCTGATATCAGCTCATAGATTCGTTCAAAATGTCGTTCGATTGGGTCTTTTTGCCGTTCATTGAATGCCTCAATGAATGAATGCCGACATGATGAACGTCGACATTCCAGGATCACCACCCTGGGGGGTTATTTTGTTTTCTCAACTTTCTAATAACTCTTTGGGGGAAGGCGGGAGATCCGTTTGGCTCTCCTAATGATCAGCTGACGATCGGCCATTGCCCGATGGTGGCTCAATTTCACGTACCTAACGACAGGTGAGATGGAACTAATGAAATGCGGAGCCAAATGAAACGGATCATAAGTCGAAAGATACGGATCAAGAGTCGAAAGAGCGGATGAATCAATTAAATAGACCGGCTGTTCAACTCTTGAGAGCCGAAGATTGTCACGCCGCCTGGGTGGCGGAGTTGAACCACGAAAAATGACGTAATTTTCCACATTTGATGACGTATTCTCACTTAAGTGAGATTACAAAATAACCACCAGATCTCCGTCCACCTTGGGAAAAACCTTGAGGTAACTTGAGCGAGATAGTTCCCTATTCATAATAGATACCATATTCGAATTTTTTTATTTAAGCGTCTTTAAGAAGTATGAAGTAAATATTTTAATATTAATGGCGAAATAATATAGTTGTAAATGACAAAAATTAAAAACATTTTTCCACATAAGTCTCTAACTTGACTCATTTTTTCACGTCGTAAGGTGATAACGCCTTCATAACTAGTTTTTTTTCGATTCTGTAAAAATTACTGCTGTAAGAAATGGATTAATTTTGATAAATAGTTGAGAAAACGCTAAATACGCACCGTTATTTTTTTGACGAAATTTAATTGTTAGAAATTCCTAAGTTTCTCAATATTCCCTTCTGGAGCGCACAGCTGTAATCCATCCCATGTAAAACAGCTTATACTTATAGGAAAATTGCTCTAAAAGTAGTCCGGCAAAGGCAAATATGTTGAAATCATTGGAAATATGGGAGTTTGTTCTTTGAAATGACGTCAAATTCTAGGTGAATTAATATATCGCTGAAACTACCCTAAATCGTGGTTCCGCTGCCGTCTTTTGCTCAGAGCAAGATTATAGACTCCTCGTCTCCTTGCCACCCAACCTCTACTCCGATCCCAATACATTACCTCACGGCCTATGGCATACATGCAGGAACAACAATATTTATGGGAGTTAACTATAGAACCAAGAATTAGGGTAAACACTGGATTCGGTCATATAAAATCCCGCGTTCCTTTGGCCAGAAAACGTTATAGGCTACAGGGTGGAATTTGAAGTATTAGTATAGGTTCCTAAAATGCTATCCACATTCCTCGAATAACATTGGAAATCTGGAGAGTACAGCCTTGCCATATCCCATAAAAAATGACGTCGATTTTATGGCTAATACCTTAATAAGTAGAGCTGTATATGGCTGATATTTTGGTATCATTAGAAATATGACATCTTCATTTTTAACATGAGGCCGAACTCATTGATTTTCATACGCAATGAGGTATCGATCAAACTACCATAGTGAATAAAATAACTTAATTTGTTGGTCCCATGCACGAGTAACTAATCAGTCAGACGAACAAGCATTAAAGGTGATTGGAGCGGTACCTCATCGTTGGTCATTGAGTGCACACTTTAATAATTTTTCCAGTAGGTCGAAAACAATTCTACTATCACATTTAATCTAAGAAAACCAGTTAATGCCGCAGAACTCACCAAACATGCAGTAATGGATATCATATAAGAGTGGTACATTGCATTTTTTGCCTTAATTAAAGGTTGGTGTTTGACCTTGTTTCGGCGCGGTATTCGAAAATAATGTGAAAATGATATTTGATTATTTATTTCGAATCTTTGAGTAACCTTGACACCTCTATATTTGTTAGCAACGGTTATAATAATTTGAAATGCATTATTTCGCGTTTGGAAGAAAACCTGCGAGTATGTGATCGACTTATTACGAAATATATGCCATGTGCCACGAGTATACGCGTTAAAATAGTTTTGAATTACCAAAAACAAACTCGGTGAAATGACGTTTTTTTTCATAATATCAATTATTGATATCTCTTGTTAGAACACGTTGCAAATTTTTACGTAAATCTGTATATAGGCTAAAACCGCTCCAGCCACCTTTTTCCACCAAACCACGATTTTCAGGACCAGAGCTCTGTTTCGCCTCAAATTCTCTGCTCGATATTCCGCGAGCACTCTCGGCCCCTTTGGTGCACGGCTCGCACCACACATTTGGCCCCCTCCCCGCACATCCAATTGGCGCCAACTTTAAACTCGGGCGGACGACGGGTGAGGGCGTCACGGTAGCCAGCGCGTCGCGCACGTCACGGCCCGCGCGGCGGTGGCGGCGGGAAACTGGTAGAAAAACAATGCGCATCGGCTCGCGCCTCCTCCGCCCACACGCGGCCGCCTCACTTCCTCTCTCGCGTCGACTAACTTCCGCCCCTTTCGTGCGCCTCTTTTGACCTTCCTCTCAGCAGCGTCGTCCTGCGAGGTTGAAGTGGGAGACAAGGGTGGTCCCTCAAGGAGCTTTGAGCGATATTTTTTCCTAGTCATAAAAGAGACAACATACGAATTTTATTTTTTATATTTCCGCAGCTGTCAGAAGCATGACGTAAATACTGTAATATGAATGGCGTAAAATATTGTTTTACAACTGTAGTTCTCATAAATTAACTAAATACGCATACACTGGTATTTGACTTGACTCTTTTTTTCACGACGTACGGTTAAAATGGCTTCAAAACCGACGAATGTTTTGCAATTCTGCAAAACTCACTGCGGTGAGTAATTGATTTATTTTTTCAATTGTTGAGAATTAATAAAAACCACGCACTGAAAAATTTCTGACGAGATCTTTAAGTTCGAAACTCCTCATCTTTAAAATAAAGTCTCTCTGGAGTGGCTCACCGTACCATTTCCCATGGATAACGGCTGGTACATTTTGGCTAATAGCTCAAAAAGTAAAGTGGTTAGTGACTGACATTTTGCAGTCATTAGAGATATGAGAACTTTTTCTTCATGACGAGGCCAAATTCATCGAACTTTATCAATAATGGTACCTCGCTCAATCTACCTTAAGAAGGTTGGAGTGATTATTGTCTACATACGGATTTGCGTGAGACTTTGTCAAAACGTGTTCTTGTGAGTAATATCTGAGGACAAAAGAGAAAAAATTGAATTCATCAATTTGGTTTTTTTTCTATTCAACTCTATTTTAACAAGTGGCCTTAAGGCACGCAAGATGTATTTCGTAATAATTCGACTTCATATGTGCAGATTTTCTCCTTAACGCGAAATTATGCATTTCAGATAATTAAAATGGATGCTTACAAATATCAAGGAGTCACGTTGAGTCAAGGATTCGAAAAAACATTCTAATTTTTTTTTTCTAAATCTCGAAAAACAATTTTCGCCTAAATTTCGAACACCAAGCCGAAAACTATCAATATCTCAAGTCTTAACATGCTTCAATTAAGGCAAAAAAAAACAGAATTTAATTCTTGCATGATTTCCACCACCGCATTTATGGTGAGTTACACATCATAAACAGATGTGTACATGAAATATATGTGGTCCTGGCACATTTTTCATCTTACTAAAAGGATTATTAAATAATTAACACTCAATGACCCACGATTACCCCCGAGACACCTAAAAACTTGGTTTTGCCTTGATAACAGTTCACTCTCAAGAAAGCACACGATGAGTTCCTTCGAATTCCACGAAAGGAGAAGAATTTGGAAGCGGCGGTGGGAGAAACGCTACCTGAAATTAATCCACTACCCGCTCGTAGCCTTGCGTGACTTTTCCCACAGACCTATTGACCCCGTGCGCCGCGAGCGTCCGGCTGATTGAAAAGGACTCCGCTCGTGACGCCCGCTGCCCTTTGCGGGCATTCAGTGAGATCTATATCCGCAAAACTGAGGAAATTTCATCTTCAAGCATCCTAGATCCACTCAAGTCATAGAATTAACAGTCGCCAATATTCTGCCGCAATTGACTGAAAAACATTCTTCTCGCAGGGAAAGATTTTTCTCGGATTTTTTCTTAGTCGCGCGTGAATTAACAACAAATCAACCTCGCTGGATCGACGTATAGTTTTCAAGATTATATGCATTGTTAAGTATTTTAATTGGTGGCATTATCGTTAAAATTAATATATTCTCTTAAACTACATCTACACACTACCCAGCAAGCCGCCTCAATAGGCGTGTGGCGGGGGGTGTTAGGACACCAGCCGTTTACATATAAAAAGGAAACGCTCTAATGAAATTACGCCTAGCATTTATTAAAGTCCCTTATTGTTCGGGGGAAAAACGAATTCCCATACCTATCCGTTCGGCAAAATATCTCTCTTAATTTATCGCTTCTGTCGGACCTGGAAATATAATGGGGTTCTAATATGATGTTCTCCGTGTCGCTCTTAAAGATATCTATTCTTAATTGCTCAAGTAATCTAAGCCTAGCGCCCAGCCTCCGAGTCTCTAGCGGCTCCCAGCCTAATTCGTTTAACATCTGTGTAACGCTGTTTGTACGCCCGTAGCAGTTTTTGACGAATCGAGCCGCTTTCCTTTGTATTTTATTAAGTTCCCGGATTATGTCTTTCTGCACCGGATCCCATATGCTCGCTGCATATTCAAGGTGTGGCCGGACGAGTGCGAAATAGCACCTCTCTTTTACTTTATCATCTGAAAATCTTCCCACAATACGCTTGACGAATCCTAGCTTCTTCAGGGCTCTGCCACAAATATTTCTTATATGTGTTCCCCACGATAGGTTCGAGGTTATCGTAACTCCTAGATACTTCAATTCTTCTGTCGCCTTTATGTTAACACCATCCACAGCATATACATGGGGATAGTTAGAACTAATGATTGATTGGCTTAATTTGGGCACTTTGAAGCCACTTTCAAAGAAAGATACACGTATGCATAAGAGAATTATTTGGCACGAAGAAAAATCTCCGCAGTATTTCATAGGAGAAGTCACTATCGATTTTATCCATGCTAGAATGTTCACAACCTACTCATGCAAATGGCGATGTGGAATGTAAGTAGGTATGGCGTTCTAAATTAGATCGAAGACTCACCGGTTCCAAGCCAGGAGGCTCTTATGGGTACCCACTGCTACGCCCATAACGATTCTATGGACTTAATCAAAGTAGTTACATGGAAAATCGTAGATATTTTGGTATCTGGCTCGATAATTATAAAAAAGACGACAGAATGCCTGCATTCTACGCGAATCCACGAATGAGGGAATACGGAACATGCCATAAATTCGGCTACGGTGAGGTAGTCTTCGCATGACAACCCAAGAGCCGCGGGTTCGAGTCCCGCCTGGTTGTATTTTTCTACATCCGCGAAATGATTGCTTGTAAACATCCAATTTTGTTGGTTATAAAAAAATATCAGATGTATAGGCCGATGAGACTGTATTCGAGTTGTTGACAAATAAATAAATCAGTCCGAAAAGACATGAATCGTAGTCTACGACAGCATAATTATCGGTAGACAATAATGTTTCCACTTTATCCTAGGGAAGAGAAAAGTGGATACAGCAGGATAAACTTCAATGTCGGCCAAATGCGATTGGTGAGGGGAAATGAGAAGTGCGAATGATGAAATTGGAGAAATTGGGCGAGGGATGAGTGGGTCACGAAAGAATGTGGACTACACGCTCCAGTAAAGGAAAAGAAGGAGAAAAAAGGATGCCTCGTTACTGTGGTCATGCCGAGAGATGGATGAAAGTTGATTCATGAAACAGATGCGTGGTGAGCTGTTGGAGTGGAAGGGGTTGGCCGGAAAAGCAATGAGCAAATTTGCTCCAAAGCTCACGCAGCACAAGAGATACATAAAAAAGCCTCAGGCAAAAAATGAAGCCCACGAGGCAATGGGGAGCATTAACGTGGTCAGGGCGTAACAAATTGGATATTTGGCAAAGAGCAGAACAAAAGCATAATAATTTCATCACAGGTACTTGAAGCTCCAATAGCATAGAGGGTTTAGTTGTGGTAAACCACAATTTAGTGTGGGTTAAGTCTTCTGTTTTTATAGATTTTTTCATGAGAGTGGAAAGAGAGCCAGTATAATACCCAGTCTATTAATGTTGAAGATTACATACTCTAAATGCTAAATACATCCCTAAGAAACTAAGGCGGAGATATATAATAGCTCCATTCCCTTCAGGAAGCATTCATTGTCTCTAGCTGCAAGTGTAACTAGATTTTTGCCTCCTCAGTGAACATGCTTTTTATAACAACCGCAGTATAATAACTATTTTAATCTTTTTTTCCATCGTAAATAATACCACCAAGTTTTTTAGAAAGATATGTTTTTTTGTCTCGAAACCGCTGAAGTAAATGACTGCGTACTGATCTACTATAGAGCAGGGTTGCCATACGTCTTGAAAAGCCGGATTATCCCGACTTTCATCTAATAAAAAAAGCGCGTCCTAGAAAAAAAAGCATATTTATCAGTACCTATATATTTTCTCTCAAAAGATTTTATTATGTTGAATGACAAGTACGCTGAGCCAACATTACCTTTTATTTGAGTCTGCAAATTAATAATACCTATAAAACATATGCATACCATTGTTTTGAAATTTCGTCGTATTGGTGTCCTGAAGTTTTAATTCATCCTTAAGGCAACCCTAACTGTAGAGGGAGGAGGAGTAAGCGTATCGCTAGAGGCCCCTCCTAATAGAGCTACGTATCGCTTGGCCAGGTTATTGTTTCAATGAATGGAGGGACAGGGCCATAAATATACATGTATATTCACGGCCAGTGCAATAGTGAGCAGTTGGGCATTAATGAACGTTGACTCGACCTTGGGTCGGGGGTGGTGGCAGTGCTGCTCGCGTGGCTGGGGGTGAAAACTAACGGGGGAGCGCGGGAATGGAAGCAGTCGACGGTTGCGCCGCGACCACCCAGCCGCGTGACGCACGTCAACAGGTGTCTGAGGTGCGCGCGGCGGGTCGAGGGGTCATCTCCATCGGAGTGGCGGGCGTGCGGCAGGTGGCAGCCGGCGTAACTCGCCGCGGTCGTCCTCGTCAGCCAGGAGAACACCAGGTAACCACGTCCAACTCCGCGGATACGTCAACGTCCCCGCTCTACTGATTGTGAGCTGAGCTTTCCTTAGACTCGATGTCCCGCGCAGTGCCGGCCAAAGTCGTTTTTCAAGTGTGGGCGAAATTTTATTTTGCCTTGCCTAACAATAAACTTAATTACCGATTGCGGTTCGAAAACAGCGTGTAAATTTTAGGTAACTTATAGGTTTCAGAACCATCCTTTTAACATTGTAGTGTCTTTTCCCATCAGGTATTCAATTTGCAATCAATAAGTCGTCTACATGCAAGTATTTTACAAGGAAAAGTGTTTACAAGTATTATTTACATTATACCTAACTACATCTAAGAGTGGTTGTAATTTAAACCGTAAATTGTGGTGCAATTTCAACCATACTTATTTCCTATCAATGGGTTGGCAACAAGGATGCTACTGAAGGACATTATTCGTCCGTAAGTTTCACTGTGCTTGTTGTTAAAGATTATTAATTATTATTTGGTCTCGTACGCGACTAAGGCCATGAATTACTTGTGCACAATCTGAGGAGTAACAAATATTCCATCTTCTTCAGCGTGAGTTTCAATAATAGGACCGAAAAGTTCATTTTAGATGCATAATTACTTGATTAACACCAAAAACGAGCTCCAATGTCTCATTAATGCAAGATAAAATAAACCTTAAGTCCACACATCAACAGACAGTACCTATAAAGGTACCACTCACTGAAATAAATCATACTTTGACTTGGGAAAGCAAATTTACAGACTAATTTCTCATTCTCCATGACTTTTCCAGGTTTTCCAGGCCCGTTTACAATTTCCATGACTTTTCCAGGCATTCCAGGTTCCATTCCCAGCCCTGTAGCAACCCTGCAAGTACCACTACGAATGGGAAAACGCGGATGGCTCAAGGAAAGCATCTGAATGGCAGCCCAGAATGTACGAATTTCCCACGCCTTTCGGCTCGCCATCGGATGACCTCTAGCCTCAACAATTGAACCAACCGTCAAGGCGGTCACGAAACGATCAGAAGCGATGATCCACGACTGAGATTATCCGCACCCATGACCACAGGGGATGATTTGGTAGGGGTGGAATCTTTATGGAAAGGAGGTATGACGGAAAGAACCCTGGCGTCGGCAATGGCATCCTTTTTAATACTTGGGTCCCCCATTGGTGCACAGCCACCGGAAGGAGTGCTACCCTCTCCACGCGGAATTCAAATAAGTATCGGAATTACACATAAGGGTCACAAAGTCAGGCCCTCGAAGTGGGGAAAACATTCTTAAGCCACCAAAGTAACTCGTTTCCCCGACACTGTAATTAGTATTGCCGCTAGACGAGGCGAGACTTAAGGTCAGTCTCGCAAATAAATGGTCTCGTCTCGAAATCTCATCCACGGTCTCGTCTCGAAAAGGAAACGAGACTCGAGATGAGACGAGAAAGTCTAGAGTCTCACGAAAACACTAATTGTAATCCTTTATTGATGTCCAAAAACTTAAATTCCTTTGCTGAATATAATTAGAAATAAACTGAGGTTCTAAATGAAGCCAAGGCGAAGAATATATCGCACCGTCCAACCATATGTATATATCTCCCGAGGTCCCGATTTATGCTGGGACGAGTGCTGCATACCTGGTGTGGAATCACCCCGTGCCACACACCCTAGTGGTGGCTTGCACGGTACTTAGTTGATGTAGATGAATGTATCAATATCGAGAACAGCACAACATGCATGTCTGAGGAGGGATTCAAACCTGTGATGTTTTCATTTGCCAGGCGGATCGGTAGCACATGAGACTGCCACGACTGGTATCAACCGATATTTATGAATTTCTGGGTAGTGTTCCATGTCCTGGCATCAACCTCCTTGAAAGCTATGTCAGAGTTAGTCATTAAAACGCTAGGGCCTGAACTCCTGACCCGGTTGGAAACCCGTGAAGAATTTACTCATGCAATTCGCCGGGAAAGCACCAGGCCATTCATACCAAAGAATATATCCCGCACTGATTTCTTCTTCACTATTTCATTTTTTCCTTACCTTTAATTTACGTGGCCGGTGACTTATCAGTCCTTGCCACCTGCCCCTGGACGGCTTACTGGGAAATACATCATCACTGTTCCGTATTCTACCAATTGTTAGGTTGGTTTTTGGATCGTTTCAACGTTGATTTCTTTCTCTCGGGGTCGTATTTAAATTTTCCTACTCTTTACAACTATTTTCCAGATATCAAGTCTCTCCCTAATCATCGTACCTTCTCCACTTTTGCCTTCAAGATGCCTATCCTCTGACTCTTCCACACATCACATCACATCAACCTCATCGACGTGCCGCTCCCTCTCAATGGGTACTCGATCAATTTCTGCAGCCTCCGAATCTTCGTCTCTTATCTCCTTACCTCTCTGACACACCTTCGTTTGTCTTCCCCGTTACCCTCAGCTCACCTGCGTTATTTCTCTCGATACAAATACCTCTAAAGCCTCCAGGCACAAAGTAAGCACGCACCTCCTCTTCCTGTAAAGACCAAGTTTCCAAATTACGTGACGCCACGCTCCGTAGCACCTTTAACTAATGTCTCATCAGTACTTCACTAGTCCCTCCTTCTCTTTTTAATCGCTTTCCATAGCCATTGGAAATTTAGTACACCTAATTTTCCTTGCTACTAAACATATATTCATCCAAATTACTTTCTAGGTACGTGAGCGGTACCATTTGATCTAACGTCTATTCTCCCTTCTTTTTGCGAGTTATCAGTCCAGCCATTCTCCCTCTGGAGAGTTATTTTTTGCCGTTTTCATCTAATTGATCTTTATTACATTCATTTAACGCTCTTCCCCTAACGTAGCTATAATTGACTTCAGTCCCCGGGAGAAAATAAGAGGACTATTACGCCTTGATGGATGCTCGAGACCTTACCGACGTCGTAAATTCCCCAAGTCTTTTTTCCATGAATCAGAGATTCCATGCTGGCCGACGTTTCTACGCTCGATTTCGGTCTTTAGACTCACTAACGTCACTCATCGTCCCTGCAGATGAAGTTAGTGACGAGCGTTGAGGCATTGGTCAACAAGGAATCCATTGTCCGGTAGGAAACACGATAAAAATTACGAATACATTTTCTAACCTCGCAGGTAAAGTGAAAAGAATTGTTATGTAAAATCCATCGAATGTACCAAATAGGCACTCACTTTCGCTCTTTGTCTACTCCAATTCATTATCCTTTACTTATTTCACATACGGTCGATTATGGAAGGAATGAAATTCTATTTTCGCTATCGTATTTTCCGGAGTATAGCATGCGTCCGACGACTAAGCAATTACAATCTCCATTTGGCATCCTCAAGAAAGATCAAAAACTTCTGAAATAGAATAGGCAATGACTAACCCACTAAACAACATCCTCCTCGCTATGAAAATGTGTCCTCAGCGTCAAAACAGCACTATTTCATTAAAACTACTATCACTCTCCTTTACTCACATTTCTGAAAAAGTGGCAACTCGCGTTCTTTACCCTTTTCCCCAACCCATGGCGGGTGGACGACACAGAGCGAGTAGCCAATAAAAGATGTTTCCCCTTCCACCTCACATGTTCGCTCTCGGTGGCCGAACAGTGCTGTTAGCTCTAGCAAACTAATGCTCGTTGAGCAGCGAGGTGTCTCGTTAACCACTGATTTTAAGCCATAACCCACGAGATCTAACTCGTCCGCAGTAAATTTGGCAACACGGACGATACGATACCGAAGTGAAGCTCCCGGCAGCCGGAGAGAGACTGCGTTGCCTCCCTAATGAATTCATTGCCACGCATGCCACTCTTCTGTGATCTGCTGGAAAAGTGAAAGGCTCACCAGCACATTCAAAGTCAGCCGCCATGAGTTAGGAAAAAGGGTATAGTTGTCGCCGTGACCAGAGCCTACAACTCGTCTGGGAAACACTAAATTCTTACCGACTGCATCACAAGACCGTAAGTGACGAATCGAAGAGTCCAACATCTGCGGACTTCTCGAGACTCGAGAAAGGCAATGGGAGAGACAAGCAGCCTCCGGCCCTGAGTGGGGTCGCAACCAGTGGGCCGGCCCCCGTTACTTGGGCGGGGCACGGGTCATTTCCGAGGGCTGGCCCGGCGTCTCCAAAGTTCACCGCGTAGACCGGAAGTGGGAGCGGGGCGGCCGTCCCCGCGGGGGGGGGGGGGAGGGGAGGGGGGCGGTATACCCGCATCCCTCTCCTCTCGTACTCCAGCACCCGACCGAACGACCTCGCCGCAGATTTGACAAGGGAATAGTCATGGACCCGAAAGGCACGAAAACATGGAGTGGCATTGAAGCCATCATAGAGGGCTGTATTCTGGTATCTGGAAATCCATCAGGATGCTGGCGATAGATTGTAACCGCCAATAATGTCGAATTCTGCTGCAGAATTGCATTCCCTTGGATTGGAGTTCAAACGGTCGATGAGCGGAGTGGCAGGAAGCCCATCGCACCACCGATATATATTCTGATGCTTCATTAGCCAAAATACCCAATCCTGTGTCAACAATCGCACGTAAACGGACACTTCTCTTTCCACTTGTGACAATGCGGAATATTCTCCGAAAATAGAGGCATTACCTGAAGGATTATCGTGGTTCCGTTATGATTTACCCAAACACACTTGAACCGAAAATAATTTACGAAAATCGCAGCATTTTTTAAACATGTTTTGAAATTTTTGGCACGATAGCCATGTAAAGGGGATAATGTTACGAAAAACATAAACACCACTTTCGTGCACCAATAAGCCATCTATTATCAACTTTAATTCATGGATTTCGCGGATATCATTCACGAAACTCCAGCTTTGACTTGAAAGCAGTTCAGCTATTTCAATTTTGACCTTTTCCTCGCGAGTAAATTCAAAGTACTCTCAGATTCATCTCGCCTATAATTTTTACGCATTATGGTAATCGTTCCACAAGGCACTCTTATGTCTATCCCATCTCATTTCGCCGACGACTTAGCGGCTGACGGGTCACCGAGGGCACTTGCGGAGCTCAATTAATCTTGAGAGACGATTTACAATACAGGCCCGAGGCCCGAGTTCTCGAACGGCATCAAAAATCTATCGCCGATCTTTTCACCACATAATTATGATCAGCTTCCCTCAAACTCGAAGCTAAATTAAACGTTATCGCAGTTTCAAGTTGATTGTCCTCAAATTACTCATCAATCCAACAATCGATCAACTGGAATGAATTCAATGGCTAATTATAATCAAAAGTATTCATTGATAATGAATCATCGATCAAATTATTGGTGATAATTCGATGATACCTGGTACAATAGGGTTGGAACCCATTTCCTCTTCGAGCATAATAATATTGATTGGAAAGGATGTCATAAGGATAAAAAGGTTATTCGATAAGTAGCTGGTAACGTTGCCATGTAAGACCATTTTTCAATGCTAACCACCAGCAACAACAGTCTCGTGCGCTTCCTTTACTCTTCAAAGATCAAATATCACTACGAGTGTACATTTGCACCCAAATCATGAATCCAAATTTACCCTCATGCACACATATTATTTTTTAGCATTCAACGCAGTGTATTCTGTATACGTTCTGTCTATAGGCGGATATGCACGAGAGACGAGGATTAATTAGCAGTAAAAAAAGTAAGATGATCCACTGCCGGAGCAATCTCAGATAGATTAGCTGAACTAATCTCCAGTCTCTAATGAGAAATAATCAGCAATTTTCCAAATGATTGCGGTTTAGCAACTCAGTTGACAACTCTTGATCGTTTTGTGCATTGGTATTCTACCCCTGACATTGACCGGAACACCGAGATGCTGAAACCATAATCCGGAGAAAAAACATTTTTGTGCGGGAAGCTACAAATTGTTAGGTATTGCGTCCATTACATCAAAGGAGATGGATACCCACAATATTTAACCACAAGTCGTGGAAACTATGCGTAGTCATACGCGCAGGTTATGAAACTTGGGATGCAACGAGGTCCTGTTTTATAATGTGTATTAAAACGCTCACACGGTGACAGATTCCCGGTTGATACGGTTTTCCGTCACCAATGCTCGTAACCGTCACCAACGTAAACCGAACGACTGTGTGGTGTGATTCATAATATATAAGCTCTCGACAACCAACACATGCATTTCATGAGGTTCCACCGTAATTAAAAAATAAATATAATTTCACTCATATCCGTCCGACTTACTGATAAACGCATGCTCTCTTTGGTGACTCAAACACATTTTTAAAATCCGCCGTATTTTTGTCCATAAATTTCACAATAAGTTAAAGGTTAATAATTTTAAAGTAAACAAACGTTTTTTTACGATAAAAAACGTTTTTTTTTTCATTTTACTTTTAAATTAATTATTACATAATATTATAATCCATTACATTATATTTCATTACATCATAATATATCATGCATAATTTATAATATACCGTATTTCTCCGAATATAAACCGCACTTTATTTCCCGATTTTGGGGCCTCGGAGAAATAATGTATTACATTGTAATATTTATTATATATAACATATATAATACATATTATTACATATTACTGCATTGTCATCCAGTTCTGAGCTATATTTAAAGTTTAAAGTCTGTAGCTCATCGGGAAGTTAGTTTAAAATCTACTGTAAAATTTGTACCGAACAGACACAGACAAGAACTCAACCTTAGAAAAACGTTTAGAAAGGGTGTATCAGAGGATTAACAGTGTTCGTATTCCGTAGGAGTATGAAATTTTCCTATGGAAAACAATAATGGAAGGAGATATGGATGTAGAGAATAACAGAGAAAGACCAAGAAAGGAATAAACCTAGCAAATTATGAAGGACGACAAGGTGAAGGATCATGTTGTTATGAAGTGGTTGGTTGGTAGGAGAGCAGAGTGGAGTGCAGCGGCAAATCACTCTTTAGATTGACGACCGCTGATGATGATATGAAATTTTCGAAAATCAAAGGTGCAAGACAAAATTTTTCCACGAAAGTGAACGGTATTAATATTAAGGCACCGGCACTAATTAGCATATTCGCGATAGGAGAAATTACCAGAAGGTATTGAAGTTAAAATGCGCTAGTACCATCGATAGGGGACTGCTATCAGCTCATATCACTGGAAACTTTTTTGATAAAAAAATAAATATATTCGTCGGAATATCCGGATATTTACTTAGCATCCTTCTTTCCAGTAGCTATTAGGAAATCTCCAAGATGTTCGCATTAAAATTATAGTTAAAGTGAACGAAATAATATAAGAGGGAATTGAATCGTTGCGGTAGCTAGAGCAGTCTTCCCATCCTGACGGCCTAGGTGTCGAATACTGGCAGTGGCAGTGAATTTTCGGTAGTTAGCCGATTCCTCATTACAAAATCAGTGGGAGAAATACGGAATGAATATTAATCATGACGAAACAAAAGTAATGACATTTTCTGGGACAAAGAAAGCGAGGCTGTTCATACAATTAGGAGGGCAAAAACTGGAGCAAGTAGAGAAATTAGATTACTTGGGTAGTGGGTACGTTAGAAGAAAATGAGCAGAGTAGCAAAGACATTAGGAGGAGAATAGCGCTAATCAAAGAAGCGTTCAGGAACAGGAGGGAGATGATGATGGGGATCTTGGGCAAAGACGTATAGTAGAGGCTGTAGAAGAGTTTTATATGGAGTGCGGCGTTGTATGGGGCAGACACGTGGACTCATAGAAAATAAGAATAGACTAGGTTGCAGGCGTTCCAGATGTGGGTGTAGACGAGGATGGGGAAGGTATTGCTTTTGTTAAACGTGATTCGACGGCTAAGGTCATTTCGCACATACTGTCTGCCACGCGCAGACAGAGGCTACAGCACTCGGACGAGTCGGAGGATCACCCCTCCAAACTCGAGCCGAGCCCAACGATGCTTAACTTCGGTGACTAATCGGGAACCGGTGTTTCCATCGTGGCAGGCCCGTTGGAGAAGGTGTGATGGACCGAAAGGAAGTCAAGAGGAAGTGCTTGGTATTATTGATGAGGAAAGGAAACTTCTGTATGGGACTAGTAGGAGGCAAAGCAGATGGTTGGGAGAGGTGTGGAGGGGCGAAGGGTTGCTTAAGACGGTGAGAAAGGGGAGGTTTTGGGGTAAGCGGGGAAGGGAAAGAAAGAGAATAGGTTATATATACACGTGCGTGGTTACGAGATTTTCATTCTTCCGGTCGAGAGTCACTTGGATGACCGGAATGTATGCAGAGGAGCCAAATTTCCTTTGCTTTCATTGATAATTTGGATTAATCAGTAATTTAAATTTCCAGCTATTTGGTTCTGAAACCATCGAGCGACGTATTTAATAAAATAAATATGATGGATTAGTAATTTTTAAACAATTTATTTTTTACAGAAACCACTTTGAAAATTTTGCAATGACCAACGCAAACTGGACCCACGAGAACAGCTAGAGATTTTTAAAATTATGAACGACCCAGATATCACCCTCATTAATGAGTGTCTGTACCCATCCTTCTCCCCTATCCCGGCCTCCGTTTTGAGCAACCTCATCTCCTCCACTCATTTACCTTCTTCCTCTGACGACACATAACTACGACTACCATAGTTATACAAACAAAACAAATACAATGCCTGGTGATGATGATTACTCATCGAAACCCGGATCGTGTGTGTTATTTCATGAAAAAGTGGTTTCTGTAAAAGTTAAATTATTTAGAAATTACAATGATATACCACAAAGTTACACTAGAACAAGTTAATGATGGATTAGGACCGCAGAATCGTTGATTATCAATACCTATGAGTTTCCACAAACATCTCGCATGAAAACGTCAATTTCAATTCAATCCGATCCGATGGATGGCGATGAGCAAACGTCGCTCTTGGCACCGCGACCGAGGAGCAAAACACAACAGACGCGCGGGCGTAGTAATTGGAACGTCCGTGGGATGCCCCACGCTCGTCGGCGCACGGAGACCTCGGGCGTCCGTGGAAATAAAAAAAACGGCAACCGCGGCTTTGGATTGCCGCAAGATTGCATGATGCACGTAGTGGGAGGGAGGGAAGGATAGTCTTGCGCCATGCCTCGTCATCGAGATACTCAGGAGCGTGGGACGCCGTCCTTATCATTGCCCTCTTCTGCGGCTGCTTCGTGATCGACACTTTCGCCCGGGAAGCAGGGAATCGCGTCTCGAGGATGTGCGAGTACCGCTAGCCGGCGCTGGGTTTCCCGGCCGCATCACGCCGATCGTACAAGAGCAGCAACGCGTGCCGACAACTACAGCGCGCGTGACGGAATGCGTCCCCGAAGGTGACACGCCGGCTGTTTTCGCCTACCGTATCCATTTCGCCTTTCGTATCCATTGCACGGCGCTGTCTCTTCTCAAGTCTCTCACCGAGAATGAGCCCGTCACGAGCGCTGCAGGTGGAGATCCTCCCCAGCTCCGTCGACAATTATTTCCACTTGATTTCATGACTTACAATTAGAGCGAACTCCTCCCATTTCGATAATCAATTCGCTTCGATTCTTTTGAAGATAACTCATCAGTTCTGAGTCTTCCGAGGACACTCGGAAAGTTAATCTGTACCTGTTATCTGTTTATCTGGTGATACGTTTCGTTCTGAGTTGAAAACCCATTTTTAGTTAGACAAAGGTTACTTGTTCCTTTTTTCCAGAATCACTCAAAGGATTTGTGTTTTTCTTGAGTAGAAAATACGTAAGGTTGAAGAAACAGATTGCATAAAATAGTACGTGCCCGGGCTGAAAGAAGGGCATACGGCAGTATTTCTATAACCAAGCCTATACCTTAAAGTGTGGATACTCCTGGCTATAAATCTGGCGAACACTTGAACGAAAAGGGGAATTTATGCATGATCAAAGAGAACAGCGCATGCCTGTGACGTTATTTATCTACTTCTACGTCTACGATCGACAGCAACGATCAACGATCCGACTGAATGGCGCGTGGCAGGGGGGGTCAGGGCACCAGCAACTTTCTTGTTTTTCAAAGAAAAAATAATATATCATGTATGTAATGCAAAGTTATATATTTTTGTTAATAGGTGATTTTTCCGTGGTTCTGCTGTCGTTTCCAATTGTGCGGGGAAAACTGGAATAGACATATGTTTAAGTATTCTAATGTTATATTTCCAAATAACGATTCCTCCTCACGCTACATCGTCTATCCGAGTTGATGGTAATTCTCCGGTAAAAGTGTGAGAAACACCATCGCCAGAAAAATAAGCATTTTCCCTTTGCTCATACACGCTGAAGAAAGCATACAGAGGGGACCCTGTACAGGGCCACTGCCCCGACCTACCTCTGCCACTCCTCATATCACCTCCAAGGCAATCGTCAACGTGAATCCCGGAAGTTGCATGAGGTCCCACAGGCACACTGCGGAGCCGTAAGACATTCCGCCGGTGCATTGCCGCAGTTTTTGCTCACGTTTATTTGATCAACGTGCTCTATCAAAAAATGCGAAGCTAAAGGGTCATACTTGGAAGAATTGTTTAAAAGTTACGGAATTCCTTGACTCAATTTATTTCCACAGAAAGGTAATTCATGCGTATAATAAACTTCTACATATACATATACCAAATACCCTGCAAGCCACCTCAGGGGTGGGTGGCAGGGGATGGGTAGTCACCAACATGCATTACACTATACCCTAAAGTTAGTGTAACTATGACTAATTATGCATTAGCATAAAATGCTTGTCACTAGGGAAAGCCTCACAAGCATTCACTACACTACAGATATGCTCACAATGGAGAGGGAACTTGGGTGTATAGGCGCAAAGACCCACGGAGACTTGGTTAAGAGAAATTACGATGTCCCTAAGTTACTCGGTAGGTAATAGGGAAATGCGTATACGACGGTATTTCTTACGCGCATTAAAATATGATATACTCCGACGTTATGAACAGTAATTGACGTTTTGGACACCCCTCCAATTGCTAACTCTTCCGCATCACTCAGCGTCTCGTACCCAAAACTTCAAATTACACAACAATGCATTACTCAGACTTCATTATCCCGAATGCACATTTCACGAATCGGATCCAGCATTTCTGCACCAATTAACCAAAGGCGGAATCAAGATGCATGATTTAGATCGTTACGTTAGATATTCGCTCACCTGGGAAGAACACCTACTTGGGCGTATTTCTACGGCTTTAAAATGGCTGGGAGCCATCTAGGTGCGGCGGGCGCCACGTATTTCCCTGATAAGCGCAGGTGCAGCCGGGCAAGATACCCGCGCGATAATAATTTGCCCGCCTGAGCTACGGCTGAAATCCACAACGCCCTAAAAGCCACTACGGGTTGACGTGGAGGACATCATTTTCGCTCCACACTTCATCCGTTGAAGGAAGAAAAGCGGAAAAACGAGAGAGGTGCACTTTCGAGCTAATAGAGACGAGAGTTCCTTTTTCCCAGGCACCATTTATGACTGCACGGAAACCGACCGAGACACCAATCCAGCGAAACAGACCCAACTCACCGTATCTTTCCTCCCCAAACACCTTTTCCTAATCTCTCCTCTTTTCATGACTGGTGTCGTAACACCCCCTGTTCAACTCCCTTGAGGAAAGCTCGCAAGGTAATTCGCTGATGCACTTACAAAACGTAAAGTCAACGACACGCAGCTAGTATCGCTTGTTATCGGCTCGCCGAGGACTTGCTTATCTCCTAATTTTTCCTCAAACACTCGGAAGACCATCTCTTTCTCCAGAAATGAATCGATACATTCACGGAAGTATGCATCCGCATGAACGTTCCTCCAAGTTGTATAGCAAGAGGACAGCAGAAAAAAAAAGGGCGGTCTCGACACAAAAGCATTGTTTCACCAACGATCGTGTTTCGCAGGAGACGCATTTTATTCCCAGGCGCCAGCGACTCAACGCCTCCCCGTCGGCACGGTCGCTTTCCGCGCGCGTCGAACTCGGCTCCCGCGTACCGACAAGTTCACGCGAGACGCCGACACCGGCGGCGGGCAGGTGACTCAGGCGTCGGGCAAGTGCGAACGACCGCCCGCCAAAAAAAAAGCGCCGCGCGGGACTGATGGGTTTCCGAGGGACGACGGGCAGCCGATGCACGGGCCGCAATGTCAAGAGGGAGCCTCTCAGCCACCACACACAAACACGTCTCACGGACTCACCTCTGGCTCGCGGGGGCGGGCGGAGGAAGCACTAGGCTCGGGGCCGCCGCTCTCTCGCCGGCCCTGCAGGGGAACGAAGAAGGCGCCGCCGGTGACAGCAGCAGCACAACTCTCCGGGGGCGAACGGGAGGGGAGGGAAAACACACTCGGGGGCTGTATGGCAACTGGGGTCGGTTTCGAAACAATAGTTATCCCACTCTCTCTCTCTCTCCGCCTCCGGTGTAAACGCCTCCAATCAACTCGGCCTTCGGCTCACGACTGAAACCCGCCTTCACCGCGGCGGTGGGATGGTAGAGCAGCTGTGGCGCGGGAGGGGAGTAGGGGAGGAGAGTCAGTGGGGGCGAGCGGTGGGGGCGGGCCTCCGTGCCACGTACGGCGGCGGGGGCGGGAGGCGACGGTGTGGACTGAGAAGTGGAGCACGTAAATTGGAGCGGGATGGGGTGGGGGGAGGCAGGGCCGGCAGCGGGACGCAGCGGTGGGGCCGCCCCTGGAGGAAGTGACGTCCTGCCGCCATCCGAGTTCGAAAGCGCCGCTCCCGCGAGGCAAAGCCGCTGAGGAGCGAAGGATATACCGTGGCCGACCGGGAGTCGGGCGGCGGTCACCGACGCAGCGTGCCGTTGGCGTGTCCCTCTCGGAGTGCTCCGCTTTATTGACTTTCCCAGTTGTGGCACGAGGCGATGATTGATGACACCTTGTGTCGCGACGGCTAGACCTCGGCTTCGCTCTTGCCATAAACTCTTTGAAGAGTCGGGCAAAGGTAAAACATGTATCGCGGAAGATGAAGCTAGAAACTGTAACTATTTGTCAAACATTTATAGTAATGTGTACATGATAAAAGCCTCGATTAATAAATTGAAGTAAATTAAATGTATTTGCACGCTAATAATTAAGTCTGATAGCAAATTAAACTAATTACAAATATAATACATAGAATGTTAAATTATAGTATTGCTAAATAGACTCTAAATAAGTCACTGAATTTTAAGAATATTATATTTCACGTCTTATGACACAGTCATGTTTTAGAATTTAAAAATAAAATTAGAAAGTAAATTTTGCTTAAAAAATAAAATTACAAAAATCATTGAGAAAATTATTAAGTTGTGGTATACATTGCCCGTGCTACGCGCTGCCCGTGAGACACGCAGCTAGTGTTACACTTTGCCCGTGATTGACACGGCTTCGGTCTATGCGCAAAATGCCCACGATGCCTTGTGGGTAGAACCATTTCGCGAAAATACCGAAGTAAGTTTCTACATCGGATATTGAGCAATTCCGTTTACCCGCAACGCGTTGCGAGCTTTTCATTTCGGACAGTATTCAAACAAAAAATGCTCACGTCTCGTCGTGTGTAGTTTGATCTGACCACGTCGCGTCGTGGGTAGAATTTTCGAACGTCATTGACCGAACTCGCTGTCTAAATATAACAAAGATAATTTAATTCCATTCGTTCATGTACAACGAGTAAGACTTTATTTAGAGAGAATGAGCTTATTCTGTCGAATATTTTTATTCACTAGCATTCGAGCAGTATGGCGCCTACTATTTCCACCGGATAAAATGCTTGTGCTCGAATATCTCTTGCCAATGGGTCTTATGACTGAAAATCTGTTGCATTTGAATGTTTCGAATAATTCAAATATCCGAAGATCCACGACCAGCCGCGCGACTATTCTTTGTACTCTTAGATCCATCTCGGTATTTTTGTCCCCTCGCCAACGCTTGATTCGTCCTTAGTGACCTCTAATTCTCAGCTGGTGAGTGCCACCAAGTTTCGCTATACCTATACTTGGTTTTGCATTCTCCATTAAGGCGTGTTGTGTAAACATCACTATTCCTCGTTTCAAATATCATTTGTGAACCCATGTTGCAGTATACCTCTGATTGTCCAGTACGTGATACTATATTTGGCGAATTATTGAGACTTAAACCATAAAAATTAGCAACTATGATAGATTTATGTATAACATAACATTCTCCTTGTTCTATTAAATTTGTAGAATTCCTAACAAGATTTATTATATTAAATTGACATGCCCATGAATTCGAACGCCTAATCTAAACGAATACCTCAGATTTTAAGATAAGTAGGATATTCTAAATTTTGTCAATTTCAACGTTAATTATTTGCATACGCATGAGGTTGAACTCTATACCTAGAGCTTAAATATTTTAAAATCATCCGGAATTCCACAAAAAAAATATGAGTCCTATCCCTTGAGGTAGTTACGTACGAACTTTTACCGTTTATTGGCTGAATCCTGGCCTTCCGGAGCATCTAGAACCGAACGATGGTGGTAGGAATGGGTTTCTAAGCAACATAACAAGAACCGTACACATTAATGTTCATTAGTTGGTTAACATCCAATATAATGCTGCTACGGGGAGGATGATTAAATAGCTACTAATTTCTTGGTAACTGTGAGCTGGTCTAAAATGCAAGTTCTGGTTATTTGCTCCCTATTTTCAACAAGTGATGGTGAAATGCGTGTAATGGTTATAACTGCAGCGCTTAAACTTGTGCATAGTGTGTTCAATTGCAATGAAAATTACTGCAAACGAAGCTAAGGGTGGATAATTGATTCATTGATTATCAATCGGTTCGCAGATGCCTTGAGTAAAATTTTCTTAGCTCCGTGCGAAATTCGAAATATAAGTGCAGCGCAGTAAAAAAAAGATAAAGACGAATTATCTCGGGTTATATGAGCTCTACCGTCTCTAATATAATGTCAGTAATACTTTTATCTCTGTGTTCTCACGATTTATCTCGATTGAAGCCACCCGCCGAGGACGTCAGCGAATATCTAGGTAATGATTCATAATGGCAGAGATAGAGGCGCATAGCAGGGAGTTACGAGGTCAGCAATAAATGCGAGGAACGCGAGATTCGATCATAAAACCTAAGGCCATTTCGCACCACACTCATTTCGGCACTGAAATTCGGACAAAATATTCGCCACACTCAAAATAGTAGGAGTATAGAAATAATAGGAGTAAACATATTCAGGAAATTACCGGTCAAGCCAATCGTAAATTGGGATTTGCTAAAAGAGTACTTGACAAATTCGACGATAAAGTTAGGGAAATATGCTACTTCTCCCTTGTTAGACCCCACTTGGAATACGCTGCCAGTATTTGGGATCCTTATGAGACGGGCTTAAGAACCGGGTTAGAACGCATGCAGAGAAGATCAGCAAGATACGCGGAAGGCCATTATGATATCTTATTTAGTGTTACCAACCTTTTGCAGAAACTGGGATGGGAATCGCTTTCAGACCGTCGATTAAAATTTAGACTTAATCTATTATGTAAGTTCCAAACCCATTTATTCTCTGGTGACGTTAATCATATTTTAAGAAATCCGATATACTATGGTAGATCAGATCATGAGAATAAAATTAGGGAACTACTGTCCGACACAAAATTATGTGCACTCGAGTTTGAAGCTCAATAACAAATTAAACAATGATTGTACATGAAAACCAATTACATTACATTTTTTTTGTTTACTCTGCGATTAACGGTTATAAATAATATTTTGTTACAATTGTAATTGTATTTTTACTGAGGCAAGAACGTAAGAAGTGCCTGTTTTAGGCGTATTTCAAAGAGGAGTCATGTTTAAAATTTGTTTTCTGAAAAACGCGCTGCAGTATGAGTACCAAATTTTATACACTGATAGATAATACTATTGTTTATGTATACATAATAAATTTTAGAATTTTATCATAAAAGGAAAAGTTTTTGTTGTTAGTTTTATACAAATTTAGAAAACAAATTTTAAACGTGACTCCTCTTTGAAATACGCCTATAAACGGGCACTTTTTAGGTTCTTGCCTCAGTAAAAAATACTATTATAAATACAATAAAATATTATTTATAAACGTTAAACGCAGAATAAACCAAAGAAAAATGTAATGTAATTGGTTTTATGTACAATGATTAGTTAATCTGTTATTGAGCTTCAAACTCGAGTTCACATAATTTTGTGTAGGACAGTAGACTACAGAACGGATAGATTTAAAATGTAATTTTTCCCGCGAACGATAAGGGACCATGACAGATGCCAATGAGAATTTTATCTTGGTTTGTCGATTGGTAGCGTAGCTCTTAGTAGTATTTTGGTTTAACGTGCTTCGACGGCTAAGGTCATTTCGCACATACTGTCTGCCACGCGCAGACAGAGGCAACAGCACTCGGACGAATCTTACCTTCGGTGACTGATCGGGAACCGGTGTTTCATTCGTGACAGGCCGTTGCCCTTAGTAGTACTCCCTAACACTTGCATCCTTATTTACTACCTAGTACTTACAGCACGCCGTGGATGTTTTCAGCATGTTTCTATAATCTCTGTCCGTTTATGTAGTTGTAAAATACATAAATACTAACGGTCTCCCTAACATTGGTAGCATATCAATAGTGTAGTGCATGCTTGTGAGGCTTCACCACGTTACAGGCATTAGCGATTTATGCTAATGCATCAACAGCCGTAGTTACACTAACTTTAGAGTATAGCGTAATGCATGTCGGTGATAACTCACCGCCAGCCACACACCCTTGAGGTGGCTTGCAGGGTATTTCGTGGATGTAGATGTAGAAAATCATTTCGTGTAAATATCGCATTCGATAAATGCGTCGAAATCTATTTCAGCACTGAGAACGGAAATAAGTACGATACTAATATTTAAGCAGCCTTGCATCCAACTACATATCACAGGCGAGTGGAGCGTTTCAAAGAAATACCGGTGGCGGAGCAGGAATCGAGTGAATATTGTTTCCATCACGTAGTGGTGGGATACCGTGAGGTGAGTTTTTTGGTACTTACTTACTCCTTTAGGGTGATTACGTAAATCCCGTGCTTCATAACGCCACATTCTGGAACGCCCGAAAACTTCGGCCTCATCAGTGCGCTAACGAAAGTATGAGAAGGTTATAATGCGAATTCATTCCACTCGGCCCGTCCCTTTCTCGAATCTTTCCATCCAATCCGAAGGAGAGAAAATAGTCACGTGACTGCGCTTCGAAAGCAGAATACAAGAGAGGAACTCAGCTGAGGAAGAATGCACTTACACAATATTTTAATAAATGGTGGTTCTTAACAATCTGAGTTACAATATATATGATACTGGATAAACGATAGAGAAACATCAATGCATGCTAATAGTATAGAAACGAGAAAAGCGGCGGGCAGATGATTACTTAGAGGTCTATTTTATCGAAATCAATCAATTTATCTATGATTAGGCAAAATCAAGCTATTATTATTAATTACAACCTACCTTACTACGTGATGTTAAACGTAAAACACTTCAGCGAGATAATAATGATGTTTATTGATGTCTCAATGCTCTTTTGTAGGTATTGGGAACATACATTTAGGCGTAAGTGTAAACATGAGCATTGTGTTCTCGAGAGGCTGGCAAAAGTGGAAGAGTATATCTTGTAAGAAGCATGCATTATTTTTCTCGCCTTCTCTATCCCAAGTAGCTGTAAAACTTTCATTGATAGAATAGCAGCACCTACATTTGTAAATATTTTCTCTAAAGACTGTAATATGACTGTGGGCATGACCTTTCCCAAATTTCTACGTCTGCTCACCGACGAATTATGACGGATTTGAGCGAAATTAAAATACTTTCATTCATTCAAGTATTCTACCAGCTGATTGGTAGGTTCTAGGACAGTCCCCATTCTGTATCCCAACCTCACAGAAATTGTCTCGCTTTCCCTCCTAAGGATGGCCCGTTATTAGATCCTTCTTCAATTCTTCATATCTTCTACCTCCTCTTATTTCGTCCAGAATTCCTATCCTCCTCCTTCCTCTTCCACGCTTCCCCAGTGTTCTCCCCTCTATCACTCTTTTCAACATGCCCTCTCCTCTCAAAACCTCCTCCATCCATCTCTTCTGCCTTATCCGAACCTCTGCCACAAGCTTCCTCTACTCTCCGACCATATCCAATACCTCCTCGTTCGTCTCTCTCGCCATCCAGCTAACCTTCTCCATCCTTCTCCAAACCCACATCTCAAACGCCTCAAGTCTACGCACATCCTCCCTTCGCAATGACCAAGTTTCCGACCCATATAGCGCCACGCTCCATATTAAAGTTTTCACCAGCCTCTTCTTTACGTCTCTTCTCAGACCCCCCCTCATCAATTCCCTTCTGTTCGTAAATGCTTCTTTAGCAAGCGCAAGTCTGCATCTGATGTCCTTACCACTAAACCCATTCGCCTCCAAAATACTACCCAGATACGTAAACTGCTCGACCTGCTCTATCTTCTGCCCTCATACCCTTATATTCATCCCCGCCTTCTTACTTCTAGAAAATCTCATTACTTTCGTTTCTTGTGATTGATCTTCATCCCATACATTTTGCACTGCACCTCTAATGCATTCACCATTGACTGTAACCCCTTGGCCGACTGACTAACCAATGCTTGATCATCTGCAAATCTCACTGATTTTATCAGCTCCCCTCCCACCTTTATTCCTAACTCCTCCTCCCCCCATACCTCCCTTACCATTTCTTCTGAATACACGTTAAAAAGCAACGGCGATAGTGGGCACCCTTGCCGCACTCCCCGTCCTATCGTGGCCCATCCCGATTCTCCATTGGCTACCCTAACCTGCGCAGTCTGATTCATATACAAATTTCGAATCTGACGCCTGTCCCTCCAATCGACCCCTAATTGCTTCAACACTCCCATTAATTTCGTCCATTCAACCCGATCAAACTCCTTCTCGAAATCTATGAAGCATGCAAAAACATCCTGCCCATACTCTAGGTTTCTTTCTACTTTCATCATCACCGCTATAGCGTCTCGCGTTCCCGTCCCACTCCTAAACCCGAACTGGTCGTCACCCAGGTATTCATTTGCCTTCTTCTCTAGCTTTTTGTTTAGAATCCTCAGAACTACTTTGGCCGCGTGGGATATTAAGCTTATTGTCCTATAGTCTTCGCACGTTTTTGCCTTACTCTTCTTTGGTATTGGAATTAGTACAGTCTTCGCGAAGTCTTCCGGCCATCGTTGTCCAAATGGTATCATTCTATCAAAAAGCCACTAACTTCCGTTGACAAATACTGAATATTCATTTTATTGTTTAGCTCGTTAAGTAGAAGTAGACAGGGTCAAGTCCACTTTGGCACAGCTTTTGATTATCCTGTGGGCATAGATCATTTGCACAGGTCTGGGCATCATATCAAGAATCTTATATAGCATTAATGAAAGTTAGGTTCAAGATCAAACACAATTGAAAGGAAAAGATCAAAATATCATGCTACACAGTAATTTTATTGTGGCTTATTGCGTACACGAACGTTGTATTTTTGCACTAGGAAGCGATTCCAAAGCTTTCATGACGGCACTACCAGTCATAGGCGGATTTAGGGGGGCACGGGGGCACGTGCCCCCCCCCCAGACGCTTAAATAATGGACAGGACTGGAACTCTTCAGCAGGAAACATATTAGAAAACTGCCGTTATTATATATGTAACTAATTAATATTTTCATATTAGTTATCTCTATATTAAAATAAAAAATATATTTCGTACATTAATTGTTGTATGTTGTTTTTTAATCCCAAATATGAGAAGACCGTTTTCCCATCAGACCCTTGTGCCCCCCCCCCCAAAGAAAAATCCTGGATTCGCCCCTGCTACCAGTTCATCACTTCAGAAACACTGAAGCCAAAGAAGTAGTTCACCAAAAGTATATAATAGAATAACCACAACACCGCGAAAGGAAAGACAATCACATTTCAATCCTCAACCCCGAAGAGTATATGTATGTACTTGCAAAATGAACTTCCACTTGGTATGGCACATGTGTATAACAATTAATCACGAATATGTAAATAAACCACTTAGCTCTTCACTCGAGTGATCATCACTTCCTAGTATATTAAGAGGTAAATGTGACTTCACACCACAATTAGGAATTCCAACGCGCGATAAGCCTGCATCAAAAAGCTATCGATCATAACACACGTACTACTCAGGAACTCTCTACGGAACAAAAACGACAACACACCATAACACGATCGTAAATAAATCTCTGGCGCGAAATATTTGCCATTCGAAGAGACTATAAACTTTGGCATCCGAAGTGACAAACTGGTAAATGTTAGAACTGCCTTGGTAAGTAACAACCTCAAATGTTTGACCAACATTAAAAATCGCCTCCTTTCAACGAAATTTCACACATGCGCACATCCAAATCCGGCCATTATTAATGTGAAGGAATAATGCAATGAAAAGCGAAAATAACATTTCCACAGAAGCTTAAACGTTAGGCATGACGTCAAAAAACACTTGTTATATTAATCAAAATTAAAATTTCCCATTGAAATTGTTTGGATGGCAGCCTCCCCTAGTTCTTATTGCATCCAACTGCTGTCATTAAAAGACGAAATATTAGGTTCTTGGCTCTTATTTGAATATACTTCGTACTAAGTGTTATGAAAGACCGACTGCCAAGACCGTCATATGAAGCACCTCGTTTTTGGCGTCCTGTAGCGTCCTTTCCAGTTACGTGATCGCTTGCAGACACTCACGGGTGGACGTTACTGAGCGCCGGCGATGTGCAAACAACCGATACGTAATCGCGAGGGGCGTTCTGCTGTCTTTTGGCGCTCTGGAACGCTGAAATCGGGACGTTATGAGTTAGGTAATCACCCTACTGGTACTGGTAAAGTGTGCGAATATCCAATGAAACTAAACACCGCTGGAGAAAAATTTCTGGGAGCACCTTATTTGCACTTTTACCATAATTTTTATTCATCGTCAAAACTTTTACGTCCAATGTAAGCGATTGCACTTAAATTAAGTGGCCAAAGTCGCTTATACAATAGTCGACATATTGCCGACCGCCGATAAAAATTAGGGTAGAAGTGCGCAATGGGAGCCCACAGACTTGTGGCTCTGGTGGGTTAGTTTTTTCTTGAGGTTTCCGAAATTTTTAATGGTTTCTCTCCAATAATAGACGTACATTTCTACAAAGAGAAAGTATAAACGATGCTGATGCTCACTGCTAAAATAAATCTGTAAAACTATGAGGTGAGGTGTAAAACGGCGGCCGCCATGTGGTCGAAAATGAGGTCCATAGACTCGCCAATGTACAATTAGGCGCAAAGGATACAATGTACGCTTGTCGGCGGTTAAAAAAAGTTACAGACTTGCCACCGTGGACCATGAAAGCTAACTCAAATAAGATCGATGCGTAAAAAAAGGAATAAGTTTTCGTGCGGTATTAAAAGCATTCACTACTTATGTATGAACAATGTAAACCAACGCAATATCTTCCGCGCATGCGCCGGTCAGATACGGAAACGGAGTATTGGATCGGATGATGTGGTTCATCCGATAACCAATATAGAGCGTACTGAAATGAGGTTAATTTTCAGTACTGCAATAAATGTCGCGCGACATGGCTTTTATACTTCCACCATTTTGAACGTAATTTTTGAGGTAATTTGAATAGCCGATCAAGGTTCTTTTCGCCTTGGTTTATCTTCAACTCTTCCACTCTTGGTTTATCTTCTACTCTTCACTGAAGAATTTATTATTATTTTATTTTCTAGAGATAATGGCCATGCGTTTAGACAGGATAAATAAAGACCTCGACAAGAATGAAGAAAGTGAAAAATAAGAGATTCGATTGGGGAAAGGAGAGATTGGCTCTTAAAATATGAGGATGGGCAACAGTAGACTCACATAACGAGTTTTCAATAATGTTTATAGGATTCGGAATGGCAAACGGTTGGTCCAAATTTTAAAGAAATACATTAAAGAGACGGGGATAACGGGAAGGCATAGTACTGGATAAAACTAAATTTAGGAGACTGATTCAAAATTTCAAATGTTTGTGGAAAAAGTTGAACAAGAAAAGAAATAACACCTGGACGGAAGATGGGAGAAGAATACAAAGAGAAAGAATGAAGGCAATTGGAGAGGGAGAAAAGTATCGGGGAAAAAAAAAACAATATGAATCTGTTGTGCTTTTTTACGTGGTCCTCAGACAGCCAAAAATCGAGAGGAGAAGAAGCTCTGCTTCCCTCATGGAGTCGTCCGAATGTTGCTCCTGGAGAATATTCCCTCGCTAAGCAAAAGGCAGGTGAAACATCTGGGCACGTTCAGGTGTGAGCAGTAGAGGGATATGATGAGTGCTGTGGAAGTGAGTACAATCTACCGTACCCTCTGCACGGTAGGAGTGGATCACCTGGCCCCCGTCATACCCACATCCCGATCACGTACCCGTACCCCGATAAGTGTGTATATTTGCTCCATATCGGCACTTGAAGATACGGAGAAGAGTTTGTCGCCGCCTAGAAGTGAGACGCACGTGTTCTACGGTGCTCGGAGTTGAATGGAGTTCCCCGTGTGACGTAGAGCGGAGGAATAGGTATTCTCAAACTCATCTCAAATCAGTCACCAAGAGCTAGTTATTTCATAATAGCAGAAGGCACCCGTTGAAATTCAACGAGGGGAAGAAAATATTGATCATTGTGTATAGTAAAAAATATAAAAACGTAGGTATTTTATTGAAGGTTGCTCAATGTTTAAAAAATATCCCAAATTCCTTTTGCCAACGTTTCACTATTTAATGTTACGATCACCAGGGCTATAACAACAATTTAACGAAAGCAGTTAATATACGTTATAAATATATAAATATAAATAAGTTTATACTCATAAATTTAGTACCTTAAGGTGATATGAGAACACTTTCTAGTTAGGTATGGCAATGGTAACTAATTGTAAGTTTTCTTCTTAGTAACAAGACTTCATGATCAACAAAAGAAAGCCAAAATGGAAACACAATGCTATAAGTTTGATTTTAAAAAATATTATAAGTAACAAAATAAAAATTATATCTAATAATTAAAAATGAATAATATAAATAATAGTTCTGGATATCTGAATCTCACATTTTGAATATTTATTACTCATACATGAAGGTGTCTCGGGTTTCACACAGGGTAAGACTATTGAAATTAATCAATTTCAATAGTCTTACCCGGTGTCAAACCCGAGAAACCTTCACGTGAATAATTCGCTGGTAAAACCTTAAATCCTTTATATATCACGCATATTTTACAAATATACATAGACTAAACTACTACTACTACATTACTAAATGTATGACTATACACTTATTTATATATTTATAGCATATATTAACTGTTGTCCAAACAGTGTTATTATAGCCCTGATAATGCTAATATTAAATATAGAAACGTTGGCAAAAGGAAGTTGAGATATTTTTTAAACATTGAACAACCCTCAATAAAATACGTAAACAATTAATTAAAAGTGGTCAAGAACAAACTTAACAAAATTATAAAAGTAACATCCTTTTCATTCGCTGTTCAAAGCGTATAAGCTAAAAATAGTGATTTCCCCAATTAAAAACTAAACTGGGCAGCATTGCTTCCGTATATTGGATATATAAAAGTAACATCCTTTTCATTCGCTGTTCAAAGCGTATAAGCTAAAAATAGTGATTTCCCCAATTAAAAACTAAACTGGGCAGCATTGCTTCCGTATATTGGATACCGATCTGCTAATGGCCGTCCGCCATCTTAGCCCTTGAGTTAATCGCTACGGGCGCAGGTAGCACGCATTCGAAACGGATGACATTCTGAAAATACTTTTTACAATTAGTTTTGATGAAAGTTTCAGTTTCAAATAATAGTACTGAAGTATAATTTAAAAACGGAAACATGAACATTCTATTCGACATCAGGAAGCCTGTTAAATAAATACTGTATTTTGGGCTTTGGTGGGGGGGGGGGGGTGGGGTGGAGAAACCATTGGTTACAAACTTGGAAACGACAATAGTCCTATAACAATCTTTAGTATATACGCTAGAATCATGCAAATTTCAGATCAATCGGTTCAGTAGTTTCAGAGGAGAAGAGTAACCAAACATTCTCACAGACAGACGGACATCACTCCATTTTTATATATTAGTGTAGATTTCCATTTTTTCCTGTCCGTCCCGTAGGGAGAGAATTTTGTTAGCACGGAAGCGTTGCGGCCATAAATGGCGCTGCATTGAACGTCACCACGGTTCAACTTTTACGTCACCGTCCAAATGTGAATGGGAGCTATTCTAAAATGTTTCAAACTTAGCCATTCGCGTCAGAGGGCCCTCTCCATCCACGTAGCCTGCATCCGGCTAATTTCCTCCAGCAGCTTCGTACCTTTCCACCAACATGCCTAGTATTTCTCCCTTTGTCTTTCCTTCAATGCATCCTACTTTCATAGTATTATATAAACCTTTTAACATTTTAATGAAAGGCCCCTGACATCAGTTCACACCTCTGGAAAACGCCCTCCGTTAACCGAATTCTCTAGCCGTCGCAGTTGCCAGGTTGAAATTGTGCCTGCCTGGCAACCCATGAGGTCGTGGGTTTGAATCCCGGCCTGGGCATGGACTTCGAGTCATCGGTTGGGTGGAATAATAAAAAACTCACCATTTAGAATCCCTAAGACACGAGTCTTCCTCAGTCTAATTTTTCTTCAAATAACGACAGCACTATTTTATTTCAGAGCAATACCAACTAAAAAGGTAAAATTATACTAATTACTCTAGTTTATATCGTCGTGCACCTAAAAACTTAGTATTTTATTTTATTGAACATTCCCGAACTTCATAACTTTAGTTATATTATGGTAAATGTCATGACTGCATTCTGAATGATAATTAAACAAATATACCAAACGAAAGTTTATCGGATGTAGACTCTATCCCGGGTAGACCCGGGCACGCCCCTACATCAGTGGACAGCTTTTCCTTATCGCAATAAATGGAATAGATAGCTCAAAATGAAATTAACTCCTGATTTCTGAATATCCGTAACGTCTTTGAAGCGTTCATAACCAAACATAGGGAGGAACGAAGGTTATCAGTTAGTTTTATAGCTATTGACAAAGGCAAAAACATAATTGCTAAACATTATCGACGTTAAAAAAATGGATTGCACTAAAGGCAATTGCCACACTGACTGAGAAGACAGTCTCTTTCTTGGATATGTTGGATTTCTTTTTGCTTCAAATTCAGATTTCTTCTCGTGACGCATACCAAACAAGTATCGGCAACAGGCAGAAAAAAGCGCCAGAGCAAACAACTATGATGGAGTACTCGTAAGAAAATTCCAAACAAAATAAAATCCGACCGAATGATGCACTAATTTAATTCCTTCACCTAGCAGGAATGTCGCGCCCCATGGACGCCGCTATTACCAATTAGGCAATGCTAAATGCAGTTGCAGGAAGGTTCGTCTCCTGACCAGAGGTTCGGGGGGGGTGGGGGTGGGGTCACCAGCGGCTCTTGGGGTATGGAATACCCACCAGGATAAGGGGGGTTCGTGGGTCTCGTCCCGGAAATTCGTAACAAACTATGAGCAAAATGGTGCGTTATAAGTCGTTTGGAAGCAAAAGTTTGCCTTTTAAGAAGATAAATGTTTTACTTAATGCATATTTCCCTTTTAGATTACCACCAAGTCTCGACTAATTCCAAAATTATTTTGATTAACCTTCGCATTTAGCTTGTGGTTTTAAAAAAGTTTTAGTTTATGTAAAAATTTACTGGATTTTAATTAAAATAATCAAAACATCAATAACAAAAAAGCAACTAAATAATTTAGGCTTTTAATTTGTCTATGATAGAGAAATACGCCGGGTTTTTGGGGGGGCAACTGCCCCTACTGCCCCTTGGGGCCGAAATGGTTGCAGATGCAATTGTAAGCGTACCGTTTCTTTGGTGCTATTTATTCACATGTTAAAACCATACTTTTCGTTGGAAAGCCCTGCTTTAGCGAAGGCTGGAATAAATCATTTTTTAAAGCCCCGTACGGAACGGACGGGTGCAGTATTTGATGACTTCTATAGCTAGCGGCGTGAATGATAAAAGCATCATCCCACTATCTGAACAATTATCTATAAGGGAAACAGCCGAGAGATTCGAAAGGTTGCCCAATAAAGTAAACGTGGCTTCTCCTTCGGTCGGCGATTGT
Source organism: Pyrrhosoma nymphula (assembly GCA_963573305.1). Taxonomy (NCBI): domain Eukaryota; kingdom Metazoa; phylum Arthropoda; class Insecta; order Odonata; family Coenagrionidae; genus Pyrrhosoma; species Pyrrhosoma nymphula. Next base: position 110,132,164 of record OY754332.1, read on the forward strand.
GATGGACTAAGTGCTTGCTGCAGGAGATTAAAAAAACGTAGCATAGACACTGAAGCATCCAGCCCGATGTGGCAGCAAGAATCATTAGAGGCAAAAGAACATAATGTGTAAAGAACCCGGAAAAGATAGTTCGGCTGATGCTATCTTTCATTTCGTGTTATCTAAATGACAGTCCCTCCCTCGTCGACGATCGTCTTCACATGAATGCTTCTCCATTTTCGGGTTTCCACCGCATAGGTTGCTTTTTCAGACTACCTTTCCGCCCGCATTCCAACGGGCGCCTTCAGGTCGAAGTGACCTGAAGACACCCGCTGGAATACGGGCGAAACTGTTGTCTGGAAGAGCAACCTACGTGGTGGAAAACTAAAATGGAGAAGCGTTCAACAGAACGCCGCGGAAACCTACCATGAAAGATCATTTTCACACTTTTCCTTGGTATCGACCTCCTCCCCAATTTACCACCAATTCTAGAAATCCCTTGCTCGTATTTACTGCGGGATAACCTCCTCAGTGCCCGGTGAGTAAAGCGGACACATTGGCGCTTAAAAGGTGCCAAACGCAAGTTAAGCACCCTAAGAAAGTGAAGTATTCCTAGTCACTTTGATGTGAATTGCCCCCTAGCCTTTGTTCCGAATCCCCGGTCGCGTTATTCTCACAGACCTCTCGAAGTTTCTCGTTCATTTACTTCATTCTGCTCCGAATAAACTATCTGTCATCGTTGAAATATCCCAGGTTTTCCCGGCGAATTCTCGGGAACAGGGTTTCCAGATGAATCGAGCATTTAGTCGCAGGAAGAGCCGTAATCGTAGTAAATGCTCAAACACTTTTATTTAAAATAATCGAAGTGAATATTTGTCAGTGAGAAAGTGCTACATCATGTGACGGCCTCAATGAAAAACTATATATATGAGGTAGTAAATATGAGTACACAGTACGAATTGGGACCATTGTCTGTGCAAATATTACAGTTATACGAGAAAAAAATTGTTGCATCTTATCAGGAAATAAGCAAGGATAATCTTAAATCAGTTCAGTAAAAATATAACGATTTTATATTCTTACGATTCAAAAATAATATTAGCGTTACTACGATTACAACTCATCAAGGGCACAATGAACCATAAATGTAACGTCATTTCGACTAGATTAGTGTCACGTCAGCCTAATAAAATTAGGGCTGTTACACATTATTGCAAAAAGAATACAAATTCAACCATAGAGTTATGAAAAGGTTTTTTTTCATTATCATATAATCTTATCAGGTAAATAAAAAAAAGTCACTCTAACGGTTCCTAAAATAAACTTTCATATCACAAGAAATAATATCTACGAAGTATTAACACAACTTATGAGGTGTTATCAATGAATAAAAAAATAACTCTGACTAGGAAAGTTTTTTATTTAAAAGGAACTATAAATATTTAAAAATAACCCAGTCATATTTCGATTCTGTTTTCAGAATACGTAAAAATCAAACGCACTATTGCCACTCATCTTCCACTACAATGGAGAAAATGTTTACAATGTCATCACAGCCATCGTCCTCAACTCCGTTGTCCCTAAATGACCAGGATATGTTCAACATGACAAGCATCTGGTGTGTAAATAACTGCAGCATTGACTCTGTCTGCTGAAAATTATTAGTACAGCAGTTCTGCAGCGTTGCAAACTGGAGCTAGATACGTAAGTAGATACATAATAAGCAGATACTCTTGAACACTTTGTTTAACCCTATAAAATATTTTCCCAACCTCGGTTTCAAGGGTCATTCCTCGCACAGCAGCGAACCTCCCTGGCACCGTGAACTTTGATCTTGAAAATGGTTTCGTGATAAGAACCGGGCTCGGTATTAAAAATAATTATTTAAATTTAAAAAAAATTAAAAACCACGTTTTTAAAACGGACCGAAAAGCATTAAATAATTTCTCCTAGCCCCACACACATTTATATCCCCAAAGATATTCATAACCTCAGACAGATTGTTCTGAAAATTTGTGATTGTGAATTTAAATAGCAATGAAAACGATTGTAAGATTGAAAACGAAAAACGTGGGGCACATGCTGTAAATAATAGTAAGGATTGTAGGGAGTAGCTGTCGTTGAGAAAACTCACATAACAGTTCATATCATTTGCAGTGCAATAAAATTGTTAGTGACTTAGGTGAACTATTCATGCATCAATTATCTAATTAATGCGCCCCACGTTTTTCGTTTTCAATTTGACAAGTATTTTCATAGCTATAAAAATTCACAATCACGCATTTTCAGGAGAATCTGTATGAAGTTGTGAATCTGTATGGGGATATAAATGTGTGTGGGGCTAGGAGAAATTATTTTATACTTTTTGGTCCGTTTTAAAAACGTTTTTTTTTTAATTTTTTTAAATCATTAATTTTTGCTTTTCAGTCTTGTGTTATTATATTTGAAATAAAAAATTGTTACACATATTTTTATCAATAATATATCAATCAGCTTAATTGTTATTTCCCTAAAAAATAAGTTAAAGGAGCAAGCAAAACTAATTTTATAATATTTTTATATCAATATTACAACTATTTAATTATATTAATTAATTATGATATGCTATATTATATTATCTTATATTACATTGCATTACACTACATTATATTACATTATATTATATTATATTATATTATATTATATTGTATTGTATTGTATTGCATTGCATTGCATTGCATTGCATTGCATTGCATTGCATTGCATTGCATTGCATTATATTATATTATATTATATTATATTATATTATATTATATTATATTATATTATATTATATTATATTATATTATATTATATTATATTATATTATATTATATTATATTATATTATATTATATTATATTATATTATATTATATTATATTATATTATATTATATTATATTATATTATATTATATTATATTTTTTATATTATATTAGAATACTATATATATCATAATGTATTATCTTATTATGTATGTATCATCTTTTATGTTATTATATTGTAATATTAAATATATATAAAATGTATAATATATATGACTGCTTATTATTGCATTGCCATCAAGTTCTGAGATATGTTAAAAATTTCAAGTCTCTAGCTCATCAGGAATTTAGTATAAAGTCGATTGCAAAATTTGTACCGAACAGACAAGAAAGCAACTTAATAAAAAGGTTGTAAAAATAATGAAGTCTATATGAAGCGTCACAATTTCGCCCTCTTCTTTCCTGAGGCGGAGTTAACGGCCCCGTTGTCATGTCTCCCTCCGGTCGTGGCCTAGATTATGTGCTTATAATTGTGTACTCAAACCGTTTCACGTGTTGCTTGCACTCACTTTCTCAGTATTTCATCCCGAGGGCTGGTTTTCATAGGTGAGAGTAGAGCTCACCCCGTATTAAGGCGTGTGAAATGCACACTTGACCTTTTCAGGCTACATGAACACATGGCCATTCAGGGTAGGTGGGGCCTGTTCCTTTTCCTGGGCCACCTGCGATTTCCCACGGGTTTGAACCCGGGACCCTCTAGTCGGATGCCCACTAAGCCACCACGACCCACCAGCAACACTGCGAAATGTTTCCTTGCTATGCCACCCAATCCCCTCCAACTAATCCTCCCTGCCGCCTTGCTAGTCTAGGCTGCTAGCGCTCGCAGAAGTGGCAGGGCCATTGACTATCGCCAAGAGATAAGCGGAACTGTGAAGTTCCAGTCACTTCCTTACCTGTGACTGCTACTTGTCAGTAACTGTGAACGCAATCACAGGTTAAAAAAATCACGGTCTGAAAACCAGCCGTTGGTGATTAGCGGCACTGCTGGTTCCGACCACACGCTCAAAACGTTAATTTGCGTCCTTTTTGTTTTTACCCTGCTATTTTCAACAAATAAGCTTTGGATGTCAATGTCTGTAAAAATTTACCAAATAATACAGTAGAACTACAGTTATCCGGATCAATTGAGTTAATTTGCGTACTTTTCCTTTTTTACCCTGCTGTTTTCAACAAATAAGCTTCGGATATCAATCTCTGTAAAAATTTACCAAAGAACTACAGTAGAACTACAATTATCCGGATCAATTGAGACATCATTCGGATAGTTGGATAACTCACAAAAAGGTAACTTCTTTAAAAAAGCTAAATTTATGTCTAATGTATTAATTTAAAAACCACAAAAACAATATCGTTTACATTGGCGAGTGAAAGGCCTACGGCTCATCATCTGCCTAGGCGGTAGCAATGTCGCTGCACTGCATAGGTTCGCTGTACATCTACATCTACAAAATACCCTGCAAGCCACCTCAGGGGTGTGTGGCAGGGGGTGAGTAATCACCAACATGCATTACACTATACCATAGAGTTAGTGTAACTACGACTAATTATGCATTAGCATATATCGCTAATGCTTGTCACGACGCGAAGCCTCACATGCATGCACCACTACACTACAGATGTCATCAAAATGGAGAGTGACCGTCCATATACATGCATTCTACAACTACACAGAAGGACAGGGACTCAAGACCCATGTAGAAAACATGCTAGGCGTGCTGTTAGTATGTACTAGGTAACAGATAAGGATTCAAGTATTAGGAGTACTACTACTACTAAGAGCTACACTACCTAACGACAAACCTAGATAAAAGTCTCATTTGCAGCTGTTATGGTCCCTTATCGTTCGTGGGAAAAATGACATCTTAAATCTGCCCGTTCTGCAGTCTAGTTCCCTAATTTTACTCTCATGATCTGATCTACCATAGTATGTCGGATTTCGTAAAAAATTATCAACGTCGTCAGAGAATAGACCGGTTTGGAACTTACATAATAGATTGAGTCTAAATTTTAATCGACGGTCTGAAAGCTTTTCCCATCCCGGTTGCTTCAAAAGGTCAGTAACACTAACGAGATTATCATAACGGCCTTTAACATATCTTGCCGATCTTCGCTGCACGCGTTCTAACTCAGTTTCCAAGCCTATCTCATAAGAATCCCAAATACTGGCGGCATATTCTAAGTTGGGTCAAACGAGGGAGAAGTAGCTGATTTCCCTAACTTTATCGACGTACATGCCAAATACTCTTTTAACAAATCCCAATTTACGATTAGCTTGACCGGTAATTTCTCGAATATGTTTACTCCACGATAGATCATTAGTCAGTTTAACTCCGAGGTACTTAACGGATTCTACGGTCTATAATTTTATGTTGTTTTATGTTGTGTATGCAATAGGGCCTGTAGGAAGGGCCCAATACGGCGCGCGGCTACTGAATATTGATTGCGTCTTTTAACATGTTAGCAACTGATTGATTTTAGAACGCTAAAGAAACGTATGTACTGCAAATAATAACTGTCGAACGAAATCAACGGTTTAAAAAGATACAATTAACCCTTCGAATAGTCTATTGCCGTGAATGTAAAAAGCAGATTTTCGAGGGTTTTGTCCCCTCAAAGCGATCCGGATTTTTGGCGATCCGGATACTTGGAGTTCGGATAATTGGAGTTGTACTGTATGTGCATACATTAATTACTGACTGACCGCATTTTCTATTCAATGTCAATTTATCCACCGAAGCATTACGCAAAACCTTTCTTTCGGAGAGAGAAATCTGATGCAAGGTGGATTACAAGAATTAGTTTGATTTCTGATACAGCAATGGAATTAAAATCATTTATATTCCGAGGATACGTTTTAATATTTCTTCAAACTATTTTTGCAGTCAATGAGATAAATTATTGCTCTATTAATCGCAAAATTAATATTTTCCCTCTGATAAAATCAATAAATACGATAAGGATAGATATGCTCCAGAGTTGTATGCATTGAAGAAATAATATACAAAGCAATAAACAAAATATTCTCTTTGATATATGCATGTTCATTCTCAGTTATCATTTTTTTGTATGCATAAAATTTTATTTAAGAAAATAATTCGTTCCGCCTATCGTCATCATAAGCGCGTGAGACAATCCCAGAGGACTAGCCTGACTTTAGAAAATAATTTTTCACAACGCACGGAACTTGCCAAAGCTAATTCTAAAGTTTTCCTAGTGCTGCAGCTTACGTCAATCACATTCTATCACAGTTAAATCGCAGTAGAAGTGGCAACATTGTATCGGTTGGTAGCATTGTAGCAGTAGGTGGCAGTTTGATGACAATCGTAGTGATTTCAGATATTAAGTCATCGGCTATGACTGCTACTTTTCAGTATCTGTGATTGAATCACTGTTAGCAATGTATCGCTCATCACTATTATCGCCCAAAAATCGCATAATCTGATCGTGGAATCGCCCAAAATGCGACCGGCGCAGATAGTTGAAATTTGACTGCATTTTACGAGCTCGAGTCGCCCAACATGGCGACAAGTCGCTCAATCTGTCAAACCTTCTTGGGGTATCAGAGTGAAGTATGGCAATATCGTATCTGGGTGAAATATTAAACTTCAACCAAACTTAGACTCCAAAATTTCGGGGCTTACCAAGGATGTAACCCGTAACCCGAGAAATATTGTTATGTAATAATTTAAACACATGTTCGGCTGCTGACTGCTAGCGCTTATGCTTATTGTTAAAGAAATGTAACTGCAACACTCTATTTTTAAATTTTTGTAAAAAACGAGGCTTTGAGTTATTGTTTCCTGATATTCCAGGTAAATGATCCAGGGAAAAAAATAATAAAATATATTTACCTATCTATCTAATTCTTCATAAGACTTCTCGATTGATGATTCTATTCGTCCATTTGGCCTTCGTAAATCTGCTGCATCAGCTCATTCCCATTCCTTTCAACCTTTTCTGTTGTCTTGGTTTTCCACTTGCTCCAGTTTTTTTTCAAAAGTCATCGTGCTCAAAACCTCATCTTTTTGCCTTGTCGGATAACGTTTCTCAAAATTTCTACTCTCGTTTCTTCTGTTTAGCTGACGGAGCGTAACTTGGTGGCATTTGATTGACTGATTTATTTATGTTTCTTGTCCGCTCAGAAAGGAGACATCGGCGGTTTTGTAAGTTTCACTCGTTGTATTTTATCTGTCAGCGGGAGGAAGATATAGCGACGTTATTAACCGCAAAAGAGGAGAAGGTCAGACGAGGCGGAGTGGGAAATATAATTATTAATATCTTTAGTGAGCGTTATGTAACGTGGGAGTGAGTGTGACTCCGGGTCGAAAGTTTTAGAGCTGGCACCGCCCACGAATTTCCGCTAATTAGGAAAGATATGATTGTAAAATTTATGTGTGTTGGGAGAGGCAACCGACGGCTGAAGCAATTTCATCACTCCGTATTTGTGGATACTAATTGGCAGGTGTTGCTACTGTTTCGAAGCTAATGTAATTTGGCTAAAACCTTTATATAGCCTCATATCTTTTGCGGCATCCTGTTCCCAAAGCAAACGCAATAACATTGGAGGCAACAGCATCGAAGACAAAAAAGTGAACTACGTCCTAAAAATATGCTCAATTTTCATAATGGAATCAATATTAGCTTTATATGTCTCTATTTTAAAGCTGAAATCAACTGACTCTTCGATTATCCCAGCACTCACTATCCGTTATTCGTAGATGTCTCGCCATGGCACTTTAGCAAGGGGCTAATTATAAATCTACTGAAGGTTATCCGCGACTTCCAGGATTCAAACCTTGACCAACAGGCTGTGATGCTCATATTCCAGAACCAGGCCAATGTTTAAGTCTCTCTACAAATTACACTACAAAATCCTGGACTTAGAAATTCGAAGTTTGATTTTAGGTAGATTACAGAACGTATTTTTCTAACAGCTTAGAGATGGATAAGATGTAATGAAAGGGGTCGGAAGTTGTCATACACTGTGGTTTTCATTGCGCTCCAGAATTTATACAATTTGTCATTCGCCACATCACACAGGAAAATAACTAATGGCCTGTAATCTATTTTGGCTTTCGAAAACATAAAGCTCTAGATAAAAGTTGTTGTTTCAGGCTTGATTTTGTGGAATTTTTTTGTGAGGCTGATATTAACATAATCAACTATCTAGAGCTTGAATGAAAAGGACTGGCAATTTTCCACAAGAATATAGTTTTAATCGACCGGTTTCGGTGTACAACACCATCATCAGGTGGAAACTATATTCTTGTGGAAAATTGCCAGTCCTTTTCATTCAAGCTCTAGATAGTTGATTATGCTAATATCAGGTTGATGATATAATTTGACTAGCAAATGAGTTAGAGAGAGGAACTAGAGCGCTGATGAGAGAGATGGCTTCGTGGAGTGCATTGTTATGATGACAGAAACTCATGTCGTAACTTTATATGGCTAATTATTTCGGATAATGTAGACGTAATGGCTATGCATTTAAAATTGTGTAGACCACGGTCAATCTTGCCACTTAGAAGTTTCCTTCATGGGAAGGCCCCTTCATAGGTTTTAATAACGACTAGCCACCGTAAACATGAAAAATGAGGCCGTATTTTAGTTTTTTTTAGAAAATCCTAATGACCCATTCCACAGTCATTTAGTGCAACCAATGCTCCACTCACTGACATGTCTTGCTTGGAAATTCCATGTCTATAGTCCTTTTTTCCTCGCAGAAAGCTACCAGAACGAAGAGACGCGCTCCGTTGGGTTACCGTTTGAGAGACTTTAAAAGGATATTGCCTGGGCTTAAGGGCTGCGATTATTGTTTTGGTGTTTTGACGTGTGCCGTGAATTCGTCATGTCTAGTATGTATGTGAGGCTTCGGCGAGGTGGTGAGTGAGATAGTGAATCTTTTTACCGAGGCGATGTTTTCTTGTGTCTGGCCGGGTTATGTCCGAGTTTGATGAGAGGGATTGATAAAGGGATTGGTCTTGACCCACCGCATGAGCCACTCAAATATATTTAGGCCACAGTGAACCGAAATGTCCATATCTTCCAGCTTTTGACCTAAGAGATCCAATAGACATGCACTATGAAAAAAATTAGACATAAGGATAGCCACGATTAAGATGACTTGTACTAATCACTTGCACACACCTGTAGATACTTCAGCAAAAGATCCCATTTTTGACACTAAAAGCTTTTGTATTGTCACGTTTCTGCTGTGGTGGTGGGAGACTTTGCGAAGAAATTATCTAATCAGGCAAAATGGAGCGTCTCTCAATTTTTCTGTGTCCAGGTGAATCATTCAGATCATATAGGCCTATGTCAACAAGGAGTCAATGTTTTTAAACATTGACCGTAAGTATTTCGATATGTCAGAGCCTCGGAAACTCCGAATATTTAAGGTGAATCCACGGTAAAACGACAATTTTTATCAGGTGATCTACCAGTTAAGGTAGGTTTAAATGAATGCAAATAAAGATCCTCTAGATACTTACATGTGCAGGCCCCTGCCTGCCGATAATATTATTTCTTCATCCCAGCACACGTCCTACCCCTCTTCATTTCGTCCATAAAACCTATTCTCTTTCTTCTCCGTCACCTCTTACTCAACACCCCCCCCCTCCTGTATCACAGCCTTAAGTAATCCAGTGCCTTTCATTAGCCTCTCCAACCACCTCCCTTGCCTCTTGCTAATCTAATCCAGAAGTTTCCTTTCCTCTTAAACCATATGAGGCACTTCCTCCCTTGTCTTAGTTCCCGTCCACCGTGCTTTCTCCATCCTCCACATCCAAATCTTGAACGCCTGCAGCCTATTCAGGCCCTCCTTTATCAGATTCCACGTATTTGCCCCATAAAACGCTACGCTCCACTCATAAAACTCTTCACCAGCCTCTCTTTTCCCAAGGTCCTCGTCATCAGCTCCTTACCAAATTACAGTCATGCGGCCTAAACGAAACAGTAGAAAACTGGATACGCGACTTTCGGAGTGATCGTAAGCAAAAAGTAGTTCTTGACGGAATTAGCTCTGATGTAGTTAAAGTGACATCAGGTGTCCCACAAGGAAGCGTGATCGGCCCCTTTTGTTTATTATATACATAAATGATCTATGCTCTCGAATTAGCAGTAAAATACGTTTATTTGCCGACGACGCTGTCATCTATCGTGAAGTTAGTGATCACTCTGACTTTGAAACTCTTATCATCGGATTTAAACAACGTTCATGTGTGGAGCCAAGAGTGGGAACTCGAACTTAATCTGAACAAATGCACGGCGGTATATTTCTTGCGGAGGTCTTTCAACTATCCCCATGTATATGTTGTGGATGGTGTTAACATAAAGGCGACAGATGAAGTGAAGTATCTAGGAGTTACGATAACCTCGAACCTATCGTGGGGAACACATATAAGAAATATTTGTGGCAGAGATCTGAAGAAGCTAGGATTCGTCAAGCGTATTGTGGGGAGATTTTTGGATGAAAAAGTAAAAGAGAGGTGCTATTTCGCACCCGTCCGGCCACACCTTGAATCTGCAGCGAGCATATGGGATCCGGTGCAGAAAGACTTAATCCGGGAACTTAATAAAATACAAAGGAAAGCTGCGCGATTCGTCAAAAACTGCTACGGGCGTACAGACAGCGTTACACAGATGTTACACGAATTAGGCTGGGAGCCGCTAGAGACTCGGAGGCTACGCGCTAGGCTTTGATTGCTTGGACAATTGAGAATAGATATCTTTAAGAGCGACACGGAGAACATCATATTAGAACTTCAATATATTTACAGGTCCGACAGAAACGATAAATTAAGAGAGATATTTTGCTGAACGGATAGGTATGGGAATTAGTTTTTCCCCCGAACAATAAGGGACTATAATAAATGCTAGGCGTAATTTCATTAGAGCGTTTCCTTTTTATATGTAAACGGCTGATGTCCTAACACCCCCCGCCACACGCCTATTGAGGCGGCTTGCGGGGTAGTATGTAGATGTTGATGTAGATGTACTACTAGTGAATGCTTCCTTTGCTAGCGCTACTCTCCTCTAAATGTATTTGCTACTCTGCCCATTTTCTTCTAGCGTACTCCCCAAGCAATATAATTGCTCTATTTGCTCCTGTTTGTGCCCTCCTAATTTTATGACCAGCCTCACTTTCTTTGCCCTAGAGAATCTTATTACTTTTGTGATCAATCCTCATTCCGTATTTCCCACAATGCAAGCAATCGATAGCATTATTCGATTCAACCAAAATTAATAGATTATTTTAATCGATTATGGAAGGTCCATTTATAATTGGTAATCAATTAGTTGGTACCGATTATTACCAACTTTTCACGGGTTACCATAATAAAACGATTTTTTAAGTGATTGAGTTCCTGATCATAAGGAGACACTTTTAAATAAAAATCATAATACTATTTTATTGATAATATAGAGACTTCTATTTAATAGACTACTTAAACTAAATCATATATATTATTTATATCACATCGTTATTACGTGGGCTTTTTATTACATTTGTAATATAAACGCGAGTAATTCCTAGCCACCCTATTCCATTTCTCAACTATTTGATGAATAGCCAGGTACAAAAAATATTATAACATTAGTAATGTTAGCAATCTTGATTGAATAATTTCGAAATAAAGTTTTATCGTTAGAATTGACTTACAGAGACGCTATTCAGTTACAAATTTTCTACCTATACTTATCTGACGCATATATGCAAGATACTCTTTCAATGGGCAATATGGAGAGATTGAAGAGTTACCGTGAAAATAACTCTGATATCCTTCAGGAGAGTCTAAAATTAAATTGTGACAGAGTGTCAGAAAACTCGCACAAACACACGACGTAATTAGTACGTTAATCGATTATTTACGCTTCGATTAATCGGTCTAATCCATAACTGAACTTCCGATTACAATCGATTACTGACTGAAAAGTTGGCATCCCTAAACACTGCTTTTCTAATTCATCTACTTGAGCTTGCAATCCCTTCGATGGCTGACTAACCAACGCCTGGTCGTCCGCGAATCTGACTTTATCAGCTGACTTCTTGCTCTGATACCTACATCTAGCTCTTACCATGCTTCTCTTATAACCTCCGCGGTATAAACGTTAAGAAGAAAAGGCGACAACAGGCCTCACCCCACGAAGTACAACTTCCCACCCTGATTCTCTGTCTGCCACCCTCACCTGTGCCCTCTGGGTTATATATGAGCTTCAGATGAGTGTCCTATCTCCTCAAGCTACTCCTTTTCCCCCCAATATCTAAACAAGTTTTTTCCTACTAATTCTGTCAAACGCCTCCTCAAAATCAACAAAAGCAAGCAACAAAATTTTTATTATAATATGTTTGTTCCTATAAGTGTTCTCATTATCGCAATCGCATCCCGAGCTGTCCTCTCCTTTCGAAATCTAGTTTGTTATCGCCCGAGTATCAATTATCCCTACTCTTCAAACTTTAGACAGTTTGTCTGAGAAAAACCTTTGCCACGTACGATATCAAGCTCATTGTTCTCCTCGCATTCTGACGCTTTCTTCTTCTTTGGGATAGGATTGAAGACTATTTACGAAGTCCTCATGTCACACTCCTTCCTCGTACATCCTACGAAAAAGTTCGAAGAAAGATCGTCTTTCCTTAATATCTAAATTCTTCAGAAACACCAAAGGTATGTCATTTACTCCAACAGCTTTTCTTACCTTCATCTATCGTATTGCCTTCACTATTTTGCTGTCGAGTATCTCCGCTCTGAGGTTATCCTTATCTAATGTTTTCTCAATCACTGTCACATAGCTCTTCTACGTATTCTCTCCACCTATCCTGGACATCTTCCTGTTCGATTAATGTCTTCCCTATTTTTTCCTTAACCTTTGGTAGCGTTTTCCCTCTCTTATCGCCAGGGGCGGATTAAGGTCGTTGTTTTGCCGCGGTCCACTACTTCCCGCGGCGCCTGGGGGTATGCAATACCTCTCAACGAAACGGGGGTCCGGGTGGATTTCCCTCGGAAAATTAAAAGAAATGAAGCGCTTGGAACGTAGTTTTGGTGTGGCTATATTATATATAAGAGAAGTGATAAATTATTGAGTAAAGCTATCTAATCACATTTAAAAAACTTAAAAAACGATGTAAAGAATGCCATTCTTGTGAAGAAGGGAAGTATCTTCCGGGTTTTACTCTGCGTTAGTCCATGTTTCCTCGGACGACAGTTTCGGCGGCGTTTCAGTCGGCTTCTTCAGGTCGGTGAAGAGAAGGTGCAGCCATTCGTCGTCTTATATATCTCATCCTTTGGAGTCAGGTCTAACGCTTGAGATATATAAGAAGACGAATAGCTGCACCTTCACTTTACCGACCAGAAGAAGCCGACTACAATGCCTACGAAACTGTCGTCCAAGGAAACATAGACCAACGCGGTGTAAAACGCGGAAGACCTGCATCTTCCAATCCATCAACCCGCGGCAGCCTACACAAGGATTTCGAACTCCTTTCTTCTTTAATCCCGTACAAAGTGAAAATTGGTTGGAATGTAATAAAAAGGTAAGTACATATTCCGAATATACTATTTTCCCTTAATATTTTTATATTTTTTTATAATACCTCGCAACGAAAACGCAGTAATGCTCGGAAGTTACCGTCATTCGCCAAGGGCTCTTCCAATGATAATTCACCGTCGCATCGTCCCGATGACCTCTGAATCCTCTGAATGGTATGTTCTGACGGCTAAGAAAAAAATCACTTTTTTAAGTTTCAGCTTCAGATTTTCCTAGATTTTCTCCCTGCTGTAGCCGTCCAGTTGGCTTGTGATTTGATTTTCAGATTTTTTGTATTTTTCCAGAAAATTCAGGGCCAACAACACTGCACCTTTGTGATAGACTGTTTGTTGGTGGTTTTCCAGATCACTTAGTTTCCCTAGCAGTTTTGAAAACTTCTTTAGCGGCTTTGTAACGAGGGATTTTAACTGCAAATTTGTACCACAAGCTGCAGTTGATTGGGAAAAAAGGGAAATACCTACAAAAAAGTCCATTCATTGAGGGAGAAACCACAAACCAAGGGTACTTTTCAATATGTTCTATCCTCACGTAACGACGTTCATCCGCGGTTCCCTTCCTAAGAGCTGAAAAGGGATACTTGTAGTCACTTGAGGATGTCCAAGGGCTTTCCAAAAGTTCTGCTATTTTCCTATCATCGAGTCTTTCCTTTCCTGGTACAATGAAGAGACCTACGTCACAGTTGAAATTTTCAGCCAAAGGAAGCGAAGAAATTGAAGCTTCAGTCGATGTTTCGTGGCTACGTGGAGGGGATTTTAAAAGGACCATGGACTCAGCTTGAGTCTCATTGTCAGTTGTGCAGCATGAAGGTATGGTGTTAACAAATAGTGCATTTCCTCCTGCTTCTTCTGGCGTCTTTTGTTTTTGGACGCGAGAGAAAAAGCTTCGAAAGTCCGCAGAGGCACTATTAGTTTTCCTCTTTGTACCAGGCCTACTAGAAGAAGACGCCTGTAAACAAAAGTAAACCTTAGCTATTCCTTCTGCAAAAAACATTATAAGCATGTCTTTTTCTCATTCTATAGCGTAATACTTGAAAATTATTTGGCTTTACTTATAGAGTCCTCAATTTTACAGCTATCAAAAGGATAGGGGTCAAAACTACGGTGGGTGGACCTCTTACAGCATTTCTGTGATAACACAATGAAAATGAAAGTCCAGTAAATAGGTAAGTGTTCAATTCCTTGATCAAAAAGCAGATAAATAGCAAGAGAGGCTAATGTGGGCCCGAGCTAGAAGCCGGCCGTCCGAGAAAGCGCAAATAAGTTATGTCGTTGTAATTAAACGACTGAACTTACCATCTCTGGCTGTAAGGTTGATCTGCACGTCAGGTATATCACAGAATAAAGGAAAAAGGACGCACGGTCCTAAACATGTGAAGAACTCTTGAACTTCTCACTCACTACAACTGGAACAATACACTCGCTAGAGCCTGGAAACTGACATGTCGCGACGAGCACGAGAGCGGAGGGTGTCGCATAGTAAGCAATGCTGAAGGAGGGCGTGGAGACTGTATTCCCCTCTCGCAGACGCACTACGGCTCAAATGCCCATACTCGCGGCACAATTCTCTGCATGCATAGTAAATAGGTGTATATAGGTCTATATACATAGTATAATACCTTATAACTATTCCGTTACGGCACCAAAGCTTTCACAACTCTGTTCAATCAAAGGCCTACAAAAGTACAATTGCGAACATCGAGGATACTGTGTCTGTTTAGACAAGTGGTTTTTAGATATTTTCCAATTATCTTTTCATATTGTGCATTGAGCTGGTGAAATAAAAACTTGCATTGGAGAACCACCTTAATGATTACCATCTTTTCTATTTTCCCGGGTATGACGGGGGGGGGGGGGGGGGGGGGCGGCCGCCCCCCCCATAATCTCGCCCAAGATTAGTATTTAATTTCTCTTGCCTAGGCCATTGTCAACGTTTTTACACATCCTTCTCTCCTTTATATTCCTAATAATTTTCTTATGACCCATTGCTTCTGTATCCTCGTTTCCATTGATCCTATTGTTTTCTCTGCTTCAATTAATATGCATGTTATCACAGTTTCTCAATTGTTTTCGATTGTTCCCATTTCCTTTGCTTCACCTAAGTTTATTTCTAATAGCTCCTGGTGTTTCCTCCTAATCAAGCCTTTTAATGCTTCCAAATTTCACCTCTTCATTCTCCTTTTGTGCATAAAATAACAACCGTCGAGTAATGTGCATAGTATTTGCATTGATTTTGTTTTATATTACGCAAGGCACGTCACCAGTGAGAGCAATATGTTTTAAACTATAAAAACGAAAAGGTGGAACTTAGTAATTGCTCTGACTCAAACCGTCGCGGAGAAACCTACTTCAATGTAACGATGAAGGATTTTCAAATTTGTGACGGTAAAATATTTCTTAATTTTCGAGCTTCGAAGGATTCCAGCTTTTCCATCACAGCTACAAAATGTTCACAACAAGGGAACCCAACTCAATACCGCGAAAAAGGTACAATGCCATTAGTACACATTTTATCCGTAATTTTTTCTTTATTTTCGAAAAAAACTAACTATAACAATGAATCATAGTAAGCAGCAGTAGTTATCAATCCAAAGTGTTGTTTGCTCAAGCCCTTAACTCCATTCTCCTTTCGGATTACCGTTTTGTTCCTTAAAATATTTGTGCCTTGATGTCCCTCATTTTTTTCTTTATGCATTCCATTGCGTTTCCATTCCATTCCATGTTTATCTTCGTCTTATTCAGTACTACTTCTCTTCATTTCCCCTTCCGTTATTGTTTTCAGCAGGATTTGTGTAGCACAAGATGCCCGATAAGATTGTCGATTCTTCTTTTCTAAGTTTTCCTTTAACATTTTTCTCTGCAAGTCGTTATAGGAATTCAATGAAGGTAATTTTATTCTTCCACTTGATTTTAATTATTGTTTCAAGTGTAGTAGCGCATGCCTATTTCTTCCAATCTTAATTGTTGCCTACCTGTTTTCGTTCGGGATTCACTGCTATATATCAGTATGTTCCAATTAGAGCGTCTCGTTTTTATTTTCAATATCGAGAAAAGAAATATTTTCCACGTTTAAAAATTATGATTTGAAGTAAGAATTCACGTATTTGGGTACCGCCACTTTTAACTATCGGGAACCTGTCCTCAAAGAAACCTAAATACTTAGAAACTCTATATGGGAGTTGTATGGCAGGAAATGAGCACTACCGTTGCAAACCACAATAATAATTTTCTCTAGATCCGAATTTTCTTCGGTTTTTAAGTATCACATAGCGTTTCTTAGACATAGTCCCGTACAGTTCAAGGGCGCCACCCTACATTGCTGAACCACCGAGGTAAAGCCCGCTACAAAAACTTCCCCGAGGAGACGCTATCCCGCTTTCCCCTTCCTGCACCTCCGCATCGTGGGTCACCCCCTCACCGTCCGTCCAGAGAGATGTTCGCCAAAGAATTTCCTCTTGAACTCTGATTGGTGTTCCCATACTCGAGAACACTAAAATTACATAAATACAAAAATATAAAAGAGTGTCACAGAGAGCACGCTCTTGCTACAGATTAGCTAATGAGGACAAAAGCATAAGAGAGCATACTCAAGTAACTAGCAAGAGTAACGTTTGAAAAAATAATTATCAAGTCTGAGCGGTAGCTTGAAAGTTATTATTATTATTATTGCATAAATTGTTAAAAGTCGACCATTTAGTCGGGTGGTAACATATAACAAGAAAATACTCAAGAACCAAATATAAAATACGAAAATACAAAATACAAGTTATCCATTTGGTCGGGTGGTTACATAAGACACAAAATATATGAAGACCAAAATACAAAATATAAAATACTAAATACAAAAAAAAATAGGCAGATCCCTCAAAATTCAATTTTTTTCACCCTCGTCATAAATATCCTAGTATTAGTAGGGAAGGGCTCCAAAATTTCCTCCGGTAAACCATTCCAATCCCCTATCCCCCGATGTAGGAAGGAAAATTTTAAAGTATTTGAGAGCTGCCTCGGAGGCTCAATCTTACAATTATGATCCTTCCTCGCCAGATAACTTGGTCCTTTTAACCGGTTTGATAGGTCCCTCCACGCAGGATCACCGATAAATGCCTTATAGATACATTTAATGCGTGCTTTCTTCCTCCTCGACTCTAATGATTTCCAGCCCAGCGTATTTAACATCTCCGTAACGCTTGCCTTCCTTTTAAAATTTCCCATTACAAATCTTGCTGCTAAACGCTGAACTTTTGTCAGTTGCTTGATTTCCCCATTCAGATGAGGATCCCAAACTGACGCCCCATATTCTGGGATAGGCCTAACAAACGTTTTATACGCGAATTCTTTAGTTTTCCTGCAGCTCCTTCCAAGGGTTCTCATCAAAAAATGTAATGCTCTAAAAGCTTTGGTCGTAGTTCTTTCGATGTGTGGTCCCCAATGCAAATCCCTGCTTAAAGTCACTCCTAGGTACTTACAACTTTTGGTTTCCGTCAGTAACTTACCCATGATGCAATAATCATTCAGTGTGCCACTCCTACCTTTCCGAAATCTAATAAGTTTAGTTTTGCTTGCATTTATTACCATTTTATTCTCGTTAGACCATTTATCTAATATATTGAGGTCGTTTTGTAAGATAATACAATCATCTACTTTGTCTATTACCCTATAAATAATGCAATCATCTGCAAACATTCTAATATGACTCTTTATATTCCAACTTATATCATTTACGTAGATAATAAATATTAAAGGTCCTAGCACACTTCCTTGCGGCACCCCAGAAGTGGCAGAGAATTCATCGGAGAATATATCGCCGACTCTAACCCGTTGTGATCTACCTGAAATAAAGGAATTTATCTAGTTTACGACCCTACCATCCAAGCCAAGCGAGTTAATTTTTTTCATTAGAACTTCATGATCTACCCTGCCAAAGGCTTTTGAGAAATCAATCAGAACCCCATCGATTTGCTTGCCGCTGTCTAGCCCCTCCGCCAAATCCTGATAGAGAGACGCTAATTGACTTTCACAGGAGTAACCTTTACGGAAACCATGTTGTCCTTCCCATAACCAGTTCTTTTTTCTTAAGACCTCCTTGATATAGTCCGCGACCAGATGTTCCATTATTTTACACACGATGCAAGTTAGACTAACTGGTCGATAGGAATCAACACTGTCACGAGGCCCTTTTTTATAGATGGGAACGATGTATGACTTTTTCCAATCATCGGGTAAATCACCATTGTTAATTATTACCGTGAATAAGTGTTTTAGAAAAGGAACCAGAACATTTCCCAGTCTTTTGATTAGTTCCCCCGGAAGACTGTCAGGGCCGCAAGACGCGTGACTTTTTATTTTGCTCAATCTATTTCTTATATCCCTGTCTTTGATTTCAAAAGGGTCAAACGAGACATCTTCCCCAACCTTTGGTGATACTACCCTTGTTTCACTATAAACTTTGGAAAAAAAATTCTTAAAAGCTGTGGCTTTTGAAAAATTGTCATTTACAATCCGATCTTCACACTTGAGAGAAATATTTTCCAGAGCATTATTCCCTTTTTTTCTCCTTCGAATATACTTATAAAGCCCACTCCAACCCTGTTCTTTTAGAGAGTTCCTCAAGAATTTATCCTTGGCCTTTAATTTTTCTGTATTTAGTTTCTTATAAGCATCTTTATAATTACTTAAGTACAGGCCACCTCGATTTCTTATCTTATGAAGCCTTCTCACTCGACACTTTAGCCTTCTGATTTTTACGTTGTAATACTCGGGATCGGGGTTTGCTTTCAGTGTTTTGGAGGGAACGTATCGATCTGATCCTTCGATAAGTAAGCTTTTGAAGTTTCCCCATACTTTATTTACACAACTCCCTTTCCCTACCCATTCCGAGAATTTTTCTGTGAGAACATTACTAAAGCCGACCATATCCATCCTATTATATTGCCTGCACCATTTTCCTTTTAAAACTTTCTTGGGCTTACCACTCGTGACACACAAGGAAACTGCCTTATGGTCGCTTATACCCTCAAGAACATCGGAAGAGATAAACATATCCATAGGTCTCACTAAGAACACATCTAAAAGGTTTTCCCCACGGGTAGGGGCCTTAAGGTAGAACCTCTACTACAAAGACCTTCGAAAACATGCCCTGATATTTTCATATATTGCAGAGAAATTATGCCTTAATCGATCTGTGAAAAAATAATTGGGGGTCATCGGCCATTTAGCGATGATATCAGGATTTGAAAATCGTCATTTTCAGCCTCACATTACATTGATCTTATGGCGGAATGGTGTCGTCCCTCACTTCAACATTTTATTTCTCAAGATTTTCCTCGACAAGGCTACCTCAAAAACGACTATATGGTGATTAAATAATCAACGGATACAATGCATTTTTTTCAGGTTACCTTGTCGGCCATTTAATGCAAATATTTATGATTGAAGAGCGATGAAGAGTCTTACTTTCGTTCCGTAGCCGCCATATTGAAACAAACCTGGCAACTATGTTCGAGAAGTAAACAAAAACATTGGCCCCATCCATGCCTCACGTCATGGTTGCAGACGATTTACTTTACACCGAAATATGTAATTTATCAGTGCTGGTTACTTAAAGAATACCTATAAGCGCCCAAATTTCATTAAACATGCGAATTATCATTACCGGAATAGTATACATCTCTTAAAATAGTAGACGTCTCGCTTTAAATAAGGTCTTCATTGCTACTTGCGAGGGTTTATCTGTTCTTTAAAAGACTACTTCAAATAGTTTTACGTTTATTTCGAAAAATATACACTTTTTTAACTTGCAGAAAATACTTGTTTGAATATATATTCATTATCTCGCGCATAATATATTTCATCAGCAATTTCATTGAGAATATAAGTCGATAATAAGGTTTATTGGTAAATGAACGAGACAAGAAATATATTGCTAATAGGTACCCATTCTAACAGTGTTTGGAAATACAATTTCACGAATGTACTAATTAATGGAATATTCAACCATGTAATTCTTGAGATTTTGATGTCAAGACAGTGTTTACAACGCCACACGCTCTACATGCTATATCCCATTTACATGCCAGTCCGATGAGATTTTCTTCAGTTATATCATTTAGTGATAAAATGGAATCACACTGCGTACATATCATCTGCTTTGCCAAAAACTGTACGTCTACGATTTGTCATCCTTCAACACATGCACTCGAAGAGTTGATCGGATCACTTTCGGCCACATTCCGTTTCCTTAGATTCTCCAAGCTCTTAGCCTTATATTTAGACACAAATTTGCCTTTAAATCGACCTGATGAAGCCATCACTTAAGCCCTAAAATACAATTAATAATTTTAAGCTAAGTACACTGGCAAATAAAGTGAAAAATATTATCACAATGCAACGAAACTCAATGAGGTAGCGCAAACGAACAAGGTGCCAGATCGGTGTGAAACTACGATATGTTGACAGCTATACAGCGTTGTCGAGTTCCTCGTCAGCATTTATGTATAATACATTTGTTTTAATTACGATTACATTAAAACAGCAAAAGCGCTCACTAGTTCTAATGTTTTAATTCATCCCTAATTTTATAATTATGAAGCTTTACTGCCGTTCCAGAGAAAGTTTTTAAATTCCTCTGAGACATGGCGTCAATACAAAAGCCATTCTTCATATCACAGGATTAGTTCATTTTGAATACAATGTATGTACTGTACAGCTATGTTGATTGATTGAAAATTATTTTTTTTATTATTAATAACATATTGAGCCATTTTATCTTGTTGCTGCTCAGTTTATTTATGTCATGAAAGCAGTACTTCGAAGCGCAGGTTCTACCTTAACTACCTGGGAAAATCCCCCCAGCCTAATAAGGTCGTTTACTCCCTGCTGCGCCTCACCACCCGTTGCAGTTTGGGCTTCCCAGTCCACATGAGGTAGGTTGAAGTCCCCCGCGATAATCACTTGTTTTTCCCTCCCGCTCACCACATGGCCCTCATACAATTCATTCAACCGGTCAAGAATACCTAGGCCGTCATTTGGAGGTTTATAAGCCGCCGTTAATTCCAACTCCAAGTCGGTTCCTGGAAACAGAAATACAGTGAGCATTTCAAAAGCCTCGTCGACCCTATGCAAAAGACATGGTATGCTTTCTTTTATGCTCAGAATTAACCCTCCTCCTCTGCCGACCCGATCTCTTCTGTAAACCGTAAATCCCTTCGGAAAAACCTCGTCGTTTAATATATCCTCTTTTAACCAAGTTAACAAATGGAGAGCAATTGTTTAAATTATACTTGGAACATCTTAAGAAAAACTGCGGGGATCAGTTTAAAGTTGATTTATTGATGAGCTGAACTATTTTCAGTTACTAGAGGTCTGCTGGGAAAATTGGCTCGAATCACTATACACCGCAACTGGGATGACTTCAATGAGGCCTGAATCTTCTCTCACTCCCCATACGGATTCCCGCTTCATCGCCATTTCCTCAAAACAATGCCTGTTTCTCCGCTTCCAAGAAAATGGGGGCCACGCAGGAGAATTTTCTGTTGGATTCTTCTCCTCCAGCGCTAATAATATCTGTATCAGTGACGTATCCAGGAATAAGTTTTAGGGGAGGGGTCAAGTTAAGTATAAGCAGGCGGGTGTGGGTGAAGACTTTGTATAATGAAGATAAAAACTGTATTCAGGCAATGAGGACTACAATTACGACGGCAGTGTAAATTCTCATCTTTTATTGTTTTGCCGTGGAAAATACTTAAAAAATAACAATTCCATGGTTTTTTGCTTGAAAATTACGAGGTTGTTAATTTTAAAAAAATTTCAAAACAATAATGATTATTATTAAATTATCCATATGCTTGGATCATGCTCTTGTATGGCAGTGTAGCATAGATAATAACAGCTGCAGATCAAAATATATTGGAACCAATGTATATGTGGTATTATCAAAGAATTATGAAGATCAAATGTATATACGGAGGGAGTCACTAACGAATAAGCCCTACAAAGGGTTTGAGAGGAAAGAAGTATAAGAACTCTAATTAGAAGAAAAGAGAAACTTATTCGACATATTTTGTGACAAATTAGCCTTTTCAATGCAATAACAGAAGAAGAAATGAATGGGAGTAACAAGAGGGGATGACGAAGCATGGGACGCACCAGAAAAATAATGAGGGACATCAAAGCGAAATAAAAATATTTTTTATTGCTCTCGGATACTTCTAGTGGTCCGTATACCCCTGTGATCCCGATAAGCCATTGGGGTGTCATCAGGTTTCTCAGGGACCAAACCACCAGAACTTTACAGAAACACCCATGCCCTGGGCATGCGAAAAACCGACCCAGGTGGGACTCCCAACGCTACCGGGCCGCCATGGCGCAACTCCGGGGCCATCTATGAACGCTAAAAACGATTAGCTGAAAAGAGAGTGAAGTGGTGATCTGTATTAAATCGATATCTTCAGATTGATGACTGCTGATGATGGATGATGAGTAAATTAACGCAATGCACTAAGACAAAATGCGTTAATTCAATAGATTTTACGCATCTGTCTACTCTTATTGTGGGAAAAGGTTTGCATTAAAACTTTTTTCGTCGAGTAATCTGCAAAAAATCTACATTGATTTTGTTTTTTAATACCTCAGGTGTTTGGTCAGTAATACAAAAGAAATAGTGTGATTCGGTTTTTCATTTGACTAACACAGTCGCGGTGCAACTTCCTTAAACGTAACGATCAAGATGTTTCAGGTATGTGACATAAAATATTTATTAATTTTTGAGCCTCGAAGATTTGCAGCATTTCCATCACTTCCCCAAATTCGTCTCCTTGAGGAAGCTCTACAAAGCACTCCGAATAAGGTGAAATATCACAAATCTAATTTTCTTCCGTACACGTTTATTTACTTGCGAAAAAACTAACTATAAATGTGAGTTTTCAGTGGCAAAGGCACTCATCAAACTGAAGTGTGGTTTGCTAGAGATCTGTAATCCACACCCTTCTCAGCTTACTATTTTATTTCTTCATATGAACTCGCTTTCATGTCCATCGTTTTTCACTTAATGTATTCTTTTCATGGCCTTCCTCAGGAATGCTTCAATCTCTGCTTCCATTATTGTTTTCAAAGAAGTGCTGTGTCGCAATTTGTACACAAAAAGCTCAACTCGCCTACTTTTAAGAGTTTTCGTTAAATATCTTTTTAGCGAAACATTTCGTAAGATCTCTCTATTTGTGATTCACGCCTTCCAATTAATTGCATGATACTTCAATAGTCTCACATTCCCATTACTTCAAATCTTCTTTGTTCCATAGCTGTTATATTCCAAGCTTCACTGCTGTCGGGTAAGTATGATCCATTTCGGTAACAATCATTGTTTAAAATTAATAAAAGTAATATTTTCCACATTGAACAAAATAAATAAACATGAAAATAAGATGGTTTTATTAAACATTTATTAAAAAGTAGAAAATAATTTTTGAGCTCTCACAACTGGCTACAACAGGCAGAATGTGATTAATTGTTGCTAAAAATAAAACCATGGGGGTGCAACCATAATTTGTGATACAACAGACTTTTTACTATATGTATTACTATTAGTGTAGGTACCGTGGGAAAAAGCCTTTAGTATGCCAAGTCGTGCAGGACCAGGAATTTCCGGCAGGCGAAGTTTGCCTCAACCTTTACAGTAATTTGTAGAAAATTCATTAGTGTTACAAATTGTGACCAATACTAGGAACATCACATATAATCACGTCCTGCCTGTTGTAGGCCAGTCGTGACAGGTAAAAAATTATTTACTACTATTTTTAGCGCATTTTTCAGTAAAAACAAAAGTTTTACTGTTTTATTTATTTATTTTATTCTAAATTTTTCAGTTTGTAACAATTTTGCATAATTTTTATTTCAATTTTCATTCAATTGCTGTCACTATTCAATGGATAAATTATTGAACATTTTACAGTAAAATTTTAATGAAAAAACTGGTATGAATTTTTGTGTTAAATAAATGCTTTAATATATTGCTAGTTTGTTTTAATCGAGAAAATACTGTAATGACATCCGGAATTCACATGTGGGAAAGTTTCAAGAAAATCGAATTGGTGGAAGTGGCTGAAAAATTGATAACAAGATTTGATCCAAACAAACAGAGATATTAAGTTATGAAACCATGTAAAAAGATCATTTCACTTGTTTAGGTACCGTCGCTGTTCTATTTATGTAGCTCTCGGGAATATTTTCTTTAAGGGCCCTACGTACTTCGAAACTAAATATGTGAGTTTTCGAGCGGGAAAAGCCCTCCACCCTTGTACAACGAATAGTAACTTTTTTTTAATCCGAGTTTTCGTCGGTGTTTAAGACTACCATAGCGTCCTTTTAGAGATGGGCCCTCTCAGATCCAGCCGTTCCAAAGGGTGCCACCACCAAGCTACACTACCGAAATAAAGTCCGCAACATAAGCTTCCCCGACGAGATGCTACCCATCAAAGATTCTACCCATCTATCCCCTTCCAGCACCTACGCATGGTGGGTCACCCGCCAAGCCTTCCATCCAGAGTGACGGCCGTCAATGCATTTCATCTCGAACTCTGATTTGTGTTACCATATCCTAGAATCGCACAATTAAATAAATGTACAGATATACAAGAGTTATACAGAAAGCATGAGTAACGAGCTGTTAGTACTGAGTAGAAAATTAAGACAAACACATTAAGGAGCAAAATCAAATCATTAACAAAAACAACTGTAAAACATTATTAAGTCACCGTGGTAGCCTTGAAAGTTATCCAATGCGTTGCAAAGCAATCGTTGAAATCATTCCTGGGTTACCTTATAAGAAACTGCGTGGAGCAGTTCTAAGTTGATATACTGTTGAACGGAACTATTTGCAGCCACCAGAGGCCTGCTGGGAAAATTGACTCAAATCACTTGAGGCCACAACCGGGATGATTGCAATGAAGCCTGAATCCTCTCTCACTCCCCATACGGATTCCCGCTTCAACGCCATTTCCTCAAAACAGTGCCTGATTCTCCGCTTCCAAGAAAATGGGGGCCACGCAGTAGAAATTTCAGCTGGATTCTTCTCCTCCAGTGCTAAAAATGTATGTATCAGTGACGTAGCCAGTATTTCGTTTCGTGTGGATGGAGGTGGAGTAAAGGGGTTGGGGTGAAACTTTTTAGAAAATCAGGAGGAAAATTTTGTGTCCATGCAATTAAGACTGGCATTGCGTTAGAAGTGTAACAGCCGTTTACTTAAAACTTTGCTGTACAAATTACTGAAACAGAGCTGTGAAAATTTATACGTAGACAATATATCTACTGATACAATTTAAAAACGCGGAAAGACGTAAAAATGACACCTACCAATATGCTTGGACGTTTCGACGGTCAAGCCGTCATCGTAGGCGGTATAAAAACGATTAAATAATTAGCCGTCATCGTCGGCTGTAGAATGATCACTATTCTACCGCCGACGATGATGGCTTGACCGTCGACACGTCCAAGTTTATTTGTAAGTGTCCTTTTTTACGTGTTTCTGTTTTTCAAGTGTATCAGTCTACGCATATATCCGAGTGTATCCGACAAATGTAAATATAATTTAAGGAATGAGTCAAATATTGTAACAAACAGAGCAAAATTAACTTCATATAAACGTTAATTTCAGTATATGAGGCCAAAGATATTTTATATACTGCCCGCTGAAATTAAAAAAAAATAAATTTCAACAAAAATGTTAAAACTTGCCCAATGCTGGATGTTTTCTCTAGAAAATATTGAACATTTATTTTCATGGTATTTTCAATGGAACTATAGTTATGTAACAGTTACTGCTTTTATTATAATGGCATACATTTTTGTAATTTACTGGTGGCTCAATTCAAGTCCTATGACCTCGGAGACCACCTAAGCTCCCGTTATTTTGTTTGAAACCAATTTATACCAATTATGTGGGAGTAAATAAAATATTATTGTATATATTGTCGAGTCGCTCCCCAGGGGCACCACCCAGCACCGCTGAACCACCGAGGTAAAGTCCATACCATTAACTTCATTTACCCGACCGGATGGATCCCTTCATCTTCTCCCTGCACCAGCGAATAGAGAGCCCTCCCCCCACACACTTTGCGTCAAGAGGAATGATTATGAAAGTATTTAGTCGTGAACTCTGATAAGCGGTTACACATTTTAGAATACTATAATTAAATATACGTACCCAGATAAGATGTATACAGGAAGCATGTGTGACGTGCCGTTAGTACTGAGCAGCAAATTAAGAAATAAAGTAATAAAGAGTAATCAAATAATTAGCAACAACAGCTAGAGAAAAACCTAATTGTTAGTCCTCAATGGTCGCTATGAAAGTTAACCAATGGCGGGAAATCGTTGAAATCATGTTTGTATAGTCTTTAAAAAAATATCTGCGTGGAGCAGTTCGAAATTGTTATTTTCATAAGCTGAACTATCTTTAGCTACCAGAGGCCTGCTGGGGAATTTGGTTTGAATCACTTTGGATAGCAACGGCGACGATTTCAATGAGCCCTAAATCCTCTTACACTGCCCACGTAAATTCCCGCCTTACTGCTTTTTCCTCATAAAAAGGCCTGCTTCTCCGGCTTCTCCGTTTCCATGAAAATGTTGGCCGGGCGAGCATTCTTTAAAGTTGGATTCCTCTCCTTCAACGCGGCCGGAGATGGAAAACAACCGAGCATCTGCAGGCACACTGCCCAGGACCAGGAAACTATGCCAATGGCATAAAAATGTTGAAATCACGCTTTGACCACCTTAAAAAAAACCGCGCGGAGTACTTCGAAGTTGATATATTGCTGAACTGAACTATCTTTAGCTATTGGTGGCCGGCTGAGGAAATGGGCTCCAATCATTTTACACCGAGACTGAGATGATTTCAATTACGTCTAAATCCTCTCACGCTCTCCATACGGATTCCGGCTTCGTCGACTTTTCCTTATTATAATGCCTGCTTCTCCGTTTCCAAGAAAACTGCGGTCGCGTGTGCATACCTTTAAGTTGCATCCATCTCCTCCAGAGCGGCGGACGGAGATGGAAAACAACCACGTACCTGCAAGCGTGCCCTCCAGGACCTCGTTGGCAGAATTGGCCACGGAAAATTGGCCACAGACGACTCCCTGAGACAAGGCCGGTTAAAATCACGAGCCGCTACACACCCATGATTCACCTTGATTTCCTCATCAGCGACCATTCTCGTCGAATGCTATCAATTACGCCTTTCAGGGGACTGACGGAGGAAATTTAAATCTTTCGTATAATTTAAATCTAACCTATACCCACAGAACAAGGCCTGCTTCCCCGCTTACATGAACAAGGCGGGCTCGCGTTCAAACTTTTCAGTTGAATTCATCTCCTCCACTGAAAATAATGTATATGAAACTACATAAATGTACCGATATATAAGAGCTTTACAGGAAGCATGGGTGAGTTGCTCTTAGTACTAAGCAGCATATTAAGACAAAATCATAAGAGAGCAAATCAAATAATTAGCAACAATATCAACAGAAAAACCTAATTATTACGCCTCAGTAACAGCTATCAGGGTCTCTTATTTGTCGGAAGATAATAACATTGTGAGCATATCCACTCTGCAGTCCGTTTCCCTAATTGTTATCTCATGACCTAATCTACCGGAGTAGGTCCGGTTTCAGAAAATATTTTTGAAAACTTCAGAAAATAGATCTGCTTGGAGCTTACATAAAAGATTAATCTCAATTTTACCGATTGTCTAAGAACGATTTCCATCATAGAAGCAGCAGAAGGTTTGTAACGCTAATGAAATTATCGCAGCGACAGTTTACGTACCTTGGTGAACTTTGCTGCTCGCGTTCTAACTCGGAATTTAAGCTTACCTAATAAGGATCTCAAATACTGGTAGCATATACCAAGTGAAGTCCAACAAGGGAGAAGGAGTTTGGTGGCGGAGATGCGGGGAAATAAGCAAGAGTTGATGGAGGACAAAATAAGACGTAGATACATGTTATTGAGTGTGAAAAAGGGTTTTAGGTGAGCTCGAAAGAGGAAGGAAGAGAATGGGGAACCTTCTTTATTTTTTTAAACCATTTTTATTTAAAGTACACACTCTCACTTATACGGACTTATTACATGCATGAATTTTACAGAGAAACAATTTTGTACCATGAAAACATTTCTTCTTAAAAATTACGCGCCCTTTGCGGTGTGGAAACACTGCGTCATTAGGATCCCTGGGGGGACGTCACGGAACGGTATCGCTTACGACAATATGACGTATTTCCAAGTGAACTTCGGCTCGTTTTTTGTGATTTTACGGAATTATCGTTTGAATTTTCTAAGTGTAAGAGAGGGGACTAGTATAATATGATCCTTTTTGCTGAAATTCATTTAAAGCAGGGAGGCGATATTGTGTGGTGACGTCAAGCCACCGAAATTCCGTTATGGATCACCTGACTTTTTCAACTTCTTGTGCACTTTTGAAAGGCAATTTCTAATGTCTGCTGTTGACGCATATGCGTGTTGATTGTATATTTGAGTTCTCGAGGAAATTTTTTGTCATGTACCCTATTTTAAAGTGAGAAATAAAATTTATGTATATTCCCCTTAGATTTTTGGACGGTATGAATGGAGGCAAAAGATGCAAAAACTCTGACGTAGTTGAGCAAGATAACACATAAATTACAATTCAGTTACCTTTGCCTCATTATAAATAAAAATGTTTCATATTTCTAATGATGCCAAAATATCAGCCATTTCTCGTAAAACTTTTCGAGATATTTGCCAAAAAATAGACGCCGTTTTTCATGGATAATTGCACACTGCGAGCTACGGGAAAAATTATGGAAAAATGAGAAAGTTCTCATTCATAAAGCGGGTCAGAAATGCAACGGCGAGTAGTTGGTAGAGTTATCATTGTTTTCAATATGAATTCCCTTAAAGGCAACTCATTTTAATACGTTTTTTTAATCGGAAAATGCCTCTGGTTCCAGTAGTTCCAACTGCATACCTTGTAAAAACAATGAGCGTTGAATGAAAATTCGTCAATGAAAATTATAGCGTCAAATACGTACATTTCGTTAATTTCTGAGATGATCAGTCATAGAAACAAATTTTACGCATCAATAATGTTACCGTGTGTAATAAATATTTCTTACAACTTCTTAAATTTTAAAATGAAATTCGAATATGGTCTCTATTATGAATAGAAACAAATCAAACGAAATAACATGCAAGGGATTTAATTTAGGAAAAACAGATCGTCTTATAAATGTTCAAGGAGAGACCCAGTGGATGAGATAAACACAGGCAGGATGGTACACGAGCCAGGAATTGCATAGTCAATGTTACAGTAACGATGATCGCTTTGTTGTATAGTCAATGTTGATTGAGTTAAGAGGGTTTTTTCCATTATCTGTAGTTTTGGTGCTACGAAGCCATGCTCCAGAGCAATAAAATGTGTCCATTCATTTGTGAGGGCACCCTTAGGGTGGCCATCAGCCAGTCTCATCGCGAGCCTTAAGCCTCCTTCACAACGACTTAACTCGATGTAACTTAGCTTGACTTGGCGCAATGTTGGAGATGAGACCCAGAGAATAGCGTCTGCAAGTTCACAACGACTTAAAGTGGCGTAGCTCGACTTGGAGTAGCCTGGAGTTGAGCCCAGATCAACTTTCTCTTAATTCCGGCCAATAACATGGCGTGCAGCACAATCGTTGTTCGGGAAGAAATCGATTTTTACACTCGATATGCGGAAGCGTAATCGGCTTTCTT
Source organism: Pyrrhosoma nymphula (assembly GCA_963573305.1). Classification (NCBI taxonomy): domain Eukaryota; kingdom Metazoa; phylum Arthropoda; class Insecta; order Odonata; family Coenagrionidae; genus Pyrrhosoma; species Pyrrhosoma nymphula. The sequence continues at coordinate 110,162,282 of OY754332.1, forward strand.
TTGTTAATTATATACATAAATGACCTATGCTCTCGAATTAGCAGTAAAATACGTTTATTTGCTGACGACGCTGTCATCTATCGCGAAATTAGTGATAACTCTGGCTTCGAAATTAATTCTATCATCGGATTTAAACAACGTTCACGTGTGGAGCCAAGAGTGGGGACTCGAACTTAATCTCAGCAAATTCACGGCGGTACATTTCTTGCGGAGGTCGTCCAACTATCCCCATGTATATGCTGTGGATTGTGTTAACATAAAGGCCACAGATGAAGTGAAGTATCTAGGAGTTACGATAACTTCAAACCAATCGTGGGGAACACATATAAGAAATATTTGTGGCTGAGCTCTGAAGAAGCTAGGATTCGTCAAGAGTATTGTGGGAAGATTTTCGGATGAAAAAGTAAAAGAGAGGTTCTATTTCGCACTCGTCCGGCCACACCTTGAATATGCAGCGAGCATTTGGGATCCGGTGCAGAAAGACTTAATCCGGGAACTTAATAAAATACAAAGGAAAGCTGCACGATTCGGCAAAAACTGCTACGGGCGTACAGACAGCGTTACACAGATGTTAAACGAATTAGGCTGGGAGCCGCTAGAGACTCGGAGGCTGCGCGCTAGGCTTAGATTGCTTGAGAAATTGAGAATAGATATCTTTAAGAGCGACACGGAAAACATCACATTAGAACCCCACTATATTTCCAGGTCCGACAGAAACGATAAATTAAGAGAGATATTTTTCCGAACGGATAGGTATGGGATTTCCTTTTTCCCCCGAACAATAAGGGACTTTAATAAATGCAAGGCGTAATTTCATTAGAGCATTTCCTTTTTATATGTAAACGGCTGGCATCCTAACACCCCCCGCCACACGTCTATTGAGGCGGCTTGCGGGGTAGTATGTAGATATCTTCTCTCTATTGAAAATGTGGTTTTATTGTGAAGTCACCTTAGGATAAATGATCTAAGATTTTTCCCGGTGAATATGATGTGTAAAGTCTTCACGGGTTATTACACCAGGTAATAGGCAGATATGATGCCTATTACCTGGTGTAATACCCGTGAAGTCTTTGTACACCTTAGGTTACGTTTATGCGAAAATGAATGCGGAGAAATTGATGGAGTTAGTGCGAAATAAGCCTTTCCTGTACAAAACATTTCCACTTTTATACTTCCAATAACGCACGCACTATTTTTCTATTGATACTGAGCTTTTTAGGGGAAATCTAAAAACTCACACTATCAATTAGCCTCACCAATCGATTGTGGTACGCTGTGATTGGTTATAACATGAAGTTAGAAATAATTACTTATTCTATACTCCTTGGGCTGGAAATTTGACGCACTGGTTCGTTTTAGGAGCGAGAATAAGCCAAATTAGGCCAAGTGAAGTTGTGAACCACCAGATACCCGCACATGATTTCACCCTGCGAAGTTTTCTTCCCGCAATCACTTTGGCGAGATGTGATAAGAGTAAATCGTTACCAGTTGCGGACTAAGAAGCATCAAGCCCTCCTGCAGGCCAAAGATGGGAATCCAAAACGTTTATCTAATCTTCTCCGTGAAAGCCTTTCCGTGTCACATTTTTCACGCAAATCATGCACGAATAGCTGCTGCACGACCTGCGCGACGTGGCGTACCCATCCTTGCATCGAGAGACATGCTCTGGTGTGATCAAAGTAAAAAATAGCATAATATAGAAGAGGCGCAGAAACGGGAAACCACTTCAATTACCTTGACCATGGACGGTTCCAAACTGCTTTTGCAGCAAACGGGAATTAAAAAGATAAATACAAGCTAAATGAGTGTTTACTGAAGGAGAGGGGATTTGATGAGATGCACTCATAGAAAAAGCATGAAAGAACGATTAATGAACACTTTTTTGTGGAATTTGGCGATGTTATTTTGGGGAAAGAGGTCTGTGAGAAAGTAGAATAGACGTGAGCATGTGGGTTTTGATATGTGGGAATGGAGAATCATGAGAGAAAATTCAGGCATAAAATGAATCCATGGTTCGGAAAAAAAACTTTTGATCATGCAGTGTTAAAAACAATTCACAAAATTCCAAAATAAATTAACTAGATAGAGAGGAAGACAAAGAAGGAAGAATATGAATTTTGAGGATACCGGGACTAGCCACGGTACTACCTTTACGGAGTCATTGCATCGATTTTTCTTCTGTGGAATTTCGCACTCATGTGCACTTGTGAGAGGCTCCGTAAAGATGATGCAGTGGCTAGCCCCGCTCTCCTCAGAATTCTCCAGAAGAGCAAACACCTCACTGTTTTGATTTATGGAGGTTTAGTGTTTCACTCAACTTAATAGAATTCAATAAAACATCCTGAAAGCATTAACAATATTGTTCTAAAGCTACCGGCAAATTTTCAGAAAAATTTGCCGCAGGTTTCTTAAGATATTTGTTCGAGAATTAGGCATGAAATAACACGGGTTCTTATGCCTTTTCTTCTGCATCCTGTAAGATATGCATCCACGTTCAATATCCTTACCCGTGGTGCAAATTTCACATCGTCCGCAACGGGCGCGAGGGATTTCTTCAAGCGCTCGGAGTAAAAATCTGTTGCACATTTTTCTATAGATGATATAAACTATTATACATTGAGTAACTATAAAATGTTCTTTCTGATGAATAAAGCCTTGCGTTCCCAGAAGAACCCGTGTAATTCCATGCCCACTTCTCGTTCATATATCTTGTATAGAAATGTGCGGCAAATAATTCTTAAAAAATCAGTTATCTTTAAGACAACAAAAGTAATGTTCTTGCAAGTTTCATTGGATTCTCTTTACTTGAGCGAAACCACCGAATCTCCTTAACCTCGCGGACGGTGGAGCTAAGCGCGTGCTTAGGACTATTTCTGTCACATCATATGTCCGGAAGTCCTTCAGTACTTGTTGCTTTAATGCCCTCAAATATTCTCGGGGGGGGGGAAAAACGCCATGGTACCTTCACTGGCTAAACCACTCGGCGCGACACATACGGGTTCGAGTCCCGGTCAAGGCAAATGATATCTTCCCTATGAAATTTCGCAAAGAAGAATATCTAGGAAGAAGGATAAAAATATATTCAGAAGGTTTTATGAAGGGTAATGGGCTGACCAATATGGAAGAAGTACCTGAAAACATTCGTATGGAGTGTTGCACTCAGAGACATGGACCATTGGAAAGATGGAACAGAAGAAAACAGAAGATTTCGAAACTTGGTGCTGGGGCGGATGCTGAGCATCAAGTGGACAAATAGGATCAGGTACGAGTAAGTGTTTAGAGAGAAGAGAAAACCAAATGGAACACTATCATGAAGACAAGGTCCAGATGTATAGACAGCGCACATCGGAACACATCAGCGCAATTGAACGCACACGAACGACGTTGAATGAAACGACATGCGCTGATGAAACGTTTGGTAACCTGCTGCCAGGCAGCATTCTGTGGGGGCATAACAGTCACGGCCGAATTTTTTGCATATCGGTATCGAATTCGTTCAAATTAAGTATTTAGAAACATAAGCTTTCACACACCGAGTCATTAAAAAATTTACTTTAATGTCTATGTTCGACGCCTTTTCGGAAAATCAACACATAAAAAGCTATCGCGGATGCGATTATCGAAGCTCTTTTGTTGTTTTTAGCGAACATCGACTCTGCTCCCGATTAGTTTTGAAGTGCACTGCCAAGTACGCAGGCTCTGATGCGAATGGAAACCAAGTGCGTGTTGTGTTTAGAAGTCAGCAGCGCACTAGAGCCAATATAAAGCTCCCTTAAAGGCACAACGAATACGTAAGGAACGTAATAGAAGGGAAAATAGAATGGAGAACTCCTCGAGGAAGATTGAAGGACAAATAAATATTCCAACTGAAACGGGACATTAAGAAGAAGAGCTGCGAGGAGTTAGCACGGGAAAGTATGGAATGGAAAGCTGTAAATCGGACAATTTTAAGGTTGAATGCTTAATGATGACCATAAAGGTCATTTTAGGAGAGCAATTGACGGGGAGGATTCCGTTGTCTCAGGCATAAGTTTATGGAATTTTTTTCATCATCATCATTGATGTTTCAATCCTAAGACAGGCTGACTGCTGCCCTCCATCCTTCCATATCTAATTTTAGTTCTGTTAATCCCTTATAGTTTTTCTTATGTACATCTTCTCTTAGTTAGGTCCCTTGGCTGTCCTCTTGGGACTTTTCCCTCCATTTTTCCTTCAATTGCATTCCTCACAAACCCATTGTGCCTCAGGGTGTGCTCAATCCATCTGCTTCTTCTTTTCTGTATGGTGTTCCACGTGGTCCTTCGATCGTCTACTCTTTAACGTCATTATTGGCACAGAAAGTTGACGGACGATATTTCTGATAGTGAAATTTTTCCTAAATCATTCAACGTTTACAGAAAAGATAGGTCCAACCGAACTGGAGGCGGAGTATTTATAGCTATAAAGAATACCATTGCCAGCCAAACGGAAATCGTCCCAGATACCAGCCTAGAATCTGTATGGTGCTCCATTAGATGCCCCAAATAAAAAAAATATTCGTGTGCGCATACTACAGGCCACCTAACACCGACGTCACCTCAATTTTAGAACTCGAAATACAAATAAAGAACATCACATCCAGGAACACCGAAAGAAATTAAATCATAGATGGAGATTTCAATACGCCCTCTATAGATTGGAGGACCTACAGTTACATATCAGGGGGAAGAGACATCTACATCTACATCTATGGGGAGAGAAGAGAAAACCAAATGGAACACTATCATGAAGACAAGGTCCAGATGTATAGACAGCGCACATCGGAACACATCAGCGCAAAGGAGACAAAGATATATGCGAGTCCCTGCAGTACACGTTCTCATCAAATGCTCTACTCACAATCAGATAGCTACGACGCCTAACAGAGGGGACAAAATTCTTGATTTATTGGCAACAAATATACCGCAACAAGTAATTAAGTTAAAAGCTGTTGAGGGTATTAGCAACCATAGAGTAGTTACCGAAAAGTTTTCTTAGAATATCATTAAAAGTTTTAAACAAAGTAAAAAGATTCTACGCTTAAAAAAACCGATTTCAATGCGTTCAAGAGTCATCTAAAACATTTTCTACCCGACTGTCAACAATCAAGAGTAAAGTGAGACACAGAGGGTAGCTGGAAAGCTTTTCCATCCATCGTACCTTCGGGGATCAGAAAATATATTCCAAGTAAAGTCAAAAAAGAGGGCAGCGAACCAAGATGGTACAATGCATAAGTGAGAAAATCGTTAAGACGTCAGAGAGTATGCCACGCCAAGATGAAAAAACTCCGTAGAGATTTGTCCACTAGTGATCAAAATTTAATAATTGAAGAACACAAATTGTCTAAAGCCACTACAAAGGAAGCATTTCGGAATCAATTCATGGATTTTAAAAGAAAAACATTAGTAGAACAGTTATAGGACAACCCAGGGGCATTTTGGTCATACGTAAGGGAAGTTCAAGGCAATGGATCAACAGTTATTCCACTACGAAACGAAAATGGCGAATTACTAACTAACAGTTCGGACAAAGCCAACTTGTTGAATTCTTACTATCAAACTGTGTTCACCAAGTCATCACAGATTACATCCGTGAAGTTAAATGATGCAAGTCACTTCCAGCAAAAGATGCCGCCTATCGACATTTGCACTCACGGAATAGAAAACTTACTAAAATCTTTAAGTCAATAAATCCCCAGGTCCTGAAGAAATTCCTGCCCGCGTGTATAGAGAATTAGCTTGTGAAATAGCACCCTACTTGCAGAATATATTTAGTAAATCCATCAACGAACACAAAGTACCGGAAAACTGCAAATGTCACTCCCATATTCAAAAGCGGTGATAAGGAACAGCCATCGAACTACAGACCGATATCTCTCACATCTATCTCTTGCAAAGTCCTTGAACATATAATTGTAAGTTCAGTTATGAGACACCTCGTTATGCAGAACTTGTTAACAAAAACTCAACTCGGATTCAGAAAGGGAAGATCTTGCGAAACTCAATTAGCACTTTTTGCCCACGATATTTTAGTCTCGGGTGAACATAATGTTCCAGTTGATGCAATTTTTCTTGACTTTAAAAAGGCAATTGATAAAGTTTCCCACAGTAAACTACTCATGAAATCAAAATCCTACTGTTTAGACGACGACGTAATATCCTGGATTAGAGAATTCTTAAGCAATCGCGTGCAAAGGGTTGTATTAGATGGCGCTATCTCTAATGAAGTAAAAGTCACATTGGGTGTCCCGCAGGGAAGTGACATAGGCCCACTTCTGTTCCTTTTGTACATAAACGACATCGGTGAAACAGTTGAGAGTACGCTTAGATTATTTGCAGACGACGCAGTGGTGTATAGAACAATTCATAGCCTTAATGATAAGGAAGCGCTAACTAAGGATCTCGAGGCACGATCTAATACAAGAGTGGTGCGATGCGTGGCAGCTAGAATTTAACCTGAAAAAATGCGTTGTTATGAATTTTCGGAAAAGGAAAAACGCTACTTGTAACAGCTATTGCATAAACAAAAGCAAATTACATACTGTAGAATCGATTAAATACCTCGGAGTTAAACTGACTAATGATCTCTCGTGGAGTAAATATATTCGAGAAATTACCTCTCAAGCTAATCGTAAATTGGGATTTGTTAAAAGAGCACTTGGCAAGTGCGACGATAAAGTTAGGGAAATCAGCTACTTCTCCCTCGTTAGACCCCACTTGGAATATGCTGCCAGTATTTGGGATCCTTACGAGATAGGCTTGGAAACTGAGTTAGAACGCGTGCAGCGAAGATCGGCAAAATAGGTTAAAGGCCGTTATGATAATCTCGTTAGTGTTACTGACCTTTTGAAGCAACCGGGATGGGAAAAGCTTTCAGACCGTCGATTAAAATTTAGACTTAATCTATTATGTAAGTTCCAAACCGGTCTATTCTCTGACGACGTTGATAATATTTTACGAAATCCGACAAACTACGGTAGATGAGATCATGAGAATAAAATTAGGGAAATAGACTGCAGAACGGACAGATTTAATATTTCATTTTTCCTACGAACGATAAGGGACCATAACAGCTGCCAATGAGACTTTTATCTAGGTTTGTCGTTAGGTAGTGTAGCTCTTAGTAGTAGTAGTACTCCCTAGTACTTGAATCATTATCTGTTACCTAGTACTAACAGCACGCCTTGCATGTTTTCTACATAAGTCTTTAGTCTCTGTCCATTTGAGTAGTTGCAAAATATATATGTACATTAATGGTCCCTCTCCATTGTGATAATATCTGTAGTGTAGGAGTGAATGCTTGTGAGGCTTCGCCTCGTGACAAGTATTAGCGATTTATGCTAATGCATAATAAGCCGTAGTTACACTAACTTTAGGGTATAGTGGAATGCATGTTGGTGAATACTCACCCCCTGCCACACACCCCTGAGGTGGCATGCAGGGTAATTTGTAGATGCAGATATTCTTCTGTATACTTCTTCATTTCTTGTTTTATCCGCCCATTTCATCTTCAGTATTCTCTTGATCTTGAGCCTGATGATGACTCAGTGAGTTGAAACGTGTTTTTCATTGTGTACTAAATTTTGTGCAAACGTGCGATTCTTTTTTATTTCAAAATTACGAACTTCCTCTACATCAAGCCTAAATTTTTAAACATATTTCTCGAATTTCTTGTATTGTTAGGGAATCTATTGCATATCATTGCTATGGATTAATATAACGGCGTAACTAAATTAGCAAGTTTCGACTACGTTGGCCGCTATCATCATCCGATTCCTAACTTCCTATTTTATCCCCATCATTAGTTAGTTCTTCATATCTGCGGAACGGATTGGTGTGGTGGCTGGAGTATTTTATTCCCATCCATAGAGCCCCGGTTCAAATCCTGACTGTAGCAGAGGTTTAGCAGCGGAATCCCAGCCATGCTCGGGTGCTATGTAAAGAGCACTTCAACTATAGTACTCCGTTCTCAGATGCTACGTCAAACTATGGACCCCACGGTGCCTTCCATCAAGAGCGGGATAATCCTAACTCCAGGTTTCTCTTCATCTATCATCCTCAATTCTCAATTAATCATTTCCTCACAATTCCAAGCACCTGTCCTTAATGGGGCGCAAACGACTGTGAGCTGAAACGCACGGTGCATGACGCGTGCATCGTGCATTAAATTTTGTGAAAAGGTGCGATTCTATTTGATTTCATAATGCTAGGAAATTTCACAGCTTGCTTGATAATAAAGGAAATGGATAATATTTCTCGTATTATTTATTTGTTCAACTGGAAGTAAATCTATCGGAGTTCTGTGAGCCATAACGAGAAATCTCCCGAAGTAAATAACTCGCAAGGTAGCAACCCTTACTTACGACGGACCAATGGTTTGAGCATGAAGAGCCAGACAATGACTGTGCTTTAACCTTCCACTATTGGTGGATCACATCTGCTGACGATAGCACCACTCGGCACAGGTTCTTTTCAAGTAACCTGCCGACGATGACTACAACGTTTCCCTAACTAAGTTTCTGTATCTCACCGGCCCGCGGGTGATTAGAGTTTGTACAGCCCAAATGACTCCTCAAATTCTCCCCGTATATCCGTACCAACTGTTGATAAGGCATTGTATATCACAAGTTCAAGAGCTTAGTGCTTCCCGGATCATAGATTATGACTCTTATCTCTCCGGGCGACGAAGTGATAAAGATATTTATTGGATAAATTCATCATGCGGATAGGGAATCCCGAAAAACCAATATATCAATGAATCAGTATCAGTAAACCAAGATTTGTCGCGAGAGAAAATATTTGCAATGAGGAAGGCCTCTGTTAGGAAGAGATTAACTGGTTAAACTCATCCAAAGGTATTTCACTTGCATGTTGATACATGTAATCATTTTCATCCGATCAACTGAAGTAGAACATTTCTTATTTCACAGCTGCGCAGAGTTCATTCTATATAAGTAAGCTCGCTAGTTGAGAGTGATTAAAATGAAAAACTGCTGATATGGCCCAAACATTCGCGTCAACTTCAATTAGCTACATTTACCGCAGTCATCATCATATATAAAAATTTCTGCTTTGGATAAACAGTGACTTGACAGAGGAGATAGGGTCAGGATTGAGTGGGTGATGAAATAGTGTGGCATGGATGCTCCGGTAAATGACCTGTACGAAAGGAGTGTGCAACATTGGTTTGGCCATGTTGAATGAATGGATGAGAGTCAAATTACGAAGCAGATTTATGTTAGAGGAGTGAATGGTGTGAGAGGAAGAGGTAGACTACGAATGTTATGGGTGAATGTGGTGGAAGATACCCTGAAGAGAAGGAATATTATGAGTCTTAAGATCAGGAGGGCATGTACAAAGCAATGTATATCTACAAACATTTATATCTACAAAATACCCTGCAAGCCACCTCAGGGATGTGTGGCAGGGGGTGAGTAGTCACCAACATGCATTACACTATACCCTACAGTTAGTGTAACTACGACTAATTATGCATTAGCATAAATCGCTAATGCTTTTCAGGAGGCGAAGCCTCACAAGCATGCACTACACTATGATGCACTACACAAGCATGCACTACACAGGGGTTAGATGGAAGATGGGACTTTCTAGTTCCAATCTCGCCCAATAAAGACGTTTTATTATTATTATTATTATTACACTACAGATATGTTCACAATGGAGAGGCACCATTAGTATATATGTATTTTGCTACAACACAAATGGACAGAGACTCAAGAGTTATGTTGAAAAAATGCACGGCGTGCTTTAGTATTAGGTAACAGATAAGGATTTAAGTATAAGGGAGTACTACTACTACTAAGAGCTACACTACCTATCAACAAACCTAGACAAAAGTCTCATTGGCAGCTGTTATGGTCCTTTATCGTTCGTGGGAAAAATGACATTTTAAATCCGTCCGTTCTGCAGTCTAGTTCCCTAATTTTATTTTCATGATCTGATCTACCGTAGTACGTAGGATTCGTGTCGGATTTGTTAGTGTGTTGCTGAAGAAGAGGTATGTAAAGATAAGGTGGTATGGTAGAAATTATCAAAGCAGAGTTAGCTTTACAGGCCTATCACCGAGAATTTAACTTTTATTTTACTATGCCGACCCAGAAAAGGAATGGCTGATGGGTATGTATGTATGAATCCTTTTCCTCTTTTACGTCATTGTCTCGGCTGCGGTTTGGTACACCAAGTGCTGTTCTGTAATTCACTATTATAAAGTTTGGTAAAGTGTTTGGACCAGTGTCTTGCGCCAATGAATTGAACTGGAATATTTTCACTCTTTCCTTGTTCTTCGCTCTAATCAATCGATAAAGAAATAGTAGAACCTGTCCAAGATAATTGCGCAGTTGACAGTTAGAAATGCAGCCAATCAGTAAACAAGTTCAATTCCGACAGGTATGCCGAGTCATGCGACCGAGGAGTTCAAGATGGTGGCACTTAATTATATCATATAATCGTGAAAAAATTGTTTACTTTTCCTTTCTGTCTTTGCCAAAATAGTATATTTCTTCAACATATGGTATGTGAAATAATGTTCGGTTTGGTGAGTGATTAGGCCTATTTTGGCCGTCATGATGACGCCATTTTATGTTTTGATGTAGAGTACAAAATGGCTGAAATGGGATTTTAACTCGTCTTTGCTGATTTCCGTGTAAGGTTTTGTAAGCTCGTTTTCCTTTGTGATTAATTTTCGAACATATCGCGTGATTTTCACAGGCTGATGTGTAGTTCTTTTTGTTACTTAAGTAAAGACATCAATTCTTCCCATGGCATTGATTTCATAGTTTTAGAGTCTTTTCAATAGCGTTTACTATATTTAAATTGCCAAATTAAAAGATGTATGAGTTGATCAGACATAGCTTGACGATGTTTTGCTCTCTTTGTTCATAAACATATAAACTGGGTAATACTTATAATAACTCTCTAACGAGATTAAACTCAGCGTTTTCGCCGATTAAATGTTGGCGAATCTGCACTTTCAGGTAATTTTCGTTTTTTGATTTAACATTCTAAATTGTGAAGAATAGACGGAGCATCCTCCTAAATGTTGCATTTATGCTGTAGTAGCTGGCAAAAGTTCCCTTAAAGATTACATTTTCGGCAATATCCTCTGAAGTTGCGGGTGATGGGTGACTGCTGTTATTATATTTTTGGTTCATAAGTCTCGTGGGACTATAATGTTGGATTTTGGATTATAAGTCTCAAGTTTTTTTTAATGAAACGAACACTTTTGTCGTAAAATTATTATTACATTTGAGGTCATGAAATTTGTTTACGTCATTCAGGAGATGCCAACGTTCTCTTCAAAAGGACTTCACGGCAAATCATACACACTTTCAAATGCGAAATCACCTTACCCACGAGAGCTCATCGCTTTCCTCATTTTATTACCTGGTTAAAATTAAAGGAAATGATAACTATCCGAACATGGCCGTAATTTCGTGGTAAAGACGATTTCACACTTCCGAAAATTCACATAGGGTCTCCTTTTCCAACAGGTCCAACAAAACGACTTCTGAAGAATAATAAAATTCCTATCCGGGACGCAGACGACAAGGAACGATGGTGAAACTAGCGGACACATTATGATCATCGACATAGCTCGCTAGATGGATCATGATTATGTCATGAATGTAATTTTGGTTGAACAACTAAAAGGCTTGATCGGAAAACCTAGTTCTTTGCGTCAGTTTGATGCCTGCGAACATAGATAAACACTGATTCATAAACCTTGTCGAGATATCGTGGTGAATCATTTCCTTATAGTTGAAGGAGTAATAGAAATCGTTGTGGCTTATACAGTTGAGTTACTAAATGTTAATCATGTAACAATTGACGTTAAATATTGAACATCATCAAATTATATGACATCGAAAATCATTCATTGAGAATCGCGTCAGCTGCTAGTCATCCATGGTGACGTCGCGACTACGTCATATTTGCCTCACCGAAAGGCCTTTGCAAGCCAGTGCCCCCTATTCGTCGTAGGTTTGAATGCCCAAATAACCTAGTATCTTGGACGCCCTTTAACAGGTAGTTTCTGCGGCACTATCATAGAAATTAACTGCGTGGAACGCATTCACATTAGTCGGGTAAGAGAATGTGTTGATAGGAAGAAATTCATAAAATAGAAATGAAATTAACAAACAAAAGAAATTAAAATATTTATTTTTAAAAAGATTTAATGCTTTCCCGCCGAATGCTTAGCGTGAATTCTTCTCGGGGATTCCACCGGGTTAAATTGGCAAAACGTTCCGACATTTCAACGGACGACTCGTCCTTCATCTTCAGGGTTAAACTGATCCGTTCCATTCCTAATATGCTGCCGTACCGTTTCTTTGCTTTCTTCTTCTTCTCCAGAATCTCGTAGACCATCGGTGGTTGCCAACGATCAGAGTTTATGCGTCGCTGCTCACGGTGTTGTAGCACCGAGTTAATGGCAGTAGGCAGTTTCTCTGCGCCTCCACAATCTTGCGCTTTATTCGACTGTGGGACAATATTTCACCCCAGAATTGACGTCCGTACGCTTGGATTGGAATTGTGACCGTTCGGTAAATTGTCACAGGACTGTGACTTTTAACGTCGTAACTTATTTAACAATATTTTCTTTGACTGCTGAAAATTTATTTCACCTTATTTGCGATGTAGTGAACGTGCGGTTGAAACGTTAGTTTTTCCTCTAGGACGATGCTTACATATTTACATTCTTTGACGAGTTTAATGTTCTGACCCTGTAATTTCACTGTCGAATTCCTCTACAAATTTTTTCGCAGGCGTAGATTGTCTTTTTGTGCGAGATTTTCATCTTCACCTTGCTCGTCCATTTAGCCAGCGTTTCCTTACAATGTCTTGATTTACTCTCCAGCTCATCTCGACTGTTTCCAGGTACTTTAATGACAACATCATCTGCGTAGGTAATGTAATGGTATCCCGCGGGTAGTTCTTCCCTCAATAGTTTTTTCATCGTTACGTTCCAAATTAGCTGACCCAAATAGAGCCCCATGGAGTACTTCTGGAGATTTTCTTGCTCTCTTCAATGTTTTTTATCTGAATGTTTGTAGTTTTATAAGTAAAGTAACTCCCTACAAGACATTGAGGATGCAGGCGTTGAGTCCCGCGATCCAGGTTGGCCATCACACACTGTCAAACATTCCCCCAAAGTCGATGAAGATTGCCAGTTTTTATTTGTGATCTCCGTTTCTAATTTCATTTAATACTTTAAAGCTGCCGAACTTGTTGATTTTCCTCGTGTATTGTGTGGGGTAGCAGAGGTCTTCTTCGTTCACTCTATCTTAGATTCGGAATTTAATTTTTCTCTTGATGACTTTCCCCAGTTCGGGGAGGGGAGGTATAGACCGGAATGATTTTGGAACTGACTGGTCCTTGACTCCTTGGTCCTGTACTTTAGTACGGTGTATAATCACCCTATTTTCCAGTCTACAGGAAAGTAGTCTCGTAGCAGGTAGTCTTGCAGTAGTTGAGTTAGAAAACGTAAAATTATAGGTCTTCCTTTGGTTATGATGTTTCCGTCTTGATCATCTACTCCAGGCGCCTTCTTCGTCTCGATACTGTCTATGGCTTGCCGAAAATATTCCACAGAGATTTCCAAGTTGGTGGCATCTCCGTCGCTCTCAGAGCTCACTCAAATTGCAACTTGCTCTTTGGTTTCGATGGTAGGGTCGTCTGTTATAATGAGTCTAGATAGAAAATTTGCCAGTGTTATTATATATTAATAAATCCCAAGTTGCGACTAGCCTGTCCGCATATCACGCATTAGCGGTTTATGCTAATGCATAATTAGCCGTAGTTACACTAACTTTAGGGTGTAGTGTAATGCATGTTGGTGACTACTCACCCCCTGCCACACAACCTTGAGGTGGCTTGCAGGGTATTTTGTAGAAGTAGATATGAAACTCATTCTTGGCATCATTGACTGAGCAGTAGGTTGGCGGAATCTTTACTCTTCCACTCGCCATTTTGTATACTAATCCCCAAGCGTTTTCTTTCAAATTATCCTTGATGAATATTTTCCAAGAATATCTCTTGCCTTTCTTTATTTCAGCATTAACTTCACCCTTAGTTAGGTGATACCGCTCTTGAAATATTTCTCTGTCCACGGAATTTGCACTTCCGTGGTGAATTATTCTCAGTCGTGTGCATCTAATTTTAATTTTTTCGATTATTTTATTCCACCATTGGGCATCGTTGACCCAGGGTTTTTTTTTCGTTGAATTGAGTTTTCTGCTGCTGCCCTCAAAGCATTGGTCAAAGATCTGACTCAAGCGTCGATATTTGCTTGTGTTGGTTTCCAGAGTATTTCCTCGCAGGACTCCCAGGTTTCTTTGAGTAGGACTTCTGTGAATAATTTACAATTTGCTGCACCAATGTTGAATCTGAATGGTAGTATCCTCTCCTCCATGCCTATCAGGGTGTTTATTTGGAAAGTTATTACTCCAAGATTGCTGGTGGCGATTTCACCATGCACTTCCCAGTTGCTAATTAAACGGGCTGTCGCGGACTTACATATAGATAGGTCAATATTAATTTCTCCGTTTATGGTTGCAAAAGTGCTTAGGTTCCCAGGTTTATTGAGGATGCATAAATTCTGAGAGTTTATATATTTCATGTTTCTGCCTCCATCGTCTGTTTTTGGGCTAAACCAAGTTTCACTCTTGTATTTTAAGTCAAGAGATATTATTGCTTTTTGATTTTTAACTTTCAAAATTAAACAAAGGAACTTGATGAGAAATATAAAAGAAGAACTTTGGGAAATCTATTCCAAGCAAATGGAAGGCAACTTTTTCGGTTTACAAAAATAAATCAGGCATCAAAAAGCTGAAATGACAGAAATAATTTAAAGAAATCATATAAAGGAAAAAGTTAGGTAGAATATCTAACAGAGCCATTTAAAAGTGATAATACACTCCAAAATCCCATTAAGAATTATACAATGGTAAATAATGAAGCAAATTTTAAAAATAGCTTATCTGAACCAATGCCAATTGAGAGTGGTATCAAGCTCATCATCTAGTACATTGCTCTTCAGCACTAATATGGATGAAGTCAAAAAAAAGATACGCACCGGCAAAGGATAAAAAACGGGACAAAATGATAAGCAAATCGTATGCTATGCTGATATCGCCGAAAATGAGGGTAACATACAAACGCATTCTGCATCTATTCAATACCACCGCCAAAAAGTACAACATGATAATATCTGCCGAAAAAAACTAATTTTTAACAACATCCAAATACCCACTCAGATTCCAACTGGATGTGAACGGTTATATTATTGAACAAGTCATGACGCATAAATATTAAGGGATCAATGTGTCCAGTCATGGGGATATCGAAAATGAAGTACAACAATAAGTCAATATAGCAAACAAGGTAGCTGGCTGCCTGAACGACACTATCTGGAAAAACAAACATATTAGAAAAGATACAAAAACCAGATTTAAAAAAGCTGCTATCAGACCTATCATCGCATAGGTACACAGCCGAAACAAGACCAGAAACTTCTACAATAAAACGGCTAATGGAGACAACAGAGATCGAGAGATCGATTGGAGTATTCCGTAGAATCTTAGGAAATACCTCATTAGACCATGAAAGAAACAACGATATAAGAACAGCGTGTCGATCGAAAATATTGTTGACTGGGCGAGCAAAATAAAAAATGAGTGGACCGATTATTTAAATATGATGAATAGCAATAGAAACGTAATGATACGACGTACCAACTGGTTGACGAAGTGTAGGAAGACCCAGAAGACAATGGAAGGACAACCTAGGTTTCAGGGAAAAAGAAAAAAAAACACTGGCCTAATATAGTAAAAGAAGTAGAGATTTTTAACTTTATATATAATGCTTTGTAGATCAGCGATGGACTTCATTTCATTCTTTGAGGGCGGGAAGCATCCTAAGTTGAGTATCACGGAGACTTGTTCCGTCTTTATTTCAACAACTGAGAAGTGCTAGATAGTGACTTCTCTTAGGCTGAGCAGATCGTAGTTGTCGTTTCGGACAATGATTCCCGCAGGGAAGAAGTCAGTTGCTTTGACCGGAGTCGTTCTTTTTCTCACACCGAATCCAGGAATTTTCCATTTCCTTTCAGCTACGTTGAAGTAGCAGTAGGGTTCTTGCAACAGCAAAATGTCCAGTCCAAAATCAACGGTAAACTTTTTTTCTGTTGTGCTAAGCTTAGTACACTAAATTAATCTGTCCTAATTCAATGACATTTATGTGGCTGAGAGCAAAAATTGATTGTCAATATTAATTGCTCCAATCTTCTCTGCAGGACTTCACATTTGCCGTCACTTGCTTTATGATCAGAGTTTTCGATCTTCACCTCCGTGCAATTAATGCAACCGGTTCGTTCACAAGCATACATTTCCTGTTGTCGTGATTGCCAGAACAATGCGCGCTGGTGTCGTATTATGATTTAGAGTTTTTGCTGGTATGTCCTAGGGCATTTGAAGCATCGGCTGATTCGTATTTAATCCTTCATATTGAAGGAGTCGAGTCCGATCGATGTTCTATTAGTATTTAGTAATTGCTTCCTTGCTGAAGATTCGACTTCTACAACCAAGTTAGTTGAATTTTGATATTCCAACTTTGAAGAAGGGTTTGACGTGGTGGATTAGAAGATTGTCATTCTGTTTTATTTCAGCCATTCAGTTATATAATTTTCAGATTTTTAGTGGTTCTTCATTTTAACCTGTAGATTCCTAGGCGAGGTTTAGGTTTCTCTAGTTTCTTTATACATATATTGTTTTCTGAAGTTCCTTGCAGTTTTGAAGTTTTTCTTGCAAGTTTATCGGATAAGATTCAAGCTTAATGGACTTGTTTTTTACTCTTATTATTCATTTTGACCTAATTTCTAGTTTCTTTGGATCTACTGCATTCCTAGTATCATCACTGCTCTCTAATTGCTCGTTGGTATCAGTCGGTGAGATAATTACTATACTAATGTTTGATTCTGATACGGCGGTGGTAAAAGCGGCGGTGAAGGACACGGGCTGCTCTAGACTGCGGGTGGTGGCCCATGTTGGCACCAATGATGCTTCCGAGCGTAGAGCCGATGAGATCTTGGATTCCTTTAGGGATCTAAACTCGGAGGTGGAACGCGTTCGGAGGGGCACTGGTGTCGATCTGCGACTATCCATCTGCAGCATTGTTCCACGGACTGACTGCGGCCCTCGAGTTTGGGACAGGATTGCCTGGATCAACAAGAGGCTGTGGAAATTCTGTGCGAGCATTGGGGCAGAGTTCGTGGATCTTCGGCCGGTGCTTAGATCATGCTGGGCTCCCCTCAACTCGTCTGGGGTGCATTATTCCAAAGAGGCGTCTGAACGGGTGGCTCGTAGGATTTTTGAGCACTGTAGATATTTTTTAGACTAGAGGATAGGTCATATAGTGGGATTTGTAAAGATTAAACCAAACGTAGCCTCCGAGGAAATCCGCATTGCGAAAATTTTCACATCCAAGTAAACTTAGGAGCGCTAAAGCCGGTAAATAGTGACAATTTTCCCAAAACACGTACTCCAGTGAAAGAAATTATATCAAATGTAATAAGCACTTCCAGAGAAATTCGCCCACCTAATACCCATACGCGTGGAAAAGAACCAACCGACACTCAATCTACAAAATATGACATTAACTTTATAGTAGTTAATTGCCGTAACGTTAAAAACAAGCGCGCTGAAATCGAGCATATATTTCAGGACGCAGACGTGGTCATAGGAATGGAGAGCTGACTTACTGAGGATGTAAGCGACAGCGAAGTTTTTCCTCCAGGATATAAAATCTACAGATGCGATCGAAGCGATAGGACAGGTGGCGGAGTTTTTCTAGCAGTTTAATCGCATTTACACAGCACCGCCCACGAAATAACTAACAATGAAATAGAAAGCGTGTGGTGTACAATTAAACAACGAAACAAAAGGAGTATACATGTTTGCTCTTTCTATAGACCTCCAAACTCCAAAATTGATGTTATTTACCAATTAGAAAATCAAATATCCGCATTTACTGTGAGAGACAGTAGAAGTGTAATAATTATTGGGGGAGATTTTAATCTGCCATCTATAAATTGGGATTCTTACACTGTAAAACCGAATTCTAGGAATAGGGAAATCAGCGAGATCTTACTCAACACACTTGCTAATCACTCACTTTCCCAAGTAGTTGACAAGCCTACGAGAGGAAATAAAATATTAGACCTTTCTGCAGTAAGCCATCCGAAGTTGATAAAACAACTCGATATTATTGACGGCAAAAGTAATTTTTTGACAGAGTAATTTTTGACAGAGTAATTTTTGCAACCTTAAAAATTGAAGTAGAGTCTGCTGTAAAACCGAAACGCAATATTTATTTATTTGATAAATGCAACTTCATAAAATTTGGCGAGATGCTTAATGATTCGTACACGGACTTCGTAGCTAAAACAGAGGATAAAAGCACTGATGAATCATGGAAATATTTCTTAAAAATTCTACGACAGGGAATCAACGAATATATTCCGCAAAAATTGAAATGCGACAGTAAAGAACCTCGCTGGTATAACAACGATGTTAGGAGGGACCTTAAGAGACAGAGAAAATTGTACAACTTGGTCAAAAAGTCCACTACGGTAGGTGACAAATCGAAGGAACTTGAAGCAAAAGAAAGTTACGCTGCGCAACGCTCAAAAACTAAGAAATCAATGCGTTCTGCATTGCGAAATTTCAAGAAAAAAGTACTTGGTGGATTACTTGAAGAAAATCCGAAATCTTTTTGGCCATATGCGAGAGAGCTTCAGGGAAAATCTTCAACCGTAGATTCGTTATTTGATAAAGATGGCAAACTTGTCACCGAAAATATTGACAAAGATAACACGCTAAATTCCCACTTCGAAAGTGTGTACACTACAGACAATACTGCATGTAATTTTGAAATTTCATTCACTGAGCAACCGATGAAAGAAATCACTATTCAACGCGATGGGATAACTAAACAGCTACAGTCGATAAAAAATAGTAAATCTCCGGGTCCGGAGGGAATACCCGCGCGTGTCCTCAAGGAGTTAGCGCCACAGATCGCACCGTTCTTAGACATAATATTCAAGAAGTCATTGTCTGAAAGAAAGATACCATTAGACTGGAAAATTGCAAACGTTACACCGATATTCTAAAAGGGAAACAGACACGACCCAGGGAACTATCGACCAATTTCATTAACGTCGATTATAGGCAAGATACTCGATCATATCGTCGTTAGCAATATCATGACGTTCCTGGACAGTCGTAACGTCCTCCATGGCTGTCAGCACGGCTTCCGGAAAGGTAGATCATGTGAAACACAACTCGCGCTCTTTCTTCATGACGTTCTCAAATCTGGTGAATCGAAAAGACAAGTTGACGCATTATTTCTAGATTTTAAGAAAGCTTTCGACACGGTACCTCATGACAAACTTTTATACAAATTACAGTCATGCGGCCTAAACGAAACAGTAGTAAACTGGATACGCGACTTTCTGAGTGATCGTAAGCAAAAGGTAGTTCTTGACGGAATTAGCTCTGATGTAGTTAAAGTGACATCAGGTGTCCCGCAAGGAAGCGTGATCGGACCCCTTTTGTTCATTATATACATAAATGATCTATGCTCTCAAATTAGCAGTAAAATACGACTATTTTCCGACGACGCTGTCATCTATCGTGAAATTAGTGATCAATCTGACTTTGAAACTCTATCATCGGATTTAAACAACGTTCATGTGTGGAGCCAAGAGTGGGGATTCGAACTTAACCTGAGCAAATGCACGGCGGTACATTTCTTGCGGAGGTCGTCCAACTATTCCCATGTATATGCTGTGGATGGTGTTAGCATAAAGGCGAAAGATGAAGTGAAGTATCTAGGAGTTACGATAACTTCGGACCTATCGTGGGGAGCACATATAAGAAATATTTGTGGCAGAGCTCTGAAGAACCTAGGATTCGTCAAGCGTATTGTGGGAAGATTTTCGGATGAAAAAGTAAAAGAGAGGTGCTATTTCGCACTTGTCCGGCCACACCTTGAATATAGAGCGAGCATATGGGATCCGGTGCAGAAAGACTTAGTCCGGGAACTTAATAAAATTTAAAGGATAGAGCTGCGCGATTCGTCAAAAACAGCTACGGGCGTACAGACAGCGTTACACAGATGTTACACGAATTAGGCTGGGAGCCGCTAGAGACTCGGAGGCTGCGCGCTAGGCTTAGATTACTTGAACAATTGAGAATAAATATCTTTCAGAGGGACACGGAGAACATCCTATTAGAACCCCATTATATTTCCAGGTCCGACAGAAACGATAAATTAAGAGAGATATTTTGCGGAACGGATAGGTTTGGGAATTCGTTTTTCCCCCGATCGATGGCGTGAGAATGCTCCAATATTTTGGAAGAATCTCTTCCCTGACCGTTTTACCAATTCCATTTAAGTCCGAATTCTTTCTCATCTCCAACTTGGTCTTTGTGTTTGAAGATTTGATTTGCAATCATAATTTAGTAAAAGAAATTCCGAATAGTTTCCACTCCTCTTATAACCTCAGCTTTTCTTCCAGAGTTGAGTTTTGCAATGATGATGTTTACCTTGATCATAAACTCCTCGAAGCCCATTCTGAGGAATTGAAGCTCTTCTCCCGGTGGTGTCCCAAATGGCGGAATGGCACAAAGATAGAAACAACCCGAGTTACTGGATTGTTACTCTGAGGGGTTTAGGCTTTGAGGAGTTTGAACTGATGTGTAATGCAGTGGATAAGATGTTTTATTTTCCCTGGCCAGAGACGAGCAGCGCCTTTGGCTACAGCTTCAGAATTGTTCGATGCCTTCCAAAATTCATGTGTTTACGTATAAATTTCTGTGGTTCAAGGAGCGGTGAGGTGAGGGTAACGTCGAGGGGTTTTGCGGTGGGGTGAAGGGGATTTCCACTCTTTGAGTTCCCCTTTGAAAACTGGCATCCTTTCCCAGGCATGCGGCATGCTATCTGTATTCTAATTTAATGGCCTTTCGTACCGTACACACACTTTAAATGGGATTTTGAGTATTTCCATATTTCTGTCACCTGAACAGTCGGGATTACGATGCACATCACCGTCACCAGAGCTGCTAACACAAAACATACAACAACCACCAGGAACCACAATCTGTCACTAGAGCAGCTGGTACACAAAATCCCAGTGTCTGGGAATCCAATTTTGTTGTCAGCATTTTAATTCTTCAGCTCCTGAATTGGCAAATCAGCTTTTAGCCAATATTCAGGGTTCAATCTCGTTGCCCACCCGCGGCGAAGAGGATGCAGTGGCGCCCAATAGTGAGTCCTCAATTCACAGTCTCAATGGACAGGAAAAAAGAGTTCAAATTTCCGCCAAAAAGGCGGAAAACAGTCGCGCTATACGCTCTCTCACACTCTAGCACAGTGTATATTTCACACCTACGACCTTTTTTATACAAAAGGAATCTTATGACAGGGATATTTCCATGCAAACTTTTCTTGCAATAAAAATGCTAATTATTAACACTCTTAGCACTCAGAGCCGATGTACAACCAGTGGTTTTCAGGTGGGACGTACTCGGGCTCATTAATGAGCCACAGGTAAAATCTTTATTAATAATTTATGTTTGTTTTTTGCCGGAACTGTGACAGAAAACGAGTATATTATTAACAATCAAACTAAAATTGGACGGTAAATCAAACTAAAAGTAGACGGTAAAATTAAACTTCTGGTTGACGCTTCAAGAGATAACTTCTTAAAGCTGTTATTTTTTGAACGGTTACACTCGCAAGTCGCATTCACCATTTCTGAAAGGTCTTACTGAAAATAGATGGCACTAAATTGGTTAATTGACATCAGTCGATTATTTGAGTTACTTACCACAGAGGTTATTAATACGAAACAAATTTTATTTAATGAGCATATATGCTTATTTCCAGAAATTTGGTGAACACTGTATGAATTCATCTTAATCCCGTTTCACACGATACTTGATCCAGTACAAGGTCGAGGATACTCGCTAGCTTTCCAGTACCATGTGATATAGAACCAGCATGCTGGCTAACAAGCATGATAGCTATTATACTCGCTGTGCAACTTGATTCGCAATTGATGCGGTACTAGTTTGCTACTAGCTCCCACTAGAACCTAGTAGCGGTCGACCAATCACGTTAGCTTTTACAGTCGCAGTGCGATCTTCACTTTTTTTAAATTGGCGCCTCACTTTTACCGCGGGTGTTACGCACTCTTTGGCGGTGAAAATGTCGCGACAATCCCTGCTATTACTGCAGCAGCCAAAAGTCTCCTTCTTTCATAGAAATTTTCCATTTTCTTTAAACAGTAAGCGACAGTATCGCTTCATCGCAAGCACAAGTTCAATGATCGTGCGAAACCTTCTATCACGGTTTCTATCATACTGGGTTCCGTCCTCAATATCAAGTACCAGCTAGCATACTAGGTCTTGTGCTGGATCAAGCATCGTGTAACACGGGCTTTTTAACTGAGAGGATTTATATGATTTCATCTATTGAATTAACGCTCGGGTGCTAAGTTCTAAAAGAATTTTTCCAACATTTTTGCATAAAATGAAAAGGTAAAGTGCTTCACATCCTGTTAAAATCGTTTCATAATAGGACTGTTTTCCGGTTTCATTCCATTCATTCCTTTGCGTACCAGTCGACCTAATTAAACTGCCCTCCAAATGCCCTCGAGCTCCTTCACACGAGAATACTCCACCTGGATGAAAATCTTTCCTCCAAATGGGCTCGTACATGGCGGAAGTCTTTATACTGATTACTTTGTATCTTCAGCGGCCACTCTCCCCTTATCTTATCGCACTGTCTCTTATTTAATTATATCTCTTTTTACCTCGATAGGTTTTGATTTTTTGTTTGCCTTACTTCAACCTAACTTTACATTATTTTTTCACACTTACTTTTCACTCTGCCTGCCTTTTGTTCTAACGGCAAACTCCAATAGGCATTTCGATAAATATTTTTAGATATTACACTAAGAGTCTGTCAGCTATACAAGAAGCAAGTCGTCACGATGTGAATTAGAGGCGGAAGGATAAGAGAAGCTAAAGTTACTAAAGGAGTTACCTAGGAGACAAGGATGTAACCACACACCAGCACTGTTCATCATATACTTGGAGGAGGCAATAAGAGAAGCGCAAGGAATGGGATTGAAGGGAATGAAGGCGAACGAAGAAGAATTAGACATACTCCGCTTCGCAGATGACATCGCAATCATAGCAGGAAATCGGGATTATCTTCAAATATAACTGCATACAATGGACCAAGTTCTTCAAGAATATAACATGAAAATAAATAATAAGAAGAGAAAAAGTAACTATATGTTTTCATGCTACTCTGAAACAAGCTCTCAGGTTATCCTAAACTCAGAAGGACAATTTGACTAATTCGCTCAGAAAAATAAAAAAGAGCATTATTTCCACCAATGGGAAGCGCGCACTTAAAAAACACACTATTTCATATAACTCGTTCACCCACGTGTCCAAGAGACGTGATTCTCCAATAATTATGTGACGACAAGGTGAAGCAATAGGTGGCATTGCTAATATGGAAAACAAAGCGCCAAATATAATCTCCATTGACACTGAGCTCTTCTGGAAAATAATCACTTCAACGTTGGAGAGAAATCTTAAATTTAGGATCTAAGTAAGGGGTTGTGGGCCATAATAAGTACTATCACCTCATCTCGAACGAAAAGTCTCGCATGGTTTTGTTTTATGCATGAATTAAATATCTCGCAGTGTCCATAAATTAGATAATGGCATTAGTATCACTTATCAGTATTAGTATGTTAACCCGGGTACTGCATGATAGCACGTTTTTCAACGTAACGCTCTCTTGGTTTCTGGTTTCACTTTTGCGAGATCTGTAAAAGAGTTGTTTTCTGCCGTCAAAATGCACGTTAGTAGCAATCATCATGATATCGATCGTCATCATCGTCACGTGACCGGGATGTGATGAGGAACTCAAATATGGCGCACGTTAAAAGTAGTGAATTCCAGTGGTATCATGGTGACGTGAGCGGTTTAGGTAGTTTGAGTGAGGTTTTTCCCTATTCATAATAGAGAACATACTCAGATATTATTTTTAAATTTAAGCTACTATAAAAATCATTTTTTAAATATTAACATTAATTACACAAAAACGTTTTTTGGGTTACTGAAACTCTCTGTAATTTACATACAAATAGTTTACTCTCTCATAGATTTGCATGTATATACATGTTCTTTGCATACTTGATTCATGTTTTTCACGCCCACGCTGAAAACGCTTTCACAATTGAAGATTTTTGCGATTGTGTAAACATTATTTCGGTTATTAATTTATTTTTTAAACTAGTTGAGAAAGCATACTGTTACATTTCTGACGTGAGCTATGCCCTATTAAACTCCTCTTTTTTTAAACGGTCTTTCAGGAGTGCATATACGTACATTTACGGAAAATGGCTGGTATTTTTCTTGGAAAATCCTGATTTTATTAAAATAAACTCTCTGTTCTAAATTGAAATGGGAGGAGTTTTGCATAACTTGTGAAGAATAAACTCGTGTCACACACCCTGTAGTCGGTTTGCACGGTGTTTAAGGTAGCTTGAGAGAAATCCCTAGTCATAATAGAGACCATATTCAAATTTCATTTTTAAATTGAAGCGATTATAAGATGAATGAAGTAAATATTGTAACTATACGGCTCAAAAACATATTTTAAAAAAACTGAAATTTTCAGTGATTAACTAATTATACATGCGTAAGGTGTTAACTTGACTCTTTTTTTTACGCCGTAAGCTGAAAACGCCTTCACAACTGAAGATTATTTTTGCGATTCTGTAAAAATTACTGCGGTGAATAATTAGTTTATTTTTTAATGTTACAAAGAACATTGATTACATTACTAGCAAGGAAATATAAATGTTAACCAAAAGTATGTTTCACTCAAAATCTTGCAGCTAGAAGACCTATTACAATGCATATAAATAGTTGAAAACTATTTTTCTGACATGTATAAAAATATGAAATACAAGGAACATAATATGAAAACTAGAATTACTACAAGTTATGACGTACCAAAATGCTACAATAATTACGGAGGAAATAGACTAATTAGCATTATTCCAAATATTTTTCATAGATTGCCTATTGATTTACTGAATTTAAGAGCAATAGATGGGGTAAATAAAAATGTGAAACGATGGTTATTGAATAAACATTGCGCGTAATTAAAGCTTCACACAAAATATCCTGTAATTTCCAAGTTTATTTTTTAATTAAAGTATTAGAGTAGATATATTCACTGATGTATGGAGAAAGGAAAAAACCTGCACTATACGGTGATTTTTATTTGTATTTGAGAACCTTCTTATGAGCCATAAACAGGCTCAGGAGGAGTCATAATTATTTTTCCCTAGTTTTACATAATGTTCATAACTGTTCTTTTTTGTGCAAGCTGTTTGCATTGGCATCATATTTCTGTTCAACACTTAAGTTATAACAAATATTGTAATTTTATGCACATATTTGTGATTTAATTGCATACTTCAAAAAAAATTGTTCGGATAACATAGGTACCAACTACACATTGTTAAATTTATGACGGGATCTATGCGTATGTAATTTCACGGTTTTTTTAAATATAGTCTCCATGGAGTCCATACCCATACCATTTGCAATGAAAAATGGTCGGTATTTCTTGGAAAATATCTCAATCAGTGTAATGGTGAGTGGCTAATATTTTGTTATCTTTGGAAATATGAGATCTTTATAATGAGGCCAAATTCGTCAAATTTTATGCGATGTAATATCTCACTCTAACTTACCATGAGTGAGAAAGAGAATACGAAAACAGCTATCCACCAAAAGTATTGAAAAAGAAGACACTCACTGAAAAATGTGAAATCCTCGGAAATACAATGGAATTCGAGCGCGAAGATCTTGAGCGGCACAAGTGCTGGAAGATATTTGCGGAGATAAACGGTTTAAAAAAACCTGTAAAAACCTATCACAAAGTCGGAACCTGAAGCAGTAAATGAATCATGCTGCAGGGAACAGTTATTGTTCGTGAGAATATATCGATGAGGATCAGGTTTTCAATTAAAGAATGGAACAATTGACAAGTAAATTTAAATTAAAAATTAATACAAATTTTCAATAAAAGCATAGGAATGCATGAATTTTGGTCATCCAGGAGACCATCTACAGGGAGATTAAAATCTCGAAAACACCCGTGTTTACGAGATTTTAATATTTCTTGTCGATGGTCACCTGAATTACCGAAATGCATGCATGGGAATCTTAAGTTACTCTGCTTTTATTGACAATTTGGATTAATCTTCAAAGTGTAGGTTTTTGTTTGGAGGTAAAGAGCAGAATCCTTCCGGGACGATGGAACCGGAGAGATGCGTCGGGAATGTTTGGTGATAAGAAGGTGTCATTCAAACTTTAGGGCAAAGTCCAGAGGAAAAGCTAAGGCCGGAGAGCGTTGTGATACATGTTACTGAAACGGCGGCTCTGAGTAGTGTAGGCCACTATATCTTGAGTACTGGTGGAAGCAACAATAGATATACACAGATGAACTGATCGGTACGAAAATTCCTTCTCCCCACGCACCCTTAATGAAGACCACAAAAACAGATCGAGACACTAAGGAACTCCGTCAACATTCAATTCACGTTCACCCTTTCCCTAGTCCAATCCCTTTCTCCTGCCCCGCCTTACGAATGGACCCGTATCCTTCAACTCCCCTTTTCGCACGCCCCTACGGCGGCTTGGTGGGTTGTATTGGATTGATGTAATAGTTCAAAGCATTTCTATGCTTAACAAACTTGGCTTAGGTCGATTTAAATGTTCAACGCATTTCTAAGCTTAAAAAACTTAGCTTTGGTCGATGTAAAAGTTTGAAGCATTTCTAAGCTTAACGAACCTGCATTGACAACTTTTTCAACTTCAAACTAGAGTTTTCTTTAGATGTAGGGGAGAGTTGGATAAAACGGTGTGGTCTGATAAAACGGGGTACCGAAGTTTTCTCGTTTGGTATAAGCTGCCATCTTCCAATCAACACTCTAACTTCTTCGTGTGCTTCTTCCAACCATTTTGAGAGTACAAGCAATCCGCGTTGTGTGCGTTTGCATTCTCTGCGTTAAAAAAAGAGTTTTTAGTGTGTTGTGATGTAATTTTTGGCTCTGAAGTCCGTGATTATATCTGGGAAACATTCATTTGATGATTTTAAATTAAGTTTGGTGGATATTAAACCTCGTTTTCTCCACGTAATGAAGTATGTTTGAAAACGAATAGTCCACTACTTTTCTGTTGAAGTCACCTGTTTCATAAAATGGCGTGGTTGGATAAAACAGGGTACTACTAAGTCGGACAGAACGGGGAAGTACCCCGTTATATCCATCCGACTTTGAGTTTCGGTTTGAACGATTGGCTGGAAATTACAACCAATACAATTCCACACGAATTGATTATTAGGTATTATTATTATGTAGTATTGTCTCTGAGCTGGCAGAGATAAATAAATTGCCTCATAATTTTAATCGCAAAAAGAAGCTGGCAGGTAAATGTTGTTTATATTAATTTTTAAAGAGGAATCCCTGTGTAAGCCTTCGATCTGCTGAGCCGACGTCTCTTGCCAGAGCTATAGGTTTCAATAGACCGGCAGTGAAACCATTTTTTTATCTGCTCTCAGAACTTTACCAGAAGCATAACTTCAGTGCAGATATAGTATACAACGTCGATGAGACGGGGATAAGGACTGTACCCAACAAGCAATCAAAGGTCCTTGCCTTAAGGGGTAAACGACAAGTCGGAGGTTTGGTATCTGCAGAGAGAGGTGTTTTAGTGACTGCAGAGACCTGTATGAGTGCTTCAGGGATCTACATGCCCACAATGTTTGTCTTCCCCCGTCAGAGAGCTAAACCAGAACTGCTTGATAATGCTCCTCCAGGGTCAACTGCAGAATGCCACCCTAGTGGATGGATGCAGAAGGATCTATTCCTCAAATGGTTTGCACGTTTCGTTGAATTTTCAAAACCAACCAAAGAAAAGCCGGTGCTTCTGCTTTTGGATGGACACACAACACAAACCAAGAGCATTGGACTAATTGACATGGCTCGAGAAAACTACGTCCATCTTTTATGCTTTCCATCCCATTGCACACATCGAATTCAACCCTTAGATGTGACTTTT
The DNA here is from genome assembly GCA_963573305.1 of Pyrrhosoma nymphula. Lineage (NCBI taxonomy): Eukaryota > Metazoa > Arthropoda > Insecta > Odonata > Coenagrionidae > Pyrrhosoma > Pyrrhosoma nymphula. The sequence goes on from OY754332.1 coordinate 110,190,540, forward strand.
ATGGCATCATTGAGTAATTACTACTATCAAGAGGCCAGAAAGTTGCTTCAGTCTCACCCTGGGCGCGTGATCACAATCAATCAAGTTACAGGACTGTATGGAACAGCGTTCATGAAAGCTGCTTCCATCGAGACTGCATTAAATGGCTTCCGAAAGACTGGAATATTTCCTTTGGATCCAGATGTGTTTTCTGACTGGATGTTTCAGCCTGCTGAAACCACAGACACACCAACTGAAACCACTGACACGCCAGTTGAAACCACAGACACACCACTAGAGAATGATGCTGTCCATTCCGTGGAATCTGCTTCAGAGCTACCGACGACAATGTCTTCTGATCCCTCTACATCACGATCTATCCAGTCCAAACAACCTGCACCTTCAACTTCAGCTTTCCAGGTCTCTCCACAAGATATAAAAGCAGTTCCGAGAGCAGGAAAAAGAGAAGGAACCACCGGAAGAAGAAAAGGAAAGACGGCTATCCTGACAAGTTCTCCTTACACGGAAGAACTGATTTCATCTTAAAAACAAGGAAGGACTCAGCCTATCAAAAGGAAACTTCAGATGGGTTCCAGGCCTGAGACTACTCCTGCCGGTGAGTCTGTAACGGCTCATAGAAAGGGTGGGAAGAAGAAGTCAAAGAAACCTGTTGTAGCACAGAACTGTAAGTCATCATCAGAAGAGGAAGAAGTCAGAAACACCGCTTGCATTTACTGCAATGACCTTTTTTCACATTCTAATCGGAGGAAGGGTGGATAAAGTACTTTTAGTGTTTTCAATGGGCTCATGAAGAGTGCGCTGGTATTGACGATGTATATGACGAACCATATAAATGTGATTTTTGTGACTAGAGTAAATATTGATTACTTGAAAAAAGAATATTTAGGTATACTTGGCTTATAGATCTATCCTAAAACCTAGTACCCCGTTTTATCAGACCGGTCTGATAAAACGGGGTACTTGACATAAAGCAATTAAATACTATTAATTATCTTTGTTTGGTTTCATTAAAATGTTCTAATGTGCTCCTCAACTTCAAGCAGAAAGATGAAGCACTTGTTCATTAAAAATAAACAGAGACTTATTATTTAGTTTACGGGATATGGTAATTTATTTGTTAAGTACCCCGTTTTGTCCAACTTTCCCCTAGAATCGAGAAACTACCCCAGCGTTGGGAGAGAGTCATGGAGAACGGAGGAGAATATATTAATGATTAGTTTTTGTAAGCTATTCATCTAAAATATAAACTTTTATCACAGTCAAAAAAGAACGCTGCAAACACATGCATCAACCTAATGTGTAGACGTAGATGTTCAGAAAATCTCACCGCCAGGTCTTACCAGGGGGTGCCTGATGGCATCACTCACATCCGCACTGCCAAGTCAACGCTCTGCCCCCACGCCATTATTGACAGGAGGGACAAGTGGTCAAATTGATTCAACTATGACGGCTTCAACTATGCGAAAATACTTATTGAATGATAATATGCACAAAGAATAATTTTCACAATTTTTTAAATTGGTACTACCGGTTTCAGCCTGAAGGCGACGCATATGCATTAAAACCGGTAGTACCGACTGAAAAATAATTGTAAAATTATACAATGCATGCATTATCATTTCGAACGAGTGATCCTTCGTGGGATGATAGATCCGTGGCTTTGAAGTCAGCAATTCTTTTGTCAAGCAGTATCAATGTTTCGCTGGCCGTTTAAAATGCTTTGCTCTATTGCGCTATGCCGGAATTCACGAGTAACTTTAGTGCCGGGGGTAAATACAGGACTTGTTTCATGGTCGGGTGGTTTTCCACCATTGCATTCTGTTGAAGCTTCCCTTGCCTATTCTTGCGTCATTATTCGGGAGATGATGCCGTTTCATTCTTTAACTCCATCCCCACGATTCCTGGACCTTTTATTGAACGTAAGGTTCTCCGGCAAAACGAATTTCATAGAATTCCTAATACTGTTCCGCATGCCAACATGGAGTTAAGCGGCGAGAATTACAGAAAACTGCGCTTTTATAACGATCACTGAGAGACATTGACATCAGCAAGCACGGGCCACGGGAGTGGTTTGACCTTCTCGTCTTGTGACCGCTCAGAATTAGAAGGCATCGCGGGACCTCAAGTAATACCTCCGAGTATCAATGACATAATTCAAGAGTCAAAACAAGATGGATATGCTTTTTCAATCCAGATTGGATAGATGTTAAAAATACTCATTTAACTACAACTCTTCCTCAGAAATATTGACCCGCAATCGTAATTCAGAATCCATTACATGTAATGTCAAAAACATGTCGATTATGTCATAAACATGTCATAAATTATTAAAATTAATGCAATTGATTACCGATTACCTCATTAATATTTTCTGTTTATTGGTTATATATTGCACTTTTAGGGACGTCTGTTGGAGCCACATAATGACATTACGAAAAAATATCAATGCAAATATTTTAAAACACTGATTCCTTACGTGACTTTTCATTTTTTATTTAACCTTAATATTACATTCTATTAATATTCGAGCAACATTAATACATTTTAGGCCTATAAATTGTTTTCAACGAAGGACATAATGTCTGTGATCTGACAACATGATTGTTTGATCTACATCCTTTACCTTATTGAAGAGTAAGCCCAATTTATCAGCGGCGGAATTTGGTGTTTGGGGACACTGGGCAGGTAAAATGGCTCTCTTTAGAAGTTATTTCATTTATTTTTATTTGATAAATTTACGAATACTGTTTATGAGATCCACATGTGTGTTCATCCACATCCACACATCAACTAAATGTCTAAGTTTTTTTTGTTTAATTAAACATAGTATTGATTGAAAAGTTATATTAATTATAAAAAATAAGTACGTAATATTTTAATTATTTGCTTGATCTAAAGAAATTACATCTATAAAAATAAAAATCACATGCATAAGATGGCACTCGAGGATTGCGATTCTGCGTGCAAAGTGTGCGCGGGAGACTCGATGAAAATAAAAATTTGTTCAACTGAACAATTGTTATGCGAATAATAATTTAGCATCTAGGGATGTGATTCTTCAGGCCCCTCCGGGTTCATGGTCCACGGACGGACGCCCGGTCCGGCCACCGTTACATCCACCACTGCAATTTGGAGTCTTGAGCAGCACGTCCGAGTCTGAAACCATTTCCATACAATAAATATACGCTTCCTCTAGCCAGGATGGTCAGGAAGTCAGTACTTCAATATACCTTGTTAAAATTCTCTAGGAAAAAATACAGACAAGAAAGTCGTATTATAGATAATGAGAGAGTAATTAGCTATCTATCAACGGAATGTCAGCTTAGGGTGATGAGTTCGTGGTTTATGAGATGTGAATAGTTCGCCGCCAAACGGTTGACGTTTGCCTACATTTTCAAGGAGATTTTCAACAATTTAATAAGAGGAATGACATATCAGCTGCGTTTGATGTTAGTTTACCACCACTTATAAAAAGAGAAAATTCCATCAGTTGCTCATAAATTTGTCGATATTGTCATTTTTGTCATTTCTCTCGTTCCGTTGAAATCCATAGCGGGCACATGAGCACTCGTATCACTTCCACGTCTCAGCCGTGTGATTGCCGCCGACCACAATCTCCTTTTAGCCATTATGACACCAAGATAAGTCCTTTATCTCTCCTCGTCCCGAGCGAGACAAATTGTTTCATTGATGAGGGGAGAAGATTTCTCGGCAAATGGAAGAGGCCACTCCCATTTCGCTTCCAGGGAGGATGCGGTGCGCATCAAAGAACCGGACAGACCATAAGCTGATTGCCGCGATACTCCATTACTCGCTCACAAACTCACCTCTCATACCCAACCGATTCTCCAACATGTCCCAATCAATGATTCCGTGGGACTGTCGTCTCTACGAACGCAAAAAAAAAACGAGAGTATGACTTCCTGCTGTGCGAGAATCGGTTAGTACGCTACGGGTAGGGGATCCATATACGGTCCCTAATCTTGATATGCATGCATGGCGTCTTCATTTGCCGCAAAAATGTCTTGGTATCCGACACTTAAAAGACTTTTCCATAATACTTGAAACGATAATCGATTCAAGTTGCCACATAAAACCAATGAAATACAAGCTAATGGACCAAAATCAAAAGAATCACAGGGTAATTTTTTGTGCGTAGCCCCTCAGATAGCACCATAAAGATGCTTTGATCTAGTTTTGTAGGCATCCTGAGCTAGCAAAAACTTGGCATACGTCCCGCTAAGTTTTTGATGCATAGGCGTTCGAAAAATGCAAGTGCCAATGCATGGGCTAGATTCGAGAAACAAACGAGACATTACAGCGAATCCGATATTTAAGCAAAGACATTTTCTGTAAATTAAGGTATTAGACATTTCTTACCTGAAGAATTGCTTTTAAAAAAATTGAATTTAAAAAAAGTATCACGGTGCTAATTATGATTTAAGATCCAGTGAAAATTATCGCACGTTGTATTTTAAATTTCACATATAGTCGGGAGTCAAAACATGCAAAAACTTAAATATAACCAGTACTTCCTGGAAAATATCATGGATGAAATACAAACACTCGTTTAGTTTTTGTTTTTTTATGCTGAGGTTATATAACATTAATGTATTTTCCAGTTCACAATAAAATAAAACCGGAGAAGTCGACTATGGCAAATTGAAACCAAACTCAATTTCAGCATCAATTTGACTGCGAATCTGTTACAAAATATTTTTATGCGCTAATTGGAGACTGAATGATTAGTTTCGTTCTAGAGTCTACGGTCAGGTATGAAAGCGTTTCATGTAAGTGCATTTACCATTAATAAAGTTTCAGTTTTTTTCGTTCTACAATCTCGAATGAACTTGGTCCTATAAAGGTAAATTTTTGAACAAATTAATCCGTTCCATAAACACTTCTTCACTGGCCTTGCGAGTTTGTTGGGCCGCTCGACTGGGCAAGCTGCCCGAACTATCGCTATAACAATGGCCACGCGCAGTCATTCGGAGCTGTGTCTAAGTAGTGACTGTTGAGAGACAGTGAACCGATGAAATTGGGATGCTTGACCGTGGGAGAGAACGCAGGTTGGGCGACCGGGACGGAAGCTGACGCCTTGAATTGATTGCTAAGTGAATCACCAAGCGAATCAAACAGCCGCCCTTCGGATAACTTCAAGAGGAAATTGTCAACAGATAAGGACAAAGGAATTTTTTCCTGTCACTATCGACATTTGAACGTTAAGCATTTGAAATGATAATCGCTTTCAAGATGCTACGAAAAAAAATCTCACGTATTCCAACGTTCCACCATGTCCTTAGGAGTCAATAATGCACACTTTCCTTCCACGTAACCTAGAGCAGTTCAAAGTCAACGAAAGCAAATTCTTACGCATGCAAAATTTGTTTGACATTGTCATATACAACGGGTAATTTAAAAATGATTTCGGGTCATTCTAAGCCTAGTAGGGCCTCGACCCTTCAGATTTTGATGAGCGAATAACGCATCACTTAAAAAAACCCAATTTCGCAAAACATGAAGGCAAGGATTAAAGCCCTCATCTCATGTCGAGGATAAATAGACTTGACACTAAATAAACTTATATGAAAGATTAATCCAAATTTTCAATAAAAGCAGAAGAATTTAGACTCCTTTGCATGCATTTCGGTCATCCAGGTGACAATCAACTGGGAGTGTTTTAATCTCGTGGAAACGTTCGTATTTACGAAATTTAAACTCTACCCGTCGATGGTCACCTTGATGACCGAAATGCAAGCATAGGAGTCTAACGCCCTCTGCTTTAATTGACAATTTGGATTAATATTTAATTTAAACTAGCTTTTTCTTTGCTCACTTCTTGAATTACCATCTAAACTGCATGCATAATGAAAATCTCCTACCGGAGAAAACAGTTTGTTTTTTTCGCTCAAAATGTGGAGACCGAGCGATCAGGCGGTCATTCAGAAGAATTCTTTCACGATTGGTTCCAATCACACAATTAAAAGGTATAAATATGCCCATAGTGATGTGCGTGAGGCTAAAGCTTGGATGTTGGATGTTTTCAATCTGGTGAAAAACCTAGAACTATAGGACCGAGATAAGGTGATGCAATTCCGCGGACACTATGGCCTGCATTGAAACAAAGGCATGAACTGCATCATGTTTGCTACCATAAACCGTATTAATCATCATCGGGTAATCTAACAGCTGATTGGTAGGTTTTTGGAGTCCTTGGACTTCAAAAAACCTACCAATCAGCTGTTACCTACCTTTGGACTCTAACCTCCCACATGTGGGACATCTTTTCGCTTTTTTGGCACATTACTTGAATGACATCGCACCTCTATTCAGTTCATCCAACCCTCTGCCTCTCCTTGAGCCGCCCAAATCCCTATCCTCTTCTTTTCTTTTCCATACCCAGCATTCTCCCCTCTATCGCTCTCTTCGACATGCCCTCACCTCTCAACACGTCCTCTATCCATCTCATCTGCCTTCTCCGAATCTCCTTCCTCTCCATCACTTCCTCGTTCGTCTTCATCCCAACCCAACTTGTCCTCTCCATCCTTTTACACATCCTTATCTCAAATATTTGCAGTGCAGTGAAACATATTGACTCAATAAATCAAATTTCTCCAGTGGAATTGTGCAAAGTATTTCATCTTTTTCCTACAATGGAAATCCACAAAGTATCGGCCACCACCAATAATTTCATCTAATCTCAAATGCCTCTAGTCTTAGCACATAACCTTGCATTCACTATTTTATCCTTAACACTAGAATGCCGGGTACTTTGTATCCCCCGATAATGCCGGGAGGGTGTCATTTTGACACCCATGTTCACTATAGCCGCGTTTCGTTGCAGATTTTTTTTTTAATAGTTGCTAATTGTCAAATTCATTGAAATGTTTGTTTTTGTTTCCTTAATATTTTCAAAAAATATTTTTTTTTAAGAGACTACCATTGAAGAAAAAAAATTTTTATGCAAAACGTCTTGTACTGCCTCTTCCATCGAAGATTACGCTGAAACGTTGGTGGACGCACGTAATTGATAAATAAGTAATCATTGAATACTTTTTATGAGCATTTATTGTTTAGATAAAAATAGTTACATTATATGTGCATAAAACACCTTATATCAATAAGATAAGAAAATCTTGTTTTATTCTTTTTAGAAGTATTAATAATTTTTGCTACAGGTTTTCGTCTTAGAAAGTGGAAGTTTGCTTTAAAAGATGAAAATTTGCAAACGATAAAATCAATAACGACTGTTAAAATACAAAATTGTTTAAAAGAAAACACAAATCCTTTGTAAGAGCAAAAAGAAATCGAATACTTTTTCGTAAAGACTTACAAAAAGCTTTATCTAAATTGCAGATTCTTCACATTTCTGACACTTTCGCTCTGTTTTGGCCGTACATGAGCCACATACTGATTTTTTACATAGCTTACAAAACCAACAGTTCTGTTTTTATTGCATTTTATTTTAACTTGACAGCTCCTAGTCAGATCTGGATCTCGCACCTCTTCACACTCGTTAGAGGGTTGACAAATATTATTTGACGCAATGTAAGGACTTGCAAGCTCTTGTGCTAACTTTTGCAAAAACATTTTTCGGGATATCTTTTGTAAAGTTATATCTTTATAAATTATCCAGGAATTTATAGCGGCCAAGTCAAGAGTATTCTGGAAAGAATGAACAGGCCATCGCCTGGTTTCACTTCTGACCGAATACTTCCGCCCCAATTTGATCAATTATATCTACTCCAAACTTTTTCTCATTATAAAACTTTACAATTTCGGGCGATTTCTTAGAGTTGTCACCAATATCAACATGAGGGTGAAGAGAGCTTAGAATAAGAACACATTTTGTCGGTTTTCCCTGGTAAACGATAAGTGTTACGTCACCATTTTTATACAATTTAGAGGAATACAACTCTTCTCGAGAAACTTTTATTTCAGCAGGGATTCCCCTCCTTCCCTTATTTAAGGTTCCCAAAAGACTTGTTCCCTTTTTTTCAGTTCTTTGGCGAGCAAAAGTGATGTGAAATAATTGCCAGTAGTGAAATCTCTGCCCTTACTCAAATAGCTCGTATTACGTAGCTTTGAAGTCTGGCTAGCACCCCTTCCACGTCGGCGCACAGACTCACGACCACGCTTAGATATCTTCTCTCCAATTGCCGGTGCAGATCCAGGTTTATCTACAAACACCTCAGGAATGGGTTCCACAGCATGGCCATCTCCTTCTGTGGCAGGATCTTGAACAAGAAGGCGACGTCTTTTTGAAGTCTGGCCAGCACCCCTTCCATGTCGGCGCACAACCTCACGACCACTCAGAACTTTCTTCTGTCCAATAGCCAGTGCAGATCCAGTTTCGTCTACAAACACAATAATGAACACATTGCTAATGCCGTACATAGTAACAGATACAATAACTCAATCATGTGTATGTGCGTATTGTAAAATAAATATGTGTATCTTTCATAGTTAAATTACTACAATGAAATATGCAAAACGTTGAAACTTACCGTGCTCACTATTTTCTTCGCTTTCGGATGAACTTAACTGACCCTCCGGTGCGACCTAATCGTTGTCCGACTCGACATCTTCACCAGGCTCTTTCTCCGAAACGTCTTCAGGAATATCGTTGAGCATTGCAATAATTTGCTCTGGCGTAACACGTCTATGAAGTGCCATTATCAAGACCGAACTGCCAACGCATATCGAGTAGCACATTTCGACGGGTCGCGACACGCTGGAGAGCCAGTCCGCCAAACTCCGCCTCAGACAACGAGACAGTTAGCCAAACAGGGAGCCATCTCGGCAGAAGCCGACTACATCTTCGCGTGCGTCACTACAGTGTTGTGTTTCACGGCAAATACGTGTCACCGCGGTAAACATTGGCTGGTTTCAAGGCGATTCATTTGCAAAATAAAGCGGAAAAAACTTTCCTCACGAGCTACTAAATTTTCGAAAAAATTGCAAACAGCCGATATTTATTTAAATTATGTTTAACATAAACATTCATGAGGGTAATGTACTATAGTAAAATACTAATTTGACTAGTAATTATCAAACCGCATATACCTAAACCGAAAGAAGAAATGGTAAAATATACCGGGTGTCAAAATGACACCCTTCGGCATTCAAGGTAAATTCGGATTTTTTAGACGAAAAAAGGGAGGGGGTAATCCCTTAACACTGTCGTCTTGTTAAGCACTAAAAATCAATAAAAGCCACGAAAGATTTTTTTCTACAATTATCTTTAAAGGCCCGCTCCGCAAAAAATGTACGCGTAGGGTGTCAAAATGACACCCTTCGGCATTCTAGTGTTAATTAGGGGCATATAATTTCAAATAACTAAATTCTACATGTAACAAAAGTGAACAGCATAACAAAGGGGAAAGCAAGAAGAAAAACATTTGGATCTAACGGAAAGAGAACATGGTCCCGTACCTCAGATAAAAAAATACAAGATATCCATGATGAGAAAACCACCTTTGTTAACTCCACAAACTTTCTTACGTGCCAACGTAAGAAAGTTTGTGGAATTAACAAAGGTGGTTTTCTCATCATGGATATCCATAATTTCCACGAGGTCAGGCCTGAGATCATCAGTTTTAAATACAAGATAGGAGTACCAAAGGCAAATATCAGCGGAATTTCTCATTATCTGGGAATATAAACCACCATCTACGCTTCATGCATGAGATCGGAACTGAGTAAAGTACGCAGCGTATCCTCAGCGTAAGAACATAGATCAGGAATCCCGGGTATTAGAACATGCGAGCTAGTATCTCAGTAGGTATCTACGACCTGGGTATCGTTTCCGTAAATTTCCGACTAATTTGTTTCGAGTGATGGGCAACTTTATATTTGTCATCGCCGACAAAAGTCTCACATCTATACTCCTGACGAAAGGCCTCCATCGCCGATTGGCGTATAAATAAGACATCAACGTGCTTCATTTCACTCAAGACCGAACATAAACTGGTAGATCCGACCCCCAGAATCCTCGGCTCCTCACGAAAATTAGGTATTTCGCAGTATTCCACAGAATCGTCCCGAAGAATCATCGGGGTGACTTCTCCACCAGTGGACGGCACGCACCATATTTTTTATGTTATTTACATTCCTGCCGATTATAAGTGCTTCCCGTGGGAGCTCTGTCCAGTGCGACCAGCTGGAAGTGAGAAGGATGTACTTACTTCCCATCTCCACGTCACGCGGAATATCTGACGACGCCATCGAAGTCTAGCTCTATGGATAACATTACCTCATCATATGGTGCTGTGAATGAAGACTCAGGTGCATCATGTAGCCAGTCCGTTCTCACGCATTTCGTTTAAACCATTGATATAATTGCTCAATATTTGTTGTAGTTTTCATTTTAAGTTTTCGATGAATCGCAGGGTATCTTTCTAGTCGGCCATTATTGACCGAGTCTTTTGCGCAGCACGAATTATGATGCTCGTACATTGATCAAGAGAAAAAGTCTCGCTACAATCAGCTAATTTGCTGTTTCTGGCCGTTAGTATGCTGCACGGCACAGCTCGCCTCTAATTTCCCACGCTGTATTACGTGGCATTACGCCTCATCCCGGTTATTCAAAATTACACAATTCCCACTTCGCGTACTATAAAACACAATGCTTCCTTTGCTTTCCTGTATAACGCTCGGGTGATCCAGATTTATGACCCGCCAAACCGGGACAAACATTCGCGTCTCCTGGAGCACAGGCAATTTGCCATACATATTTCTCGAATCAAGTGTAGAGTTGGAAAACATGTCACTTTTGGAACACAAGCGTCGTAAACGAGTCACTTTCTCTGAACTTCAAATGTTCAAATTCCTTAAGAGCTTGAAATTATTTTTTTAAATGTATTAATTCAAAAGAAAAATAAAATAAACTAATTCTTAAGGGAAAAGATTATATTCATTTTTATGTAAATTATAAACATTTGAGCTCCACTTCTGAAGGAGATTTTCATTTAATGGAATTGAAAATTTTAAGACTGGTACAAATAGGATTTTTGTTTTTCTTTCGGGACACAGGCTGGTATTGTCCCAGTCAAACCGGTTAATATGGTCATTAATATGGTCACCGTAAGATTAGCTCCATTTGCACATCAGCTTTTCCACACTCCATACTCCACCTGGTTCCCAATCAGCCAACCTCTGCCTTGAGTTGTCTCCATTCGAATTGGTGGGAGAAAAGTGGTGGCTTCGTACTTTATTCCCTTGCATATTCTATAGCCTCACCTTGGAATGGGTCTACCATGTGTGCTTCAACATACGTGTTCAAAACACATGGAAGGAATTCATTCATGGAAAAAAGGGTCTTATCTTGTGGTTTAGATGGAGACACACCTCAAATATAGATTGCCACCTTTCCTGGAACTCTGGGGTTTTCCCAGACTTGGACCTATGGAGTGCATCTCTCCCAGTGGGAGGTAAAACCTTCCGGATTTTAGGAATCAGATGTTTGGTGGTTTACCTAGTCGACACTTGTAAATTTAGTTTAGCTGGTATATTCGAATCATTTTTTGGTTTGGTTGGATTCAAGGTAATGATATCTAATAAAAAAATTATACTATTTTAGCACACAAATAGCTCCCCAAGTAGCGCCAAAGTGCTTTATATGTGCTTTTAATGTGCATTCATTTCTGCATTAAATGAACATAGAAAATGTGCATTGAAAGCACATTTTTGTCCACACCTTAAAGGTACATTACATGTACATTGCCTAAGTGCTTTATATGTGCTTTTAATGTGCTTTAAATGTGCATTCATTTCTGCATTAAATGCACATAGAAAATGTGCATTGAAAGCACATTTTTGTCCACACCTTAAAGGTACATTACATGCACATTTTTGTCTGCGCATTTTAGGTACATTGAATGTGCGTTACGTATGTACTCATTTCACTGCATTGGGATAGGTGTAATGGATGAGAAAAAGTGAGGCATGCTAAAGCAAGAACAGATGATAAAAAGAGAGACAATGTAGTATTTTCCAACCTTTAATTTTTTCTCTTAGTTATAATGCACTTCTAATAATTTTCAAGAGCTGCTTAAGAGACAGCTCATGAGAATGAAGTTAGTGCATCAAAACTGGTAGGGGGGAAAAATAGAGTGGAAAATTACAAAGTCGTTTCCTTTTAGTAACATTAATTTCCACGACCTGAACTTATCGGCTATTGATCAGAAGTACAGATGAAATTAGTGGCTAGATTATTTATGATAAGAACTGCAGTTCATTGCATAATGAAGGCTTTCCCATTTCTAGAGTTCCCACCACTTTCATGCTGAGAAGTTACAAGTGTTGCTCAGTATTCTGAGGTGCTTCGAAGATAAAAGGCAAAACTGCAGTCAATTTTCAACAGAAAAGTAGTGGAAACCTGGGAAATGGACCAGCCTTTATTCAAGCCTAATGGAAGCCACACCGCATCATCTTACTCGATCTTTTCAGGGGTTGTTGAGAGAGAGAGAACAGATAAGAATGAATGAATTATGGAAAGGAATAAAGAGAATGGGGAAGATATATTGGATAAAGGAAAGCATTGCACCACTACATTGTACTGACTTTTAGTGTACCCTAAAAACAACTCAATTAAATATCTCCTCTGATTTTTGAATGAGTAGTGTTTATTGCAAGGACAGGCCAAATTGTAAGAAATAATGACAGAAAAGGATAGTGCCAGCTGCACTTGTAGCAGAATCAGAAAAGCTGTGCTATGAGAAATACCCCAAATATATTTCCAATTATAAATAAAGCAACCATCATAGTCAAATATCTTGACTCATGTCATCATCTGAGCCAATGTTGATTCTTATATCTCTGCAGGCTTGTTTTTTATTCGAGGGAAGATTATTCCGAAGCCAGGAGCCCACTGCCTTGGCTATGGCTTTCGAGCCCGAGCCTGGGAATTTAAAAAGAACTGCATCTGTAATGAAAAAATTACGACAGAATTTCAATGAATTAAAATAATCAGGCCCATAAACAAATATTCTATACTAGAGGAAAAATGCACACCAGTCAGAGCAGAAGCAGTTTTAGTACTGCAGAGGCCTTTCTTATGCTCCGTTCCCCTCCAGTTAAACTTAACTTTCAGCTGCCTTGAAATTATAAAACGGCAAATATTTCTGCACATTTCTTCATAACCCTTAGGGCTATAGCATTTCAAAGAAATGTATTTTGTCTGCAGAGTAAAAAAATAGTTTTAGCTTTCCATGGGTATTATTTCAAATTAAATTTTGTTCATTACTCATTATCAGACTGAATACGTACCACAAAATCGAAGTTTTCTTTTTTCCCCAGAAAAAACTCGAATTTTTCAAAAGCCTCATGATCTGGGAGAGGCATCACAGAGGGCCACCCTTGGGGCTTGGAAAATTTTTCAGCAGAAGACTCACTCCCAATATGAGCACATATATTTTCCAGTATGGCGCTATGAGCTCTCAAAGTTGCTTTGATCTCCTCCTGATTTTTTAAAATTTCTTTCAGACATCGTTTCATCCCTGCAAATCAAGATCAATACAAAAAGTAAACAAGAGGAAAAACAGAGTATTGAATTTGATAAAACAGGCCCAGATTTCTAGCTACTCACCATCTGATTCCCATGAAGACTGCATTTTACTCTCTTTGTGCACGTTCTTAGAGCTTCTAAGAGATGGTGGATCTAAAAAAGGCAAAAAAGAAATTTACACTGTAAGACTTGAAAAAAGGGTATTTAAGTAATACAAATTCTATATCACAAAAATCAACTAGGCATTTACTATTTGCAAAAAAAGCGCAGTGACCTTACTTTTCTGGTGAATTCACAAGGAAGAAAAGGTGATACTTCATCAATATTGGCATCCAAAATACGTCTGTTGGCAGCTCACAGTCTGGCCACAATTTTACCTTCAAACAAAATATATTTCAAGAACCTCCTCAAAGTTCCAAGATCTATTAAATGCATTGGATCAAGGGGTACGTCAGAAATGAAATTCGTACAAATTTCTTTCAGAGGACTGTCTCCCTTATGATGAAAAAAGTCTTCTCCATTCCTGAAAGAAATGTTGGTCCTTAATGGGCCAACTACACTGCTGTATATTGTGAAATGCCCTACACTTTCGCCCTCCTGCTCACACCTTTCACATCCATGAATCGAATTATGCCCCACAATACACTTGATATATGCACGTGCGGGTGCATCACATATATATCTGAATTTTAATTCACACTGTCTTCCAAATACTATGACGTTATCATTCTTCAGGTCTCTTACCTCTTTCAGAAACTCAGAGAGGTACTCTGCTAAAGGCTTAGGTTTGCCTTCCCCATAAAATATGCCAACAGGAAATGGCTCTCGAATACCAAGTTGATTACACTTCGCTAATATTGGCCAGCATTCAGTGGAAGCACTTTTGTAGATGGAGAAACCATCAAAGCTTATATCAAGTAACAATTCCGTTTCTTGCAATTCCTGGACCTTACTAAACTGTTTGATGCCATTTATTAGCCCCAAATGAGCGTAGTTGCCATTATCAAGCTTTTTGGTGGGGACTTTGCGCTTCTTAGTCATACGTAGGGATTCGGCAGTTTTCGGTAGCTGAGGGTGTAGAGGCTTAAGAATTTGTAACAAAGCAGAGGTTGCCTCCAAAGTTATCCCATAGTCGACACTCCACTGAGCTAATTGGGTGCGAAGAGATAATTCTCTACTCTCGCCGCTCGGTTCACTGTTCTCTTCTTCAGTTTGGTACACTGGACCTGAAGAACCATGATCGCTGGAAATAGAGTCTTCATCCGACTCAAGGATACTCTCTGCATGGGTGCTAGAAGAGCTAGAACAGTTATAATCACTATGGAGAGATCTGCACTCTTCTTCCTCCATTAACCGATAAGCATTCCCGTCTGACTCAGAATCGCTGCACCCTACTCTCTCAAAATTTTCACTTTGTTCACCAAGTAATTCACAGCCTTGCACACGGTTTTCTCTCTCTCCACCAAGACTGCTAAAAAAATTATTAATCTGTCTCGTAGCCAATCTATTCGCGCGCTTTTTAATAGACCTTTGCAGAGGCATGAATTTTTTGGAAGCCATGTTTGCCGAAAATCACGTCAATGGTTCACGAAACTCACTCTTTCTCTCACGTTTCTAGAATGGTATTCCTATCTGCATCACAAGGCAATGCTCAAAATGGTGGAAAATGGCTTGTTTCACTTACATTATTATTATATATTAATAATTCATACATACACTTAAATGAAGAAAAAATATGTAAAAGAAAATTTCACATGTACTTACTTCCATTCTTCAAGATTCCAATGTTTTCAGCAACCGAGGAATACACACAGATTCGAGGACGAGCCGAACCGAGCCGCATACAACTCTGCTTGAACAACACGCGGAAGTCCACGGAAGTCTTCACGCTATTGGCATTTCATGTGTCATGGCCGCCGTCGCCGCCGTTAATTATAATTCACAAGCGATCGCGCGAATATTAAAATCCCACTACCCAGCCTAAGTTGCACCACACTTTCACCGTAGTCGTCACGTAACTACCAGAATCGCTAAATAATTAAATCATTACGATCTTTGTCATAGATTCGAATATCCCAAGAGAGGAAATGTATATGCAGCTCTAAATATATGTCAAAAATTCTTCGAAATCGCCGGAATATTGATGAGGCCAGAAAAGAAAACCACAATAGACTCTCGCTTTCATTTACCATGGGTTATATCGTATCTGCAGTCATTTCTACTGTTCTGGATGTATCTCCTAACTTCCGCATATGCGAACTACATAGAAAGTGCATAGCAAATGCGCATTAGTAATGCGGTATTTATGCGGATTAGCGACCAATGTAGTAATACGCGCACTTAATGCACATATAATGCACTTGGGCGCTGCTTGGGTCATTAACCCTTTTAGTGCTGCCTTCTGCCAGCTGTAATTTAATAAAATGTATCTTGTTAGGAAATAAAAGGTTATGAAGTTATTGTTTTAGATATCCATAGGCGGTTTTTTTAAATTTATATAAATTGAATTAACTAATATTGATATGTACCTACTATTCTATTACATTGTCTGAATAATAAATGTAATTATTTCAGTGTTATAAAGTTGAACAACATTTTATTTGTGAGCCCCTGTATTGGCCCATCACACTAAGAGGGTTAAGTAATAAAAATGGTTTGACATATATTATTCAGGTTTCAATATTGCCAACCAAGGGAGTCTCCCGGAAGATCCCAGAATTTCTCACGGTTGGTTTGTTGGTTACATGGGGAGGTGACCAACTACTGAAGCCATTTGTACCAATGGATACAGGTGAATGAGCTTGTAAGGTAAGGATTACATGAAGGATGGAGAGAAACCCAGTGTCAGCATTATTACCTTCTTACTGCAAGGTGTCAAGGGGTAAACAGATTTATGCCCCATACAATGGACAGAGTACTTTAAGTTCTCTCCAAATAGCACACAAGCTGGGATGTAGACTCCACTACCTCCATCTTTGCCAAGATTAATTGATTCATGGTTCATTATTTCGTGACAAACAATTTTTATGGCACAATCAATGATCAATGTCCCTCCTAAATTCAGACTCAATCTGCTGCCACGTGCCACAGAACGTGGTAAGCATTTAGAAATGATGCTACATTCAGTTCTTTGATTTGTATGACTTTCCTCCGAGATAAATTTATGTTATGTCAATGGCCTATACAAATATCATCCACCAATGAAAATCCATATGCAGGTAGAATAAATTTTTTTTAAAGAGAGGTAACAGCTGATCTTTTATTTTTCTAGCTGAAAATAAACTGATGAAACCTCAACCCCATCATGTTACTTGGTATCTGCAGGAGTTTTATGATACAAATAGCAATTTTTGAAGTATTACAATATATTTTCTCAACTTTCATCAGGAGTGGAGTGCAACTTCTCTTGCAAGAATATCTCCTGAGGGGTTCTTTAAAATTCCCTAATTTTTCTCTCACTATTTTACAGACCAGAAAAGTCAACATTTTTCATGAAAATATCTCCACAGTCAATGGGCTTCAAAAATTTAACAAAACATTGACACAAAACATTGACGCAAATCACCTCTATCTCAATCATTACAGAAGATCATTGGAGGGAAGAATGTAGTCAGAAGAACTGCTGAGCACTTCTTATGACAGAATTGTAGGTGCTAAATAGTACATCTTGCCATTTGTAAACTATTGCTGCACAGCCTATGGCTGTGAAAGCACCAAAGAAGTACAGTGCTCTATGAAGAATCTGAAAAAAATAGATAAAGAAATTAGGGACACATTGTTTCAAAAGGAGCATGTAACCTCTGGTATACAGTGAATGACCAAACATCATGTTATTTCTGTGTACACTACGGTATAGTATCACTTAATGCCACCATTGAGAATCATTGTCCAGGGATCAGAATCAAATTCCTTATTTTTAATATTCATCATAAAGTATTATGAATCCTAAAGTGTATTTCAAGATAAACTTTAAGTAACTACATATCACGGTTGGAGAATAATGGAGAAGGAAAATGATGCGATGACATGTTAAGCCTTCTTCTTCATCATCAAAAGGAAATCATAATATAATATGATGAAAAGAAAATATTTGGTATGATTCCACACTTTTTTCTGCTAACATAATCAATTTTTGTGTCAACTGCGGCACTATCAAGGCATTCTTCATATCATTGTAGTTTTTTTTTTTAAACTGTGTAGTTCATTTAATTGGATATTTGTTTGACAAAGGTTTCATCTTTAATTGTGATTTCATATGGATATCTTTTAACTTGCTACCTACTATATTCATTCTATTGATACTGGAACTTTCGGCTGTAATTCATATTATTACTCTAATGACATTTAAAGTCAACTAAATTATGGTACAATAAACACAAATACAATAGTAAATCAATGGGATCAATAAAAAACAAGTGCAGAATTATACCAAGTGTTTTCATTTCATAATTTTTAATATTGTAACTTTCTACAAAGTAAAACCTTATTCTAGTAATTTAAGGAAAACATTAGTTACACTTTTTTGGCTTTGAGGTTTTTGCAGCGATAAGATATATGTGCCACTCTCGTACACTTTCGGGTCAACTTCTGCGTGGAGATTTCATTGGCTTTTTTTTTAAATAGGGACGACGGTTATCACTTAAGTAGTGTGTGGAAAAGATATCTTTCCAAAAATATGGGTGTGATAACCAACCGTTAAAGATTTTTAATTTTTTAATTTTTAATTTTTTGTTTTTAAATATTTTGTTTTTAATGTATTTTTTAAATCCGGACAACAATGGTCAGTCATCCAACAGCCGAAACGGAGCCACAGATCTAACTTCTTCAGTCTCCTGATGACGTTCCCAGCATGAGGAATGAAACGTTGAGCCAAAAATTTCTCCACGCAGCAGTTAACCCGAAAATGTATGAGAGTAGTATACATTAGTTACACTGTCAACTATCAACCATTTTTGGGTTTTCTGCTGCAGAGAGAAATATATTTTGTAAAACTCACTGTTTTATTCTTTCTCCAGGGAACGTCATCACGAGACGGGAAGAATTCGGTTATACTTATGCTAAACAACTGACCATTATTGATCACATTTAATAAAGAAATGTAAATAAAAAAGTTAACGGATGGTTTTTACACTCATATTGGTGGAAATATATCTTTTCCAGAGACTGCTTAGGTGGTAATCGTCTTCTCAGTTAAAATTTTATGGACTCTTGGCTATTTCGACTGCTTATGAAATCAACTGGGGATAATATGAAGCAGTCAGCAGAAATTACCAGGACTTAAGCTTCATTTAGGAGGATTTTGTGCCCTGATCTAGAAAAACAAAAAAAATGGATGGTAGAAATGTAAGAACTTAAGTAGGTAATTATTTACAAGTAAAAAATTGAGTAAGAAAGGGTTTCTGATTTTTGTAACGATATCAAATTAGATATCAGTGGATCCTTTCGCCGACACGACAAGCATGATTTGTGAAAATGAAATATACATTTGCTCAGACAGAACTTTTTTTTCAAGGCTAAAATGTACCAACTTCAAAGAAATTTTCCTTACCGTGGACAGTAATGATACTTGAGAGGCAAACATGGCAAATATGCATTTGACACTCCTCATGCAATCGTTGTTCTTCTAATTGGTATTACACAAAATGCATACACTGACTGAATGGGAGGCTCTTGCAGAGTATTTTTTAATTTCCTATACTTAATTGGCAAGTGAAAATACTTTTTGGTGGCTTCGGCTCTTAGATAACATCATTTCTTTGATTCAACATCAGATTTATACTTAATACAGCATGCTTCATCCTAATGCGCTTACCAACAGGCAACTTTTGCTTGAAATGTTCGAACATTATACATGTAAGCCACTTTGCCTGCCATATTAATAATCAGGAATCAAAATGTTCACATCCAATAACTCAAAGCGTAGATAAATACAAAATTTTTATTTGTATTGAAGATATTCTACTTCTAATGTTCTAATTTTTAAGATATTCTACTTTTAGTTTTCTTCAAAATAATAAGCAACTGCATTGACAAAAGAAATAGTTCAGATAGCTTCATCAATCCGACAGAGAAGAGTAAAATTATAATAAATTACCTTATCCTGCCATGCTCGGTTCTCAATGCATAAGCTGTATCGCATATGAGAAAAGGTTACTGATGAGTAGAGTGGAATCCAAAAATTTGGCATTATCTTATTCAAGAGCAAATCAAACTTTTTTCTGATCAAAAAGGATGGATGGTTCACTAAATCTCGCATCTGAAACATAAGGAACATGGTTATTGGTACCACATGTATCAGGCATTAGATACATACTATCCAATAAGTGTTAATTCCTCAATTAGGTACCTCCTTTGCTTTCATGAATATATGTTTAAGAAAAAATAATATGTAATTGTGATTATCAAATTTACTGTACTGCGCAAGGTATTCTCCAAAGAGACTGTTGATAATGATAAGCATTTTAAAGGCACTGGATGAATAGTTAGGTGTTAAGATTAGCCATAAAAGGCAAAGGTATTGACATTATCTAAAAGTAAAATGAAAGGCACATAGAAGGGAGAGGTCTTGGTGGAATCAGGAGGCACAGGTCTGATTAGCAAATTATGTATCAGGACAAGCAGCGATGGCCAAGAAGTGAGGCAGGTCACTATCAGACTATCACCATTCTCCTCATATCCTCAGAGGAGATTATAATCTAATAATTATTAAAGAGCATTCGAAGATTTAGATGTAGGAATCAAAGGAGAAGGGGAGCAGATAAATTCAGTAAAATCTGTGGATGATCCAAGATTTTATTAGTCAGTCAGTTAAGCAACTGTAGCCAATGATGAGTTCCCACCAGCACACTAATTTTATATGGATATTAGTATTAAGATATATGGATATTGAGATCTTTCCCATTAACGTTTAAATTTTTAAAAATAAGTGTTCCTCGATTCTATAATGGTTTATTTGGAGGTGTTTTGAAAATTTCATGTGTTTTTCTTATGTTTATGTTAATGTTACCACCAGGCAATTGCCTACTTGTAACGTTTTGTAATTATTAATTATTATTATGTAAAATTAAATAAATTAAAAAAGTAAGTCATTTGGTAAGTGTGCACCTATTATGTAGATTTCAGTATACTTTCTAAGACTACCAAAAAATTCTGTTTGAAAGATTTTTTGATAGCACCAACTTAAGGGGTGGAAAAAAAGGTTTTTCGGACAAAAAAATCATAACTTCATTAGTAGGCACAATATTAGATTAATTCAAAGTTATTATAGATATTCTAGGTAGTTATCATCTTTTATTTGAAGAAATTTTTTAAACACCAAGCCCGCCTTACTGCAATAATTGAGCAAATGAGATGAGTCTATTAAAAAAAACATGCCCGACCTAGAGGCACAGATAGATTTTGAAGATTTTTTTGTTAATAAATCTCTGTCAAGTTCGTTAATGGGCAAAATCGGACCAGAGGACTAGATTATTTTAAAAACAGAAAAATCACTCTAACTCCGTTAATATGAAATATATTGCATTCATTTTAATTTATTATCATACTTCCTTGGATAAAAAAAATTCGAAATCTACCTATGCCTCTAGGCTGAGCCTAAAGGTATTATTTCTTTTGTTTTCATTGCCACCCTAATGGCAACTTTCGAGAACCTAGTGAAGTCATTGGACAGAAGCAAAGAAATAAAGCTTGCTAGAACCCCCATCAGGTCAACCTAGCAGAGAGGCCTGGTCTGGCAGCTCTCCAGTAGACTTTGATCACCGTCACTTTCGCTCACCAACTCAGTGCAGCCTAATGTGCATTGCAGGTGACACTTGGAGGGTTTTTCAATTTGTTTCTTGCTCTGACTGAGTCGTGGTCATTGAAAGTGTGAGGGAAGAAGTAATTTTTGTAACTACGGTGATTTGAATTTTTTCGAGTAATCTTTGCCTGCTATGAAGCTCACGAATGGCTCCCATACATGTCCTTCTATTAAAACTATACTAACAAGAAAAACTAAGATTATATTTTGCAAAATTGAAAAGATGCAAAATATGCACATTTACCCACAGCTTATTTAATAAACTTCATAAAACAGATTCTAAGGATATGTAATAAGAGAGCAAGTTTTCAATATATTTAAAATTTAAAATATAACTATGTAATCACAAAAAATTGATTCTGCTGAAAGGACTGATGTGTATGACACAGTAGAAACTCGAAATTACGAAGTCGACGGGACCAGAAAAATCGGCACTTCGTAATATAAATTTTGTATGAACGAGTATCTTTCAAAAACATCGCGATGAAGCTCTTTTTTGTTTCCTTAGATTAAGATGTACTCTCGCGACGTATTTGCATCATTTACGAAGTTATAATTCATGAAAGTATATTTAAATGTATATTCATGCCCACAGGGTGGACTCATAGTCAGTTTAACACAACTAATTTGTCGGAGTTTGATTCTTCCGATTTTCGGGATTTCCACCGCGTCGTTCCAGCTTTTCGCGGCGGAAACCCCGAAAATCGGAAGAATCAACCTCCTTCCAAGCCCCGCCGAAATTTACATCACAAAAACTAACTTGTCGTTCTTTTTCCAATGAATGATTAGGCAATGAAGCGTCTTTGCACAATTTTCGTGCAGTTTGGACTAAGCCTATTAAGCTTCTTAGCGCATTTTTCTATAATACTTCCTAACTGGAGAACTCGCAACTTTACGTGAGCGATGAATAATCATCAATAATTTTGATTAATGCATACACTAAGGAAGTGTGCGACTTGCGCGATCATTTGCACCGGATATTGAAGACAATGAAAATAAGATTCTCTCGCGGATTCTATGCGATGGATGCATGTTATGTATTTTGTACAAATACTGATATTCTCGTTAATCTCGCGAAAAAAAAATCGTTATTCTCCCTTGGATTCATCTTATTCGTGCGTGGTTATTTCCAATACGATGGAGCTGATAGAGGAGCTTATAGAAGAGTCCCGCTAAATATGTACCTCCTTTCAAAAGTAGATTGTACATACAAGCCACGCACTTCAACGGTGAAGGTGATAGAACTTCTTTTACACTACATCGGCTACTTACGATGCTATCACTACAAATCAATAATTTTCGATTTCCACTCTGCTATGCGAAAGCTTCATTTGTGACTTTAATCAGATTAGTTCGCTTGCTCTTCATTCATTAAATCTCAGGATCAATTTAAAGATTCGATATTGAACTAAAATTTGGGATATTTTTTGTTATTGTTATCCCTCTGCTTTCGATCAAGCAAGGAGATTTTTGTCCGAGCATTGCAGCTCCAGGTTAGGCCACGCACCAGGCCGGAATCAGCTGTCTGTTCTTCCTTTCCCTGTCATTGCGGGGGTTACTCCTTTCGCCCTCTCACAAAAACAGCTGCGCGACCCATGGTCTAGGAGTATCGTGCGCCACTTGAGACGTTCATCTACCAGGGAGTCAAGGCCAAGGGATGCGCGCGAGGAATAAAATCGAATGAATTATCGGCTTTACGCCAAATAGTCACATATTATCTTCCTCCTCCCTTACCTCAATCGGCTGCGTCAGCGGAGAGGGAGGACATGCCTTTGGAGAGTGGGAGTCTTTTACTTAAAGGGCCCCAGACTTGGCATGGGGGGCGGCAGAGTCAACGTGGGACATCGCACCCTGACCTAGTGTTGAGTTGAGTGGGACGGAGGGGTTACTAGAAGAGGCCTGATCTCCTGGAGGGCCAGAACGGGGACTTCTGTGTGAAGGTGATGGGTCGTGCCCACCCTTAAGAGCGGGAAGGGGGGTCACGGAGGCTTAAGGGAAAATATGACCAGTATGGAAGAGAAGGGAAGCGTTTGATAGGTTCGCCGGAAGTGAGAAAGGTGATGGAGAAGAGTAAGCCGAGGTTTTGGAGCAACGGAGATGGAAAGCTGGGTGAATTTTCCTGGTGGGATTGCCGGGTGGGGGAAAAACAATATGGGAATGTGCGGGCATTTCTATTTTGCATTTTCTTAATTTCCGATCCATTCGGGCAGTCTTATAAAAGGAATTGAAGAAGAAATACGACAAAAGAATGAATGTATAGGTATTATAAAAAATACTTCAGCTCTTCTGTCGAGAGAATCACTCATTTTTCCAAAAAAAGTTAATTATTTTTGCGCTTTGCTTGGCTCCATTGTCGCTCCCACCATGGACTCTCATTTGGATAAATGCAAACTGAACTGGGAGTCGACGTCATTAACAATTTTGAATCGATGTAATGTATCCCGAGTGAGCAAAACTTAATTCTTATTAGGAGAAATCAGGACTTGGTCATTTTCGTTACAAGCCTGGAGATCGTTATCTATCGATATAAATTGCTGGGGGTAGCAGCCAATAAACTGCCAACTTGTGACAAGCAATGCCTCAACGCCCCTACCCTAAGATCCTAGTCAGTCCGGTGTCCTGCTTCCGCACTGGTAGATAACAACTAACTCCCACCCACGTTGTCCTACGGGGAGTATCTTCCGATATCCCAAGGAAGGGATACAAGTGCTTCCAATTGAGCTATGATGCTGACGAGGTTTTATGCTCCCTCTCCGACGGCGCACAGTGGGCTGAAATCAGAAAAAGCTGGCCAAAAATCATATCTTCCAAATTTTTTAAATTAGAACCATGGTTTCTTCATAGTTGAATAATTTTAGGCTCCTAATATAAAATCCAAAATATTGACACAATTTATGGCACCGAAACCTAGTTTTAAACAAAATGGCGGAGATGGTAAAATCATATAATCGATTATATGAACCATTACGGTATCAAAAGCTAATTGAACTTACAGGGTAGTAATTCAAAAGCAGGATGAGTTTAAAAACAATACATTTAAATGGTAAATATGTAAAATACAAAATTAAAAACAAAAAATAATTATAAATGATAGGTATGCATACACTAAGCTATTAATTATATTCATCCGAGTCGGGTCGGGTCACTATCCTCATCGGAACTGGTGGGCAGTTCCATCATAAGGAGGTCCCAAGCTACTTTTCGTATATTTTTATTATTTTTTTTTGGTACATCATATACTGATATAATCGGATCTGAAGTAAGGAGAGGCCTTCGAAAAAGATCCTCGAATTCAGCAGATCGCGAATTTTTTCGCGTATGATGCGCCCGGTATCTTCGTATGTCCTTGTGCCTCGATTCTAGGGCTTCCTCTGATAGCTGGCCTATCTGGAGCACTACCACCTTTGCAATACTCGCTTTATGAAGAAGCACTTTGTGGACAGTAGGTGGCATATGATACCATGGGTACAACTTTACATAATGAGAAGCAGAGCTGAGGCAGTAGTGACAGAACGAGGCAAGATTTATTTGAAGTCCAGATGATAGGGTTTCAAAATTGTGGAAAATATTACAATAATTTCCTCATCAATACCTAGAATTGGAGCAAAAATACGTTGTAATTATTTGGTAATCTACAAGTAATATGCTGATCATAGAGCTTCAATTTTGGAAATATTCTTAAAGCAATAAATTGCTAACATACCGCAAATTTCCGACGAAAGCTTAGGATTGGAAAAAAGCGTCGGGTAGTGTTTCCATCACTAGTTGTTCCTTTACCAGAATTTGGTATGTCTATTAAAAGTTCCATTCTTTTTCTTAATTCCTCTTGGATTTCTTTCTTCCTCTTTTCCAATGCATTTTTGCCCCTATTGGTAGCTTTTGTCCGAGAGATATCACGAAATTCAGGTGAAAATGTGGCTAATTATAGATTTAGTAGAATAAAAAGTGGGGCATTATAAGAATAGATTATACTAAGCACCTACATCGAACTTTTCACTTACCCTACATTTATTAATTTTCAAGCGATAAGAGATTCGGAGAAGACACTCAAGGAATCGTATGTAACAATGGAGTGGAGGTAATGCAAATGATTTTTGAAGTGAAAACTTCTCTTGGGAGGGTCTACTCTACGCCTGCTCTCGGCTTGATTTCCATGGCAGTAAACGCAAAAGCGTGACACTTGAAGCGTTAAATTTTAAGCGTTCCGTTCCCACTATCTATAGCACATACGAATATAGTACGGCGAAGAGAAGTGAAAGAGAATTCGTGCCCAATATATATAGTACATACATACATACATACATAGTTCATAGAATATGTTAGGCTTAGGAGAGTGTGTGCTATAGCTATTGCCGCAAAGCGAACATAGTAAAATTGACGAAATATCTGTAAAATCATCGAATATTTTTTTCAAAATTTGTTCATGCTTTTGAGAAGCTTGTTTCAAATCCGTTTTATGCCAAATTATAGCAAAAAGTAATCTCTTCGCCACGTAAGGAATTTAATGTTTTGCATTGACACAATTAAATATATGATTATAACAATTTTTGCTATAATTTTAAAATAATAAAAAAAGTAATAAAATTCTTACATTTCCAATTATTACCGTATACAAAAAATGGTTCGCTGATTCTCGGCGAAGACTATGATAAAATACCATTAATAATAAGCGGAGACTTTAATGTTGATTTTGGAAAAGATTATGCCCAGCCATTGCGAGATTTCTTTGAAAATGAATTAGGTTTGACAATGAATAACAATAGAAACGACGCAACAACAAAAGGTGGAACGACAATAGATGCTGTATTTCATAGATATATACATAATATTAAATCACATATTTGTGTATCCCATTTTAGTTATCATAAGCCAATAATTACTTTAATTAAAGATTGTAATAATGATGTAAATAATTTGTCAATTGAGGAACAATAAAAAATATAAAAATGAATAAAAAATGAAAAATAACAAATTTTATGCTACAATAATTATGCTTTTTCATCTTAAATAAACCTGCCATATTTTACTTTAATATACACCATCAATCAAAATTCATTAGTAGAAGTTTTTACTTCTATCTACCGTCCCAAGACGGCAACAATTTTTTTTATTCATCCACCACCACTGAATTTATCCTCTCTAGCTCATACATCTTAGAAATGTTTGCCCCACATACGTAGCCGTTTACAAATGGTTGTCATTTAAAGCATGAGATCAAAAGTATGTTCGATTTTTGTTTACCAGATGCTGAGTCCAACATTTGCGGAGGCACGAGAGAGGTGGTGAAAAAGCTGTCATCTTTCAAATCTGATTTCTGCCACATTTGGTTGTAGTGATGAACCCGTTATTCGATCTCTTGATTGATGCAGAAAGTTTTTCATGTCTTGGAGCTTATTGTGTTTGCACTTTTCTGCTATTAATACACAGATTGCATTTGAAATATATGTTCTCCTTGACATCTCAGAAGTGGGCCATTATTATATTTAACATGGGCTTTTATTATAACATCATAACGGTGTTTCTCCCGGAAGTGTTGGTGAATTCCACCGAAGCAGCCTAATTTAAATTTCCTTCTCTCTTTGGTTTTTGGGATATTTACCGGTTTTAATGCTTTTGGATGAGTTTTCTGCTGAATATTTGAGGTAATGTTTTTTCGGCTTGTAATTCATTTTTACTCATTTTTTCTTCCTGGTTCTGAATTCTATGATTGAATACGATGACAACCCATCCTGGAATAATTTCATTACCATAATGCGGTGAGGCAGGATGGATGATTTTTTTTCGTGAAATTCCCGGATGGTGTAATTTGGCCTTTTCATTTTCACTAATAAAAATTTTTTAGGCTGGCAATTTATCGTTCGGCCATTTGATGAATAAATATCCTTGAATGGCTCTTATTAACCTGTTAAAGGTATTGGTTGTTACATCTCTACATGCTGCATAAATATCAGGTTTTATCTTTGATTTATCATTGCATTATGTTTTCAGGAGTTGCTCAGGCCACACTGAGGGTAATTATTAAAAATTGTAATCACACTGAAGATGCATGGTAAATAGGAGTAGCTTCACATGCAAAGGACTAAGCCTAGGAAATTATGCATGTTCTAAAGCATGTGCTTCATGTTCTATTATATGGTGATTGTGGACAATACTTGCCAACGGATGTTGACTGCTGCTGTGAACATTGAAAGTGAAATATGTAAGTAGGTTTTATTTTCTGAAAATAATTATAGTCTGTTTCTGTTGTCAGGTATTCACCGAACCTTTCTGTTTTTTCAGGTCAAACAAAGAATGCCTTATTATCTTCCTGTTCATTATGTTCTATCACTCCAGTATCAATTACATCTACAGAGAAGCTCTTTGTTCCTGACAACTTGGATACCAGGTTTCTGCTGTTCTTCACTTGGTACAATTTGAAATTCAGTTTCATTATCTGTATAACGAAAAAGTACGTGAGTAATTTACTTCAAATTCTCAACTTCGTTCAGCTAGAATTAAAAGTGCAATGAAATGTGTTCTCAGGGGAGTTCGTAATGTATTTACTTTATTGCATCAAAAAGTGCTTTTTACATTTTTCAATTTTTCATTTTGATAGTGTTGCTTATATTTGTAATTGTGATAAATTATATTGATACCACCTACCACTTCCCTCATATACTTATTTCCTATGAGAAAATGAACGAAGTCTGTGGTGGAACTGAATATTTTGGTAATTTTATGGTATAAACCCTGAATAAGTTAATTCCTTTTTGTATTCTGTGCTCATACCCTGTGAGTTTATCACGCAAAATCACTCCAAGGCAGAGTCATCTTTGACTACAAGGTGCACCAGTTTGTGACGGAATGTAGCCCAAGGCAGATTAACATTTACTTAGGAGTAAATTGATCTGTTCATTTGTGAATCGTTGAAAGGGAGAACTTTTAGCTTTGGTGAGTGTGGGTGGAAGAAAAAGATTGGTGATCTGCAGACGTTAAATATTAGGGTTAACTAACATAGGGAAAATTGGTGATGATGGAATCTCTGTAATAACTTTGTAATTTTCTCAATTGATATATTTATTGTCCACAGGTTTCACTGCAACAGTATGGCCGTGTTACCTTTGCAGTGAAAGAGACTATGAGTCAATTGTGAAATTTTTAAAGTTATTACAGTGGTTCCATCATCTAAAGGATAAAGTAACATTGGAACGGAATTCGAGTTTCCCGCTAGTCGAGAGTTGTAGTTCCCGCTTTGGCCGTCAAGATTAAGGTGGCGTCTTGGTAGCCGTTTAAAACTTAATGCGTCAAATTTAACACGGAGTTAACCATCTTTCCTGTGTAGATAATCTTTGCACTATCCTCTTCTTGATTATATCTCGAAAAGTATTAAGCTACGAAACCCTTATTTAATTCTTAATCAATCTGCAGGAACGCAGCTGAGCTCTCGTTTATGATACTTTTTCAATCACTTGATTGAAGCGGTACCAACGGCGGTAAGGTACCAACACCATTTTCCGATAACAATATGTATGGGTGCTTGAGGGTTTTTTCCCTTTGATTATGCACGCGCCCAGCGCTAGTCATACTTTAGCATTAATGTACGTAAAAGTAATTGGTCGTACGAACTCGTATTTTCTCTGGTTTTCTTGGCTGTTGGCGACGGAAGAAGGGAAGGGCAATACCTTACTCGAGCATACATTAAAACGCTCAATTAGGACGGTACACTAAACCTGATTCTTTCGATGATAGCTATTGCCAGCCGGAATAATTATGTCGTGGAGCAAGTTTGAGTGTGATCAGTCTGAAATAGTGCGAGAAAAAGCTTCCTTGGGTTATATTCACGACTGAAGCTACCCCTCGAACAATATAGCACCATCTCCGATACATGTCATAGTTTTTGAGCTCACACGAGCAGCAAACGAATACTGTACCAGGAATATTCATCATGGATTTATGCTTGGGAAAACCGGTAGCAAAAAATGCCAGGGATCATAAGGGGAAAATGCTGATTGTAGCAATTAGTCTCTCGGAGGCGAGTATATCCGTACACGACTAATTTACCTTTTTTACTCGTTGGCAACTCTTAGGTTGGTAACAAAGCCGAACGCATTTTTTGTCCGATTAGTTCCATACTTTAAGCGCTACAATGCCTACGATTCAAAGTTGTCCTTAACACTTTCAACGCGGCGGTAAATTTTTAAATTTTTGCCGGTGGCTGAACTCTTTTTTTTTCGTTATTAGTTTTATTCATAGCCACAATCAATAATTGATTGTTAAAAAAATCGGGGAAAAATATTTATTGCAAAATCACAATTTTAAATTTGGACGTCGATCGACGCCCGCAGCCACTGGATTTTAACTCCGTTGCGAAATGCGTGGTTGCATACCCACGCATTTCTTCGGGACATCTCTCCTATAGTCATTTCTTTGGCTGTCGCTTATGTTGTACACTAATAAATATTTGGTATTTCTATACAAATTCATTCATTCAGCAAACCAACCTTTGGTTTGAAAATACTGAGTGAGTGAATACAAACTCATACACTCAGTAAATCTTACCCACAACATCTATTTGTCTTCGTAAAATATGTCTTTTGCTTTAAGTCGTGACGATGTCATATTTGTAACTCATTTACTCCCACTTTTATTGCTTTTAATTTTCAAAGGGCCTATTAGAAGGAGCAATTAATGCATGATGAAGGGAGAGATTTACCCTAACTATCAGAAAAGTTGTAAAAAATCATGAATTTTATTCCTTTGACGTGGAAAAGAAATATATTGAAGAAATTTGAGCCAATTTTTTACTGTTGTGTTACAGCTTACCTCAGTGTGATACGGAAAAGAATTCTAATATTGATTAAAAAGCAATTCATCGCAGTCATTGGTCAACCTGGAGGCCCGTATAATCTGAGATGCTAGAGGTCACCCCGTAATGATTCCAAATGCGCATGAATTTCACACAAGGGGTAGAGGGAGGAGGTGGGGTTCTCTCAAAGTAACATAGAAGTTACAATGCACCTGTTTACCTTTCTTACTCGTCAACATTTCGTCGACAATACTACTGAGTTAAACATGAGGAAGGGCATGCGGGGCGTTTCTTACACCCCAAGCTTCTACTTTAACTCAGTGTAACTGCACCATTGTCTCTACAATGTTGCAAGTCTTCATACCATCAAATTACTTACATTTTAACCTTCTGCCGGGTTTCATGGTTGGTTTTTAGAATTTAAAAATGAATATTACTTGTAAAAATTGAGATTAGATAGTTCTGTTACCTACAACTATGTTGGCTATTTTTTGTCTTATTTCAACCTATCACTAAAAATAAACTCACTCAATAATTGAGAAAATATTTTTGATTTGAAAGTTTCATTTGTAAAGACAACATTACAAGTCAGGTGGGGGTTTGGGAAAAATACTACGGTTGTCAACAAAGGTGGGATAAAAAAATCACCGAAAACGTAACGGTAACGCAGTTTACGCACAACCCCTGAGTAGAGCATTTAAAAGTTGATAGTTCTATGAAGAATACATTAGAAAAGGCTCCCTACACTCAGGAAGATTACAGGCATGACTAAGTGCCTACTATCATTTGGCAGTTAAGCAGGGTGGGGAAGAAGAGTTCTACATCTACATATTACCCCGCAAGCCGCCTCAATAGGCGTGTGGGGGGGGGTGTTAAGACACCAGCCGTTTACATATAAAATGGACACGCTCTTATGAAATTACGCCTAGCATTTATTATAGTCCCTAATTGTTCGGGGGAAAAACGAATTCCCATACCTATCCGTTCGGCAAAATATCTCTCTTAATTTATCGTTTCTGTCGGACCTGGAAATATAGTGGGGTTCTAATATGATGTTCTCCGTGTCGCTCTGAAAGATATCAATTCTCAATTGTTCAAGCAATCTAAGCCTAGCGCGCAGCCTCCGAGTCTCTAGCGGCTCCCAGCCTAATTCGTTTAACATCTGAGTGGCGGAGTAAGAATGAAGAAGACGGCATGGAGAAATGACAAAAAAAATATGTTTGACCACTAACATTTTATAAGCTAAAATCAAATAATAATGTCATGCTTTTATTAAAAATTATCATTTAAAACATATGCAAATAGAGGGGTAAACGCAAGTATAATCCGTCATTACTGTACTGTTCAGATACAAAGTAATTTATTGCTAAGACACGATAAAGAAAGGGAGAGAATTTGGAGACATTCCTATTCTTTCCCTTATTTATTTATATCATTTGGTAGAATACCTGTCATTTGTGCTGGAGCGCAATGAATATTATTGACTTGTTTTTTTCAGATCCAGAGAAAAAACACGTAGTAGAAGATATAGACACTGATATAATAATTTAATATGAAAAAAGTACACATTCATGCACATCATCCTTACCTCTATGTAATTGTACATAGCCAGGTTGCAAATGGCTTCAGCATCTGGGTTTCTATATTGAGAAAATTCTTCCAAAGTTTTTTTCAAATTGTTATTGTGCTTATTCAACAAAGTATCTAGAATGCGGCAATCTTCAAACCCCTAAAAAGTATTAAACAGGGTAATAAATTAAAAATTACCATCATGAACTGTCTTGTAGTTGTGCAAGGAATTACTAATACACTGAGCTGTTTCAAATCACATATGTGCTCATATATTGTACATTTAAAAAGTGCCATCTGATACAGAAGTATAAATAACATTGAATGGCACATGATTCTAAAAATGCAATTAATGTGTCAGTTTGAAAAATACATTGACTGTAACCAAATTTGAAAAGTGCCTTATTAAGAGACCAGCCAGAGCAACAAATGTGATATAAATGTGATAGTTTCAAGTTAACAAAATAGGCTTCGTGGTAGAGTTAACATGCATAGTATTTATGCATAAAGTATACATTAGAGTCTCTATTTTAGATTTTTACTTCCAATAGAATGTTAGTATTCAA
This sequence comes from Pyrrhosoma nymphula, assembly GCA_963573305.1. Taxonomy (NCBI): domain Eukaryota; kingdom Metazoa; phylum Arthropoda; class Insecta; order Odonata; family Coenagrionidae; genus Pyrrhosoma; species Pyrrhosoma nymphula. The sequence goes on from OY754332.1 coordinate 110,222,765, forward strand.
TATATAAAAGACAATACTCACTGCATTCATTCCTTGGCCATAAAATGGCACCATTGCATGAGCTGCATCTCCTATTATGATTGCAGAACTTCCCACATGATATGGTTTGCACTGAGAGGTTAAGTGAATGGAATATAAATACATTATAAATGACCATGGAAATCAACATTTAAACAAAGATAAGTTAAAGGCATGTCTCCATCCCTAAGTCGATAATCAAATACTATCACTCAAGGCAAATGTTACTCATGATAATGAAAAGAAAAATAATTCGGGCTCATTCAAATTAACAGAATCCGGTATATGTACCTTCACTGAAACAAGTGGGGAGGGTTTGGAGTCGAAGAAATCCTTCACCAGCTTCTCCTTCCCAAGCAATGGAATGGCATCGGGGTAGTAATTATTGAAAAAGTCGAGCAGCTTTTGAGGAGAATCAAGATTCTTAAACTGTCCAAATGGCATGAACAGTGTCACCGTCCATGAGCAATCTTGATTGGGCAGTGCGATCATCATGAAGTTCCCCCTTGGCCATATGTGAAGGAAGTTAGGCGCCATTGCAAACTGAAATATGGATAATGAATATGATTTCTTTAGGGCAGATAACAGTATGTTACTTAACATTACTATTTCCCTGAAGGCATTAAATTCCTTGTTGGACCTCAGCCTCCAGCATTATGAATGTATTTCATTCAAACACCATACTTTGACAGCTGTCATTTTCACTGACTCCTCATCCCCATTGCTGATCCATTGCCTTTACTCTGACTAATGTCTCAATGACGATCCAAAGTCCATTTCTCAAAACTACACGCTGAGGAACATGCCCTCCAAAAATATAAATATATACGTTGCGTAAAAACTCAAAACACATAACAAATAAAATAGAACCATTCCCAATGGACTACAAACTTCATATGGAGGCATTTTCTGATCATTCAAATAACCCCTAGACTTGGGCTGGCAGGAGAAATAATATTGCTCTTGGCCACCCAACCCAAATCCGTCAAAGTGAATGAGGCAAATGGAAGGTAGTCTTGAGATGTTGTCACGTTTAAAACATTTATGCTAAAGGCAACAGGAAACCATCTCAACTGCTTTCTCCATGAATGAAGCACAAAACTAAAATTTAAAGGAAACTTGGCAACTGCAGGACTATGCGCACTAAGGCAGGTGTTATGCCTATCAGCTAAAGAAGTACAGCTTCAGTTATCATCATACATAATCCTTCAATAACATCAGCATTAGAAAAAATATATGGAAGAAAAAAATCAGAAGAGATCCAAAGACATGAGAATTGAAACTGGGAATTTTAGAAGTTCTAAGGTAAAAAAGTTAGAGAGATGGAAGGTTAAAATGTAGGTTTGGGGGCCACAAAATATTGGACAAATTGGTCAGGCCATCTGCATTCAGGCTCGTGAATACAAAACGTTTTGGTTGAAGGGAGATATTTCCTCGAGTCTTGCAAAAAAATTAATCGAGGAGGACCATATAAGCAATTGATTACCTGATGTGCTTCACCTTGAAAGGAAAGATGTTAAACAAGATTTCTTAAAACAATTTCAAATTGTGAACTCTGCTGCCAACGGAAATGTCAAACTATTAAATGAGTGTGATTTCAGTTCTCATTCCCCACTATTATCAATACCTTTCCCCCCTCCCATTGAAACCCGAACCTGGGATAGGGATCTTACCTCTCGGAAGATTTTGCCATACTCAATGATAGACCAAAAATATTCAGCTAGTGAGACGTGTAAGTATTTATTCACTGTGAATAGATTGGCTTAAGGAGAAATAAGGATTCAAGGAGTCATGTTTGCTTTAGGTTTTCCTGCATCATTATTGAATGCCTGTAATATAATAAACAGTACCGGGTGCGTTGATGTAAAGAGACTGTACTCGAGGTTCATTTTCACAGTCATATTGAAATTAATTGAGTGCAAAATAAGACAGCCAATGAGCATCGAACCTGGGAATGTTTCAAATTAGCCTTTCGAGGCATTCTTAACCACGCGGCTATCGCGCCGCTTTTACAGAGTGGGCCACTCGTGAGCACAAATGTGAATTTTGAGAGCGAAAATCACACAAGTCGGAGGCCTCCATCGTCGCGTCGCAACCGCATGAGCGCGAATAACCCTTGGTGCATTCCGATGGGGTTTTCCTCTCTCGTGTTTTACACCGTCCCCGTCGATCCTTTCGTCGGTAACTCATACTCCACCGTCGTCTCACGACAAGTGAAACTAGCCCAGCAAAAGACGCAGTCCGCAGGTCGTGCCAAATTTAAAAACTTTTCCGGCCATGCCCCATTCTACAAACCGTAAAATGGGGCAAAGTGGATGCACTCAGACGTTTGGAAACGATAGTATACATTATATTAAATAAACACGCAAAATGGTTAATCTCTATTCGTATAGCTGCAATGAAAAAAACATTTTCATCATCGTGACTAGTGCAACCCAAAGACGAACAAAATTCTTCAATTTATGTGTAACTTATAGAAGTTATTAACTATAGTGCGACTGGTCAGTTGGTGCCATAAACCACCCGCGGTGAAGGGTTCAGTCGCCTTCGACGCAGAGGCTCGGACTCCGAGTTCCAATGCCTCCCGAAAAAATCCCCTCTTGTTCTTTCAGGCCAAGGGTTTCCTTGCTATTGTGGTCAACGATCCATGCGGTAACAAGAATTTTAAGAAGCATCTACCCGGTATGTTTAGCACGTGCTCCCACCTTCACACGAAATTTTGGCGATAATGGGAAGCCACAATTCATGACACCCACGGGTAGTGTCTTCCTGAATATGTTTAGCTGGTTCTAGTAAATAAAGAAGCACCATCTTCCTCCGCATGGATTTGCACACCTACACCCACACAACCTAGGTATCTGGTAAGGAATAACTTCCTGATGCGTTAAAGATTTCAATGTTGGTAAAGGCCGCGATATTCCACGAGTTGTTTGTACTTTATTCTTCGAATCCGCACTCTATATAATACAATGGCACCGGAAGATATATTTTCCGTTTGAATTTGGAAACATCCGCCGATATTGACATATCAATAGTGAATAATGGGAAATATACTAAATTCTTGGAAAAGTTAGTGATTAATATGAATAATACATGAGTTATTTCACGAAAGTACACGCGTTGGCCGGTTTTGGACAATTAACACCGGGCAAATGTTTTTTTTATGGAAAAAGTCTTACAAAACTGTAGAAGAATCTACGTGATTCCTACTCCAGGCACCTGCGGAGCTCAAAGAAATCTACTGGAGAGAGTGTGCTGGGAAAAACACAATATTGGCAGCGGGAAAAAAAATTCAGTTTTTGAAACAACATCTACCCTTCGCTAATTGAGTCGCATTACAATTTCTGCTGCAGTCAAAACTTTATTTCTTAATGGAGTGTGAGGTGAAAGTTGTTCATTATATTATTTCAGAACTGAGTCGAATATTGGAAAGTTGGAACAAGGAATGAAGGAGAACTCTATTGACCATTCACCGAGAGAAAACAGCGCAGGTATTGCTGCAGAATTGTCTCCTGAAAAAATTATACATAGGAGAAAGTCGAGTAATATCGCACGGCGGGTTATATCGGACAAGTGGTGTTTCAGGATCTTGCACATGTGCAGAAGCACCTGTCACTCTACTAGCCGTTACGAAGAATTAGAAGAAATATGTATGGCCCACGCCATATTGGATTGCGTCGTTCCTGTGTGTAGAAGTAGGAGAATATTTTTCTGTTTGAAGAGTGGTTCTTTGGTTCACGCAGTTAAGTTTTGAGTGCTGTATCCTGCTTGAACGTAAGTACAATCCCTTTCTAAATGAATTGGTAGGAAAAGGTAGCTTCATTCGTATGTTTTACGCTTTAAATCTGACCAGGTCTGGATAGAAGGTAGTTTACAGCCAAATATCAGTATTATTCCAGTCGGATTATATGGGACAGACTGTTGGAGGAGACTATATTGGACAATAATTTTGTGCAAATAAAAGCAAATTCTGACGGCATTTTTTTGTTTACAGGCAAAATGGGGAAAGTGTGGAAAACTCTGGGAAGAGTAAAATATGAAAATGGCAATTGAAAAAGTTCGTTTGAAAGAGATGGCAATTTGAGAGGCAAGTGAGCGTTTTTCAGTGCCGAAAAGCAGTCTTCTGAAAGATTTTGCTAGATCATTTAACAATGATCAGGAGCAAGTATTTCGTGATCATGTCAAAATCTTGGATAGTCAGCTAATGTCATCAAGCAGAGACGAGTTCATGAAACTCGCCTACCAATTTTCAGAGCAACAAGTAAAGCATAGGTTCAGTAAAATAAAAATGAAGGCAGGAAAGGAGTTGCGAGTTTATGAAATGGCATCTAGAGCTGTGTTTGAGGACAGTTGAATCAACAAGCTTGCAGAGAGCAGCATGTTTCCGCAAGGAACAAGAGGATGGATGTTTTGACAAACTTGCTGAATTACAGTAGGACCCCTTGCTAATCCGACCTCGGATGGTCCGACTCCTCGCTTAGTCCGACCGTGCCGTCGCTTATCGGTGTTGTCTACGCCAATGGACATTTTGTGGATACGAAAATGGAGGAACATCGCAGCAAAATCTGGATTGTCGTCTGCTAAGCAAAAGAACATAGGTAACAGACTTGTTTTCGACCAGCGCAAGAACATTAAATCTACAGTATAGTGTTTCATGACGTTCATAGTGTATTACAGTGAAACGATCATAGTGTTTATTGTTTTATGATGTGTTTCATGACTCTACAATTTATGTTTCTCTTCATTTACAGCAAGTATTTTTATCGCAGTATATTTTTATTTATGGTTTACGGTAATATTAAATCTGCAAAACCGTACAAACAGCAATATTTTCTATTGAAGCTACAGTTTTACCACGTTTTTATGTAAATAAATGTGTTCCTCTGATAATAATCCGACCTTTTTTGTGTTCCAACCATGCTCTCGGTCCCGTTGGTGATGGATTAGCGGGGTTCTACTGTAATGGACAATTATTCGTTCAGTCCTTCAAAGATTTTCAACGCCGATGTAGCTGCGTGGCGTCCAAAATCACAAATTAAAAGTTATGTCAGTTAAAGAGAGCTCCCAAAGAAAAAAATTCCACATAGATGAGCAGAATCCCCAGGTTAAAAGATTAATGGAGATAAAATGTTAAAGGATCCTGCAGCAAAAGCTGGAACTTCGAAACGAAAATTCTAGAAAAAAAACTGCAACTAATGAAGGAAAGACGAGAGGAGATTCATTGAGTCACTGCATCAATTGCAACAAAACATTTGAAGAGAACTGGATTCAGTGTCGGCTGTGAAATGGGAGGAGCTGTGAGGACTGTGTGCACCTTTAATCCTACAATTTGTTCTACGAATGTGACATCTGTCAGTCAAAAAAAGAGTGAAAATTTTGTTAGATATTTAGGAAACATTTGTGTCCATCTAGTTTTCAACAGTGTAAGTTTACTCAGCCTACATACATCTTTTCACTTTGATAAAAATAATCTCTAATGGCGCAATACATTACATATATGTATTTACAGTAATAAAACCTTATTTAGATAATTTAAAGTTTTTTATAAGCATTACATCATGTACAACATAACCCCCCAACTTTTTTTCATCGAGTTCCAAAGAATAGTTAAAATTTCACTATAGAGGTAAGTACTTTTAGGTGTTGGTATACCATATATAAGTATACTTTGGTACGTAGTAAGGACAAATTGGGCAATAAACATATTCACAAATAGCAGAAAAGCGTAAACGTCCGATATAATTCGGCCTTCCCCAATAAAACCTCTTTCCGTCCTAGCGCACTCGAGAAACGAGCGTATAAAACCCTCCTCTCTCCTCGCCTCCTACAAGCATTATATCATGCACCCGTTTGCTTATTTTCCTTAAAAAAATCATAATTTCATTTACTATGTTCCGAATTTTTCAATGTCATGTTAATCAGGGTCTGCCTAAAGTTCACGATCGACGAGTTTGATCTCCTTCAAACACATTGACCATCATTTCTTTTCTACAAAAAACATATCAGAAACATAATGCACCAGACCTCATATAGCTCCTTTAACTTCTCTAGACATTACTACAGCCTTGAATGCCTCGAAATGCAGGTGGCACTCTTACGAAGTAAACAAGCCGTTAAGCATTTTTTGTCATTGTGAACTCCTTAAAATGAGATGAAATATTTCATAAAAGTTTCATCAAGATAAAAGTGATCTCCTTCAATGTCTGCTGCTAATATCTCTTTAAGGGGGCAAGGTAAGAATCTCTCCAACATTGCCATAGCAGTCATCATCGCCATCCTCATTGACCTTGGAGGAGGCTGTACTTCACACATGTGTATTTGCATTTGCTACAAATTATAGCAATGGAGATATGTCGCATAGGGAGTACAATATGAGCGACCAAGTATCTGTGTACGAGGGTTTGATGTGGCATATGAAAGTAATGAAAACTGAATTTTCATTCTCATGTCTCACCTCTTTCGATGCAAAGTGAGACTAGGGAAAATTACCTAAGGTATCGAGTTAAGAATTAAGAGGAAATATCTTACCCCGCCTGATTTTGTCGGAGGAATGCAGAGTTCCATGTAGCCATGCTCAATATACGTTTGGCTGTAGTTAAATAGGGGTTGCTTCATCAATTGCTTGCGCACTGAGGAATAAGCACCATCAGCCCCCACCACAAGGTCCGCTTTCACAGAAATATGCTTCCTGTCCCCTTCACTTGTGACCCTGAAATTACAGATAGGATTGCCCTTATGTAAAAATGCATGCCTTTTTATGCCTTCAAATATGAATTATCATAACGTCTCAATACCAGGCGAAGCAATTCTGCTAAATTTTTGTATGTAGCGCATGAAACTACAAAATTAAATCTCATGACCTGCGCTCTTTGATCAATTTCAATTGTAATCCGAAAAAATACAAAGAGACAACAATTTACTAAGCCTACTACATAAACGGGGAAATTACAGTTTTTAATTACCTTTTGACGCAAAATGATAGATGCAAACATTTCTGTTATTACATCGACTATTTTAATACTTCTCCAAATAAAGTCAATATTTTGCGTCATCAATTGCCATTTAATATTAAATTTTAATATATTATTTAATTAACATTACTATTAAATTCGTGTGGAGTCTCCCAAGACTTGATATATTTGAATATGTAAGTCTTCCGGGTTTCTATACGCGTAGGTCCATTTTGCTGGGACTACAGTTTCGCCAGCGTTGCAGCTGTAACCCGGAAGATTTACATAATGAAATTACTATGAAATTGTAAAAGGATTTTCTGCAGCTAAATAACCTCCCAGTAATTATTTCCCCCGGGCGTGGAGATTCATACTAAAATCTATTGATGATTTGCATTCTTTCTGGGATTCAAACCCTCTTTTTTATTGCTGAGTCCATGCGAAAATTTTAAGTGACGCTTAGCAGGAAAGAACTAACAATTTTTTGTCATTGCCATAGGAAATGGCTATTTTAACATGTTGATTGGGCAATTGATGGAAAATATTTAGCACGCATTAGATCAAAAATTAGCAAAGCTAAATTATTTAGTTCCTCCGTGATGTAAAAAAACAACAAATCTTATGATGGAAAGTCAATATTAAGATATATTGGCATCCATTAAGGGAGAGCATTTATTGATCACCCTAAGAGCGAGACTTTATATGTTTCACAACGAATAGCACTACTAAAGTACAGCATGTCATGATTTGCTTCGCTCATATCGCACCTACTATGAAGTCAAGAGGTACATTCTTAGTGAGATAGATTGTATTCATGAGTACAGATTTTGAATCCTTTGTCATTATTTTAGAACTTCGTGAGTTATGAAAGCATGTCTGGCTTTAATAATTCATACTTACGCTTCCAAAGTGACCTCTCCCTTGCTCAAATCACCACCAACCATTTTATGCAGGAAATGGAGTTCCACATTTGGATTTTTCTCGGCAGCTAAAACACAGAAATGAGTCTTTATGAAAGATTATTGCACCTATGAAATCTAAGTATATCTTAATGCAATCAATATATGTACAACCTTAACATTACATTTTGACCATAACTATCAAGACAAGTCATGAAAAATCAAGTTCTTTTCCTTGATACTTCCAGACCATTTAAACATAAACTTCGGTTCCTCTTTCTTTATCGAGTTAATTATTAAGCACTTTTAAACTAATAGTCTCGTAGAAGAGTTACAATGCCTCTTTTCTGCAATGCAACCTTTGCTGTTCCAACTTGGATTAAGTTCCTTACGTAGCTCGTTCTTATACTGATAATTGAAAAAATGGAACTCTCGGCTACAATAATTGTTATTAAGAGGGTTAACCCGAGGCATATTGGCCGACGCAGATAATAATCAGAGTATCGACCGATTCGAACTTTAGGATGAGTCGGCTTTTCTAATTTACACGAAGAAGTGAACTGGCCGCTGGCGCACTCCAGTGGCGAGGGAACAGGGAACACTCTCCACCCCCTTCATCTGGCCGTCCTTAGGATATCCTCCTCCACCCCAACCCTCCCACAGGGTATACCTTTGCAAGGGGCTTGTATCGCCGCCTCCTCTGCTTCCCTCCTCTTTACAGCCCACTCCTTATTCCGTTCCACCCTTGATTTTAACCAGAAGGAGCCACATTCCGCCGACGTAAGTCACAAAGTTTCCCGATACCCGAGGCTTTACATTTAAAGAATGTACATCAGCGGTTCTTAACCTGGGGTGCGCGTACTCGAAAGGATAAATCACCGGTTGGTAGCGCTGTGGTCATGTCCCCGTACTTTGTGCAAGAATGTGCTCCATCCTATAAGCAGATCCGTTTACTTTTCCACGTATTCCTTGCGCAAACCTTTTACTTTGGATCACAATATCCACGCTCCATTCGCTCTAAGCATGAGGCGAGTAGAGCGCTCCTATATTTAGTTCGGTCTTCTAGACCATAGCGCGAGCACAGATGATACTCCATTCGGTAAATTTGCCCAGGGCGCGAGCAAAGGCGTTTCGTCACGTAACGTAAGAGACGTTACGTTCACGTTACGAGACGTAACGTAATGCGAAAATACGTCAATTAATATATTTTAAACTGTAAATAGCATTATAAATATAATAATCTTAACCTGTTGATAAACTTGTGATGTACTAAACGCAGTGTCATAGGCGTTATTTGAGCAAATATTACATATTTACTAGCAAAATATTGTATATTTTAGCTAAATCTTTCCTGAGGAACATGGACGTGCACAAGGGAGGAAAATTTGGTAATGATTAAGGTTTTAACTTTAATCCAAAAATGTAAGTCATTTCTGTTACAAATATTTTGCGTGAAAGCCAAGTTTATGAATAACTGAAATATTGCTTTGTAGCGGATTTATTTCACTAAAAGTTTTCTTTCTTCCAGCGGAATTTTATCCTAAGGAACCAAGATGGATCCATACGAGGAAAATCAGGCGATAATTTTGGAAATATTTCGGTCCATTCCCGATGAGGAAGTGCCCGAATTTAACAATGACGATGACAGTGATTCCGATGAAGTGCACGACTCAAATCTCAATTCTGACACCACCCAGAGCGATGAAGACCTCCCATCCGTAGATGGACGTGAGGATACTACGCTTTTTTACCTAGGTAGGGACAAAAAGACCAAATGGTCCAAGAAACCTCCTTCAAGTACTAAAACTCGAGCTCACAACATTGTAACTCGTTTGCCTGGAGTTCGTGCCTCAGCCAAAGGCGCAAAAACATCTTTAGAGTTTTGGTCATTGCATTTTTCTGGTAACATGGTCGAACATATAAAAAAAATACACAAACTTAAACATTAAATGTATTAAAGGTAAATTTGTAAGGGAGAGGGACGCTAGAGATACTTAAGTCAAAGAAATACGCGCACTTTTTGGTTTACTGTACATAGCAGGGAGTATGAGAAATTTTCATCGAAATATAGACGATTTGTACAGTTCACATGGAACTGGTGCTGACGTATTTCTTACCACTATGTCTAAGCATAGGTTACGCTTTATCTTGCGACATCTCACATTCGATGACATAAGACATCGAGCGACACGAAAAAGGCTCGGCAGGCTGGCCCCAGTTCGGGAAATGTTCACAGATTTTGTCTCTGCTTGTAAAAATAATTTCACAATAAGTCAATATGCAACGATTGACGAGACGCTGGAGAGCTTCAGAGGGCGTTGTGCATTTAGGGTTTATATGATAAATAAACCGGCTAAGTATGGCTTGAAAATTTATTCACTCGTAGATGCTAAGAACTTCCATATTTCTAACATGGAAATATACACCGGTAGACAACCAGATTCAAGTATTCTAATACACCTTCCGATATTGTGTGCTGCTTAGTACCTATCACCAATATCGGCGACTGGGCGCAACATAACTATGGATAACTGGTACTCATCCATTCCTATGGGGGATTGTTTGCTCAAAAATCATAACCTAACCGTAGTAGGCACTATGCGGTAAAATAAAAAGGAGTAACTAATTTCCTTTTCGCATAAGAAAAGCAGAAATATGTTTTATAGTGTTTTTGGTTTTGATCAAGGTTAACCATTGGTTCCTATGCGCCCAAAAAAGGTAAGACCGAAATTCTCCTCTCTACTTTTCAACATGATGCTGCAGTGGATGATAGATTGGAGAAGAAGCCCGATATTATAAGGTTCTATAATATCACAAAGGGAGAAGTGGACAGAGTAGATGAGTTGTAAACGACCTACACGGTTTCGAGGATTTCCGGGCGTCTCTTCGAACTTTTTTTTCACTTTCATGGACGTCACTGGAATAAATTCTCATGTGATATATGCTTACAATACCAATGAAAAGACGGAAAGACGTACTTATTTGAAGCATTTAGGGCTTTTTCTATTAAATGACTTCCTGGTAGAGAGATATTTCATATGTACACGCCATATTACGAATCTTTTATAACCGAGGAGGTCTAAATTTTAAACCGTGTACTTACGGTAGATTAAGAAGTGTTCACTATTGTACCATACCTAAACCCAATATTGAAGCTTACAAACATTTCTTTGATTTCATTGCTCCTTCAATTCATCAAAAAATTCCAAATGAGATTTCATCAATTAGCAATAAGACCATTTTCCTCATAAAATTGAAATTTTGGTTGTTAGAGAAAAATGATGTGGAATATCTCCTAAAAACTATGGTGTGACTCTTGTATGGTATGTGTACTTATTTTATATTATTATGTGAAAATTGCAATTTATTTTATATTCAAATTCAAAAATGTTATAATGGAACACATTTATGTTATATAAAAACCAGAATTTATTGTATGATTATTTTTGTAAATGACCGCTGCGGAACTACAGCCAATTTATTTAAGGGAGGGCAACCCCAAAACAAGAAATAATTTCTTCTGGGGTGCCTAGTTTCACCCTCATTTTGATTTGTTACAATTGTGTATATCTTTTGGGTGAAATAAACTTATCCTTATTCATATTAACCTCAAGAGTCAAGTTAGGAGGCATGCAGGTTTTCCTGAGCCAGATCCGAAGAGACCTCATCGTGAGGTAACAGGGAGATGTGGATTCTGTCATTCAGTCAAAAATCGCAAAACACAAGCTCCGTGCAAAATATGTGAAACCTATATATGCAAGAAAAATTCATGTTTGATGTGTACAGCATGTGCCGCAGTTGAATATGAAGGAGATTAATTATTATTATTATTATTAACGGGAAACCACTGTATTAAAGATCCAATAGATTTCCCTTGTTAAGCACCATGATGATGTTGTCCCCTTTTGTTAAATGTTCCGGAGGTAAAAAGACTTGCCAATCGGATCTCCGGGGGAAGCAGCAAGAGAGCAGACAACATAAAAAATGAAGAGAATACGCGTAGGTACATGGAATGCTAAAACCTTGCTGCAAGCTGGAAAGTTTGAAAACCTAAAGATTGAGATGAAGAGAAATAAAATGGACGTAATAGGGTTAAACGAAGTAATATGGGAGGGACAGGGTGAAATCAAGATGAAAGAAGTTAAAATATATTATTCAGGGATCAAGAAAGGAAAAAATGGGGTAGGGGTAATAGTGTGAAATGAAATAGAAAAAAGAGTGAAGAAAGTAATGTATATAGATGATAGGGTAATAGCATTAAGAATAGGAATGCTACCAAAGGATCTAGTTAATATAATTCAGGTGTATATGCCTACTTATGCATATGAAGATGGAGAGGTTGAAATAATGTATGAGAATATAGAAAACATACTTGAAGGAAAAGAGGACTGCTGCAGGATAATAACAGGAGACTGGAAAGCAGTGGTAGGCGAGAGGGAGGATGGTAAAGCAGTGGGGAAAATTTGGTTTAGGAGAAAGTAATGAATGGGGAGATAGACTGGTGGATTTCTGTAGAGGAAAAATATTGTTTATAGCCAACACATTGTTTGAAAATCACAAAAGGAGGAGATATACATGGATAGCACAAGGAGATAGAGCTCGCTACCAAATTGATAATAATATAGTAGAGGAAAGATATAGAAATGCTGTGAAGAGAGCAAAATGTCTACCAGGGGCTGATATTGCAAGCGATCATTTACTACTAGTGATGGAAATGACAATAATGTTAAAGAAATCCGAAAAGGCAAAGAAAGTACATCAATGGAATATGGAAAGATTGGAGAATGTAGGCGAAGAAAAAAATGGGTGAGTTATTAACTAAGGCAATTACGGAAGGTAAGAAAGAAAATGAGAAGGTAGAAGATGCATGGTAAAGAATAAAGAATTCCTCGAAAAGAACAGCAGAGAAGGAAATACGGTATCACGAAGGTAATTAGCCAAGAAACCTTGGGTAACTGCGAAAATGTTGAAAAATATGGAAGAAAGAAGGCAATACAAACAGAGAAGTGGGGAAGAAAACAGAGTGATGTATCGAAAATTAAACAATCAACGAAGGAGAGAAACGCAAAAGGCTAGGGAAAGATGGCTAAAAGAGGAATGTGATGATATCGAAGATCTTGAGAGAAAAGGTCAATATGACATGTTGTATAAAAAGGTAAGAAATTTTACCTTGGATGGTAAAGGAAGAAGTAAAATGAGATGGATTATGAGCGAATATGGAAAAGAGATATTTGGAGAGAAATAAACAAGGGAAAAATAGTGAGAGTATACGGAAGACCTGTATAAGGCAAGAGAGAACCCAGAATTATTGGATAGAGACAGAGTTGGAGGTAGCAGAAGAGGAAAGAGGCCCTAGAATTCTGAAGTCTGAGATATTACAAGCAATAAAGAACATGAAAAATGGAAAGGCAATGGGAATAAAAGAGCTTCCTATCAAATTTTTATGTGCTTAGAAGAAGGGGGTCAAAACAAAATAGTAGAAATGTGTAACAAAATATATGATAAGGGAATATGGCCAGATGACTTTGTAAAGACGATTATGATACCAATCCCAATGAAAGCAGGCACCAGAAAGTGTGAGGAACACAGAACCATCAGTCTCTTTTAACATGCAACTAAAATATTGTTGAGAGTTCTGAACCTGAGACTCATAAGGAATAATGGAAGAAAATGTAGTTGAGGAGCAGTTTGGCTTCAGTAAAGAAAGGGATACAAGAGAAGCCATTGCGCTACTAAGGATAATTGGTGAAAAATATATTGAAAGAGGAAAAGGAGTAAGCCTCCGCTTTATAGATTTAGAAAAATCATTGACAAGGTAAAATGATATAAGCCGATGGAAACTCTTAAAATAAAGAAAGTAGACTAGAAGGATAGGAGGCTGATAAGGGAATTGTACAAGACCCAGAAGGTGGCCATAAAAGTTAATGGAAAATTGACGGAGTGGATGAACCTGGGGAGAGGCAAGGCTGCTGCCTTACGCCAGCACTATTTAATATCTACATTGAGGAGATGGTTAGTAAATTCCTGGAGAATGGAAAAGGGATAGGAATTGGAGGACAGGAGATAAACAACCATCAGAGTCACTGATGATATGGTGATCTTAGCCGATGACAGCCAGGCACTTCAAGGAATGATAAAAAGTTTAGAGGAAGGAATAAAAGACTATGGAATGAAAATAAATGTTGGGAAAACGAAAGTTATGAGAGTGAATTATGGAGGAAATGTGAATGTTATGACAAACGAGGGAAGAATAGAGCATGTTAGAAGGTATATATATCTGGGGAGCAAGCTGATGGAAGATTGGAAGAGTGAGGTAGATATTAAGTCAAGAATAGCTTTGGGAAAGGAAGCTTTTAATAAGAAGAGAAATATGTTATACAGCGGTATGGGCCTAGAACTGAGGAAGAGACTCGTGAAATGTTATGTGTGGAATGTTATGTTGTATGGATGCGAAACGTGTACATTGGGAAGAAGAGAAAATGATAGGATCAATGCTTTTCAAGCCACGGTGTCGTAGCTTCGAGTCCCAGGTTCAAGAAGAGTCCCCATAAAACAGGGTTTCCCAACCGGGGGTGCTCGCATCCCTTGGGGGTGCGAGATAAAATTTTTGAATTTTCTTCATATTAAGGGTACTGTCCTATATATTCAAGAGAAAAATATATAGGTAATATAGACATGCGGACTGCTATCAGCAACAAAATGCCACGTTTTGAAATAATCCAAAGTAATAAAGAGGAACAAGAGCGTACTTAAATTTAAATTGGCTCATCAAAATTTGAATATTAGATATACAACGTTTAAAAATAAATTTCATCCATGGATGAACATTTACTTTTTTTGCAGGTTGTATGCAGTTTTAATTTGTTTTAACATTTTTTTATTTTCCTTGTGTTTCCTTTTTGTTTATATTTAATTAAAAATTGATTAAAAATTACAGGTCACCTTCAATTTTACTCCTAAATTATTATTACTTAAAAAATTATTACCTTAAAGGGCGCAAGAAAATATTCAAATTGTTTCGGCGTGTGGGGAATTAAGGTTGGGGACCACTGCTGTAAAATGATCGCATTCGACTGCGCGACGAGAAGAAGTGGCAGCCACGATCACCCCCCTCCACTCACTCACGGGACATCGGAACGCAATATGAAAACTGAGCTAACATATCTATTGAATATTTAAAAAAAAAGCAACGATTATTTCGTTCTCATATTACTTATTTAGACCATTATGCGGTGCCAACGGGACTTTTTTAAATTTCTCGACCAGAAGTCACAAAATGGTAGTTTCAAACGATAAAAAAAAACCTGGTAGGTACTTTTTTCCCTGTTAAAACATTCGGCTTCCTCATTTTGATATATAATACGTTAGTCTTTTTTGATTGGAATTTCATACCTTTAAGTCGCACAGTTACCAAGTCCTTTTCGTTTAAATTCTTGCTACCGTTTTTAAGGGGGAAAAACTCATTCATTCAATCAAGGCCCCATTTAAATATTAACCTGTCGTTTATCTAACTTCTTATAAATCACGGAATTCAAACATGAAAAATGTTTAATATGATCTATATATAATATATATAGAGCATATTAATTTAATATATCCTGTCGCTCACCGGTTCAATACTTATCACCCCCTTCCACAATTTTGCACTCAATACCATTGCAACGCCTCGTGGACTCTCATTCCCACACTTTATGTTGCCTCGTAGTTATCACTCCAATAGTCCCATCTATCCCTCTCCCACCTCGTACAGCCCCAAAGCATCCAAGTATTTTTTCCTTTCTCGATTTCCTGTTTAATATGGTATTTATAAAGAAAAATGAAGCAGAGCTGTGTGCACATGTCAGAGAGTATTAGTTTGATCACTGTTCATTGCGGATGTTTTCTTTTCCTCGAGCGTTATGTTGATTGTAATTACAGAGTTCCGTTTCAGTAGATATGGATTACGCTTCACAATGGTGGCACAAGCAAAAATAAAACGGAGGATAGATTATTTATCTTTTGCGCGAATAGTAATTGTTGAAAAACATGCAATGCTGGAGTGACAAAACTCCGGAGGTTTGGCGCATATATGTACCCCCAAACAGCGCCCTGATTCTTCAGTCGGCGGAGAGACGCGGTCGACGATTCAAGACTGAAGACAAGACGAGCTTGGGAGAGTGGCCGAAGAGGTTGATTAACCACCGATACTGTCAGTCATCTACAAGGCGATACACGAGTGCGCCGAAAACGTTTCAACTCCCTGTAGAAGAGGAATTTAGACATCGGCAAGTAAGTTTCACTTTCCGGCTGGAGTTAAGAGCTAGAATTAGTTCCTTGTTTTTAAATTTCACAATATTTTTAATCAAGACCTATTATTGGTTAAGGTTGGCTTTAATAGTTTTTTTTCACAAAAAAATTAAAAAAAAAATAAGTTGACTCTCAGAATACGGCGAATGAAATGTATGCCTTCTCCGTGTTTTGAGCCGAGTAGGATCCTTGCTTCTAAAGTCAATTCCGTCAGGATTTCCGCGGTATTTGCTGCCAGGTGACAATAGAAAAGCTGATGGAGTCGAATGGGTTGGAGGGGGGTGACACGATTTCCTAGAAAGATATTCATCCGTATTTCACTGACTCTAAAAAGTGAGACACAAGGCACATTGGAAAGGGAACAAAATACTTGGAAGAGGAGGGATGATACATGCTCCGTTGTAGTTCCCGATTACATTCCCGAGGTCGCGCACGCAATCTGGCAAGGGAGATTTAGCCGTGTAACGCATTAAATATATGCTGTAACACAGGAGTCGCAATTGTACTTTTCATTGCCTAAACATTTATTTTTACCTAACTTTTTTTAAAAAATACGCTATATTTTATTCAGCAACAGCTAATTTCGAGGTAGTTCAGCCAACTAAATAAAATCCAAAGGAACCTATACATTACCAGAGTACATTAATCTTAAAACATGAAATTTTTTTTCATTGGGCCTTCTCTCATCCTAGGAATCAGACTAGCATAGAAATTTCCCTGGGGAAGTGACGTACTGATCATTGACACGGAAACACGAAAGGATGCTCGGAGATCGCTTCACATCACGTTTCACGTCTCCCAAAATTTCTTGTTCAAATTTCTAAAGATTTTTGCATGTGGTTGAACGAAGGCCACGTCAACAAAGTTACCGTCACGGCGAATGTTGAGCCACGTTCCTGGCGTGTCAGTCGCATCACGCTTTGGTCTCAACCACTTACGTCAAACCGAATTCATTTCGGTTGGAACGTGAGAGTCACTGAATTGTTAGTTTACGGTCAGGTGGTCGGAGCGAGTTTTATTATGAACAGATTATGTACAGATTTGCATTAAACTTGCATATGTGATCATAGAAGAAATATTTTTCGATAAAAGTTTTTAAAAATTGAATTTTTCACCGATTTAGTTTTTTGGCAATTCAATGTCATTTGAACACGAAGACTTAGGGTAGGTACACGAAATATACTTCGTAATAATGCGATTATATATGCACACATTTTTTTCTTAACGCGAAATAATATATTTCATCTTTTTATATTGATGGTTGCCAACAAATATCAAGGTGTCACTTCGAGTCAGAGATTGGAAATAACATATTTAAACAAAATTTGACCCTAAATTTCGAATATCACGCCAAAACTCACGTCATAGCACGCTTTTATTTAGGCAAAAGATGAAAAGTATAATTATTCCATCATTTCCCCACTGTTGCATGTTTGGTGAGTTCCACCGCATAAATAAATTTACATAAATGATATGTGGTCGTAGTATTTTATTGCGTCTTACGTCAAATTGTTTCACTAATTAGAAAATACCATCCATTACAGTGGCAAAACACTTAGGGGTATCATAATTTGTACATCATACATGGCCCACATAATCAAATAACCACTACAGTATTATGAAAATTCTGTTTTAGTTAGTGTGGTCCATGGGTTCCTAAGGTCACGGCAGGCTGCTGATACATTGTGTTAAGGTTTCTCGAAGCTGAACCACCAAGATCCTCCTACAACAATACCAGTGGCATATCTTGAGCCTACAACCTTTGGGTCATTAGGTATGTATGTGAAATTTCTGGCTAACCTCAAGAATTCACTCCCACAATCCCACTCGGACACAAACATCTAATAAATTTTGTGAAGGTCTTAAAAATGTCAAAAAATGTTGTTTTCCCAAACTTGAATTAACATACAATAAATGTCCCTTATGCCCCACTAAATATATTTATCAGGTATTTTTTTTAATATCTAATATTTATTTTAAAAATATTGATTGGCCTTATTTTCAATCTCCTTTAAATATTGAAATGCTATTTATCAATAATCAAAGGCTATGATGATATCAGGGAGGGAGAAGAGGGAGGGAGTGGGAAAGTGAGATTTGGTGAAAAAGATTGGAAAAGGGGGGGTCAGCTGCTCTTACACCTAGGGATGTGGGATATGTGAATTTGAATAATACACTGCAATATAAGATTAATATCCCAAAAGAAGCAATCTGTCAACCTTGCACCTTAAATCAGCCACATCGTGATGTCACTCACCAACATATTACATTGGCAGTCATCTTTATATCAAAATCGCTTTATACAACATTGGTACCCAGAGTTTACTCTTTAATATGGTTTTGAGCTCTACCTGGGTACTCTGCAATGACCTTACGACCACTTTATCACATCCTTTATAACCAGGGAGCATTTGCACACGGGAAGAGTGAACAACGACATAACCCCGAGACGTAAATCACATACAAGTCGCTGCTAAATATTTATTTATTTCCACATCTCCGAAAACAGCGCGAACGGCCTTTTACATTGGGTCTATAAACATATAACAATGAACGAACACAAACACCCATGTCCTGAGTGGTGAAAAATCCACTCAGGCGGGACTCGAACCCGCCATCCTCAGTTTAGCAGGCGAGGACTTTACCCCGTCGCCACCGGGGCCGACGTATAAAATTTAACGACTGTATTTTCTAAAATTATAGAAAACTAGAGAAACTTTTATTTAAAAACTCATGCAAAGTAACTTTATTAAACATGCGTATATGTTCTTTAACTTGATGTAACGGTCTGGGACCAAACCAACGGGAATTATTTGCAGTGAGCAAATGGTAACGCTAAAAATAATTACTTTACATGTAATACCTACTCGAGTGAATCCTTAAGACACTAAGGAAAACGTCAGATCAACATGTACAAATACACTGTACGTACGTAATACGTATTTCTTAACAACTATAGGTCAGGAGAAAGATATGTTCTCAGAATGCTTATGACATTAATGATTTAACATAAAACCAGAATTAAAATGGCTATAAAAATATCATATCAGAAAATTCACATACAATTCTTTGTTCATCACTATACAATGCAGATTAGTCACTCGATACAAAACAAAATTTAAAAAAATTACACCTTTACACAAGTCACACACAAGTGTTTAGCCTTTGACAACCTTATCTTCTGAACCGCCACAGAATAATCACTTATTTCACTTTAACATTAGCGTAGAACTAGTATAACTTCACAAACTCCAGTGTATATATGATTTATGCCCTTAGATCTCACAAAATTCTAAGCGTAGCACACGTAGAATCATGCCAACAAAGATTATACGTGTACACACTTGCCAAAAAATGCACCTTTGATGATTTTTTCAAACATTGGAAGCACCGGAAGCGACGAAGGACACGAGACCGATCGCGACAAGTACGAGACCTGCGATATGTTTTTAAACAGTTTAAAAATAGTTTTGTGTCACATATACTTTTGGAAACCTTGGAAACGTTCTGAGAATGTTTTCGTTTCCAGAGCGAAAACTGAATGAAAACGCTTTGAGACGATGCGATGAAAGCGTCTCTTTTAGGTGCGCGCAAAAGTAAATGAAAACGTTCTCCGCGAGGTTACTTTCGGTTTTCTGGGGAAAAACGGGATTTTCCTATTTGAGCACCGAAAAACGTTTTGAAACGTATATTGTGCTGTGTGGGGCTCTTTCAGTAAAGCCTACCAGCAACCACACAATTCACTCCTCTACTTTCTTCCTCCCAACTGGCATGCCAGAACCAGCAAGGAGGAGATAGACATCAGTCTCCTTCTTGGGGCAATTGTATACTCTCCTGCATTGCTCCTACAAGGAAGAAGTATCAAGGCACAGGCACATTACATTGCCAGAGGATTGCAAGGTTGAATAATTATGAGTGAAAGCTGTAGCAATAGAAGTAAAAAGCAAATGATATTGCCCCAAAATCATATGTTTCAAAGAAGAGTTATCATGCAATATATATACTATCAACTTCTTAAAGTTCTTATTCGTGTTATTTTTAATCTTGCTATAATTGTTTTGAACATAATATGTAAATGCCATTTCATCCCTGAGAGAATCGTGTGTACATATTCACCCTTTATGTCCAAGGTGTATACAATAAACAGGAAGGAAGGAAACTTACTCAAAAACTGTGAGAAAGGTTGCTAGCGGCCACCGAAATATCGGAACTTTGTTCTTGAGTGTTTCTCTTCAGTGTTTATATGTATAATACCACCTCACTTGTGCCACCGTTTATTTAAATGATCACGTGAGTGATACTTCTACGAACTAAGTGCTTATATGAAGTGTGCAAGAAAACGTTCGGCAGTGTTCTGCACCCTCCCTGAATAATTCACAAAGAGCCATGTTTGCTTCATGAATTTTAATAATTTTAATGTAAAATAAATATCTACATTTTTATGAGGAAGTTCTGAAAACTTATTTGTCTAGACATATTATAGAGATATCAATAAATGAATCTATATCAACGCTAAGAATTGTTAAAATTTGCATTAAGAGAAAACTTTTATTTTACCAGAGTATATTCTTGAACCTGTGACTGTTAGATATTGCTCATTATCGTTATCTTTAACGTATATTCCCCTCATAACTCTGTAGTAACTTTACAACAACATGGTCCTTTATCACTCACAGCCAATTGGTCATGTAAACTGTGTTATTTAACATTTTTGTTCCAATGAACTGTGACTTTTTGAGAGATTGAATTTTTTTTACATTATGAAATGCTTCACTTAGTTGCTGTGAAAACTTCATGAACACACAAGGTAAATTCTGTGAACACATCACTTTCGCCAGGGTATGCATGTGCATCATTGCATCCTTCAGTAGGTTTTCTTCGCATATTAAATGAAAATCTAAAACTAGTCCTAAGTCCGACATACAAGCACCAAAAGGATGTGAACAATAGTTTATTATGCTTTATGTAAACAATAGTTTATTTTGCTTATTTCACAGAATATGAATGGCTCATTTTCTTATGTTCTCAAAGCTCTTAAAATGAAACTGTTTTAAGATTTTATGGTATTTACTGAGAAATCTCTCTCTTTTCGTTTCTGAAACTGTTTAAAAAAGGGCACTTGAACTGTGGATCCACCCATGAAACCCCGCAAATGTCGCAAGTTCTGAGCTTATTGCCTTTATTGAACACTTATGGAAAGTAGGATCCTACTTTCCAGAAGTGTTCAATAAAGCCAATTCACTCGAGTGACGAAAATGTAACATTTTTTTTACTCACTGATTCCCGAATGAAATACAGGCCAATTTCACAGTGCATATTAGTTAAATTAACAACGTCTAAAATATTAGGAGAGGTTTAATGCTTCGTCTAGGCAAATACCCTTGCCTTTCTGCCAGGTAATTACCAGAAATTGGCGACCTTCATCTCCCTCAATTTCGCTGGTTGCACGAAAGTATTCTACCATGGTTCCACAGATAATACGGTTGATTTCACACGTCATATATGATGAAATACCGCGCATGACAGGGAGGAAAAGCATCGATCTGCGGCTCCTATCATTCTCTCAGTCAGAAATTCCACGGTCATAACGGCGCTACGAAATATGTACTACGGTACAAAGGATTTATTTGTAATAAAAGATTCTTGGTAAACAGCGATGGTGAAATCAAACCTATGACTGTCTTTACTTCAATTCATTCCTCCCACAGACAACGCAAACAAATTTAATCATACTATCGCGTTTCCATATCTTCCGTACCAAGCAAACACAAGACAACTGCGCAACAGCACAAACAACTGCCCATAGGAATGCATCAGCGCCCAGCGCCAAAACTCGAATACAAACTTGTTGAATATTGTTTATTCTCATTAATATTGACTTTATATTCATTTGATGTGGCAACATAGGTTTCAATTAATTAATACCTGAAAAATGTGATTGTGATTGGATGGTACGTTTCCTCAAACTATCACGGCATTGACATTTAAAAGTTAGTTCTCCCAAACACATTTACGCACGGGAATGGCCATATGAATACAACTTTCTTGGAGAGCATCTTACAATTGCAAGTAGGATATGACGTAGGTAGTTGCGAGATAGACATACCGTAGATAGATGTGAGATTGAAGATGAGTATATACGGTCCGGAGATAGGTAATATAAAGTTGTCCTAGGATGTACCCCTTTCTTGCAGTTTGAAGTGATCGTGACACGCTTGTGCAGCGCTCCTGACACCCGTTTGCAGCGCATCCGACATTCAAATAGGGAAGCTTAGGAGTGCTAGACGCGCTGCAGCAGAGCCTTCTCGGTAGCTGCAGCGCTACAGCGCAGCGCATCAGATGCGCATCTGCAGCATCTTGTGTTTACTGGGTAGCTTCTTAAAGAGTTAGGGTAAGTCCGGGAGAGATGGCCCCACTTTTTTTAAGTGTTCATATTTTTGTTAATTATGGTATAATCGGTTCAATCGTTGGTGGTCCTATAATACAATAGATAACGTTATTAGTATTTCATAATAAATAAGTGAAATTTAAATGGAATATACCTTTAAAAAATCAATATATTTTTTTCTCATTGGTCCATCTCACCCATATGCTATGGGTGAGATGGACCAAGGATATAGGGAGATATGGACCATAACTAAAAGGCATTAAATAAACTTGAAAAAAAATTCTCTGTACAAAATAATATTTTAATAACACTCTATGGTTACTAACAATGTTACCAAACTATAAATTTGCAAAATTAGAACATAAAAGACAGAATAATCTAACCAAAAGGATTAAACGGCCCACAAAAAATTAAAATGTAATGAAAAGTCCAAGTTTTAATATTGGAATTACTACTAACTACAATTTCCTTAATTATTGGTTCGACTGTATTTGTTTTTTAACATTTCAGCCCTTTGATAAAGCAAATCTAAATTGTCAGCTTTTACTTATAGTGTAAAAAGTGTGGTCAATCTATCCCAACTCGAACTGGTCCATCTCTCCCGATTGTATGGTAGATATGGACCAGGCCATTTTTCTGCTTTCCCCAATGCCAGGGGCGCCGCAGTGGTGTATAGCCGTGAACCGTTACACATTGTTTTCATAAAGTATATATATGAAACTCAATGATATGGACAATTAAACACACTACAACTAAAAAACGTTAACTATGAAAAAATATTTTGCTCACCTGATATATTTTTCTTTGAATAACTATCAAATAAGCAGATCAAAGCGGCTATAAACAACAATACGTGTCTACGTAGTCGGCCATGACACCAGCATGAAAACAGTGGTGCACTAGAGCGGCTTCATTCCGAACTATGCAATCAGTCCATCTCTCCCTAGGAGCCATCTCTCCCGGTCTTACCCTAAACATATTTAAAACTTATGTTAAAATCATTTCAAAATTATGAAAAAGAATTTTAAGCCTAAAAAGAAAGAGCTAATAAGTTTTCAAAATAATTTTACAATGACCCTGTAAACAAAAAAAGCTGCAGCAGCGCTGCACAAGGATGTCAAGGTTGCGCGCGCAACTCGCGTTGAAGGAAGCGCTGCCACAGTGTCTCTGCAGCGATATATCGGAGCGCGCTGCCAAAACGTGCTGCTGCAGCGCATCAACAGTGTATGTGTGATGAATGCCAGCAACACGCTGCTGATGCGTTACCAACGCATGTTCGTGAAGAATGAAGCCACCGTCGAAAGAAAATTGGTTCTCTCACCCCTCCCTTAACACGAAGCTATGAGTAGGTTGAATTGTTAGTGATAGTATATTTTCAGGCACCTATTTTATCATATGTATCGAGATAATTTAAAGTAAGTTGTAAAGATAACTTTTGATGTAGAGTACGAAATGAAGTTCTCAGAATGGAACACGCAGTTTTATGACCTTCTCGTATTTATCGGAGTCTGTTCCAATTTCCACAATTTGTCGGATAAAAACATTATTCATAGGGCTCGCGCTCGCATTAGAAGCTACATCAGATGCAGACAGCCACGATACATTTCGCGCCTAGTTTGAATAGAATGGGTTGTACAATTGAATAAGAGATGGCCCTGACTCATGCTGATGTTGATATATTAGATGAACTGTAGATTGTTACTGCGCAAAGTGCAACTTTTAGTGAACAGTTTTTCATCACGCACCTTTTTAGAAAATCGATTTTAATATATGTTTTCAATTATTTTAAAATAATTTTTTCATAAGATATTGCTACTTGAAAACAGTTTGTTTCTCACGCGTACCTGTATTCTTACGGCACATGGCCTTTAAATGCCCCGTACTTTTACCAATATCACACTTTGCGTTTCTGAACGTGCAACTTGTGATCCAATATCCCTCTTGTCCGCAGAAGTAACAAGTTCCCTTCCTCTTGTCCTTTGAATGAGTCGATGGCGGCCGATTTCTACGCCTCTCCGCACACCTCTCATCCGGTGAACTTCCGCTTCTTCTCCTCCGGCGTCTTCCACAAAATGGACGCTCTCACTTCGATGCTCTCGGAAAGATGTGCCCTGTCGGGGTTCCCACTACCACTGAGGAACTCCCATCTCCGTCCTTCGCGAGCACTCGGCGGCTTTATATGTTGCATTCTCCCTGGCCACGGCCAACTCCACTGCTTTCGAGAAGGGCAGGGCCTCGACTTCTAAATAAGGGGCTTTCGCCGTCTCTTTATCACGCAGTCCCAACACTATTTGATCCCGCAACGGCTCATCTAAAAAATGCCCGTATTTACAATATCGAGAAGCCCTTGAAGCCGCGCGGCAAACTTTCACACGGAGTCGTCGCTGCGTTGCAAACAAAATAAAAATTTGTCTTTCCGCGATTACCGATCTTTCCGGACTAAAATTGCGTCTCAGCACTGATAATAATTGCACGAATGTAAATTCAACTGGCATTTTCGGCTCGCAAAGATCTTTTAATTTGCCATACGATACTCTCCCAATGGAGGACACTACAATGGCCTTCTTTTTGGTCTCATGTTCTTCCTCTTTTCCCAAATCGTTTACCACGAAGTACTGCTTAAACGATCCTAATAGGATTACCAACAATCCTCCCCCTCATCAAACTTTAGTGTGAAATTCGGCATCCTCGTCGCCACGGTAATGTTCCGAGAGAAATAAAAAGCACAACCGACTGGTGTTAGTTCCAGCATCCGACTGTCCAGGCAATATGGCGTATCGGCTTGCATTTATTCATAAAACAAATGTATATCTAAATTCGCCACATACATTACAGGTGAATAAAATATCATTCATTGGCTTGAAGACTTAATTCAAAGCACTTTTCTAAATAAGAAGTATATTAACATTTTGTCATAAAAATGAAATAACTATGTACCAATCAATTTAGATAGAGTATGTTCATAGTGGTTCTCTTTTTTAGGGAGAAATCTCTCTTAAAAATGTATAGTGGTATCTGTAACAGCTACGGCAGGAGTGGTATTAGAAAAACAAAATTAATTGCTGACTAAAAGGTATTATTATTTTTCTATTGTTGGCTGACGAAATTATTCTAAATTGCAGGTTCTGAGCTAATAAGAGAAAATCTTCAAGGATATATATGGAGATGAGGAGAGGTAAGAATAATTTCTTTTTATAATTCAGTAACAGTAGATTTTTCAAAGTAAATCATCAACTTGATGTGAAAAAATGTGTCATCTTCTGTTGCAGAATTCATTTAAGTACATTTAGAGGTATCGCCATTCATTGACAGCTAGAAATAATGGTACAGCAAAGCTGTAGTGAATTTGTTACAACTATATAGGTACTTTCCATTGTATTTATAGATTCAGTTACTAAAAATAATTAGCTCCTTCTCAAACTTTCCAGAAGGAAAGCAGAGGAGGAGGATACAAGTTGCCTCAGCTCTGCAAATGAGATTCCTCATTAAGTGGATGCACTATAATAAGGACATGGCAGCGAAAAAGTTAAAAAGCTGCACAGAAAAATATCGAATGTACAATAGGTGGAATATACTGACAACAGCCCTAAATGGACTAACCGGGGCTACAAAATCTATAGATGGATGGAAGAAGGTAAAGTACATGAGGAAAAGAGTTGATAACTCTACCCTCAGTATACACCAATGAAAATCTTGTGTGCATAAACTGTGAAAAATGCGTACAAAAATTGTACACACCATTTATTGCAATCTGCACACTTTAAGCTTATGCATAGTCACTACACAGATCTTGTTTGTTTTTCATTCACATTTCTCACACACTTTTTACACACCACTGTCGTCCATGATTTGTTCAAATTTCTAGCATGGTACTCGCAAACTTTGAATCATGGCTAAGTTTCTCACTCTTACTCACTGTAAACGCTGTAAACTTTTCATTCACCCAGTACTTGCTTCAAGTATAATTTCACCATGCATTGTAGATGAAAACTAAAGTGTGATTTGGAACAATAAAATTGAAATAAAAGAATTCTGATGTGGAAAAGGAAGTTAAGGTACCTACTGAAAATCAGTTTTCCACAAAAAATTATTGCAGTAATTTAAAAAACAGAAAATGCTTGCTAAGAGTAATGATTTCACCTAAGATTACCAAAAAACAGAATATTTTTGGGAGACAAGTATATCCCTATCTTAATACAATGCCCCTGGTTTTTACAGTGAATGATGGATCTAAACCTCAAGTCGATAAAGACCTCCCTGGCTCCCTGTGCCAAGGTAACTGCGTCTATGGGGTGGAGGGTAAGAAGTATTTAACAGGGAAACTTCGGATACCACGCGACCTCCGGTTTTATTTAGCCATATCCATGCATGCGGGGCTCTGTGTGGGCGGACATTCCATTTCCCTAGCTACTCGTGGGACCAACTATGGACCAAAATACAAAAAAAAAACAATATGAAACATGCTGGAAGGTGCCCCCTCACAATGTACTGTTCAAGTCCGACACCATCTATAGAGGAAAGGTTACTCCAGGAGTGCACCCCTGGGACCCCCAGGAGGAGCCATATCCTTCTAGTAGCTTTACCAAGTCCTCAGATTCCACCACAGAGGCTTCAAATGTACATACGTAGCTTGCCATCCTTCAAAACCCGAGGATGAAATAGATGGTAATGAAACCGACTATAAAGGAGGTATCAGGAGGGACGCTGCCCTTAACAGGGGTCGACTCTAACTCTGGTTCCTCTCCACTTACCCTTGGAAGCACTGCATCACAAATGAAGGCTCTTATGACCAAGAGTGCTCATTCAAGTGGGGCTGCCAGGAGTAGAAAGAAGAAACTGCAGGGCCAAAAGGAAAAGAAAGGAGCATCTTCCTCTCATGATGATACCAAGGAAGAATCCTCCCAATTGGGACATCGGGTGGAGGAGAAAGCTCTACTTCTATGCCTAAAAAGAGGCAAAGAACTCAGGGCGACATCCCTGAGGGACATGACTCAAAGAGGGCTAAAACGACCATGATGCAGTCACATACCGAGGTGGCAAAAGGAAAGAAGATAGATAGTATCCCATCAGGCTACCCTGAGCTTATGATGACTCAGGAGTGTTATGCCAAAATGGAAACTAAAAAAACGAAATTGAACCCTGGGGTGCCATCGCAGAAGGCCAAGAATTGCCCTCCTTTGAGGAGACAAGAATAATTAACAGGGGACTGGAGTTCATCTGTGGGGATGACTTTTTTTAGCCTGGATTATTGATGCAGTTGGGAAGGTGGGACCTATTGGGAGTACCAACTTTCAGGCCGTAGACTCTGATCAACTGATCAAAAGAAAGTGAGCCATGGTTTGAGTGCTGAGGCCAACACAATTTTTTCCGCCAAAACCATCTTTGAGTGACTACTAAGGGTCAACCCTGGCCTCTTCACTGCCTTACGGAGGCTGTATGAAAGGGTAAAGGCCTCAAACGGAATTCTCTTCACTATCAGAGTAGATGCTGGTTTGGCAAAGCATTGGCCTAAGATTTAGGAGCTCTATTGGCCTGTAGAGGGTAATCATGTTCCAGGGGAGGCCAATGTCCAGTGATGAAGAAAAAAAATTAACCGCTCACAGAAGGGAGATAAGCAGATGGTGGTGACTAAATGGAGGATGTCCAAAAGTGATGGTCATTCTCATCATCCAGACCAATCTTCAGCACAGCATAGCTGCTTCAGGGGTCCTTCAAAGAATCCTATTTGAAGGTAAACTAAAGATTGCTCTGATTCAGGAACCTTGGAATTACAAGAGTAGAATCAGAGGATTATGTGTGGCAAAAGATAAACTAATTTTCTGTACTTCTGCTCTAAGCCAAAGGACTTGTATCTTTGTTAATGAGTTAGATGTTATGCATCTAAGGGCAAATTCTAATCCAGATGGCTGGCACAATTGACCAATTGATGAAGGTACCTTAGGAGGGAGAAATACCCAGACCGGGAAAGTTGGATGGAGGACACCCTCCGTACCTGTACCAGGAAGTTTGGGGGAGGCCCCTCCTTCATACCTCTGCTGTGGTGCTCTGGTCGCTTGTCTGAAAGTGGCAGGCAGGTTTAATGTACGATGGTACAATGGACCAAGAGGTCTGAGTGCCAGGAGGGCTCCAGAAGGCCTTCGCCCACCCTTAAAGTCAATCAATCAATCCACCAGAGTCAGTAATCGGCATGGCAACTATCTACAGTTAATCTGAGTCATAAGAGGCAGTCAGCACCATTTCAACTAGGAGGAATATTCATCAATGGGATCATCATGCATCACAAAAGTTCCATCAGGATATGATATTATGATATTGCAAATAAATACAATCATATCACATTCTCTGAAGCCAACATGAATAATGAGATATAGGGACTATGGAATATGCCATGCACGAAATATGTATTTAATCCAGTGTTAACAATACGCATTCAGTACATGCTTCAATACTAATACAAAATGGATATACTCATGTCACCTATGCATGTTAAATATATATTAAATACAAAGTCTGCTGTGTGGGACTTACTTATATGAACACCATTTTCACTTTCAGTCCACTTTATTCACATTTTTCCATGCCTTATTCCCCCTTCAGGTGTTCCAAAACACATTTCTCTCACCCTTGCCCACACTTCTTGTACATTTTATAAGACTTTGGTGCATTTTTCACACCTCTGCACTTTTTTGCACACTTTTCACACGCTCTTCACATTTCACTTCACCAGGATATGGTTAAAATGAAATATTGCATCCAAGAGCTTCATTTCATGCTTTTCCTTACAAATAATTATTTCATTGTAGGTGTGGAATAATATTTTGTACAGAGCCAGGAAGAGGTTGGACCCATCAAAAGGGAACCCCACCAATTTTTATGATGCAATGCTACTCAAGATAATAGAGTACTGTGCTTCAGTAAGAAGAAAGCGAGCCGTACAACCCAGAACTCAGGTAGGAACCACTTAATACTTTCAAATAAAATGTCTGATTTAAACTGCCAAGAGACTATAATTTTTCCAGTTAAAATATAGCCAGAAAAAGAATACTTAACTGACCATTATTGGACTGATATCAGCAGCCAGAGTTATTGCATTGAACTAACATTGGCAGAGAATATTGGACGTAACATCGAGATTATAACCCTATCCATAGCAATGAGCCAATATTGGATGGAGCCCATTGGAATCTATCATCAACCAAAGCATTTTATCAATGCTTATACCAATTTACGTTGGTTAAAAATGGTATTCCAAGGTCAAGAAGCCAAATGTAATGGTATTCACATATAAATGAAAGCATATTTTATATTGTAGTTTGCCTATTTTTTAAATTAATGTCAACATATACGTATATAACCCAAGTATCTGCATAGTAAAGAGATATTCTACTGAGATACTTGGGAATTGGGTTGAAAAAATCATTATCACAACTTCCATCAACTCGAAAAAAAGTTACAAGGTTTTCTTGCACAACTCACTTGAAAAAATGGTAAAGCCGATGAAACTGGACCACTTAGGCCCTTAATTAAGTCCTGCATTGGCCCAAAATGATAAAACAATTTCTATTAATTTTATAAGGTTAGTTTTGCAGGTGACAATTGTAATACCCACTAGTTTTCAGAGGAATTCTTTAGGATGTATTTGAAATACAAAAAACACATACATACAGATACTAGGAAGCGCAGAGGATTCCTCTCTCCATTCTATCAATATCAATTAACAGTAATGATTTAATCTTCATGTCCAGGCTTTGAATACCAGAAATTAAGCTTTAAATAATTTTTGCAGCAATAAGCCACATTACATGCCAATTTAAATGCCTATTTTGAAAATTTTAGTGCCTTTTTAGGCTGTCTATTTGTTTATTTTATTGCCTTAGATGTCCTCCTCTGACACAACAATAAAAAGTGATTCAGTATATTTAGACTGATACCAAACAGTTACACTTGGAATAAGCTAAGCCCAAAAAATATCAGCCGGAAGTCAACAACAGAAGTAAGTACTCATTCCCAATGAAGAAATAACACGTTCAATTTTTCACAAAAATTAAATTTACTTCCTGGAAGTAATATAATTTTTAATATTTAATTGAAAAAATAAAATTTACTTGGTAAGTAAATTTTATTTTTGTGAAAAATTGCACATGGTATTCCTTTATTTATATGCACAAATTCCACTCAATTTTGCGAGAATCTTCAGATTTTATGCTCATTCCCATATTCTCTCTCCCAAAATGTAAGATTTTCCGAAAGTTCAGAGTCACACATGTGTGCACACAACCTACTCTTACACCGAACACCCTCTTAATTCCACTTCGGACTAAACTATCCCTAAAGTGATGGAAAGTTAAACATTAAATAACAAATTGATATGCACAGCAACGCTAGTCTAGAGGGTTACCCTGGCAGGGTTGGGGAAAGGGCCAAGGTATCAATTAATAGGGTGATGAGAAAATCACGGGAATACACGGGAGAGGAAGGAAACCCAAGGTTGCGCGATCTGGTGAGATGGAGCAGGAGTGTTGTCGAGGCAAATTCGCAAGACACCCACCATACACCAGCGTGGCAAGAACCCAAAAAATGAGATATAATTCCTCCCCACATCTCTTTGTATAGAGCGTTGGCAATCATTTTACTGGGGGAGTAAAAAGGACTCACCCGTTTTACTTGATTGCCTGCCAGTATCCTCTTCCCCATAGAATAAGGGGAACATATATATTTAGGCTGCTCTCTGTAGAGCTTGCACATCTTTTCCATTTAGAGGCAGTATGCATGGCTCAAGACCAAGACATTAATACCCGTAGCTACTCTTCCTCTGATCTCAGTGGGAGATAACTAAAACCTTTTCTCCTTAAAACTATGCACTGTTAATGTAAGTTATAGTTTCAGGCTTAACTTAGTGGAAATGTGACACATATTTCTCGCTTTGTACGCAACTGGATGATACTGGACTCTAAATTGTTGCTAGAATAAAAGAACATAAAAACTGCTTCATGACCAGTGATGTTTCATCCATGTTTGCTAAGTAGCTACTGAAGTCTAACCATTCAAGTAACTTATTTGAACCGGAAATTTTACATGTGCAGAGTAAAGGTAAAAATTGGTCTTCCAGAGAAGTATGAAATTATAAATGTAGAAAAGAAAAATATCTGTCTTACTAACAATCTTACTTTTGACTTGCACTCACCATTGATGTGTATATGTACCCTTTTATATGTTGCCCGATCTGTTTACGCCAGAACCTCCATCCTTGTAATTAGGTATGTTTCTACTCCTCCCCCCCTCCAGTCCACCTTGAAACGTCAACCTCCCCAAAGCATAGAATGACCTCACCTTCCTTCCTAACTAACTCCCTCCCACCCATCTGCTTTTCCCTGCCCCTATATTTTACTTCCCCACCCCCGGTTTGAGTATGAACACTGAAATAGGAGATATGTACCTTGAAAATGACATTCCATGTCAAAGCCATGATTATTAAAAAATAAAAAGTGTGGAATGTACAAAGTGAAAAAATAACTGTTTTCTGGTTAACGTCATTTACATTGTATTTTCAAAATGACTACATCAACTCTCTCCAGTGATGATTTCCCAGCTGCCTCCATGCACGGTCAATGTAAATGCTCACCTAGACATTAGCATGAACTTGAAGCTCTTAAACCCGTTTTATATAGGGCACGTAATTGCTCAATCTAATGTATGTACGAACGTGCATTTTAAATTGCATCATGCAAAGCCATGAATTGCAAGAATGCATGAACCTGAGATGGACAAATAGCCCTTGCTCTAATTCGACAATGATTACACACCCGAATGAGAAAAACATGCAGTTTGAAGTTGGGCAGTTTCGTTCCCTTGTAAAACGGCCTTTAACACATTCAATGCGGGTCGCGAATTTAAGTGAGACAATAGAAATGGAACCCATTTTTTAAAGGGCCTAAAGTAAAAGGACCACGTCTATTGATGTGGTCCCAGCGTTCGGCATAGATGGGACCACGTCAATAGACGTGATCCGCGCTGAATGTGTTAAAACTATGCTCTGTGCATTTTCAAAGGTAAATCAAGCATTTTACATCTTCTCTGTAATAAAAAACTATTTTTATTCTATTTTAGAAGCCAATTGAGTGTTCTAGGTCACTTGCACTGTCACAAATATGAGTAGGACCTGTGGTGAATCACCCCCTAGGTCAATTTAATCAGGGTTAATGGCTCATCCCCCTCCCAAAATACAATATTATTTTAATCTTCTCCCTCCACCCGCCCAACCCCCACATCATGAACCCCGTTTGTGGGCACAACTGAGTAGGACAATGTAATAAGTATATAAATAAACATTTATATTAATTAAAAATGATGGAATATAGACCGAATGAAATTCATTCTTGTAAAATTTGCAAAATTCACGGTCAACTCACAAATTACTAAGAGTTTACAAAAATTGCATTTCAGAAGACAGAGAGGTGGAATTAAATTCAAAAGTTTGGAATTTTTGGCAAAAAACTCAGTTATTCCCAGTTTACATGTTTTTTTAACAGTGTGCATCCTCAAGAAGTGACAATTTTCTAGAACTGCTACCCTAGGTGGGAAAACCACTAAAAGTTTAGGTACATAACCAAAACATATATAGAAATGTTGGCAAATTAGGACCACGATTCATGCCTATTTTTAAGAGTTATCTGTGTTTCCCTCATGTGCTTGAAAGAGATTTGGTAAGTTTTTACTTTAGTTTTCAGTGATGCCTGCATTTCTGCATAGTGAATACCGCAGGACTTATGTTTGTGATTCTATTGGCTGGCTGAATGCTTGAGTTCTTGATTAAGTGATGCAATACGCACAGTGCAAAACATCAAAGGGGCCCTTGTCAGAGACAATTGTTTCAATTCTTGTTCCCAGTTTTCATGTTTTTTTAACAGTGTGCATCCTCAAGAAGTGACAATTTTCTAGAACTGCTACCCTAGGTGGGAAAACCACTAAAAGTTTAGGTACATAACCAATATATATATAGAAATGTTAGCAAATTAGGACCACGATTCATGCCTATTTTTAAGAATTATCTGTGTTTCCCTCATGTGCTTGAAAGAGATTTGGTAAGTTTTTCTTTAGTTTTCAGTGATGCCTTCAATTCTGCATAGTGAATACCGCAGGACTTATGTTTGTGATTCTATTGGCTGGCTGAATGCTTGAGTTCTTGATTCATTGATGCAATACGCACAATGCAAAACATCTAAGGGGCCCTTGTCAGAGACACTTGTTTCAATTCTGGAAAGGGTGCTAGGTACTCTACACATTGAGTCCTGCACCAGCTCAGCTGGTAAAAGTATGGAAGAGGCCATATCTGCCCATTTGTGTCAAAAGTTTCCCATTTATGTGCATGGACTATAATGACGTTATACAATAATACAAAATTAATATCAATTCACTTGAACTGCAAAGGCATGGCTGCAAAATTCAAAAAGTGGAATTTGGGCTCCAGTATACATTTCTCAGAAGTATTTCCAATATTTCAAAATACTGAATGTATACATCAAATATGTTTTTGAAATACTAAATACTTTTTAAAAGTGCATTTCAAGTACAGTATGCTGGAAGTACCTTTCAAACATGTATTTCAGATACATGTGATTGAAATACAACCCATCCCTGATGCCAATGTATCTACAACAAAGTTTTCACTATTTTTTGGGTTAATAAATAATGCTTTGCATTTTTTATGCTAAAATTGCAAATTTAATTTTAAACTATTGCAGTATGGCAGTATTTTTACCACTAAAAGACACAATACCTCTGTGGATATACCAGATTTCCACGGCAGAGGGAAAATATTAAACGTTGTGAATTTATTTTATATATCATGAGCACGTGCGGCAGAGTCGTATTCTGCAGCCAATGGATGATTATATTCATGCAGACATATTCAATTGTGCAGCAAAAGGGCTAAAATAGCTCTCAAATGGGCCAAAATAGCCGAGTTTTATGGTTCCTCAAACGCTATAATAAAAAGGGAAAAATAAGAGAACTTTGCAGCTTCCGCCACCTATTCACTGCAAAGATACAAATGGCTGCGAGAGCTAGTGATTATAGGGTATTCCCAAAGTTACCCAAAATTCCCTTTAGCTGATGATACATGATCTTGTTATTGGAAAGTGGTCACGACAGCCCACATTACGAACTACTGGAAGCCAACAGAGACTCAATGCTAATAGATAATATTGGCCCAAGACCAATTACCAGGGCTTCATGTTAGCCGATAATTTCAGTGTTGAAATTATGTATATAGAACGGCACTGCCCAAATCAATGCTGCCTGGAAATTTATGAAATGCTAGCTCTGAACAAGCTCTGCAGTAACAATATGTACTTTAAAAAATAATTAATTAAAGTTACATAACCCAGTGATCAAAGTTTGTGCAGAATTAATTTTGCACTAAATCAAAGTTAGTGTCGTTGTGCAATATAACTCAACACAAATATGTTTTTCATGTGAAAAGAATGTTCTTAAAAACACTAATGTTTTCTAGAATATCTAAAGTATGTGCAAAGAATGTGCTAAAATACACATGTGTAATTACGAATAGGAAAAAGATAGTCTCCAGAGCACGGACTATGCATATGTGCTCCTGTACACATTCTTTACACATGCAATAAATGTAAGGTTTTGCTCTAGTGCAGAAAATATGCCACGTACAATATTAAAAGAACAGTCTGCGCCGAAAATTCTCGCTAACAAGTGGAACAAAGTTGCTCCCTTTAGGCTACTTAAATTAAAGTCTCTCTCCACAACCAAAAGTACAGGTTTTTTTTTGTTCGTGAAAACAAATATTATTTATTTTGAATTTATTGTAGAGCAGAAATTTTTACGAATAATTCTGCGAAAATTTGTAATAAACTGATACTTTGAAAAAGAAAATTTACTTTGAATAAAAGTCAGAAAGCTGGAAAAGAGTGAATTTGAAAAACACTGCTCGTCACGGCTTATTTTGGTGAATTTTTACCGGAAAATCCCTTTCGAAAGCCTCGATACTTTCGAGCATTTCTAGGCGACCCTCTCTTCTGAGGGTTCGCAATTCACTTATTTCGTCCGTGCACCACTCCCGTGTAGCCCCCGTAGCCGTGACCACCGAGATACTCCTGCTCGGCAAGATGGCCGCCGCCACAGTCACGTGTGCTGATCGTAACGCTTCTTTTGTGTTTTTTTGTTGGTGCAAACGCGGTATTCTGCCGGTTTTATTCTGTTTTATACGTGTGAACCCCCTACCCCTTCCACTACAATCCATCGTCATATTTCTGTGACTTTCCTGTGCTCAACAAGAAGTTTTGTGTTTCCTTGCTCGTCGCCATGTGGCCTCCCCCTAGTCCACTCCATCTCCCGGCGATCCGTTGTGTCATCATCGGCTTGACAGGTTTCAACGTGTGCCCGTTACACCCTAACCCTGGTTCAGTCTTGCTGCATGAACGAAAGTTGTTGGTGTTGAGCGAGTAAGTGAGAGCGAGATATTGTGATTAGAGTGGAGTTTACTGTGTTTATTTATATTTACACAGGATCATTAGTGTACCATCATGGTGAATAAGTGTTGTGTTCCATTGTGCAGAGGATTATTGTCTTGTTCCCGTTTTATATTGTGTAATTTTTAAATGAAACTGAATCCTTTTTTAGTCGATGAGTGGAAAATAATCCTAATTTTTGACGCTTACTGTCTTCTTTGTAATATATATGATTCAATATCATTGAATTTGTTTCAGAAGTTTTGAAACGCATCCTTATTTGCAAGTTGAACTCTTAAGAATTTTTTTATTTTGTTAGTTTTCCTTAAGATTTGTAAAGAATATAGTTAATTAGTTTAAATAAACAGCTAATTTTCTTGATATATATGAGTTGTATTACTTTCTCTGTAGCACCCAGTTTAGGAACATGCAAAGTTGCTTCTTAGAATGTGCAGACATGCATATGCTCTGCAACACATAGTAAACACTAACTTTAGATAGTCCATAGTTAGTCTTTAAAGAACATTAAAAGAACATTCGGAAATGACTTAGTGCAGGTAAGAACATTCTTTGTATATCCTTTTTACTAGTGCACCAGCATGTACTATGCACTGTCTATGTGTGCCACCGAGCATGTTCTTTGCATATACTTTGAGAATGTACTTTGCACTAAAGGTAGTGCATTTGAGAACATACTTTTCAAATACTTTGCACTAACTTTTGCTCACTGGGAAAACAAATTATGAAAATTATGCCAACACTATTTTCATTTTTCATAACAATACTACAACATATTTAACCTTGAAACACCGGCATTTAAATTCTCACTGACTGACAAAATTGTTCCAGGCATTTGATTTACCAAAGCAAACGGTCTCTAAAGTTCACATTCAGCAAATGGAACCCATTTTTGGGTGAGAACAAAAATTCTCTGTAGGGAGATAAAGGTTTATTTGCATATGTATAATTAAAATGCATGTTAAAATTTTTTTCTCCAACAAAAATTCTACCAGTTATATGTTTTGGTATTTAAACTATGGCAACTGCTAATCAAAATTGAGATGGTACTAAATATGAGCCTTGTAGTGCATATAAAAATAATTGGAGAGTCTCATTTTGATTTGGGTTTTTATCAATTCCAGTGTGCTCAAAATGCCGAACATGCTGGGCATGAGGAAGATGGACAACGTGGTGCACAACTGGAGGTAGAGAGATTATATTAATTAGTATAGAAATAATAAAAATAGCACGATTATAAATATGCTTTGTTGGCAGTCAAAAGAATAGGATAATCTCATTTTGACTTGGGTTTATATCAATTCCAGCATGACCGCAATGCCCAACCCCTTGGGCATGACGAAGACGGCCAACATGGTGCACCCATGGAGGTAGCAAGATTATGTTAAATAATATAGTAATTAGTATAGCAATTTTTGATTACAATAATGCTTTGTCGACAGACAAAAGAATAGGATAATCTGATTTTGAATTGAGTTTTTTTATCAATTCCAGCGTGCCCAACCTCTCCGACAAGAGGAATATGTAGAAGGTTGCATGCTGGAAGAGGTAGAGTGATAGTGAAATTTAGTATTACAACAAAAAAATAGTCTATTATAATTATGCTTCATATACACTCAAAATTTTGGCTTTCCAGGTTGGAATGTCAGTGTCATCCAACCTGACGAGTTCCCCACCTCAGCAATTGAGACAAGTATATCATGAAGTGCCCTCAACATCTGCTGTCAGCGCACGTCATATTTCAACTGCCAACCCACTGAGTAGTGTGTACTCTAGCTGTCAATACTATGATAGTCTTCCAGGACCACCACTTCCATGCATCAACAGCTATACTTCTGCACCTCAAGCCCCCACTATCCGCAATCCTACACCTTTGTCCACTCTGATCACCCATCATCAACAAACCCCCAACCAAGTACCCACACCTATCATTATACCTCCCACCCCAAACACTATTGCTCAACCTCCACATATGGTCTGTCAAGCCTCATCCCATCAAGTACCCCGCCGGCTTTTCACAACAGAACCACAACCAGGCCCCTCATCCGCTGTTCATATGCAATCTATCCATGATCTCCCCCTGCCAAGTACCGATACACATTACAGAGGTAAGTGAAGCCACAGTAAAACTTTGTACAATCTCTTATCGAGAATATCACCTGCAAGAATGGTCTCAATGAATGACAAACTTAGCCTTACTCATGCACTGTTAATGTAGCCTAGATCACTGCTTTATGGTGTTAATTGATTTCACTTGCTGAAATGTATTATATAACTTATTATTTAAAGGAAATCCAATCATTAATTTACCTTCTGATTTCCCCTTATCCCACGAGCTTTATTTGGATTACCAATAACTAGATTTAAATATGCATGGGATTGTAAATGTTTTTTTAAACTATGTACATGGCCAATATATTAACTAAAATGATATTTTATTATTGCCTAAAGTTAATAAATAAATAAAAGTGTTTCCTACAAATACCAATGATTAATACTCACAGGGTTGTGAGAAGCCACCAGGGAACACCATAATCAAGTCAAAACAAGCAGATTTAATAGTTTAATCCAAATGCTCATCTGAAATGAAATCTCTAAAAATTTCCCAAAAAAATTAAAGTTATTCTCACATAATATTATATGAGCTGACTTTGTAAGTGAATACATCAATCTAAAGGGAATTTTAATTTTTTACTTCTAGGAGAGCAGGTGAAAGTTTGGAGGGAACGGTTGCGAATTCATGAGAACATATTGAAGGCAAGTGTCACATCATGTATCTTACAGCCAGGGCCATCCCAAGGGATTGAGGGGCCTTGTGCAATCAAAATTCAGGGTCCCCTAAATTTGCATTCCCTTTTTGATACTGTAGCATTTTGTATGCATATTTCATGGAAAGAAGGAAATTAACCTACAAAATGGCTAATGATGTCAAGAAATTTACATATGTACTAACTGGTCGGCAATTTCGGGTAATTGGTGGGTTTCACTGCGTCTGAAAAAGGCAAGCCCGTGTAGAGCCCTCACAGATGCGGGGCCCTCATGGACGCGGGGCCCAGTGCAGCAGCACCTGTCACACCTCCCTAGGGACCGCACTGCTTACCGCAATCATGTAATTATGTGACTTCCTGCGTAACTTATCCTTAACACTTTAGCAACAAATGTTGGCAATAGCCGATATGGATTTTCCATGCAAAAGAATGAATGTCTGCTATGGCTGACGCAGGGTGAAGGGACGTGACCACCACCGAAACAATAAACCCATGTACCTATGCACTATCTTTACCCCTACCCCTTAAGACACAGTTTAGGTACGTAGAGTCCCAATCATCGGGAACCAAGCTCGACCCTGCAGCTCATTAGCAACACCCCTCTCATTGCAAAATCCGCAGTCTGAAATTTGTATTTGTTATTCTGAACAAATATTTGTTGTTTACACCAAAAAATAAAAACTTGTAAATGGATTATTTTTGTCTTGCTGAGCTTTCAAAAATTTTAAATGAAATTCTGGCATTGATAATAACAAGACTTCTCATAGCGAACTCCTAAATTTTATTAATGGCAAAATACAAACAAAAATATCATATAAATGCTAGAATGTCATTTAAGATTCAAAAATGCTCAGAAAAACATGAGGAATACATTTCATAGTCCAAAATTTTTAAGCATACAACAAAATTATATTTAAACATACCACTACAAATGCAATAAATCGTCAGAGGATTCATGCAGCGAGAGAGGCTGCTCATGGTTTGGAGGGTGAAGTCAGTGTCCGGCTTTTCACTAACTTGGGTACCAAGATGGACGAAGAGCATTCCCAAGCAATTCGCCATCATGAGAGTGCTCCATACAGAGGAAATGCTCATGTTGCTCAAAACAGGGGAACTATTTCCATTTGTGAGGCTCCAGCACAAAGGGTTAACATGACTGTAGTAATGTGTATGAATACATTCCTTCAACCATATTAACATTTTTGTTTATCTTTTATTCACAGGAGCACATGGGTATTGTATTACCCCTAACTCTATTGCTAGTATCGGGAGACACAATCAAAAGCACGCCTTACTTGTCGCCATCTTTATTAGCCACTCTCCCGGAAGTTTACACCACTAAACTACAGAACATTTCCTCAATGCTTCCAACCTTAGGACACTACATCCCTTTTCTCATTTCAGAGAAATTCCTACCATTACACAAACACAAGGTCATGGGCACAAAAAATAAATAAATCCTTATACATATTACACCAATGCATTCATGAAACAAAATAACATTCTTCAACCCAAAATAATCAAAAGTCTTTTACAAGCTTGGTATGTGTAAAATAATGACTACATGTTAAATAATGAATACATATTAAATACATGTTCAGTAATCTACACTATATAATCCTGTAAATAACTAGGTTTATTACGTTCTCTCATAGACCTCCTCAACTCTCCTTGAGGGTCTCCTGTTTTCCCCTCTTTGTTCCCAACCTTCACCGGACTAGGTTGTAAGTTCTTTCCTCCATCTACAATATCCTCCCTTGGTGTTAGCTCATTGTAGTTCTCTTCCTTGTTCCCATTCTCTTGTTCCCTTTGAACGTATGGTTTAACATGAGAAGTGTTCCTTCTGTATGTTTTACCTTGACTATCCGAAATCAACACTGAATTTCCCTGACGTTCTATAACGGTCAGAGGATCATGTCTAAAGGGAGTGGATAATTTGTTTTCCCTAGCTTGTTGCATTAACACCATATCCCCTGGTTCCACAAGACTAGGCTTTGCATGACGGTTTAAGTCAGCGTACAATTTACCCTTATCTTTCAACATTAACTCCCTGTCTCTAATTTCTTCATCTAACATCAGGTTTTCCTGCGTACCTAACCGTAAATCTGGAATTTTTGACCTAATTCTGCGTCCAAAAAAACAACTCTGCTGGTGGAATACCTGTTACTGAGTGGGGAGTGGCTCGATATGAGGATAGGTATATCAGAAGTTCCTCTCTCCAATTTTTCTTTGACGCACTAGCAATTCTTAATCTTTTCATAATGTTCCTGTTTTGGCGTTCTACCGCTCCATTTGCCTGAGGCCAATATGGTGTAGAAAAATGATGGGCAATATTTAAATCTTTCAGAAACTTTTGAAATCCTGCATCTTTAAATTTTGGCCCATTGTCTGATAAAACAGATTTGGCAAACCATACCGTGCGAACAAAACCTTTAATTTAGACACTAGTTTTTCAGCAGTGATGGACTTCATTATTTCCACTTCCAAATAACGACTGTACAAGTCTAACACTACCAACAAATTGTCTCCTGAAGGTAAGGGGCCAAGAAAGTCCAAACTAATATCTTCCCATGGTTGACATGGCCATTCAGATCGTATCATTGGTTCTGGTGGGTCACCCCTAGCCACTAACTGACATTCATAGCAGGATCTACACCACTTCTCAATATCTTTTTGCATACTTTTCCACCAAACCTTGGTTCTTAAAATGTGCTTCATACTGACAACCCCCATATGACCTTCATGAGCTAAGGACATTGCATGTTCCTGGAGAGCTTTTGGTAATACTATCCTTGTCCCTCTAATTAGCAATTGATTAATTTCACACAATTCATGTTTGATAAGCTCATAAAACCTTAACTCTTTAGGCCGATTGTCACTTTGTAGACAATTTTTTATCAGTTTTAGTTTAATATCCTGCTCAGAAGCCTTTTGAATTTGGTGTACAGTCATAGCATTTGGAATTGATCCCTCTAGAAAGCACATCACTACCTTTTCCTCACTG
This sequence comes from Pyrrhosoma nymphula, assembly GCA_963573305.1. NCBI lineage: Eukaryota > Metazoa > Arthropoda > Insecta > Odonata > Coenagrionidae > Pyrrhosoma > Pyrrhosoma nymphula. The sequence continues at coordinate 110,264,571 of OY754332.1, forward strand.
TCCACTCTAGACTTTGCTTCATTCCGTATTTTTAATAATCTTGACAAACAGTCTGCTATATTACTTTTTCCTGGCCTATACTTCACTTTATAATTATAAGCCTATAACCGCAAAACCCACCTTTCTATTCTGGCACTAGGTCTTGACCTAGGTCCATAGATAACTTCCAAAGGTTGATGATCCGTTATCAGATCAAACTCCCTACCGTACAGATAGAGGTGAAGCTTCTCACATGCCCACACAATCGCAAGAGCTTCTTTCTCTGTTAGCGAATACCTTTTCTCAACCTCCGTTAGGGCCTTACTTATATATTTCACCACTCTAGGGCCTTCGGGTTTCAATTGCACCATTACTGCTCCCAATCCCACTGGGCTAGCGTCAACGATTACCTGTAGGGGTGCTGTCATATCATAGAAGTCTAACACAAGATTACCACTAATCAATTCTTTTAATTTTGCAAAAACTGCAGCCTGTTCTTTTCCCCACGTGAAAAGAACACCCTTTCTAGTGAGATACCTGAGAGGTTCTGTCACCGAAGAATAGTTATTGATAAATTTTGACACAAAATTTGTTAACCCTAAGAAACTTCTTACCTCCGATACATTCTCAGGGGCTCTAAATTCCTTGATAGCTTGAACGTTACTCTCTGTGGGTCTAAACCCCTCTGCAGATATCTTATGTCCCAAAAACTCTATTTCCTTTGCATTGAACCTACATTTAGGGGCCTATTCTGTAACTCATAACGCCTGCGTTAACATGGCGGAGGTCGTTATTTAGGCGACATTTAACGCCTCCCCGATTCTGTAACCCAAAAAAGGCGTCTCAAGGCGACATGATGCAGTCGCCAATTGTCGCCCGCTTCAGTCAAGGCGCTTCCACGAAAGACGACGAAAATCGCCATGTAAACACCTCGGATTATCATCGTCATTTGTTTTAATTGAGGAATGGTGTCGTAAATACGGCGAAATGGCGCGACGTTTGCGGAATTTCCTCTGGCTAAACGTCGCACAGGAGGCACTTTTAGAGGAAAGACGTTCTCTTCGTTTTGAGAGGAGAAGAATTAGAGATTCGCAAAATCCTTTTTCTTCGAGAGATGAGGAATTTGTCGGATACTTTCGAGTTTCGAAAGAAATTGCGAAGTACCTCTGCGATTCCTTGGGACCAATGTTGAGACGAGAACGATCTTTTGTGTTGAATATTCATGTTCAGGAAAATAAAAATGTCTTATTTAACGCGGCCTTTAAATTTTCCGTAATATATTCCGTTTATGATGGTATTTTATACCAACGTTGTGTACGGCACACCTACGGTACGTGTAGCTATACGGTACGTGTATCTTTCCCAGGCCTTTCTGCCTGAGAGTATTAATTTTTGTAAGCCTTGTGGTTGATGGGTAGGTATTAAAGATGAGAATAATTTATGAAGGTTCTCGCCACCTTGCGATTCTTGGCGGAGGGAAGTTACCAACGAGGTGTTGGTAAAGACTACTTGATGGCATTAAGCCAGCCGTCAGTTAGCAGATGTGTTTTTAAAGTCATCGGTTGCATTTGCGATCTCCTAGGACACTGGATAAAATTTCCTCAGACAAATGAAGAGAAGTGAGGTAAAAACTGTATCATAATATATCATATCAGTTTTGTGATCACTTCATTTTACCATTGAGAGATGGCATTTTCTCAATAACAAAGGATCAATTAGCTTTATTTTCCAGATTTAGGCCCACTGTCAGATTTCCAGGGGTTATTGGTGCAATTGATTGCACCCATATATCCATTTGTGACTAAGGCCCCGTTACCTTATGCCCCGAGCGTTATGCAAACCTAGGGGAGATCAAATTTCAAAGAATTATCATCGTACCTGACGGACTCCTACAGTCACGCAGAAATTCAATTACAGATTCTTTCCTAACATGAATGCTATTATCAGTTTTATACCTCTCACATCGTGCACGGGCATTCCTTTGTCTGGCCTTGTACTTCAGATCCTTCCATGCCTGAACGATTAGAGGACGTGAATGGTACTATTTAATAATGGGAAATTTCAGTCTACAAAAAATACCTTTTTCCACTGGTTGACTGTTTTGGGTGAGCCATGAAGTGAAATGAGGTTGGCTAACTCCTCCCATTTTTCCTGATGGCCAACTCCTCCCATTTTTCCTCGACCTGTTGCAATGCTATCAAACTTTCCGCATGCAAAATTTCTGTGATCAGACATGAAGTTCACCAGAACAGTGAACTGCTTTCGCGTCATTTTTTAAACCCTTTATTTGTTTCTAAAATATGGTGAATGCATAACACTAATCAGTGCACTGACAGCATGCTGTCATGGTAATTTCTTTCCATTGCCGTACGCCCTAACGGCATACGCTACTAACTTTAAGGTCCTATCCGCCCCTAATGTTAGTAGGTAGCGTATGACTTCGACTTTTCTCCTGCCCATATGGCCTTGTCGATTTTTCTAAGGTGGCCATATGCCGTATGGTCTCCAAAACAGCATTGATACTAATCCTAAATCTCCACGTTACCTTTGAGTGGCACGTTACCGTTGGCGCCAGCGGAACATTTGAGTTGTCAGTATTTTGATACCTAATATTCACGAATGGTTAACGCCTAAGTTCTGAGCCAAGACTATAATTAACGCAACTAGTTAGGAATAATCAATATCATGCCGAGCAGACAATCTTGAAACAACAGGAAACCTAATTTTTCGGTGAAATATGGATTTACCCTGGCGACAATTATCCAAAAGTTCCTATAATATCACAAATAGTTACGTGCCATAATTTAAATTCAACTTAAGTATACTATTCACATTTCCAAGTCCAGTTATTTCGATGAGCAAAAACCACAGGAATTTCACAAACGTCCAAGTACAGACGCCGCTATCTTTTCGACTGTCAGCTGTTTCCCTTATTTGGTCATTAAAGAGATCTGCCCTAACTATTTTTCATACCCTCTGCAAGCGACGTCGGTCGCCAAGAGTCGCCCCAAAATTTGGACGACATTTAACGCGGCGTAATTTACAGAATCGCAAAAGGCGCCTTGCGAAAGGAGAAATGACGACCGGCGGCATATAACGCCGCGAAGTTACAGAATAGGCCCCTTACTTTTATTCAATGTCAATCCTTTCTCCTGAAAAGTTTGTAAAACCTTTTCTAGTCTGTAATCATGTTCAGCCTGAGATTTCCCAAAAACTACCATATCATCTAAAAAATGACAAACTCCTTCACATTTTTGCAATACCTGTGACATAATTTTGTGGTACAATTCTGGAGCACAATTCAGACTTTTATATCTAAACAGACCAACACTGGTACAAAATGTAGTGATTACCCGAGAGCTTTCATCTAACACAATTTGGTGGTACCCCCAAGTGAGGTCCAACTTTGAAAATATCACTCCCTCTCTTAACTCATTAAGTAATCCCTCAATTGTTGGCATTGGGTGTCGTTCTCTAGTTATTGCCTCATTTACCCGGCGCATATCTACCACCAGGCGCCATTCATTTGATTTTTTTGGCACCATTTGGACTGGAGACACCCAAGGTGTGGGACCATCTACCTCTTCTATAATGTCCTTGTCTAACAAATCTTGGATCAGTTTCTTTTCGACTTCTCTCAACTGATAAGGCATTCTATGAACAGGTTGCGCTACCGGGGTAATTTTAGCGTTAATCGGGATTTTTACGCTATAATCTTTCAATTTTCCAATGCCAGAAAACACACTTTCGTACTTTTTTTCCAAAAACGACCCCACTGACCTGACTTGAGCGTCAATTCCTACCTTCAAAAGTCCAAGATCAATAGAAGTATTTTTACACAAGATTGATACTGCTTTACCATCCATCACCAAAAATTCAACCTTAGGTACTATTCTATCTAGAACAGATACACCTGCCTTAAAAGCACCTAACACATTCACAGGTTTATCAGAACCATATACATACAATCGTTGATTAGTTAAATATGAGATACACTTCACTTTCTCAGATTTCAGCCTTTCCCATTCCGCTTTGTCAATCACATTAACAGTATACTGTAGCCCCTGCTATAGCCCCTGAATCAATTAGGACTTCAGTTGGCACTGTCCCAATATTAACTTTTAACAAATCATGATCACCCTTTGAAACACTGTTAGCACTAAACGTATAACCAACCTTTACTTCATTACCAGAGCTTTCTGAATCACTTTTGTTGTCACAACTTGTATTCCTCACTTTTTTCTTTTCCGAGGAACTCTCTGCCCTATTCTTAATTCTACTTGCTTTTGTTTTGCAACACTTTGAAAAATGTCCTGTAAGACCACATTTATTACAGCTCTTTTCCTTCGCAGGACACTTTATCACTTGCGTAATGTCCCGTCATGACACAACGATAACACTCGCCCTTTTTTGCAGTTTTACGTTTACCTGAGTTACGTGTCCACTGCTTATTTGCCGAGTGCATTGCATTCACTACCACATCTGCAGACATCTGCTTCGATTGCCTAGTAGTCAGCTCCCATCGGCGTGCGATGTCCAAAGCCTTGGTCAATGTCAAATCTGAGGCTTCCGTGAGAAGTTTAGCACGAAGTTCACTGGAACAACACCTTGCAACGATCTGGTCCCGGATAGCTTCCTCTGCTTGCTTCCCCTGCCAGCCCGTGTTCTGGATCTGTTGTCTCAGCCTGATCACAAACTCGTCCAAGGTCTCAGTAGCCTCTTGACAAATCTGTCCAAACTTATATCGCTCATATGGCGTGTTAACGTCCGCGTCAAAATGACGGTTGAGGATTTTAACTGCTTTGGCATACTCATCTTCTGGCCTTCCAGGTGACTGTGTAGTCCCCCCGACACCATCATGAGATGTTTCAGCATAGTCCGCTGGAAGTGCAAAATAAATGTCTTGGACATCAGATCCCGCATAATGCAAAAGCATAGCCTTCTTCCTAGCAGCAGCAGAAACATTTTTCGACTCTGCCATCAGCTCGAAACCTCGTATCCACCTTTTCCAACGAACACCCAATGTTGAAACGTCGCCAAAGGGGTTAAATCTTTCGTATTCAGGGCCGACTGCCATTTCCAATCCGGACTACGGCTGACGGAATGCGTACTTATTTTACTCGGCTATCACGACAAAACCACATTTAACGTGAAAGGAACTGTCTTTCCGTCGAAATTAAATTCATCCTCGTCGCCAAAATGTATTACCCCGAACTCTAATGCTAGTATCGGGAGACACAATCAAAAGCACGCCTTACTTGTCGCCATCTTTATTAGCCTCTCTCCCGGAAGTTTACACCACAAAAATACAGAACATTTCCTCAATGCTGCCAACCTTAGGACATTACAGGTATGATCCAGGAGGACCTCAGACATGTGTCAGAGTTAATAGATGAATAAAGAATTTTAATTTTTAAGTGTATAACAAATGTAAGTTGTACACATTGATTCGAACTGGTCAATTGATATGTGGTCAATTAATATGCATGAAGATTAGTTAAAAAAATGTTCAAATAATGTTCCCACATTTTGTAACTGTAATTTTTTAAAAATTATATTCATCTGGCAATATGGTTTTTTATAATGGATTCATATGTTTTTTTCCACGAAGGTTATCCTTACCCATGCATAAATGACACTTCAAATGCCTATTGTGCCAAACATGTCATAACTCTCTCTAATCCCCCAATTTTATTGATGAGAGTACTGCAGTGGGAATAGTAATAATTCTCTGTTAACGTGCACCTTTCTTATTTTGTTAAATTATCATTTTTTTATTATTTTTTTTATTATTTTCTTATTTCTAATTTATTATTTCTATTTTCTTATTTATATTATTTTTTTATAAAAACATATGATATGCAACTGCAATTACAAGACATATATGAAGTCATGGATGGAAACTCATAAATTGGATGCGGAGCATATTAAGGAATGACTTTGTAATGCAGTAGCAAGGGCGTAACTAGGAAAGATCTAGGGGGGGGGAGGCGATTACTATGGGCATGAAAAATAACAGAAAAGTTGACAGAGTTTATAACCACTTTATTTCAAAACAAGCCTTATAATTACAGCTATTACACTTATATATAGTTAATACAATTAAAAACTGAAAACCTATGGTAATAACATTTGTATTTATCAAAATTTGAATGTAGAAATATTAAAATTGATGTTTTTCTCCATCGTTGGGGGGTGTGATCGCACCCCCCCTGGTTACGCCCTTGAGTGGGTATATAAAAGTGCTCTCCTCCTGACTTTATTGCACAGCAGTGAAACTTATGTAAGTATTAAGGTGGAAAAATGTTTCCCAAGAAACGGAGCACCGCCACTATCGCTCTGATATATAATCGGCTTACTTTCTGACGGTACATTATTCTTGGGTCTCGGTCACGGCGAGGGAAGTTCAAACACGGTAAGGTGATGGACTCGTCCAAGTATATGACGTATTACCGGCGGCTTGCCTGTCCCGGGCGTTATTCGGGCGACCAGGGGGGTTATTTTGTAATCTCACTTAAGTGAGATTAAGTCATAAAATGTGGAAAATTACGTAATTTTTTGTAGTTCAACTCCGCAAACCAGGCGGCGTGACCATCTTCGGCTCTCAAGCGGTGAACTACCGGTCTATTTATTTGATTCATATGCTCTTTCAACTCTTGATCCGTATTTTTCGACTCTTGATCCGTTTCACTAGGCTCCTCATTTCATTAGTTCCATCCAGCCCAAAGACACTCCCTATGCTGCCCAATGGGAGCCCGTGTCCTCTTATTGAAGTCGTTTCCTCAAGCCGACAAACAAGTGTATTTTTTTCTTCAATGCGTGTCGAAACTTTTAGATACTTGCTGCGAACTAAGTGAGAATGCTGTGGACGTGTGTGGTACCACATTTCAATACGAGCTATCACAGTGAGAACAAGTTGGTGGGACCCACGCGAGGACTACGTGGATATAAAGGTGAAAGTTTGGTGGAAATATTTGGTGGAATTCACGTGAATATGTCACCAGATCCACAAAATTTCCACTAATTGTAAGATGCCAAATTTCCACGTGGGATCCATATTGGTCCCGCGTGGATTCCACCAAAATCCTATCTCTTACTAATTTTCACCTGGGATCCACATTAACTTCACATGGGCCCCACATAATAATAATGATAATAATAATTCTTTATTCCATTTGGTCATACAGACATGGGAAATTCGTCAATTACATACCATACATAAGCAAAAACACAACATAAATATAAACAGTTACAGCACACAATTAGCAATTTAAATATTCTGAGATACTATAAAAAGCATTCTCAAGGAGAAAGTTCTTAAACTCATATTTGAATTTCCCATCTGTGGAAAGACCTTTCAATTTTAGAGGGAGATGGTTATATATACGAGCACACATGAAATGTGGGCCATTTTTGGTAAGGCTGGAGTTGAACATTATGAGGTGCACATCACCATTAACCCGAGTGTCATGGGCATGGAATGAGTTGTTAGGTGGGAAGATAGTGGGAATTTCTTTAACAAAGTAGGAGCATTGAATGATGTAGACGCAGGGTAGAGTTAGAATTTTCATTGATATAAAAAAGGGTTTGCTATGTTCTCTAATAGAAACACCAGCAATTGCTTTCACAGCTTGTTTCTGTAGAGAGAAAATTCTCTTACATTGGGATGAGTTGCCCCAAATGATAATGCCATATGTGAGGAAAGAATGAATTTTAGCAAAATATAAAAAATTGAGGCATTCCCGAGATATGACCAAAGTCAGCCTTCTTATCATGAATATGCCATTTTCCACTTTATTGGCAACAGTATTAATGTGTTCTTGCCAAGACAAATTATTGCTTATGGTGAAACCCAAGAAGTTAGTTATTTCAAGGCGTTTTATGCTGAGTCCATTTAAGGTAAATAATGGGCTCAAGGTTGACTGAGCCTTTTTAGTGTGAAAGAGCATATATGTGGTTTTAGCACTATTTAATTGTAAATTATTGTTGGCACACCAAGTACTCATGTATTCAACTGAGGAACGAGCTGATTTGATTAGGGTTGATAATACGGCAGTAGATATTAAACAGGAAGTGTCATCTGCATAGAGAAGTGGTTTGCAGTTAGCCATTGGAATGGATAGATAATTCATGAAGTTGGAAAAGAGTAAGGGGCCAAGGACTGATCCTTGTGGAACACCACATTTTATTTCTGACGGAGTAGATTTGGCTGATGTAATACCAGTTGTGGAATGTTGGAAGTATTTGACTATCTGTTTTCTATCTGTGAGGTAGGACATAATCCAGTTATGAGGATTACCTACAATACCCAGATTACTGAGTTTGCCTGACAAAATATTGTGGTCAATGCTGTCGAAAGCTTTTGTGAGATCATAGAAGATGCCCAGAGAAAGCTGCTTCTCGTTGAAACAAGAGTTTAGCTCATTAATGAGTTGGAAGAGTGCAGTAGAGGTGGATCTGGATTTTCAAAAGCCATGCTGAGTTTGCTCAATTAACTGGTTATACTCGAGAAAATTTACTACCTTACGGCAAACTACAGTTTCAAGAATTTTTGAGAAAAAAGAAAGCACAGAAATGGGACGGTAATTGTCAGAGATGTTAAGTGCACCCTTTTTGGGGATGGGAGTGACAAGGGCAAATTTCAGTGTTGAAATTATGTATATAGGAACGGCACTGGCCAAAACAATGCTACCTGGAAATTTATGAAAAGCTAGCTCTGAACAACCTCTACAATAGCAAAATGTAGTTTAAAAAATAATTAATTAAAGTTACATAAAACAAATTATTAAAATTATGCCAACACTATTTACATATTCCATAACAATACTACAACATATTTAACCTTGAAACACCGGCATTTAAATTCTCACTGACTGACAAAATTGTTCCAGGCAGTTGATTTACCAAACCAAGCGGTCTCTAAAGTTCACATTCAGCAAATGGAACCCATTTTTGGGTGAGAACAAAAATTCTCTGTAGGGAGATAAAGGTTTATTTGCATATATATAATTAAAATGCATGTTTAAATTTTTTTCTCCAAAGAAAGTTCTACCAGTTAGATGTTTTGGTATTCAAACTATGGCAACTGCTAATCAAAATCGAGATGGTACTAAATATGAGCCTTGTAGTGCATATAAAAAGAATTGGAGAGTCTCATTTTGATTTGGGTTTTTTTTCAATTCCAGTGTGCTCAAAATGCCAAACATGCTGGGCATGAGGAAGATGGCCAACGTGGTGCACAACTGGAGGTAGAGAGATTATATTAATTAGTATAGAAATAATAAAAAAAGCACGATTATAAATATGCTTTGTTGGCAGTCAAAAGAATAGGATAATCTCATTTTGACTTGGGTTTTTATCAATTCCAGCATGACCGCAATGCCCAACCCCTTTGGCATGACGAAGACGGCCAACATGGTGCACCCATGGAGGTAACTAGATTATGTTAAATAATATAGTAATTAGTATAGCAATTTATGATTACAATAATGCTTTGTCGACAGTCAAAAGAATAGGATATACTGATTTTGATTTGAGTTTTTTTATCAATTCCAGCGTGCCCAACCTCTCCGACAAGAGGAATATGTAGAAGGTCGTATGCTGGAAGAGGTAGAGTGACTGTGAAATTTAGTATTACAACAAAAAAATAGTCTATTATAATTATGCTTCATATACAATCAAAATTTTGGCTTTCCAGGGTGGAATGTCAGTGTCATCCAACCTGACTAGTTCCCCACCTCAGCAATTGAGACAAGTATTTCATAAAGTGCCCACAACATCTGCCTTCAGTGAACGTCATATTTCAACCGCCAACCCACTGAGTTGTGTGTACTCTAGCCGTCCATACAATGATAGTCTTCCAGGACCACCACTTCCATGCATCAACAGCTATACTTCTGCACCTCAAGCCCCCACTATCCTCAATCCTACACCTTTGTCCACTCTGAACACACGTCATCAACAAACCCCCAACCAAGTACCCACACCACTCATGATACCTCCCACCCCAAACACTATTGCTCAACCTCCACATATGGTCTGTCAAGCCCCGACCCCTCAAGCCGCATCCCATCAAGTACCCCGCCGGCATTTCACAACAGAACCACAACCAGGCCCCTCATCCACTGTTCATATGCAGTCCATTCATGATCTCCCCCTGCCAAGTACCAATCCTCTTAACAGAGGTAAGTGAAGCCACAGTAAAACTTTGTACAATCTCTTATCGAGAATATCACCTGCAAGGATGGTCTCAATGAATGACAAACTTAGCCTTTCTCATGCACTGTTAATGTAGCCTAGATCACTGCTTTATGGTGTTAATTGATTTCACTTGCTGAAATGTATTATATAACTTATTATTTAAAGGAAATCCAATCATTAATTTACCTTCTGATTTCCCCTTATCCCACGAGCTTTATTTGGATTACCAATAACTAGATTTAAATATGCATGGGATTGTAAATGTTTTTTTAAGCTATGTACATGGCCAATATATTAACTAAAATGATATTTCATTATTGCCTAAAGTTAATAAATAAATAAAAGTGTTTCCTACAAATACCAATGATTAATACTCACAGGGTTGTGAGAAGCCACCAGGGAACACCATAATCAAGTCAAAACAAGCAGATTTAATAGTTTAATCCAAATGCTCATCTGAAATGAAATCTCTAAAAATTTCCCAAAAAAATTAAAGTTATTCTCACATAATATTATATGAGCTGACTTTGGAAGTGAATACATTAATCTAAAGGGAATTTTAATTTTTTACTTCTAGGAGAGCAGGTGAAAGTTTGGAGGGAACGGTTGCGAATTCATGAGAACATATTGCAGGCAAGTGTCACTTCATGTACCTTACAGCCAGGGCCATCCCAAGGGATTGAGGGGCCTTATGCAAAAAAAAGTCAGGGTCCCCTAAATTTGCATTCCCTTTTTGATACTGTAGCATTTTGTATGCATATTTCATGGAAAGAAGGAAATTAACCTACAAAATGGTTAATGATGTCAAGAAATTTACATATATACTAACTGGTCGGCAATTACGGGTAATTTGTGGGTTTCACTGCGTCTGAAAAAGGCAAGCCCGTGTGGAGCCCTCACAGATGCGGGGCCCTCATAGACGCGGGGCCCAGTGCAGCAGCACCTGTCACACCTCCCTAGGGACCGCACTGCTTACCGCAATCATGTAATTATGTGACTTCCTGCGTAACTTATCCTTAACACTTTAGCAACAAATGTTGGCAATAGCCGATATGGATTTTCCATGCAAAAGAATGAATGTCTGCTATGGCTGACGCAGGGTGAAGGGACGTGACCACCACCGAATCAATAAACCCATGTACCTATGCACTTTCTTTACCCCTACCCCTTAAGACACAGTTTAGGTACGTAGAGTCCCAATCATCGGGAACCAAGCTCGACCCTGCAGCTCATTAGCAACACCCCTCTCATTGCAAAATCCGCAGTCTGAAATTTGTATTTGTTATTCTGAACAAATATTTGTTGTTTACACCAAAAAATAAAAACTTGTAAATGGATTATTTTTGTCTTGCTGAGCTTTCAAAAATTTTAAATGAAATTCTGGCATTGATAATAACAAGAGTTCTCATAGCGAACTCCTAAATTTTATTAATGGCAAAATACAAACAAAAATATCATATAAATGCTAGAATGTCATTTAAGATTCAAAAATTCTCAGAAAAACATGAGGAATACATTTCATAGTCCAAAATTTTTAAGCTTACAACATTATTATATTTAAACAAACCACTACAAATGCAATAAATCGTCAGAGGATTCATGCAGCGAGAGAGGCTGCTCATGGTTTGGAGGGTGAAGTCAGGTACCGGCTTTTCACTAACTTGGGTACCAAGATGGACGAAGAGCATTCCCATGCAATTCGCCATCATGAGAGTGCTCCATACAGAGGAAATGCTCATGTTGCTCAAAACAGGGGAACTATTTCCATTTGTGAGGCTCCAGCACAAAAGGGTTAACATGACTGTAGTAATGTGTATGAATACATTCCTTCAACCATATTAACATTTTTGTTTATCTTTTATTCACAGGAGCTCATGGGTATGATCCAGGAGGACCTCAGACATGTGTCAGAGTTAATAGATGACTAAAGAATTTTAATTTTTAAGTGTATAATAAATATAAGTTGTAAACATTGATTCAAACTGGTCAATTGATATGTGGTCAATTAATATGCATGAAGATTAGTTAAAAAAATGTTCAAATAATGTTCCCAAATTTTGTAATTGTAATTTATTAAATATTATATTCATCTGGCAATATGGTTTTTTATAACGGATTCATATGTTTTTTTCCACGAAGGTTATCCTTACCCATGACACTTCAAATGCCTATTCAAATGACACTTCAAATGCCTACTGTGCCAAACATGTCATAACTCTCTCTAATCCCCCAATTTTATTGATGAGAGTACTGGAGTGGTCATCGTAATAATTCTCTGTTAACGTGCACCTTTCTTATTTTGTTAAATTATCATTTTTTATTATTTTTTTATTATTTTCTTATTTCTAATTTATTATTTCTATTTTCTTATTTATATTAATTTTTTTATAAAAAATTATGATATGCAACTGCAATTACAAGACATATATAAAGTCATGCATGGAAACTCATAAATTGGATGCGGAGCATATTAAGGAATGACTTTGTAGTGAAGTAGCAAGGGCGTAACTAGGAAAGATCTAGGGGGGGGGGGGAGGCGATTACTATGGGCATGAAAAATAACAGAAAAGTTGACAGAGTTTATAACCACTTTATTTCAAAACAAGCCTTATAATTACAGCTATTACACTTAATTATAGTTAATACAATTAAAAATTGAAAACCTATGGTAATAACATTTGTATTTATCAATATTTGAATGTAGAAATATTAAAATTGAGCTTTTTCTCCATCGTTGGTGGGTGTGATCGCACCCCCCCTGGTTACGCCCTTGATGGGTATATAAAAGTGCTCTCCTCCAGACCTCATTGCACAGCAGTGAAACTTATGTAAGTATTTAGGGGGAAAAACGTTTCCCAAGAAACGGAGCACCGCCACTATCGCTCTGATACATAATATAAACTACTCATTTCCACCAGAGATCCACTTAAACTCCACGTGGGTCCCACATCAAATCCCTGTGGGCTCCACTTCAACTCAACAAATTTCCTCGTGGGATCCACATTGGTCCCGCATGGATTACGCATTATACCCGCGTGGATTCCACCAAAATCCTGTTACCTACTAATTTCCACCAGGGATCCACATTAACTTCACATGGGTCCCACATCACTATGTTGTAGGTGAAATCACATTACAACATTACATATGAGATACAATCGAGAGTTCGGAGTGGAGTTGTGATAGTGAGGTGTCCAACACAGAAGAGAATGATGGGCAAATTTTGTAGGTACAGTGGAGAGCTATTGTATTCTAATGGCTAGGTGTACTCAGACGAATATGTGCTCTCTAAATTTTGGTATATTTTGAGAATAAGATGTCAAAAATATGTCTCTTAGATATTTTAATGCTAATCAATAAGGCATTGCCCCCACCGCTAATAATCTCCCCAATAAGAAACATAAATTGACAAAATTTATTGATGAAAATAACTGGAGGTCTTGTGCCTAATATGCATCGCTATTGTGAAAATGAAAGCTGTCATGCTTACATTGGTTTATGGAATGATACCACAGCCGATACTGCATGTGCTATTTGTGGCTCGAGTAAAAATTCAGGTTTGTATTTCACGGAAAATTCAGGGACCAATGTTCGTAATAACAGCCTAAGAATAACTATATCAAGAGAAGCTTTTCCTTTGATAAGGACTATTTTAGACAAAAAAAAACAATTGCCAATGGCAAAATGCTTCCAGCAATAGTAAAAATGTAAACTTGTTGTGATTTAAACCAACATGAAAAGTGAAATATTCTTTCTGTTTTTTTTGTATGTGTACTTCATTGATGGTGCTAAATGTTAATTATGATGCATTTTTAATCTTTGCTGTGGTGTAACACTGGTTCTCATGCCCTGATCGAGTATTGCATTTAGTTGGGTTTTGACTATGGCTCATTTGAATATATTTCCTATGATATTATGGGTCACGGTACATAATGCAGCGGTGACCTTTACCCCACTAACTAAAAATGTAAACTCCTTTAAAAGTGTATATGATAGAACACATTTAATTTTCTTACTTGTAGACATGTCACAATGCAATATTCGGTGGCTAATAACTTAATATTAACAACAAACTTGAGGACGCCTTCCACGCATGCACAGTGATGTCGACGTATTACTTGGCCCATTAGTAAAGGGCGATGTGTTGTACACAGACTGTTTGCATGAACTAAGAAGGGCTGGAGGAGATGATTTTGTATTTATGCTCAATTTATAGTATTCAATTTTTGTGATCGCCAAGTTTAATTAATGTGTAACAACTTTAAACCATTGTTACTATGTTCAATAATTTCAGAAAATGTTTTATCTTCAATATAAACACTTTTCAATTCAATTAATTATCACATTGAAGAAAAATTATAGTTTTCTGTTTCCTCTGTATTTCAAAATGTTTTCATTAATACTAACTATGATTGCATATCTACCACTATAAGCGAATCAACATGCACACCGAGTGAAGCTTGGTCTTCCAGGTACTTTATAATTAATTGTTTTGTACTATTATGATTCTTTTTTATACAATCAATTTTCCATTCTAAAAAGTAATATTTTTTCTTTTTAATTCCTCATAGAATATTCTTTTTCACTTTGGTTTGGTATTATTATTTTAAACAAGGTATAAGCATTATCTATGAGATGAGTCTAATTAGTGTCAAATGCCTTATTAATATATCAAATTTATACATTAAATTAATTGCATGGATTCCATTAGACTGATTCTTCATGATTCCATGGGAGTTCTTATTAGAGACTGTGAGAATCCTTGCGAATCTCTTGGACTAATGGTATGAATCCCTGTGAGTCCTATGGATTCTGGGTGACTCTCTGTGAGTCCTTATGAATCGCCAGGACTCCACCATTTTCATAAATAGGCTTAACCTGTGGTGCGGGCTCTCCGGGTGGGGGCTGTGGAATAACGTCCAGGTCATCGGGGGTACAGGGGAACCCCCGAAAATATTTTTTCCTGCCGTCTGCACTGCCAATGTCGTGTCTAATATTTGAAATAGTTTTATAACTTGCTATTTGTTAGAATTTTTGTGGTGCGTGTGTAGACGTGCACGTATGTACCCTGTGCTTAAATATGTCCCTGTAAATACCTTATAATATTTATCCAGCCACGTTGAAAATTTTAATTTTATGCATAAAATGTTTATTTTGTGAACTTTATAGTTATCCAGAAAGACACACCTCACGTATTTAATTGAGTTTGTACACAGTTCCAGGAATTTCTATTTCCACATAATGTCCACGCAATTTCCACGAAAAAATAATTGATGGAAATTAAGAAATTTCCACCTCCACCAAATATCCACACACACAGGTAGATTCCACGTGGGACTCACGTGGATCCACGGGCCTGTTTTCCCTGGGATTAGTCCAAGAAACAGAAAAAATAGCGATTTCAGGGATGTAATTGAGGAATGGATGGGACCTGATGCACGTTGCAGGGGGGATGAAAGAAGATCTCCCAACTTGTTTGCAACACGAGATTTGGTGTCTTTTCGGAGCGAAGTGCGTCCAAAAGTTGGTCAAAACACATTTTTAAATTCTACAAGCCAATATAAGATTTTTAGAGAATTAAAAACATAATATACTCGTAGGTAATTCAAAGATCATTAAATTGAACCATGGTAAATTCGATTTGATTATTATTTAATGCCTAAGTAACAAAAACCGTCCAAAACGGTCAATTCTTTAAATGAAATATTTATCACAAACGCATTTTTTAAATGTTTTGATCATTTTAAAAGGAAGCTTTTCCAATTCCAAATTCATCGAGAGTTTATTAAGGTCAATCGGTTAATTTGTTGCTGAGATATGTTGATTTGTTTAACACAAGACGCTAAATGTTGAAAGGCATAACTTTTTTGTTTATCAAATTTTCGGATCAATTCAAATGGGTTATCTTCTGTAACGTTTATGTTTTTCAATTGTTGATGAAAATCAATGAAAAAATAAAACATTAACTTCTTATTTATTGCTTCAAAAAAGGAGATTTATAAATAATTTGAGCCACAGCATTGCTCGTACATTGTACGAGTTTTTTTACTGCGTGCGTAACTAACTTTATTAATAAATAATAAATCGAAAGCTGGCTTCATAACAAAGATATCAAAAAGTACCCTACGACCCATAACGCCCGAGTTACGAATTTGTTTTTTTTAATTCGCAGCCGCTTTGTTAATAAAAATTAAGAAACGATTCCAACTGCATTAGATAGTCGAAGAAATATTTTAAAAAATCATCATTTATTTAAAAAAAAGCTTTGTAGTTCCTTAAAATAGCGTGCAAAGTGGAGCATACTCAGAGCGACCGTAGCGGGAGTGGTGGTGGTGGAGGGATAGCCGACGAGATACGCGCGCGCGCGAAACAAAAACTGAAAACGGAACTTAAATCGGCGGCACGCGGAAAAATTCGACTTATCTTCTTGAAAACTCAACCATTTAGGACGTTTTTTAGAACTGGTAGAGCTTGAAAAATTATAAACAACCACATTATTGGTTTTTAATAATAATGCGTATTTATACGGTTTTATGCGCATTTTTAAGTTTTCCAGTTTTGCTGAAACAAATTCAGTACTACCTTTACAAAAATTTCTAATATTTACTGCGTTCATCGATTTGTTTAATATTTGATGGTTGATGGCAATGGTTGATATTTTTCATGCATAGCGAATATTTGGCATGTAAGACTTATCTCTAAAGATTGCAACAGTAAAACCAGAAATGTGTACTTGTACTGCCAATGGTTTAATTTAACTATTGGTACTGCTGATTTACTCTTGACTATTTTAAGGAGGATATTTGTAGAGCATGATTGGTGAGCGTACACTGTTGAGGGAATTGGTGGTTAAATGGACCATGACCGCAGGTAATGTAAGAAAGGGGGAAATTCAAGTGGAATAAACGATTAGATACCTCCGCCAGTCAGTGGGTGCCTCGTTTTGCCACTTTTTTCTAGGAGCGAATCGTAATACCCGGCAAACGTTGCCTACCCGGCTGGATATTACAGATATGATTTTTTTTTTCAAAAACGGATAATATCTTCTGCTCGCAATTTTGCCTTAAATTTTCGAAAATTTCGACGAAAAACGCTCAAACTGTCAATAATTTAAATTTGGCTTGAGCGAGCACACGTTTTTGGTAATGATATAAAACTTAGGACTGTAATTGACATTTAAGCGCAAAAACGCCAACTATATTGCCATTAATTATCGAGCAGATGACCTTTTACGGTGCCCCCGAAAGCGCGGTTGCGTGGTAGGCAACCTGCAACGCACTACCGCCTTTGAAAAATGACGCGAGGAAGGCATTTTTTTCAGTCAACGATGAGGAAATCATGTTTTGAATTGTCTAGGGTAGTCACAATGATAGGAGGTCCCTTTATTATGTCATACGTTGTCTCCTAGGCGGTAGCAAAAGTGGTCAATTCAGTATAATTGTTTTGTAGCCATTTCCATTTTCTTTTCCTTCGCCTCGTGGGTCGAAACAGGAACGGAACATTATTTTTAGCTCACAACCATGTTGTATCGAATGTTTACCGACCCCTTAATCATCCACCTGCACACTGCAAGTAGCGTCCTCCCCCATTCTTCCACAGTGAGCCTTGCATAAGGAGACGAGCCGGACGATTGACGTTCTTGATTTACCACTACGTTTATCACTATATGTAAGTCATTTGCAACTCATTTCGCTTCTTCAGTTTACCTGTTTTAGTGGATGTTCTGGTGTCCCTCTACTTAGGTCACAAGTGATCTTTTACTTCTCACCGATCTTTATTTGCAAATATTTTACTGAATTTCCGTCTTGTGTGCTCTGGTTTTGCGCTAATTTTCATTCAGTCTGCAGCATGTCTCTTTCGAAGTTCGTTCTTCGTGGTGCAAACGCTTTTCCGATTTTTAATGAGAACCCCAAGGATTTTGATGAAACTAAACTCTCCACAAAGAAGAATGTTCTACTTTGTTATCAAGAAGTTCGGCGGCAAATTGGAATAGCATCACGGAGTAACAAGGAGCCACCCTTCTCTTCTATTGCTCGACAATTTCTATCAAGGTATGTGTCATTTGGGATAAAACGTCTATTACAGCAGTTACACAAAGTAGAGTAATTCAACGTATCTCACGCTGGCATGATGAATACATTAGGATAAATAAAAACCTAAGCGCTAAAATTGTACTTGAAAAAACGAAAGATGTTCAATTGAAGAATTTTACTGATGAGGCAACGAAACTTTTTGACATAGCCTTCTGCAAATGTGCTGACTTTTCCACATGTGCCTGTCCCAAGGAATAAAGGTTCCTGTTCTTGAGCAACAGTTCCTCCTGGATCAGAAAGGTCCAAGAATTGGCCGTATAGGATCTGTTGACGTATCTGCGACAAAAATTGCGTGAAAGGGCTGTAAGTAAGAGACTTAAACTTGAGAATTCCATTACTGAGTCATCTAAATCAACTATTTCCCCATTGTATTTTTAAATGACAGTCAAAATTTTGAGGATGATCATGGTGATAAGGAAAATCCTAAGGACTGTTCCGCTAAGGATGAGGCATTCACCAAACCCAGGGACAGAAATTCCAAGCGTATATATAACGTTATAAGGCAATATAACGTAAGCGAGAGGGCTGCTGCACACATCACATCCACTGCGCTTCGCGCAGCTTTAAAAGCTGGAATAATATCTCCACAGCAATCTAATGACATAACGTCTGCTTTAGGTGTAGACAAGTGCAAAATTAGGCGTGCAAAACTTAAAGTTTTTCAAAATTTGAAACGCAGTTCCACGGATAATGATCCGATCAAAAGCCTCTACTTTTATGGCCGATTTGATGAAACAAAAACACCCACAGGCATCATTAGGGAAGAGCATTTATCACTTGTGGGCGAACATAATGCTCAATACGTCGGTCATGTCGCGTCATCTTCCGGCTCTGCACATGATGAGGCTACGGCTATTTTCGAGTTCATCATCAGCCAACTCAATGGTGGATTCGATGAGATTGATGTTATTGGCTGTGACGGGACGAACACCAATACTGGTCGAAAGGGCGGCGTCCTGCGAAAATTAGAAGAAATGACGGGAAAACCAATGCAATGGGCTATTTGCCTTTTGCATTTCATCGAGCTGCCGTTCCGAGCTCTCTTCACTCACATTGACGGCGCTTGTTCAAGCACGTATTCATACACAGGTGCCATTGGTTCAAAACTGCCAGAATGTGAAAAGCTTCCAGTGGTGTCATTTCATCCCATTAATTTTGTCTTGCCAAACCACAGTCCGGAAGAAATCTTGAACCCTAATAAGGACCTGAAGTACTTACTGAAGATATCCGAAGCAATTGCCTCTGGAACATGTCCGGAGGGGCTAGACACTATCACTACGTTTACCAATCGATCTCAGATCGATCTGACTGGCTCAGCTCGGTATGGTAAATGGAGCGCGCTGGCCAGATCGATCTGAGAAGCGGGCTGACTCGGCTCGCTTCTCAGATCTATGATGCCTAGAAAACTAAACAAAGCCCGTTGGTTGACCACAGCTAACAGAATTCTTAGGTTATATATTTCAACAAAAAAAACCTGCCAAAAAATTCATCGCAATATTGACATTCATATTAAAAGTCTATGTTGTGATGCAATACAGGATCAGGACACAATCTTATATTGCCGATGGTGCTCGGCACGTCTTTGAGACCATTCGCAGATGTATATATTTACCAAGGAAATACCAAGCAGTAGTTCCTTCGTCCATTCAAACAAATGCGTTCTTCGCACTCCCAGAAAATATTCTTCTTGCGATGAGGACTTACTATCCGCAAAAGAGCACTAAATAAAATTCTTAGTGCTCGAGATTTTACGTTACTGTATTAGATACAACATTGTTCCCCAGCTGAATTTTGAGGCCATGATTTACGAAGAAATGATTCATTGGGAAAGCACAGATGTGTCTGTTACAGTGCCACCAGTTGTGAGGACTATATCAAATTAAGAACTCGTTGATAAACTTTCAATTTCTGTCAACACTTCGCCAGAATGGCCATTCACCGTATATCCGTGCCACACGGTCGCAGTGGAACGGACAGTGAAGTTAGTCACCGAAGTAGCCTCCCGTGTATGCGGTAGTGACACCAGGGATGGCGTCATCAGATCTACTTGAGTTTCAAGGCAAGTTCTGCCACAATTTCAATCGAAATCTCAATTTTTGACAATATTTCCGGGCGGTGACGATTCAGATTAGATAAAATCTATATTACTATGGTTAGGTAGGGCAGGCGGAGGACCCCAAGGTGCAGCCACCTCCACGTGGTGGGCTCTAGGTCGCTTGGCCAGTGTCGCTAGCCAGGTGAGCGAGGAGCTGCACATTTGCTTGATCATAGTAGATTTCACACTTTTCCGGCCGCAGAGGAGGCATCTTTGACCTTCTAATTGCACATAACCGGCATATTGAGCCCCGAATGTTAGTTTCCAGTTCAAGTTCAATTGTCATCTTCTTACCCGAAATGAAAGTGACTACAGGCGGCGATGGCATAAAACAGCGTCTTTCCCATCTTTGTGACTACCCTTGACAATTAAAGAAGTGATTTCCACATCGTTGACTGAAAAAAATGCCTTCCTCGCGTCATTTTTCAAAGGCAGCCCGTAAAATGCGGTAGTGCGTTGCGGGTTGCCTACCACGCAACCGCGGTTTCGGGGGCACCGTAAAAGGTCATCTGCTCGATAATTAAGTGCAATATAGTTGGTGTTTTTGCGCTTAAATGTCAATTACAGTCCTAAGTTTTATCTCATTACCAAAAAAAAGTGCTCACTCAAACCAAATTTAAATTATTGACAATTTGAACGTTTTTCGTCGAAATTTTCGAAACTTTACGGCAAAATTGCGAGAAGAAGATATCATCCGATTAGGAAAAAAAATCATATCTGTAATATCCATCCGGGCACCCAACTTTTGCCGGGTATCACGATTCGCACCTAGAAAAAAGTGGCAAAACGAGGCACCCTAGTGGGTATATATGTGTGAAAAAAATTACCATTCCCTTGGATGTTCAATACATTCAGCAGTAGCTGGATTGGCGTTATATGCCTTTATTTAAAATAAATAGATCAAAATAATTGATAATGTTCTTATCGTGCATTATGAACTTTCATTGCCCTACGATCGTAGTAATTGCAATACTAACTTAAAAGTTACGTAGAGATGATTTCCAAGACAGCGTTGCTAGGTGAATATATTTAGAACAGTAGTATGACGCTGGTTGGTAATTTAAATTAATAATTTAAAATCGGTGACAATTTCATTAGCTGTTCAAGGTATATGGGGTGTTGATTTTTGCTTTGTGTAGCCATGTGTTTTGTATGGTTATCCATGTATTATAACTGCGGATGTATGTTGTTTGTATCTCGACAAGCGGGAACCTCGGATATCAGTATAAGGGTATTTGGATATTATGGAGGTTATTTCCTGAGAACCTAGATATTGTGTGGATATTAACTGCTAACTTGGTATTGAAAGGCTGTCTGTATCCAATGTGCTATAGATATTTATCTCTGACAAATGTGCGCTAACGCCATAAACATTGGGATTATGATAATCCTTCAAGGCAGGGGTGATTTCATACCAGCAAATCCTACAGGGACCATGAGGATATTGTCTTTGATACTTTTCTCTTACTACGATTGCCAAAAATATATATAAAATGAAACGTGAAAATTACTCCTAAGTGAAGATTTGGCTCACAATCATCAGTTTGCCAACATTAGGCTGTCTATTCGTACATTAATAGATATCAAACATTGACCTTTCTGTTTAAACTTTAGAAGCAGATAACATAGGAAGATCCAACGCGGCGCGTCAAAAAAATTGTGTTGGTTATGTTTTCGTCAGAACTTTTGCATAAACAAATGTCCACCTTTCGTCTGCTTCTACATAGGTAACTTATTTTAATCCAGCGAGTGTTACTTCCTCCAAGGGACTGACATGGCGTTAATATTGCAGGTATTATGTCATTACATTCATTATTAACGGATCAATTACGCGTTTCTACTTATGCGTGGTTAGTTGCAAAATTAAGTGTACTACGATAGCTGCACGATCAGCGTATAGTTACGCCCCCGTGTCCTTCACAGTTCTAGTCGAGCCGGAGGATCTTGCCCTCTGGGATAGGTGGCGCCTCTATCGGTCTCCGCAGAAAACGACTTCATTAGGAGAACATGCCGGGGCGGCAAGAGTCCAGACTGGTCCAGACCTTCTATATTCTATGACCGTGGTTCCATCTCACCTGTCGTAAGGAACGTGAAATGGAGCCACCATCGGAACTTGACCGATCGTGATCCGATCATTAAGAGAGCGAAACGGATCTCCCGCCTTCCCGCAAAGAGTGATAAAAATGGTGAGATTACAAAATAACCCACACAGCACATTTCCTTTTTAAAACGTTTTTTTATGTCTCTGTAAATGTAACTGTAAATGTAAAACTGTAAATAAAACCGTTTTATGACAGTTTTGAAACTAAAAAAAAAACGTTTTCAAACGAAAATGAATAGTGAGGGAACCCCCAGAACGGGCAAACATTAGACAACCTTGTATGCATATGACACGTATCACTGAACTACCTCGTTCTCGCCAAGCTTTCCTCCGCATTTTTCCTCTTCCCTCTCTGTTCCATCTAGGCTTCGCTCCTTATATCGCACTCGGGCAAGGTCCTGGGATTCACCCGCCGTCCGCCGCTGCTCTCTCGTATGAAAAAGTGAAGAAGCTCATATTCTTTGGTAATCATGTTGAGAACTACCACTAAATATTATAACGGACATCAGCATTTGATCTTATTAAGTGTTGAGAAGCCAATGGCAGCATGGTAGGTAGTCCAGCGATGCACAGCGAGTTAGAATTGCTAAAAGGTGGTCAAATTGTGAACAAAATTCAGTATTGTTATGAAAATTTAAATGGACACGTTTCTGAGGTGGCTGACAAGAAATCCGAAGTTAAATTCTCAAAAAGGATTTTCAGCAAATTTTTCTTTATTTTTTAATTTTTACAATCAATAGGTGTACCTATATAAGCAGGATGTCTTCACGGACTGATTCACTCAGCCAACAGCCATACCTACTGGTGACAAAAATGAAAAACTTGGAAAATATATTCCTATCGTGGATAGGGGACTCACTAAGAAACGATTTCGGCGAACAAAAATTTTATGGGGTTGTTTTTTTACCCCATAATTTTTAACTTTTACCCCCATTATAAAGCATTGAATTCAGTGCAGATGCTTCTTCCTTTGCTTTTATAAATTACTTGCACTCATATAATATGGAAATTTGGATCATGGGACGGCTAAAAGAATGGAGCATTTTATTATTTCATTCAATTTTCTTAAAAGCTTCGTTGTGCCTAAAATTGTGTTTTCAGACCTTAAACCATCCATTTCTCTTCCAATTCAACAATGGAAATTTCATTGGCAGCCAGGCGTATCAATCTAGAGACAGATTATAAGTGTCGGTAAGTATCGGCCTTTACAAGAGCAGCCCAATATACTCTAAGGCAGGGCTTCCCCAACTTTTCCTGAGATGGAACACTTCGTAAATCCTAAAATGTTTACAGAACACAGTGTTCATTTTTCGGATATAAAACCATTCCCTTTAATTCACAGCTTATAAAACCATTCCAGGTTTTCGCGGAACATCCATTAACTTTCCGTGAAAAACCAGTTTTCCGCGGAACATAGTTTGTGAAACTCTGCTCTAAGGAGTTGAAGCTAGGAGAAGGACTGGCATTCGGAAATGAAGAGTCGACGAAGGTGTCCTTCTCGGTCGTCTCTGTCAAAGGTTAAAAGGGGCATGCAACGAGGATGAGACTTGCACAAGTTGTATTAGATCATGTAGGTCCCGCTGTACTACATAAGACGAGGATTACTCATTTGTAGCCTCTGTAATAAATTCTCAATTGATAAAAAAAACCTTGATCCTACTTATTGTTAGCAGCACCCAGATCTTTGGTGACAGTAAACAGTATAATTGGTATATTTTCTGGAAAAACATCATCTTCTCTTCTTTCTTTTAGGTATTCTTTCTCTTCTTCACATTGGCTCAACTCGAACGCTTCTACTGCGAATGCTACGTAATTTATTGCACCGTTCGGGAAGACCTTAATTTGAAACTGCAAAGGATACTGAATGCTTGCCTTCGATTCATTTATCACTATAATGTGAGACACAAGGCACATTGGAAAGGGAACAAAATACTTGGAAGAGGAGGGATGATACATGCTCCGTTGTAGTTCCCGATTACATTCCCGAGGTCGCGCACGCAATCTGGCAAGGGAGATTTCGCCGTGTAACACAGGAATATATGCTGTAACACAGGAGTCGCAATTGCACTTTTCATTGCCTAAACATTTATTTTTACCTTACCTTTTTTTTTAAATACGCTATATTTTATTCAGCAACAGCTAATTTCGAGGTAGTTCAGCCAACTAAATAAAATCCAAAGCAACCTATACATTACCAGAGTAAATTAATCTTAAAACATGAAATTTTTTTTTCATTGGGCCTTCTCTCATCCTAGGAATCAGACTAGCATAGAAATTTCTCTGGGGAAGTAACGTACTGATCATTGACACGGAAACACGAAAGGATGCTCGGAGATCGCTTCACATCACGTTTCACGTCTACCAAAATTTCTTGTCCAAATTTCTAAAGATTTTAGCATGTGGTTGAACCTAGGCCACGTCAACAAAGTTACCGTCGCGGCGAATGTTGAGCCACGTTCCTGGCGTGTCAATCGCATCACGCTTTGGTCTCAACCACTTACGTCAAACCGAATTCATTTCGGTTGGAAGACTAGCTGGGAAGGCAACGTGAAAGTCACTGAATGGTTAGTTTACGGTCAGGTGGTCGGAGCGAGTTTTATTATGTACAGATTTGCATTAAACTTACATATGTGATCATAGAAGAAATACTTTTCGATAAAAGTTTTTAAAAATTGAATTTTTCACCGATTTAGTTTTTTGGCAATTCAATGTCATTTGAACACAAAGACTTAGGGTAGGTACACGAAATATACTTCGTAATAATGCGATTATATATGCACACATTTTTTTCTTAACGCGAAATAATATATTTCATCTTTTTATACTGATGGTTGCCAACAAATATCAAGGTGTCACTTCGAGTCAGAGATTGGAAATAACATATTTAAACAAAATTTGACCCTAAATTTCGAATATCACGCCAAAACTCACGTCATAGCACGCTTTAATTTAGGCAAAAAATGAAAAATATAATTCTTCCATCATTTCCCCACTGTTGCATGTATGGTGAGTTCCACCGCATACATAAATGTACATAAATGAAATGTGGTCCTAGTATTTTATTGCGTCTTACGTCAAATTGTTTCACTAATTAGAAAATACCATCCATTACAGTGGCAAAACACTTAGGGGTATCATAATTTGTACATCATACATGGCCCTCATAATCAAATAACCACTACAGTATTATGAAAATTCTGTTTTAGTTAGTGTGGTCCATGGGTTCCTAAGGGCACGGCAGGCTGCTGATACATTGTGTTAAGGTTTCTCGAAGCTGAACCACCAAGAGCCTCCTACAACAATACCAGTGGCATATCTTAAGCCTACAACCTTTGGGTCATTAGGTATGATGTGACATTTCTGGCTAACCTCAAGAATTCACTCCCACAATCCCACTCGGACACAAACATCTAATAAATTTTGTGAAGGTCTTAAAAATGTCAAAAAATGTTGTTTTCCCAAACTTGAATTAACATACAATAAATGTCCCTTATGCCCCACTAAATATATTTATCAGGTATTTTTTTAATATCTAAAATTTATTTTAAAAATATTGATTGGCCTTATTTTCAATCTCCTTTAAATATTGAAATGCTATTTATCAATAATCAAAGGCTATATTTATATCAGGGAGGGAGAAGAGGGAGGGAGTGGGAAAGTGAGATTTGGTGAAAAAGATTGGAAAAGGGGGGTCAGCTGCTCTTACACCTAGAGATGTGGGATATGTGAATTTGAATAATACACTGCAATATAAGATTAATATCCCAAAAGAAGCAATCTGTCAACCTTGCACCTTAAATCAGCAACATCGTGATGTCACTCACCAACATATTACATTGGCAGTCATCTTTATATCAAAATCGCTTTATACAACATTGGTACCCAGAGTTTTCTCTTTAATATGGTTTTGAGCTCTACCTGGGTACTCTGCAATGACTTTACGACCACTTTATCACATGCTTTATAACCAGGGAGCATTTGCACATGGGAAGAGTGAACAACGACATAACCCCGAGACGTAAATCACATACAAGTCGCTCCTAAATATTTATTTATTTCCACATCTCCGAAAACAGCGCGAACGGCCTTTTACATTGGGTCTATAAACATATAACAATGAACGAACACTAACACCCATGTCCTGAGTGGTGAAAAATCCACTCAGGCGGGACTCGAACCCGCCATCCTCAGTTTAGCAGGCGAAGACTTTACCCCGTCGCCACCGGGGCCGACGTATAAAATTTAACGACTGTATTTTCTAAAATTATAGAAAACTAGAGAAACTTTTATTTAAAAACTCATGCAAAGTAACTTAATTAAACATGCGTATATGTTCTTTAACTTGATGTAACGGTCTGGGACCAAACCAACGGGAATTATTTGCAGTGAGCAAATGGTAACGCTAAAAAGTAATTACTTTACATGTAATACCTACTCGAGTGAATCCTTAAGACACTAAGGAATACGTCAGTACGACAAATCAACATGTACAAATACACTGTACGTACGTAATACGTATTTCTTAACAACTATAGGTCAGGAGAAAGATATGTTCTCAGAATGCTTATGACATTAATGATTTAACATAAAACCAGAATTAAAATGGCTATAAAAATATCATATCAGAAAATTCACATACAATTCTTTGTTCATCACTATACAATGCAGATTAGTCACTCGATACAAAACAAAATTTAAAAAAATTACACCTTTACACAAGTCACACACAAGTGTTTAGCCTTTGACAACCTTATCTTCTGAACCGCCACAGAATAATCACTTATTTCACTTTAACATTAGCGTAGAACTAGTATAACTTCACAAACTCCAGTGTATATATGATTTATGCCCTTAGATCTCACAAAATTCTAAGCGTAGCACACGTATAATCTTACCAACAAAGATTATACGTGTACACACTTGCCAAAAAATGCACCTTTGATGATTTTTTCAAACATTGGAAGCACCGGAAGCGACGAAGGACACGAGACCGATCGCGAGAAGTACGAGACCTGCGATATGTTTTTAAACAGTTTAAAAATAGTTTTGTGTCACATATACTTTTGGAAACCTTGGAAACGTTCTGAGAATGTTTTCGTTTCCAGAGCAAAAACTGAATGAAAACGCTTTGAGACGATGCGATGAAAGCGTCTCTTTTAGGCGCGCACAAGTAAATGAAAACGTTCTCCGCGAGGTTACTTTCGGTTTTCTGGGGAAAAACGGGATTTTCCTATTTGAGCACCAGGGAAAAACGTTTTGAAACGTAAATTGTGCTGTGTGGGGCTCTTTCAGTAAAGTCTATATCATGCAGTATATATATACTGTCATCTTTTTAAAGTTCTTATTCGTGTTATTTTTAATCTTGCTATAATTGTTTTAATATAATATGTAAATGCCATTTCATCCCTGAGAGAAACGTGGGTACATATTCACCCTATATGTCCAGGGTGTATATAATAAACAGGAAGGAAGGAAACTTACTCAAAAACTGTGAGAAAGGTTGCTAGCGGCAACCGAAATATCGGAACTTTGTTCTTGAGTGTTTCTCTTCAGTGTTTATATGTATAATACCACCTGACTTGTGCCACCGTTTATTTAAATGATCACGTGAGTGATACTTCTACGAACTAAGTGCTTATATCAAGTGTGCAAGAAAACGTTCGGCAGTGTTCTGCACCCTCCCTGAATAATTCACAAAGAGCCATGTTTGCTTCATGAATTTTAATAATTTTAATGTAAAATAAATATCTACATTTTTATGAGGAAGTTCTGAAAACTTATTTGTCTAGACATATTATAGAGATATCAATAAATGAATCTATATCAACGCTAAGAATTGTTAAAATTTGCATTGAGAGAAAACTTTTATTTTGCCCGAGTATATTCTTGAACCTGTGACTGTTAGATATTGCTCATTATCGTTATCTTTAACGTATATACCCCTCATAACTCTGTAGTAACTTAACAACAACATGGTCCTTTATCACTCACAGCCAATTGGTCATGTAAACTGTGTTATTTAACATTTTTGTTCCAATGAACTGTGACCTTTTGAGAGATTGAATTTTTTTTACATTATGAAATGCTTCACTGAGTTGCTGTGAAAACTTCATGAACACACAAGGTAAATTCTGTGAACACGTCACTTTCGCCAGGGTATGCATGTGCATCATTGCATCCTTCAGTAGGTTTTCTTCGCATATTAAATGAATATTTAAAACTAGCCCTAAGTCCGACGTACAAGCACCCTAAGGATGTGAACAATAGTTTATTATGCTTTATGTAAACAATAGTTTATTTTGTTTATTTCACAGAATATGAATGGCTCATTTTCTTATATTCTCAAAGCTCTTAAAATGAAACTGTTTTAAGATTTTATGGTATATTCTGAGAAATCTCTCTCTTTTCGTTTCTGAAACTGTTTAAAAAAGGGCACTTGAACTGTGGATCCACCCATGAAACCCCGCAAATGTCGCAAGTTCTGAGCTTTTTGCCTTTATTGAACACTTATGGAAAGTAGGATCCTACTTTCCAGAAGTGTTCAATAAAGGCAATTCACTCGAGTGACGAAAATGTAACAATGTTTTTACTCACTGATTCCCGAATGAAAGACAGGCCAATTTCACAGTGCATATTAGTTAAATTAACAACGTCTAAAATATTAGGAGAGGTTTAATGCTTCGTCTAGGATAATACCCTTGCCTTTCTGCCAGGTAATTACCAGAAATTGGCGACCTTCTTTACCCTCAATTTCGCTGGTTGCACGAAGGTATTCTACCATGGTTCCACAGATAATACGGTTGATTTCACACGTCATATATGATGAAATACCGCGCATGACAGGGAGGAAAAGCATTGATCTGCGGCTTCTATCATTCTCTCAGTCAGAAATTCCACGGTCATAACGGCGCTACGAAATATGTACTACGGTACAAAGGATTTATTTGTAATAAAAGATTCTTGGTAAACAGCGATGGTGAAATCAAACCTATGACTTTCTTTACTTCAATTCATTCCTCCCACAGACAACGCAAACAAATTTAATCATACTACCGCGTTTCCATATCTTCCATATCATGCAAACACAAGACAACTGCGCAACAGCACAAACAACTGCCCATAGGAATGCATCAGCGCCCAGCGCCAAAACTCGAATACAAACTTGTTGAATATTGTTTATTCTCATTAATATTGACTTTATATTCATTTTATGTGGCAACATAGGTTTCAATTAATTAATACCTGAAAAATGTGATCGTGATTGGATGGTACGTTTCCTCAAACTATCACGGCATTGACATTTAAAAGTTAGTTCTCCCAAACACATTTACGCACGGGAATGGCCATATGAATACAACTTTCTTGGAGCGCATCTTACAATTGCAAGTAGGATATGACGTAGGTAGTTGCGAGATAGACATACCGTAGATAGATGTGAGATTGAAGATGAGTATATACGGTCCGGAGATAGGTAATATAAAGTTGTCCTAGGATGTACCCCTTTCTTGCAGTTTGAAGTGATCGTGACACGCTTGTGCAGCGCTCCTGACACCCGTTTGCAGCGCATCCGACATTCAAATAGGGAAGCTTAGGAGTGCTAGACGCGCTGCAGCAGAGCCTTCTCGGTAGCTGCAGCGCTACAGCGCAGCGCATCAGATGCGCATCTGCAGCATTTTGTGTTTACTGGGTAGATTCATAAAGAGTTAGGGTAAGTCCGGGAGAGATGGCCCCACTTTTTTTAAGTGTTCATATTTTTGTTAATTATGGTAAAATCGGTTCAATCGTTTGTTGTCCTATAATACAATAGATAACGTTATTAATATTTCATAATAAATAAGTGAAATTTAAATGGAAAATACCTTTAAAAAATCAATATTTTTTTCTCATTGGTCCATCTCACCCATATGCTATGGGTGAGATGGACCAATTTATATTTGTTTGTTAACATTTCAGCCCTTTGATAAAGCAAATCTAAATTGTCAGCTTTTACCTATAGTGTAAAAAGTGTGGTCCATCTATCCCAACTCGAACTGGTCCATCTCTCCCGATTGTATGGTAGATATGGACCAGGCCATTTTTCTGCTTTCCCCAATGCCAGGGGCGCCGCAGTGGAATATAGCCGTGAACCGTTACACATTGTTTTCATAAAGTATAGATATGAAACTCAATGATATGGACAATTAAACACACTACAACTAAAAAACTTTAACTATGAAAAAATATTTTGCTCACCTGATATATTTTTCTTTGAATAACTATCAAATAAGCAGATCAAAGCGGCTATAAACAACAATACGTGTCTACGTAGTCGGCCATGACACCAGCATGAAAACAGTGGTGCACTAGAGCGGCTACATTCCGAACTATGCAATCAGTCCATCTCTCCCTAGGAGCCATCTCTCCCGGTCTTACCCTAAACATATTTAAAACTTATGTTAAAATCATTTCAAAATTATGAAAAAGAATTTTAAGCCTAAAAAGAAAGAGCTAATAAGTTTTCAAAATAATTTTACAATGACCCTGTAAACACAAAAAGCTGCAGCAGCGCTGCACAAGGATGTCAAGGTTGCGCGCGCAACTCGCGTTGAAGGAAGCGCTGCCACAGTGTCTCTGCAGCGATATATCGGAGCGCGCTGCCAAAACGTGCTGCTGCAGCGCATCAACAGTGTATGTGTGATGAATGCCAGCAACACGCTGCTGATGCGTTACCAACGCATGTTCGTGAAGAATGATGCCACCGTCGAAAGAAAATTGGTTCTCTCACCCCTCCCTTAACACGAAGCTATGAGTAGGTTGAATTGTTAGTGATAGTATATTTTCAGGCACCTACTTTATCATATGTATCGAGATAATTTAAAGTAAGTAGAAAAGATAACTATTGATGTAGAGTACGAAATGAAGTTCTCAGAATGGGACACGCAGTTTTATGACCCTATCGTATTTATCGGAATCTGTTCCAATTACCACAATTTGTCTGATAAAAACATCATTCATAGGGCTGGCGCTCGCATTAGAAGCTACATCAGATGCAGACAGCCACGATACATTTCGCGCCTAGTTTGAATGGAATGGATTGTACAATTGAATAAGAGATGGCGCTGACTCATGCTGATGTTGATATCTCAGATGAACTGTAGATTGTTACTGCGCAAAGTGCAACTTTTAGTGAACAGTTTTTCATCACGTATTTTTTAAGAAAATCGATTTTAATATGTTTTCAAAATATTTTAAAATGATTTTTTCATAAGATATTGCTACTTGAGAACAGTTTGTTTCACACGCGTACCTGTATTCTTACGGCACATGGCCTTTAAATGGCCCGTACTTTTACAAATATCATACTTTGCGTTTCTGAACGTGCAACTAGTGCTCCAATATCTCTCTTGTCCGCAGCAGTAACAAGTTCCCTTCCTCTTATCCTTTGAATGAGTCGATGGCGGCCGATTTATATGCCTCTCCGCACACCTCTCATCCGGTGAACTTCCGCTTCTTCTCCTTCTCCGGCGTCTTCCACAAAATGGACGCTCTCACCTCGATGCTCTCGGAAAGATGTGCCCTGTCGGGGTTCCCGCTACCACTGAGGAACTCCCATCTCCGTCCTTCGCGAGCACTCGGCGGCTTTATATGTTGCATTCTCCCTGGCCACGGCCAACTCCACTGTTTTCGAGAAGGGCAAGGCCTCGACTTATAAATAAGGGGCTTTCGCCGTCTCTTTATCACGCAGTCCCAAGACCTTTTGTTCCCGCAACGCGCCTCATCTAAAAACTGCCCGAATTTACAATATCGAGAAGCCCTTGAAGCCGCGCGGCAAACTTTCACACGGAATCGTCGCTGCGTTGCAAACTTAATAAAAATGTATGTACCCTTCCGCGATTGCCGATCTTTCCGGACTAAAATTGCGTCCCAGCACTGATAATAATTGCACGAATGTAAGTTCACCTGGCATTTTCGGCTCGCAAAGATCTTTTAATTTGCCATACGTTACTTTCCCAATGGTGGACACTACAATGGCCTTCTTTTTGGTCTCATGTTATTCCTCTTTTCCCAAATCGTTTACCACGAAGTACTGTGAGAAACGTTCCTCGTAGGATTCCCAACAATCCTCCCCCTCAACATATTTTAGTGTGAAATTCGGCATCCTCGTCGCCACTGTAACATTCCGAGAGTAATAAAAAGCACAACCGACACGTTTAAGTTCCAGTATCTGACTGTCCAGGCAATATGGCGTATCGGCTTGCATTTATTCATAAAACAAATGAATATCTAAATTGGCTACATACATTACAGGTGAATAGAATATCTTTCATTTGCTTGAAGAGTTTATAAGATATTATTTAATTCAAAGCGATTTTGTAAATAAGAAGTATATTAACATTTTGTCAAATAAATGAAATAACTATGTACCAATCAATTTAGATAGAGTATGTTCATAGTAGTTCTCTTTTTTAGGGAGAAAATCTCTCTTAAAAGTGTATAGTGGTATCTGTAACAGCTACGGCAGGAGTAGCATTAGAAAAACAAAAATAATTGCTGACTAAAAGGTATTATTATTTCTCTATTGTTGACTGACAAAATTATTCTAAATTGCAGGTTCTATACTAAAAATAGCTATCATTTCATTTAAGATATGGAGATGTGGAGAGGTAAGAATAATTTAAGTTTATAATTCAGTAACAGTAGATTTTTCAAAGTAAATCATCAACTTTAAGTGAAAAAATGTGTCATCTTCTGTTGCAGAATTCATTAAAGTACTTTTAGAGGTATTCGCCATTCATTGGCAGTTAGAAATAATGGTACAGCAAAGCTGTAGTGAATTTGTCACATTTATAAAGGTACTGTTAATTGTATTGAATGATTCAGTTACTAAAAATAATTAGCTCCTTCTCAAACTTTCCATAAGGAAACCAGGGGAGGAGGAGACAAGCGGCATCATCTCTGCAGTTGGGATGCCTAATACAATCCGTGTATTATAATAAGGATCTGGCAGCAATAAAGTTGAACGGTAGCAGAGAAAATAATAGAATGTACAATGAATGGAATATCCTTTCTATAGCCTTAAATAGTCTACCAGGAGCTAAAAGATCTATTCATGGATGGAAGAAGGTAAAGTACATGAGGAAATTAGTTGATAACTCTACCCTCAGTATACACCAATGAAAATCTTGTGTGCATAAACTGTGAAAAATGCGTACAAAAATTGTACACACAATTTATTGCAATCTGCACAGTTTTAGCTCATGCATAGTCACTACACAGATCTCGTTTGTTTTTCATTCACATTTCTCACACACTTTTTACACACCACTGTCATCCATGATTTGTTCAAATTTCTAGCATGTTACTGGCAAACTTTGAACCATGGCTAAGTTTCTCATTCTTACTCACTGTAAACGCTGTAAACTTTTCATTCACCCAGTACTTGCTTCAAGTATAATTTCACCATGCATTGTAGATGAAAACTAAAGTGTGATTTGGAAAAATAAAATTGAAATAAAAGAATTCTGATGTGGAAAAGGAAGTTAAGGTACCTACTGAAAGTCAGTTTTCCACAAAAAATTATTGCAGTACTTTAATGAACAGAAAATGCTTGTTTAGAGTAATGATTTCACCTAAGATAACCAAAAAAACAGAATATTTTTGGGAGGAGACAAGTATATCCCTATCTTAATACAATGCCCCTGGTTTTTGCAGAGAATTATGGATCTAAACCTCAAGTCGATAAAGACCTCCCCTCACTATCGTGGCTCCCTGTGCCAAAGTGACTGCGTCTATGGGGTAGAGGGTAAGAAGTCTTTAACAGGGAAACTTCGGATACTAGGGGACCTCCGGTTTTATTTAGCCATGCCCATGCATGCGGGGCTCTGTGAGGGCGGAAATCCCATTTCCCTAGCTACTCGTGGGACCAACTATGGACCTAAATACAAAAAAAAAACAATATAAAGCATGATGAAAGGTCCCCCTCACAATGTACTGTTCAAGTCCGACACCATCTATAGAGGAAAGATTACTCCAGGAGTACACCCCTGCGACCCCCAGGAGGAGCCATATCCTTCTAGTAGCTTTACCCAGTCCTCAGATTCCACCACAGAGGCTTCAAATGTACATACATAACTTGCCATCCTTCAAAACCAGAGGATGAAGTACATGGTAATGAAACCGACTATAAAGGAGGTATCAGGAGGGGAGCTGCCCTTAACAGGGGTCGACTCTAACTCTAGTTCCTCTCCGCTTACCCTTGGAAGCGCTGCATCACAAATGAAGGCTCTTATGACCAAGAGTGCTCATAGAAGTGGGGCTGCCAGGAGTAGAAAGATGAAACTGCAGGGCCAAAAGGAAAAGAAAGGAGCATCTTCCTCTCAGGATGATATCAAGGAAGAACCCTCCCAATTGGGACATCAGCTCGAGGATAAAGCTCTACTTCTATGCCTAAAAAGAGGCATAGAACTCAGGGCGACATCCCTGGCCTCTCCACTGCCTTACAGAGGCTGTATGAAAGGGTCAAGGCCCCAAATGGCATTCTCTTCGCTATCAGCGTAGATGCTGGTCTGGCAAAGCATTGGCCCAAGATTTAGGAGCTCTATTGGCCTGCACAGGGTAATCTGTTCCAGGGGAGGCCAATGTCTAATGATAAAGAAAACAAAATTAACCCGCTCACAGAAGGGAGATAAGCAGAGGGTGGTGAAAAAAATGGAGGATGTCCAACAATGATGGGCATTCTCATCATCCAGACCCTTCTTCAGCACAGCATAGCTGCCTTGGGGGTCCTTCAAAGAATCTAATTTGTAGTTAAACTAAAGATTGCTCTGATTCAGGAAACTTGGAATTACAAGAGTAGAATGAGAGGATTGAGTGTGGCAAAAGGTAAACTAATTTTCTGTACTTCTCCTCTAAGCCAAAAGACTTGTATCCTTGTTAATGAGTTAGATGTTATGCATCTAAGGGCAAATTCTAATCCAGATGGCTGGCACAATTGATCAATTGGTGAAGGTACCTTAGGGTGGAGAAATACCCAGACCTGGAAGGTTGGAGGGAGGACACCCTCCATACCTGTACCAGGAAGGTTGGGGGAGGCCCCTCCTTCATACCTCTGCTGTGGTGCTCTTGTCCCTTGTCTGAAAGTGGCAGGCAGGTTAAATGTAGGATGGTACAATGGACGAAGAGGTCTGAGGGCCAGGAGGGTTCCAGAGGGCCTCGATAGCCCTTACAATCAATCAATCAATCCACCAGAGTCTGTAATTGGCATGGCAACAATCTACAGTTAATCAGAGTCATAAGAGGCAGTCAGCACCATCTCTTAAACAACTGTACAACCGTTTCAATCTAAACTAGGTGCACAATTCATCAATGGGATCACCATGCATCACAAAAGTTCCATCAGGATATGATATATAAGAAATATTTGTGGCAGAGCTCTGACGAAGCTAGGATTCGTCAAGCGTATTGTGGGAAGATTTTCGCATGAAAAAGTAAAAGAGAGGTGCTATTTCGCACTCGTCCGGCCACACCTTAAATATGCAGCGAGCATATGGGATCTGGTGCAGAAAGACTTAATCTGGGAACTTAATAAAATAAAAAGGAAAGCTGCACGATTTGTAAAAAACTGCTACCGGCGTACAGACAGCGTTACACAGATGTTAAACGAATTAGGCTGGGAGCCACTTGAGACTCGGAGGCTGCACGCTAGACTTAGATTGCTTGAACAATTGAGAATAGATATCTTTCAGAGCGACATGGAGAACATCATATTAGAACCCCACTATATTTCTTAGGTCCGACAGAAACAATAACTTAAGAGAGATATTTTGCCGAACAGATAGGTATGGGAATTTGTTTTTCCCCCGAACAATAAGATACTTCAATAAATGCTAGGCGCAATGTTATTAGAGCGTTTCCTTTTTATATGTAAACAGCTGGTGTCCTAACACCCCCAGCCGCACGCCTATTGAGGCGGCTTGCTGGGTAGTATGTATATGTAGATGTAGATGTGATGGTATAGCAAATAATAACAATCATTTCACATTCTCTGCGGCCAACACGAATAATGAGATATAGCGACTATGGAATATGCCATGCAAGAAATATGTATTTAATCCAGTGTTAACAATATGCATTCAGTACATGCTTCAATACTAATACAAAATGGATATACTCATGTCACCTATGCATGTTAAATATATATTAAATACAAAGTCTGCTGTGTGGGAATTCCTTATATGAACACCATTTTCACTTTCAGTCCACTTTATTCACATTTTTCCATGCCTTATTCCCCCTTCTGGTGTTCCATAACACATTTCTCTCACCCTTGCCCACACTTCTTGTACATTTTATAAGACTGGTGCATTTTTCACACCTCTGCACTTTTTTTGCACACTTTTCACACGCTGTTCACATTTCACATCACCAGGATATGGTTAAAATGAAAGATTGCATCCAAGAGTTTCATTTCATGCTTTTCCTTACAAATAATTATTTCATTGTAGGCGTGGAATAATATTTTGTATAGAGCCAGGAAGAGGTTGGACCCATCAAAAGGGAACCCGACCAAACCATACGATGAAATGCTACTCAAGATAGTAGAGTACTGTGCTTCAGTAAGAAGAATGCGAGTCGTACAACCCAGAACTCAGGTAGGAACCACTTAATACTTTCAAATAAAATGTCTGATTTAAACTGCCAAGAGACTATAATTTTTCCAGTTAAAATATAGCCAGCAAAAGAATACTTAGCAGACCATTATTGGACTGATATCAGCAGCCAGAGTTATTGCATTGAACTAACATTGGCAGAGAATATTGGACTTAACATCGAGATTATAACCCCTGCCATAGCAATGAGCCAATATTGGATGGAGCCCATTGGAATCTATCATCAACCAATGCATTTTATCAATGCTTATACCAATTTAAGTTGGTTAAAAATGGTATTCCAAGGTCAAGAAGCCAAATGTAATGGTATTCACATATAAATGAAAGCATATTTTATATTGTTGTTTGCCTATTTTTTAAATTAATGTCAACATATACGTATATAACCCAATTATCTGCATAGTAAAGAGATATTCTACTGAGATACTTGGGAATTAGGTTGAAAAACTCATTATCACAACTTCCATCAACTCAAAAAAAAGTTACAAGGTTTTCTTGCACAACTTTCTTGAAAAAATGGTAAAGCCCATGAAACTGGACCACTTAGGCCCTTAATTAAGTCCTGCATTGGCCCAAAATGATAAAACAATTTCTATTAATTTTATAAGGTTAGTTTTGCAGGTGGTAATTGTAACACCAACTAGTTTTCAGAGGAATTCTTTAGGATGTATTTGAAATACAAAATACAAATACATACAGATACTCAGAAGCTAAGAGGACCAGGGGCGGATTAAGGTCGTTGTTTTGGGGGGGGCGGTTCACTACTTTCCGCGGCGCCTGGGGGGTATTCAATACCTCTCAACGAAACGGGGGTCCGGGCGGACCTCCCTCGGAAAGTTAAAAAAAATTAAGCGCTTGGAACGTAGTTTTGGTGTGGCTATATTATAAAGTAGATGTGATAAATTATTGAGTAAAGTTCTCTAATCACATTTGAAAAACGTTAACAAATGATGTAAAGAATGCCATTCTTGTGAAGATGCAGGTCTCCCGTGTTTTACACCACATTCCAATTACAATTAAACATTGTATACTGAGCTGGTGAAATAAAAACTTCCATTGGAGAACCACCTTAATGATAACCATCTTTTCTATTTCCCGGGAATTACGGGGGGGGGGGGGGGCGGCCGCCCCCCCGCCCCCCCTATTAATCCGCCCCTGAAGAGGACTCCTCTCTCAATTCTATCAATTTTAATTAACAGTAATGATTTAAATCTCAATTCCAAGCTTTGAATACCAGAAATTAAGCTTTAAATAATTTTTGCAGCAATAAGATACATTACATGCCAATTTAAATGCCTATTTTGAAAATTTTAGTGCCTTTTTAGGCTGCCTATTTCTTTAATTTATTGCCTTAAATGTCCTCCTCTGAAACACAACAATAAAAAGTGATTCAATATATTTAGACTGATACCAAACAGTTAAACCTGGAATAAGCTAAGCCCAAAACATATTAGCCGGAAGTCAACAACAGAAGTAAGTACTCATTCCCAATGAAGAAATAACACGTGCAATTTTTCACAAAAATTAAATTTACTTCCTGGAAGTAATATAATATGAAATATTTTATTTAAAAAATAAAATGTACTTGGGAAGTAAATTTTATTTTTGTGAAAAATTGTATATGTTATTTTTTCATTTATATGCACAAATTCCACTCAATTTTGCGAGAATCTTCAGATTTTATACTCATTCCCATATTCTCTCTCCCAAAATGTAAGATTTTCCGAAAGTGCAGAGTCACACATGTGTGCACACAACCTACTCTCACACCGAACACCCTCTTAATTCCACTTCGGACTAAACTATCCCTAAAGTGATGGAAAGTTAAACATTAAATAACAAATTGATATCCACAGCAATGCTAGTCTAGAGGGTTACCCTGGCAGGGTTGGGGAAAGGGCCAAGGTATCAATTAATAGGGTGATGAGAAAATCACGGGAATACACGGGAGAGGAAGGAAACCCAAGGTTGTGCGATCTGGTGATATGGAGCAGGAGTGTTGTCGAGGCAAATTCGCATGACACCCACCATACACCAGCGTGGCAAGAACCCAAAAAATGAGATATAATTCCTCCCCACATCTCTTTGTATAGAGCGTTGGCAATCATTTTACTGGGGGAGTAAAAAGGACTCACCCGTTTTACTTGATTGCCTGCCAGTATCCTCTTCCCCATAGAATAAGGGGAACATATATATTTAGGCTGCTCTCTGTAGAGCTTGCACATCTTTTCCATTTAGAGGCAGTATGCATGGCTCAAGTCCAAGACATTAATACCCGTAGCTACTCTTCCTCTGATCTCAGTGGGAGATAACTAAAACCTTTTCTCCTTAAAACTATGCACTGTTAATGTAAGTTATAGTTTCAGGCTTAACTTAGTGGAAATGTGACACATATTTCTCGCTTTGTACGCAACTGGATGATACTGGACTCTAAATTGTTGCTAGAATAAAAGAACATAAAAACTGCTTCATGACCAGTGATGTTTCATCCATGTTTGCTAAGTAGCTTATTCAAGTAACTTATTTGAACTGGAAATTTTACATGTGCAGAGTAAAGGTAAAAATTGGTCTTCCAGAGAAGTATGAAATTATAAATGTAGAAAAGAAAAATATCTGTCTTACTAACCATCTTACTTTTGACTTGCACTCACCATTGATGTGTATACCCTTTTATATGTTGCCCAATCTGTTTACGCCAGAACCTCCATCCTTGTAATTAGGTATGTTTCTACTCCTCCCCCCCCTCCAGTCCACCTTGAAACGTCAACCTCCCCAAAGCATAGAATGACCTCACCTTCCTTCCTAACTAACTCCCTCCCACCCATCTGCTTTTCCCTGCCCCTATATTTTACTTCCCCACCCCTGGTTTGAGTATGAACACTGAAATAGGAGATATGTACCTTGAAAATGACATTCCATGTCAAAGCCATGATTATTAAAAAATAAAAAGTGTGGAATGTACAAAGTGAAAAAATAACTGTTTTCTGGTTAACGTCATTTACATTGTGTTTTCAAAATGACTACATCAACTCTCTCCAGTGATGATTTCCCAGCTGCCTCCATGCACGGTCAATGTAAATGCTCACCTAGACATTAGCATGAACTTGAAGCTCTTAAACCCGTTTTATATAGGGCACGTAATTGCTCAATCTAATGTATGTACGAACGTGCATTTTAAATTGCATCATGCAAAGCCATGAATTGCAAGAATGCATGAACCTGAGATGGACAAATAGCCCTTGCTCTAATTCGACAATGATTACACACCCGAATGAGAAAAACATGCAGTTTGAAGTTGGGCAATTTCGTGCCCTTGTAAAACGGCCTTTAACACATTCAATGCGGGTCACGAATTTAAGTGAGACAATAGAAATGGAACCCATTTTTTAAAGGGCCTAAAGTAAAAGGACCACGTCTATTGATGTGGTCCCACCGTTCGGCATAGATGGGACCATGTCAATAGACGTGATCCACGCTGAATGTGTTAAAACTATGCTCTGTGCATTTTCAAAGGTAAATCAAGAATTTTACATCTTCTCTGTAATAAAAACCTATTTTTATTCAATTTTAGAAGCCAATTGAGTGTTCTAGGTCACTTGCACTGTCACAAATATGAGTAGGACCTGTGGTGAATCACCCCCTAGGTCAATTTAATCAGGGTTAATGGCTCATCCCCCTCCCAAAATACAATATTAATTTAATCTTCTCCCTCCACCCGCCCAACCCCCACATCATGAACCCCGTTTGTGGGCACAACTGAGTAGGACAATGTAATAAGTATATAAATAAACATTTATATGAATTAAAAATGATGGAATATAGACCGAATGAAATTCATTCTTGTAAAATTTGCAAAATTCACGGTCAACTCACAAATTACTAAGAGTTTACAAAAATTGCATTTCAGAAGACAGTGATGTGGAATTAAATTCAAAAGTTTGGAATTTTTGGCAAAAAACTCAGTTATTCCCAGTTTACATGTTTTTTTAACAGTGTGCACCCTCAAGAAGTGACAATTTTCTAGAACTGCTACCCTAGGTGGGAAAACCATAACGCTAAAAGTTTAGGTACATAACCAATATATATATAGAAATGTTAGCAAATTAGGACCACGATTCATGCCTATTTTTAAGAATTATCTGTGTTTCCCTCATGTGCTTGAAAGAGATTTGGTAAGTTTTTCTTTAGTTTTCAGTGATGCCTTCAATTCTGCATAGTGAATACCGCAGGACTTATGTTTGTGATTCTATTGGCTGGCTGAATGCTTGAGTTCTTGATTCATTGATGCAATACGCACAATGCAAAACATCTAAGGGGCCCTTGTCAGAGACACTTGTTTCAATTCTGGAGAGGGTGCTAGGTACTCTACGTATTGAGTCCTGCACCAGCTCAGTTGGTAAAAGTATGGAAGAGGCCATATCTGCCCATTTGTGTCAAAAGTTTCCCATTTATGTGCATG
Organism: Pyrrhosoma nymphula; assembly: GCA_963573305.1. Classification (NCBI taxonomy): domain Eukaryota; kingdom Metazoa; phylum Arthropoda; class Insecta; order Odonata; family Coenagrionidae; genus Pyrrhosoma; species Pyrrhosoma nymphula. The sequence goes on from OY754332.1 coordinate 110,306,146, forward strand.
GACTATAATGACGTTATGCAATAATACAAAATTAATATCAATTCACTTAAATTCAACTGCAAAGGCATGGCTGCAATATTCAAAAAGTGGAATTTGGGCTCCAGTATACATTTCTCAGAAGTATTTCAAATATTTCAAAATACTGAATATATACATCAAATATTTTTTTGAAATACTAAATACTTTTTAAAAGTGCATTTCAAGTACAGTATGCTGGAAGCACCTTTCAAACATGTATTTCAGATACATGTGATTGAAATACAACCCATCCCTGATGGCAATGTATCCACAGCAAAGTTTTCACTATTTTTTGGGTTAATAAATAATGCTTTGCATTTTTTATGCTAAAATTGCAAATTTAATTTTAAACTATTGCAGTATGGCAGTATTTTTACCACTAAAAGACACAATACCTCTGTGGATATACCAGATTTCCATGGCAGGGGGAAAATATTAAACGTTGTGAATTTATTTTATATATCATGAGCACGTGCGGCAGAGTCGTATTCTGCAGCCAATGGATGATTATATTCATGCAGACATATTCAATTGTGCAGCAAATGGCTAAAATGGCTCAAAAATGGTCGAAAATAGCCAAGTTTTATGGTTCCTCAAACGCTATAATAAAAAGGGAAAAATAAGAGAACTTTGCAGCTTCCGCCATCTATTCACTGCAAAGATACAAATGGCTGCGAGAGCTAGTGATTATAGGTTATCCCCAAAGTTACCCAAAATTCCCTTTATTGGATAGTGGTCACCACAGCCCACATTACGAACTACTGGAAGCCAACAGAGACTCAATGCTAATAGATAATATTGTCCCAAGACCAATTACCAGGGCTTCATGTTAGCCGATAATTTCAGTGTTGAAATTATGTTTATAGGAACGGCACTGGCCAAAACAATGCTACCTGGAAATTTATGAAATGCTAGCTCTGAACAAGCTCTGCAATAGCAATATGTAGTTTAAAAAATAATTAATTAAAGTTACATAAAACAAATTATTAAAATTATGCCAACACTATTTACATATTTCATAACAACACTACAACATATTTAACCTTGAAACACCGGCATTTAAATTCTCACTGACTGACAAAATTGTTCCAGGCATTTGATTTACCAAACCAAGCGGTCTCTAAAGTTCACATTCAGCAAATGGAACCCATTTTTGGGTGAGAACAAAAATTCTCTGTAGCGAGATAAAGGTTTCCCTAGTAGCAGAGGAAGTTGTCACAACGTTGTGACAACGTTACAATGGGAAAAGGTACAAGTGCACACAACATTGACGTTGGTTGTTGTAACGTTGCATGCACGTTGCCTCAACATCCAAATTTCCCAAAAAACCACGTTGCTGCAACGCTATCAGGGCAACATCGATGCAATGTTATCAGTGAAACATTTTTAAGGCAGCGTTAAAAAATTTCCCTAGTTTTAGCCATCAATGAAATTATCCCATAATTAACATTAATGTTGATAACTTGTCAACAGACAGTTCTTTCTTAGTTACTCAGGTCAAACTTTCTCCCTTAAAACTCCCTGCCCTCTCCACTGGCTTTTCCCTGCCCTCTCAAAATAAAAAAAGGGAATCCACGTATTTTATACTATGCATGTTATGATCGCGCGATGCAATAAGGATGTACATTATCCTACCTATTATCTACCTGACTACTTTGTATCTATCTAATTATGGTAAGTCCTACGGCTCTAAGCGCACATCCTTGACCCCAAAATTACAAAACTAGCGTCTTGAAAGTATTATATATATGGCCACTCCCGTGGATTAATGTGACTTCGAGAACTAATTTTTAAATTGCGATTACGTGATTATAGTTAGAGGAAATACCATCCAATCACGATGACAGTTATTAGGCATTAATTAATTGCAACCTATATTGCCACGTAGTATGAATGTAAATGCAATATTACTGAGAATAAACAAGAAATTATTAAATTCCCCATGTTTGTTCACATTCACGTTCACAAGAAGACAACTAACTGGTATAATACATTATTCAAAATGAAATATACATATCTTTATACGTGAAGACAATGTTCACGTGCGCCAATTCAAAGTGCCGCAGTTTGCCAACCCCTGTGGTATAATTACAGATAAAGTATAATTTATCATAGCTGACGTCAACGTTGCATGCACGTTGATTCAACGTCGACTGATAACGTTGTGCTTGGACGTTGATGCAACGTTGTGGCAACGTGCAGGTTGTCATGTAACCTTGTGCACGTTGATGCAACGTTGTGACAACGTCCTCTGCTACTAGGGTTATTTGCATATGTATAATTAAAATGCATGCTTAAATTTTTTTCTCCAAAGAAAGTTCTACCAGTTAGATGTTTTGGTATTCAAACTATGGCAACTGCTAATCAAAATTGAGATGGTACTAAATATGAGCCTTGAAGTGCATATAAAAAGAATTGGAGAGTCTCATTTTGATTTGGGTTTTTATCAATTCCAGTGTGCTCAAAATGCCGAACATGCTGGGCATGAGGAAGATGGACAACATGGTGCACAACTGGAGGTAGAGAGATTATATTATTTAGTATAGAAATAATAAAAATAGCATGATTATAAACACGCTTTGTTGGCAGTCAAAAGAATATGATAATCTCATTTTGACTCGGGTTTTTATCAATTCCAGCATGACCGCAATGCCCAACCCCTTGGGCATGACGAAGACGGCCAACATGGTGCACCCATGGAGGTAGCAAGATTATGTTAAATAATATAGTAATTAGTATAGCAATTTATGATTACAATAATGCTTTGTCGACAGTCAAAAGAATAGGATAATCTGATTTTGAATTGAGTTTTTTTATCAATTCCAGCGTGCCCAACCTCTCCGACAAGAGGAATATGAAGAAGGTTGCATGCTGGAAGAGGTAGAGTGATTGTGAAATTTAGTATTACAACAAAAATATAGTCTATTATAATTATGCTTCATATACAATCAAAATTTTGGATTTCCAGGATGGAATGTCAGTGTCATCCAACCTGACTAGTTCCCCACCTCAGCAATTGAGACAAGTATATCATGAAGTGCCCTCAACATCTGCTGTCAGCGAACGTCATATTTCAACTGCCAACCCACTGAGTTGTGTGTACTCTAGCCATCCATACTATGAAAGTCTTCCAGAACCACCACTTCCATGCATCAACAACTATACTTCTGCACCTCAAGCCCCCACTATCCGCAATACTACACCCTTGTCCACTCTGAAAGCCCATTATCAACAAACCCCCCACCAAGTACCCACACCACTCATGATACCTCCCACCCCAAACACTATTGCTCAACCTCCACATATGGTCTGTCAAGCCCCGACCCCTCAAGCCGCATCCCATCAAGTACCCCGCCGGCATTTCACAACAGAACCACAACCAGGCCCCTCATCCGCAGTTCATATGCAGTCCATTCAGGATCTCCCCCTGCCAAGTACCAATCCACTTAACAGAGGTAAGTGAAGTCACAGTAAAACTTTGTACAATCTCTTATCGAGAATATCACCTGCAAGGATGGTCTCAATGAATGACAAACTTAGCCTTACTCATGCACTGTTAATGTAGCCTAGATCACTGCTTTATGGTGTTAATTGATTTCACTTGCTGAAATGTATTATATAACTTATTATTTAAAGGAAATCCAATCATTAATTTATCTTCTGATTTCCCCTTATCCCACGAGCTTTATTTGGATTACCAATAACTAGATTTAAATATGCATGGGATTGTAAATGTTTTTTTAAGCTATGTACATGGCCAATATATTAACTAAAATGATATTTCATTATTGCCTAAAGTTAATAAATAAATAAAAGTGTTTCCTACAAATACCAATGATTAATACTCACAGGGTTGTGAGAAGCCACCAGGGAACACCATAATCAAGTCATAACAAGCAGATTTAATAGTTTAATCCAAATGCTCATCTGAAATGAAATCTCTAAAAATTTCCCAAAAAAATTAAAGTTATTCTCACATAATATTATATGAGCTGACTTTGGACGTGAATACATTAATCTAAAGGGAATTTTAATTTTTTACTTCTAGGAGAGCAGGTGAAAGTTTGGAGGGAACGGTTGCGAATTCATGAGAACCTATTGCAGGCAAGTGTCACATCATGTACCTTACAGCCAGGGCCATCCCAAGGGATTGAGGGGCCTTGTGCTTTCCCGTTTTCATATTGTAGCATTTTGTATGCATATTTCATGGAAAGAAGGAAATTAACCTACAAAATGGCTAATGATGTCAAGAAATTTACATATGTACTAACTGGTCGGCAATTTCGGGTAATTGGTGGGTTTCACTGCGTCTGAAAAAGGCAAGCCCGTGTGGAGCCCTCACAGATGCGGGGCCCTCATAGACGCGGGGCCCAGTGCAGCAGCACCTGTCACACTACCCTAGGGACCGCACTGCTTACCGCAATCATGTAATTATGTGACTTCCTGCGTAACTTATCCTTAACACTTTAGCAACAAATGTTGGCCATAGCCGATATGGATTTTCCATGCAAAAGAATGAATGTCTGCTATAGCTGACGCAGGGTGAAGGGACGTGACCACCACCGAAACAATAAACCCATGTACCTATGCACTATCTTTACCCCTACCCCTTAAGACACAGTTTAGGTACGTAGAGTCCCAATCATCGGGAACCAAGCTCGACCCTGCAGCTCATTAACAACACCCCTCTCATTGCAAAATCCGCAGTCTGAAATTTGTAATTGTTATTCTGAACAAATATTTGTTTACACCAAAAAATACAAACTTGTAAATGGATTATTTTTGTCTTGCTGAGCTTTCAAAAATTTTAAATGAAATTCTGGCATTGATAATAACAAGAGTTCTCATAACGAACTCCTAAATTTTATTAATGGCAAAATACAAACAAAAATATCATATAAATGCTAGAATGTCATTTAAGATTCAAAAATGCTCAGAAAAACATGAGGAATACATTTCATAGTCCAAAATTTTTAAGCATACAACATTATTATATTTAATCCAACCACTACAAATGCAATAAATCGTCAGAGGATTCATGCAGCGAGAGAGGCTGCTCATGGTTTGGAGGGTGAAGTCAGGGTCCGGCTTTTCACTTGGGTACCAAAATGGACGAAGTGCATTCGCATGCAATTCGCTATCATGAGAGTGCTCCATACAGAGGAAATTCTCATGCTGCTCAAAACAGGGGAACTATTTCCATTTGTGAGGCTCCAGCACAAAAGGGTTAACATGGCTGTAGTAATGTGTATGAATACATTCCTTCAACCTTATTAACATTTTTGTTTATCTTTTATTCACAGGAGCTCATGGGTATGATCCAGGAGGACCTCAGACATGTTTCCGAGTTAATAGATGACTAAAGAATTATAATTTTTAAGTGTATAATAAATATAATTTTTGTTCAAATAAAAATGTTCAAATAATGTTCCAAAATTTTGTAAATGTAATTTTTTTTAATGATATTCATCTGGCAATATGGTTTTTTTATAATGGATTCTTATGTTTTTTCCACGAAGGTTAATCTTACCCATGCATAAATGACACTTCAAATGCCTATTGTGCCAAACATGTCATAACTCTCTCTAATCCTCCAATTTTATTGATGAGAGTACTGCAGTGGGAATAGTAATAATTCTCTGTTAACGAGCATCTTTCTTATTTTGTTAAATTATCATTTTTTTATTATTTTTTTATTATTTTCTTATTTCTAATTTATTATTTCTATTTTCTTATTTATATTATTTTTTTATAAAAAAATATGATATGCAACTGCAATTACAAGACATATATAAAGTCATGAATGGAAACTCATAAATTGGATGCGGAGTATATTAAGGAATGACTTTGTAATGCAGTAGCAAGGGCGTAACTCGGAAAGATCTAGGGGGGGGGGGGGGGCGGCGATAAGTATGGGCATGAAAAATAACAGAAAAGTTGACCGAGTTTATAACCACTTTATTTCAAAACAAGCCTTATAATTACAGCTATTACACTTATATATAGTTAATACAATTAAAAATTGAAAACCTATGGTAATAACATTTGTATTTATCAAAATTTGAATGTAGAAATATATTGAAATTGATGTTCTTCTCCATCATTGAGGGTGTGATCGCCCCTATCGCCCCCCCTGGTTACGCCCTTGAGTAGGTATATAAAAGTGCTCTCCTCCTGACTTTATTGCACAGCAGTGAAACTTATGTAAGTATTAAGGGGAAAAAAGGTTTCCCAAGAAACGGAGCACCGCCACTATCGCTCTGATATATAATCGGCTTACTTTCTGACGGTACATTATTCTTGGGTCTCGGTCACGGCGAGGGAAGTTAAACACGGTAAGGTGATGGACTCGTCCAAGTATATGACGTATTACCGGCGGCTTGCCTGTCCTGGGCGTTATTCTGGCGACCAGGGGGGTTATTTTGTAATCTCACTTAAGTGAGATTAAGTCATAAAATGTGGAAAATTATGTAATTTTTTGTAGTTCAACTCCGCAACCCAGGCGGCGTGACCATCTTCGGCTCTCAAGCAGTGAACTGCCGGTCTATTTATTTGATTCATATGCTCTTTCAACTCTTGATCCGTATTTTTCGACTCTTGATCCATTTCATTTGGCTCCGCATTTCATTAGTTCCATCCAGCCCAAAGACACTCCCTATGCTACCCAATGGGAGCCGTGTCCTCTTATTGAAGTCGTTTCCTCAAGCCGCCAAACAATTGTATTTTTTTCTTCAATGCGTGTCGAAACTTTTAGATACTTGCTGCGAACTAAGTGAGAATGCTGTGGACGTGTGTGGTACCAAATTTCAATACGAGCTATCACAGTGAGAACAAGTTGGTGGGACCCACGCGAGGACTACGTGGATATAAAGGTGAAAGTTTGGTGGAAATATTTGGTGGAATTCACGTGAATATGTCACCAGATCCACAAAATCTCCACTAATTGTAAGATGCCAAATTTCCACGTGGGATCCACATTGGTCCCGCGTGGATTCCACCAAAATCCTATCTCTTACTAATTTTCACCTGGGATCCACATTAACTTCACATGGGCCCCACATAATAATAATGATAATAATAATTCTTTATTCCATTTGGTCATACAGACATGGGAAATTCGTCAATTACATACCATACATAAGCAAAAACACAACATAATTATAAACAGTTACAGCACACAATTAGCCATTTAAATATTCTGAGATACTATAAAAAGCATTCTCAAGGAGAAAGTTCTTCAACTCATATTTGAATTTCCCAACTGTGGAAAGACCTTTCAATTTTGGAGGGAGATGGTTATATATACGAGCACACATGAAATGTGGGCCATTTCTGGTAAGGCTTGAGTTGAACCTTTTGAGGTGCACATCACCATTAACCCGAGTGTCATGGGCATGGAATGAGTTGATAGGTGGGAAGATAGTGGGATTTTCTTTAACAAAGTAGGAGCATTGAATGATGTAGACGCAGGGTAGAGTTAGAATTTTCATTGATATAAAAAAGGGTTTGCTATGTTCTCTAATAGAAACACCAGCAATTGCTTTCACAGCTTGTTTCTGTAGAGAGAAAATTCTCTTACATTGGGATGAGTTGCCCCAAATGATAATGCCATATGTGAGGAAAGAATGAATTTTAGCAAAATATAAAAACTTGAGGCATTCCCGAGATATGACCAAAGTCAGCCTTATTATCATGAAGAGGCCAGTTGCCACTTTATTGGCAACAGTATTAATGTGTTCTTGCCAAGACAAATTGTTGCTTATGGTGAAACCCAAGAAGTTAGTTATTTCAAGGCGTTTTATGCTAAGTCCATTTAAGGTAAATAAAGGGCTCAGGGTTGACTGAGCCTTTGTAGTGTGAAAGAGCATATATGTGGTTTTAGCACTATTTAATTGTAAATTATTGTTGGCACACCAAGTACTCATGTATTCAACTGAGGAACGAGCTGATTTGATTAGGGTTGATAATACGGCAGTAGATATTAAACAGGAAGTGTCATCTGCATAGAGAAGTGGTTTGCAGTTAGCCATTGGAAAGGATAGATCATTCATGAAGATGGAAAAGAGTAAGGGGCCAAGGACTGATCCTTGTGGAACACCACATTTTATTTCTGACGGAGTGGATTTGGCTGATGTAATACCAGTTGTGGAATGTTGGAAGTATTTGACTATCTGTTTTCTATCTGTGAGGTAGGACATAATCCAGTTATGAGGATTACCTACAATACCCAGATTACTGAGTTTGCCTGAAAAAATATTGTGGTCGATGCTTTCGAAAGCTTTTGTGAGGTCATAGAAGATGCCCAGAGAAAGCTGCTTCTCGTTGAAACAAGAGTTTAGCTCATTAATGAGTTGGAAGAGTGCAGTAGTGGTGGATCTGGATTTTCTAAAGCCATGCTGATTTTGCTCAATTAACTGGTTATACTCGAGAAAATTTACTATCCTACGGCAAACTACAGTTTCAAGAATTTTTGAGAAAACAGAAAGTACAGAGATGGGACGGTAATTGTCAGAGATGTTAAGTGCACCCTTTTTGGGGATGGGAGTGACAAGGGCAAATTTCAAGTTAGTGGGAAGATACCTTCCGACAGTGATAAGTTGATTATATGTACTAGTGGTTTTACAATCATATGGATGGATGCTTTAATAACAGGAGGGGGTGTTTCATCAATACCTGAAGACCAGGTGTTTTTGAATGAAGATACAATATTGACTAATTCATTACTAGACTATGACTAGACATTACTAATACATCACTATTTTGTAGGTGAAATTGCATTACAACATTACATATGAGATACAATCGAGAGTTCGGAGTGGAGGTGTGATAGTGAGGTGTCCAACACAGAAGAGCATGATGGGCAAATTTTGTACAGTGGAGAACTATTGCATTCTAATAGCCAGGTATACTCAGACAAATATGTGCTCTCTATATTTTGAGAATAAGATGTCAAAAAAATGTCTCAGATATTTTAATTCTAATCAATAAGGCATTGCCCCCACCGAATAATCTCCCCAATATGAAACATAAATTGACAAAATTTATTGATGAAATCATTGGTGGTTTTGTGCCTTATATGCATCGCTATTGTGAAAATGAAAGCTGTCATGCTTACATTGGTTTATGGAATGATACCACAGCCGATACTGCATGTGCTATTTGTGGCTCAAGTATAAATTCAGGTTTGTATTTCACGGAAAATTCAGGGACCAATGTTCGTAATAACAGTCTAAGAACAACTAGGACTATTTTAGACAGGAAAAACAATTGCCAATGGCAAAATGTTCCCAGCAATGGTAAAAATGAAAACTTGTTGTGATTTAACCCAACATGAAAAGTGAAATATTCTCTGTTTTTTTGTATGTGTACTTCATTGATAGTGCTATTTGTTAATTATGATGCATTTTTAATCTTTGCTGAGGTGTAACACATTGATTATCATGCCCTGATTGAGTATTGCAATTAGTTGGGTATGCCTATGGCTCATTTGAATATATTTCCTATGATATTATGGGACACGGTACATAATGCAGCGGTCTTTTACCATACAATTGTATGGTATTCATTATGAAGTAAACATTTGGTATATAGTTATGGAATGACCAAGTTTAATATATGGCTAAGTTTCTTTGAATTCCCAAATATTCTTTGTATTGTAAGGCCTGCATTTACATTTTAGCTTAAGTTTACTATACCAAATGTTTACTTTATAATGAATAACTTGTAAAATGAGGTGAAAAACTGATTAATGAGTTATGATAATGATTTTAAAGGCATCAAGCATTACTTAAGAGCAGGGGCGGATTAAGGTCGTTGCTTTTGGGGGGGCGGTTCACTACTTCACGCAGCGCCTGGGGGGTATGCAATACATCTCAACAAAATAGAGGTCCGGGTGGACTTCCCTCGGAAAATTAAAAGAAATGTAGCGCTTGGAACGTAGTTTTGGTGTGGCCAAATTATATACAAGATATGTGATAAATTATTGAGTAAATCTATCTGATCAAATTTGAAAAACGTAAAAAAACGATGTAAAGAATGCCATTCTTGTGAAGAGGTGAAGTGTCTTCCGGGTTTTACACCGTGTTTCCTCGGACGACAGTTTCGGCGGCGTTTCAGTCGGCTTCTTCAGGTCGGTGGAGTGAAGGTGCAGCCATTTGTCGTATTATATATCTCACCCGTTGGAGTCAGGTCTAACGCTTGAGGTATATAAGACGACAAATAGCTGCACCTTCATTTCACCGACCAGAAGAAGCCGACTACAACGCCGACGAAACTGTTGTCCAAGGAAACATAGACCAACGCGGTGCAAAAGGCGGAAGACCTTCATCTTCCTATACATCAACCCGCGGCAGCCTACACAAGGATTTCGAACTCCTTGAAATAAATCTTCTTTAATGCCGTACAAAATGAAAATTAGTTGGAATGAAATAAAAATATAAGTACATATTTAGAAAATACTATTTTCTTTAATATTTTTATAATTTTTTATAATACCAAGCAACGAAAACGCAGTAATTCTCGGAAGTTACCGTCATTCGTCAAGGGCTCTTCCAATGATAATGCACCATCACGTCGTCCCGATGACCTCTGAATGGTATGTTCTGACGGCCAAGAAAAATCACATTTTTAAGTATCAGCTTCAGATTTTCTCCATTTTCCTTGATTTTCTCTCTTCTGTAGCCGTCCAGTTGGCTTGTGTTTTGATTTTCAGGTTTTTTGTATTTTCCAGAAAATTCAGGGCCAACTGGGCACTGCACCTTTGTGATAGACTGTTGGTGGTTTTCCAGATCATCTAGTTTCCCTAGCAGTTTTGAAAACTTTAACGGCTCTGTATCGAGGGATTTTAACTGCAAATTTGTACCGCAAGCTGCCGTTGATTGGGAAAAAAGGGCAATGCCTACAAAAAAGTCCATTCATTGAGGGAGAAACAACAAGCCAAGGGTACTTTTCATGATGTTCTATCCTCACGTAACGACGTTCTTCCGCGGTTCCCTTCCTATGAGTTGAAAAGGGATACTTGTAGTCGCTTGTGGATGTCCAAGGGCCTTCCAAAAGTTCTGCTTTTTTCCTATCATCAGGTCTTTCCTTTCCTGGTACAATGAAGAGACCTATGTCACAGTTGAAATTTTTTTAGCCAAAGGAAGTGAATAAATTGAAGCTTCAGTCGATTTTCGTGGCTACGTGGATGGGATTGTAAAAGGACCATTGACTCAGCTTGAGTCTTATTGTCAGTTGTGCAGCATGAAGGCATGATGTTAACAAATTATGCATTTCCTCCTGCTGCTTCTGGCGTCTTTTGTTTTTGGACGCGAGAGCTTCGAAGTTCTGCAGAGGCACTATTAGTTTTCTGCTTTGTACCAGGCCTACTAGAAGTAGACGCCTGTAAACAAAAGTAAACCTTAAATATTCCTTCTGCGACGAGTTGCAAAAAACATTATAAGCATCTTTTTCTCACCCTGTAGCGTAATACTTGAAAATTATTTTGCTTAGAGAGTCCTCAATTTTACTGCTATCAAAAGGAGAGGGGACAAAACTACGGTGGGTGGACCTCGGACAGCATTTCTATGATAACACAATGAAGATGAAAGTCCAATAGGTGGGTTTTCAATTCCTTGATCAAAAAGCAGATAAATAGCAATGGAGGCTAATGTGGGCCCGAGCTTGAAGCCGGCCGTCCGACCCTAATGGCGAGCGCGAGAAAGCGCAAATAAGTTATGTCTTTGTAATTAACAGACTGAAATTACCATCTCTGGCAGAAAGGTTGCTCTGCACGTCAGGTATATCACAGAATAAAGGAAAAAGGACGCAGGGTCCTAAATATGTGAAGAACTCTTGAACTTGTCACTCACTACAACTGAAACAATACACTCGCTAGAGCCGGGCAACTGACATGTCGTGACGAGCACGAGAGCAGAGGGTGTCGCAAAATAATAGGCAATGCTGTAGGAGGACGTGGAGACTGTATTCCCCTCTCGCAGACTCACTACGGCTCAACTGCCCAAACTCGCGGCACTGTTCTCTGCATACATATTAAAAAGGTGTATATAGGTCTGCATACATAGTATAATAGCTTGTAACTATTCCGTTACGGCACCAAAGCTTTCACAACACTGTTCATCAAAAGGTCAACTAAAGTACAATTCCGAGCAACGAGGATACTGTGTCTGTTCAGACAAGTGGCTTTTAGATATTTTCCAATTATCTTTAAACATTGTGTATTGAGCTGGTGAAATAAAAACTTGCATCGGAGAACCACCTTGATGATTACCATTTTTCTATTTTCCCGGGAATTATGGGGGGAGGGGGATAGAGGTAGGTAATAGGTGTAATTATGAGGTAGCCCCCCCGCCCCCCCCCTTAATCCGCCCCTGCTTAAGAGGGTACTAAATGGTGCCGTGTTGATGTCGACTTCGTCGATATTTTGGTACTTTTCAATGTTTAATACCTTTATAAATAGTTGAGTCCACTAAACAAAACTTTTACTGGTTATTCCGAATCTAAAGGACTGTAAATGGGCCAAATTTCAAATTTTTATTTTTCTGCCCAACAAAGATAATGGTCATTAAACTTTGGAGAATTTGAAAAATCAAGAAATTTAAAAAAATTTAATAGAAAAACCACTGAAGTCCACAGCTTAAAATTCTGCAAACTTAAAGCATGGCTTTATACCTTTCAAATAAAAAAATTACAAACATTAAGTATCCTGCCTTCCTATGTAAAAAATTGTAAAAATTGATTTTTTAGTTACTAAGTGATGAAAACTTTGAAGCAATATTTGGACACTTAGACTTAATTTTAGGTCGATACATAACCGGACCTTTATTTAAGTTAATTATTTACTGAATCGATTGGTTTTTGTTTGATTGTTCTAGGATACACAGAATTGGAGATATTTGCTTTAACTGCAGAACACTGAAATCGCCTAAAATCGGTGTTTCGTTAGCATAAAAATGGCCACTATCAGGAAAAAAATTAAAAAAATAAAATAATGACATATTTGTATTCACAATAAATGGTAATTTGTGTGGTAAAAATATAAAAAAATATTAAAAATCATCAAGCAACCACCTCTGGACCACTATATATGGATTGACCCGTATACATGCATATTCACGTTCGTAACATTTGCGCGAGTAAGTTGCGTCTTCATTGAAATGTAAACAAACGAGTGCATTTGGAAAACATCTTGTTTATTATTATTAATATTGGCTTTATTTTCATTTAATGTGGCAACATAGGTTTCAGTTAATTAATGCCTGAAAACTGATACCGTGATTGGATGGTACGTTTCCATAAACTATCACGGCATTGATATTTAAAAGTAGGTTCTCGCAAACACATTTACGCACGGGAATGGCCGTATATATACATCTTTCAAGAAACAGATCTAGCAGTTGATAGTTGGATATGGCGTAGGTAGTTGCGTGATAGGCTTAACTTAGATATTTAGGCATTGATATTTAAAAGTTAGTTCTCGCAAACATATTTACGCACGGGAATGGCCGTATATATACATCTTTCAAGAAACAGATCTAGCAGTTGATAGTTGGATATGGCGTAGGTAGTTGCGTGATAGGCTTAACTTAGATAGATGTGAGGTTGACCGTAGGTAGATGCGAAAATGAAGTTGAGTCTATGCAGTCCGGAGATGCCATCAACTTTCGGTCCTTGAGTAAACTATTTTTTGCAGGTGAAGCGATCGTGACACGCTTGTGCAGCGCTTATGCAGCGCTCCTGACGCGCTTGTGCAGTGCTCCTGACACCTGTTAGCAGCGCATTCGACATTCAAAAAAGGGAAGTTTAGGAGGTCTAGGCGCGCTGCAGAAGCGCTTTCGTGATAGCTGCAGCGCTACCGGGCAGCGCATCAGATGCTCATCTGCAGCATTTTGTGTTTACTGGGTAACTATGATTGCATACTACTATGAGCGAATCAACATGCACACCGAGTGAAGCTTGGTCTTCCAGGTACTTTATAATTAATTGTTTTGTACTATTATGATCCTTTTTATATAATCAATTTTCCATTCTAAAAAGTAATATTTTTTCTTTTTAATTCCTCATTGAATATTCTTTTTCACTTGGGTTTGGTATTATTATTTTAAACAAGGTATAAGCATTACCTAGGAGATGGGTCTAATTAGTGTCAAATGCCATAATAATATATCAAATTTATGCATTCATATTAATTGCATGGATTCTGTGAGACATTCTTCATGATTCCATTGGAGTTCTTATTAGAGACTGTGAGAATCCTTGCGAATCTCTTGGACTAATGGTATGAATCCCTGTGAGTCCCATGGATTCTGGGTGACTCTCTGTGAGTCCTTATGAATCGCCAGGACTCCACCATTTTCATAAATAGGCTTAAACTGTGGTGCGGGCTCTCCGGGTGGGGGCTGTGGAATATCGTCCAGGTCATCGGGGGTACAGGGGAACTCCCGGAAATATTTTTTCCTGTCGTCTTCTCAAATCTTGTCTTCGGTCGTCTGCACTGCTAATGTCGTGTCTAATATTTGAAATAGTTTTATAACTTGCTATTTGTTAGAATTTTTGTGGTGCCGGCCCCTAGACTTGCGCGTATGTAGCCTGTGCTTAAATATGTCCCTGTAAATACCTTACAATATTTATCTACCCACGTTGAAACTTTTAATTTTATGCATACGATGTTTATTTTGTGAACTTTATAGTTATCCAGAAGGACACACCTCACGTATTTAATTGAGTTTTTACACAGTTCCAGGAATTTCTATTTCCACATAATTTCCACGCAATTTCCACGAAAAAATAATTGATGGAAATTAAGAAATTTCCACCTCCACCAAATATCCACACACACAGGTAGATTCCACGTGGGACCCACGTGGATCCACGGGCCTGTTCTACCTCGGATTAGTCCAAGAAACAGAAAAAATAGCGATTTCAGGGATGTAATTGAGGAACGGATGGGACCTGATGTACGTTGCAGGGGGGATGAAAGAAGATCTCCCAACTTGTTTGCAACACGAGATTCGGTGTCTTTTCGGAGCGAAGTGCGTCCAAAAGTTGGGCAAACCACGTTTTTAAATTCTACAAGCCAATATAAGATTTTTGGAGAATTAAAAACATAATACACTAGTAGGTAATTCAAAGATCATTAAATTGAACCATGGTAAGTTCGATTTGATTATTATTTAATGCCTAATTAACAAAAACAGTCCAAAACGGTTAATTCTTTAAATGAAATATTTATCACAAATGCTTATTTAAATGTTTTGATAATTTGAAAAGGAAACTTTTCCAATTCCAAATTGATCGAGAGTTTATTAAGGTCAATCGGTTAATTTGTTGCTGAGATATGTTGATTTGTTTAACGCAAGACGCTAAATGTTGAAAGCCACAACTTTTTTGTTTATCAACTTCTCGGATCAATTAAAAAATGATTTATCTTCTGGAACGTTTATGTTTTTCAATTGTTGATAAAAATCAATGAAAAAAATAAAACAATAACTTCTTATTTATTGCTTCAAAAAAGGGGTTACTTTTTTATAAACAATTTGAGCCACAGCATTGCTCGTACATTGTACGAGTTTTTTACTGCGTGCGTAACTAACTTTCTTATCAAATAATAAATCGAAAGCTGGCTTCAAAACAAAGATATCAAAAAGTACCCTACGACCCATAACGCCCGAGTTAGGAATTTGTTTTTTTTTTAATTCGCAGCCGCTTTGTTAATAAAAATTAAGAAACGAGTCCAACTGCATTAGATAGTCGAAGAAATATTTTAAAAAGTCATCATTTATTTAAAAAAAAGAGCTTTGTAGTTCCTTAAAATAGCGTGTAAAGTGGGGCGTACTCAAAGCGACCGTAGCGGGAGTGGTGGTGGGGATAGCCGACGAGAGACGCGCGCGCGCGAGACAAAAACTGAAAACGCAACTTAAAATCGGCGGCACGCGGAAAAATTCGACTTATCTTCTTGAAAACTCAACCATTTTGGACGTTTTTTAGAACTGGTAGACCTTGAAAAATTATTAACAACCACATTATTGGTTTTTAATAATAATGCATATTTATACGGTTTTATGCGCAATTTTAAGTTTTCCAGTTTTGCTGAAACAAATTCAGTAATACCTTTACAAAAATTTCTAGTATTTACTGCGTTTATCAATTTGTTTCATATTTGATGGATGATGGCAATGGTTGGTATTTTTCATGCAAAGCGAATATTTGGCATGCAAGACTGTTATCTCTAAAGATTGAAACAGTAAAATCAAAAAGGTGTACTTGTACTGCCAATGGTTTGCCTGTGCTGATTTAATCTTGACTATTAAAAGGGGGATCTTTGCAGAGCATGATAGGTGAGCGTACACTGTTGAGGGCATTGGTGCTTAAATGGACCATGACCGCAGGTAATATAAGAAAGAGGGAAATTCAAGTGGAATAAACGATTAGATACCTCCGCCAGTCAGTGGGTATATCTGTGTGAAAAAAAATTACCATTCCCTTGGATGTTCAATACATTCAGCATTAGCTGGAGTGGCATTCTATGCCTTTATTTAAAATAAATAGATCCAAATAATAGATAATGTTCTTATCGTGCATTAATGTACTTGCATTGCCCTACGATCGTAGTAATTGCAATACTAACTTAAAAGTTACGTAGAGATGATTTCCAAGACAGCGTTGCTAGGTGAATATATTTAGAACAGTAGTATGACGCTGGTTGTTAATTTAAATGAATAATTTAAAATCGGTGACAATTTCATTAGCTGTTCAAGGTATAAGGGGTGTTGATTTTTGCTTTGTGTAGCCATGTGTTTAGTATGGTTATCCATGTATTATAACTGCGGATGTATGTTGTTTGTATCTCGACAAGCGGGAACCTCGGATATCAGTATAAGGGTATTTGGATATTATGGAGGTTATTTCCTGAGAACCTAGATATTGTGTGGATATCAACTGCTAACTTGGTATTGAAAGACTGTCTGTATCCAATGTGCTATAGATATTTATCTCTGACAAATGTGCGCTAACGCCATAAACATTGGGATTATGATAATCCTTCAAGGCAGGGGTGATTTCATACCAGCAAATCCTACAGGGACCATGAGGATATTGTCTTTGATACTTTTCTCTTACTACGATTGCCAAAAATATGTATAAAATGATACGTGAAAATTACTCCTGAGTGAAGATTTGGCTCACAATCATCAGTTTGCCTACATTTAGCTGTCTATTCGTACATTAATAGATATCAAACATTGACCTTTCTGTTTAAACTTTAGAAGCAGATAACATAGGAAGATCCAACGTGGCGCGTCAAAAAAATTGTGTTGGTTATGTTTTCGTCAGAACTTTTGCATAAACAAATGTCCACCTTTCGTCTGCTTCTACATAGGTAACTTATTTTAATCCAGCGAGTGTTACTTCTTCCAAGGGACTGACATGGCGTTAATATTACAGGTATTATGTCATTATTAAGCTGAGGACATTTAGGCACTAAAAATGAAGAAATAGGCAGCCTAAATAGGCACTAAAAATTTCAAAATAGGCACTTAAAATAGGCTCTTAAAATATTTTTTGCATTTAGGAAAATTCTCTCTGTCCTGGAATCCCAAAAGGCTAAGCCTGTAATCAGGTTTTCCCGGGACCAGACAAACAGAACTTGACATACATCTATGCCTTGGGTGGTAAAATACCCGCTCAGGCGGGTCTCGAACCCGTAATCCCACGATTAGCAGGCGAAGACTTTACCCCGCCACCACCGTGGCCGGCTAGAAACATAATGCGGCTTATTGCCACAAAAAAGCATCTGAAATTTAAAGCTTGGGCTGAAATACACGTTTACTTTTCGGTAAAACTGATAGAGAGGAAAGAGGATAGAACTCCAAATAAAATTAGCGTATAAATTGAAGAAACAAAATACAAAAGGTTTACTTATTTCAAGTTACATTACATTTTACAACAATGTATTACTCTAAATCTTTTACTGTAAACTGATGCCGAGAGTCAGTCAGGATATTTCTATAGTATGAAAATGACCTCTCAACCTCACACGAGGTGATAGGGCAATACTTAAATGGCGCAAGTTCTTCTGCTGTCATCTTTGGTCCTGGAGCAACCAAAGTCCCTGATAAAATGTCTGCAATTTTCTGGACATCTTCCCAACCAGGGTTCCTTTCCATAACTTTCTTGAATTTTCAAATCAAGGCTTCTCCCACATCAGTTGGTATATTAATAAGTTCACTTTCTACCTTTCGAATTTTTTCCACAGCTGCCACAAGGAGTAGTTCTTTTTCCTCCAGCGATGACATGATTGATGGTAGTTAACCAAAATTGCATCTGATAAACGTAGGATCTGCGTCGACATCGAGATTCAACTCTGCAGCTTTGGATTCGAGAATGCAGTTTGCTTCTTCATCATCCAGATATTCTGTTGCCTATAGAAAACCTACTCATGTGCCATGATGGCTTAATTTTCTTTTAGACAGAATTGACATGTAGTATAAAAGATGAGCGAAATCGGTTACAATAGTGTACCTTTAAGTGGGTGCAAAAGACGTTCGAACTGATGTATCAGAGGTGCACATTATTCCTGTCACGTACTTCACGTATTTCAATAATTTTATCTGCAGAGTATAATGCGGTATTTAGCCATGTTCCCCATAATATCAATACTGGCTGTGAAGGTAGAGCAACTTCGGGCAGTATCTCTTTAAACTTATTAGCAATACTGAGTGGTACCTTCACAAACAAGTTTTTGGCAATTGAAACCATTGCATGTACGCATCATGTAAAATGACCATAGTTGTTTTTCTACTCTTTATATAATAATAATTTGGATGATTGTCCTTTATGCATGTTTAATGACATTATTTCAATCTTGATAGAGAAAAAAGAAACTAAAATAACAGACTAGCTCTGCACTAAGGAGATGTTTGGTGACGTTGAGAAGAATATTGCTATTTTAGGACTTTAAATAGGCGATATTAGCAGAAAAAGGCATAAACAGGTAAAATAAGCATTTTTAGGCAGTAACAAATTGCCTTAATTTCGCCATAAATGATCCTAAATGAAATTATAACTTCATAAAATTGGTTTCCTGAGTAAAAGAAAAAATAGGCATTTTAGGCAATGTCCTCAGCTTAGTCATTACATTCATTATTAACCGATCAATTACGCGTTTCTGCTAATGTGTGGTTAGTTGTAAAATTAAGTGTACTGCGATGGGTGCACGATCAGCATATAGTTACGCCCCCGTGTCCTTCACAGTTCTAGTCGAGCCGGGGGATCATGCCATCTGGGATAGGTGGCGCCTCTATCGGTCTCCGCAGGAAACGACTTCAGGAGAACATGCCGGGGCGGCAAGAGTCCAGACCTTCTCTATTCTACGACCGTGGTTCCATCTCACCTGTCGTAAGGAACGTGAAATGGAGCCACCATCGGAACTTGACCGATCGTGAGACGATCATTAAGAGAGCGAAACGGATCACCCGCCTTCCCGCAAAGAGTCATTAAAAAGGTGAGATTACAAAATAACCCACACAGCACATTTCCGTTATAAAACGTTTTTTTTTAGGTCTCAAAACTGTTTAAAAAAACCGTTTTATGACAATTTTGAAACTAAAAAAAACGTTTTCAAACGAAAATGTGCTGTGAGGGAACCCCCAGAACGGGCACACATTAGACAACCATGTATGCATATGACACGTAACACTAAACTCCCTCGTTCTCGCCGAGCTTTCCTCCGGATTCTTCCTCTTCCCTCACTTTCCCATCTAGGCTTCGCTCCTTATATCGCACTCTGGCAAGGTCCTGGGATTCACCCGCCGTCCGCCGCTGCTCTCTCGTTTGAAAAAGTGAAGAAGCTCATATTCTTAAGTAATCATGTTGAGAGCTACGACTAAATATTATAACTGACATCAGCATTTGATCTTATTAAGTGTTGAGAAGCCAATGGCAGCTTGGTAGATAGTCCAGCGATGCACTGCGAGTTAGAATCGCTAAAAGGTGGTCAAATTATGAACAAAATTCAGGATTGTTATGAAAATTTAAATGGACACGTTTCTGAGGTGGCTGAAAAGAAATCAGAGGTTAAATTCTCAAAAAGGATTTTCAGCAAATTTTTCTTTATTTTTTAATTTTTACAATCAATAGGTGTACCTATATAAGCAGGATGTCTTCACGGACTGATTCACTCATCAACGAATAAACATACCTGCTGGTGACAAAAATGAAAAACTTGGAAAATATATTCCTATCGTGGATAGGGGATTCACTAAGAAAGGATTTCGGCGGAAAAAATTTTATGGGGTTGTTTTTTTACCCCATAATTTTTAACTTTTACCCCCATAATAAAGCAATGAATTCAGTGCAGATGCTTCTTCCTTTGCTTTTATAAATTAATTGCACTCATATTATATGGAAATTTGGATCATGGGACGGCTAAAAGAATGGAGCATTTTATTATTTCATTCAATTTTCTTAAAAGCTTCGTTTGTGCCTAAAATTGTGTTTTCAGCCCTTAAATCATCCATTTTTCTACCAATTCAACAATAGAAATTTCCTTGGCAGCCAGGCGTATCAATCTAGAGACAGATTATAAGTGTTGGTAAATAACGGCCTTTTAAATAGCAGCCCAATATACTCTAAGGCAGGGCTTTCCCAACTTTTTCTGAGATGGAACACTTCGTAAATCATAAAATTTATACAGAACACAGTGTTCATTTTTCGGATATAAAACCATTCCCTTTAATTCATAGCTTATAAAACCATTCCAGGTTTTCGCTGAACATCCATTAACTTTCCATGATAAACCAGTTTTCCGAGGAACATAGTTTATGAAACTCTGCTCTAAGGAGTTGAAGCTAGGAGAAGGACTGGCAATCGGAAATGATGAGTCGACGAAGGTGTCCTTCTCGGTCGTCTCTGTCAAAGGTTAAAAGGGGCATGCAACGAGGATGAGACTTGCACAAGTTGCATTCGATCATGTAGGTCCCGCTGTACTACATGAGACGAGGATTACTCATTTATAGCCTCTGTAATAAATTCTCAATTGATAAAAAAACCTTGATCCTACTTATTGTTAGCAGCACCCTGCTCTTTGGTGACAGTAAACAGTATAATTGGTATATTTTCGGGAAAAACATCATCTTCTCTTCTTTCTTTTAGGTATTCTTTCTCTTCTTCACATTGGCTCAACTCGAACGCTTCTACTGCGAATGCTGCGTAATTTATTGCACCGTTCGGGAAGACCTTAATTTGAAACTGCAAAGGACACCGAATGCTTGCCTTCGATTCATTTATCTGATTCCAAAATTTGACCACATATCCCACGCTTACCAACTAGCAAATTTCCTTACAAGACGGAACCGCAGGAAATACTTTTTAGGTTCCCTCATTTTCAAAATCTCCAAGTTCAAACAACCTGCCTATTTAACCGAACTCTTTACATACACTCCCGAGGTTCGAAACAGAAACCTGCGCACCCCCCCTGGTGCACTTTATATCCCAACCCTTAGATCAACTCTACTCCACAACTCCTCCTCGGTAGAAGCAGTTAGACTATGGAATTCTCTCCCCCATGGTATTCGCCAAACATCATCGGTGAACTTATTCCAGACAAAATTATTCCACTACCTTCGTAACCCCACTCCGTCTTTCTCATAATATCTGTTACATTTTTCTGTTAATAAACTGATTTTTTATAATTTAAATAATGATCTGTCATTGAGTCAAGTCTTATTTTGTGAAACGTGTATTTTACTTTTTATTATTCGATTAGAAAGAAACGTTTCACTTACTTTATTAGTCAACTTTTACACCAGTTTTCAACTAATATACTGTCGTTTGATGTGTTTTTTGTTTATTTTTGTATTCTACATTTGTTTAGATGCCCTTCGAGACCTTTATCATTATTTTTGTATGTATTTGTATTTTTGCAATTTAATTCATAGTATGTGTTATGTATCCACCTGAACCCAGGGGACATGGGATCCCAGGTTCTAAATAAAAGTTATTTTATTCTATTCTACTAACATCAGGCTAAGGCATAGAATTTGTCTAGCCTGATGCATTATTGATGGGAAGTGTTCACTAAACATCTCGATGAAGCTGAATATAGACTTTATATTGATTAGGTAATCAAACTACTTAGGTACTATAAAATAATTAAATTAATACTACGATTCATGTCAATACATCTCATAAAAATGAGATGTGTACTCAAGAGGACTGCAATATCTGGAATTGTCAGAACCCGAGCATTTTTGTATTAAAAATTTCACTTAGTCACTGAAAATGTGGTTCTGGATCTATTTAGCCCATATCTGGTGCTCCAGCGTTTGTTAATTCTTTAACGCACCAAATTATAACTACAAATGGGTCATATGGTCATCGTAATGACCAAATCCCAAATCCTTGCTCCAAGGTGTGCACTCATTCCGTAATTTGTTTTATGGACACAGATCACAGGATAATTACGCTAAAATAAGAGCCGTTGTTTAAAATTCATTGGTTGCCTACCTGTAAGCAGCACCTCATTCAGAAACTTCCTCCCAACAGAGTAGATGCACTGAAAAATGGACAAATGCACGTCAGTCTAGCAAAAAATCGTTCAAGGGCCTTGTTTTAGGAATAAAAATTATTGTTCCATATTATACAATTTCCTGATTTAATCTTAGTTGCATTATAATATAAAATGCCCTAAGTCTACCGCATTGGGGTAGCAAATGAGTAAGTAATTGGTACCACAAAAATACCAGTAGATGTCAGAAAAAATAAAGACTATTTTGATGCATACAAATGCTTTTGATAATAAAATTTCTCATGCTATCATTCACCATAGAAATATTATTGATCAGATGCGTTTCACCGTGGTACGGCAACGTCAAGTAGCATGGCCGTGGCGTGCTAGCGGGCAATCGGCCCTCGCCTGATTCAAGTTTTCTCGGGCTTCCGACCGGGTTAGGTTGTCCACCCACACCGACGTTTCACTGGAAGATTTGTTCATCGTCTTCAGAGCTGGTGAACAACCCTCAAGGTTATGAAAGTAACAGCCATGAAGACGATGGAAAAGTCTTCCCTCGAAATGTCGGCAAGATGGGCCGTGCTCCAATTCACGTTGAGGCCTACTAGCTGTACTTCATTTTCCCCTAGTTCAGGAAGTTGCGTCACAATTTCAACCCCTGGACCAACCTTCACGACCGCGAAAGGGCTGGCACGGGCTAGCAAGAGAAAATAATAGAATAAGTAAGTAAATAAGTAAGAGAGAGCTGGCATACCAGACGACCGTAACAACCGCACTATTTCATCATGGCCTTCGCTTGGAAAGGGTCCAGAACTTCGTGAGAGATCGTGAGGTCAAATTTGAATGCATATGCTAATTATTCTACCATTATTAATTTCAAGAACTCTTGTTACGTTCCTGGGCGACCAGATACTCTTTCATTTGCCAATAAAATGTTATTCCTTAGCGTTTTCACGAGATATGCCAAATTGACGGCTGCCGTCACTTATTTGTTCGACGTATTTCTCGACCGCATGTACGTTCAAGCTCTCGTTGTCTGTTTCACGTTGAAAGTATGGCTCAGGCAAGTACTGAATATAGAACATGGTATATAAGAAGGGGGTTCACTTGGATTGGAACATGGCCATGGACAACCTAACCCTGTCGGAAGCCCGGGAAGAATTGGCAACAATTATTCGCCGGCGAAGAATAAAATCTTTCATCACGGGCCCTCACCTGCTCCGACGAGTTGCCGTAAGGAATGGGCCTCAGCTCGCCGGCCCTCGAGTGGATCATGCGACCCCTCATGGGGATGCCATGCTCCTTGATGAGAGCCCCCTCGAGGCCCACGACGTCCAGGGCCGCACGGGCCCGCGCCGACATCGCCAGGTTGATGGAGCGGCCACGAGACAGCTTGGCCGCCCGTATGTCTGCAGAAGAAAAAAAAAGTCATCACTACGATCAAGGAACGAGTGGTAAATCCACGTCACATGATACACGGCCAGACCGGTTGTATTTCATTATTGTTATTATTATAATTAAACAGTTACAAGTAGCCCATTGGTGGTAACAATAAAAAGAGCGGAGTAAAAAAGAATAAACATTGATAAACTTCTACTTCTTCAACCTATTTTTTAAAATAATTAATTTTTTGGGAAAGGCTCAAATAGTTTTGTCGGTAGGTCGTTTCAGTCCCGCATGGTCCTATTCAAGAAGGATAACTGTTTTACATTTGTTCTTTGTGATCGGAACTTTATCTTGAACCGGTGATCATTTTTCCCCACAAAGTTTGGCTTTACTATGTCCTTGCCAAATTCATTCAATGCTTTTTCCTCACTCACTACTTTAAACATCCCTTACAGCCTACTCCTTTTCCTCCTAATCTGTAAAATCTCCCATCCCATTATTCTAAGCATGTCTGTAACACTTTCTTTTCGATTGTGCTTCCCTAGCACATACCAAGCCGCTTTTCTTTGCACCTTCTCCAAGTTCATCACTTCTCCTTTCTTGTGTGGGTCCCATTCAAGAGATGCGTACTCTAGTGTTGGTCGAACCAGGGTATTAAGACCTTCTCTTTAGTGGCCGTGCTGTTCCCTTTGAGGCTTCTCATTACCCAATGTAACATTTTGAAAGCCTTTTCAACAATGTGTTCCACGTTTAAACCCCATCCTAAATTCTTAGATAAATAGACTCTTTAAGTAGTTACAGCTGTCCGATTTAGGAATTTAAATACCGGAGAATTCGAAATTTCTATTTCCGGTCTTCTTTTTAATCCTGAAGTTCACATATTTTCATTTCTTTACATTTATATCCATCCCATTTATCGATACCTAATTCTTTAATTTGATCACGTCATCCTGCAGGGCTTCATGATCAATCTGGTTTTCAATCTTCCGATAAATAATGCAGTCATCCGAAAAAAACCTTAAGTTGGAATTTATTTTTTCCGGGAGATTTAACTAAAAACAATAATGGTACAGTCATTGTATAGCAGGGGCGGATACAGGGAGCAATCTGTGGGGGGGGGGGGCATAAATTATGGCATTGAAATTTGGGGGCATGCTTCTTCTGTCAAACAAGTTTTACTGCTCCAAAAAAGAGCAATAAGGATTATTGGTAATGCCAACCCACGTGATCATTGTAAGCCACTTTTTTCACAGCTGGGCATCATGTCTGTTTACAGCTTGTATGTTTTCAGAGCACTCTGCTTTGTCAAAGACAATCTAGACAGTTATACGCATAGATCTAATGTTCACAACTATAGCACGAGGAACAGAAACAATTTGAACATTGAATATTGCAGGTTGTCTTTAAACTATAACTCCTTCCATAAAGTCAATATCAGGTTATTCAACAGGCTACCAACCCTTATTAGAGCTGAAAATGTTGCTATCTTTAAAAGGAAATTAAGGGTTTGGCTTGTGCGATATCCCCTTTACTCTTTAGATGAGTACTTTGAATGTTATTTTAATGACATATGATTGTGAAACGTGTTTGTACACAGAATGTATTTTTATGCTTGTAATCGATATTGGACGACACCTAATATGGTTTACACCATTTCTCAAGGTGAATAAAAATTATTATTATTATTATTATTTTAATTGTTACAGTTGTAACATGACCCTCCGAGTCCCCGGCAAGCATCAGGTTTCATTGCCGTCATAATGGCCGAAGACTCGAGAGGGGTTGGGCAGTAATCGCAGCCACGTCCGACGCCCATCGGATGTGTGGCTACGCTGCGGTAGGGTCATGCGTCCGCAGTAAACGGAGTGACCCCAGGATGACGGCCTTCTGCATGCGTGCAACTAGTAATTCCGCCTGTGCCACGCAGGACGGAATACACTTGATGTTATTTAGCAGCGAGCCCTTAACTCCACCGAGCACACCTATGATGAGGACCACCAGTTTCACAGAGTGTCCGGGGTACATCCGTCGAAGTTCGAAAAGCAGGTCTTGATATTTCGTCCGTTTTTCCACCTCCTTCGCATCCATGTTAGTTTCAGCCGGAGCCGAAAACTCGATCACGAACATAGAGCGTGTGAGGTGGTCGAGGAGAACGATATCAGGCTTGGTCGCCTCCAAGTGCCTGGTGGTGGAAAAGGAGTAATTCCACCAGATCGTGCATTTATCGTTCTCCACGACGGACTCAATATCTCCAGGGGCATAGGGCAGCACAGGTGTTTCGTCGATGCCATAATGGTGTCGAAGATGAAAGTATAACACCCGTAGGGCCGCGTTGTGCCGAGCTAAATATGCTGCCTTAGCGTAATAACTACAGCCGGAGAGAAGGTGACTCAAAGTCTCCGGCTGGGCTCGGCACGCCCTACATCTCGTGTCCGCAACCTCCGCTTTGAATATAATGCGGCGGTACACGAGTGTGTTTATGACACCATCCTGGCACGCGAGGACAAAACCCTCGGTCTCGGACTTCAGACCGGCGGAGCGTAGGAAGGCAAACGTTAGCTCCTTCGATAGCCCATGCTTTTCGATGTTTCGATAGAAACCTCCATGCATGGGCTTATCGGTATGCACCTTGAGCAAGGCCTTCTGCTCGGCTTTTTTTATTTCGAGCTTGAGGACGTCTGCCTTCAATGACAAGATGGTCGTGTCATTGTCGCTTCCGTCGGACGACGGGTCGAAGTTGAGACCGGTTTCGTCCACTGCCCTCTTTGCCGCCTGGAAGAGAAACGCCCCTGCTCCCGCACTCTCGTGATCTCTCATGAGATTGAGCAGGGGGTCCCTGCTTTTCAAAACTCGGCAAGCTGTACCCAGGACAACTCTGTTGTGGAGACATTCCAGACTCAATAGTCCTCTACCACCTACATTGCGAGGGAGATACAATCTGGCGACGGAAGATTTTGGATGAAGACTTCTATAGATGGTCATCATCTTCCTCGTTCCCCTATCGAGGTTCTGCAACTCGTTGACGTTCCACTTCATGCATCCGAAGGTATACAGCAGTGTAGGAACCGCGAACATGTACGTGGCAAGAACCTTGTTCTTGCCTGACAGCTCAGAACTCCAGATGTTCCTGAGAGTCTGTCTGTATTTGGAGGTGAGCCTTTCCTTCACTGCTCTAACCTCCTGCATTCGGCCCTGGGGGACGCCGAGATATTCGTAGCTGTCATCGTCCTCGAGGTGACGAATGACGCTCCCGTCAACAAGTTGCACGTCTTCCTTGATCTCCGAAAATCTTCCTCTCGCCAAGTGGATGGATGCACACTTGTCCAATCCGAACTCCATTCCTATAGCCTCACTGTATTCCAGTACGGTGTCCAGGGCAGTGCGAAGGTCTTTTGCATTAGAAGCGTACAGCTTCAGGTCATCCATATAAAACAAATGTGTGACCTTATGTTTCCTGTCACCTGTAACACCACACATGTATCCTTTACCTCGCCGCAGCCTAAGGGACAGGGGTAGGAGGGAAATACAGAACAGTAGGGGGCTCAAGCTGTCGCCTTGAAAAACGCCACGGTGGTATGTTACCAACTCTGTGGAAACTGACCGCTTGCCTGAGGTCAGAACAAAGCGCGTTTTCCACAGTGGTAACAGGCGTTGGATGCAGGACACAACCTCAGGGTGGACTTTCATCAACTTCAGCATGACGATCAAGAGCTCATGCGAAGTGGTGTCAAAAGCCTTCTTGTAGTCCACCCAGGCCATTGATAGGTTTCGCTTATGCCGGATGGCATCCTGGCATATGCACCTATCAATGAGCAGGTTGTCCTTGCATCCCGCGATTCCCCGCTTTGAGCCCCTCTGCTCGTACACCTCCTCCCAAACCGGCTGGACTTGGTGTAGGATAAGGTCGCTCAAGATCGAGGTGAACGCCTTATATACAGTGTTGAGGCAGGTTATAGGGCGGTAGTTCTTTGGATTGGACAAGTCTCCCTTCTTAGGTATTAAAACCGTGCGTCCCTCAGTCAGCCAAGGTGGAATTGGTTTTCCACCATTTAGAAAGGACTTGAAGATTCTGGCGAGGTGTTGGTGGGTGGAAGTAAATTTCTTCCACCAGAAGTTATTCACGGCATCCATTCCTGGAGCCGAGAAATTCTTCTTGCCAGAGAAGGCCTTCTTCACGTCACTTTCGGTGACTGAAAGAGGTCCATCCACATCTTGTAGGTGGCGGTCACAAACCCCTTTAAAGAGGCCTATGGTCGGAGTGTCTCCGTTGAATGGCTTCGACGTTTCGTAAATTTCCTTCCAGAAACGTTCAACCTCTTGGACGGGTGGCGGAGATTCAACGACAGGCGGAGGTGGTCGAAAGAGACGGGACGGCTGAAGGAGAAAGGTGGCATTTTCTCTAACGCCCCTACTCCTCTTCAGGAGTTTTTTCCGGGCCGTGGTGAGTGCCCGTACTCTATCGACCGCGTGCTGCTTAATGGTAAGCAGCACGCTTTTATTCAGCGTGTGATGGTTGTACCTGAGACTGCGCGCTATGCGCCGAACTTTAGGAGTGAAAGTTCGCCCAGATAAGATGTATTCCATCACACACTGAATTCTCGACGCCTGTTGTCTCGCCTGCGTGATCTTGGCCTCCAACTGTTCAAGCCTCTTTGCTACTTTGTCCTCCCATGAGGTGTTCTTTTGGGAGTGAGCCATAATTTTGGCAGCAGCATAGACCACGCAATTTACCGTCCAAAGGTCCGACGTTTCCGTTAGGATTTCGTCGATAAGACCATTCAACTGGGGCAGGTGGTTACCCCGCAAAGAGATCTTCCGGTGGATGTCTCTCTGCCTAGGTTGTCCTTCATCACAGTTAATGGTGCTTAACAACCGCGTTCGTAGTTCAGAGACGGCCAGACCAGCTTCTTCCCCATTTGGCCGAGAGACAGACACGAATTTCGTTCTCGCCTCAGGCGGTGGAGAGGCTGCCTGTGTCGGGGAGGGAGGTCTGGCCGGTGGTGTGTTCCTCTGAACTGGCGGTTGGTGGAGAGTTTCCTTTTTCCGCAGATGTTTGGCATAATCGCGCAGATTCTGCTGCGATAGGTGGCCGTGCTCTGGATGCATCTCACACCACAAAGAGTGCATCCTTGCCATATACCCCCTGCGTTCGGGCTCGCTGGCAGCATGGCATGCGAGGAGGTCGCCCCTTAGGGCTTCCGTCCACTGCATCCGGGCTCCCTTCTGAGGTGGTGAATTTTCATTGCCACACCCAGCTGTACTAGGGCCCCCATCCGAAAGGGGCCGGTTGTGGGTGGCTTTTTCTTTATTCCTTTTTGGAACCAGATTTTCTGCGTGTGGGGTGGTTAGCCCCACACGCAGATGTCCACCATTAGCCGGCAAAGCCGTTACCAGGTACGCCACGTGGAGGCTGGTGGTCCGGTTTTCGTACCCTTATTGTTATTATTACTTGTCACACTTTCTCAGCTAGTATTACACCAACTGGAAATTTTTCACCTATCCTAAAGGTAGATTAGGATTAGGCTCGGAAGTTCAGGAAGAGAATTCACCCTATCCTACTGTGTCCGAATTTTCTTGGCTTAGGAATCTCCTCACGATTTGGCAAGTTTGGAGTAGCACAGCTTTTTGCCCGAGGTTAGTTATTATTTTTTTTATTCCCAGCTTCTCAGTTTGTTTTTTAAACATATGGGACATCACTCCCTCAGCAGAGATTACTATCGGGTGAGTAGTGACATCATTTAATTTCCTGATATTTTTTATTTCGTCGGCTAAATTTCTGTATTTTGAGATTTTCTCTCTCTCGGTTTACCTTACGTTGTGACTTAGTGGTACTGCTATATCGATTATATTAGCCTTTTTTCTAATTTATTGATTAATAGGATATCCGGTCTATTGTAATCTATGGTTTTGTCGGTGAGAATTGGTCTGTCCCAGTACAAAACATGGGTTTTTGTTTCAAGTACAGCAGGTGGCTGATACTTGTAATATGGTGGAATATTTTTCTTTAAGAGCCCGTAAGTTAGTCCCAGGTGTTGGTGGATTATTTTTGCCAGTTGGTTATGTCTGTTCAGGTAGACATTCCCTGCAAGAGCTGAGCATCCTGCCATTATGTGCTCAATTGACTCATCAATGCATCCACATTTTCTACATCTATCGGGTATTTCTAGTTTAAGTATATGTTTTTCATAGTTATGGGTGCGTATAACTCTGTCTTGAATAGCCATAATAAAACCTTCAGTCTCGGGGTAAAGATAGCCATCCTGGAGCCATTTTAAAGATGAAGTTTTGTCTACCCAATCCTCCTGGATAACTGTTGGAAATTTTCCGTGCAGTGCTTTGGATCTCCATTCTTGTTTCTGTTGGGCAATGTCTGGCAAGTCCTTCTGATAATCCTCATCTCTCAGGTTCAGAGGATTGTACCCCATGTCAGCTTCAACGATCTGTTTCATTATAACATCATTTGATGCTTTTAAAGTCAATTTAATAGACTCTTCCTGAGATCTGCACAGTCGCAATATATTTATTAGGCCTCGGCCTCCTTCCTTTCTCGGAATATACAGCCTAATGACAGAGGCCTTACTGTGTAAACATCGGAACTTGTTTAGTAGTCGCCTAGTTAGTCTGTCCAGTTCATTTAGATCCGTGTCTGACCATTTTAAAATTCCGAAGGAGTAGGTCAGGGCCGGCACTGCCCAGGTATTTATGGCCGTTATTAGGTTCCTCCCGGATAGTTTTGTATTCAGGATCTTCGTCACTCGTCTTTTATATGCGTCTGTTAGCGTTTTCTTTAATGAAGTGTGGTCCAACCGATGGTTTTGATGAAAGCCTAGGTACTTGTATGTACCGTCCACAGGAAGTGTTGAAGATGTCCTCTATACGTTCCTCGGATATTTGGGGTTCTCCCTTACGTAAGTGAATTACAGCACATTTATCCAGCCCAAATTTCATACCAATGTCCTCACTGAACATGTTAGTGGTTTTGGCGAGTTCTTGGAGTTTTTCCTTGGACTCTGCATGGAGTTTCAGATCGTCCATGAACATTAAATGATTGATTCTTGTATCATTTCTACGATTTAATTTATACCCAATTTTATATTTTTTAAGCAGCGTTGACAGTGGGTTTATTGCTAAACAAAACCATAGTGGTGATAGTGAATCGCCCTGAAATATTCCTCTACGGATATTAATAGAAGAAACCTTCTGGTTTTTGAGGTGAAGATTTGTTCTCCAGGTTTTCATCATTTCAGTTAAAAGTTCCCGTATTTTAGGGTCTATTTTATATATTTCCCGAGTTTTTAGCAGCCAGTCATGAGGAGTTGAGTCGAAAGCTTTTGCATAGTCAATATATCCAACATGAAGGTTCCGACGGTGTCGTTGAACTTGTTTCAAAATGACAGCATCTATTGTTAGTTGATGCTTACAGCCAAGGGAACCTTTTATGCATCCTTTCTGTTCTTCTTCTATCAAATTGTTTGTATCACAGTGTTGATAGATGTTTTCAGTGATTATTGCAGTTAAGAGTTTGTAAATGACTGACAAGCATGTAATGGGTCTGTAGTTATGTGGTTGAGATGGGTCCCCCTTTTTATATAGTAAATATGTATTTCCTTCAGTTAAATAAAGAGGAAGTAGTTTTGGATCTTGCAGAATTTTAGTAAAACATTTAGCTAGGGGTCCATGAGTTGCAGTAAAGTATTTTATCCAGAAGTTGTGCAGCTTGTCTGGTCCCGGAGACTTCCAGTTGCTTGCCTTCTTGATGGTTAACATAACTTCTTCAGTAGTGAAGCCCTCCACAGACATTAGCTGTACTCCCTCCTGTTGTTTCTGTATTTCTTCTATCCACTTTGCACTATTGTTGAAACATTGTGATACTGACCATAAAGATTGCCAGTAGTTTTGGAATGCATTTAAGTCTAGACTGCTTCCTGTTGGATTCATTTGGCTCTCTGGTGATTGTTCCAGTTGGCGAAATAATCTCTTCCTTTGGTTCCAGAACATAGAGTTTTGCGTTTTCCTCTTAGTTAGCTCATTATACCTTCTTAGTCTTGCCCCTTTTAGTTTAGCCTTCTGCCTAAATGTGTCCATTAATTCAGTAAGTTTTTGAGAGTTATTTTGGTCATCAAGTGTTATATTTTCTTTAATGCATAGGCTACGCACCTTGTTTTTTAACTTTCTTGATTGATTACCTTTCAGGTATTCATTGATTGCATCCGCCTTTGACCTGAAGTAGTCGATGCTGTTTTCCAGTCGCGTTCTCCAAGCAGGTTTATGAGGACCCATTATTATTATTATTATTATTTATAGTTTTGCATGAAGGTATGAATGTATACGTGCACATGCGTTCCTGCGCCTGCGTTCTTATGTGAATCTTATGGCACACAACTTAGTTGTACTCATAACTATGCCTGTATATTTGGTACTATGCCAATAGGAGAATTATTTAACACCATTAACTACGAGTTTGTTGATTCCCCTCCGCCCATTCTATCCGAGATTTGGTGATGCCCGTAAATGGTCGAGGGAATAATAATAATAAGTTTATTGTTCTGTGGCATGCCACTTAAGAACAAGTACAGAGTATATAGCTGTCACATCACAGACAAACAGTAAGACAAAAGTAAAAACGAAATACAATTCAAAAATTTAAAATATTACTTAGGATCACATAAATATTGCCAGTATAAAGGTCGTTTTACACGATGAAAGATTTTGTACAAACGAATTTACTACGTGAGATTGTACGTTTGTCTCAACGAAATTAGAACAGGTTCTAATTTACGTTCAGGCATTGAGACATTCGCACAAGCGTTCATACAATTTGCCGCATTACACGATACATTTCGCCTCACGCAAGAGTTCACAGAAGAATTTGTACAAACAAATGTACCGCGTTAGTAATAAATATTCACTATCATAAATATCAGCAGTATAATAATTATTCATTATCATAAATATTAGCAGCATAATAATAAGTATTTAAAACAATCTCAACTTTTAATCATACACTTTAAATGAAATAGTAAATTACAAGTTAAAAAAACAAAATTAGACCCCTATATTACAGAAAACATTTAATGGCAATGTTTATTCATTAGATATTCGTAATATTTTATTTTTTTAAATGATGGTACGGATACAAATTATACTCCTGCGCAGTGATTTCCATAATTTTATGGCATTGATAAAAAAGACTCAGAAAACATTACTTTTATGAGAGAAAATATTACCATTGATCGTGGCGCCTGGTTTTTAAGGCCCATTCACTTTGTGGTTTTTCGGAAAACATACTCAATAAGTAGTTAGACTTTTTGTTGAGAAAAATTCTGAACAGAAATACACCATTCTGAGCAGAAACAGGGAATGTAAGAATGGAAAGAAAGCGACATTCAATGAATTATCGGCCTGCGTAGGTATTTCTTCATTCACCCATACCCATCACCAACTTGTGGCCACGCCAATTACTAGGGTCCCTTCTTTCAGATGAGCTTCTTCGCCTGCATCTCTCTTACATTGACTTGTAACGGGCAGTAGAATTGTTACGGGCTATATTAATTTTTCATTAGTCATCGGAAAATGTGGAAAATTTCCTCGACCTATCACACCGAGTTCACGACCACTGATACAATAGCGGCCTAAGCGCACGAAGGTGAAATTAGACGGACGTTACTCCAGTTTAAGGAAAAGTTCCGTTTTACGATAAGTTAAAAAGTTTAGAAATTGGATTTTCTTTGAAAACCACGTTGTACTGCTAAAATCAAAAAAGTGTTACCCCTGATTTGATAGGAAATCCTAGAACGTCTTACCTGAACAATGAATGTTTTGCACTTTACAGGGTAAGCAAGGTAGACCTCTTTCTGATGAAGCAGTAATCAAAATAAGGGTCTTTAAAAATAAAATTCAGTTGTTATCGGAGAAATACCCAGTTTAGGTATTAAAATTGTTTGGGAGAGGCGAAATAATTACTAAGGGAAAAAGACTTGCTTAGCAAACTTACAAGAAATGCATAGTTCCAACTTCAATGAGAGACATACAAACGAAATGGCGGGTCTATTAAAATTTGACGAATTTTGATCTCCAGAATTCGTAAATACCAGTCGGCGCCCCAGACAGGCACGCAATATGCGGACGCATTATTCAGTACAACTTGGAATTGTAATTTCTTGCAGGCAAGCTGAATAGGATTTTTCTAAAAGAATAACTTGTGTTACTTCAATTCTGAAGTTAATGAGGGACTACTCATAGAAGAAAATATTTTGCAGTTTTCTTCCCGAGGCGTGTTGAATTCCATTTGGTGCAAAGTAGAAGAGTCATGCATGGTATTCGCGGTGATCAATGAGAACCTAAGGGGCTGTGTTAGAATACAATAGTATAGATACGGTGGGATTCGTTAGACTAGTGTCAAACAATGTCGAACTATTTTCTCGGATATTACTCTCCTTATGAAACAGTCTTGGATACCTTGCAATTAGAGGTTGTGCGTGTGATTTCCTCACCAACAAAAGAAGTGGAAATATGCTAAAAAAAATTTAAAAACAAATATCACCGTGGTCAATGACCGTATTGTACTCCAAGATGTAAATAGACTCTTTCATTAGAACGATAGTGAAGCCACTATATGTAAATGTGATAGGTAACACACGTCAAGTGGGACAATGCCGTTGAATCGCCAATTTCGCATGTTATTTATGGGAGTCTCTCCCTCCAAGCATACTCTATTCGTAATAAATCTTGCGTGTTTTTAAGGCGATGTTTCAAATCTAAAAAAATTACACTTTACTGCATGCTAAACCAGTTAGTGTTAATACAACGCAGTTAGTAACACAATTAGGTCAATTGATGCTACAGCGCCGCATTCATAGAAGGACAATAATTTGAAATCATTGTTCAGTTCCTCAAAAGAGCTTCAGTTAAACGTCTTGGGCACCACGTTTAACGAGGGACCTGAAAAAGTTGGAAGCATATTGATCGGGTATGACGAGATTCATTTTTTCGTAGATAAATTGAGCGTTAAATATAAGCTTAACAATGGCGAAATATCAAGTGGTTCAACAGCCAAATCGCGAGAGGAAATTTTGGAATTCGTTGAGATGGAGTCGTCGCCACAACAGCATTTTTGCGAGTTAGTACTTACTAATTTATCGTTTTTAGCTCTAAATCATCCCCCAGAATTTAAATGATACATGAATGGTAGCATCGCAGGCCGATATAAAACCACTGTCTGCCTAAAACCACTAAAGCCTAGGATGCCGCGAAACTTTGACGTAAAAAGCGAGGATGCCGACACGCAAAAATTAATTTCCCCCTTAAATGAAAAATTCCCATCGCAAAACTTCAAGAATGGTTAGCTAAGATATCTATCTACTAAATGTAACAAAGAAAAAAATATCAAAGTGGTTCATGTTAGGAGAAAAATGCGTTCGAACTTTTTAAAATATAAATGTATCCACTATATTACAAAATGACATCAAAATATTATGCGCCGTTGCTTTTCCTTTCAAAAGAGCATTTTTGCGGTGACGTAAGTATCATAAGTCTAGAGATATTGAGGACAACTCAAACGTAAATTTATGAGATGCTCAATTTTTCATACTCTCGTAACTAAGGCAACGAAGGCATATTTTACTAAAAAATTAGGCTTGACCAATAATGTATGAAAACGGAACAGGTCGAAATCGAATAGGAAAAGGGCAATATGGGTCTTCATTTGGCCATTTTAACATGTAATTACCCAAAAGGTAAAATGAAAATTTCCTACCCTGCGTCGGAAATAGCTGTCGTACTTCTCGTGAATATGACGAAACTGTATTTAATTTAGGAAGATCAAGAATACAATGAACACATGAATCATTCTATGTTTAAAACAATTTTTGATACAATATTGGTCAAGTAATTGTAACCCTCGAAATTTACTTTGATAAATAGTAAACTATTGAATAATAGTAAAGAATCGGCATCAGGATTTCACCTAAAAATCATTATATTGACTCTAGTTGAGATTTCGACAACAAGCGTATTCCAAAAGAGTTAATTTATTAAAGTCAGCCCGAATTTTAGAACAGAATTTTCCCAGGTATAGGATAGCTTTAAGAAGAATAAATTTTTCGAAGCCTTAAAAAAATTGACAATATTTGGTACATTTTTACAACCAACATAATGGATTGCGCCGCAGAGGGATTTCGTAAGTGACAGTTTTCTAATGACAGCGGTACAAATTCTAGGAACCTGAAATAATATTATGAATTATTTTCAAGGGGGCCTCTAAGGTGATAACTAAGAATGAAAAAGATACACGCGTGTATGGGTTTCACTCTATTGGAGTTTTTTTTCATTGAGTAAATATATAAAATGTAACATTGAGATGAATGAACGATGAGTTCGCCATGTTTGAGTAAGATCTCCCCATGTGGTTTAAGAACAACAACAGAAGTCAGTCATGTTTGACACTCCTTCACTTAGAATTCTCGGGGGAAGAGGTGGACAATTGCCGATATAAACTTTTCAGTCGCTATGAAACAAGAAAGCCAATAGGGAGGCGACGTAAAATCACATGACAAGGAGAGGAGAAAAAGGACGCCGACTAACAATTAAAATAGGATAACGAGCGGGAGTTCTCACACAGACACCATGATGTAATGACGTGGGGAGTGCTCGCCCAGATTACGTAGCCAGTATCGATACTACCAAAGAAAATAGAAGTATCTACAAGTGAATGCGGATAGGAACCAGGCAGCTGTGTAGCAGATCCGACACTAACAGGCAGCCCCAAAGACCAACTGACGTAATTAGCAGAGGACAACGTCCATTGAAATCGAGAATCGAGGGGGATAACGGTTTTCCTGTATGAACCTGATCCGACCTGTGGCGTCCTGTTTTTTGTGTATCGTAAATATGTAGTTTTGGTTATTATTCTTGTTATGTGGTGATAAAAGGTTAAGTGAGTATGAATTAGAACTTACGACCATCATTCATATATTGGCTATTGTATCTGTGGCTAAGTTAACTATAAAGAACCAGGACGAAGTGTGGACTTTGACTTGCATAAACTTTTGATAAAAGGAGGAAGAAAATATCCAATGCTGAATGTATGTGCCCACTTTTTGTAATGCAAACGAGTTAAAGAAACTGATTTCCATTACCACATTAATTGAAAGAAAGATATTGAAATGTTTATCCTTTGTAAAATAATTACTTTGGATTGATGTCTATGGTTGATTTTAAAGGTTATTATTTACTATTAAATTTAAATACATGCTTTAATTGGTCTCATGCTCTGATTTGCTGAGCTAGCCGTGCAGAATTAGAACGACGATAAAGGTATGGAATACAAGGGAAGTGAGGGGGATATGTTACAAATGGTTCTCAAAAGAGAGGCAATAACAAATGGATAATTTGCCTTAAATAGAGACGTAATGAAGTATTTGTGAATTTCAGGTTTACTGATTCCTGGATTTTAGGATATAGATGGGATAACATAAGGATGAAAAATAACAGAAGAGAGATATCATATATTGTTATGATGTAGTTATGCACTGAGTTATATTTAAAATATGTACTTAAACTTAGCAAACTTCATACTGGTACTGTAATACTGTCAAATAAGTCACTGGCATTCAGAGATCCGTGAATACAGAAGGATGAGACAGATCCACTCAGTCGACGAAACAAGAATAATTTATCTCTTCGCGCAGTAAAAGAATAAGTAGCCATTGACGAAGAAGTTAGCCGGTTGACGAAGATGGCGGCAAGTACAGAAGATAATATGTTAACAAATACTTTTTTTTAAATCCACGCTTATATTCAAGTGGTTTTAGTAGACTAACTTGGTAATTAGTGAATAAAATGACAGATTCATGTATTTTCATCGAGATTGAATAAGTGTGCCAAATATTAGCTCGATTGAACATTGGGAAGTGGGTTAGATTTCGACAGCACCAGTAGCAGCGCTGACTGCGGGTAGACAATGTGTTACGGGTTGCGTCATGATTAACTTTGTAATAAGTAAATTTAATGATTGATGCATGTATTGCCATCGAGATTAAGTAAATTTGCCAAACAGTAGCTCGATTGAACATTGGTAAGTGGGTTATATTTCGATTACAACATTCCATCCAGACAAACAACACCAAACTGGGCTAGTTAAAATATCTAAGCGTGGTGAAAAGACAAAGAAGCCTTCCTTCTAAGTACTTAAATATGATGTTATTCGCCGATGACCAAGTTATCATACAAGACAGAAGATAAATTGCAAATGGCTCTTCACAAATTACAACTGAGTAACATGTACAACCTTAAAATCTCAAAAGCTAAAACTAAAACAATGGAAATTTAGGTAGCAACACGATAAGAACAAAAATTGTCATAGAAAACCAGGTACTGGAACAGTTATCCTATTTTCAATATGTAGGATGTGATATAACGCACGATGAGGACAAAGAGATCACAAATAAAATTTATGTATTCCAGAGAATATGTGGGACAATAAGAAGAAATTTAAAAGGTAAAACAAGAAAAGATACCCAGATAAAGTCGTTAAAACTTTCGCGGTCCATATTATGACTTATGTTTTTTGGGTTGTCCGCGTCTTGCTAGCTGGTTCGAAGGTGGCCGACGTTTCCTCTCCTTTGCCGGAGCAGGGACTTCCTCAGGGCTACTGAGTGACCACTCCGGTTATGCATCTATTTATACGAATTTGGGCAGAGGGGGGGGAAGGAGGAGGAGGGGGAGGGAGTTGTGGAACATTCTGGGTTCTTTTATTTCTCGCTAAAACTGGAAGCCAGGAACTGCTGATAGCTTGTCCTTGGTCACGGTTAAAATTGCAGGGGTGTTTCTTTATTTCTAGGGCTTCTCTAACTAGCCTTGTTTTAAAGTGCCGGTCTTTGGTAAGGATGATCGGCTTCTCGGTTTCGATTTCATGGCCTTTTGCTGCGTGTTCGGCGACCGCATCAAACAAACATCTGCATCAACAAACAACAAACATATCAACACAAACCAATATCTGCATGCGAGATCGCACCACCATCCTGCACAGATTAATGGAGTGATGAAAACTATGATTCATCGTTCCATCACACTCAGCGATGGAGACCATAGAGATGAGGAGCTGAAGAAACACAGAAATCTTGGCCAAGAATGGATATAGAAAAAATGAGATAAGGAAGACAATCTCACAAAAATTAGGACCTCAGCCCCAACCACCGGAGGAGAAAAACTCAAAAGATCAGAAAAAAGCATACCTTCCATATATCCAGGGAACTACTGACAAGATATCCCGGATATTACGGAAATACGAAATAAAGACAATATTCAAACCGAAGAAACAAATACGAGACATTGTGAGGAATGTAAAAGGGAAAGAAAAATTAGAAACAGAGGGCGTATATTTGCTAAAGTGTAACACGTGTGATAGGGTCTACGTGGGGGAGACTGGACGGACAATTAGAACGAGAGTCAGAGAGCATGCGGCTGCAATACGCCTCGGACATCAAGATAAATCAGCGGTCGCCGAACACGCAGCAAAAGGCCATGAAATCGAAACCGAGAAGCCGATCATCCTTGCCGAAGACCGGCACTTTAAAACAAGGCTAGTTAGAGAAGCCCTAGAAATAAAGAAACACCCCTGCAATTTTAACCGTGACCAAGGACAAGCTATCAGCAGTTCCTGGCTTCCAGTTTTAGCGAGAAATAAAAGAACCCAGAATGTTCCACAACTCCCTCCCCCTCCTCCTCCTTCCCCCCCTCTCCTAACTCAGCTAACAATAAGTACATGGAATAAACACACGAGGAAAATCAAAAACTTGTAATACCTCACCACTGAACCATCATTTTCAATAAATCATTTACTGTAACCGCTTGCCGCGAGTGGAATAATCTTGACATTACCTTACAAAATGAACCATCACTGTTTTATTTCAAAAAGGAATTACATTAAACACTTCTCAAGGTACAGCAGGGTGACTAGTAAAAAACACACCGTAATACACATAAAAAATACCCTTTGCTCCAAGAAATGCACATACAAATGTTGGTATTTATTGTGTATTTATATTATTCACTATCATGAGTCACATTATCTTCTCTCAGTAGGTTTTCGCAGGTTTTCCACACCCCCCTTCATGTGCGGGTTTTTTCCTGTAGTGGGTTTTTTCCGTGACGGATTCCAGCCAAAATCCTCACGTTTTTCCCACCATTGTACATTTCTTTTAACACTTATTTGTGATACTTCATTATGCCGCGTTTATATTCTATGTCTATTGATTTTATTATTGTTTCTTTGATTTATATATTGAAGTGTTTGTCATGTTCACCATATCCATGTACTGACGAGGGGTAAGATGGAAGAAGGGACTTCTACAGTCTCAATCTCGCCCCAGTAAAGACGTTTATATAACTATCTATCCACTGTTTTCATAGCTTACGAGCGGGGAATTTCAGTACCCCCCAAATCCCATTGACGAGTTCATTTGTATGTTCTCTATTTTAGACACGAATGTGGACGGAAGGGGGTTTGACCTGACATCCATATTTGCCCCGATATATTTATTATATTTAATCCGCACAGCACTGTTGGTAATGGATTCTCAAATTTATTCCATATAAACATTTGAAATAATTGAAATATATTAATAAATACATCCCTAGTTGTTTTTCAAAACATTTAGAAACCTAAATATGAAAAATGTACGAAAATGATATTAGCGGTCTTCGTACACACCACGTGTAAGTTGCTGGCTGCGAAGGGATTCAAATATTCAGAATAAAAATAAAGTTAACATCGCCCCATATCCACTTTCAGTCGCCTTTACAGTTAAAAATATTTCTAGGCTCTTTACCACATGGTTAAGAAATCTTTTATATATTTAGGTTGCTCTGAGCATTACAAATACGTAAATTAATCGATAACAACAGCAAATCCGGTGGTATTATTGTGTTCAATTACTCGAAATCAAACTATAAAGCCTGGGTACGAGATGGAGAGATGGCACTTCAATGATAAAGCATGTATGTAATAGTGAAATTTGAATTAAGGACCGAAATAAAATTAGTCATAAATTCAAAATTTATTTTTAGTTTCAGCGATTTCATGAATCAAGAGAAGCATTCACTGAACACATTATTATTACGGTAGATTCCATTTATTTGGGCCACTGGCTATTTACGGCTGTGGGGTACAAAATTTTATGATGAACCGAAGGATCAAGTGATCACTTACACTAGCGCGTAATGAGACAACGAGATTAAGTGATCACTAATTTAATGAAACTGATTAACAAATGAAATATAACAAATACAAATATAACACTTTTCACTGCGATAAACATCTAAAGAGTACTTAAGTGTCTGCTGCACGTTGAGGGCTCCTGAGCAGGGAAGGCCAGCCGGCGGGGGGAGGGCGGAATAATCACACACGCATACCCTGTTCCGGGAGCACTTAAACCTAATATGGGTTGCGTCCGAGTCACTTCACTAGTTATCATCGACTGAGTGACTGCTCAGCGGAAGAAGTTCCTTTGAATTGAATCACTAAAGAAAGGCGCCCTCCTGTGGCAATCTTACGGCACGCGTTAACAAAAACGAAACGAAAAGAACGAAACATACCGGCCCCCTTGGTCCCCTGGGACCAATAAACAATAAGAGGAAAGTGAAGGAATTAATTGAGGGGAATGGGAAAGACCTTGATTGCAGGTCGGGTAAGGGTACCTCCTTGTGTGCGTAGATGGACAACTCTGACGACACCATCTTTCCCTGGCGATGTAGCATCTATCCGGGCAAGAGTTCAGCAGAGGGGTGGAGTTTGAGGGTTGTGGATGAGCACCAAATCGCCGATCTTCAAATTCCTGCCTCTTTCGGTCCACTTGGAGCGCTGCTGGAGGGTATGCAAATATTCCAAATGCCGGCGTCTCCAGAAATTTTGGGAGAGGGATTATACCATTTGCCATCGGGTGAGTCTTTTTAAAGGAATGTCCGAAAACTGTTCTTCCGGTACGGCCAAAAGAGAGCTTCCAACTAGAAAATGTGCTGGAGTGAGGGCTGAGACCTCGCGGGGATCTGTCGATAGCGGTGTTTGAGGGCGTGAATTCAACATTGCCTCCACCTTTGTGGTAAGGGTGATGAATTCTTCCAGCGTTAGTATTTGTTTCCCAATAACTCTCGTAAGGTGATATTTCGAAATTTTGATTGCACTTTCTTAAATACCACCTTGATGGGGAGCTGCCGGTGGGAGAAAATGGAAGTTTATTTGGTTTCTGGTGAGAAATGAATCATTTTATCCTGAACATCTTGTGATTTAAGAAATTTCTTCACCACTGCAGCTAATTTAGCAGAGGCACCCTTAAAGTTAGTCCCGCAATCTGAATATAAATCCGTACAAAGACCTCTCCTGGAGACAAAGCGGGTAAGGGTTGCAATGAAGGCATCAGAGGATAGGTCAGTCACCACTTCGAGATGGACAGCCTTAGTGGAGAGACACACACATATGCATAAATATGCTTTGATAAACTGAACTCGTTTAAGGTGATGGAGCTTTATCTGGAACGGACCTCCATAGTCCAGTCCACTTTTTAGAAATGGGCGTGCGGGGCTGACTCGAGGCTCTGGTAGATTTCCCATTAAGGGCGGTATTTGTGGGCTTGCATCGGTAACACCGCAAACATTTGAAAATTCTGCTACGTATTACCGAGCGAGCTGATAGAATCCAATACTGCTTACATAAAATAGATTGTAGAAGCTGAGGTCCTGCATGCAAATAAGTTACATGATAATAATCAATGAGTAGGTTCACGATATGGTGTGATTTCGGTAAAATTATGGGATACTTTGCATCGTAGTCCAAATGTGAATGATACAATCTTCCTCCCGCTCTGAGCAATCCATCCGTATCTAGAAATGGGGAGAGGCGACGGATCCTCAGGCTACAAAGTTGATTGTGATGAAGCTGAGTTAGGTCTTCCTTGAAGCAAGAAGTTTGTACAAATTTACAAATGGTGATTGCAGCTCTTTTCAGCTCTGAAGACGTTATGAATCCCTTTAACTTACTCAACGAGCGAGAATTGTGGTAAAACCGCATGATATAAGCTAGGACGCGGAGCAATTTTGTCCATGATGAAAATCTCGTGAGTAAGTTCCATTCATGTGACTTTACACTTACAAGTACATTAAGAGGAGATGGCAGGATTTCAGGTAAGAATTCATCTTCGATTCGAACGAAATGAGAGATAGGTTGTCCATCAGCGGTTGATGCAAGCCATTTCGGTCCCTTCCACCAGAGGTTGGTTGCAATAAGCTGAGAAGGGAGATGTCCTCTAGAGGCACAATCAGCTGGGTTTTCCTTTGAAGAAATGTGATCCCAGGATTGCGACGGAGTCCATTCTTGGATTTGGCTCACGCGATTTGCAACATACGTTTTCAAACGATTGGGTGGTGTCTGAATCCAACTTAGAACAATATTGGAGTCACAATATGCATATACACTTTCTATAGTCATGTGGGGAGAAAGTTTTAAAGCGCAATGATGTAACAATTTCGCTAAGAGATGAGATCCGCATAGCTC
Organism: Pyrrhosoma nymphula; assembly: GCA_963573305.1. Lineage (NCBI taxonomy): Eukaryota > Metazoa > Arthropoda > Insecta > Odonata > Coenagrionidae > Pyrrhosoma > Pyrrhosoma nymphula. The sequence continues at coordinate 110,349,600 of OY754332.1, forward strand.
CAAACGCGGCAAGGATATGCGTTTTAGTAGGGAAACACGAGTTTTAGCGACCAGAATGGACATTTTTGTTGATTGGTTGTTGCTTACACTTCGGACATAAACAACAGCACTATATCCTTGTTGCGAGGCATCGGAAAATCCATGTAATTGAATGGAAGTTGAATTCGCAAGGAGTAGATGACGATGCAAATTTATGTTGGCTAGGAGTGGTAGTTCCCTTAAGAAGTCATTCCATTTCTTTGAGATTTCTGTTGGTAACTGAGCATCCCAAGTTAATCCAAAAGTCCAAAGCAATTGCAATAGAGATTTCGCCCAAAAAACAACAGGGGCTATCCAGCCACAAGGATCATAAATTTTTGCGATCGCTGACAAAACCGACCTCTTCGTAAGTAGCGAATCTTCGATTTTGATTCTGTAGGAGAAGGCATCGGACGATGGGTCCCATTGTATTCCTAATATTCCACATAATTGGTTTTCACTTGAATGGAATGGAATGGGCAGTTGGTCTTGAGGAGAAATATGTTCTAACAAAACCGTTGAGTTACTCGACCATTTATGAAGTTCAAAACCTCCGAGGCGAAGCAGATGCATCAATTCATCTTTGAGGGCAGAGGCTTCTTCGATGGTATCAGCACCGCTTACTATGTCGTCTACAAACGTCTGGTTCCGGAGGACATCCGCTGCATGAGGGAATTTCTCTTCTTCATCCCGGGCTAATTGCTGTAAGGTTCTGATGGCTAGGAAGGGTGAGCTCGTCATGCCGTAGGTCACAGTTGTCAGTTTATATTGACAAAGAGGTTCCGAGCTTTGTGGTATCCAATAAATTAATTGGTAGGGCTGGTCGTCTTCATGTAGTATTATGTTGCGAAACATTTGGCTGATGTCGCAAGAAAAGACGATAGCATGTCGTCTAAAATGCAACAATACATCAAAAATACTGTTCTGTAATTTGGGTCCTGAAAGTAAGATATCATTCAGGGAAACATTATTTGAAGTACGAGCACTAGCATCAAAGACTACTCGTAGTTTCTTGATAGAGCCTTGTTGTTTAAAAATCCCATAATGAGGAAGAAAGTAATGTGGTGAACCAATGGAGTTGGATGAACACTGAGTCATGTGTCCTGAATCTAGATAATCTCGCATGAAATCCGTGTACAGGTTTTTAAATTCCGGCTGTGACGAGAATCTCTTCTCTAGAGAGGAAAAACGTCTTTTCGCCATGTCAGACGATTCTCCGAGAGAGGGGTGGTTCCTTTTAAAAGGAAGTCGCACGACGTATCTTCCTGAGGAGTTACGTTTAAAAGTAGACACAAAGTTTTCTTCCGCATATAATTCTTCTGGTGAGCGAGAGGAGTAAGGTGGTTCCTCAACTTGCCAAAACTGTTGAATCGCTGAATGGAGATCCAGATCACTGGTAGTCAGTAGTACTACATCCTCATCCAGATCTCTCGAGTCTGAAGTAAGACGACATGATCCCATCAGGACAAATCCAAATATAGTTTCAAAGGCGACAGGTATATCAGGACCAAGGGATAAGCGTTGTCCTGTTATTGCATGCGCAAAGAGATCAGCTCCAATTAACATGTCCACCGGGGAAGGAACATCAAATGTGGGATCTGCTAAAATCAATGAGCGTACCTTCTTCTTGACCTCTGACGAAATTTTTGAGCGTGGTAAATTCGAACATATTTTTTCAACAATTTGCACAGGATAAGATCGGACTAGTGAATCTCCGTTTAGCGCATCGACATTCAAGTGAGTGATTACTCTTGTTTGCACGTACGCTTGTGATAACCCACTAATTTGGTTTTGGGTCCTGTTGCGCCGTACCATTAAAAGTTGTGCGCAGTGTTCGGATATACAGCTTGTTTGGGCTGCGGAGTCCAGTATTCCCCGCACTACGCAATAATTGCCTTAGGGTTGAGAGTTTTACTAGTGTTGTAGCGAGAAGTACTGACGTTGTCGATTGGGCAGCTGAAAATCCAACAAATGTGGTGGACTGCGCATTTTGTGTTGATGGACTGGATAATGGCGATGGTTTATTAATCTTCAGCGACGAACTTGAAAGTTCAGTTTTATTTACTTTAAGAGACGCATCGATATGTAGCAAGGAGTGGTGCCGTTTGTCACATACTCTGCTAACTCGCGTAGATTTACAAGAACTTAACGAGTGAGAATCACCTAAACAATTATAGCACCAGCCTTTAGAACGGGCAGATGCACGGCGTTCCTCGGGTGATAATCTGGAAAATGAATCACAACTATACACGTTGTGATCAGAGCTACTGCAGAATTTGCATGTTCCTTTGGCTAACGAGAGAAGCGTGACCTTGGTGTTACGTGAAGATGTGCTACTTTGTGACGACTGTACACAATGACGTCCAATAGATGCAGCCTCCAAATGAGAACATTCTTTCTCTAAGAATTCAATCAAGTCCTTGATTGAAGGTATTTCACTTTCCGTACTCTTCACGTCCTCAAAGCGTCTTCTAGTTTCCGGATTCAGCTTTCGGAGTAATAAGGTGAACAAAAGTAAACTCTCAGTTGTTATATCATATCGCAAGGCGATTAAAGCTTGCGTGTTTTCAGAGAAAACATTCAAGAAATTGCGTATACTTTTCACAGAGCCATTGATATAGGGCAAATCTGTAACATGATGACGCACTAAGCGCCGTACATTTTGGTATCTTTTGAAGAGTAAGTCCCAAGCTACTTGATAATTTCTAGCTGAGATAGGTAAGCCCTTGACTACGTTTAGGGGTTCCCCTCGAAGAGATGACAGAAGATATTGGAATTTCTCTGCATCCGAGAGACTATCATTGCAATTGAAAGTCTTGTCGAATAAATTCGAGAAATAAATCCAGCTGTTTAAATCACCTGAAAAATGAGGGAATAGGGTAGTTTCCTTCATCAAAGAAAACAAAATTCATTTATTGCGACCGGTGCCCCAGCATAAACGTATTCATTACACGCAAATTATTTGGATTAAAAAGTCTTAGTTTCCAAGTGAATTGAATGTTAATTTTAAGTTCATTTGAAAAGGCTCGGAAATGGCAGAACAGCGGCAGCTCTTATGATGACGTAACAGGTAGATAGTCAACATTGCGAGGTATATGGAATTGTCATCGACTGTACTTACTATAGTATTTCAGAGTCCCTAAAATCTGGTGAACATGTATTAATATACCTCGATTTAAATGCTCAAATTTCGGAAAGTCTCCTCCGTTGAGCATGCCATTAAAAGAAGTTTTCTAGGCTCCTACGCTACCTGCTAGTACAGAGCTACCGCGAAGGAGTTCTTCGCGGCAAGCGTCGCATGCGCAGTGAAATGAATAACGAAACTGCGTACCTGTGACTTCGCGTTCTGTGGTGTTCCGGCCTAGATGTTTACGTTTTGATCACTTTCGTTTTGACAAACTTTTCCTTTATCTCATCTTCTATTCCTTTCATTTACCATTCCTATCATTCATACCTTGCATATTTCATTAGTTACCTTTCATCATCAGTTCCTTTTGCTGATATACAAAGCCACAATGTTTCATGAGAAGAAGTTCAATGGCTTTACAAACTGGTTTTGTACGGACAATCTACCGTAAGTGGATGTGGCCATGGTGGTGGAGTTCTTTAGAGAAGATGTTCGGTTTAGTGCAGGTGAAATCAGAGGAGTAAAGCAAGGTACTACTCTCTTCTGACAGCTTTTAACCACAAAATTCTCCTCTTCTCGATTAGTGGAACCGCGACGTAAGCTTTCTTGCTATCGCTAAATGTTGTAGTGTGACACTGCGGCACAAAACAATTTTTACAAAGCAATGTTCTCGGAGGCATATTACTGGTACTCCTTGTAGAATATGATGCTGATCAGCTGATGCAGTGAATCACGAGTTCCCATCAATGGTCTGTGATCACGGTGAGGGGTGATCAACGCATTTTAGTTGTTTTAGTATTTGCTCATACATAGTTTGCCATCCATTATGCTATTGATGGTAAGCCTTTTTTGCTAATTTCATGTTCTGGCAATGACACCTCGACAAAGTGGATGAATTAAATTAATGTGTAATCGTATCATAGCTGCCGCGCAGCACCTGCTCTCCGTATAGTTATTAAGTGACGATTTCGTGCTTGCTTGCGGGAAATATTTCGATATGAATACGAACAAAATGGTTTATTTCATGCTTTTCATACTAACTTTACCTAAAAAATAGGAGCTAGCACCATTAATTTGAGAATATATTATACTATACGATATTCATTCCCCATACCGTAACCATAAATGTTTCATTATTTTGACGAGGTTTCTCTATGCGACTAGAGCAGCTAAATTAATAAATAAAGCTCATTTCCATTTTACACCAAGTTTACTTTTGTAAATAGTTTTTTTCCCGTCAATAAATTTATTATTATTATTAAAGCTTTCTCGGCGGACGTCGTCTGCAGATAAGCAGCGGCGGCGAACCACCTAGCGGCAGATTGCGGTAGTTGCGTACGTACCTGTGACGTCACACGTAGGATTAACCAGCATGCAATAGTTTGCCGTCGCGTTTTCACGCCGTTGAATTTTTTCACTTTTTAATTAATAAGGAAAAATACTTCACGTCATTTAAAAATCGAAAGGCTTCAAACACGTACTCCAGGGGTTATAAACTTCAGATCTAGGCAATAAAAAAATAGGAAACCACCCTATTCAAGTTTAGGTAGTTTCACTGAGATATTAGGTGAGGGAACTACAGCGGCGGCATCATTATTGTTGTTTCCTGTGTTCAGATTATCTTCTGTTTTCAGCAATCTCTTAATCGTTCCCTTTATTTCATTAAAAGATTCGGATATTTCATTGGTATAAATTCCGACAGAAGTATCATCAGATTCCGTATCAAATTGTGCATCGCTTTCGTATAGTCTTTCAATTAGTTTTTCAAAACTATCGTGTTTCTGTTCCGCTTCCTCTAAATAGCATCGTAATTTTTCTATTTTTTGATCTGGAAGTCGAGTTCCGGGTGGTATAAGTGCGATTTAATCAACATTCTCCTTTATGTTGATAATTCTGCCCTTAATACGATCAGCTTGTCTAGTGAAGGCGATAAAGCGCATCCTGCGCGAGAAAAAAGGACAATCGGCTGACTCCTAGTTCGTACGACGTAGAGCGGTGGGTTGGTGTCCTTGGTGGCCTCGCCGTGGGGGTGAAAAACGGTCGTCCGTTAGAGAGTCTAGAGATAAGACTATTAGAGTGCGCATACAAAGGAGTGGGGAGATCGGGGGGGTGAGGAGAGTGACTCGGGTGAGGTAGTCAAATAGGGGCCAAAGAAATCCCAATCGCGGAAAGAATTACGCCTACTTGACCGCCACAGGATCACGAATACGTATAACTATTGCACTTAGTTATAAAACAACCATCACTTCTATTGCAAAAGGCACAGTCATACATAAGGCAAATTCAAGCAAATATCTCAATGACAAGGCGATAATCTGAGAAATAATATGATACAATGACATAGAATAACTGAATAATCCAGGGCATAGTTCAATCAATGAAGTAATTCAAAAGCACGTAATTAACAAAATCCGGCCCGAAGGACCAAACTTATGTGGGGTACAAAATTTGATGATGAACCGAAGGATCAAGTGATCACTTACACTAGCGCGTAATGAGACAATGAGATTAAGTGATCACTAATTTAATGAAACTGATTAACAAATGAAATATAACAAATACAAATATAACACTTTTCACTGCGATAAACATCTAAAGAGTACTTAAGTTTCTGCTGCACGTTGAGGGCTCCTGAGCAGGGAAGGCCGGCCGGCGGGGGGAGGGCGGAATAATGGCACACGCATACCCTGTTCCGGGAGCACTTAAACCTAATATGGGTTGCGTCCGAGTCACTTCACTAGTTATCACCGACTGAGTGACTACTCAGCGGAAGAAGTTCCTTTGAATTGAATCACTAAAAAAAGGCGCCCTCCTGTGGCAATCTTACGGCACGCGTTAACAAAAACGAAACGAAAAGAACGAAACAACGGCAGAAATTTGAAATAACAACACCCTATTGAAGAATATTCCTGAGCCCTCTTTTGTCCTCTTGATTGGGACAGCTTGCCGTTTCATTGGAACATTCACACACTTGAAAACACTTCCGGGGAAACACGTGGTCTTCAAACCGGGGAATAGATTGGTGCAATTTTCCTCATTTTTCTTTACATACTTCTAATATTTCGAGTTGGCACCTAATCTTCCAATTTGAAGCCCATAGATAACTAGTAGATGAGTCTGGTTTTGTCACGGTAGCAAACGATTTCAAACAAGAGTAAGAGGTGTGCTGTTGTTCAAATCGTTTTCCGTTATCTGAGCGACCCCTTAATTGATGAAAACAATTTTCTGTCGTGGGAGTTTATAAAATTTATCATTCCCTGAATAGCATGCCGCTTAAATATCTTTGATTGGCTGAAATATTTCTATATCGGTCCAAATTAAAGATTATGCACCCCAAGCCACTTTTTGTTCTTTGACATAAATATCAGGAGCGTTAAATACTACGCTTTCTCGATTGACAGCAGGATAAACTAAAGGGAGAATAGACTGGAAATGAAAATAATAGCATTCCAAAAACTTAAAAGTCAAGGTAATGATTCTGATGTTCAGGATGCACTAAATCAGTTGTTTTCCGTGGTGAGTGAACGAGAGTTGTGTATTAATGTTACAATGCCCAGAAAAGTCGGAGGGATGAATATTTTAAGTAATTTGTCTCAATTAAAATGCATAGATGAAATTAAGTTCAAGAAAAGTACAAGGATAAAATAACAACGCCGTTTTTGCAAGTGCAAAGGCAGGGAACACTAAGGCACAACCCATATAATTTCTGACCATCTACGCACATGACACTTGCTAAACCGATAAAACATGACTGTTTTAGAGTTTTACCAATTGTCTAAGCTAATATTATTTCGGAAACTGATTTTCAAAAAACCTTCACTCATTGAAAAAAGCGCAATTCCTAGATGCTTTATGCGGTTAAGAGTGAACGGTTTACCTTTGGGAGTATAAGTAACGCTTGTGAAATGTGTGGATGACTGCGGACATACTTAAGCAATGGTTAATGGGTTTAGGTAAGGAACTACAGCGGAAATTGAGACAAGTTCTTCCAATTGTTCATACAAACCAGGCACATATAAACTGCCTTTATGACTTTTTAAAACATTAAATTATAATGTCAACGCGGCATATTTGGTACATTCGATCGATATGAGGAACACAAGAAATCTAATTATTTTTGCCGCGGAAAAGTAGCTGGCTACACCCTTGAATGCATGAAATAAAATCTACTAACATCGTCGTTCACAGCCGGTGAAGTGAGTGCAAAGTTCAACTGTATAAAATCGGTGTGGTCCTTGGCTGGTAACTCTTGAGGAGGTAATGGCAAAACCATTTAGAACTGCTTTTCTTGATAGTTTTAAACACTTAAACGCGAATATTCCTGACTTAACCGAAAGTGAATGCGTTAAGTGGCAGCATCTAAAAATTACGAAAAATGCACAATGAATAGTTTGACAATATCGAATCTAACATGGCTAGTTACGGCACAAGTAAATATGGAAGATTTGATCTTGTGGAAAACTTCTCAACAAAACAACAAGGAGATGTAGAAGAAGGTAATGAAAGCGGAGGAGGTGGATACGTACGTGAGTATAGCTGAGTACCTACGCAGGGTGATAGGAAATACACTGATTGTAAGCAACGATATTTCACGCAGATAAGCAACGAAGGACGTTCATTATCGCAATGAGATGCGTGTTCCGATTTGAATAATTAAACAAATTCCTCTGTCGATGTGCTACAAGTTAAAGATTTCTGTGTACATTAAATACTTTTGGATTTGTTCATCTCTGACCTACCGTGAGTTGCTATTAAATAGGATTGCATAAGGCAAATAGGTACAAATGTATGCTGCGTTTAGTGGGTTTCATGAGGATGGGGGAAATTTTTTAAATGGACATACATAATTGTCATTCTCGAAAAATTTTAATATGTATTTTGATTACTTTCCTACCTTACTTATTATTTGATGTATATAAAATAATATATTTTTGTTCAGAGAAACACTATAAGGTTTTTCTGATTTCATTTTAACATACATGTATACAGATGTGGTACTTCGCATGAACGGAGCAGCCGCTTGATTCTGCGAAAGCATGCTGGTATGTCCCAAATAACCCTAATCTACTATGCTAATACAAGACGTGATATACTGGTTAGGATAAATTTAGATATAAGAGAATCAAAATCTCCTTAAATTGTAAAGGCACAGGTCCCTATCTCAGCACACAATTACAGGTACAGGTAACTGACAATGGCACTGTGAGTACAAAATGTGCAGGCTTTTGTATTAGTCATTGGATTTAAAGGAACGTGGTAGTCCCGGTGGCAGCTGTTTGCTAGGTGGGTGTGAAAAGGCTGGGGGGTAAGCGATAAATCTCTTTCAACCCAAAACTGCAATTGAATTGCGATTCTGGAGATGTGGATTGATTATGGAGAGACGGTCCTAAAAAATGGCTGTTGCAATAACTATCTAATAAACTCGTCTGGAAAATGCAGACGCAAAGAAAAAATAGTAGGATTAAAATACTGCCCGCGCTATTTAGCAGCGGTGATTATGTTTTCAAAGTAATCTCATATAGCTACTTAAATATAGCCTTCAAACATAACTTTATTCATTACGAAAGGCTACCAGGGAATATTTTAAATTTTTAATGGCAAAAATACACTTTCTGAAATCGATCCAAGACCGCAAGCTTAGCGAATCTTCGCGTTTCATTTTCATTCTATTTTGAAATACATAACTGACTACGACATTCTTTCTCGCCAATACCACATATCAGAATTACATTACCTGATATCTCAATGCCAGCATTTGACGAGAATATCAATGAATAGCAAGAAGTCCAAAGGCTTTTCTTGGATAACTCAGGACATTTTTTTCGCTTCAATATAGATAATTTAATGGAATTATTATAACGCAGAAATTTGAAATATATGCGGTGAATAGATCGAAAATAGAATCGCCATACGAGTTCTTTGAGGCGAAAATTGATCCTTTTTACCATCAATATCAATGGGAAAAAATTAGAAAACACTGGAAAAGGCATCCTTTGAACACTTTTCCCAGAGTTGTAAAAAATAATTGTCACCGATAAACGCGCACGTACTCACCCTCTCTGAATTCATACAGACGGACTTTGTGGCCCCTTTTGGCGAAGTAGCAGGCGCTCAAAGCCCCAACCTGAAACGAGTGAAGATAAGAAGCATTGTTAGAAGCAGAGCGTGTATCTCGATGAAATTGTGTGATGGAGAAATTTATTGGACAACAATATTAGCCCTAAGGAATCATCAAGCACATGCGATGTGATTATCTTATGTTTTTCGTCAAATATCAAATATTATGGGATAAATTACGCAGGGGCAGAACAGAAAATGCTGAGGGACACAACACATTTTCAACGGCTAATGGGACCCCCGCGAGCAATCCTATGAGATTGGAAATACATCTACATCTACACAATACTCCGCAAGCCGCCTCAATAGGCGTGTGGCGGGGGGTGTTAGGACACCAGCCGTTTACATATAAAAAGGAAACGCTCCAATGAAATTACGCCTAGCATTTATTATAGTCTCAGAATTCAATGAGTCAAGTTAGAGACTTATGCAGCTTTATTTATTTAAGTACTGAGAATTTAATCATATATAATTACATATTTGCGCCATTAATATTACAATATTTATTTCACTCTTCTTACAGACGCTGAAGTCAAAAAATAAAATTATAATATGGCCTCTATTATGACTAGGGAACTATCTTGCTCAAACCACCTTAACGGTAACTTTTACGAAACCACAAAATTACTCAAACCGACATATTTTAGCGCTTTTATAAATAATTGTGACAATATAAGAAACTATGCCCAATATCTTCCTTATAACTCACTTCATTGTGGTTTCAGTGTCAATACTTAACATTTTAACAACCATCGACGTGTGCGCTTAGTACTCTAGAACAACTTGAGATTTTAGAAAGACTTCGGAACCCTGACTCATGCTTCATCAGCGAGTGTCTGTTCCCTTCCCCCTCCCCTTGAGGCGTTGATCCAATGATCCCATTTCCATCTTCCTTTGAAAATCCCAATTCCCCCCTCCCCTCACTCCACCCTCCCTTCTTCTCCCTTCGGTGCACAAGAGAATTTCTGTCATTACTATTCACCTGATGATGTTCCTTACGCATCGAAATCCGGGTCGTGGTTTTTAAGCATTTTATGCGGTGGTGTGAAAGTTACCATTAAACATTGATTAAAATACACGATTTTTTTCTTTGTATAATTTCCGCACTTGAGAGAGACACCAAAAAAGGTAATACCGTGGCTATTCCGCGACCTATTTTTACAATTTGCCATACAGATGACGAAGTTCAGAGAGGTGGCAATTGGATAAGGTGCAGAACGAAATTGCCATTTGCGTTCCTTCGCGAAGGGCATGAGGCGTACAGCTTAGAACTCGAAAATCCCACAAATACGTATACATAGACAACATCTGTTCATTCTTAAGGCCGTTCTGCACGGGGCACTAAATTGTGCAGTTTGATGAACAGACATCGTGGGAACACGGGCACGGAATTAGAGCGGGGCGGTATTTTCCTGTCTTTTGTTCATGCATTCGCGCATTAGGTTCCCGCATTACACGACGCAATTTTAACTGCGCATCCATCCATACACCAGACTGTGCAATAAATTCCCTCTTGTAAAATTCCCTTTAGAAGCTGCCCCAATGGCCAATGGCCAATGCCTTCGAAGTCACTCCTTATTTAATAAGACTTCAAAACGCTGAATCACACTGTGAAAAACTGCGTGTGTCACCTACAAGAAAGCCCAAGATCGGCATTGTTCCCCTTGTGGCCCCGTTATACCTAGTGGCCCAGTGACCCTATGTCCCCGCTGGTGCAGCCGCTGCCCAAGCGATGTTTTGTACTCTCTCGGACAATTGTGGTAGCCCGTATGCCCCTTCAATCCCGATAAGACATTGGCTGTGTTCAGGTTTCTCAGGGACCAAACCACCAGAACTTGACAGAAACACCCATGCCATGGGTAAGAGAAAACTCGACCCAGGCGGGACTCAAACCCGTGACCCTCAGATTATCAGTCGAGGACTTTACCCCGCCGCCACAGATCACAACATGATTGGCTGGGAGATTAAAAGAATCAATCCGAGATACGCATTTGGTTCATTCATACTATACCGTACCGCCAAACTACGTAAAAACCTATTCTAATACAGCAGTGGGAGGCTATCAAACAGTATCATCGCACTCAAATTGATAACGTTTCCATTGAAGGTTACCAATATCTACCCAACTAAAATACCCAACACTCCGGCTAGACTCAATCTTATCGTCTGATGTCCACCTCCATGGGCCATTTGTCAAATTAGTTTGGACAAAAGAGCAGATGCTTTTTTGAAAATCTTATCCATGTCATTTACTTTGATAGATCTGATTTAGGCCGAGGTTAATTCAGAATTTTCACACGGCGCTAAACATACCTAACGAGAAAGAGAAGGAGAATAAACCCAATGCAATAAAATAGCCCACACATAAAGGGGCGTGTGAAAAACCTGAAAAAACCCACAGCTAATGTAACGCTTAAAAAACAATGTATGATGTATAAAAGAAGAAAGAAAACGGGAACTGATACGCATAAATAAATGCGAAATAAAAAAATGCAAATCAATAAATAAAATAAGCCATAAATGATAACAATATGTAAAATGGTAAAATACGATTAAAATATGAGTTTAAAAATAATAGGAGTATATTTGATGAAAAATAAGATAAAATATTTAAAATGGATAAAAACGTGACGAAAATACAATTTTTTAGAGAATGATAAAGAAAATGACAAAGATAATCCATTACAAAAAGCGTAATTTCATAAATAAGATTAAAGTGTGATGTGGATAATTCAGACCGAGAGGTGTGCCAATATGGTATAACCATGAGTTCCTGCAGTGCTTTACATGGAATTATGTTGGGCTTTTACGAGTGTCTTATGTGACGCCCTTTTCAAAGATGCAATTGAAGTAGCAAAAGCTTTTTGTAATGGGTTTTTCGCAGAAAACTGTTTGTAAGAAGGGAAAACTCCCGATAAACGGAATAAAAATAAAATATAGGAAACTGAAATTCTAATATATTTAGTTATTAGAGAATCACCACTTCCAGGAGAATGGGGGAAGCACGGGGAAAATAATAATTTTCTTTATAATATTAATGCCATTTTCGCGGACATGAAATTACACGGGTTCTTATGGGAACGCAAGGCTTGATTCATCAGAAATAACTTTTTCTAGTCATTCAATGTGAAATAATTTATGTCATCGATAGAAAATGTATAACAGTTTTTTACTCAAGCATTTGAAGAAATGGCACGCCCTGGCACGCGTTGCGGACGATGTGAAATTTACACCACAAGTAGGTACTTGAAAGTGGACGCATAACATGCAGGATGCAGAAAAAAAAGACAAGAACCGTGTATTTTCATGCCCAATTCTCGATCAAATATCTTAAGAAACCAGCGGAAAATAATTCTAAAAATAGGCAGGTTGCTCTAGAACAATATTATTAACGTTTCGAGGAAGTTTCATTGAATTCTCTTTAGTAGAGTGAAACCACCGAACCTCCATTTTAAGGTGGTTTGAGCGAGATAGTTCCCTAGTCATAATGGAGACATTATTCAAATTTTATTTTTTAATCTCAGCGTCTGTAAGAAGTATGAGATAAATATTGTTGTATTAATTGCGATGATATATAGTTATATATGACCAAATTTCTCCGTATATAAATAAATAAAGCTACATAAGTCTCTAACTTGATTCATTCTTTCACGCCGTACGGCTGAAAACCCTTCAAAACAGCAGAGTTTTTTTTGCAATTCTGTAAAAATTAATTCCGTTAGTAATAGATCAATTTTTATAGATAGTTGAGAAATCTTGCAAACTATACACCGTAAGTTTTTTTGACAAAATCTAGGCGCTATAAATGCCAATTTTTTATAAATATTCTCCCTCTGGAGCGCACAGATGTAATAAATCCCATGTAAAACGGCTTATACTTTTAGGAAAATTACTCGGAAAGTAGTTTGGTACGGGATTAATATTTTGATATCATTGGAAAGATGAGACACTCTTCTTTAAAATGAGGTCAAATTCATCAAATTCTAGGTGAAGTGATTTTTCGCTCAAACCTGTGTGAGAGTGGATCTCACACCGAGAAGAAGTGTTTGCGCCCTTAACCAAAGTCAACAACCAAATTTGGTCCGATCAAGTCTACCCCTTCTTCCGCTTCGATGGGCCGTTCAATGCAATCGAGCCCTTCGCGCAAGAGAAAGAAGACCGCGAAGACCTTCGCTTTCATTCCCGACAGGTTTCACCTTGATCGAGACATAACCACCACGACGGCAGTTATTTGTACGGTTCACATTCCGGCATAATTACGATGGGGCGGGGTCCAGAGGGATGGATGGGGGAGATGGGAGAGGAGTGGGCCAGCTGGGGTGGGGTGGGATGGATTTTAAACCATAGGGGGCGTGGCATATCTCCATCTAGAATGTTTGTTTACTCTCCACACCCCGACAAAATTTGACAATTGACGTTGCCTGTCGCGACCCAACGGTCATGGGATGACAACGACGCAGGGCTGGGGACTGATCGGGTAGTTTAACATTCGTTTATAATTTTGAATCATTAAAGCATATCACAAAACTCGAAAATACATGCGCGTGCTGGTGCCTAAGGCAGTTTGAATGAAGATCTGTTTGTTCGCAAAAGAAACAATTCTCAAAATTTACATCAAACTTTTATCAGTTATCCGAAGCATTAAATAAATACAGCAATATTTATGTCGCAAAAACTTTGAACTGTAAATGAAATTCTCAGAAATTAACTAAAAACATATTTTAGGCTTGAAATTGAATTACTGTTTTCACGCCCCTACGAAGACAACGCCTTCACAACCGAAAGTTTTTTTGCGATTTTGTAAAAAGTATTACGGTGAAAAGTAAATTTATTTTTAAAAGTAATAAAGAAAAAAGACGCCACCGTTATATTTCTGACACGATCTTTGCGACAGAACTTCATTTTTTTAAATGTCTCCCTAGAGAGCACAGCCGTACCAAATCCCATTGTATTTGCAAGTAAAAGTGGTGCGACAAATGGCTGTTACATTGGTTTCCGTAGAAAGGTGCCATCTATTTTTTTCATAAAAACGCCATATTCATGTGTGTATTTAACTCTCGCTCATATTAACTAACACCGAGAAAACTGACAAATGCTCGAGCATCCCTCTCATTTGAATGTCGGGGAGTAGGCATTTATAGCAAGGAATTTATAATATTTTCTTTTCTCTTGGCTGGGCGTACTTTCAATTGTTTTAAATGAGAATGAAACCATAGAATCGAATGTTACCCCTCGAACGGACCTTACTAATTACTTATTGATTGGATTAATAATTAGGCACATAGGTATGTTATTAATGACATTCGAGGGATTAGAGTGGCAATATTTTAGATATTATTGGCATTTACATCTGTCGTTTCAGTTTCTAGCCAGGAATGTCTCGTCACCCAACTTACAGATTTGACTGCTTACTCCAAATGATCGTCATTGCGTGCTATTTTGCAAATATTATTTCATCCGAAAATTTTATTTTTACACTTCGTATCTGTCTGTACGTGTTGCTTGTCAACAAATATTAGTTTGGATGCTACAATTTGTAAATTTTCAGAAGGCTTCACGATGAATTAAAGTATAATAACGAATTTATCCCTCACCTTCTTCCTCGACTGTTGAAAATTCAGTACTGTAAGACTACTTCTCCCATGAATTGAAAACAGTTTGAATGAAAAAACAAGCACTTGGTTATGATTCCACACTACTACTACTACACAATTCCACACGCTAACCAAGTGCTTTTTTTCATTCATTATGAAGGAGTTCCATCGAGTAACGTCAGAGACAGTGTCCTATAGAAAACAGTTAATTTATTTCTCATGGAAAACGTTTGCTCGAGGCATTCATTAAAAAAAATACAACTATTGCACGCACATTTCATTCAAGTCACCCATTAATATCTGGAATAAAAAAAACATTACTCTGGCTATGTACTGCCATATCGCACGATGTGGACCAACTCAAAGACAGGGATGGTTTTCCCAGCTCTGCTATGACTTCCTACTAATGGATAAGTGATATTTCT
Source organism: Pyrrhosoma nymphula (assembly GCA_963573305.1). Classification (NCBI taxonomy): domain Eukaryota; kingdom Metazoa; phylum Arthropoda; class Insecta; order Odonata; family Coenagrionidae; genus Pyrrhosoma; species Pyrrhosoma nymphula. Next base: position 110,364,881 of record OY754332.1, read on the forward strand.
TTTTCATAAATTAACTCCTAACATCGGTAAAAGGGCTAAATAATCGAATTTGTTCGTGAGCTAGTTTGTTAAATGTTTATGGTTATCAATTTTGAAATAAGAGGGAAAACATTTCTAACTTAAGGTTTTTCGTTAATAAGGTCTTACCAGTAACTGATCCGCCATTAGGGCACCGCCTGCTGCCGATAAAATTGGGGCAATAAAACCGCCAGTAACTCAAATATGAGAGAGAGAAAGTTGAGAAACTGTGAATCCATAAGGGGAACGATCATAGATTATAGATGGAGACATACGGTGCAATAGCTACGGAGAATATTGAAGGCATTCAAATGCGCTAGAGGCCATATTGAATTGACCAGTTGTGCAGATAACACGCCGTAAGTATACGTATTATCGGCAGAATTGTCGCGGCACCGCAATGGCTCATCATGAATAATGCAAAATGGAAATAATTTTCAAAAAGTCACTGCTTAATTCATAAAGTCATTGGACTGATTGCGCGCGATAGCAATGTTTGGAGGATATTTTTTCGCAAACAAATTGGGCCTCACTTCAGTGAACCAAGGCACTTACTTCTGAAACCAATGGGAGCGACCAAGTAAAGGTCGAACACTCTTCCCAAAGCCCACCACGAAAATATCGCGAGGGATATCCACTGCGAAGGAAGGAGGTGAGATGAAGTTTAGACCCTGAACGCTCTATGACACTCTAGGCCAGCTGTTCCCAGGCTTCTTCGACTTGCGATCCCCCTAAATAGCCCATTCCCTCTAAATATACCCCTTGTAGATAAAAAGTGCATGTAAGTTTAATTTTTTCCATTATTTAAACCTACTCACACCATTATTCAACTTTTTTCCCGTACCTTTTTCACAGAAGTGCGTACTACAGGTTGGGAACCAATGTCATAGGCCATTAGTACTTCAAGTGATAATGAAAAATACTTTGCAATTCCACAGTTTTATTGTAAATAAAACGACTGGTTTCGCAACAGAGTAAAATCGTCATGTCCCTCACTTAAAGATGTAACGCGTGTATGAATAACATCCAGTCCCTCGGAACCGCTAGATTCAGCTCAATAAATTATATCGGGGAAAACGACAGAATTTACTCCGCCATTCGAATGGGAAGTGTTAGATGGTACCAGTCGTTCGCTGTTGGGAGCAGGAAGTAATTGACATCTGTGACATTAGACAAAACTCAATTTGTTTAGAGGCATTCATTTATTGCAAAATGTCGTGCGGGCCATTTCCGGCCCCGGCAACACTTAGTACAATCACTCCAACATAGCACGGCCAAGCTGAAAAACACCCGTGACCTTCCGGTTCTCTCGCAGTTTAACCCCTGTTGCTACGATCCTAACCTCCCCACAAGCAGACATTATTCCAATCGGGAAAAATACCGGTGACCGTTGGCCCATTCGCCTCACAACGATTTTTGTATTAATATATCCATTTGTTAATGCTAACACACTTCTTCTTACTCCAACAACACTTCATCCATTACTTGCTTACAAAGAAGGCCTTTTCATAGATTAATGAGTATATGGCTTAGTGACGCAAAAAAGTGAAGACTGTTTTTGCATCGAAATTTAAACATGGCTTTTGCACTAAATTCGTACATTATTTTTACAAATAGGGCAAATTTTTGTAATTTTTAAAATCCATTTTGCAGTTTATGCGTAAATGTTTACGGTATCTCGATAATTCCGCGACTAATACCCATGTTTTACTCGAATTAATTCCACAACTGATCTATTCAATATGTCCCATCGCGCAGTTTAATGGCTTCATTATTCCCCTGTGCTATCGTACCGCATGTTTCCATTTGTTTTCTTTAAATCTTCGGACCTCATTCAACGTGCCGTGATGAATCCCTCACGAGGTAAGAGCCGATATCTATAAATATGACGACACACTCGATCCCCCAATTCGGCCGTGGTCTGTTATCGAAGAGTGATGAAGATCAAATGAATGAAAAGAGTGATCAAAGATGATGTCCTTCGAAAAGATGGAGAAAAAGGCTGCTAAAGGCAAAGGGTTGTCGTTTTATTGGGAGAACAAGGCAATTGACACAAGATTTTCCATGTTTATGATAGCTCAAGGTTTCTGGAGGCTAGGTAAAAAAAACTACTGCAGCTGAGGTGACCGATTCCACCACGTTTTCTTCAGTGTAGCAGTGACCGTTGAACGAAACTGCAGTCACTGCTATTTCAAGGTAGATAATTACACAGACATCTGCACTTTATTAATGCTTTATATATATGATGCATGTAATATGAAATCTTGTAATACGTTCAATATGATGCTGCGTTGATGTTTTCCACTTTACTCGCACCTACTTATTCCCAAGTTAACAATAAATGAAAGCGTGGATTGACACAAGGCCATTGGGACGATTTTATAACTTGACTTACGCTCGAACGTTAGAGATCCGTTCACCTCAGATCGATCTCACTTTCTTCGAATGATGACCCACGAGTGATTTTATAAGGCCCGTACCGAATATCAACGAACATTACGCTGTTGTCAGGTGGACAGCATATTTCGTAATTTTTTATATTGTACGCATGTGGAATTAGCTTAATTTTGAATACGTGCACTTGTTTTGAATCAATTTGAATATAACGTATTTTAAAAAAATACTACAATGCCTGCCATATTGAAGTTTACTTTCCAGCGAGTAATAAACACTGCCCTCAAAGCGTTCTCATTTAATAAATTAAGTCCAAACTCCTTGTCATTCTAAGGCTTTTACAGATTCTGATAAAAAACTGATACGTCTGTTTTAATTGACTCATATAATATTTAATTAAGACTTTACAAGTTTTAGCTATAGCTGATAACATGTAAAAAATGCTATATCGTTATATATGTAACTGTGCTTTAAGTTTTGTCTGAAAAAAAACAAAAAAGTTAGCACTTCAAACCAGCGAACAATATTTCCGAACTTCATCAACTGATTTACGCAATGCAATATACAAGGATCTCATCAACAAATTTGAAAAAAAATATGTATTTGAAGGAAACTAGTCTCCTTTCGTTCATAAGATCTAGTAATCCACTTCAAAACCGCGATTTCCCTTAGAAATAAAGCCTGTTGCGGATAGAAAGATTGATAACAATCATCTAAATACACTAAACTTATGTTCTACGTTTCACTTATAAGTTAATTTACCAAATCCTACGCCCAGCCGTATTTAGTTTTTTGTGACATCTTGGCTTTTTCGTCAGATTAACATTGATTTGGATATTCATTGATACTAAATTGTTGTCATCCACCCAATACTCATGATTTACATAAAAAATCACTCTTAATTAGTATTTAAACAATCTTCGCACCATCATTCCAAATCAAAATACCGAAATAACTCACTTTATAAGTGTCGCTACCGCTTTTCAAGGGCTGGCATTTTATTGTTTGTAGTATATATGATTACCCACTGTGTGGAATACATGGAACCTTTAAATATTATCCCTATTTCTAAAGCAAGACAGAGACACTTGAGAAAAACTAACGATGGGTTAATAAAGCCTACGAAATCCCATTCCATATACAATAAGGAGAATAAATAAAACCATGACTCATGGAGTGGCAACATTTAATGAATGAAGCATAATGGAACACCATCAATTGCATAAGCACACGAAACAGTCATCACGACACGTTTCACCACTTTGTGGCATAATCATATGCCACAGAGTGGTGAAACGCGTCGTGCCATAGAAATGAATCTGTGGAAGATTACAAGTGTTTTATACATTATGATTATCGACAAATTCCACCAGGTCCAGCCTGAAACAGTTGTATTTATTTATAAAGCAAGTTATGACATATATGGTGGATACCAGACACAGCAAGAACAAGAAGGCTACTGGAGAATAGCGTGATGAAAGTACTTTGGAAAATCACCGGTGAAACATTACTGGGCAGAGAACGAAACGAAAATATTAGAAAAAAATGCTAAGTAGAGAACATCAATGAGCGGACCTTAAAAGTAAAACACGAATGGAATGAACAAATAAATCGACTGGGCGGAGAAATAAATAATTAATAGTAAAAATAGCTCGTGATAAGTTACCGTTGGGAAAAATAATTATAGGGAGATGATAAAAAGATGGTGTGATAACCTCACGGTCGAACAAGAATGGAAGGCGAAGGGATGGAGAATGAACAGGCAATCTGCCGACAACATAGAAGGAAGAAGAAGAAAAAGTTTGCGAGCGTCGCCAGACGATTCCCCACCGATGCGAAACCGGTAAATAAAACGAAATAAAAATTACCAATAAGCCAAAAAAGCGGCGGAGGAGGACGAAGGTCTTTCAAACAGGAAGTTTCAATCTCGACGGCACAATTCCTCTTGTTTATCTTCCGCAAATGTATATGAGATTTGTGAGACGCACTGGTTACGTGAACAAGAATGTGTGTGTACTCTCGAGTTCAGTCGAAGGAAGCAGCTGTTCGGCAATATGATCGGTTGTCTGTGTAGGCTAAAAACATTATCTCGGATTATATGCTCTGGATGTCAGCAATCATAATGGATGAGCTTAAAGGGATGCATGAGACGTTAATACTGATACGGACTACTAATTATGCACAAATCAGCGAAAGCGATACCAATTTTACCCCTAAATCAAAACCTCCGTTATTTTGCAGAAGCTTATCACACGCAAAAACATTCTAAAATGTTTTTTTTTTTCAGGAGAGAAGACTCAGTCAATAGTAAATGAGTATTCAATTGATTTAATAGCCCTAACTCAGCTTTGATTGTGTTGTAGCCGCATAGAGAGAACTAAAATCATAGCAAAGTCTCATGCATATATGGATATAAAAACTCATGCATTATTTGGTTTGGAGACCACCAAATACGTTTAATGTTTACCCTCACTCAACAGCTTACAAAGGAAAGTGAAGACATCAATTGGAAAGTAAAGAAAGTGGTTTAACAAGCCTGACTATTATCAAGTCGATCAGTTATGCTATCATATGGACGAAAACAATAGTACCACTGTATGTAACCGTCTTCAAATAATGAAAATGTATGTAAATATATATTAACAAGGTAATTTCACAATAAATAGTATTTAATATGACGTTTTCATATAACGTTATCACAAGACATTCACACTGTTAGCAAAAAACTCTTCAGTTTCGTGTCTCGATGCACCATCAATTTCCTTCACACATGGGATATGGGACTGTTGAAGTAGCTAGAGTACTGCCTTACTGTCTCGAAAGGTGACGAAGGAGCTGGCAAAAGAAGGTGGCGAAGATTTTTCTGCGGAATTTCATCATAAGGGACATGAAACTGTGACACCCCTCTTCGTGCGTTCCGGAGGTAGAAGACTAGAATAACGGACGTCGCTGGGTTTATTTCCACCCTCTTCCATTACCGAAAAAAAACCTTCATTAACCGTCCAGCCCACTTGCCACTTATTGTGGCAAATCTCCAACCCAAATCTCAACCCAAACCAGCTATCTCACCTTGAATCTTAAATCCTAAATTGAATCAACAATGCACAGCACTGCGAGGAGGGTGCAACCAGCTACTAAAAGGATTAGGGGTTATATTTCGTAACCAGCCACCTTCAAGGATGAGAGAAGAGAACTCAACCTTGCCGTGAAGACTCTCCAGTTACACAAAATTTCGTTCTTGACTAAAATGGTAGCGGAAACTCTGACGAAAGTGCTTCAACCGGAGAAAATCCCATAATCCGCCGAAATCAATTACATAATTACTTCCTCACTTCACATTCTGCCAGTTTCGAAGCCACTTACCCATCGGGAATTGTTTGTCCGCGAGTTCTGCCGTCCGATATTTAGCAACACAAAGTGCTCGCTCCGAGGAGCGCAATCAGATATTTTGATCGCATCGCATGACGTTAGAAATACCAAGAAGAGGAAATTCACTGCTATCTGATATCTTATCGCTGCTTTAGCTATGAATCGTGTTAATGCGTATGCTGTAGGCACGCTTGCGAATTGTCCCCCTTTTTGCCATGTTCACCGCGGTAAACGGTCACATTTATTCCAGTGAAGTCAATGGAATGATTTTAAACTAAACTTTCATAACAAGGGAATCGCTACCAAAAGGGAATGTTTTCTCTCTGATAGCCGTGACCTTTGTCCAAGAATGAGTTGGGTGCAATGGCTGCCGACTCACATTAAATACTCGCGTGCAAGTGACGCAGAACATCTACTATTCTACGGCTGGAGAATATTCTTATGTGGTGTAATCTTATTTGCGAACAAGGAATATTGACAAGTCTTATGAATTGTTTCGTAATCGAACCATTTCATCTAGTGCTTCACTGTTACATGGGGTTCTACCTGTTAACTTTGAGCAATCAAGTTCTTCGATTCGAATGCCGTCCAAAGATCTTCCACGACTGAGCGCTACTTAAGCTTGTCCAGCAGCAAACAGTCGAGAGCCTAGATACGAAAAGCGAATACGACGATAAAAAATTCTTCTCCCGTCTAAGCTTGCTGCAATTAAAATTAAATTATAACTGGCCGTTAAACGATCAAATTAAAGACAACAACAAAAACGTCCTTCATTGAGCCGCAAACCCTGGGCCCCAATCGGTGAGAGTTGACGCTAACCACTACACCATCCGATCAACACACTGATAGTGCTTACTCCATTCATCTAATTCTCACGCAAAGGATCTGTTCAATTGAAGAAATTTATTAATCCTGGCGATACTGATTAGAATATTGAGAAAATCTTATCAAATTATTGTATTGTCATCGGTCCTAGATGAGTCTACAAAGTTTAAAGGAAATCTGATCGTTCAAAGTTGGTCAAAATCGAGTCCAAAGGAGTCGGTTACAAACAAACAAACATACAGGTGAAGCTAATAAAAGCGTGTTAATAAAATAAGTCTTACTCAAACTTATAGTAAATGGAAAAATTATTGCCACAGACGCATATTTAGTAAATTACCTGCTGAGAATTTTAGTCATAATAAAGTTTTTGCGTCACTAATAATACTATATGTAAATCGAAGGTACTGGCGTGATTGAGTGGAATTAAAACAAGTAGAAATTAAAAATCCGTGCAGTTTACCACATCATAAAACTTACTTTCCATAATGATATATCACCCGATGATGATGTATCAACATTGACACTTAAGTCGAAAGTAAATTTTACATTGTGGAAAATTGCACGGTTTTTTATTTCATAATTTACTAAGGTAATTTTATCCTTCTTAAAACTGCTAAAACCGAATAATAAATATCGAATATGGTCTTATTTATGACTAGAGAAAAGTCTAACTCAAACGAAATTATATCAAAATTTGGAATAGTTTGAGCGAGATTTTCCCCTAGTCATAGCATACCATATTCGAATTATATTTTTCAATTGAAGCAGTCGGATTAAGTATGGATTAATTTTTATAATATTTGTTGTTGTTACGCAAAAAGTTTGTTTCATATGAAAAAAGCACGCAGTAAAAAAAACTAAATATGAATTATTAAGGCTTTAATTTGACTCATTTTTTTAACACCGTATAATGAAAACGCATTTTCTCCAAAAAAATGTTTTTGCGATATTGTAAAAAATATTACGGTGAGTAATACATTAATTTCTCTCAATACCTCGTTAAGAAAGCATACAAACTACACGCTTTCACATTTCTGAAGCGAACCATACCTCAGAACTTACTCAGTTTTTTCCTAAAATCTGTTTGGAGCGCATAGCCATACCATATCCCATGAATAACGACTTGTATTTTCTGGCATATATCTCAAAAAGCAACATGGTAGGTGGCTGATGTTTTTGGATCTATTGGAAAATGAGATTTTTTTCTAGTAAATGCGGCCAAATTCATTGAATTTTTGAAAAGCGATATCTCACTCAAACTACCTTAAGGAAGTTCCACCGCAAATGTGTGAGTTAAAACTAATACTAAATTCCACCGTTTTGCTTTGGTTTAAAAACCATGCTTTCGGTGAGGTACTGCGATACCTACTGAAAACCAAAATTAACGTACAAAAAAAGCAGATTATTACACGAATAAACTTTTATCGAGCACTTTTTCCAGCCATAGGAACCCACTTCGGCGCCATTTTTATGGAATTTTTGCATTTTGACATCAAATATCGCAATCATAAGCAAAAAGTTATAAGATGCATATATTTAATTTTTATTCAATTTCTCGGGATTTTTCCTTCTTATAAATAATTTTCCGCGAAAATAGCTCTTGTGAATAAAACTCTCTTCAAAAGATGTTTATGCATATGGGACCTAAAGTGTATAATTTGATACCAGTGAATATGAAGGTTAATAATAATACTAAATTCCTTCAAATGGAAGTGGAATGGCTACTTACTCAGCCAAATGTAGATTAATTATTTAATATTATTTTGTGAAGTTCTTTTAATTATTACATTCATTATATTTGGTTCATCGCAAATTTTTTGTATTAATTATTTGCATCTAATAATTTATAAATTAACAATTTTTATTGCTCTTTGTGGATGTATGCAGCTATGCATTACTGTGACGGTAGCCTCAGCTCATTTACTCTTACGCGCTACCTAAAGCTTCCTAAAATTTACGTTTGAAATCATTGTTTTTTAATGAATGTTGTTTTGGGAAGCAACAAACATATTATGACCTTTTATATGTCATGGGAAAATACGATTTACCCGTGTTTCTACGGTTAACTACCATGTAATTTAAAGTTCAATATTAGAGAATGAAATAGGGAGGAAAGTTAAATATTGTTGTTCATATCAGATCGAGAACAATTTTTTATTCAGTTGGACAGAATATGAATCAAATGATATTTAAGTCATCTTACGGTCACGATGAGTGCCTTCAGAAGGGTTCCTGCTTACATAACGCCGTGACGACAGATGGTGCCTCATCGGCGTGGAAGTCCAAGCCAGCCCTCTTCCCTGCTATCCTCCCCTTTGAAACGTATACGCATTACGTAAGGCCTCGACGTCACGAGAGTCGCCGTAACCTAGCGACTGCGCGGCGTCCCTTCCCTCCCTCCCCCCTCTCCACCCACACGAGGAAGTGTCAAGAACGCGAAATGCGTCATAGAGAGGAATAACTGAACACACGACTGAAAGGTTTGAATCCCCTCCTTGCTGAACTACCGCGATGAAATACGTGGAAATTGCCACGAGAATAAAGTTAACCTGGACCGGGATACGAACCACGCGCCTTTGACATCGCGGGTCAATGACCCACGGGTTCTATTTCTCGTGGAAATTTCTGGAAGAATGAAGGGATCTAGTTTTTCCACCCTCGCAACTAGGATGGTGACGCGAGAGACACAAAAATCACCATATACATAACTGAAAAATAATTGCTTGTATAGGATTTCACCTAACGGATTGTGGATTACCATTGCCTCGAGTACTGCCGGGGTACCCAATCCCTTAACCCTTTTCCGCCCACTGTAGTTTGAGCAAGACATTTCCCTAGTCATAACAGAGACCATATTCAAACTTTATTTTTAAATTTAAGCAGCAGTAAGAAGCATGAGGTAAATATTGTAACATTAATGACACAAAAACTTTATTTTAAGTGACTGAAATTCTCACGAATTAACTATACATGGATACATGAGTCTTTACCTTGACTTTTTTTCACGCTGATAGCGCCTTAACAACCGAAGATTATTTTTCGATTCTGTTAAAATTACTACGGTGAGTAATTTATTTATTTTTAAATATAGTTGATTACAAGCTACGCTGCTAAATTTCTGACGAGATCAATGCTTTAGAATATCTTCATTTTTTTAAATAGCCTCTCTACAGTGCATACGCGTTGCCCATGGAAAATGGCGGGTAATTTTTTGGGCAAATGTGTCGAAAAGTATTATAGTCAGTGGCCTATATTTTGTCACTATTAGAAAGACGAGATATTTTTCTTTATTATGAGACCAAGTTCATTGAAATGTTTGAGGAGTCATATCTCGCTCAAAAACCTTAAAAGCCACAAGAAATTGTACCAATAATTCAGAAGTCTGGATCACATGGTGGTTTGTGCACTGGCCAAAAGTACGTAATTCAATTCCCGATCCAGGTGCCCTCGGAAACCTTTTGAGGTTTAATGCGAAAAATTTAGCTACGGATGTGGCAGAGTTGACTGCGCGAGTCGACAAAATCTCAGCTATCGCTGTATTTTAACACCGAAACACTTCCCTATTTACGGCCATATGATGACAGAATATTGTGATACATACTCAGGTGTATGCTCGAAATTCCGCTACGAGAAAATATCGGGGTATAAAATAAAAATAACGTTTGCTTTGGGAGGGAGTCGACGAAGTTGAGAACAAATGCGAGAGGGTGATCGACAGATGAAGCCATTTGCGCCATGAAGGATGGGACGGTATGATAGTAAGGTAATGATAACGATGAAATAACTCAAGTGCCGGCATTAGAATTTTAGCGAGAGGCGCCAAAGGTACCACAAAATGATGTCCCATTCGACGGACAATAGACTGCATTTGAACTGCTCTCCACTCGGCACTCAATGAGGATCGGAATTCCACTGAATAATCTCCGATACAACTGGGACCTTGGGATGAGCATCCATTACTCCAGCCCAACTCGATCCCCTCGTTCTGGTGGCCTACAGTTCTCGCAAGAGCTTACGGCCGTTAGATGCGCAGAACAGAGGGGTGAAATGTGTGGGAGGGGTAAGGGAAAGGAACGGAGGGGAATGTAAGCGCGTTGCATGCAGATGGGCCAATATAGTGTCTCATTGTCAGCGTAAAAATGTAATTCCGAGCCTCTGGTTCCGCGGCCGGGGCTGTGGAATGGTGGGTCTTACGCGATGACTCACAGCTAGGCATTTTAATTACTAAAAATGCATTAGCATTTATTCAAAATAAATAAAAAGTAACAAATATGGTGGTTATTCCGCTAAAAAGGTGAATAAGTAGACAACAAACTTCGCGCAATTCCGTTGATTTTCAGTAACGTTGCTGAAGTTTCAGCTGCGTGAAATTCTGTAATCCAGATTTAAGACATACAACATAAAATTACGAAATAACTGTGCATTCTATATTCCTCTTTAACTTGGCCAATGCAATTAAAGGAATCGGAATTTGAATACCACTAGCTGAAATTTCAGTCACTGAAATTAGAAAATAAAAAGTACTTGAAGAGATAATTTCAAAAATTGGCACTATGTACATGTATATTCGATGAATAAATGGAACATTGTGAACAAAAAAGAGTTGAAATATAAGAATATATATTCTCGAGAGACAGAGAGAACATATACATTTTATGCAAAAATAAATTGGATAATTTCCGTAATTTATTAAACATAGAAAATCTCAATAAATGCGAATGTGATAATTGTTTTTGTATAATATTGTAGAGAAAAGTCAATACTTGACGTCCACTTCTGAGTCAACGGCCTGAGATTCCCTAGCCGTGACCTCCTGGCGCCCGCTCTGGTACAAAGGGACGACGCCTACTCCCTAACCCACTGCGGCGAATAGCTGGGGGCATTCAAATGCATTTACGGCAAATGACAAATTTCAAAGTTGGCAACTAAAATCGTATACATTAGCCCGCCGGGGCTACTCGTCCACCCGCGGCAACCGGTTTTTATAAAATAGACCAGTTCCAGTGCCAAAATCGTCTACTGCGCAACGCCATAAGCTTTCGCGAGGACTGTACCACATAGGAACATTTCTTCATAGACTCTCTGAATGAACAAATCAGCTTTCGATCCTAGCGACGCCGATTGTTTTAGGAAAGTTAAGTGACCTGTTTATGTTGATACATTTGAGATGCTGGTGTGGAGGAAGATAAGGGAAGAAGTGCTTATCCTGGTTGGTAAGGAAGGTGCCGGAGGAAATTAGGAGAAGGCAAAGTAAGTGATGGAAGAGATTATATTGGGAAAGGCGATGATGAATGGCCAAGGGAGTCACAGAGAGAAGGATATTGTAAAAGTGGTTGGGATGAAGAAAGTTAGGACGCAATCCGGGTTGTAGGGCTTCGTAAAAGTGCTTACGGAATAGAATCCAGCATTCTACTGACACTACTGTCCGTTGCAAAATTCTGTCACCCGAGTTTGAAGACTAATATCTCACAGATGGCTGAATCGATTTTAAAATGAAGTACATGACATTAAAGCTTGTTTATTTGTGCGTTTATTGATGGTGCACAAAACTATTTACCGTTTAAATTTATTTCAGTGTGTGCTTAAAAACATAATTTTAGCGCATTTTCCGGGTACCGGACGGATGCATCGCATTTACGGCTTCGTAATAACAACACGGATCAAGATATCGAAGTTTCCTTTTCAAATATCGTAGCAAAGATCTTTCTTAACAATTATACGAAGTTTCATATTATTTAATGCATTTGTATTTTAGTTATAGGTGCAAATACACGGATTCGTTATTTTCCGTTCCGCGCATCCCTGAAAACCGCCGTTTGGACCTTATTCAAGCTCTCGAGTTCATCATCATGAATCTACTTATAAAATCTTGAAGGAATTCGTTGGTTAATCAATATCGATTAACATTTATTTTGGAAAAAGAGCGCGTTGAACTGCCAGGAGCCTGCACGGAAGAGAAAGGGAGAGGCGCGCGCTGTTGCCCAGTCAGAGGGTTGTCCGTAAGGCGTGCGAGGGATTCCACTACAAGCATTACCTGTGGGGGAAAACCAGTCGTCCTATCCCTGTGCATGAGTCATTTGGACTCTGTAATTAGTGGCAGAAAGGGTCATTTTAGATCTGTTTGGAAACATACCGTCGATAAGCCTCCTCGTGCCAATTTTTCGGAGACGGAGTTAAATGGGATTTTGAGTATTTTCATATTTCTGTCACCTGAAAAGTCGGGCGATTTGAATTGAAGCGATTATAAGATGAATGAAGTAAATATTGTAACTATACGGCTCAAAAACATATTTTTTTTAAACTGAAATTTTCAGTGATTAACTAATTATACATGCGTAAGGTGTTAACTTGACTCTTTTTTTTACGCCGTAAGCTGAAAACGCCTTCACAACAGAAGATTATTTTTGCGATTCTGTAAAAATTACTGCGGTGAATAATTAGTTTATTTTTTAATGTTACAAAGAACATTGATTACATTACTACCAAGAAAATATAAATGTTAACCAAAAGTATGTTTCACTCAAAATCTTGCCGCTAGAAGACCTACTACAATACATATAAATAGTTGAAAACTATTTTTCTGAGAAGTATAAAAATATAAAATACAATCCAAATATTTTTCATAGATTGCCTATTGATTTACTGAATTTAAGTGCAATAGATGGGGTAAATAAAAATGTGAAACGATGGTTATTGAATAAACATTGCGCGTAATTAAAGCTTCACACAAAATATCCTGTAATTTTCAATTTTTTTTATTTAAAGTATTACAGTAGATATAATCACTCATATATGGAGAAAGCAAAAAAACCTATGTAACACTATACGGTGATTTTTATTTGTATTTGAGAACCTTCTTGTGAGCCATAAACAGACTCAGGAGGAGTCATAATTATTTTTATTATATTATGTCCATAACTGTTCTTTTTTGTGCAAGCTGTTTGCATTGGAATCATATTTCTGTTCAACACTTGAATTATAAAAAATATTGTAATGTTATGCACATATTTGTGATTTAATTGCATACTTCAAAAAATTGTTCGGATAGCATAGGTACCAACTACACATTGTTAAATTTATGACGGGATCTATGTGTATGGAATTTCACGTTTTTTTTTTAAATAAAGTCTCCCTGGAGTCCATACCCATACCATTTCCAATGAAAAGTGGTCGGTATTTCTTGGAAAATGTCTCCAAAAGTATAATGGTGAGTGGCTAATATTTTGTTATCTTTGGAAATATGAGATCTTTATAATGAGGCCAAATTCGTCAAATTTTATGCGAAGTAATATCTCGCTCTAACTTACCATGAGTGAGAAAGAGATAATACTAAAATAGCTATCCACCAAAAGTATTGAAAAAGAAGACACACTGAAAAATGTGAAATCCTCGGAAATACAACGGAATTCGAGCGCGAAGATCTTGAGCGGCACAAGTGCTGGAAGATAGTCGCGGAGATAAACGGTTTAAAAAAACCTGTAAAATCCTACCACAAAGTCGGAAGCAGTAAATGAATCATGCTGCAGGGAATAGTTATTGTTTGTGAGAATATATCGATGAGGATCAGGTTTTCAATAAAAGAATGGACTAATTGATAAGTAAATTTAAATTAAAAATTAATACAAATTTTCAATAAAAGCATAGGAATGCATGAATTTTGGTCATCCAGGCGACCATCTACAGGGAGATTAAAATCTCGAAAACACACGTGTTTACGAGATTTTAATATTCCCTATCGATGGTCACCTGAATTACCGAAATGCATGCATGGGAATCTTAAGTTACTCTGCTTTTATTGACAATTTGGATTAATCTTTAAAGTGTAGGTTTTTGTTTGGAGCTAAAGAGCAGAATCCTTCCGGGACGATGGAACCGGAGAGATGCGTCGAGAATGTTTGGTGATAAGAAGGTGTCATTCAAACTTTAGGGCAAAGTCCAGAGGAAAAGCTAAGGCCGGAGAGCGTTGTGATACATGTTACTGAAACGGCGGCTCTGAGTAGTGTAGGCCACTATATCTTGAGTACTGGTGGAAGCAACAAGAGATATACACAGATGAACTGATGTAAGAAAATTCCTTCTCCCCACGTACCCTTAATGAAGACCACAAAAACAGATCGAGACACTAAGGAACTCCGTTAACATTCAATTCACGTTCACCCTTTCCCTAGTCCAATCCCTTTCTCCTGCCCCGCTTTACGAATGGACCCGTATCCTTCAACCCCCCTTTTCACACCCCCTACGGCGGTTTGGTGGGTTGTATTGGGTTGATGTAATAGTTCAAAGCATTTTTATGCTTAGCAAACTTGGCTTAAGTCGATTTAAAAGTTCAACGCATTTCTAAGCTTAAAAAACTTGGCTTGGGTCGATGTAAAAGTATGAAGCATTTCCAAGCTTAACGAACCTGCATTGACAACTTTTTCAACTTCAAACTAGAGTTTTCTTTAGATGTAAAATCGAGAAACTACCCCAGCGTTGGGAGAGAGTCATGGAGAACGGAGGAGAATATATTACTGATTATTTTTTGTAAGCTATTCATCTCAAATAAAAATTTTTATCACAGTCAAAAAAGAACGCTGCAAACACATGCATCAACCTAATGTGTAGACGTAGATGTTCAGAAAATCTCACCGCCAGGTCTTACCAGGGGGTGCCTGATGGCATCACCTTGGCTCACATCCGCACTGCCAAGTCAACGCTCTGCCCCCACGCCATTATTGACAGGAGGGACAAGTGGTCAAATTGATTTAACTATGACGGCTTCAACTATGCGAAAATACATATTGAATATACACAAAGAATAATTTTCGCAATTTTTTAAATTGGTACTACCGGTTTCAGCCGGAAGACGACGCATATGCGTTAAAACCGGTAGTACCGACTGAAAAAGAATTGTAAAATTATACATTGCATGTATTGTCATTTCGAACGAGTGATCCTTCGTGGGATGATGGATCCGTGGCTTTGAAGTCAGCAATTCTTTTGTCAAGCAGTATCAATGTTTCGCTGGCCGTTTAAAATGCTTTGCTCTATTGCGCTATGCCGGAATTCACGAGTAACTTAAGTGCCGGGGGTAAATACAGGACTTGTTTCATGGTCGGGTGGTTTTCCACCATTGCATTCTGTTGAAGCTTCCCTTACCTATTCTTGTGTCATTATTCGGGAGATGATGCCGTTCCATTCTTTAACTCCATCCCAACGATTCCTGGACCTTTTATTGAACGTAAGGTTCTCCGGCAAAACGAATTTCATAGGATTCCTAATACTGTTCCGCATGCCAACATGGAGTTAAGAGGCGTGAATTTCAGAAAACTGCGCTTTTATAACGATCACTGAGAGACATTGACATCAGCAAGCACGGGCCACGGGAGTGGTTTGACCTTCTCGTCTTGTGACCGCTCAGAATTAGAAGGCATCGCGGGACCTCAAGTAATACCTCCGAGTATCAATGACATAATTCAAGAGTCAAAACGAGATGGATATGCTTTTTCAATCCAGATTGGATAGATGTTAAAAATACTCATTTAACTACAACTCTTCCTCAGAAGTATTGACCCGCAACCGTAATTCAGAATCCATTACATGTAATGTCAAAAACATGTCAATGTCTCGTTTAAAAAATTAATAAAATTGATTACCGATTACCTTATTAATATTTTCAATTTATTGGTTCAATATTGCACTTTTAGGGACGTCTGTTGGAGCCACATAATGACATTGCGAAAAAAAATCAATGCCAATATTTTAAAACACTGATTCCTTACGTGACTTTTCATTTTTTATTTAACCTTAATATTAAATTCTATTAATATTCGAGCAACATTAATAAATTTTAGGCCTATACATTGTTTCCAACGAAGGACATTAATGCCTGTGATCTGATAACATGATTGTTTGCTCTACATCCTTTATCTTATTGAAGAGTAAGCCCAATTTGTCAGCGGCAGAATTTGGTGTTTGGGGACACTGGGCAGGTAAAACGGCGCTCTTTAGAGGTTATTTCATTTATTGTTATTTGATAAATTACGAATACTGTTTATGAGATCCACAACAACTAAATGTTTATTTTTTTTGTTTAATTAAACATAGTGTTGATTGAAAAGTAATATTAATTATAAAAAATAAGTACTTAGTATTTTGATTATTTGCTTGATCTAAAGAAATTACATCTGCAAAAATAAAAATCACATAGAAAAATCACATATATAAAATTACACTCGAGGATTGCGATTCTGCGTGCAAAGTGTGCGTGGGAGACTCGATGAAAATAAAAATTTGTTCAACTGAAAAATTGTTATGCGAATAATAATTTAGCATCTAGGGATGTGATTCTGCAGGCCCCTCCGGGTTCATGGTCCACGGACGGACGCCCGGTCCGGCCACCGTTACATCCACCACTGCAATTTGGAGTCTGAGCAGCACGTCCGAGTCTGAAACCATTTTCATACTATAAATATACGCTTCCTCTAGCCAGGATGGTCACGAAGTCAGTACTTCAATATACCCTGTTAAAATTCTCTAGGAAAAAATACAGACAAGAAAGTCGTATTATAGATAATGAGAGAGTAATTAGCTATCTATCAACGGAATGTCAGCTTAGGGTGATGAGTTCGTGGTTTATGAGATGTGAATAGTTCGCCGCCAAACGGTTGACGTTTGCCTACATTTTCAAGGAGATTTTCAACAATTTAATAAGAGGAATGACATATCAGCTGCGTTTGATATTAGTTTACCACCACTTATAAAAAGAGAAAATTCCATCAGTTGCACATAAATATGTCGATATTTTCATTTTTGTCATTTCTCTCGTTCCGTTGAAATCCATAGCGGGCACATGAGCACTCGTATCACGTCCACGTCTCAGCCGTGTGATTGCCGCCGACCACAATCTCCTTTTAGCCATTATGACACCAAGATAAGTCCTTTATCTCTCCTCGTCCCGAGCGAGACAAATTGTTTCATTGATGAGGGGAGAAGATTTCTCGGCAAATGGAAGAGGCCACTCCCATTTCGCTTCCAGGGAGGATGCGGTGCGCATCAAAGAACCGGACAGACCATAAGCTGATTGCCGCGATACTCCATTACTCGCTCACAAACTCACCTCTCATACCCAACCGATTCTCCAACATGTCCCAATCAATGATTCCGTGGGACTATCGTCTCTACGAACGCAAAAAAACGAGAGTATGACTTCCTGCTGTGCGAGAATCGGTTAGTACGCTACGGGTAGGGGATCCATATACGGTCCCTAATCTTGATATGCATGCATGGCGTCTTCATTTGCCACATAAATGTCTGGGCATCCGACACTTAAAAGACTTTTGCATAATATTTGAAACGATAATCGATTCAAGTTGCCACACAAAACCAATGAAATACAAGCTAATGGACCAAAATCAAAAGAATCACAGGGTAATTTTTTGTGCGTAGCCCCTCAGATAGCACCATAAAGATGCTTTGATCTAGTTTTGTAGGCATCCTGAGCTAGCAATAGATTATTACTTGGCATACGTCCCGCTAAGTTTTTGATGCATAGGCGTTCGAAAAATGCAAGTGCCAATGCTTGGGCTAGATTCGAGAAACAAACGAGACATTACAGCGAATCCGATATTTAAGCAAAGACATTTTCTGTAAATTAAGGTATTAGACATTTCTTACCTGAAGAATTGCTTTTAAAAAAAATTAAAAAAATTGAATTAAAAAAAAGTATCACTGGGCTAATTATTATTTAAGATCCAGTAAAAATTATCGCACGTTGTATTTTAAATTTCAAATATAGTCGGGAGTCCAAACATGCAAAAACTTAAATATAACCAGTACTTCCTGAATAATATCATGGATGAAATACAAACACTCGTTTAGTTTTTGTTTTTTTATGCTGAGGTTATATAACATTAATGTATTTTCCAGTTCACAATAAAATAAAACCGGAGAAGTCGACTACGGCAAATTGAAACCAAACTCAATTTCAGCATCAATTTGACTGCGAATCTGTTACAAAATATTTTTATGCGCTAATTGGAGACTGAATGATTAGTTTCGTTCTAGAGTCTACGGTCAGGTATGAAAGCGTTTCATGTAAGTGCATTTACCATTAATAAAGTTTCAGTTTTTTTCGTTCTACAATCTCGAATGAACTTGGTCCTATAAAGGTAAATTTTTGAACAAATTAATCCGTTCCATACACTTCTTCACTGGCCTTGCGAGTTTTTTGGGCCGCTCATTCGGACTGGGCAAGCTGCCCGAACTATCGCTATAACAATGGCCACGCGCAGTCATTCGGAGCTGTGTCTAAGTAGTGACTGTTGAGAGACAGTGAACCGATGAAATTGGGATGCTTGACCGTGGGAGAGAACGCAGGTTGGGCGACCGGGACGGAAGCTGACGCCTTGAATTGATTGCTAAGTGAATCACCGAGCGAATCAAACAGCCGCCCTTCGGATAACTTCAAGAGGAAATTGTCAACAGATAAGGACAAAGGAATTTTTTCCTGTCACTATCGACATTTGAACGTTAAGCATTTGAAATGATAATCGCTTTCAAGATGCTACGAAAAAAAATCTCACGTATTCCAACGTTCCACCATGTCCTTAGGAGTCAATAATGCACACTTTCCTTCCACGTAACCTAGAGCAGTTCAAAGTCAACGAAAGCAAATTCTTACGCATGCAAAATTTGTTTGACATTGTCATATACAACGGGTAATTTAAAAATGATTTCGGGTCATTCTAAGCCTAGTAGGGCCTCGACCCTTCAGATTTTGATGAGCGAATAACGCATCACTTAAAAAAAACCCAATTTCGCAAAACATGAAGGCTAGGATTAAAAGCCCTCAGCTCACGTCGAGGATAAATAGACTTCACACTAAATAAATTTATATTAAATATTAATCCAAATTGTCAATAAAAGCAGAAGAACTTAGACTCCTTTGCATGCATTTCGGTCATCCAGGTGACAATCAACTGGGAGTGTTTTAATCTCGTGGAAACGTTCTCGTGGAAACGTTCCTTCTCCCGCAAGGAAGCGTGATCGGACCCCTTTTGTTCATTATATACATAAATGATCTATGCTCTCGAATTAGCAGTAAAATACGTCTATTCGCCGACGACGCTGTCATCTATCGTGAAATTAGTGATCACTCTGACTTTGAAACTCTATCATCGGATTTAAACAACGTTCATGTGTGGAGCCAAGAGTGGGGACTCGAACTTAATCTGAGCAAATGCACGGCGGTACATTTCTTGCGGAAGTCGTCCAACTATTCCCATGTATATGCTGTGGATGGTGTTAACATAAAGGCGACAGATGAAGTGAAGTATCTAGGAGTTACGATAACTTCGGACCTATCGTGGGGAGCACATATAAGAAATATTTGTGGCAGAGCTCTGAAGAAGCTAGGATTCGTCAAGCGTATTGTGGGAAGATTTTCGGATGAAAAAGTAAAAGAGAGGTGCTATTTCGCACTCGTCCGGCCACACCTTGAATATGCAGCGAGCATATGGGATCCGGTGCAGAAAGACTTAGTCCGGGAACATAATAAAATACAAAGGAAAGCTGCGCGATTCGTCAAAAACAGCTACGGGCGTACTGACAGCGTTACACAGATGTTAAACGAATTAGGCTGGGAACCGCTAGAGACTCGGAGGCTGCGCGCTAGGCTTAGATTGCTTGAACAATTGAGAATTGATATCTTTCAGAGCGACACGGAGAACATCATATTAGAACCCCACTATATTTCCAGGTCCGATAGAAACGATAAATTAAGAGAGATATTTTGCCGAACGGATAGGTATGGGAATTCGTTTTTCCCCCGAACAATAAGGGACTTCAATAAATGCTAGGCGTAATTTCATTAGAGCATTTCCTTTTTATCTTTAAGCGGCTGGTGTCCTAACACCCCCCGCCACACGCCTATTGAGGCGGCTTGCGGGGTAATATGTAGATATAGATGTAGATGTAGATGTTCGTATTTACGAAATTTAAACTCTACCCATCGATGGTCACCTTGATGACCGAAATGCATGGATGGGAGTCTAACGCCCTCTGCTTTAATTGACAATTTGGATTAATATTTAATTTAAACTTGCTTTTTAATTGCTCACTTCTTGAATTACCATCTAAACTGCATGCATAATGAAAATCTCCTACCGGAGAAAACAGTTTGATTTTTTCGCTCAAAATGTGGAGACCGAGCGATCAGGCGGTCATTCAGAAGAATTCTTTCACGATTGGTTCCAATCACACAATTAAAAGGTATAAATATGCCCATAGTGAGGTGCGTGAGGCTAAAGCTTGGATGTTGGATGTTTTCAATCTGGTGAAAATCCTAGAACTATAGGACCGAGATAAGTTGATGCAATTCCGCGGACACTATGGCCTGCATTGAAACAAAGGCATGAACTGCATCATGTTTGCTACCATAAACCGCATTAATCATCATCGGGTAATATAACAGCTGATTGGTAGGATTTTGGAGTCCTTGGACTTCAAAAAACCTACCAATCAGCTGTTACCTACCTTTGGACTCTAACCTCCCACATATGGGACATCTTTTCGCTTTTTTGGCACATTACTTGAATGACATCATACCTCTATTCAGTTCATCCAACCCTCTGCCTCTCCTTGAGTCGTCCAAATCCCTATCCTCTTCTTTCCTTTTCCATACCCAGCATTCTCCCCTCTATCGCTCTCTTCGACATGCCTCACCTCTCAACACGTCCTCTATCCATCTCATCTGCCTTCTCCGAATCTCCTTCCTCTCCATCACTTCCTCGTTCGTCTTCATCCCAACCCAACTTGTCCTCTCCATCCTTCTACACATCCTAATCTCAAATATTTGCAGTGCAGTGAAACATATTGACTCAATGAATCAAATTTCTCCAGTGGAATTGTGCAAAGCATTTAATCTTTTTCCTACAATGGAAATCCACAAAGTATCGGCCACCACCAATAATTTCATCTAATCTCAAATGCCTCTAGTCTTAGCACATAACCTTGCATTTACTATTTTCTCCTTACATAGGGGCATATAATTTCAAATAACTAAATTCTACATGTAACAAAAGTGAACAGCATAACAAAGGGGAAAGCAAGAAGAAAAACATTTGGATCTAACGGAAAGAGAACATGGTCCCGTACCTCAGATAAAAAAATACAAGATATCCATGATGAGAAAACCACCTTTGTTAATTCCACAAATTTTCTTACGTGCCAGCGTAAGAAAGTTTGTGGAATTAACAAAGGTGGTTTTCTCATCATGGATATCCATAATTTCCACGAGGTCAGGCCTGAGATCATCAGTTTTAAATACAAGATAGGAGTACCAAAGGCGAATATCAGCGGAATTTCTCATTATCTGGGAATATAAACCACCATCTACGCTTCATGCATGAGATCGGAACTGAGTAAAGTACGCAGCGTATCCTCAGCGTAAGAACATAGATCAGGAATCCCGGGTATTAGAACATGCGAGCTAGTATCTCAGTAGGTATCTACGACCTGGGTATCGTTTCCGTAAATTTCCGACCAATTTGTTTCGAGTGATGGGCAACTTTATATTTGTCATCGCCGACAAAAGTCTCACATCTATACTCCTGACGAAAGGCCTCCATCGCCGATTGGCGTATAAATAAGACATCAACGTGCTTCATTTCACTCAAGACCGAACATAAACTGGTAGATCCGACCCCCAGAATCCTCGGCTCCTCACGAAAATTAGGTATTTCGCAGTATTCCACAGAATCGTCCCGAAGAATCATCGGGGTGACTTCTCCACCAGTGGACGGCACGCACCATATTTTTTATGTTATTTACATTCCTGCCGATTATAAGTGCTTCCCGTGGGAGCTCTGTCCAGTGCGACCAGCTGGAAGTGAGAAGGATGTACTTACTTCCCATCTCCACGTCACGTGGAATATCTGACGACGCCATCGAAGTCTAGCTCTATGGATAACATTACCTCATCATATGGTGCTGTGAATGAAGACTCAGGTGCATCATGTAGCCAGTCCGTTCTCACGCATTTCGTTTAAACCATTGATATAATTGCTCAATATTTGTTGTAGTTTTCATTTTAAGTTTTCGATGAATCGCAGGGTATCCTTCTAGTCGGCCATTATTGACCGAGTCTTTTGCGCAGCACGAATTATGATGCTCGTACATTGATCAAGAGAAAAAGTCTCGCTACAATCAACTAATTTGCTGTTTCTGGCCGTTAGTATGCTGCACGGCACAGCTCGCCTCTAATTTCCCACGCTGTATTACGTGGCATTACGCCTCATCCCGGTTATTCAAAATTACACAATTCCCACTTCGCGTACTATAAAACACAATGCTTCCTTTGCTTTCCTGTATAACGCTCGGGTGATCCAGATTTATGACCCGCCAAACCGGGACAAACATTCGCGTCTCCTGGAGCACAGGCAATTTGCCATACATATTTCTCGAATCAAGTGTAGAGTTGGAAAACATGTCACTTTTGGAACACAAGCGTCGTAAACGAGTCACCTTCTCTGAACTTCAACTGTTCAAATTCCTTAAGAGCTTGAAATATTATTTTTTTAAATGTATTAATTCAAAAGAAAAATAAAATAAACTAATTCTTAAGGGAAAAGATTATATTCATTTTTATGTAAATTATAAACATTTGAGCTCCACTTCTGAAGGAGATTTTCATTTAATGGAATTAAAAATTTTAAGACTGGTACAAATAGGATTTTTGTTTTTCTTTCGGGACACAGGCTGGTATTGTCCCAGTCAAACCGGTTAATATGGTCATTAATATGGTCACCGTAAGATTAGCTCCATTTGCACATCAGCTTTTCCACACTCCATACTCCACCTGGTTCCCAATCAGCCAACCTCTGCCCTTAGTTGTCTCCATTCGAATTGGTGGGAGAAAAGTGGTGGCTTCGTACTTTATTCCCTTGCATATTCTATAGCCTCACTGGGTCTACCATGTGTGCTTCAACATACGTGTTCAAAACACATGGAAGGAATTCATTCATGGAAAAAAGGGTCTTATCTTGTGGTTTAGATGGAGACACACCTCAAATATAGATTGCCACCTTTCCTGGAACTCTGGGGTTTTCCCAGACTTGGACCTATGGAGTGCATCTCTCCCAGTGGGAGGTAAAACCGTCCGGATTTTAGGAATCAGATGTTTGGTGGTTTACCTAGTCGACACTTGTAAATTTAGTTTAGCTGGTATATTTGAATCATTTTTTGGTTTGGTTTGATTCAAAGTGATGATATCTAATAAAAAAATTATACTATTTTAGCACACAAATAGCTCATTAACCCTTTTAGTGCTGCCTTCTGCCAGCTGTAACTTAATAAAATGTATCTTGTTAGGAAATAAAAGGTTATGAAGTTATTGTTTTAGATATCCATAGGCGGTTTTTTTTAATTTATATAAATTGAATTAACTAATATTGATATGTACCTACTATTCTATTACATTGTCTGAATAATAAATGTAATTATTTCAGTGTTATAAAGTTGAACAACATTTTATTTGTGAGCCCCTGTATTGGCCCATCACACTAAGAGGGTTAAGTAATAAAAATGGTTTGACATATACTATTCAGGTTTCAATATTGCCAACCAAGGGAGTCTCCCGGAAGATCCCAGAATTTCTCACGGTTGGTTTGTTGGTTACATGGGGAGGTGACCAACTATTGAAGCCATTTGTACCAATGGATACAGGTGAATGAGCTTGTAAGGTAAGGATTACATGAAGGATGGAGAGAAACCCAGTGTCAGCATTATTACCTTCTTACTGCAAGGTGTCAAGGGGTAAACAGATTTATGCCCCATACAATGGACAGAGTACTTTAAGTTCTCTCCAAATAGCACACAAGCTGGGATGTAGACTCCACTACCTCCATCTCTGCCAAGATTAATTGATTCATGGTTCATTATTTCGTGACAAACAATTTTTATGGCACAATCAATGATCAATGTCCCTCCTAAATTCAGACTCAATCTGCTGCCACGTGCCACAGAATGTGGTAAGCATTTAGAAATGATGCTACATTCAGTTCTTTGATTTGTATGACTTTCCTCCGAGATAAATTTATGTTATGTCAATGGCCTATACAAATATCATCCACCAATGAAAATCCATATGCAGGTAGAATAAATTTTAAAGAGAGGTAACAGCTGATCTTTTATTTTTCTAGCTGAAAATAAACTGATGAAACCTCAACCCCATCATGTTACTTGGTATCTGCAGGAGTTTTATGATACAAATAGCAATTTTTGAAGTATTACAATATATTTTCTCAACTTTCATCAGGAGTGGAGTGCAACTTCTCTTGCAAGAATATCTCCTGAGGGATTCTTTAAAATTCCCTAATTTTTCTCTCACTATTTTACAGACCAGAAAAGTCAACATTTTTCATGAAAATATCTCCACAGTCAATGGGCTTCAAAAATTTAACAAAACATTGACACAAAACATTGACGCAAATCTCAATCATTACAGAAGATCATTGGAGGGAAGAATGTAGTCAGAAGAACTGCTGAGCACTTCTTATGACAGAATTGTAGGTGCTAAATAGTACATCTTGCCATTTGTAAACTATTGCTGCACAGCCTATGGCTGTGAAAGCACCAAAGAAGTACAGTGCTCTATGAAGAATCTGAAAAAAATAGATAAGGAAATTAGGGACACATTGTTTCAAAAGGAGCATGTAACCTCTGGTATACAGTGAATGACCAAACATCATGTTCTTTCTGTGTACACTACGGTATAGTATCACTTAATGCCACCATTGAGAATCATTGTCCAGGGATCAGAATCAAATTCCTTATTTTTAATATTCATCATAAAGTATTATGAATCCTAAAGTGTATTTCAAGATAAACTTTAAGTAACTACATATCAGGGTTGGAGAATAATGGAGAAGGAAAATGATGCGATGACATGTTAAGCCTTCTTCTTCATCATCAAAAGGAAATCATAATATAATATGATGAAAAGAAAATATTTGGTATGATTCCACACTTTTTTCTGCTAACATAATCAATTTTGGTGTCTACTGCGGCACTGTCAAGGCATTCTTCATATCATTGTAGTTTTTTTAAAACTGTGTAGTTCATTTAATTGGATATTTGTTTGACAAAGGTTTCATCTTTAATTGTAATTTCTTATGGATATTTTTTAACTTGCTACCTACTATATTCATTCTATGGATACTGGAACTTTCGGCTGTAATTCATATTATTACTCTAATGACATTTAAAGTCACCTAAATTATGGTACAATGAACACAAATACAATAGTAAATCAATGGGATCAATAAAAAACAAGTGCAGAATTATACCAAGTGTTTTCATTTCATAATTTTTAATATTGTAACTTTCTACAAAGTAAAACCTTATTCTAGTAATTTAAGGAGAACATTAGTTACACTTTTTTGGTTTAGAGATTTTTGCAGCGATAAGATATATCACTCTCATACATTTTGAGGTCAACTTCTGCGTGGAGATTTCATTGGCTTTTTTTTTAATAGGGACGACGGTTATCACTTAAGTAGTGTGTGGAAAAGATATCTTTCCAAAAATATGGGTGTGATAACCAACCGTTAAAGATTTTTCATATTTTAATTTTTTGTTTTTAAATATTTTGTTTTTAATGTATTTTTTAAATCCGGACAACAATGGTCAGTCATCCAACAGCCGAAACGGAGCCACAGATCTAACTTCTTCAGTCTCCTGATGATGTTCCCAGCATGAGGAATGAAACGTTGAGCCAAAAATTTCTCCACGCAGCAGTTAACCCGAAAATGTGTGAGAGTAGTATACATTAGTTACACTGTCAACTATCAACCATTTTTGGGTTTTCTGCTGCAGAGAGAAATATATTTTGTAAAACACACTGTTTCATTCTTTCTCCAGGGAACGTCATCACGAGACGGGAAGAATTCGGTTATACTTATGCTAAACAACTGACCATTATTGTTCACATTTAATAAAGAAATGTAAATAAAAAAGTTAACGGTTGGTTTTTACACTCATATTGGTGGAAATATATCTTTTCCAGACACTGCTTAGGTGGTAATCGTCTTCTCAGTTAAAATTTTATGGACTCTTGGCTATTTCGACTGCTTCTCAAATCAACCGGGGATAATATGAAGCAGTCAGCAGAAGTTACCAGGGCTTAAGCTTCATTTAGGAGGATTTTGTGCCCTGCTCTAGAAAAACAAAAAAATGGATAGTGGAAATGTAAGAACTTAAGTAGTTAATTATTTACAAGTAAAAAATTGAGTAAGAAAGGGTTTCGGATTTTTGTTTACGATATCAAATTAGATATCAGTGGATCCTTTTGCCGACACGACAAACATGGTTTGTGAAAATGAAATATACATTTGCTCAGGCAGAACTTTTTTTTCAAGGCTAAAATGTACCAACTTCAAAGAAATTTTCCTTACCGTGGACAGTAATGATACTTGAGAGGCAAACATGGCAAATATGCATTTGACACTCCTCATGCAATCGTTGTTCTTCTAATTGGTATTACACAAAATGCATACACTGACTGAATGGGAGGCTCTTGCAGAGTATTTTTTTATTTCCTATACTTAATTGGCGAGTGAAAATACTTTTTGGTGGCTTCGGCTATTAGATAACATCATTTCTTTGATTCAACATCAGGTTTATACTTAATATAGCATGCTTCATCCTAGTTTGCTTACCAACAGGCAACTTTTGCTTGAAATGTTCGAACATTATATGTACATGTAAGCCACTTTGCCTGCCATATTAATAATCAGGAATCAAAATGTTCACATCCAATAACTCAAAGCGTAGATAAATACAAAATTTTTATTAGTATTGAAGATATTCTACTTCTGTTCTAATTTTTAAGATATTCTACTTTTAGTTTTCTTCAAAATAATAAGCAACTGCATTGACTAAAGAAATAGTTCAGATAGCTTCATCAGTCCGACAGAGAAGTGTAAAATTATAATAAATTACCTTATCCTGCCATGCTCGGTTCTCAATGCATAAGCTGTATCGCATATGAGAAAAGGTTACTGATGAGTAGAGTGGAATCCAAAAATTTGGCATTATCTTATTCAAGAGCAAATCAAACTTTTTTCTGATCAAAAAGGATGGATGGTTCACTAAATCACGCATCTGAAACATAAGGAACATGGTTATTGGTACCACATGTATCAGGCATTAGATACATACTATCCAATAAGTGTTAATTCCTCAATAAGGTACCTCCTTTGCTTTCATGCATATATGTTTAAGAAAAAAATAATATGTAATTGTGATTATCAAATTTACTGTACAGCGCAAGGTATTCTGCAAAGAGACTGTTGATAATGATAAGCATTTTAAAGGCACTGGATGAATAGTTAGGTGTTAAGATTAGCCATAAAAGGCAAAGGTATTGAAATTATCTAAAAGCAAAATGAAAGGCACATAGAAGGGAGAGATCTTGGTGGAATCAGGAGGCACAGGTCTGAATAGCAAATTATGAATCAGGACAGGCAGCGATGGCCAAGAAGTGAGGCAGGTCACTATCAGACTATCACCATTCTCCTCATATCCTCAGAGGAGATTATAATCTAATAATTATTTAAGAGCATTAGAAGATAAAGATGTAGGAATCAAAGGAGAAGGGGAGCAGATAAATTCAGTAAAATCTGTGGATGATCCAAGATTTTATTAGTCAGTCAGTTAAGCAACTGTAGCCAATGATGAGTTCCCACCAGCACACTAATTTTATATGGATATTAGTATTAAGATATATGGATATTGAGATCTTTCCCATTAACGTTAAAATTTTAAAAAATAAGTGTTCCTCAATTCTATAATCGTTTATTTGGAAGTGTTTTGAAAATTTCATGTGTTTTTCTTATGTTTATGTTAATGCTACCACCAGGCAATTGCCTACTTATAACGTTTTGTAATTAAATTAAGTTAAATAAATTAAAAAATTAAGTCATTTGGTAAGTGTGCACCTATTATGTAGATTTCAGTATACTTTCTACGACTACGACCAAAAAATTCTGTTTGAAAGATTTTTTGATAGCACCAACTTAAGGGGTGGAAAAAAAGGTTTTTTGGACAAAAAATCATAACTTCATTAGTAGGCACAATATCAGATTCATTCAAAGTTATTACAGATATTCTAAGTATCATCTTTTATTCGAAGCAATTTTTGATACAACAAGCCCTTACTGCATTAATTGAGCAAATGAAATGAGTCTATTTAAAAAAAATATGCCCGACCTAGAGGCACAGATAGATTTTGAAGATTTTTTTGTTAATAAATCCCTGTCAAGTTCGTTAATGGGCAAAATCGGACCAGAGGTCCAGATTATTTTTAAAACTAAAAAATCACTACAACTCCGTTAATATGAAATGTATTGCATTCATTGTAATTTATTATCATACTTCCTAAGATAAAAAAATTCGAAATCTACCTATGCCTCTAGGCTGAGCCTAAAGGTATTATTTCTTTTGTTTTCATTGCCACCCTAATGGCAACTTTCGAGAACCTAGTGAAGTCATTAGACAGAAGCAAAGAAATAAAGCTTGCTAGAACCCCCATCAGGTCAACCTAGCAGAGAGGCCTGGTCTGGCAGCTCTCCAGTAGACTTTGATCCCCGTCAGTTTCGCTCACCAACTCAGTGCAGCCTAATGTGCATTGCAGGTGACACTTGGAGTGTTTTTCAATTTGTTTCTTGCTCTGACTGAGTCGTGGTCATTGAAAGTGTGAGGGAAGAAGTAATCTTTGTAACTACGGTGATTTGAATGTTTTCGAGTAATCTTTGCCTGCTATGAAGCTCACGAGTGGCTCCCATACATGTCCTTCTATTAACACTATACTAACAGGAAAAACCAAGATTATATTTTGTAAAATTGAAAAGATGCAAAATATGCACATTTATCCACAGCTTATTTAATAAACGTCATAAAACAGTATGGGATATGAGGATACTAAGGATATGTAATAAGAGAGCAAGTTTTCAATATATTTAACATATAAATATAACTATGTAATCACAAAAACATTGATTCTGCTGAAAGGACTGATGTGTATGATACAGTAGAAACTCGAAATTACGAAGTCGACGGGACCGGAAAAATCGGCACTTCGTAATAATATAAATTTTGTATGAACGAGTATCTTTCAAAAACATCGCGATGAAGCTCTTTTTTGGTTTTCTTAGATTATGATGTACTCTCGCGACGTATTTGCATCATTTACGAAGTTATAATTCATGAAAGTATATTTAAATGTGTATTCATGCCCACAGGGTGGACTCATAGACAGTTTAACACAACTAATTTGTCGGAGTTTGATTCTTCCGATGTTCGGGATTTCCACCGCGTCGTTCCAGCTTTTCGCGGCGGAAACCCCGAAAATCGGAAGAATCAACCTCCTTCCAAGCCCCGCTGAAATTTACATCACAAAAACTAACTTGTCGTTCTTTTTCCAATGAATGATTAGGCAATGAAGCGTCTTTGCACAATTTTCGTGCAGTTTGGACTAAGCCTATTAAGCTTCTTAGCGCATTTTTCTATAATACTTCCTAACTGGAGAACTCGCAACTTTACGTGAGCGATGAATAATCATCAATAATTTTGATTAATGCATACACTAAGGAAGTGTGCGACTTGCGCGATCATTTGCACCGGATATTGAAGACAATGAAAATAAGATTCTCTCGCGGATTCTATGCGATGGATGGATGTTATGTATTTTGTACAAATACTGATATTCCCGTTAATCTCGCGAAAAAAATCGTTATTCTCCCTTGGATTCATCTTATTTGTGCGTGGTTATTTCTAATACGATGGAGCTGATAGAGGAGCTTATAGAAGAGTCCCGCTAAATATGTACCTCCTTTCAAAAGTAGATTGTACATACAAGCCACGCACTTCAACGGTGAAGGTGATAGAACTTCTTTTACACTACATCGGCTACTTACGATGCTATCACTACAAATCAATAATTTTCGATTTCCACTCTGCTATGCGAAAGCTTCATTTGTGACTTTAATCAGATTAGTTCGCTTGCTCTTCATTCATTAAATCTCAGGATCAATTTAAAGATTCGATATTGAACTAAAATTTGGGATATTTTTTGTTATTGTTATCCCTCTGCTTTCGATCAAGCAAGGAGATTTTTGTCCGAGCATTGCAGCTCCAGGTTAGGCCACGCACCAGGCCGGAATCAGCTGTCTGTTCTTCCTTTCCCTGTCATTGCGGGGGTTACTCCTTTCGCCCTCTCACAAAAACAGCTACGCGACCCATGGTCTAGGAGTATCGTGCGTCACTTGAGACGTTCATCTACCAGGGAGTCAAGGCCAAGGGATGCGCGCGAGGAATAAACATCGAATGAATTATCGGCTTTACGCCAAATAGACACATCTTATCTTCCTCCTCCCTTACCTCAATCGGCTGCGTCAGCGGAGAGGGAGGACATGCCTTTGGAGAGTGGGAGTCTTTTACTTAAAGGGCCCCAGACTTGGCATGGGGGGGCGACAGAGTCAACGTGGGACATCGCATCCTGACCTAGTGTTGAGTTGAGTGGGACGGAGGGGGTACTAGAAGAGGCCTGATCTCCTGGAGGGCCAGAACGGGGACTTCTGTGTGAAGGTGATGGGTCGTGCCCACCCTTAAGAGCGGGAAGGAGGGGCACGGAGGCTTAAGGGAAAATATGACCAGTATGGAAGAGAAGGGAAGCGTTTGATAGGTTCGCCGGAAGTGAGAAAGGTGATGAAGAAGAGTAAGCCGAGATTTTGGAGCAACGGAGATGGAAAGCTGGGTGAATTTTCCTGGTGGGATTGCCGGGTGGGGGAAAAACATTATGGGAATGTGCGGGCATTTCTATTTTGCATTTTCTTAATTTCCGATCCATTCGGGCAGTCTTATAAAAGGAAATGAAGAAGAAATACGACAAAAGAATGAATGTATAGTTATTATAAAAATACTTCAGCTCTTCTGTCGAGAGAATCACTCATTTTTCCAAAAAAAGTTAATTATTTTTGCGCTTTGCTTGGCTCCATTGTCGCTCCCACCATGGACTCTCATTTGGATAAATTCAAACTGAACTGGGAGTCGACGTAATTAACAATTTTGAATCGATGTAATGTATCCCGAGTGAGCAAAACTTAATTCTTATTAGGAGAAATCAGGACTTGGTCATTTTCGTTACAAGCCTGGAGATCGTTATCTATCGATTTAAATTGCTGGGGGTAGCAGCCAATAAACTGCCAACTTGTGACAAGCAATGCCTCAACGCCCCTACCCTAAGATCCTGGTCAGTCCGGTGTCCTGCTTCCGCACTGGTAGATAACAACTAACTCCCACCCACGTTGTCCTACGGGGAGTATCTTCCGATAACCCAAGGAAGGGATACAAGTGCTTCCAATTGAGCTATGATGCTGACGAGGTTTTATGCTCCCTCTCCGACGGCGCACAGTGGGCTGAAATCAGAAAAAGCTGGCCAAAAATCATATCTTCCACATTTTTTAAATTAGAAACATGGTTTCTTCACAGTTGAATAATTTTAGGCTCCTAATATAAAATCCGAAATATTGACACAATTTATGGCACCGAAACCTAGTTTTAAACAAAATGGCGGAGATGGTAAAATCATATAATCGATTATATGAACCATTACGGTATCAAAAGCTAATTGAACTTACAGGGTAGTAATTCAAAAGCAGGATGAGTTTAAAAACAATACATTTAAATGTTAAATATGTAAAATATAAAATTAAAAACAAAAAATAATTATAAATGATAGGTATGAATACACTAAACTATTAATTATATTCATCCGAGTCGGGTCGGGTCACTATCCTCATCGGAACTGGTGGGCAGTTCCATCATAAGGAGGTCCCAAGCTACTTTTCGTATATTTTTATTTTTTTTTTGGTACATCATATACTGATATAAACGGATCTGAAGTAAGGAGAGGCCTTCGAAAAAGATCCTCGAATTCAGCAGATCGCGAAATTTTTCGCGTATGATACGCCCGGTATCTTCGTATGTCCTTGTGCCTCAATTCTAGGGCTTCCTCTGATATCTGGCCTATCGGGAGCATTACCACCTTTGCAATAGTCGCTTTATGAAGAAGCACTTTGTGGACAGTAGGTGGCATATGATACCATGGGTACAACTTTACATAATGAGAAGCAGTGCTGAAGCAGTAGTGAGAGAACGAGGCATGATTTACTTGAAGTCCAGATGATAGGGTTTCAAAATTGTGGAAAATATTACAATAATTTCCTCATCAATACCTAGAATTGGAGCAGAAATACGTTGTAATTATTTGGTAATCTACAAGTAATATGCTGATCATAGAGCTTCAATTTTGGAAATAATATTAAAGCAATAAATTGCTAACATACCGCAAATTTCCGACGAAAGTTTAGGATTGGAAAAAAGCGTCGGGTAGTGTTTCCATCACTAGTTGTTCCTTTACCAGAATTTGGTATGTCTATTAAAAGTTCCATTCTTTTTCTTAATTCCTCTTGGATTTCTTTCTTCCTCTTTTCCAATGCATTTTTGCTCCTATTGGTAGCTTTTGTCCGAGAGATATCACGAAATTCAGGTGAAAATGTGGCTAATTATAGATTTAGTAGAATAAAAAGTGGGGCATTATAAGAATAGATTATACTAAGCACCTACATCGAAATTTTCACTTCCCCTCCATTTATTAATTTTCAAGCGATAAGAGATTCGGAGAAGACACTCAAGGAATCGTATGTAACAATGGAGTGGAGGTAATGCAAATGATTTTTGAAGTGAAAACTTCACTTGGGAGGTTCTACTCTACGCCTGCTCTCGGCTTGATTTCCATGGCAGTAAACGCAAAAGCGTGACACTCGAAGCGTTAAATTTTAAGCGTTCCGTTTCCACTATCTATAGCACATACGAATATAGTACGGCGAAGAGAAGAGAAAGAGAATTCGCGCCCTATATATATATAGTAGTACATACATACATACATAGCACATAGAATATGTTAGGCTTAGGAGAGTGTGTGCTATAGCTATTGCCGCGAAGCGAACATAGTAAAATTGACGAAATATCTGTAAAATCATCCAATATTTTTTTCAAAATTTGTTCATGCTTTTGAGAAGCTTGTTTCAAATCCGTTTTATGCCAAATTATAGCAAAAGTAATCTCTTCGCCACGTAAGGAATTTAATGTTTAGCATTGACACAATTAAATATATGATTATAACAATTTTTGCTATAATTTTAAAGTAATAAAAAAAGTAATAAAATTCTTACATTTCCAATTATTACCGTATACAAAAAATGGTTCGCGGATTCTCGGCGAAGACTATGATAAAATACCATTAATAATAAGCGGAGACTTTAATGTTGATTTTGGAAAAGATTATGCCCAGCCATTGCGAAATTTCTTTGAAAATGAATTAGGTTTGACAATGAATAACAATAGAAACGACGCAACAACAAAAGGTGGAACGACAATAGATGCTGTATTTCATAGATATATACATAATCACATATTTGTGTATCCCATTTTAGTTATCATAAGCCAATAATTACTTTAATTAAAGGTTGTAATAATGATGTAAATAATATGTCAATTGAGGAACAATAAAAAATATAAAAATGAATAAAAAATGAAAAATAACAAATTTTATGCAAAAATAATTATGCTTTTTCATCTTAAATAAACCTGCCATATTTTACTTTAATATACACCATCAATCAAAATTTATTAGTAGAAGTTTTTACTTCTATCTACCGTCCCAAGACGGCAGCAATTTTTTTTATTTATCCACCACCACTGAATTTATCCTCTCTAGCTCATACATCTTAGAAATGTTTGCGCCACATACGTAGCCGTTTACAAATGGTTGTCATTTAAAGCATGAGATCAAAAATATGTTCGATTTTTGTTTACCAGATGCTGAGTCCAACATTTGCAGAGGCACGAGAGAGGTGGCGAAAAAGTTGTCATCTTTCAAATCTGATTTCTGCCACATTTGGTTGTAGTGATGAACCCGTTATTCGATCTCTTGATTGATGCAGAAAGTTTTTCATGTCTTGGAGCTTATTGTGTTTGCACTTTTCTGCTGTTAATACACAGATTGCATTTGAAATACATGTTCTCCTTGACATCTCAGAAGTGGGCCATTATTATATTTAACATGGGCTTTTATTATAACATCATAACGGTGTTTCTCCAGGAAGTGTTGGTGAATTCCACCGAAGCAGCCTAATTTCAATTTGCTTCTCTCTTTGGTTTTTGGGATATTTATCGGTTTTAAAGCTTTTGGATGAGTTTTCTGCTGAATATTTGAGGTAATGTTTTTTCGCCTTGTAATTCATTTTTACTCATTTTTTCTTCCTGGTTCTGAATTCTATGATTGAATACGATGACAACCCATCCTGGAATAATTTCATTACCATAATGCGGTGAGGCAGGGTGGATGATTTTTTTCGTGAAATTCCCGGATGGTGTACAGGGTTAATTTGGCCTTTTCATTTTCACTGATTAAAATTTTTTAGGCTTGCAATTTATCGTTCGGCCATTTGATGAATAAATATCCTTGAATGGCTCTTATTAACCTGTTAAAGGTATTGGTTGTTACATCTCTACATGCTGCATAAATATCAGGGTTTATCTTTGATTTATCATTGCATTATGTTTTCTGGAGTTGCTCAGGCCACACTGAGGGTAATTATTAAAAATTGTAATCACACTGAAGATGCATGGTAAATAGGAG
This sequence comes from Pyrrhosoma nymphula, assembly GCA_963573305.1. Lineage (NCBI taxonomy): Eukaryota > Metazoa > Arthropoda > Insecta > Odonata > Coenagrionidae > Pyrrhosoma > Pyrrhosoma nymphula. The sequence continues at coordinate 110,400,228 of OY754332.1, forward strand.
TAGCTTCACATGCAAAGGACTAAGCCTAGGAAATTATGCTATGAATTAGTTCTCAGAGGAGTTCGTAATGTATAGAGTCATCTTTGACTACAAGGTGCACCAGTTTGTGACGGAATGTAGCCTAAGGCAGATTAACATTTACTTAGGAGTAAATTGATCTGTTCATTTGTGAATCGTTGAAAGGGAGAACTTTTAGCTTTGGTGAGTGTGGATGGAAGAAAAAGATTGGTGATCTGCAGACGTTAAATATTAGGGTTAACTAACATAGTGAAAATTGGTGATGATGGAATCTCTGTAATAACTTTGTAATTTTCTCAATTGATATATTTATTGTCCACAGGTTTCACTGCAACAGTATGGCCGTGTTACCTTTGCAGTGAAAGAGACTATGAGTCAATTGTGAAATTTTTCAAGTTATTACAGTGGTTCCATCATCTAAAGGATAAAGTAACATTGGAACGGAATTCGAGTTTCCCGCTAGTCGAGAGTTGTAGTTCCCGCTTTGGCCGTCAAGATTAAGGTGGCGTCTTGGTAGCCGTTTAAAACTTAATGCGTCAAATTTAACACGGAGTTAACCATCTTTCCTGTGTAGATAATCTTTGCACTTTTCCTCTTCTTGTTCATATCTCTAAAAGTATTAAGCTACGAAACCCTTAATTAATTCTTAATCAATCTGCAGGAACGCAGCTGAGCTCTCGTTTAGGATACTTTTTCAATCACTTGATTGAAGCGAAAGGGGAGAAAGGTACCAACACCATTTTCCGATACCAATATGTATGGGTGCTTGAGCGTTTTTTCCCTTTGATTATGCACACGCCCAGCGCTAGTCATACTTTAGAATTAATGTGCGTAAAAGTAATTGGTCGTACGAACCAAGCGAACTCGTATTTTCTCTGGTTTTCTTGGCTTTTGGCGACGGAAGAAGGGAAGGGCAATACCTTACTCGATGTATACATTAAAACGCTCAATTAGGACGGTACACTAAACCTGATTCTTTCGATGATAGCTATTGCCAGCCGGAATAATTATGTCGTGGAGCAAGGTTGAGTGTGATCAGTCTGAAATAGTGCGAGAAAAAGCTTCCTTGGGTTATATTTACGACTGAAGCTACCGCTCGAACAATATAGCACCATCTCCGATACATGTCATAGTTTTTGAGCTCACACGAGCAGCAAACGAATACTGTACCAGGAATATTCATCATGGATTTATGCTTGGGAAAACCGGTAGCAAAAAATGCCAGGGATCATAAGGGGAAAATGCTGATTGTAGCAATTAGTCTCTCGGGGGCGAGTATATCCGTACACGACTAATTTACATTTTTTACTCGTTGGCAACTCTTTGGTTGGTAACAAAGCCGAACGCATTTTTTGTCCGATTAGTTCCATACTTTAAGCGCTACAATGCCTACGATTCAAAGTTGTCCTTAACACTTTCAACGCGGCGGTAAATTTTTAAATTTTTGCCGGTGACTGAACTCTTTTTTTTCGAAATTAGTTTTATTCATAGCCACATTCAATAATTGATTGTTAAAAAAATCGGGGTAAATATTTATTGCAAAATCACAATTTTAAATTTGGACGTCGATCGACGCCCGCAGCCACTGGATTGTAACTCCGTTGCGAAATGCGTGGTTGCATACCCACGCATTTCTTCGGGACATCTCTCCTATAGTCATTTCTTTGGCTGTCGCTTATGTTGTACACTAATAAATATTTGGTATTTCTATACAAATTCATTCATTCAGCAAACCAACCTTTGGTTTTAAAATACTGAGTGAGTGAATACAAATTCATACACTCAGTAAATCTTACCCACAGCATCTATTTGTCTTCGTAAAATATGTCCTTTGCTTTTAGTCGTGACGATGTCATATTTGTAACTCATTTACTCCCACTTTTATTGCTTTTAATTTTCAAAGGGCCTATTAGAAGGAGCAATTAATGCATGATGAAAGGAGAGAATTACCCTAACTATCAGAAAAGTTTATAAAAATTATGAAATTTATTCCTTTGACGTGGAAAAGAAAAATATTGAAGAAATCTGAGCCAATTTTTTACTGTTGTGTTACAGCTTACCTCAGTGTGATACGGAAAAGAATGCTAATATTGATGAAAAAGCAATTCATCGCAGTCATTGGTCAACCTGGAGGCCCGTATAATCTGAGATGCTAGAGGTCACCCCGTAATGATTCCAAATGCGCATGAATTTCACACAAGGGGTAGAGGGAGGAGGTGGGGTTCTCTCAAAGTAACATAGAAGTTACAATGCACCTGTTTACCTTTCTTACTCGTCAACATTTCGTCGACAATACTACTGAGTTAAACATGAGGAAGGGCATGCGGGGCGTTTCTTACACCCCAAGCTTCTACTTTAACTCAGTGTAACTGGACCATTGTCTCTACAATGTTGCAAGTCTTCATACCATCAAATTACTTACATTTTAACCTTCTGCCGGGTTTCATGGTTGGTTTTTAGAATTTAAAAATGAATATTACTTGTAAAAATTGAGATTAGATAGTTCTGTTACCTACAACTATGTTGGCTATTTTTTTGTCTTATTTCAACCTATCCCTAAAAATAAACTCACTCAATGATTGAGAAAATATTTTTGATTTGAAAGTTTCATTTGTAAAGACCACATTACAAGTCAGGTGGGGGTTTGGGAAAAATACTACGGTTGTCAACAAAGGTGGGATAAAAAAATCACCGAAAACGTAATGGTAACGCAGTTTACGCACAACCCCTGAGTATAGCATTTAAAAGTAGATAGTTCTATGAAGAATACATTAGAAAAGGCTCCCTACACTCAGGAAGATTACAGGCATGACTAAGTGCCTACTATCATTTGGCAGTTAAGCAGGGTGGGGAAGAAGAGTTCTACATCTACATCTACATATTACCCCGCAAGCCACCTCAATAGGCGTGTGGGGGGGTGTTAAGACACCAGCCGTTTACATATAAAATGGACACGCTCTTATGAAATTACGCCTAGCATTTATTATAGTCCCTAATTGTTCGGGGGAAAAACGAATTCCCATACCTATCCGTTCGGCAAAATATCTCTCTTAATTTATCGTTTCTGTCGGACCTGGAAATATAGTGGGGTTCTAATATGATGTTCTCCGTGTCGCTCTGAAAGATATCAATTCTCAATTGTTCAAGCAATCTAAGCCTAGCGCGCAGCCTCCCGAGTCTCTAGCGGCTCCCAGCCTAATTCGTTTAACATCTGAGTGGCGGAGTAAGAATGAAGAAGACGGCATGGAGAAATGACAAAAAAAATATGTTTGACCACTAACATTTTATAAGCTAAAATCAAATAATAATGTCATGCTTTTATTAAAAATTATCATTTAAAACATATGCAAATAGAGGGGTAAACGCAAGTATAATCCCTCATTACTGTACTGTTCAGATACAAAGTAATTTATTGCTAAGACACGATAAAGAAAGGGAGAGAATTTGGAGACATTCCTATTCTTTCCCTTATTTATTTATATCATTTGGTAGAATACCTGTCATTTGTGCTGGAGCGCAATGAATATTATTGACTTGTTTTTTTCAGATCCAGAGAAAAAACACGTAGTAGAAGATATAGACACTGATATAATAATTTAATATGAAAAAAGTACACATTCATGCACATCATCCTTACCTCTATGTAATTGTACATAGCCAGGTTGCAAATGGCTTCAGCATCTGGGTTTCTATATTGAGAAAATTCTTCCAAAGTTTTTTTCAAATTGTTCTTGTGCTTAGTCAACAAAGTATCTAGAATGCGGCAATCTTCAAACCCCTAAAAAGTATTAAACAGGGTAATAAATTAAAAATTACCATCATGAACTGTCTTGTAGTTGTGCAAGGAATTACTAATACACTGAGCTGTATCAAATCACATATGTGCTCATATATTGTACATTTAAAAAGTGCCATCTGATACAGAAGTATAAATAACATTGAATGGCACATGATTCTAAAAATGCAATTAATGTGTCAGTTTGAAAAATACATTGACTGTAACCAAATTTGAAAAGTGCCTTATTAAGAGACCAGCCACAGCAACAAATGTGATATAAATGTGATAGTTTCAAGTTAACAAAATAGGCTTCGTGGTAGAGTTAACATGCATAGTATTTATGCATAAAGTATACATTATAGTCTCTATTTTAGATTTTTACTTCCAATAGAATGTTAGTATTCAATATATAAAAGACAATACTCACTGCATTCATTCCTTGGCCATAAAATGGCACCATTGCATGAGCTGCATCTCCTATTATGATTGCAGAACTTCCCACATGATATGGTTTGCACTGAGAGGTTAAGTGAATGGAATATAAATACATTGTAAATGACCATGGAAATCAACATTTAAACAAAGATAAGTTAAAGGCATGTCTCCATCCCTAAGTCGATAATCAAATACTATCACTCAAGGCAAATGTTACTCATGATAATGAAAAGAAAAATAATTCGGGCTCATTCAAATTAACAGAATCCGGTATATGTACCTTCACTGAAACAAGTGGGGAGGGTTTGGAGTCGAAGAAATCCTTCACCAGCTTCTCCTTCCCAAGCAATGGAATGGCATCGGGGTAGTAATTATTGAAAAAGTCGAGCAGCTTTTGAGGAGAATCAAGATTCTTAAACTGTCCAAATGGCATGAACAGTGTCACCGTCCATGAGCAATCTTGATTGGGCAGTGCGATCATCATGAAGTTCCCCCTTGGCCATATGTGAAGGAAGTTAGGTGCCATTGCAAACTGAAATAGGGATAATGAATATGATTTCTTTAGGGCAGATAACAGTATGTTACTTAACATTACTATTTCCCTAAAGGCATTAAATTCCTTGTTGGACCTCAGCCTCCAGCATTATGAATGTATTTCATTCAAACACCATACTTTGACAGCTGTCATTTTCACTGACTCCTCATCCCCATTGCTGATCCATTGCTTTTACTCTGACTAATGTCTCAATGACGATCCAAAGTCCATTTCTCAAAGCTACACGCTGATGAACATGCCCTCCAAAAATATAAATATATACGTTGCGTAAAAACTCAAAACACATAACAAATAAAATAGAACTATTCCCAATGGACTACAAACTTCATATGGAGGCATTGTCTGATCATTCGAATAACCCCTAGACTTGGGCTGGCAGGAGAAATATTATTGCTCTTGGCCACCCAACCCAAATCCGTCAAAGTGAATGAGGCAAATGGAAGGTAGTCTTGAGATGTTGTCACGTTTAAAACATTTATGCTAAAGGCAACAGGAAACCATCTCAACTGCTTTCTCCATGAATGATGCACAAAACTAAAATTTAAAGGAATATTGGCAACTGCAGGACTATGCTCACTAAGGCAGGTGTCATGCCTATCAGCTAAAGAAGTACAGCTTCAGTTATCATCATACATAATCCTTCAATAACATCAGCATTAGAAAAAATATATGGAAGAAAAAAATCAGAAGAGATCCACAGACATGAGAATTGAAACTGGGAATTTTAGAAGTTCTAAGGTAAAAAAGTTAGAGAGATGGAAGGTTAAAATGTAGGTTTGGGGGCCACAAAATATTGGACAAATTGGTCAGGCCATCTGCATTCAGGCTCGTGAATACAAAACGTATTTGTTGAAGGGAGATATTCCCTCGAGTCTTGCAAAAAATTTAATAGAGGAGGACCATATAAGCAATTTATTACCTGATGTGCTTCACATTGAATGGAAAGATGTTAAACAGGATTTCTTAAAAAAAATTCAAATTGTGAACTCTGCTGCCAACGGAAATGTCAAACTATTAAATGAGTGTGATTTCAGTTCTCATTCCCCACTATTATCAATACCTTTCCCCTCTCCCATTGAAACCCGAACCTGGGATAGGGATCTTACCTCTCGGAAGGTTTTGCCATACTCAATGATAGACCAAAAATATTCAGCTAGTGAGACGTGTAAGTATTTATTCACTGTGAATAGATTGGCTTACGGAGAAATAAGGATTCAAGGAGTCATCTTTGGTATTAGGTTGTCCTGCATCATTATTGAATGCCTGTAATATAATAAACAGTATCGGGTGCGTTGGTGTAAAGAGACGGTACTCGAGGTTCATTTTCACAGTCATATTGAAATTAATTGAGTGCAAAATAAGACAGCCAATGAGCATCGAACCTGGGAATGTATCAAATTAGCCTTTCGAGGCAGTCTTAACCACGCGGCTATCGCGCCGCTTTTACAGAGTGGGTCACTCGTGAGCACAAATGTGAATTTCGAGGGCGAAAATCACACAAGTCGGAGGCCTCCATCGTCGCGTCGCAACCGCATGAGCGCGAATAACCCTTGGTGCATTCCGATGGGGTTTTCCTCTCTCGTGTTTTACACCGTCCCCGTCGATCCTTTCGTCGGTAACTCATAATCCACCGTCGTCTCACGACAAGTGAAACTAGCCCAGCAAAAGTCGCAGTCCGCAGGTCGTGCCAAATTTAAAAACTTTTCCGGCCATGCCCCATTCTACAAACCGTAAAATGGGGCAAAGTGGATGCACTCAGACGTTTGGAAACGATAGTATACATTATATTACATAAACACGCAAAATGGTTAATCTCTATCGTATAGCTGCGATGAAAAAAACATTTTCATCATCGTGACTAGTGCAACCCAAAGACGAACAAAATTCTTCAATTTATGTGTAACTTATAGAAGTTATAAACTATAGTGCGACTGGTCAGCTGGTGCCATAAACCAGCCGCGGTGAAGGGTTCAGTCGCCTTAGAAGCAGAGGCTCGGACTCCGAGTTCCAATGCCTCCCGAAAAAATCCCCTCTTGTTCTTTCAGGCCAAGGGTTTCCTTGCTATTGTGCTCAACGATCCATGCGGTAACAAGAATTTTAAGAAGCATCTACCCGGTATTTTTAGCACGTGCTCCCACCTTCACACGAAATTTTGGCGAAAATGGGAAGCCACAATTCATGACACCCACGGGTAGCGTCTTCCTGAATATGTTTAGATGGTTCTAGTAAATAAAGAAGCACCATCTTCCTCCGCATGGATTTGCACACCTACACCCACACAACCTAGGTATCTGGTAAGGAATAACTTCCTGATGTGTTAAAGATTTCAATGTTGGTAAAGGCCGCGATATTCCACGAGTTGTTTGTACTTTATTCTTCGAATCCGCACTCTATATAATCTAATGGCACCGGAAGATATATTTTCCGTTTGAATTTGGAAACATCCGCCGATATTGACATATCAATAGTGAATAATGGGAAATATACTAAATTCTTGGAAAAGTTAGTGATTAATATGAATAATACATGAGTTATTTCACGAAAGTACACGGGTTGGCCGGTTTTGGACAATTAACACCGGGAAATTGTTGTTTTTATGGAAAAAGTCTTACAAAACTGTAGAAGAATCTACGTGATTCCTACTCCAGGCACCTGCGGAGCTCAAAGAAATATACTGGAGAGAGTGTGCTGGGAAAAACACAATATTGGCAGCGGGAAAAAAAAATCAGTTTTTGAAACATCTACCCTTCGCTAATTGAGTCGCATTACAATTTCTGCTCCAGTCAAAACTTTATTTCTTAATGGAGTGTGAGGTGAAAGTTGTTCATTATATTATTTCAGAACTGAGTCGAATATTGGAAAGTTGGAACAAGGAATGAAGGAGAACTCTATTGCCACTCACCGAGAGAAAACAGCGCAGGTATTGCTGCAGAATTGTTTCCTGAAAAAATTATACATAGGAGAAAGTCGAGTAATATCGCACGGCGGGTTATATCGGACAAGTGGTGTTTCAGGATCTTGCACATGTGCAGAAGCACCTGTCACTCTACTAGCCGTTACGAAGAATTAGAAGAAATATGTATGGCCCACGCCATATTGGATTGCGTCGTTCCTGTGTGTAGAAGTAGGAGAATATTTTTCTGTTTGAAGAGTGGTTCTTTGGTTCACGCAGTTAAGTTTTGAGTGCTGTATCCTGCTTGAACGCAAGTACAATCCCTTTCTAAATGAATTGGTAGGAAAAGGTAGCTTCATTTGTATGTTTTACGCTTTAAATCTGACCAGGTCTGGATAGAAGGTAGTTTACAGCCAAATATCAGTATTATTCTAGTCGGATTATATGGGACAGACTGTTGGAGGAGACTATATTGGACAATAATTTTGTGCAAATAAAAACAAATTCTGACGGCAAAATGGGGAAAGTGTGGAAAACTCTGGGAAGAGTAAAATATGAAAATGGCAATTGAAAAAGTTCGTTTGAAAGAGATGGCAATTGGAGAGGCAAGTGAGCGTTTTTCAGTGCCGAAAAGCAGTCTTGGCGACCGCATCCAGAATTTTTCAGATGGAAAAGAAGCACAGACGGGGCCGTTATTGGGAAACACGAAAGATTTTGCTAGATCATTTAACAATGATCAGGAGCAAGTATTTCATGATCATGTCAAAATCTTGGATAGTCAGCTAATGTCATCAAGCAGAGACGAGTTCATGAAACTCGCCTACCAATTTTCAGAGCAACAAGTAAATCATAGGTTCAGTAAAATAAAAATGAAGGCAGGAAAGGAGTTGCGAGTTTATGAAATGGCATCTAGAGCTGTGTTTGAGGACAGTTGAATCAACATGCTTGCAGAGAGCAGCATGTTTCCGCAAGGAACAAGAGGATGGATGTTTTGACAAACTTGCTGAATCACAGTAGGACCCCTTGCTAATCCGACCTCGGATGGTCCGACTCCTCGCTTAGTCCGACCGTGCCGTCGCTTATCGGTGTTGTCTACGCCAATGGACATTTTGTGGATACGAAAATGGAGGAACATCGCAGCAAAATCTGGATTGTCGTCTGCTAAGCAAAAGAACATAGGTAACAGACTTGTTTTCGACCAGCGCAAGAACATTAAATCTACAGTAGAATAGAATAGAATAGAAATGAAATTTATTATTCCGGGACAAAATGTCCCCTAGGAACATAAAATGTTTACATAATTTGGAGTCAGACCCTCAATTTCAAGGAATATATCATTGAATACATAGGTGATTAACAAAATTAATAATACACATTTGGCATTATTGCCATAGAATACTAAATACAAGAAAAAGAAAAAGCAGTGAAAAAAAAAACCTCATAGGTGTTGCAGAAAACAATATTCAATTGAATTGGGACTGAGTTTTGTTACAATATTACAATACAATTGGAATGCAATAAGCAGAACATCAAGAAAGAAAAAAAAAACACTATAAATAATACATTGCAGGTGTTACACGAAGTAGCACATCCATTAACGCATATTAAACAACATTTTATAATATTCATTTTTAAATCTGTTAGCATTCTTACATTTTTTAATATCTTCGGGTAAGTGGTTCCATATATCACAAGAGGTGACATAGAAAGAATTTCCAAAGGCAGATGAACGGTATTGGGGTACATAGAGTTCTTCCATGTGGCGCGTTGGGCGTTTATTTGTCGCAGCATTGTACAATACATTTTGATACAAGTATGTGGGGAATTTTGTTGTTATTATTTTGTATATAAAAGTTGTCTTATTGAGTAAGCGCCTGTTTTGTATTTTTAACCACCCGAGTTTTTCAAAATATGGTGTCACGTGTTCATAATATTTGATGTCAAAGACATACCTCACGCAGGAGTTCTGAATCCTCTGAAGTTTTAAATTCAGTTCTTTTGTTAGGTCGGAGTATACCACACAGCAGTAATCGATATGCGGGAAAACAAGACTGTCTACTAATTTCTGGCGAAGGGAAGTCGGAATAAGGTGTCTAAATTGTTTTAACTGATATACAGTCTTGAATACCTTATGTGAAATGGCTTTTATATGTTCGTTCCATGATAGGGTTTTATTTATAGTAATTCCTAGATTCCTTACACTCTCAGAAAATTCAATTTGGACACCTTTTACAGTTATTTTTGGCAAATTATCAGATATAATTCTATTAACATAAATATTACTGCCAATAATAATACTTTTCGTCTTGTTAGGATTGTGTTTATAGTTTACAGTATAGTGTTTCATGACGTTCATAGTGTATTACAGTGAAACGATCATAGTGTTTATTGTTTTATGATGTGTTTCATGACTCTACAATTTATGTTTCTCTTCATTTACAGCAAGTATTTTTATCGCAGTATATTTTTATTTATGGTTAACGGTAATATTAAATCTGCAAAACCGTACAAACAGCAATATTTTCTATTGAATCTACAGTTTTACCATGTTTTTATGTAAATAAATGTGTTCCTCTGATAATAATCCGACATTTTTTGTGTTTCGACCATGCTCTCGGTCCCGTTGGTGATGGATTAGCGGGGTTCTACTGTAATGGACAATTATTCGTTCAGTCCTTCAAAGATTTTCAACGCCGATGTAGCTGCGTGGCGTCCAAAATCACAAATTAAAAGTTATGTCAGTTAAAGAGAGCTCCCAAAGAAAAAAAATCCACATAGATGAGCAGAATCCCCAGGTTAAAAGATTAATGGAGATAAAATGTTAAAGGATCCTGCAGCAAAAGCTGGAACTTCGAAACGAAAATTCTAGAAAAAAAACTGCAACTAATGAAGGAAAGACGAGAGGAGATTCATTGAGTCACTGCATCAATTGCAACAAAACATTTGAAGAGAACTGGATTCAGTGTCGGCTGTGAAATGGGAGGAGCTGTGAGAACTGTGTGCACCTTTAATCCTACAATTTGTACTACGAATGTGACATCTGTCAGTCAAAAAAAGAGTGAATATTTTGTTAGATATTTAGGAAACATTTGTGTCCATCTAGTTTTCAACAGTTTAAGATTACTCAGCCTACATACATCTTTTCACTTTGATAAAAATAATCTCTAATGGCGCAATACATTACATATATGTATTTACAGTAATAAAACCTTATTTAGATAATTTAAAGTTTTTTATAAGCATTACATCATGTACAACATAACCCCCCAACTTTTTTTCATCGAGTTCCAAAGAATAGTTAAAATTTCACTATAGAGGTAAGTACTTTTAGGTGTTGGTATACCATATATAAGTATACTTTGGTACGTAGTATGGACAAATTGGGCCATAAACATATTCACAAATAGCAGAAAAGCGTAAACGTCCGATATAATTCGGCCTTCCCCAATAAAACCTCTTTCCGTCCTAGCGCACTCGAGAAACGAGCGTATAAAACCCTCCTCTCTCCTCGCCTCCTACAAGCATTATATCATGCACCCGTTTGCTTATTTTCCTTAAAAAAATCATAATTTCATTTACTATGTTCCGAATTTTTCAATGTCATGTTAATCAGGGTCTGCCTTAAGTTCACGATCTACGAGTTTGATCTCCTTCAAACACATTGACCATCATTTCTTTTCTACAAAAAACATATCAGAAACATAATGCACCAGACCTCATATAGCTCCTTTAACTTCCCTAGACATTACTACAGCCTTGAATGCCTCGAAATGCAGGTGGCACTCTTACGAAGTAAACAAGCCGTTAAGCAATTTTTGTCATTGTGAACTCCTTAAAATGAGACGAAATATTTCATAAAAGTTTCGTCTAGATAAAAGTGATCTCCTTCAATGTCTGCTGCTAATATCTCTTTAAGGGGGCAAGGTAAGAATCTCTCCAACATTGCCATAGCAGTCATCATCGCCATCCTCATTGACCTTGGAGGAGGCTGTACTGTACACATGTGTATTTGCATTTGCTACAAATTATAGCAATGGAGATATGTCGCATAGGGAGTACAATGTGAGCGACCAAGTATCTGTGTACGAGGGTTTGATGTGGCATATGAAAGTAATGAAAACTGAATTTTCATTCTCATGTCTCACCTCTTTCGTTGCAAAGTGAGACTAGGGAAAATTACCTAAGGTATCGAGTTAAGACTTAAGAGGAAATATCTTACCCCGCCTGATTTTGTCGGAGGAATGCAGAGTTCCATGTAGCCATGCTCAATATACGTTTGGCTGTAGTTAAATAGGGGTTGCTTCATCAATTGCTTGCGCACTGAGGAATAAGCACCATCAGCCCCCACCACAAGGTCCGCTTTCACAGAAATATGCTTCCTGTCCCCTTCACTTGTGACCCTGAAATTACAGATAGGATTGCCCTTATGTAAAAATGCATGCCTTTTTATGCCTTCAAATATGAATTATCATAACGTCTCAATACCAGGCGAAGCAATTCTGCTAAATTTTTGTATGTAGCGCATGAAACTACAAAATTAAATCTCATGACCTGCGCTCTTTGATCAATTTCAATTGTAATCCGAAAAAATACAAAGAGACAACAATTTACTAAGCCTACTACATAAACGGGGAAATTACAGTTTTTAATTACCTTTTGACGCAAAATGATAGATGCAAACATTTCTGTTATTACATCGACTATTTTAATACTTCTCCAAATAAAGTCAATATTTTTCGTGATCAATTGCCATTTAACATTAAATTTTAATATATTATTTAATTAACATTACTATTTAATTCGTGTGGAGGCTTCCAAGACTTGATATATTTGAATATGTAAGTCTTCCGGGTTTCTATACGCGTAGGTCCATTTTGCTGGGACTACAGTTTCGCCAGCGTTGCAGCTGTAACCCGGAAGATTTACATAATGAAATTACTATGAAATTGTAAAAGGATTTTCTGCAGCTAAATAACCTCCCAGTAATTATTTCCCCCGGGCGTGGATATTCATACTAAAATCTATTGATGATTTGCATTCTTTCTGGGATTCAAACCCTCTTTTTTATTGCTGAGTCCATGCGAAAATTTTAAGTGACGCTTAGCAGGAAAGAACTAACAATTTTTTGTCATTGCCATAGGAAATGGCTATTTTAACATGTTGATTGGGCAATTGATGGAAAATATTTAGCACGCATTAGATCAAAAATTAGCAAAGCTAAATTATTTAGTTCCTCCGTGATGTAAAAAAACAACAAATCTTATGATGGAAAGTCAATATTAAGATATATTGGCATCCATTAAGGGAGAGCATTTATTGATCACCCTAAGAGCGAGACTTTATATGTTTCACAACGAATAGCACTACTAAAGTACAGCATGTCATGATTTGCTTCGCTCATATCGCACCTACTATGAAGTCAAGAGGTACATTCTTAGTGAGATAGATTGTATTCATGAGTACAGATTTTGAATCCTTTGTCATTATTTTAGAACTTCGTGAGTTATGAAAGCATGTCTGGCTTTAATAATTCATACTTACGCTTCCAAAGTGACCTCTCCCTTGCTCAAATCACCACCAACCATTTTATGCAGGAAATGGAGTTCCACATTTGGATTTTTCTCGGCAGCTAAAACACAGAAATGAGTCTTTATGAAAGATTATTGCACCTATGAAATCTAAGTATATCTTAATGCAATCAATATATGTACAACCTTAACATTACATTTTGACCATAACTATCAAGACAAGTCATGAAAAATCAAGTTCTTTTCCTTGATACTTCCAGACCATTTAAACATAAACTTCGGTTCCTCTTTCTTTATCGAGTTAATTATTAAGCACTTTTAAACTAATAGTCTCGTAGAAGAGTTACAATGCCTCTTTTCTGCAATGCAACCTTTGCTGTTCCAACTTGGATTAAGTTCCTTACGTAGCTCGTTCTTATACTGATAATTGAAAAAATGGAACTCTCGGCTACAATAATTGTTATTAAGAGGGTTTACCCGAGGCATATTGGCCGACGCAGATAATAATCAGAGTATCGACCGATTCGAACTTTAGGATGAGTCGGCTTTTCTAATTTACACGAAGAAGCGAACTGGCCCCTGGCGCACTCCAGTGGCGAGGGAACAGGGAACACTCTCCACCCCCTTCATCTGGCCGTCCTTAGGATATCCTCCTCCACCCCAACCCTCCCACAGGGTATACCTTTGCAAGGGGCTTGTATCGCCGCCTCCTCTGCTTGCCTCCTCTTTACAGCCCACTCCTTATTCCGTTCCACCCTTGATTTTAGCCAGAAGGAGCCACATTCCGCCGACGTAAGTCACAAAGTTTCCCGATACCCGAGGCTTTACATTTAAAGAATGTACATCAGCGGTTCTTAACCTGGGGTGCGCGTACTCGAAAGGATAAATCACAGGTTGGTAGCGCTGTGGTCATGTCCCCGTACTTTGTGCAAGAATGTGCTCCATCCTATAAGCAGATCCGTTTAGCAGATCCGTTTACTTTTCCACGTATTCCTTGCGCAAACCTTTTACTTTGCATCACAATATCCACGCTCCATTCGCTCTAAGCATGTGGCGAGTAGAGCGCTCCTATATTTAGTTCGGTCTTCTAGACCATAGCGCGAGCACAGATGATACTCCATTCGGTAAATTTGCCCAGGGCGCGAGCAAAGGCGTTTCGTCACGTAACGTAAGAGACGTTACGTTCACGTTACGAGACGTAACGTAATGCGAAAATACGTCAATGAATATATTTTAAACTGTAAATAGCATTATAAATATAATAATCTTAACCTGTTGATAAACTTGTGATGTACTAAACGCAGTGTCATAGGCGTTATTTGAGCAAATATTACATATTTACTAGCAAAATATTGTATATTTTAGCTAAATCTTTCCTGAGGAACATAGACGTGCACAAGGGAGGAAAATTTGGTAAAGATTAAGGTTTTAACTTTGATCCAAAAATGTAAGTCATTTCTGTTACAAATATTTTGCGTGAAAGCCAAGTTTATGAATAACTGAAATATTGCTTTGTAGCGGATTTATTTCACTAAAAGTTTTCTTTCTTCCAGCGGAATTTTATCCTAAGGAACCAAGATGGATCCATACGAGGAAAATCAGGCGAGAATTTTGGAAATATTTCGGTCCATTCCCGATGAGGAAGTGCCCGAATTTAACAATGACGATGACAGTGATTCCGATGAAGTGCACGACTCAAATCTCAATTCTGACACCACCCAGAGCGATGAAGACCTCCCATCCGTAGATGGACGTGAGGATACTACGCTTTTTTACCTAGGTAGGGACAAAAAGACCAAATGGTCCAAGAAACCTCCTTCAAGTACTAAAACTCGAGCTCACAACATTGTAACTCGTTTTCCTGGAGTTCGTGCCTCAGCCAAAGGCGCAAAAACATCTTTAGAGTTTTGGTCATTGCATTTTTCTGGTAACATGGTCGAACATATAAAAAAAATACACAAACTTAAACATTAAATGTATTAAAGGTAAATTTGTAAGGGAGAGGGACGCTAGAGATACTTAAGTCAAAGAAATACGCGCACTTTTTGGTTTACTGTACATAGCAGGGAGTATGAGAAATTCTCATCGAAATATCGACGATTTGTACAGTTCACATGGAACTGGTGCTTACGTATTTCTTACCACTATGTCCAAGCATAGGTTACGCTTTATCTTGCGACATCTCACATTCGATGACATAAGACATCGAGCGACACGAAAAAGGCTCGGCAGGCTGGCCCCAGTTCGGGAAATGTTCACAGATTGTCTCTGGTTGTAAAAATAATTTCACAATAAGTCAATATGCAACGATTGACGAGACGCTGGAGAGCTTCAGAGGGCGTTGTGCATTTAGGGTTTATATGATAAATAAACCGGCTAAGTATGGCTTGAAAATGTATTCACTCGTATATGCTAAGAACTTCCATATTTCTAACATGGAAATATACACCGGTAGACAACCAGATTCAAGTATTCTAATACACCTTCCGATATTGTGTGCTGCTTAGTACCTATCACCAATATCGGCGACTGGGCGCAACATAACTATGGATAACTGGTACTCATCCATTCCTATGGGGGATTGTTTGCTCAAAAATCATAACCTAACCGTAGTAGGCACTATGCGGTAAAATAAAAAGGAGTAACTAATTTCCTTTTCGCATAAGAAAAGCAGAAATATGTTTTATAGTGTTTTTGGTTTTGATCAAGGTTAACCATTGGTTCCTAAGGTAAGGTAAGACCGAAATTCTCCTCTCTACTTTTCAACATGATGCTGCAGTGGATGATAGATTGGAGAAGAAGCCCGATATTATAAGGTTCTATAATATCACAAAGGGAGAAGTGGACAGAGTAGATGAGTTGTAAACGACCTACACGGTTTCGAGGATTTCCGGGCGTCTCTTCGAACTTTTTTTTCACTTTCATGGACGTCGCTGGAATAAATTCTCATGTGATATATGCTTACAATACCAATGAAAAGACGGAAAGACGTACTTATTTGAAGCATTTAGGGCTTTTTCTATTAAATGACTTCCTGGTAGAGAGATATTTCATATGTACACTCCATATTACGAATCTTTTATAACCGAGGAGGTCTAAATTTTAAACCGTGTACTTACGGTAGATTAAGAAGTGTTCACTATTGTACCATACCTAAACCCAATATTGAAGCTTACAAACATTTCTTTGATTTCATTGCTCCTTCAATTCATCAAAAAATTCCAAATGAGATTTCATCAATTAGCAATAAGACCATTTTCCTCATAAAATTGAAATTTTGGTTGTTAGAGATAAATGATGTGGAATATCTCCTAAAAACTATGGTGTGACTCTTGTATGGTATGTGTACTTATTTTATTTTATTATGTGAAAATTGCAATTTATTTTATATTCAAATTCAAAAATGTTATAATGGAACACATTTATGTTATATAAAAACCAGAATTTATTTTATGATTATTTTTGTAAATGACCGCTGCTGAACTACAGCCAATTTATTTAAGGGAGGGCAACCCCAAAACAAGAAATTATTTCTTCTGGGGTGCCTAGTTTCACCCTCATTTTGATTTGTTACAATTGTGTATATCTTTTGGGTGAAATAAACTTATTCTTATTCATATTAACCTCAAGAGTCAAGTTAGGAGCCATGCAGGTTTTCCTGAGCCAGATCCGAAGAGACCTCATCGTGAGGTAACAGGGAGATGTGGATTCTGTCATTCAGTCAAAAATCGCAAAACACAAGCTCCGTGCAAAATATGTGAAACCTATATATGCAAGAAACATTCATGTTTGATGTGTACAGCATGTGCCACAGTTGAACATGAAGGAGATTAATTATTATTATTATTATTAACGGGAAACCACTGTATTAAAGATCCAATAGATTTCCCTTGTTAAGCACCATGATGATGTTGTCCCCTTTTGTTAAATGTTCCGGAGGTAAAAAGACTTGCCAATCGGATCTCCGGGGGAAGCAGCAAGAAGAGAGCAGACAACATAAAATGAAGAGAATACGCGTAGGTACATGGAATGCTAAAACCTTGCTGCAAGCTGGAAAGTTTGAAAACCTAAAGATTGAGATGAAGAGAAATAAAATGGACGCAATAGGGTTAAACGAAGTAATATGGGAGGGACAGGGTGAAATCAAGATGAAAGAAGTTAAAATATATTATTCAGGGATCAAGAAAGGAAAAAATGGGGTAGGGGTAATAGTGTGAAATGAAATAGAAAAAAGAGTGAAGAAAGTAATGTATATAGATGATAGGGTAATAGCATTAAGAATAGGAATGCTACCAAAGGATCTAGTTAATATAATTCAGGTGTATATGCCTACTTATGCATATGAAGATGAAGAGGTTGAAAGAAAGTATGAGAATATAGAAAACATACTTGAAGCAAAAGAGGACTGCTGCAGGATAATAACAGGAGACTGGAACGCAGTGGTAGGCGAGAGGGAGGATGGTAAAGCAGTGGGAAAATTTGGTTTAGGAGAAAGTAATGAATGGGGAGAGAGACTGGTGGATTTCTGTAGAGGAAAAATATTGTTTATAGCCAACACATTGTTTGAAAATCACAAAAGGAGGAGATATACATGGATAGCACAAGGAGATAGAGCTCGCTACCAAGTTGATAATAATATAGTAGAGGAAAGATATAGAAATGCTGTGAAGAGAGCAAAATGTCTACCAGGGGCTGATATTGCAAGCGATCATTTACTACTAGTGATGGAAATGACAATAATGTTAAAGAAATCCGAAAAGGCAAAGAAAGTACATCAATGGAATATGGAAAGATTGGAGAATGTAGGCGAAGAAAAAAATGGGTGAGTTATTAACTAAGGCAATTACGGAAGGTAAGAAAGAAAATGAGAAGGTAGAAGATGCATGGTAAAGAATAAAGAATTCCTCGAAAAGAACAGCAGAGAAGGAAATACGGTATCACGAAGGTAAAAGAGCCAAGAAACCTTGGGTAACTGCGAAAATGTTGAAAAATATGGAAGAAAGAAGGCAATACAAACAGAGAAGTGGGGAAGAAAACAGAGTGATGTATCGAAAATTAAACAATCAACGAAGGAGAGAAACGCAAAAGGCTAGGGAAAGATGGCTAAAAGAGGAATGTGATGATATCGAAGATCTTGAGAGAAAAGGTCAATATGACATGTTGTATAAAAAGGTAAGAAATTTTACCTTGGATGGTAAAGGAAGAAGTAAAATGAGATGGATTATGAGCGAATATGGAAAAGAGATATTTGGAGAGAAATAAACAAGGGAAAAATAGTGAGAGTATACGGAAGACCTGTATAAGGCAAGAGAGAACCCAGAATTATTGGATAGAGACAGAGTTGGAGGTAGCAGAAGAGGAAAGAGGCCCTAGAATTCTGAAGACTGAGATATTACAAGCAATAAAGAACATGAAAAATGGAAAGGCAATGGGAATAAAAGAGCTTCCTATCAAATGTTTATGTGCTTAGAAGAAGGGGGTCAAAACAAAATAGTAGAAATGTGTAACAAAATATATGATAAGGGAATATGGCCAGATGACTTTGTAAAGACGATTATGATACCAATCCCAATGAAAGCAGGCACCAGAAAGTGTGAGGAACACAGAACCATCAGTCTCTTTTCACATGCAACTAAAATATTGTTGAGAGTTCTGAACCTGAGACTCATAAGGAATAATGGAAGAAAATGTAGTTGAGGAGCAGTTTGGCTTCAGTAAAGAAAGGGATACAAGAGAAGCCATTGCGCTACTAAGGATAATTGGTGAAAAATATATTGAAAGAGGAAAAGGAGTAAGCCTCCGCTTTATAGATTTAGAAAAATCATTGACAAGGTAAAATGATATAAGCCGATGGAAACTCTTAAAATAAAGAAAGTAGACTAGAAGGATAGGAGGCTGATAAGGGAATTGTACAAGACCCAGAAGGTGGCCATAAAAGTTAATGGAAAATTGACGGAGTGGATGAACCTGGGGAGAGGCAAGGCTGCTGCCTTACGCCAGCACTATTTAATATCTACATTGAGGAGATGGTTAGTAAATTCCTGGAGAATGGAAAAGGGATAGGAATTGGAGGACAGGAGATAAACAACCATCAGAGTCACTGATGATATGGTGATCTTAGCCGATGACAGCCAGGCACTTCAAGGAATGATAAAAAGTTTAGAGGAAGGAATAAAAGACTATGGAATGAAAATAAATGTTGGGAAAACGAAAGTTATGAGAGTGAATTATGGAGGAAATGTGAATGTTATGACAAACGAGGGAAGAATAGAGCATGTTAGAAGGTATATATATCTGGGGAGCAAGCTGATGGAAGATTGGAAGAGTGAGGTAGATATTAAGTCAAGAATAGCTTTGGGAAAGGAAGCTTTTAATAAGAAGAGAAATATGTTATACAGCGGTATGGGCCTAGAACTGAGGAAGAGACTCGTGAAATGTTATGTGTGGAATGTTATGTTGTATGGATGCGAAACGTGTACATTGGGAAGAAGAGAAAATGATAGGATCAATGCTTTTCAAGCCACGGTGTCGTAGCTTCGAGTCCCAGGTTCAAGAAGAGTCCCCATAAAACAGGGTTTCCCAACCGGGGGTGCTCGCATCCCTTGGGGGTGCGAGATAAAATTTTTGAATTTTCTTCATATTAAGGGTACTGTCCTATATATTCAAGAGAAAAATATATAGGTAATATAGACATGCGGACTGCTATCAGCAACAAAATGCCACGTTTTGAAATAATCCAAAGTAATAAAGAGGAACAAGAGCGTACTTAAATTTAAATTGGCTCATCAAAATTTGAATATTAGATATACAACGTTTAAAAATAAATTTCATCCATGGATGAACATTTACTTTTTTTGCAGGTTGTATGCAGTTTTAATTTGTTTTAACATTTTTTTATTTTCCTTGTGTTTCCTTTTTGTTTATATTTAATTAAAAATTGATTAAAAATTACAGGTCACCTTCAATTTTACTCCTAAATTATTATTACTTAAAAAATTATTACCTTAAAGGGCGCAAGAAAATATTCAAATTGTTTCGGCGTGTGGGGAATTAAGGTTGGGGACCACTGCTGTAAAATGATCGCATTCGACTGCGCGACGAGAAGAAGTGGCAGCCACGATCACCCCCCTCCACTCACTCACGGGACATCGGAACGCAATATGAAAACTGAGCTAACATATCTATTGAATATTTAAAAAAAAAAGCAACGATTATTTCGTTCTCATATTACTTATTTAGACCATTATGCGGTGCCAACGGGACTTTTTTAAATTTCTCGACCAGAAGTCACAAAATGGTAGTTTCAAACGATAAAAAAAAACCTGGTAGGTACTTTTTTCCCTGTTAAAACATTCGGCTTCCTCATTTTGATATATAATACGTTAGTCTTTTTTGATTGGAATTTCATACCTTTAAGTCGCACAGTTACCAAGTCCTTTTCGTTTAAATTCTTGCTACCGTTTTTAAGGGGGAAAAACTCATTCATTCAATCAAGGCCCCATTTAAATATTAACCTGTCGTTTATCTAACTTCTTATAAATCACGGAATTCAAACATGAAAAATGTTTAATATGATCTATATATAATATATATAGAGCATATTAATTTAATATATCCTGTCGCTCACCGGTTCAATACTTATCACCCCCTTCCACAATTTTGCACTCAATACCATTGCAACGCCTCGTGGACTCTCATTCCCACACTTTATGTTGCCTCGTAGTTATCACTCCAATAGTCCCATCTATCCCTCTCCCACCTCGTACAGCCCCAAAGCATCCAAGTATTTTTTCCTTTCTCGATTTCCTGTTTAATATGGTATTTATAAAGAAAAATGAAGCAGAGCTGTGTGCACATGTCAGAGAGTATTAGTTTGATCACTGTTCATTGCGGATGTTTTCTTTTCCTCGAGCGTTATGTTGATTGTAATTACAGAGTTCCGTTTCAGTAGATATGGATTACGCTTCACAATGGTGGCACAAGCAAAAATAAAACGGAGGATAGATTATTTATCTTTTGCGCGAATAGTAATTGTTGAAAAACATGCAATGCTGGAGTGACAAAACTCCGGAGGTTTGGCGCATATATGTACCCCCAAACAGCGCCCTGATTCTTCAGTCGGCGGAGAGACGCGGTCGACGATTCAAGACTGAAGACAAGACGAGCTTGGGAGAGTGGCCGAAGAGGTTGATTAACCACCGATACTGTCAGTCATCTACAAGGCGATACACGAGTGCGCCGAAAACGTTTCAACTCCCTGTAGAAGAGGAATTTAGACATCGGCAAGTAAGTTTCACTTTCCGGCTGGAGTTAAGAGCTAGAATTAGTTCCTTGTTTTTAAATTTCACAATATTTTTAATCAAGACCTATTATTGGTTAAGGTTGGCTTTAATAGTTTTTTTTCACAAAAAAATTAAAAAAAAAATAAGTTGACTCTCAGAATACGGCGAATGAAATGTATGCCTTCTCCGTGTTTTGAGCCGAGTAGGATCCTTGCTTCTAAAGTCAATTCCGTCAGGATTTCCGAGGTATTTGCTGCCAGGTGACAATAGAAAAGCTGATGGAGTCGAATGGGTTGGAGGGGGGTGACACGATTTCCTAGAAAGATATTCATCCGTATTTCACTGACTCTAAAAAGTGAGACACAAGGCACATTGGAAAGGGAACAAAATACTTGGAAGAGGAGGGATGATACATGCTCCGTTGTAGTTCCCGATTACATTCCCGAGGTCGCGCACGCAATCTGGCAAGGGAGATTTAGCCGTGTAACGCATTAAATATATGCTGTAACACAGGAGTCGCAATTGTACTTTTCATTGCCTAAACATTTATTTTTACCTAACTTTTTTTAAAAAATACGCTATATTTTATTCAGCAACAGCTAATTTCGAGGTAGTTCAGCCAACTAAATAAAATCCAAAGGAACCTATACATTACCAGAGTACATTAATCTTAAAACATGAAATTTTTTTTCATTGGGCCTTCTCTCATCCTAGGAATCAGACTAGCATAGAAATTTCCCTGGGGAAGTGACGTACTGATCATTGACACGGAAACACGAAAGGATGCTCGGAGATCGCTTCACATCACGTTTCACGTCTCCCAAAATTTCTTGTTCAAATTTCTAAAGATTTTTGCATGTGGTTGAACGAAGGCCACGTCAACAAAGTTACCGTCACGGCGAATGTTGAGCCACGTTCCTGGCGTGTCAGTCGCATCACGCTTTGGTCTCAACCACTTACGTCAAACCGAATTCATTTCGGTTGGAACGTGAGAGTCACTGAATTGTTAGTTTACGGTCAGGTGGTCGGAGCGAGTTTTATTATGAACAGATTATGTACAGATTTGCATTAAACTTGCATATGTGATCATAGAAGAAATATTTTTCGATAAAAGTTTTTAAAAATTGAATTTTTCACCGATTTAGTTTTTTGGCAATTCAATGTCATTTGAACACGAAGACTTAGGGTAGGTACACGAAATATACTTCGTAATAATGCGATTATATATGCACACATTTTTTTCTTAAAGCGAAATAATATATTTCATCTTTTTACATTGATGGTTGCCAACAAATATCAAGGTGTCACTTCGAGTCAGAGATTGGAAATAACATATTTAAACAAAATTTGACCCTAAATTTCGAATATCACGCCAAAACTCACGTCATAGCACGCTTTTATTTAGGCAAAAGATGAAAAGTATAATTATTCCATCATTTCCCCACTGTTGCATGTTTGGTGAGTTCCACCGCATAAATAAATTTACATAAATGATATGTGGTCGTAGTATTTTATTGCGTCTTACGTCAAATTGTTTCACTAATTAGAAAATACCATCCATTACAGTGGCAAAACACTTAGGGGTATCATAATTTGTACATCATACATGGCCCACATAATCAAATAACCACTACAGTATTATGAAAATTCTGTTTTAGTTAGTGTGGTCCATGGGTTCCTAAGGTCACGGCAGGCTGCTGATACATTGTGTTAAGGTTTCTCGAAGCTGAACCACCAAGATCCTCCTACAACAATACCAGTGGCATATCTTGAGCCTACAACCTTTGGGTCATTAGGTATGTATGTGAAATTTCTGGCTAACCTCAAGAATTCACTCCCACAATCCCACTCGGACACAAACATCTAATAAATTTTGTGAAGGTCTTAAAAATGTCAAAAAATGTTGTTTTCCCAAACTTGAATTAACATACAATAAATGTCCCTTATGCCCCACTAAATATATTTATCAGGTATTTTTTTTAATATCTAATATTTATTTTAAAAATATTGATTGGCCTTATTTTCAATCTCCTTTAAATATTGAAATGCTATTTATCAATAATCAAAGGCTATGATGATATCAGGGAGGGAGAAGAGGGAGGGAGTGGGAAAGTGAGATTTGGTGAAAAAGATTGGAAAAGGGGGGGTCAGCTGCTCTTACACCTAGGGATGTGGGATATGTGAATTTGAATAATACACTGCAATATAAGATTAATATCCCAAAAGAAGCAATCTGTCAACCTTGCACCTTAAATCAGCCACATCGTGATGTCACTCACCAACATATTACATTGGCAGTCATCTTTATATCAAAATCGCTTTATACAACATTGGTACCCAGAGTTTACTCTTTAATATGGTTTTGAGCTCTACCTGGGTACTCTGCAATGACCTTACGACCACTTTATCACATCCTTTATAACCAGGGAGCATTTGCACACGGGAAGAGTGAACAACGACATAACCCCGAGACGTAAATCACATACAAGTCGCTGCTAAATATTTATTTATTTCCACATCTCCGAAAACAGCGCGAACGGCCTTTTACATTGGGTCTATAAACATATAACAATGAACGAACACAAACACCCATGTCCTGAGTGGTGAAAAATCCACTCAGGCGGGACTCGAACCCGCCATCCTCAGTTTAGCAGGCGAGGACTTTACCCCGTCGCCACCGGGGCCGACGTATAAAATTTAACGACTGTATTTTCTAAAATTATAGAAAACTAGAGAAACTTTTATTTAAAAACTCATGCAAAGTAACTTTATTAAACATGCGTATATGTTCTTTAACTTGATGTAACGGTCTGGGACCAAACCAACGGGAATTATTTGCAGTGAGCAAATGGTAACGCTAAAAATAATTACTTTACATGTAATACCTACTCGAGTGAATCCTTAAGACACTAAGGAAAACGTCAGATCAACATGTACAAATACACTGTACGTACGTAATACGTATTTCTTAACAACTATAGGTCAGGAGAAAGATATGTTCTCAGAATGCTTATGACATTAATGATTTAACATAAAACCAGAATTAAAATGGCTATAAAAATATCATATCAGAAAATTCACATACAATTCTTTGTTCATCACTATACAATGCAGATTAGTCACTCGATACAAAACAAAATTTAAAAAAATAACACCTTTACACAAGTCACACACAAGTGTTTAGCCTTTGACAACCTTATCTTCTGAACCGCCACAGAATAATCACTTATTTCACTTTAACATTAGCGTAGAACTAGTATAACTTCACAAACTCCAGTGTATATATGATTTATGCCCTTAGATCTCACAAAATTCTAAGCGTAGCACACGTAGAATCATGCCAACAAAGATTATACGTGTACACACTTGCCAAAAAATGCACCTTTGATGATTTTTTCAAACATTGGAAGCACCGGAAGCGACGAAGGACACGAGACCGATCGCGACAAGTACGAGACCTGCGATATGTTTTTAAACAGTTTAAAAATAGTTTTGTGTCACATATACTTTTGGAAACCTTGGAAACGTTCTGAGAATGTTTTCGTTTCCAGAGCGAAAACTGAATGAAAACGCTTTGAGACGATGCGATGAAAGCGTCTCTTTTAGGTGCGCGCAAAAGTAAATGAAAACGTTCTCCGCGAGGTTACTTTCGGTTTTCTGGGGAAAAACGGGATTTTCCTATTTGAGCACCGAAAAACGTTTTGAAACGTATATTGTGCTGTGTGGGGCTCTTTCAGTAAAGCCTACCAGCAACCACACAATTCACTCCTCTACTTTCTTCCTCCCAACTGGCATGCCAGAACCAGCAAGGAGGAGATAGACATCAGTCTCCTTCTTGGGGCAATTGTATACTCTCCTGCATTGCTCCTACAAGGAAGAAGTATCAAGGCACAGGCACATTACATTGCCAGAGGATTGCAAGGTTGAATAATTATGAGTGAAAGCTGTAGCAATAGAAGTAAAAAGCAAATGATATTGCCCCAAAATCATATGTTTCAAAGAAGAGTTATCATGCAATATATATACTATCAACTTCTTAAAGTTCTTATTCGTGTTATTTTTAATCTTGCTATAATTGTTTTGAACATAATATGTAAATGCCATTTCATCCCTGAGAGAATCGTGTGTACATATTCACCCTTTATGTCCAAGGTGTATACAATAAACAGGAAGGAAGGAAACTTACTCAAAAACTGTGAGAAAGGTTGCTAGCGGCCACCGAAATATCGGAACTTTGTTCTTGAGTGTTTCTCTTCAGTGTTTATATGTATAATACCACCTCACTTGTGCCACCGTTTATTTAAATGATCACGTGAGTGATACTTCTACGAACTAAGTGCTTATATGAAGTGTGCAAGAAAACGTTCGGCAGTGTTCTGCACCCTCCCTGAATAATTCACAAAGAGCCATGTTTGCTTCATGAATTTTAATAATTTTAATGTAAAATAAATATCTACATTTTTATGAGGAAGTTCTGAAAACTTATTTGTCTAGACATATTATAGAGATATCAATAAATGAATCTATATCAACGCTAAGAATTGTTAAAATTTGCATTAAGAGAAAACTTTTATTTTACCAGAGTATATTCTTGAACCTGTGACTGTTAGATATTGCTCATTATCGTTATCTTTAACGTATATTCCCCTCATAACTCTGTAGTAACTTTACAACAACATGGTCCTTTATCACTCACAGCCAATTGGTCATGTAAACTGTGTTATTTAACATTTTTGTTCCAATGAACTGTGACTTTTTGAGAGATTGAATTTTTTTTACATTATGAAATGCTTCACTGAGTTGCTGTGAAAACTTCATGAACACACAAGGTAAATTCTGTGAACACATCACTTTCGCCAGGGTATGCATGTGCATCATTGCATCCTTCAGTAGGTTTTCTTCGCATATTAAATGAAAATCTAAAACTAGTCCTAAGTCCGACATACAAGCACCAAAAGGATGTGAACAATAGTTTATTATGCTTTATGTAAACAATAGTTTATTTTGCTTATTTCACAGAATATGAATGGCTCATTTTCTTATGTTCTCAAAGCTCTTAAAATGAAACTGTTTTAAGATTTTATGGTATTTACTGAGAAATCTCTCTCTTTTCGTTTCTGAAACTGTTTAAAAAAGGGCACTTGAACTGTGGATCCACCCATGAAACCCCGCAAATGTCGCAAGTTCTGAGCTTATTGCCTTTATTGAACACTTATGGAAAGTAGGATCCTACTTTCCAGAAGTGTTCAATAAAGCCAATTCACTCGAGTGACGAAAATGTAACATTTTTTTTACTCACTGATTCCCGAATGAAATACAGGCCAATTTCACAGTGCATATTAGTTAAATTAACAACGTCTAAAATATTAGGAGAGGTTTAATGCTTCGTCTAGGCAAATACCCTTGCCTTTCTGCCAGGTAATTACCAGAAATTGGCGACCTTCATCTCCCTCAATTTCGCTGGTTGCACGAAAGTATTCTACCATGGTTCCACAGATAATACGGTTGATTTCACACGTCATATATGATGAAATACCGCGCATGACAGGGAGGAAAAGCATCGATCTGCGGCTCCTATCATTCTCTCAGTCAGAAATTCCACGGTCATAACGGCGCTACGAAATATGTACTACGGTACAAAGGATTTATTTGTAATAAAAGATTCTTGGTAAACAGCGATGGTGAAATCAAACCTATGACTGTCTTTACTTCAATTCATTCCTCCCACAGACAACGCAAACAAATTTAATCATACTATCGCGTTTCCATATCTTCCGTACCAAGCAAACACAAGACAACTGCGCAACAGCACAAACAACTGCCCATAGGAATGCATCAGCGCCCAGCGCCAAAACTCGAATACAAACTTGTTGAATATTGTTTATTCTCATTAATATTGACTTTATATTCATTTGATGTGGCAACATAGGTTTCAATTAATTAATACCTGAAAAATGTGATTGTGATTGGATGGTACGTTTCCTCAAACTATCACGGCATTGACATTTAAAAGTTAGTTCTCCCAAACACATTTACGCACGGGAATGGCCATATGAATACAACTTTCTTGGAGAGCATCTTACAATTGCAAGTAGGATATGACGTAGGTAGTTGCGAGATAGACATACCGTAGATAGATGTGAGATTGAAGATGAGTATATACGGTCCGGAGATAGGTAATATAAAGTTGTCCTAGGATGTACCCCTTTCTTGCAGTTTGAAGTGATCGTGACACGCTTGTGCAGCGCTCCTGACACCCGTTTGCAGCGCATCCGACATTCAAATAGGGAAGCTTAGGAGTGCTAGACGCGCTGCAGCAGAGCCTTCTCGGTAGCTGCAGCGCTACAGCGCAGCGCATCAGATGCGCATCTGCAGCATCTTGTGTTTACTGGGTAGCTTCTTAAAGAGTTAGGGTAAGTCCGGGAGAGATGGCCCCACTTTTTTTAAGTGTTCATATTTTTGTTAATTATGGTATAATCGGTTCAATCGTTTGTTGTCCTATAATACAATAGATAACGTTATTAGTATTTCATAATAAATAAGTGAAATTTAAATGGAATATACCTTTAAAAAATCAATATATTTTTTTCTCATTGGTCCATCTCACCCATATGCTATGGGTGAGATGGACCAAGGATATAGGGAGATATGGACCATAACTAAAAGGCATTAAATAAACTTGAAAAAAAATTCTCTGTACAAAATAATATTTTAATAACACTCTATGGTTACTAACAATGTTACCAAACTATAAATTTGCAAAATTAGAACATAAAAGACAGAATAATCTAACCAAAAGGATTAAACGGCCCACAAAAAATTAAAATGTAATGAAAAGTCCAAGTTTTAATATTGGAATTACTACAAACTACAATTTCCTTAATTATTGGTTCGACTGTATTTGTTTTTTAACATTTCAGCCCTTTGATAAAGCAAATCTAAATTGTCAGCTTTTACTTATAGTGTAAAAAGTGTGGTCAATCTATCCCAACTCGAACTGGTCCATCTCTCCCGATTGTATGGTAGATATGGACCAGGCCATTTTTCTGCTTTCCCCAATGCCAGGGGCGCCGCAGTGGTGTATAGCCGTGAACCGTTACACATTGTTTTCATAAAGTATAGATATGAAACTCAATGATATGGACAATTAAACACACTACAACTAAAAAACGTTAACTATGAAAAAATATTTTGCTCACCTGATATATTTTTCTTTGAATAACTATCAAATAAGCAGATCAAAGCGGCTATAAACAACAATACGTGTCTACGTAGTCGGCCATGACACCAGCATGAAAACAGTGGTGCACTAGAGCGGCTACATTCCGAACTATGCAATCAGTCCATCTCTCCCTAGGAGCCATCTCTCCCGGTCTTACCCTAAACATATTTAAAACTTATGTTAAAATCATTTCAAAATTATGAAAAAGAATTTTAAGCCTAAAAAGAAAGAGCTAATAAGTTTTCAAAATAATTTTACAATGACCCTGTAAACAAAAAAAGCTGCAGCAGCGCTGCACAAGGATGTCAAGGTTGCGCGCGCAACTCGCGTTGAAGGAAGCGCTGCCACAGTGTCTCTGCAGCGATATATCGGAGCGCGCTGCCAAAACGTGCTGCTGCAGCGCATCAACAGTGTATGTGTGATGAATGCCAGCAACACGCTGCTGATGCGTTACCAACGCATGTTCGTGAAGAATGAAGCCACCGTCGAAAGAAAATTGGTTCTCTCACCCCTCCCTTAACACGAAGCTATGAGTAGGTTGAATTGTTAGTGATAGTATATTTTCAGGCACCTATTTTATCATATGTATCGAGATAATTTAAAGTAAGTTGTAAAGATAACTTTTGATGTAGAGTACGAAATGAAGTTCTCAGAATGGAACACGCAGTTTTATGACCTTCTCGTATTTATCGGAGTCTGTTCCAATTTCCACAATTTGTCGGATAAAAACATTATTCATAGGGCTCGCGCTCGCATTAGAAGCTACATCAGATGCAGACAGCCACGATACATTTCGCGCCTAGTTTGAATAGAATGGGTTGTACAATTGAATAAGAGATGGCCCTGACTCATGCTGATGTTGATATCTTAGATGAACTGTAGATTGTTACTGCGCAAAGTGCAACTTTTAGTGAACAGTTTTTCATCACGCACGTTTTTAGAAAATCGATTTTAATATATGTTTTCAATTATTTTAAAATAATTTTTTCATAAGATATTGCTACTTGAAAACAGTTTGTTTCTCACGCGTACCTGTATTCTTACGGCACATGGCCTTTAAATGCCCCGTACTTTTACCAATATCACACTTTGCGTTTCTGAACGTGCAACTTGTGATCCAATATCCCTCTTGTCCGCAGAAGTAACAAGTTCCCTTCCTCTTGTCCTTTGAATGAGTCGATGGCGGCCGATTTCTACGCCTCTCCGCACACCTCTCATCCGGTGAACTTCCGCTTCTTCTCCTCCGGCGTCTTCCACAAAATGGACGCTCTCACTTCGATGCTCTCGGAAAGATGTGCCCTGTCGGGGTTCCCACTACCACTGAGGAACTCCCATCTCCGTCCTTCGCGAGCACTCGGCGGCTTTATATGTTGCATTCTCCCTGGCCACGGCCAACTCCACTGCTTTCGAGAAGGGCAGGGCCTCGACTTCTAAATAAGGGGCTTTCGCCGTCTCTTTATCACGCAGTCCCAACACTATTTGATCCCGCAACGGCTCATCTAAAAAATGCCCGTATTTACAATATCGAGAAGCCCTTGAAGCCGCGCGGCAAACTTTCACACGGAGTCGTCGCTGCGTTGCAAACAAAATAAAAATTTGTCTTTCCGCGATTACCGATCTTTCCGGACTAAAATTGCGTCTCAGCACTGATAATAATTGCACGAATGTAAATTCAACTGGCATTTTCGGCTCGCAAAGATCTTTTAATTTGCCATACGATACTCTCCCAATGGAGGACACTACAATGGCCTTCTTTTTGGTCTCATGTTCTTCCTCTTTTCCCAAATCGTTTACCACGAAGTACTGCTTAAACGATCCTAATAGGATTACCAACAATCCTCCCCCTCATCAAACTTTAGTGTGAAATTCGGCATCCTCGTCGCCACGGTAATGTTCCGAGAGAAATAAAAAGCACAACCGACTGGTGTTAGTTCCAGCATCCGACTGTCCAGGCAATATGGCGTATCGGCTTGCATTTATTCATAAAACAAATGTATATCTAAATTCGCCACATACATTACAGGTGAATAAAATATCATTCATTGGCTTGAAGACTTAATTCAAAGCACTTTTCTAAATAAGAAGTATATTAACATTTTGTCATAAAAATGAAATAACTATGTACCAATCAATTTAGATAGAGTATGTTCATAGTGGTTCTCTTTTTTAGGGAGAAATCTCTCTTAAAAATGTATAGTGGTATCTGTAACAGCTACGGCAGGAGTGGTATTAGAAAAACAAAATTAATTGCTGACTAAAAGGTATTATTATTTTTCTATTGTTGGCTGACGAAATTATTCTAAATTGCAGGTTCTGAGCTAATAAGAGAAAATCTTCAAGGATATATATGGAGATGAGGAGAGGTAAGAATAATTTCTTTTTATAATTCAGTAACAGTAGATTTTTCAAAGTAAATCATCAACTTGATGTGAAAAAATGTGTCATCTTCTGTTGCAGAATTCATTTAAGTACATTTAGAGGTATCGCCATTCATTGACAGCTAGAAATAATGGTACAGCAAAGCTGTAGTGAATTTGTTACAACTATATAGGTACTTTCCATTGTATTTATAGATTCAGTTACTAAAAATAATTAGCTCCTTCTCAAACTTTCCAGAAGGAAAGCAGAGGAGGAGGATACAAGTTGCCTCAGCTCTGCAAATGAGATTCCTCATTAAGTGGATGCACTATAATAAGGACATGGCAGCGAAAAAGTTAAAAAGCTGCACAGAAAAATATCGAATGTACAATAGGTGGAATATACTGACAACAGCCCTAAATGGACTAACCGGGGCTACAAAATCTATAGATGGATGGAAGAAGGTAAAGTACATGAGGAAAAGAGTTGATAACTCTACCCTCAGTATACACCAATGAAAATCTTGTGTGCATAAACTGTGAAAAATGCGTACAAAAATTGTACACACCATTTATTGCAATCTGCACACTTTAAGCTTATGCATAGTCACTACACAGATCTTGTTTGTTTTTCATTCACATTTCTCACACACTTTTTACACACCACTGTCGTCCATGATTTGTTCAAATTTCTAGCATGGTACTCGCAAACTTTGAATCATGGCTAAGTTTCTCACTCTTACTCACTGTAAACGCTGTAAACTTTTCATTCACCCAGTACTTGCTTCAAGTATAATTTCACCATGCATTGTAGATGAAAACTAAAGTGTGATTTGGAACAATAAAATTGAAATAAAAGAATTCTGATGTGGAAAAGGAAGTTAAGGTACCTACTGAAAATCAGTTTTCCACAAAAAATTATTGCAGTAATTTAAAAAACAGAAAATGCTTGCTAAGAGTAATGATTTCACCTAAGATTACCAAAAAACAGAATATTTTTGGGAGACAAGTATATCCCTATCTTAATACAATGCCCCTGGTTTTTACAGTGAATGATGGATCTAAACCTCAAGTCGATAAAGACCTCCCTGGCTCCCTGTGCCAAGGTAACTGCGTCTATGGGGTGGAGGGTAAGAAGTATTTAACAGGGAAACTTCGGATACCACGCGACCTCCGGTTTTATTTAGCCATATCCATGCATGCGGGGCTCTGTGTGGGCGGACATTCCATTTCCCTAGCTACTCGTGGGACCAACTATGGACCAAAATACAAAAAAAAAACAATATGAAACATGCTGGAAGGTGCCCCCTCACAATGTACTGTTCAAGTCCGACACCATCTATAGAGGAAAGGTTACTCCAGGAGTGCACCCCTGGGACCCCCAGGAGGAGCCATATCCTTCTAGTAGCTTTACCAAGTCCTCAGATTCCACCACAGAGGCTTCAAATGTACATACGTAGCTTGCCATCCTTCAAAACCCGAGGATGAAATAGATGGTAATGAAACCGACTATAAAGGAGGTATCAGGAGGGACGCTGCCCTTAACAGGGGTCGACTCTAACTCTGGTTCCTCTCCACTTACCCTTGGAAGCACTGCATCACAAATGAAGGCTCTTATGACCAAGAGTGCTCATTCAAGTGGGGCTGCCAGGAGTAGAAAGAAGAAACTGCAGGGCCAAAAGGAAAAGAAAGGAGCATCTTCCTCTCATGATGATACCAAGGAAGAATCCTCCCAATTGGGACATCGGGTGGAGGAGAAAGCTCTACTTCTATGCCTAAAAAGAGGCAAAGAACTCAGGGCGACATCCCTGAGGGACATGACTCAAAGAGGGCTAAAACGACCATGATGCAGTCACATACCGAGGTGGCAAAAGGAAAGAAGATAGATAGTATCCCATCAGGCTACCCTGAGCTTATGATGACTCAGGAGTGTTATGCCAAAATGGAAACTAAAAAAACGAAATTGAACCCTGGGGTGCCATCGCAGAAGGCCAAGAATTGCCCTCCTTTGAGGAGACAAGAATAATTAACAGGGGACTGGAGTTCATCTGTGGGGATGACTTTTTTTAGCCTGGATTATTGATGCAGTTGGGAAGGTGGGACCTATTGGGAGTACCAACTTTCAGGCCGTAGACTCTGATCAACTGATCAAAAGAAAGTGAGCCATGGTTTGAGTGCTGAGGCCAACACAATTTTTTCCGCCAAAACCATCTTTGAGTGACTACTAAGGGTCAACCCTGGCCTCTTCACTGCCTTACGGAGGCTGTATGAAAGGGTAAAGGCCTCAAACGGAATTCTCTTCACTATCAGAGTAGATGCTGGTTTGGCAAAGCATTGGCCCAAGATTTAGGAGCTCTATTGGCCTGTAGAGGGTAATCATGTTCCAGGGGAGGCCAATGTCCAGTGATGAAGAAAAAAAAATTAACCGCTCACAGAAGGGAGATAAGCAGATGGTGGTGACTAAATGGAGGATGTCCAAAAGTGATGGGCATTCTCATCATCCAGACCAATCTTCAGCACAGCATAGCTGCTTCAGGGGTCCTTCAAAGAATCCTATTTGAAGGTAAACTAAAGATTGCTCTGATTCAGGAACCTTGGAATTACAAGAGTAGAATCAGAGGATTATGTGTGGCAAAAGATAAACTAATTTTCTGTACTTCTGCTCTAAGCCAAAGGACTTGTATCTTTGTTAATGAGTTAGATGTTATGCATCTAAGGGCAAATTCTAATCCAGATGGCTGGCACAATTGACCAATTGATGAAGGTACCTTAGGAGGGAGAAATACCCAGACCGGGAAGGTTGGATGGAGGACACCCTCCGTACCTGTACCAGGAAGTTTGGGGGAGGCCCCTCCTTCATACCTCTGCTGTGGTGCTCTGGTCGCTTGTCTGAAAGTGGCAGGCAGGTTTAATGTACGATGGTACAATGGACCAAGAGGTCTGAGTGCCAGGAGGGCTCCAGAAGGCCTTCGCCCACCCTTAAAGTCAATCAATCAATCCACCAGAGTCAGTAATTGGCATGGCAACTATCTACAGTTAATCTGAGTCATAAGAGGCAGTCAGCACCATTTCAACTAGGAGGAATATTCATCAATGGGATCATCATGCATCACAAAAGTTCCATCAGGAAATGATATTATGATATTGCAAATAAATACAATCATATCACATTCTCTGAAGCCAACATGAATAATGAGATATAGGGACTATGGAATATGCCATGCACGAAATATGTATTTAATCCAGTGTTAACAATACGCATTCAGTACATGCTTCAATACTAATACAAAATGGATATACTCATGTCACCTATGCATGTTAAATATATATTAAATACAAAGTCTGCTGTGTGGGACTTACTTATATGAACACCATTTTCACTTTCAGTCCACTTTATTCACATTTTTCCATGCCTTATTCCCCCTTCAGGTGTTCCAAAACACATTTCTCTCACCCTTGCCCACACTTCTTGTACATTTTATAAGACTTTGGTGCATTTTTCACACCTCTGCACTTTTTTGCACACTTTTCACACGCTCTTCACATTTCACTTCACCAGGATATGGTTAAAATGAAATATTGCATCCAAGAGCTTCATTTCATGCTTTTCCTTACAAATAATTATTTCATTGTAGGTGTGGAATAATATTTTGTACAGAGCCAGGAAGAGGTTGGACCCATCAAAAGGGAACCCCACCAATTTTTATGATGCAATGCTACTCAAGATAGTAGAGTACTGTGCTTCAGTAAGAAGAAAGCGAGCCGTACAACCCAGAACTCAGGTAGGAACCACTTAATACTTTCAAATAAAATGTCTGATTTAAACTGCCAAGAGACTATAATTTTTCCAGTTAAAATATAGCCAGAAAAAGAATACTTAACTGACCATTATTGGACTGATATCAGCAGCCAGAGTTATTGCATTGAACTAACATTGGCAGAGAATATTGGACGTAACATCGAGATTATAACCCTATCCATAGCAATGAGCCAATATTGGATGGAGCCCATTGGAATCTATCATCAACCAAAGCATTTTATCAATGCTTATACCAATTTACGTTGGTTAAAAATGGTATTCCAAGGTCAAGAAGCCAAATGTAATGGTATTCACATATAAATGAAAGCATATTTTATATTGTAGTTTGCCTATTTTTTAAATTAATGTCAACATATACGTATATAACCCAAGTATCTGCATAGTAAAGAGATATTCTACTGAGATACTTGGGAATTGGGTTGAAAAAATCATTATCACAACTTCCATCAACTCGAAAAAAAGTTACAAGGTTTTCTTGCACAACTCACTTGAAAAAATGGTAAAGCCGATGAAACTGGACCACTTAGGCCCTTAATTAAGTCCTGCATTGGCCCAAAATGATAAAACAATTTCTATTAATTTTATAAGGTTAGTTTTGCAGGTGACAATTGTAATACCCACTAGTTTTCAGAGGAATTCTTTAGGATGTATTTGAAATACAAAAAACACATACATACAGATACTAGGAAGCGCAGAGGATTCCTCTCTCCATTCTATCAATATCAATTAACAGTAATGATTTAATCTTCATGTCCAGGCTTTGAATACCAGAAATTAAGCTTTAAATAATTTTTGCAGCAATAAGCCACATTACATGCCAATTTAAATGCCTATTTTGAAAATTTTAGTGCCTTTTTAGGCTGTCTATTTGTTTATTTTATTGCCTTAGATGTCCTCCTCTGACACAACAATAAAAAGTGATTCAGTATATTTAGACTGATACCAAACAGTTACACTTGGAATAAGCTAAGCCCAAAAAATATCAGCCGGAAGTCAACAACAGAAGTAAGTACTCATTCCCAATGAAGAAATAACACGTTCAATTTTTCACAAAAATTAAATTTACTTCCTGGAAGTAATATAATTTTTAATATTTAATTGAAAAAATAAAATTTACTTGGTAAGTAAATTTTATTTTTGTGAAAAATTGCACATGGTATTCCTTTATTTATATGCACAAATTCCACTCAATTTTGCGAGAATCTTCAGATTTTATGCTCATTCCCATATTCTCTCTCCCAAAATGTAAGATTTTCCGAAAGTTCAGAGTCACACATGTGTGCACACAACCTACTCTCACACCGAACACCCTCTTAATTCCACTTCGGACTAAACTATCCCTAAAGTGATGGAAAGTTAAACATTAAATAACAAATTGATATGCACAGCAACGCTAGTCTAGAGGGTTACCCTGGCAGGGTTGGGGAAAGGGCCAAGGTATCAATTAATAGGGTGATGAGAAAATCACGGGAATACACGGGAGAGGAAGGAAACCCAAGGTTGCGCGATCTGGTGAGATGGAGCAGGAGTGTTGTCGAGGCAAATTCGCAAGACACCCACCATACACCAGCGTGGCAAGAACCCAAAAAATGAGATATAATTCCTCCCCACATCTCTTTGTATAGAGCGTTGGCAATCATTTTACTGGGGGAGTAAAAAGGACTCACCCGTTTTACTTGATTGCCTGCCAGTATCCTCTTCCCCATAGAATAAGGGGAACATATATATTTAGGCTGCTCTCTGTAGAGCTTGCACATCTTTTCCATTTAGAGGCAGTATGCATGGCTCAAGACCAAGACATTAATACCCGTAGCTACTCTTCCTCTGATCTCAGTGGGAGATAACTAAAACCTTTTCTCCTTAAAACTATGCACTGTTAATGTAAGTTATAGTTTCAGGCTTAACTTAGTGGAAATGTGACACATATTTCTCGCTTTGTACGCAACTGGATGATACTGGACTCTAAATTGTTGCTAGAATAAAAGAACATAAAAACTGCTTCATGACCAGTGATGTTTCATCCATGTTTGCTAAGTAGCTACTGAAGTCTAACCATTCAAGTAACTTATTTGAACCGGAAATTTTACATGTGCAGAGTAAAGGTAAAAATTGGTCTTCCAGAGAAGTATGAAATTATAAATGTAGAAAAGAAAAATATCTGTCTTACTAACAATCTTACTTTTGACTTGCACTCACCATTGATGTGTATATGTACCCTTTTATATGTTGCCCGATCTGTTTACGCCAGAACCTCCATCCTTGTAATTAGGTATGTTTCTACTCCTCCCCCCCTCCAGTCCACCTTGAAACGTCAACCTCCCCAAAGCATAGAATGACCTCACCTTCCTTCCTAACTAACTCCCTCCCACCCATCTGCTTTTCCCTGCCCCTATATTTTACTTCCCCACCCCCGGTTTGAGTATGAACACTGAAATAGGAGATATGTACCTTGAAAATGACATTCC
Source organism: Pyrrhosoma nymphula (assembly GCA_963573305.1). NCBI lineage: Eukaryota > Metazoa > Arthropoda > Insecta > Odonata > Coenagrionidae > Pyrrhosoma > Pyrrhosoma nymphula. Next base: position 110,437,582 of record OY754332.1, read on the forward strand.
ATGTCAAAGCCATGATTATTAAAAAATAAAAAGTGTGGAATGTACAAAGTGAAAAAATAACTGTTTTCTGGTTAACGTCATTTACATTGTATTTTCAAAATGACTACATCAACTCTCTCCAGTGATGATTTCCCAGCTGCCTCCATGCACGGTCAATGTAAATGCTCACCTAGACATTAGCATGAACTTGAAGCTCTTAAACCCGTTTTATATAGGGCACGTAATTGCTCAATCTAATGTATGTACGAACGTGCATTTTAAATTGCATCATGCAAAGCCATGAATTGCAAGAATGCATGAACCTGAGATGGACAAATAGCCCTTGCTCTAATTCGACAATGATTACACACCCGAATGAGAAAAACATGCAGTTTGAAGTTGGGCAGTTTCGTTCCCTTGTAAAACGGCCTTTAACACATTCAATGCGGGTCGCGAATTTAAGTGAGACAATAGAAATGGAACCCATTTTTTAAAGGGCCTAAAGTAAAAGGACCACGTCTATTGATGTGGTCCCAGCGTTCGGCATAGATGGGACCACGTCAATAGACGTGATCCGCGCTGAATGTGTTAAAACTATGCTCTGTGCATTTTCAAAGGTAAATCAAGCATTTTACATCATCTCTGTAATAAAAAACTATTTTTATTCTATTTTAGAAGCCAATTGAGTGTTCTAGGTCACTTGCACTGTCACAAATATGAGTAGGACCTGTGGTGAATCACCCCCTAGGTCAATTTAATCAGGGTTAATGGCTCATCCCCCTCCCAAAATACAATATTATTTTAATCTTCTCCCTCCACCCGCCCAACCCCCACATCATGAACCCCGTTTGTGGGCACAACTGAGTAGGACAATGTAATAAGTATATAAATAAACATTTATATTAATTAAAAATGATGGAATATAGACCGAATGAAATTCATTCTTGTAAAATTTGCAAAATTCACGGTCAACTCACAAATTACTAAGAGTTTACAAAAATTGCATTTCAGAAGACAGTGATGTGGAATTAAATTCAAAAGTTTGGAATTTTTGGCAAAAAACTCAGTTATTCCCAGTTTACATATTTTTTTAACAGTGTGCATCCTCAAGAAGTGACAATTTTCTAGAACTGCTACCCTAGGTGGGAAAACCACTAAAAGTTTAGGTACATAACCAAAACATATATAGAAATGTTGGCAAATTAGGACCACGATTCATGCCTATTTTTAAGAGTTATCTGTGTTTCCCTCATGTGCTTGAAAGAGATTTGGTAAGTTTTTACTTTAGTTTTCAGTGATGCCTGCATTTCTGCATAGTGAATACCGCAGGACTTATGTTTGTGATTCTATTGGCTGGCTGAATGCTTGAGTTCTTGATTAAGTGATGCAATACGCACAGTGCAAAACATCAAAGGGGCCCTTGTCAGAGACAATTGTTTCAATTCTTGTTCCCAGTTTTCATGTTTTTTTAACAGTGTGCATCCTCAAGAAGTGACAATTTTCTAGAACTGCTACCCTAGGTGGGAAAACCACTAAAAGTTTAGGTACATAACCAATATATATATAGAAATGTTAGCAAATTAGGACCACGATTCATGCCTATTTTTAAGAATTATCTGTGTTTCCCTCATGTGCTTGAAAGAGATTTGGTAAGTTTTTCTTTAGTTTTCAGTGATGCCTTCAATTCTGCATAGTGAATACCGCAGGACTTATGTTTGTGATTCTATTGGCTGGCTGAATGCTTGAGTTCTTGATTCATTGATGCAATACGCACAATGCAAAACATCTAAGGGGCCCTTGTCAGAGACACTTGTTTCAATTCTGGAAAGGGTGCTAGGTACTCTACACATTGAGTCCTGCACCAGCTCAGCTGGTAAAAGTATGGAAGAGGCCATATCTGCCCATTTGTGTCAAAAGTTTCCCATTTATGTGCATGGACTATAATGACGTTATACAATAATACAAAATTAATATCAATTCACTTGAACTGCAAAGGCATGGCTGCAAAATTCAAAAAGTGGAATTTGGGCTCCAGTATACATTTCTCAGAAGTATTTCCAATATTTCAAAATACTGAATGTATACATCAAATATGTTTTTGAAATACTAAATACTTTTTAAAAGTGCATTTCAAGTACAGTATGCTGGAAGTACCTTTCAAACATGTATTTCAGATACATGTGATTGAAATACAACCCATCCCTGATGCCAATGTATCTACAACAAAGTTTTCACTATTTTTTGGGTTAATAAATAATGCTTTGCATTTTTTATGCTAAAATTGCAAATTTAATTTTAAACTATTGCAGTATGGCAGTATTTTTACCACTAAAAGACACAATACCTCTGTGGATATACCAGATTTCCACGGCAGAGGGAAAATATTAAACGTTGTGAATTTATTTTATATATCATGAGCACGTGCGGCAGAGTCGTATTCTGCAGCCAATGGATGATTATATTCATGCAGACATATTCAATTGTGCAGCAAAAGGGCTAAAATAGCTCTCAAATGGGCCAAAATAGCCGAGTTTTATGGTTCCTCAAACGCTATAATAAAAAGGGAAAAATAAGAGAACTTTGCAGCTTCCGCCACCTATTCACTGCAAAGATACAAATGGCTGCGAGAGCTAGTGATTATAGGGTATTCCCAAAGTTACCCAAAATTCCCTTTAGCTGATGATACATGATCTTGTTATTGGAAAGTGGTCACGACAGCCCACATTACGAACTACTGGAAGCCAACAGAGACTCAATGCTAATAGATAATATTGGCCCAAGACCAATTACCAGGGCTTCATGTTAGCCGATAATTTCAGTGTTGAAATTATGTATATAGAACGGCACTGCCCAAATCAATGCTGCCTGGAAATTTATGAAATGCTAGCTCTGAACAAGCTCTGCAGTAACAATATGTACTTTAAAAAATAATTAATTAAAGTTACATAACCCAGTGATCAAAGTTTGTGCAGAATTAATTTTGCACTAAATCAAAGTTAGTGTCGTTGTGCAATATAACTCAACACAAATATGTTTTTCATGTGAAAAGAATGTTCTTAAAAACACTAATGTTTTCTAGAATATCTAAAGTATGTGCAAAGAATGTGCTAAAATACACATGTGTAATTACGAATAGGAAAAAGATAGTCTCCAGAGCACGGACTATGCATATGTGCTCCTGTACACATTCTTTACACATGCAATAAATGTAAGGTTTTGTTCTAGTGCAGAAAATATGCCACGTACAATATTAAAAGAACAGTCTGCGCCGAAAATTCTCGCTAACAAGTGGAACAAAGTTGCTCCCTTTAGGCTACTTAAATTAAAGTCTCTCTCCACAACCAAAAGTACAGGTTTTTTTTTGTTCGTGAAAACAAATATTATTTATTTTGAATTTATTGTAGAGCAGAAATTTTTACGAATAATTCTGCGAAAATTTGTAATAAACTGATACTTTGAAAAAGAAAATTTACTTTGAATAAAAGTCAGAAAGCTGGAAAAGAGTGAATTTGAAAAACACTGCTCGTCACGGCTTATTTTGGTGAATTTTTACCGGAAAATCCCTTTCGCAAGCCTCGATACTTTCGAGCATTTCTAGGCGACCCTCTCTTCTGAGGGTTCGCAATTCACTTATTTCGTCCGTGCACCACTCCCGTGTAGCCCCCGTAGCCGTGACCACCGAGATACTCCTGCTCGGCAAGATGGCCGCCGCCACAGTCACGTGTGCTGATCGTAACGCTTCTTTTGTGTTTTTTTGTTGGTGCAAACGCGGTATTCTGCCGGTTTTATTCTGTTTTATACGTGTGAACCCCCTACCCCTTCCACTACAATCCATCGTCATATTTCTGTGACTTTCCTGTGCTCAACAAGAAGTTTTGTGTTTCCTTGCTCGTCGCCATGTGGCCTCCCCCAAGTCCACTCCATCTCCCGGCGATCCGTTGTGTCATCATCGGCTTGACAGGTTTCAACGTGTTCCCGTTACACCCTAACCCTGGTTCAGTCTTGCTGCATGAACGAAAGTTGTTGGTGTTGAGCGAGTAAGTGAGAGCGAGATATTGTGATTAGAGTGGAGTTTACTGTGTTTATTTATATTTACACAGGATCATTAGTGTACCATCATGGTGAATAAGTGTTGTGTTCCATTGTGCAGAGGATTATTGTCTTGTTCCCGTTTTATATTGTGTAATTTTTAAATGAAACTGAATCCTTTTTTAGTCGATGAGTGGAAAATAATCCTAATTTTTGACGCTTACTGTCTTCTTTGTAATATATATGATTGAATATCATTGAATTTGTTTCAGAAGTTTTGAAACGCATCCTTATTTGCAAGTTGAACTCTTAAGAATTTTTTTATTTTGTTAGTTTTCCTTAAGATTTGTAAAGAATATAGTTAATTAGTTTAAATAAACAGCTAATTTTCTTGATATATATGAGTTGTATTACTTTCTCTGTAGCACCCAGTTTAGGAACATGCAAAGTTGCTTCTTAGAATGTGCAGACATGCATATGCTCTGCAACACATAGTAAACACTAACTTTAGATAGTCCATAGTTAGTCTTTAAAGAACATTAAAAGAACATTCGGAAATGACTTAGTGCAGGTCAGAACATTCTTTGTATATCCTTTTTACTAGTGCACCAGCATGTACTATGCACTGTCTATGTGTGCCACCGAGCATGTTCTTTGCATATACTTTGAGAATGTACTTTGCACTAAAGGTAGTGCATTTGAGAACATACTTTTCATATACTTTGCACTAACTTTTGCTCACTGGGAAAACAAATTATGAAAATTATGCCAACACTATTTTCATTTTTCATAACAATACTACAACATATTTAACCTTGAAACACCGGCATTTAAATTCTCACTGACTGACAAAATTGTTCCAGGCATTTGATTTACCAAAGCAAACGGTCTCTAAAGTTCACATTCAGCAAATGGAACCCATTTTTGGGTGAGAACAAAAATTCTCTGTAGGGAGATAAAGGTTTATTTGCATATGTACAATTAAAATGCATGTTAAAATTTTTTTCTCCAACGAAAATTCTACCAGTTATATGTTTTGGTATTTAAACTATGGCAACTGCTAATCAAAATTGAGATGGTACTAAATATGAGCCTTGTAGTGCATATAAAAATAATTGGAGAGTCTCATTTTGATTTGGGTTTTTATCAATTCCAGTGTGCTCAAAATGCCGAACATGCGGGGCATCAGGAAGATGGACAACGTGGTGCACAACTGGAGGTAGAGAGATTATATTAATTAGTATAGAAATAATAAAAATAGCACGATTATAAATATGCTTTGTTGGCAGTCAAAAGAATAGGATAATCTCATTTTGACTTGGGTTTATATCAATTCCAGCATGACCGCAATGCCCAACCCCTTGGGCATGACGAAGACGGCCAACATGGTGCACCCATGGAGGTAGCAAGATTATGTTAAATAATATAGTAATTAGTATAGCAATTTTTGATTACAATAATGCTTTGTCGACAGACAAAAGAATAGGATAATCTGATTTTGAATTGAGTTTTTTTATCAATTCCAGCGTGCCCAACCTCTCCGACAAGAGGAATATGTAGAAGGTTGCATGCTGGAAGAGGTAGAGTGATAGTGAAATTTAGTATTACAACAAAAAAATAGTCTATTATAATTATACTTCATATACACTCAAAATTTTGGCTTTCCAGGTTGGAATGTCAGTGTCATCCAACCTGACTAGTTCCCCACCTCAGCAATTGAGACAAGTATATCATGAAGTGCCCTCAACATCTGCTGTCAGCGCACGTCATATTTCAACTGCCAACCCACTGAGTAGTGTGTACTCTAGCTGTCAATACTATGATAGTCTTCCAGGACCACCACTTCCATGCATCAACAGCTATACTTCTGCACCTCAAGCCCCCACTATCCGCAATCCTACACCTTTGTCCACTCTGATCACCCATCATCAACAAACCCCCAACCAAGTACCCACACCTATCATTATACCTCCCACCCCAAACACTATTGCTCAACCTCCACATATGGTCTGTCAAGCCTCATCCCATCAAGTACCCCGCCGGCTTTTCACAACAGAACCACAACCAGGCCCCTCATCCGCTGTTCATATGCAATCTATCCATGATCTCCCCCTGCCAAGTACCGATACACATTACAGAGGTAAGTGAAGCCACAGTAAAACTTTGTACAATCTCTTATCGAGAATATCACCTGCAAGGATGGTCTCAATGAATGACAAACTTAGCCTTACTCATGCACTGTTAATGTAGCCTAGATCACTGCTTTATGGTGTTAATTGATTTCACTTGCTGAAATGTATTATATAACTTATTATTTAAAGGAAATCCAATCATTAATTTACCTTCTGATTTCCCCTTATCCCACGAGCTTTATTTGGATTACCAATAACTAGATTTAAATATGCATGGGATTGTAAATGTTTTTTTAAACTATGTACATGGCCAATATATTAACTAAAATGATATTTCATTATTGCCTAAAGTTAATAAATAAATAAAAGTGTTTCCTACAAATACCAATGATTAATACTCACAGGGTTGTGAGAAGCCACCAGGGAACACCATAATCAAGTCAAAACAAGCAGATTTAATAGTTTAATCCAAATGCTCATCTGAAATGAAATCTCTAAAAATTTCCCAAAAAAATTAAAGTTATTCTCACATAATATTATATGAGCTGACTTTGTAAGTGAATACATCAATCTAAAGGGAATTTTAATTTTTTACTTCTAGGAGAGCAGGTGAAAGTTTGGAGGGAACGGTTGCGAATTCATGAGAACATATTGCAGGCAAGTGTCACTTCATGTATCTTACAGCCAGGGCCATCCCAAGGGATTGAGGGGCCGTGTGCAAACAAAAGTCAGTGTCCCCTAAATTAGCATTCCCTTTTTGATACTGTAGCATTTTGTATGCATATTTCATGGAAAGAAGGAAATTAACCTACAAAATGGCTAATGATGTCAAGAAATTTATATATGTACTAACTGGTCGGCAATTTCGGGTAATTGGTGGGTTTCACTGCGTCTGAAAAAGGCAAGCCCGTGTAGAGCCCTCACAGATGCGGGGCCCTCATGGACGCGGGGCCCAGTGCAGCAGCACCTGTCACACCTCCCTAGGGACCGCACTGCTTACCGCAATCATGTAATTATGTGACTTCCTGCGTAACTTATCCTTAACACTTTAGCAACAAATGTTGGCCATAGCCGATATGGATTTTCCATGCAAAAGAATGAATGTCTGCTATGGCTGACGCAGGGTGAAGGGACGTGACCACCACCGAAACAATAAACCCATGTACCTATGCACTATCTTTACCACTACCCCTTAAGACACAGTTTAGGTACGTAGAGTCCCAATCATCGGGAACCAAGCTCGACCCTGCAGCTCATTAGCAACACCCCTCTCATTGCAAAATCCGCAGTCTGAAATTTGTATTTGTTATTCTGAACAAATATTTGTTGTTTACACCAAAAAATAAAAACTTGTAAATGGATTATTTTTGTCTTGCTGAGCTTTCAAAAATTTTAAATGAAATTCTGGCATTGATAATAACAAGACTTCTCATAGCGAACGCCTAAATTTTATTAATGGCAAAATACAAACAAAAATATCATATAAATGCTAGAATGTCATTTAAGATTCAAAAATGCTCAGAAAAACATGAGGAATACATTTCATAGTCCAAAACTTTTAAGCATACAACAAAATTATATTTAAACATACCACTACAAATGCAATAAATCGTCAGAGGATTCATGCAGCGAGAGAGGCTGCTCATGGTTTGGAGGGTGAAGTCAGTGTCCGGCTTTTCACTAACTTGGGTACCAAGATGGACGAAGAGCATTCCCAAGCAATTCGCCATCATGAGAGTGCTCCATACAGAGGAAATGCTCATGTTGCTCAAAACAGGGGAACTATTTCCATTTGTGAGGCTCCAGCACAAAGGGTTAACATTACTGTAGTAATGTGTATGAATACATTCCTTCAACCATATTAACATTTTTGTTTATCTTTTATACACAGGAGCTCATGGGTATTGTATTACCCCGAACTCTATTGCTAGTATCGGGAGGCACAATCAAAAGCACGCCTTACTTGTCGCCATCTTTATTGGCCTCTCTCCCGGAAGTTGACACCACTAAACTACAGAACATTTCCTCAATGCTTCCAACCTTAGGACACTACATCCCTTTTCTCCTTTCAGAGAAATTCCTACCATTACACAAACACAAGGTCATGGGCACAAAAAATAAATAAATCCTTATACATATTACACCAATGCATTCATGAAACAAAATAACATTCTTCAACCCAAAATAATCAAAAGTCTTTTACCAGCTTGGTATGTGTAAAATAATGACTACATGTTAAATAATGAATACATATTAAATACATGTTCAGTAATCTACACTATATAATCCTGTAAATAACTAGGTTTATTACGTTCTCTCATAGACCTCCTCAACTCTCCTTGAGGGTCTCCTGTTTTCCCCTCTTTGTTCCCAACCTTCACCGGACTAGGTTGTAAGTTCTTTCCTCCATCTACAATATCCTCCCTTGGTGTTAGCTCATTGTAGTTCTCTTCCTTGTTCCCATTCTCTTGTTCCCTTTGAACGTATGGTTTAACATGAGAAGTGTTCCTTCTGTATGTTTTACCTTGACTATCCGAAATCAACACTGAATTTCCCTGACGTTCTATAACGGTCAGAGGATCATGTCTAAAGGGAGTGGATAATTTGTTTTACCTAGCTTGTTGCATTAACACCATATCCCCTGGTTCCACAAGACTAGGCTTTGCATGACGGTGTAAGTCAGCGTACAATTTACCCTTATCTTTCAACATTAACTCCCTGTCTCTAATTTCTTCATCTAACATCAGGTTTTCCTGCGTACCTAACCGTAAATCTGGAATTTTTGACCTAATTCTGCGTCCAAAAAAACAACTCTGCTGGTGGACTACCTGTTACTGAGTGGGGAGTGGCTCGATATGAGGATAGGTATATCAGCAGGGCTATTCTGATAAACGGGGCCATACGTATGGCCGGCCGTAAGTTTCGTATGGCCTGACCCGAAATTATGGCCTACGTCGATTCCAATCTCGAGGGGCCATATCGTATGGCTAGGCCATAAGTCTTAACGCCGATTTCACTGGTGAGTATGAGAATCTTTTGCGGTACAGTACGTTTAAATGCTTTGAAATCACTACCAGCGCCACTGAAAATGTCATTTTTGTGGCAGTTACTGGAAGTATATCGAAAAAAACGGACGATCGCAAAGCACAATGGCGAAAATATTGGTAAACAAACCTAGACAAACGTTGTGGAATTTTTGTAGGCTGGAAAATATCTGAAAATGGAAGGAGCGGAGTAAGTTGCCCGTTGTTAATTTTTTCTTAATGACATTTAGTGCTATTTAAATCCATTAATAAGGTGAACTCGATACTCTCAGGCGTTACTTTGTAAAATTCCATTTTGATAGAATAAAAAACAAACTTTGTAAATTTTACAATCAATTTTATTCACTACGACCGGTTTCGACGCATAGGCGACATCTTCAGGTGGCACCTGAAGATGTCGCCTATGCGTCGAAACCGGTCGTAGTGAATAAAATTGATTGTAAAATTTACAAAGTTTGTTTTTGATTCTATCATTAATAAGGTGTTCGAAGAACGCGTTCTCCATTTGCTCGAGGTGCTGACAATCATTGTGCTTTGCGAGATTCTATGTATGTGATGTTTGTCCTACGATGATTATCATCCTGAAACATGCAAATGATAAATAAAGATGTAAACTAAGTGGTTAGGTAGTGTACTGGCCTTGGCACCATTCGTAAAGGCTAGGTTTAATGCTGATGCCGGGTTTCTATCCACCTATATGTTCCCAATCCCTAGCTGATCCATTCCCAATGGCAGCATAAGCAATGTTTAGGGTGAATTTCACCCTCAATCATTTATTCCAATGCCATTATTTTGTCCCCATCCCTATGTATGATAATTTATAATCGCAATAATTAACAATATATCTCTTAATATAAAAAAATAAATATATAACCGCCCTTGATCCAATCCCTACCCTGTTAAAAACTCCTTAATTATTTTTTAAATTGCCTAAGAATATTTTTCAGTGAAGTTACCATGATAAGAACTAAGTATATAAAAATTAAAGCAATAATAACCTATAAAAATATTTTGATGGATCGTGAATCGATCGCATGATCACCCCTTCCGTAGGCGAGCACCTTATCCACTGGGCTATCACAATGCGAACTATGAAAGGCGCTTCACACGAGTTACATATCGCAACATGCTTTTTCTAAGATTTTTAGATGCTTTTTTCTTAAACAATTACGGTGTCGTCTCACTTCGGCATATGTAATTAATAATCTTTAACTACCGAACCAGATATTATGAGCTCGATTGGCCACCCGACGGTCGTGTTCTCCCTTGTCATGGGTGTATGTGAATGTCAATTAGCGTTGTGAAAGAAAAATCTTGTCCCTGGCAGCACATTACTTCCCCGAAAAACTGCCTTTGTTGAAAGTATTAGAAGACGGAACAAAGTTTCGATAGAGATTTATTAGGGAAAGGGGCAAAATTCAGGAATAGTTGCACAAATGATGCATCCTGGTAAATGTGCAGAAGAAGGTTACTTACATTGCAATTGATAACTTCGCTATGCATGGCTATAAATTAGATAAACCTTATTTTTCGTCATTTTGCTAACTTTGGTCAATGATGTGGTATATTTATAATAGAACAAGATCAATAATTGATGCGCAAAATCAATTTATAACTCCGAGGTGGGCAACTCTCTTTTCGTATGGCCCGTCTTATGTCGGGCTCCGAGGCAGGTCATAATATTACGGCCTTGAGGCCTTAGCTACCGCCCGACTTATGGCCTTTTGCACGGATGGGAATCGCTCGAAGCCATACGTATGTCCCGAGGCCTTACCTACCGCCAGACGTATGGCCTTTGCTCGGATGGGAATCGCTCGAAGCCATACGTATGTCCCGAGGCCGTAGTTATGGTCGATTTCGACTTATGGCCTGGCCATACGATTAGTGGAATAGCCCTGCTGAAGTTCCTCTCTCCAATTTTTCTTTGACGCACTAGCAATTATTAATCTTTTCATAATGTTCCTGTTTTGGCGATCTACCGCTCCATTTGCCTGAGGCCAATATGGTGTAGAAAAATGATGGGCAATATTTAAATCTTTCAGAAACTTTTGAAATCCTGCATCTTTAAATGTTGGCCCATTGTCTGATAAAACAGATTTGGCAAACCATACCGTGCGAACAAAACCTTTAATTTAGACACTAGTTTTTCAGCAGTGATGGACTTCATTATTTCCACTTCCAAATAACGACTGTACAAGTCTAACACTACCAAAAAATTGTCTCCTGAAGGTAAGGGGCCAAGAAAGTCCAAACTAATATCTTCCCATGGTTGACATGGCAATTCAGATCGTATCATTGGTTCTGGTGGGTCACCCCTAGCCACTAACTGACATTCATAGCAGGATCTACACCACTTCTCAATATCTTTTTGCATACATTTCCACCAAACCTTGGTTCTTAAAATGCGCTTCATACTGACAACCCCCATATGACCTTCATGAGCTAAGGACATTGCATGTTCCTGGAGAGCTTTTGGTAATACTATCCTTGTCCCTCTAATTAGCAATTGATTAATTTCACACAATTCATGTTTGATAAGCTCATAAAACCTTAACTCTTTAGGCCAATTGTCACTTTGTAGACAATTTTTTATCAGTTTTAGTTCAATATCCTGCTCAGAAGCCTTTTGAATTTGATGTACAGTCATAGCATTTGGAATTGATGCCTCTACTAAGCACGTCACTACCTTTTCCTCACTATCCACTCTAGACTTTGCTTCATCCCGTATTTTTAATAATCTGTCTGCTATTAATAGTCTGCTATATTACTTTTTCCTGGCCTATACTTCACTTTATAATTATAAGCCTGTAACCGCAAAACCCACCTTTCTATTCTGGCACTAGGTCTTGACTTAGGTCCATAGATAACTTCCAAAGGTTGATGATCCGTTATCAGATCAAACTCCCTACCGTACAGATAGAGGTGAAGCTTCTCACATGCCCACACAATCGCAAGAGCTTCTTTCTCTGTTTGCGAATATCTTTTCTCAACCTCCGTTAGGGCCTTACTTATATATTTCACCACTCTAGGGCTTTCGGGTTTCAATTGCACCATTACTGCTCCCAATCCCACTGGGCTAGCGTCAACGATTACCTGTAGGGGTGCTGTCATATCATAGAAGTCTAACACAAGATTACCACTAATCAATTCTTTTAATTTTGCAAAAACTGCAGCCTGTTCTTTTCCCCACGTGAAAAGAACACCCTTTCTAGTGAGATACCTGATAGGTTCTGTCACCGAAGAATAGTTATTGATAAATTTTGACACAAAATGTGTTAACCCTAAGAAACTTCTTACCTCCGATACATTCTCAGGGGCTCTAAATTCCTTGATAGCTTGAACGTTACTCTCTGTGGGTCTAAACCACTCTGCAGATATCTTATGTCCCAAAACCTCTATTTCCTTTGCATTGAACCTACATTTAGTGGCCTATTCTGTAATTCATAACGCCTGCGTTAACATGGCGGAGGTCGTTATTTAGGCGACATTTAACGCCTCCCCGATTCTGTAACCCAAAAAAGGCGTCTCAAGGCGACATGATGCAGTCGCCAATTGTCGGCCGCTTCAGGTCAGGCGCTTCCACGAAAGACGACCCAAATCGCCATGTAAACACCTCGGATTATCATCGTAATTTGTTTTAATTGAGGAATGGTGTCGTAAATACGGCGAAATGGCGCGACGTTTGCGGAATTTCCTTTGGCTAAACGTCGCACAGGAGGCACTTTTAGAGGAAAGACGTTCTCTTCGTTTTGAGAGGAGAAGAATTAGAGATTCGCAAAATCCTTTTTCTTCGAGAGATGAGGAATTTGTCGAATACTTTCGAGTTTCGAAAGAAATTACGAAGTACCTCTGCGATTCCTTGGGACCAATGTTGAGACGAGAACGATCTTTTGTGTTGAATATTCATGTTCAGGAAAATAAAAATGTCTTATTTAACGCGGCCTTTAAATTTTCCGTAATATATTCCGTTTATGATGGTATTATATACCAACGTTGTGTACGGCACACATACAGTACGTGTAGCTATACGGTACGTGTATCTTTCCCAGGCCTTTCTGCCTGAGAGTATTAATTTTTGTAAGCCTTTTGGTTGATGGGTAGGTATTAAAGATGAGAATAATTTATGAAGGTTCTCGCCACCTTGCGATTCTTGGCGGAGGGAAGTTACCAACGAGGTGTTGGTAAAGACTACTTGATGGCATTAAGCCAGCCGTCAGTTAACAGATGTGTTTTTAATGTCATCGGTTGCATTTGCGAACTCCTAGGACACTGGATAAAATTTCCTCAGACAAATGAAGAGAAGTGAGGTAAAAACTGTATCATAATATATCATATCAGTTTTGTGATCACTTCATTTTACCATTGAGAGATGGCATTTTCTCAATAACAAAGGATCAATTAGCTTTATTTTCCAGATTTAGGCCCACTGTCAGATTTCCAGGGGTTATTGGTGCAATTGATTGCACCCATATATCCATTTGTGACTAAGGCCCCGTTACCTTATGCCCCGAGCGTTATGCAAACCTAGGGGAGATCAAATTTCAAAGAATTATCATCGTACCTGACGGACTCCTACAGTCACGCAGAAATTCAATTACAGATTCTTTCCTAACCTGGATGCTATTATCAGTTTTATACCTCTCACATCGTGCACGGGCATTCCTTTGTCTGGTCTTGTACTTCAGATCCTTCCATGCCTGAACGATTAGAGGACGTGAATGGTACTATTTAATAATGGGAAATTTCAGTCTACAAAAAATACCTTTTTCCACTGGTTGACTGTTTTGGGTGAGCCATGAAGTGAAATGAGGTTGGCTAACTCCTCCCATTTTTCCTGATGGCCAACTCCTCCCATTTTTCCTCGACCTGTTGCAATGCTATCAAACTTTCCGCATGCAAAATTTCTGTGATCAGACATGAAGTTCACCGGAACAGTGAACTGCTTTCGCGTCATTTTGTAAACCCTTTATTTGTTTCTAAAATATGGTGAATGCATAACACTAATCAGTGCACTGACAGCATGCTGTCATGGTAATTTCTTTCCATTGCCGTACGCCCTAACGGCATACGCTACTAACTTTAAGGTCCTATCCGCCCCTAATGTTAGTAGGTAGCGTATGACTTCGACTTTTCTCCTGCCCATATGGCCTTGTCGATTTTTCTAAGGTGGCCATACGCCGTATGGTCTCCAAGACAGCATTTATACTAATCCTAAATCTCCACGTTACCTTTGAGTGGCACGTTACCGTTGGCGCCAGCGGAACATTTGAGTTGTCAGTATTTTGATACCTAATATTCACGAATGGTTAACGCCTAAGTTCTGAGCCAAGACTATAGTTAACGCAACTAGTTAGGAATAATCAATATCATGCCGAGCAGACAATCTTGAAACAACAGGAAACCTAATTTTTCGGTGAAATATGGATTTACCCTGGCGACAATTATCCAAAAGTTCCTATAATATCACAAATAGTTACGTGCCATAATTTAAATTCAACTTAAGTATACTATTCACATTTCCAAGTCCAGTTATTTCGATGAGCAAAAACCACAGGAATTTCACAAACGTCCAAGTACAGACGCCGCTATCTTTCCGACTGTCAGCTGTTGCCCTTATTTGGTCATTAAAGAGATCTGCCCTAACTATTTTTCATACCCTCTGCAAGCGACGTCGGTCGCCAAGAGTCGCCCCAAAATTTGGACGACATTTAACGCGGCGTAATTTACAGAATCGGAAAAGGCGCCTTGCGAAAGGAGAAATGACGACCGGCGGCATATAACGCCGCGAAGTTACAGAATAGGCCCCTTACTTTTATTCAATGTCAATCCTTACTCCTGAAAAGTTTGTAAAACCTTTTCTAGTCTGTAATCATGTTCAGCCTGAGATTTCCCAAAAACTACCATATCATCTAAAAAATGACAAACTCCTTCACATTTTTGCAATACCTGTGACATAATTTTGTGGTACAATTCTAGAGCACAATTCAGACTTTTGTATCTAAACAGACCAACACTGGTACAAAATGTAGTGATTACCCGAGAGCTTTCATCTAAAACAATTTGGTGGTACCCCCAAGTGAGGTCCAACTTTGAAAATATCACTCCCTCTCTTAACTCATTAAGTAATCCCTCAATTGTTGGCAATGGGTGTCGTTCTCTAGTTATTGCCTCATTTACCCGGCGCATATCTACCACCAGGCGCCATTCATTTGATTTTTTTGGCACCATTTGGACTGGAGACACCCAAGGTGTGGGACCATCTACCTCTTCTATAATGTCCTTGTCTAACAAATCTTGGATCAGTTTCTTTTCGACTTCTCTCAACTGATAAGGCATTCTATGAACAGGTTGCGCTACCGGGGTAATTTTAGCGTTAATCGGGATTTTTACGCTATAATCTTTCAGTTTTCCAAAGCCAGAAAACACACTTTCGTACTTTTTTTTCCAAAAACGACCCCACTGACCTGACTTGAGCGTCAATTCCTACCTTCAAAAGTCCAAGATCAATAGATGTATTTTTACATAAGATTGATACTGCTTTACCATCCATCACCAAAAAATTCAACCTTAGGTACTATTCTATCTAGAACAGATACATCTGCCTTAAAAGCACCTAACACATTCACAGGTTTATCAGAACCATATACATACAATCGTTGATTAGTTAAATATGAGATACACTTCACTTTCTCAGATTTCTGCCTTTCCCATTCCGCTTTGTCAATCACATTAACAGTATACTGTAGCCCCTGCTATAGCCCCTGAATCAATTAGGACTTCAGTTGGCACTGTCCCAATATTAACTTTTAACAAATCATGATCACCCTTTGAAACACTGTTAGCACTAAACGTATAACCAACCTTTACTTCATTACCAGAGCTTTCTGAATCACTTTTGTTGCCACAACTTGTATTCCTCACTTTTTTCTTTTCCGAGGAACTCTCTGCCCTATTCTTAATTCTTCTTGCTTTTGTTTTGCAACACTTTGAAAAATGTCCTGTAAGACCACATTTATTACAGCTCTTTTCCTTCGCAGGACACTCTTTATCATTTGCGTAATGTCCCGTCATGACACAACGATAACACTCGCCCTTTTTTGCAGTTTTACGTTTACCTGAGTTACGTGTCCACTGCTTATTCGCCGAGTGCATTGCATTCACTACCACATCTGCAGACATCTGCTTCGATTGCCTAGTAGTCAGCTCCCACCGGCGTGCGATGTCCAAAGCCTTGGTCAATGTCAAATCTGAGGCTTCCGTGAGAAGATTAGCACGAAGTTCACTGGAACAACACCTTGCAACGATCTGGTCCCGGATAGCTTCCTCTGCTTGCTTCCCCTGCCAGCCCGTGTTCTGGATCTGTTGTCTCAGCCTGATCACAAACTCGTCCAAGGTCTCAGTAGCCTCTTGACAAATCTGTCCAAACTTATATCGCTCATATGGCGTGTTAACGTCCGCGTCAAAATGACGGTTGAGGATTTTAACTGCTTTGGCATACTCATCTTCTGGTCTTCCAGGTGACTGTGTAGTCCCCCCGACACCATCATGAGATGTTTCAGCATAGTCCGCTGGAAGTGCAAAATAAATGTCTTGGACATCAGATCCCGCATAATGCAAAAGCATAGCCATCTTCCTAGCAGCAGCAGAAACATTTTTCGACTCTGCCATCAGCTCGAAACCTCGTATCTACCTTTTCCAACGAACACCCAATGTTGAAACGTCGCCAAAGGGGTTAAATCTTTCGTATTCAGGGCCGACTGCCATTTCCAATCCGGACTACGGCTGACGGAATGCGTACTTATTTTACTCGGCTATCACGACAAAACCACATTTAACGTGAAAGGAACTGTCTTTCCGTCGAAATTAAATTCATCCTCGTCGCCAAAATGTATTACCCCGAACTCTAATGCTAGTATCGGGAGACACAATCAAAAGCACGCCTTACTTGTCGCCATCTTTATTAGCCTCTCTCCCGGAAGTTTACACCAATAACAATACAGAACATTTCCTCAATGCTGCCAACCTTAGGACACTACAGGTATGATCCAGGAGGACCTCAGACATTTGTCAGAGTTAATAGATGAATAAAGAATTTTAATTTTTAAGTGTATAATAAATGTAAGTTGTACACATTGATTCGAACTGGTCAATTGATATGTGGTCAATTAATTTGCATGAAGATTAGTTAAAAAAATGTTCAAATAATGTTCCCACATTTTGTAACTAATTTTAAAAAAATTATATTCATCTGGCAATATGGTTTTTTATAATGGATTCATATGTTTTTTTCCACGAAGGTTATCCTTAAAATTAAAGTTACATTAAAACAAATTATTAAAATTATGCCAACACTATTTACATATTTCATAACAATACTACAACATATTTAACCTTGAAACACCGGCATTTAAATTCTCACTGACTGACAAAATTGTTCCAGGCAGTTGATTTACCAAACCAAGCGGTCTCTAAAGTTCACATTCAGCAAATGGAACCCATTTTTGGGTGAGAACAAAAATTCTCTGTAGGGAGATAAAGGTTTATTTGCATATGTATAATTAAAATGCATGTTTAAATTTTTTTCTCCAAAGAAAGTTCTACCAGTTAGATGTTTTGGTATTCAAATTATGGCAACTGCTAATCAAAATCGAGATGGTACTAAATATGAGCCTTGTAGTGCATATAAAAAGAATTGGAGAGTCTCATTTTGATTTAGGTTTTTTTCAATTCCAGTGTGCTCAAAATGCCAAACATGCTGGGCATGAGGAAGATGGCCAACGTGGTGCACAACTGGAGGTAGAGAGATTATATTAATTAGTATAGAAATAATAAAAAAAGCACGATCATAAATATGCTTTGTTGGCAGTCAAAAGAATAGGATAATCTCATTTTGACTTGGGTTTTTATCAATTCCAGCATGACCGCAATGCCCAACCCCTTTGGCATGACGAAGACGGCCAACATGGTGCACCCATGGAGGTAACTAGATTATGTTAAATAATATAGTAATTAGTATAGCAATTTATGATTACAATAATGCTTTGTCGACAGTCAAAAGAATAGGATATACTGATTTTGATTTGAGTTTTTTTATCAATTCCAGCGTGCCCAACCTCTCCGACAAGAGGAATATGTAGAAGGTCGTATGCTGGAAGAGGTAGAGTGATTGTGAAATTTAGTATTACAACAAAAAAATAGTCTATTATAATTATGCTTCATATACACTCAAAATTTTGGCTTTCCAGGGTGGAATGTCAGTGTCATCCAACCTGACTAGTTCCCCACCTCAGCAATTGAGACAAGTATTTCATAAAGTGCCCACAACATCTGCCTTCAGTGAACGTCATATTTCAACCGCCAACCCACTGAGTAGTGTGTACTCTAGCCGTCCATACAATGATAGTCTTCCAGGACCACCACTTCCATGCATCAACAGCTATACTTCTGCACCTCAAGCCCCCACTATCCTCAATCCTACACCTTTGTCCACTCTGAACACACGTCATCAACAAACCCCCAACCAAGTACCCACACCACTCATGATACCTCCCACCCCAAACACTATTGCTCAACCTCCACATATGGTCTGTCAAGCCCCGACCACTCAAGCCGCATCCCATCAAGTACCCCGCCGGCATTTCACAACAGAACCACAACCAGGCCCCTCATCCACTGTTCATATGCAGTCCATTCATGATCTCCCCCTGCCAAGTACCAATCCTCTTAACAGAGGTAAGTGAAGCCACAGTAAAACTTTGTACAATCTCTTATCGAGAATATCACCTGCAAGGATGGTCTCAATGAATGACAAACTTAGCCTTTCTCATGCACTGTTAATGTAGCCTAGATCACTGCTTTATGGTGTTAATTGATTTCACTTGCTGAAATGTATTATATAACTTATTATTTAAAGGAAATCCAATCATTAATTTACCTTCTGATTTCCCCTTATCCCATGAGCTTTATTTGGATTACCAATAACTAGATTTAAATATGCATGGGATTGTAAATGTTTTTTTAAGCTATGTACATGGCCAATATATTAACTAAAATGATATTTCATTATTGCCTAAAGTTAATAAATAAATAAAAGTGTTTCCTACAAATACCAATGATTATTACTCACAGGGTTGTAAGAAGCCACCAGGGAACACCATAATCAAGTCAAAACAAGCAGATTTAATAGTTTAATCCAAATGCTCATCTGAAATGAAATCTCTAAAAATTTCCCAAAAAAATTAAAGTTATTCTCACATAATATTATATGAGCTGACTTTGGAAGTGAATACATTAATCTAAAGGGAATTTTAATTTTTTACTTCTAGGAGAGCAGGTGAAAGTTTGGAGGGAACGGTTGCGAATTCATGAGAACATATTGAAGGCAAGTGTCACTTCATGTACCTTACAGCCAGGGCCATCCCAAGGGATTGAGGGGCCTTGTGCAAAAAAAAGTCAGGGTCCCCTAAATTTGCATTCCCTTTTTGATACTGTAGCATTTTGTATGCATATTTCATGGAAAGAAGGAAATTAACCTACAAAATGGTTAATGATGTCAAGAAATTTACATATATACTAACTGGTCGGCAATTACGGGTAATTTGTGGGTTTCACTGCGTCTGAAAAAGGCAAGCCCGTGTGGAGCCCTCACAGATGCGGGGCCCTCATAGACGCGGGGCCCAGTGCAGCAGCACCTGTCACACCTCCCTAGGGACCGCACTGCTTACCGCAATCATGTAATTATGTGACTTCCTGCGTTACTTATCCTTAACACTTTAGCAACAAATGTTGGCAATAGCCGATATGGATTTTCCATGCAAAATAATGAATGTCTGCTATGGCTGACGCAGGGTGAAGGGACGTGACCACCACCGAATCAATAAACCCATGTACCTATGCACTTTCTTTACCCCTACCCCTTAAGACACAGTTTAGGTACGTAGAGTCCCAATCATCGGGAACCAAGCTCGACCCTGCAGCTCATTAGCAACACCCCTCTCATTGCAAAATCCGCAGTCTGAAATTTGTATTTGTTATTCTGAACAAATATTTGTTGTTTACACCAAAAAATAAAAACTTGTAAATGGATTATTTTTGTCTTGCTGAGCTTTCAAAAATTTTAAATGAAATTCTGGCATTGATAATAACAAGAGTTCTCATAGCAAACTCCTAAATTTTATTAATGGCAAAATACAAACAAAAATATCATATAAATGCTAGAATGTCATTTAAGATTCAAAAATTCTCAGAAAAACATGAGGAATACATTTCATAGTCCAAAATTTTTAAGCTTACATCATTATTATATTTAAACAAACCACTACAAATGCAATAAATCGTCAGAGGATTCATGCAGCGAGAGAGGCTGCTCATGGTTTGGAGGGTGAAGTCAGTGTCCGGCTTTTCACTAACTTGGGTACCAAGATGGACGAAGAGCATTCCCATGCAATTCGCCATCATGAGAGTGCTCCATACAGAGGAAATGCTCATGTTGCTCAAAACAGGGGAACTATTTCCATTTGTGAGGCTCCAGCACAAAAGGGTTAACATGACTGTAGTAATGTGTATGAATACATTCCTTCAACCATATTAACATTTTTGTTTATCTTTTATTCACAGGAGCTCATGGGTATGATCCAGGAGGACCTCAGACATGTGTCCGAGTTAATAGATGACTAAAGAATTATAATTTTTAAGTGTATAATAAATATAAGTTGTACACATTGATTCAAACTGGTCAATTGATATGTGGTCAATTAATATGCATGAAGATTAGTTAAAAAAATGTTCAAATAATGTTCCCAAATTTTGTAACTGTAATTTTTTTTAAATTATATTCATCTGGCAATATGGTTTTTCATAATGGATTCTTATGTTTTTTCCACGAAGGTTATCCTTACCCATGCATAAATGACACTTCAAATGGTTATTGTGCCAAAAATGTCATAACTCTCTCTAATCTCCCAATTTTATTGATGAGAGTACTCGAGTGGTCATAGCAATAATTCTCTGTTAACGTGCACCTTTCTTATTTTGTTAAATTATCATTTTTTATTATTTTTTTATTATTTTCTTATTATTTTCTTATTTCTATTTTATTATTTCTATTTTCTTATTTATATTAATTTTTTTATAAAAAATTATGATATGCAACTGCAATTACAAGACATATATAAAGTCATGCATGGAAACTCATAAATTGGATGCGGAGCATATTAAGGAATGACTTTGTAATGCAGTAGCAAGGGCGTAACTAGGAAAGATCTAGGGGGGGGGGGGGGAGGCGATTAGTATGGGTATGAAAAATAACAGAAAAGTTGACAGAGTTTATAACCACTTTATTTCAAAACAAGCCTTATAATTACAGCTATTACACTTAATTATAGTTAATATAATTAAAAATTCAAAACCTATGGTAATAACATTTGTATTTATCAAAATTTGAATGTAGATATATTAAAATTGCTGTTTTTCTCCATCGTTGGGGGGTGTGATCGCACCCCCCCTTGTTACGCCCTTGAGTGGGTATATAAAAGTGCTCTCCTCCAGACCTCATTGCACAGCAGTGAAACTTATGTAAGTATTTAGGGGAAAAACGTTTCCCAAGAAACGGAGCGCCGCCACTATCGCTCTGATACATAATATAAACTACTCATTTCCACCAGGGATCCACTTAAACTCCACGTGGGTCCCACATCAAATCCCTGTGGGCTCCACTTCAACTCAACAAATTTCCACGTGGGATCCACATTGGTCCCGCATGGATTACGCATTATACCCGCGTGGATTCCACCAAAATCCTGTTACCTACTAATTTCCACCAGGGATCCACATTAACTTCACATGGGTCCCACATCACTATGTTGTAGGTGAAATCACATTACAACATTACATATGAGATACAATCGAGAGTTCGGAGTGGAGTTGTGATAGTGAGGTGTCCAACACAGAAGAGAATGATGGGCCAATTTTGTAGGTACAGTGGAGAGCTATTGTAATCTAATGGCTAGGTGTACTCAGACGAATATGTGCTCTCTAAATTTTGGTATATCTTGAGAATAAGATGTCAAAAATATGTCTCTTAGATATTTTAATGCTAATCAATAAGGCATTGCCCCCACCGCTAATAATCTCCCCAATATGAAACATAAATTGACAAAATTTATTGATGAAAATAATTGGAGGTCTTGTGCCTAATATGCATCGTTATTGTGAAAATGAAAGCTGTCATGCTTACATTGGTTTATGGAATGATACCACAGCCGATACTGCATGTGCTATTTGTGGCTCGAGTAAAAATTCAGGTTTGTATTTCACGGAAAATTCAGGGACCAATGTTCGTAATAACAGCCTAAGAATAACTATATCAAGAGAAGCTTTTCCTTTGATAAGGACTATTTTAGACAAAAAAAAACAATTGCCAATGGCAAAATGTTTCCAGCAATAGTAAAAATGTAAACTTGTTGTGATTTAAACCAACATGAAAAGTGAAATATTCTTTCTGTTTTTTTTTGTATGTGTACTTCATTGATGGTGCTAAATGTTAATTATGATGCTTTTTTAATCTTTGCTGTGGTGTAACACTGGTTCTCATGCCCTGATCGAGTATTGCATTTAGTTGGGTTTTGACTATGGCTCATTTGAATATATTTCCTATGATATTATGGGTCACGGTACATAATGCAGCGGTGACTTTTACCCCACTAACTAAAAATGTAAACTCCTTTAAAAGTGTATATGATAGAACACATTTAATTTTCTTACTTGTAGACATGTCACAATGCAATATTCGGTGGCTAATAACTTAATATTAACAACAAACTTGAGGACGCCTTCCACGCATGCACAGTGATGTCGACGTATTACTTGGCCCATTAGTAAAGGGCGATGTGTTGTACACAGACTGTTTGCATGAACGAAGAAGGGCTGGAGGAGATGATTTTGTATTTATGCTCAATTTATAGTATTCAATTTTTGTGATCGCCAAGTTTAATTAATGTGTAACAACTTTAAACCATTGTTACTATGTTCAATAATTTCAGAAAATGTTTTATCTTCAATATAAACACTTTTCAATTCAATTAATTATCACATTGAAGAAAAATTGTAGTTTTCTCTTTCCTCTGTATTTCAAAATGCTTTCATTAATACTAACTATGATTGCATATCTACCACTGTAAGCGAATCAACATGCACACCGAGTGAAGCTTGGTCTTCCAGGTACTTTATAATTAATTGTTTAGTACTATTATGATTCTTTTTTATATAATCAATTTTCCATTCTAAAAAGTAATATTTTTTCTTTTTAATTCCTCATAGAATATTCTTTTTCACTTTGGTTTGGTATTATTATTTTAAACAAGGTATAAGCATTATCTATGAGATGAGTCTAATTAGTGTCAAATGCCTTAAAAATATATCAAATTTATACATTAAATTAATTGCATGGATTCCATTAGACTGATTCTTCATGATTCCATGGGAGTTCTTATTAGAGACTATGAGAATCCTTGCGAATCTCTTGGACTAATGGTATGAATCCCTGCGAGTCCTATGGATTCTGGGTGACTCTCTGTGAGTCCTTATGAATCGCCAGGACTCCACCATTTTCATAAATAGGCTTAACCTGTGGTGCGGGCTCTCCGGGTGGGGGCTGTGGAATAACGTCCAGGTCATCGGGGGTACAGGGGAACCCCCGAAAATATTTTTTCCTGCCGTCTGCACTGCCAATGTCGTGTCTAATATTTGAAATAGTTTTATAACTTGCTATTTGTTAGAATTTTTGTGGTGCGTGTGTAGACGTGCGCGTATGTATCCTGTGCTTAAATATGGCCCTGTAAATACCTTATAATTTTTATCTAGCCACGTTGAAAATTTTAATTTTATGCATAAAATGTTTATTTTGTGAACTTTATAGTTATCCAGAAGGACACACCTCACGTATTTAATTGAGTTTTTACACAGTTCCAGGAATTTCTATTTCCACATAATTTCCACGCAAATTCCACGAAAAAATAATTGATGGAAATTAAGAAATTTCCACCTCCACCAAATATCCACACACACAGGTAGATTCCACGTGGGACTCACGTGGATCCACGGGCCTGTTTTCCCTGGGATTAGTCCAAGAAACAGAAAAAATAGCGATTTCAGGGATGTAATTGAGGAATGGATGGGACCTGATGTACGTTGCAGGGGGGATGAAAGAAGATCTCCCAACTTGTTTGCAACACGAGATTCGGTGTCTTTTCGGAGCGAAGTGCGTCCAAAAGTTGGGCAAAACACGTTTTTAAATTCTACAAGCCAATATAAGATTTTTAGAGAATTAAAAACATAATATACTTGTAGGTAATTCAAACATCATTAAATTGAACCATGGTAAGTTCGATTTGATTATTATTTAATGCCTAAGTAACAAAAACCGTCCAAAACAGTCAATTCTTTAATTGAAATATTTATCACAAACGCATTTTTTAAATGTTTTGATCATTTTAAAAGGAAACTTTTCCAATTCCAAATTGATCGAGAGTTTATTAAGGTCAATCGGTTAATTTGTTGCTGAGATATGTTGATTTGTTTAACACAAGACGCTAAATGTTGAAAGGCATAACTTTTTTGTTTATCAAATTTTCGGATCAATTCAAAATGGGTTATCTTCTGTAACGTTTATGTTTTTCAATTGTTGATGAAAATCAATGAAAAAATAAAACATTAACTTCTTATTTATTGCTTCAAAAAAGGAGTTTTATAAATAATTTGAGCCACAGCATTGCTCGTACATTGTACGAGTTTTTTTACTGCGTGCGTAACTAACTTTATTAATAAATAATAAATCGAAAGCTGGCTTCATAACAAAGATATCAAAAAGTACCCTACGACCCATAACGCCCGAGTTAGGAATTTGTTTTTTTTAATTCTTAGCCGCTTTGTTAATAAAAATTAAGAAACGATTCCAACTGCATTAGATAGTCGAAGAAATATTTTAAAAAATCATCATTTATTTAAAAAAAAAGCTTTGTAGTTCCTTAAAATAGCGTGCAAAGTGGAGCATACTCAGAGCGACCGTAGCGGGAGTGGTGGTGGTGGAGGGATAGCCGACGAGATACGCGCGCGCGCGAAACAAAAACTGAAAACGGAACTTAAATCGGCGGGACGCGGAAAAATTCGACTTATCTTCTTGAAAACTCAACCATTTAGGACGTTTTTTAGAACTGGTAGAGCTTGAAAAATTATAAACAACCACATTATTGGTTTTTAATAATAATGCGTATTTATACGGTTTTATGCGCATTTTTAAGTTTTCCAGTTTTGCTGAAACAAATTCAGTACTACCTTTACAAAAATTTCTAATATTTACTGCGTTCATCGATTTGTTTAATATTTGATGGTTGATGGCAATGGTTGATATTTTTCATGCATAGCGAATATTTGGCATGTAAGACTTATCTCTAAAGATTGCAACAGTAAAACCAGAAATGTGTACTTGTACTGCCAATGATTTAATTTAACTATTGGTACTGCTGATTTACTCTTGACTATTTTAAGGAGGATATTTGTAGAGCATGATTGGTGAGCGTACACTGTTGAGGGAATTGGTGGTTAAATGGACCATGACCGCAGGTAATGTAAGAAAGGGGGAAATTCAAGTGGAATAAACGATTAGATACCTCCGCCAGTCAGTGGGTGCCTCGTTTTGCCACTTTTTTCTAGGAGCGAATCGTAATACCCGGCAAACGTTGCCTACCCGGCTGGATATTACAGATATGATTTTTTTTTCCAAAACGGATAATATCTTCTGCTCGCAATTTTGCCTTAAATTTTCGAAAATTTCGACGAAAAACGCTCAAACTGTCAATAATTTAAATTTGGCTTGAGCGAGCACACGTTTTTGGTAATGAGATAAAACTTAGGACTGTAATTGACATTTAAGCGCAAAAACGCCAACTATATTGCCATTAATTATCGAGCAGATGATCTTTTACGGTGCCCCCGAAAGCGCGGTTGCGTGGTAGGCAACCTGCAACGCACTACCGCCTTTGAAAAATTACGCGAGGAAGGCATTTTTTTCAGTCAACGATGAGGAAATCATGTTTTGAATTGTCTAGGGTAGTCACAATGATAGGAGGTCCCTTTATTATGTCATACGTTGTCTCCTAGGCGGTAGCAAAAGTGGTCAATTCAGTATAATTGTTTTGTAGCTATTTCCATTTTCTTTTCCTTCGCCTCGTGGGTCGTAACAGGAACGGAACATTATTTTTAGCTCACAACCATGTTGTATCGAATGTTTACCGTCCCCTTAATCACCCACCTGCACACTGCAAGTAGCATCCTCCCCCATTCTTCCACAGTGAGCCTTGCATAAGGAGACGAGCCGGACGATTGACGTTCTTGATTTACCACTACGTTTATCACTATATGTAAGTCATTTGCAACTCATTTCGCTTCTTCAGTTTACCTGTATTAGTGGATGTTCTGGTGTCCCTCTACTTAGGTCACAAGTGATCTTTTACTTCTCACCGATCTTTATTTGCAAATATTTTACTGAATTTCCGTCTTGTGTGCTCTGGTTTTGCGCTAATTTTCATTCAGTCTGCAGCATGTCTCTTTCGAAGTTCGTTCTTCGTGGTGCAAACGTTTTTCCGATTTTTAATGAGAACCCCAAGGATTTTGATGAAACTAAACTCTCCACAAAGAAGAATGTTCTACTTTGTTATCAAGAAGTTCGGCGGCAAATTGGAATAGCGTCACGGAGTAACAAGGAGCCACCCTTTTCTTCTATTGCTCGACAATTTCTATCAAGGTATGTGTCATTTGGGATAAAACGTCTATTACAGCAGTTACACAAAGTAGAGTAATTCAACGTATCTCACGCTGGCATGATGAATACATTAGGATAAATAAAAACCTAAGCGCTAAAATTGTACTTGAAAAAACGAAAGATGTTCAATTGAAGATTTTTACTGATGAGGCAACGAAACTTTTTGACATAGCCTTCTGCAAATGTGCTGACTTTTCCACATGTGCCTGTCCCAAGGAATAAAGGTTCCTGTTCTTGAGCAACAGTTCCTCCTGGATCAGAAAGGTCCAAGAATTGGCCGTATTGGATCTGTTGACGTATCTGCGACAAAAAAAATTGCGTGAAAGGGCTGTAAGTAAGAGACTTAAACTTGAGAATTCCATTACTGAGTCATCTAAATCAACTATTTCCCCATTGTATTTTTAAATGACAGTCAAAATTTTGAGGATGATCATGGTGATAAGGAAAATCCTAAGGACTGTTCCGCTAAGGATGAGGCATTCACCAAACCCAGGGACAGAAATTCCAAGCGTATATATAACGTTATAAGGCAATATAACGTAAGCGAGAGGGCTGCTGCACACATCACATCCACTGCGCTTCGCGCAGCTTTAAAAGCTGG
Source organism: Pyrrhosoma nymphula (assembly GCA_963573305.1). Classification (NCBI taxonomy): domain Eukaryota; kingdom Metazoa; phylum Arthropoda; class Insecta; order Odonata; family Coenagrionidae; genus Pyrrhosoma; species Pyrrhosoma nymphula. The sequence continues at coordinate 110,465,182 of OY754332.1, forward strand.
AATAATATCTCCACAGCAATCTAATGACATAACGTCTGCTTTAGGTGTAGACAAGTGCAAAATTAGGCGTGCAAAACTTAAAGTTTTTCAAAATTTGAAACGCAGTTCCACGGATTATGATCCGATCAAAAGCCTCTACTTTTATGGCCGACTTGATGAAACAAAAACACCCACAGGCATCATTAGGGAAGAGCATTTATCACTTGTGGGCGAACATAATGCTCAATACGTCGGTCATGTCGCGTCATCTTCCGGCTCTGCGCATGATGAGGCTACGGCTATTTTCGAGTTCATCATCAGCCAACTCAATGGTAGATTCGATGAGATTGATGTTCTTGGCTGTGACGGGACGAACACCAATACTGGTCGAAAGGGCGGCGTCCTGCGAAAATTACAAGAAATGACGGGAAAACCAATGCAATGGGCTATTTGCCTTTTGCATTTCTTCGAGCTGCCGTTCCGAGCTCTCTTCACTCACATTGACGGCGCTTGTTCAAGCGCGTATTCATACACAGGTGCCATTGGTTCAAAACTGCCAGAATGTGAAAAGCTTCCAGTGGTGTCATTTCATCCCATTAATTTTGTCTTGCCAAACCGCAGTCCGGAAGAAATCTTGAACCCTAATAAGGACCTGAAGTACTTACTGAAGATATCCGAAGCAATTGCCTCTGGAACATGTCCGGAGGGGCTAGACACTATCACTACGTTTACCAATCGATCTCAGATCGATCTGACTGGCTCAGCTCGGTATGGTAAACGGAGCGCGCTGGCCAGATCGATCTGAGAAGCGGGCTGACTCGGCTCGCTTCTCAGATCTATGATGCCTAGAAAACTAAACAAAGCCCGTTGGTTGACCACAGCTAACAGAATTCTTAGGTTATATATTTCAACAAAAAAACCTGCCAAAAAATTCATCGCAATATTGACATTCATATTAAAAGTCTATGTTGTGATGCAATACAGGATCAGGACACAATCTTATATTGCCGATGGTGCTCGGCACGTCTTTGAGACCATTCGCAGATGTATATATTTACCAAGGAAATACCAAGCAGTAGTTCCTTCGTCCATTCAAACAAATGCGTTCTTCGCACTCCCAGAAAATATTCTTCTTGGGATGAGGACTGATCATCGACTTACTATCCGCAAAAGAGCACTAAATAAAATTCTTAGTGTTCGAGAATTTACGTCACTGTATTAGATACAACATAGTTCCCCAGCTGAATTTTGAGGCCATGATTTACGAAGAAAAGATTCATTGGGAAAGCACAGATGTGTCTGTTACAGTGCCACCAGTTGTGAGGACTATATCAAATTAAGAACTCGTTGATAAACTTTCAATTCCTGACAACACTTCGCCAGAATGGCCATTCACCGTATATCCGCGCCACACGGTCGCAGTGGAACGGACAGTGAAGTTAGTCACCGAAGTAGCCTCCCGTGTATGCGGTAGTGACACCAGGGATGGCGTCATCAGATCTACTTGAGTTTCAAGGCAAGTTCTGCCACAATTTCAATCGAAATCTCAATTTTTGACAATATTTCCGGGCGGTGACGATTCAGATTAGATAAAATCTATATTACTATGGTTAGGTAGGGCAGGCGGAGGACCCCAAGGTGCAGCCACCTCCACGTGGTGAGCTCTGGGTCGCTTGGCCAGTGGCGCTAGCCAGGTGAGCGAGGAGCTGCACATTTGCTTGATCATAGTAGATTTCACACTTTTCCGGCCGCAGAGGAGGCATCTTTGACCTTCTAATTGCACATAACCGGCATATTGAGTCCCGAATGTTAGTTTCCAGTTCAAGTTCAATTGTCATCTTCTTACCCGAAATGAAAGTGACTACAGGCGGCGATGGCATAAAATAGCGTCTTTCCCATCTTTGTGACTACCCTTGACAATTAAAGAAGTGATTTCCACATCGTTGACTGAAAAAAATGCCTTCCTCGCGTCATTTTTCAAAGGCAGCCCGTAAAATGCGGTAGTGCGTTGCGGGTTGCCTACCACGCAACCGCGGTTTCGGGAGCACCGTAAAAGGTCATCTGCTCCATAATTAAGTGCAATATAGTTGGTGTTTTTGCGCTTAAATGTCAATTACAGTCCTAAGTTTTATCTCATTACCAAAAAAGTGTGCTCGCTCAAACCAAATTTAAATTATTGACAATTTGAGCGTTTTTCGTCGAAATTTTCGAAACTTTACGGCAAAATTGCGAGCAGAAGATATTATCCGATTTGGAAAAAAAATCATATCTGTAATATCCATCCGGGCACCCAACGTTTGCCGGGTATCACGATTCGCACCTAGAAAAAAGTGGCAAAACGAGGCACCCTAGTGGGTATATATGTGTGAAAAAAATTACCATTCCCTTGGATGTTCAATACATTCAGCAGTAGCTGGATTGGCGTTCTATGCCTTTATTTAAAATAAATAGATCAAAATAATTGATAATGTTCTTATCGTGCATTAATGTACTTGCATTGCCCTACGATCGTAGTAATTGCAATACTAACTTAAAAGTTACGTAGAGATGATTTCCAAGACAGCGTTGCTAGGTGAATATATTTAGAACAGTAGTATGACGCTGGTTGGTAATTTAAATTAATAATTTAGAATCGGTGACAATTTCATTAGCTGTTCAAGGTATAAGGGGTGTTGATTTTTGCTTTGTGTAGCCATGTGTTTTGTATGGTTATCCATGTATTATAACTGCGGATGTATGTTGTTTGTATCTCGACAAGCGGGAACCTCGGATATCAGTATAAGGGTATTTGGATATTATGGAGGTTATTTCCTGAGAACCTAGATATTGTGTGGATGTTAACTGCTAACTTGGTATTGAAAGGCTGTCTGTATCCAATGTGCTATAGATATTTATCTCTGACAAATGTGCGCTAACGCCATAAACATTGGGATTATGATAATCCTTCAAGGCAGGGGTGATTTCATGCCAGCAAATCCTACAGGGACCATGAGGATATTGTCTTTGATATTTTTCTCTTACTACGATTGCCAAAAATATATATAAAATGAAACGTGAAAATTACTCCTAAGTGAAGATTTGGCTCACAATCATCAGTTTGCCAACATTAGGCTGTCTATTCGTACATTACAAGATATCAAACATTGACCTTTCTGTTTAAACTTTAGAAGCAGATAACACAGGAAGATCCAACGCGGCGCGTCAAAAAAATTGTGTTGGTTATGTTTTCGTCAGAACTTTTGCATAAACAAATGTCCACCTTTCGTCTGCTTCTACATAGGTAACTTATTTTAATCCAGCGAGTATTACTTCCTCCAAGGGACTGACATGGCGTTAATATTGCAGGTATTATGTCATTACATTCATTATTAACGGATCAATTACGCGTTTCTACTTATGCGTGGTTAGTTGTAAAATTAAGTGTACTACGATAGCTGCACGATCAGCGTATAGTTACGCCCCAGTGTCCTTCACAGTTCTAGTCGAGCCGGAGGATCTTGCCCTCTGGGATAGGTGGCGCCTCTATCGGTCTCCGCAGAAAACGACTTCATTAGGAGAACATGCCGGGGCGGCAAGAGTCTAGACTGGTCCAGACCTTCTATATTCTATGACCGTGGTTCCATCTCACCTGTCGTAAGGAACGTGAAATGGAGCCACCATCGGAACTTGACCGATCGTGAGCCGATCATTAAGAGAGCGAAACGGATCTCCCGCCTTCCCGCAAAGAGTCATAAAAATGGTGAGATTACAAAATAACCCACACAGCACATTTCCTTTTTAAAACGTTTTTTTTTATGTCTCTGTAAATGTAACTGTAAATGTAAAACTGTAAATAAAACCGTTTTATGACAGTTTTGAAACTAAAAAAAACGTTTTCAAACGAAAATGAATAGTGAGGGAACCCCCAGAACGGGCAAACATTAGACAACCTTGTATGCATATGACACGTATCACTGAACTACCTCGTTCTCGCCAAGCTTTCCTCCGCATTTTTCCTCTTCCCTCTCTGTTCCATCTAGACTTCGCTCCTTTAATCGCACTCTGGCAAGGTCCTGGGATTCACCCGCCGTCCGCCGCTGCTCTCTCGTATGAAAAAGTGAAGAAGCTCATATTCTTTGGTAATCATGTTGAGAACTACCACTAAATATTATAACGGACATCAGCATTTGATCTTATTAAGTGTTGAGAAGCCAATGGCAGCTTAATAGGTAGTCCAGCGATGCACAGCGAGTTAGAATCGCTAAAAGGTGGTCAAATTGTGAACAAAATTCAGGATTGTTATGAAAATTTAAATGGACACGTTTCTGAGGTGGCTGAAAAGAAATCCGAGGTTAAATTCTCAAAAAGGATTTCCAGCAAATTTTTACTCTAAGGCAGGGCTTCCCCAACTTTTCCTGAGATGGAACACTTCGTAAATCCTAAAATGTTTACAGAACACAGTGTTCATTTTTCGGATATAAAACCATTCCCTTTAATTCACAGCTTATAAAACCATTCCAGGTTTTCGCGGAACATCCATTAACTTTCCGTGAAAAACCAGTTTTCCGCGGAACATAGTTTGTGAAACTCTGCTCTAAGGAGTTGAAGCTAGGAGAAGGACTGGCATTCGGAAAAGAAGACTCGACGAAGGTGTCCTTCTCGGTCGTCTCTGTCAAAGGTTAAAAGGGGCATGCAACGAGGATGAGACTTGCACAAGTTGCATTCGATCATGTAGGTCCCGCTGTACTACATGAGAAGAGGATTACTCATTTATAGCCTCTGTAATAAATTCTCAATTGATAAAAAAAACCTTGATCCTACTTATTGTTAGCAGCACCCTGCTCTTTGGTGACAGTAAACAGTATAATTGGTATATTTTATGGAAAAACATCATCTTCTCTTCTTTCTTTTAGGTATTCTTTCTCTTCTTCACATTGGCTCAACTTGAACGCTTCTACTGCGAATGCTACGTAATTTATTGCACCGTTCGGGAAGACCTTAATTTGAAACTGCAAAGGATACTGAATGCTTGCCTTCGATTCATTTATCTCTATAATGTGAGACACAAGGCACATTGGAAAGGGAACAAAATACTTGGAAGAGGAGGGATGATACATGCTCCGTTGTAGTTCCCGATTACATTCCCGAGGTCGCGCACGCAATCTGGCAAGGGAGATTTCGCCGTGTAACACAGGAATATATGCTGTAACACAGCAGTCGCAATTGCACTTTTCATTGCCTAAACATTTATTTTTACCTAACTTTTTTTTTAAATACGCTATATTTTATTCAGCAACAGCTAATTTCGAGGTAGTTCAGCCAACTAAATAAAATCCAAAGCAACCTATACATTACCAGAGTAAATTAATCTTAAAACATGAAATTTTTTTTCATTGGGCCTTCTCTCATCCTAGGAATCAGACTAGCATAGAAATTTCCCTGGGGAAGTGACGTACTGATCATTGACACGGAAACACGAAAGGATGCTCGGAGATCGCTTCACATCACGTTTCACGTCTCCCAAAATTTCTTGTCCAAATTTCAAAAGATTTTAGCATGTGGTTGAACCTAGGCCACGTCAACAAAGTTACCGTCGCGGCGAATGTTGAGCCACGTTCCTGGCGTGTCAATCGCATCACGCTTTGGTCTCAACCACTTACGTCAAACCGAATTCATTTCGGTTCGGTTCGTAGCGTAGTAAGCCTACAACCTTTGGGTCATTAGGTATGTATGTGACATTTCTGGCTAACCTCAAGAATTCACTCCCACAATCCCACTCGGACACAAACATCTAATAAATTTTGTGAAGGTCTTAAAAATGTCAAAAAATGTTGTTTTCCCAAACTTGAATTAACATACAATAAATGTCCCTTATGCCCCACTAAATATATTGATCAGGTATTTTTTTAATATCTAAAATTTATTTTAAAAATATTGATTGGCCTTATTTTCAATCTCCTTTAAATATTGAAATGCTATTTATCAATAATCAAAGGCTATATTGATATCAGGGAGGGAGAAGAGGGAAGGAGTGGGAAAGTGAGATTTGGTGAAAAAGATTGGAAAAGCTGCTGCTGCTGCTCTTACACCTAGAGATGTGGGATATGTGAATTTGAATAATACACTGCAATATAAGATTAATATCCCAAAAGAAGCAATCTGTCAACCTTGCACCTTAAATCAGCAACATCGTGATGTCACTCACCAACATATTACATTGGCAGTCATCTTTATATCAAAATCGCTTTATACAACATTGGTACCCAGAGTTTTCTCTTTAATATGGTTTTGAGCTCTACCTGGGTACTCTGCAATGACTTTACGACCACTTTATCACATGCTTTATAACCAGGGAGCATTTGCACATGGGAAGAGTGAACAACGACATAACCCCGAGACGTAAATCACATACAAGTCGCTCCTAAATATTTATTTATTTCCACATCTCCGAAAACAGCGCGAACGGCCTTTTACATTGGGTCTATAAACATATAACAATGAACGAACACTAACACCCATGTCCTGAGTGGTGAAAAATCCACTCAGGCGGGACTCGAACCCGCCATCCTCAGTTTAGCAGGCGAAGACTTTACCCCGTCGCCACCGGGGCCGACGTATAAAATTTAACGACTGTATTTTCTAAAATTATAGAAAACTAGAGAAACTTTTATTTAAAAACTCATGCAAAGTAACTTAATTAAACATGCGTATATGTTCTTTAACTTGATGTAACGGTCTGGGACCAAACCAACGGGAATTATTTGCAGTGAGCAAATGGTAACGCTAAAAAGTAATTACTTTACATGTAATACCTACTCGAGTGAATCCTTAAGACACTAAGGAATAAGTCAGCACGACAAATCAACATGTACAAATACACTGTACGTACGTAATACGTATTTCTTAACAACTATAGGTCAGGAGAAAGATATGTTCTCAGAATGCTTATGATATTAATGATTTAACATAAAACCAGAATTAAAATGGCTATAAAAATATCATATCAGAAAATTCACATACAATTCTTTGTTCATCACTATACAATGCAGATTAGTCACTCGATACAAAACAAAATTTAAAAAAATAACACCTTTACACAAGTCACACACAAGTGTTTAGCCTTTGACAACCTTATCTTCTGAACCGCCACAGAATAATCACTTATTTCACTTTAACATTAGCGTAGAACTAGTATAACTTCACAAACTCCAGTGTATATATGATTTATGCCCTTAGATCTCACAAAATTCTAAGCGTAGCACACGTATAATCTTACCAACAAAGATTATACGTGTACACACTTGCCAAAAAATGCACCTTTGATGATTTTTTCAAACATTGGAAGCACCGGAAGCGACGAAGGACACGAGACCGATCGCGAGAAGTACGAGACCTGCGATATGTTTTTAAACAGTCTAAAAATAGTTTTGTGTCACATATACTTTTGGAAACCTTGGAAACGTTCTGAGAATGTTTTCGTTTCCAGAGCAAAAACTGAATGAAAACGCTTTGAGACGATGCGATGAAAGCGTCTCTTTTAGGCGCGCACAAGTAAATGAAAACGTTCTCCGCGAGGTTACTTTCGGTTTTCTGGGGAAAAACGGGATTTTCCTATTTGAGCACCAGGGAAAAACGTTTTGAAACGTAAATTGTGCTGTGTGGGGCTCTTTCAGTAAAGCCTATATCATGCAGTATATATATACTGTCATCTTTATAAAGTTCTTATTCGTGTTATTTTTAATCTTGCTATAATTGTTTTAATATAATATGTAAATGCCATTTCATCCCTGAGAGAAACGTGTGTACATATTCACCCTATATGTCCAGGGTGTATATAATAAACAGGAAGGAAGGAAACTTACTCAAAAACTGTGAGAAAGGTTGCTAGCGGCAACCGAAATATCAGAACTTTGTTCTTGAGTGTTTCTCTTCAGTGTTTATATGTATAATACCACCTGACTTGTGCCACCGTTTATTTAAATGATCACGTGAGTGATACTTCTACGAACTAAGTGCTTATATCAAGTGTGCAAGAAAACGTTCGGCAGTGTTCTGCACCCTCCCTGAATAATTCACAAAGAGCCATGTTTGCTTCATGAATTTTAATAATTTTAATGTAAAATAAATATCTACATTTTTATGAGGAAGTTCTGAAAACTTATTTGTCTAGACATATTATAGAGATATCAATAAATGAATCTATATCAACGCTAAGAATTGTTAAAATTTGCATTAAGAGAAAACTTTTATTTTGCCCGAGTATATTCTTGAACCTGTGACTGTTAGATATTGCTCATTATCGTTATCTTTAACGTATATACCCCTCATAACTCTGTAGTAACTTAACAACAACATGGTCCTTTATCACTCACAGCCAATTGGTCATGTAAACTGTGTTATTTAACATTTTTGTTCCAATGAACTGTGACTTTTTGAGAGATTGAATTTTTTTTACATTATGAAATGCTTCACTGAGTTGCTGTGAAAACTTCATGAACACACAAGGTAAATTCTGTGAACACGTCACTTTCGCCAGGGTATGCATGTGCATCATTGCATCCTTCAGTAGGTTTTCTTCGCATATTAAATGAAAATTTAAAACTAGCCCTAAGTCCGACGTACAAGCACCCTAAGGATGTGAACAATAGTTTATTATGCTTTATGTAAACAATAGTTTATTTTGCTTATTTCACAGAATATGAATGGCTCATTTTCTTATATTCTCAAAGCTCTTAAAATGAAACTGTTTTAAGATTTTATGGTATATTCTGAGAAATCTCTCTCTTTTCGTTTCTGAAACTGTTTGAAAAAGGGCACTTGAACTGTGGATCCACCCATGAAACCCCGCAAATGTCGCAAGTTCTGAGCTTATTGCCTTTATTGAACACTTATGGAAAGTAGGATCCTACTTTCCAGAAGTGTTCAATAAAGGCAATTCACTCGAGTGACGAAAATGTAACAATGTTTTTACTCACTGATTCCCGAATGAAAGACAGGCCAATTTCACAGTGCATATTAGTTAAATTAACAACGTCTAAAATATTAGGAGAGGTTTAATGCTTCGTCTAGGATAATACCTTTGCCTTTCTGCCAGGTAATTACCAGAAATTGGCGACCTTCTTCTCCCTCAATTTCGCTGGTTGCACGAAGGTATTCTACCATGGTTCCACAGATAATACGGTTGATTTCACACGTCATATATGATGAAATACCGCGCATGACAGGGAGGAAAAGCATTGATCTGCGGCTTCTATCATTCTCTCAGTCAGAAATTCCACGGTCATAACGGCGCTACGAAATATGTACTACGGTACAAAGGATTTATTTGTAATAAAAGATTCTTGGTAAACAGCGATGGTGAAATCAAACCTATGACTTTCTTTACTTCAATTTATTCCTCCCACAGACAACGCAAACAAATTTAATCATACTACCGCGTTTCCATATCTTCCATACCAAGCAAACACAAGACAACTGCGCAACAGCACAAACAACTGCCCATAGGAATGCATCAACGCCCAGCGCCAAAACTCGAATACAAACTTGTTGAATATTGTTTATTCTCATTAATATTGACTTTATATTCATTTTATGTGGCAACATAGGTTTCAATTAATTAATACCTGAAAAATGTGATCGTGATTGGATGGTACGTTTCCTCAAACTATCACGGCATTGACATTTAAAAGTTAGTTCTCCCAAACACATTTACGCACGGGAATGGCCATATGAATACAACTTTCTTGGAGCGCATCTTACAATTGCAAGTAGGATATGACGTAGGTAGTTGCGAGATAGACATACCGTAGATAGATGTGAGATTGAAGATGAGTATATACGGTCCGGAGATAGGTAATATAAAGTTGTCCTAGGATGTACCCCTTTCTTGCAGTTTGAAGTGATCGTGACACGCTTGTGCAGCGCTCCTGACACCCGTTTGCAGCGCATCCGACATTCAAATAGGGAAGCTTAGGAGTGCTAGACGCGCTGCAGCAGAGCCTTCTCGGTAGCTGCAGCGCTACAGCGCAGCGCATCAGATGCGCATCTGCAGCATTTTGTGTTTACTGGGTAGCTTCTTAAAGAGTTAGGGGAAGTCCGGGAGAGATGGCCCCACTTTTTTTAAGTGTTCATATTTTTGTTAATTATGGTAAAATCGGTTCAATCGTTTGTTGTCCTATAATACAATAGATAACGTTATTAGTATTTCATAATAAATAAGTGAAATTTAAATGGAAAATACCTTTAAAAAATCAATATATTTTTTTCTCATTGGTCCATCTCACCCATATGCTATGGGTGAGGTGGACCAAGGATATAGGGAGATATGGACCATAACTAAAAGGCATTAAATAAACTTGAAAAAAAATTCTCTGTACAAAATAATATTTTAATAACACTATGGTTACTAACAATGTTACCAAACTATAAATTTGCAAAATTAGAACATAAAAGACAGAATAATCTAACCAAAAGGATTAAACGGCCCACAAAAAATTAAAATTTAATGAAAATTCCAAGTTTTAACATTCGAATTACTACTAACTACAATTTCCTTAATTATTGGTTCGACTGTATTTGTTTTTTAACATTTCAGCCCTTTGATAAAGCAAATCTAAATTGTCAGCTTATTATGAAAAAGAATTTTAAGCCTAAAAAGAGAGAGCTAATAAGTTTTCAAAATAATTTTACAATGACCCTGTAAACACAAAAAGCTGCAGCGGCGCTGCACAAGGATGTCAAGGTTGCGCGCGCAACTCGCGTTGAAGGAAGCGCTGCCACAGTGTCTCTGCAGCGATATTTCGGAGCGCGCTGCCAAAACGTGCTGCTGCAGCGAATCAACAGTGTATGTGTGATGAATGCCAGCAACACGCTGCTGATGCGTTACCAACGCATGTTCGTGAAGAATGAAGCCACCGTCGAAAGAAAATTGGTTCTCTCACCCCTCCCTTAACACGAAGCTATGAGTAGGTTGAATTGTTAGTGATAGTATATTTTCAGGCACCTATTTTATCATATGTATCGAGATAATTTAAAGTAAGTAGAAAAGTTAACTATTGATGTAGAGTACGAAATGAAGTTCTCAGAATGGGACACGCAGTTTTATGACCCTATCGTATTTATCGGAATCTGTTCCAATTACCACAATTTGTCTGATAAAAACATTATTCATAGGGCTGGCGCTCGCATTAGAAGCTACATCAGATGCAGACAGCCACGATACATTTCGCGCCTAGTTTGAATGGAATGGATTGTACAATTGAATAAGAGATGGCGCTGACTCATGCTGATGTTGATATCTCAGATGAACTGTAGATTGTTACTGCGCAAAGTGCAACTTTTAGTGAACAGTTTTTCATCACGTATTTTTTAAGAAAATCGATTTTAATATGTTTTCAACATATTTTAAAATGATTTTTTCATAAGATATTGCTACTTGAGAACAGTTTTTTTCACACGCGTACCTGTATTCTTACGGTACATGGCCTTTAAATGGCCCGTACTTTTACAAATATCATACTTTGCGTTTCTGAACGTGCAACTAGTGCTCCAATATCTCTCTTGTCCGCAGCAGTAACAAGTTCCCTTCCTCTTGTCCTTTGAATGAGTCGATGGCGGCCGATTTATATGCCTCTCCGCACACCTCTCATCCGGTGAACTTCCGCTTCTTCTCCTTCTCCGGCGTCTTCCACAAAATGGACGCTCTCACCTCGATGCTCTCGGAAAGATGTGCCCTGTCGGGGTTCCCGCTACCACTGAGGAACTCCCATCTCCGTCCTTCGCGAGCACTCGGCGGCTTTATATGTTGCATTCTCCCTGGCCACGGCCAACTCCACTGCTTTCGAGAAGGGCAGGGCCTCGACTTCTAAATAAGGGGCTTTCGCCGTCTCTTTATCACGCAGTCCCAAGACCTTTTGTTCCCGCAACGCCCCAGATTGTACGGTGAACTTGCTGCAAACTTGCAGCAAGTTTGCAAAGCAAGTCTCGCAAACTTGCAGCAAACTTACAAAGCAAGTCTGCAAGTCTCTGCAAACTTGCAGCAAGTCTGCATCAAACTTGCTAGTCTCCACTTTGTGCACTTGCAGCAAGTTTGCAGAGCAAGTCTGCTGCAAGTGTGCACAGTAAGTCTGCTGCAAGTGTGCACTGCAAGTCTGCTGCAGGTCTACATTATATAGCACACTCTAATGTATTCTTATTTTATATCTATCGGCATTTGGGACTAAAAATTATAAATATTTATTCCAATAATAATATATTAATTTGTCCGATAGTCCACAGTAGATATATATATGGCAGCTGTTAATCATATTTCCACTATATCTCCAGAAACACATGTACAGCGGCACTCAAATAAAGGAACAATACTTGGTAATGACATCAAGTCGAGTAAATGAAAAGATAACTTTTGAGATGGTAACATTTGTTGAATGAAGCATAATGAAACAACTCACATTGCATAAGTAGAAAAAAATCATCATCATTTCACTTGGACTCCACACTCACAATTTACGATACTCTAAAATAACACAATAATCACTGCCAAGGAAAAATCCAATTGCATATTGCTAATTAGTCATTACCTGCCTTAAACGCATACGGGTCAATTATTTCAACAAAATCACATTGGACACAACAATGCAATGAAATAAAAAGATGACACTTGGGGTGGCAACATTCACTGAATGAAGAATAATAAAACACTACACTTTTTATCCCTTCACTGGGACGTAAACAACCACACTTTCAAGACAAGCGCAATTGGGTATTTTCCACGTATTTCAAACTATCGATATTCTGATTCAGTTACTTGAACTTATTGCATTGGCTAAAAATTTTCTTATCAAATTGTATGAATTTCGGTTTTAAAAGCTAAAGAAAGTAGAAGGTTACGAAAGCTCCCGAGCACATTCCGAAAACAACCGAATGGCCTGTGACGTCATTTTCGCTGTTTACATTTAGACCCAGGCGTTTCCTTATGCTTACAGTGGAAAAAAGTTCGGCGAAATTAGTTTCTGACGTGTTCGCGTTTCTAGATATGCCTTTAAATGGCATCTAAGTAAGGGATATAGATGGTGTTATGTGCCACAATGTACAAATACATCGGTTGAAACACCGAACAAGAAATTTATTCACGCAATCACGACATTGAATGATTGAAATTTCTTCCTTGGATTCCTCAATGTCCACCCGTAAAAATGTATGCTCTACTCCGCACTTTGTGTTCTGGACATATTCTTGCAATGACTGTGCACAGTGGTCCATCTCTCTTTACTTGGAAGTATCCCATAGCATTATCACCAAAACTCTCACGAGAAGCTTTATAATATAACAACACTTAAATTAAACTTAGAATAGACATTTAGGAGATGAGAATCTATTTTTAGGCATTTCTACAGCAGATAAGCCACTTCTAGAAACCTCCTCAACAAACAATCCCTAATTAGCAAATAAAAAATTAACGTTAGGTGTGTCGAGTATTGGCAGCACAAACATTTGGCGAGTACTGTGTTATGTTGATATGTTACTAAGATACTGTTTGTTTACTGTTGCATGGACTGATATGGACTTCGATAAAGAAAGAAGTATCATAATGTTTACGAGTGTATTGGAAAAACAGTTAATTAAGTTGATACACCAAATACATAATCATATGTATCAAAAATGATATAAAACAGTAATGACGATTTTAAAAGGAAACTTTAGGTTTACATTTTTTGGACTTAAGCTCAACGAATTTCGGAAGCAGTAAATCGCTCGTCCTTCTTCATTAAAACGCCTACCATAAACATATCCACTTTGGGTAAATTATCTTATGTGGTTTTAATAAAACTATTGAACGCCATAGTCTTTGTTTTCAATGAAAACTCTTTAAATATACGGTAGATCTTCTACAGTTACTCACTTTCTCCCTCACATCCGTCTATCGCTCAGCGAAAATGACGTCGAGCCAATCAGATTTCGTTTCGCAGCGGCGTAAAAAAATTTGAAATTTCGACTATTTGAATCTTAAATATCTCAATTAATATTGAATCAATTTTAAAACTACTTTCACTACGCAAGCTTGTTCGAATTTAAGTAACATATAAAGATCCGTAAACTTAAATTTAAAATTTTGGAAAATACCCAATTCACTAGTCCCCAACTTCACGCGCATCAACTTGTTGCCACCAACTTCACTTCAATTCAAATAGATTCCACATTTTAATTCTGTCAATGGTAGAAATAGACTCCTTGGTAGAAACAATGAACTGATTGCTGTTATGTCTTCCCCAACACTTACTACGAGTTTTTCACACTTTTAATACCATTCCTGTCAATACACATTATTTTAAGAGATTAATTCCGAATAATTAACGTAAAAATATCACCACCAGACACACAAAATCCAGCGCAGCACATAAATAACGTTTGTAATCACTGGCATGCCACAATGTAGACGCAAAAAAAAACACACGAAAAAACTTCCTTTAAATATTAAGACCAAAAATTACACAGTTGTTATTTGCTCAATGAAACTTAGTGATGACTACATTATTTAAAACTTGAAATTAAATGCTTCACTGGGATAATTTTCTTTAAATTGTAACAGTTAAAATCCATAACAAGACGTGCGATCGTAACTATCTTCCAATATAGCTTTGCACAGCATTCTAGACCACTATTCACATTTGAAGTCCAAGCATAGTATGTTTCAAATGATTTATTGTCCACAAAATATATCACACTGCGATACTTCTTCAAATATAATTCAAATTAAAAACCAAAACAAACTATTCTGCGATCGATATAATGGCCGCTTCGGCACTACTTCGGCGCCGAAGCCAAGCATAAGTATAGGTCAATACAAATACCAACAGTAAAGCGTAAAAGATCGCAGTTGTTCGTGATCATGAATATAGTAATTATATTCATATTCGTGATTATTCGTGAATATATACAATATGCACTTAATTAGATAAAATATTACGTACAGTTGTTAACAATACTCACTTTTAGCAAACTTGCAGCAAGCCACCGGCAAGTGAAAATCAAGTCTAGTGCGAACTTGCATCAGACTTGCATGGTGTCTTGCTACCAACTTTCTGCAAACTTTCAAAGCAAGTAAAGTCTAGCAAGTGAAAATCAAATCTAGATCAAACTTGCTGCAAACTTACATGCTATCTGGGGCCTCATCTAAAAACTGCCCGAATTTACAATATCGAGAAGCCCTTGAAGCCGCGCGGCAAACTTTCACACGGAATCGTCGCTGCGTTGCAAACTTAATAAAAATGTATGTCCCAGACAGCACATTGGATGGAATCTACATGGATTCTATCTTTATTCCATGGAAAATCCATGATGGAAAGTCCATGGATCCATATGGATTCCATATGGATATTCCATGGAAAAGATGCTCAAAAGTCCTCTAAATCCCATGGATCCATGTGGATTCCTGATGGAATCCATATGGAAATTTCACATTGAATCCATTTGGAATCCACGGTGATTTTCCATATGGAATCCATGGTGATTTTCCAAATGGAATCCATGGTGATTTTCCATTAGGAATCCATGGTGAATTACCGAATAAAATCCATAGTGAATTTCTATTTTGATTTCATAATGAATTTCTTAATATGGATTTAATAATGTATTTCTATATGTAATTCATGAGGAGCCGTAATGGTAACTACACCATATGATCCCTTATTGCCTTGCTGCAAATCCTTAGCAATTGCACTAACACTAAGCTTAAGGCAGCCCTATTTCATTATTAAATTACTTCATACTAAGCTCAGCGGGCATTAGAACAATGCAAGCTCGTAGGATGTTTCAATAACTTAAGTGCAATTAAACACGCAGTTCTGATAACTTCTCATAAAAGATACATGCATGCCTTAATGAACCATTATTTTAGCACTTATATAGAATGACCTGTAGCGGTAGTGATTTTTTAGCATTATTAAATTTAAGTTTAACTGCAGAATCATTGTATACACAAAAATTGCAATTGAACTATCAATAACTATCACATGAAATTGAAGAAACTAAGTGCTGCATGAACAAAAGTGCCCTCCAATAGGATGGAAATTAAAAAACAAAGCCTCCACACTTAGTTCATTACCTGCCATAAAATCCCTTTAAAAAATTCCTACTATTCACCTCTTTGCCTCCAAGATACTTGTGCAGAAATTGATGTGACACACAATTTAAAATGACCAATCTACCCTAACACCCTCCCATATGGTTCTCAAGCCCAAAATATCAAGGAAAACACAACCCTTCCTTTAATAATAAAATTCATAACTAGTGAAGTGGGGCAATACTACTATACAGCACTGATTATTGCAAATACTTTGGTTTACCATCCAAGTAGAATGCTTCAATAGGCATGATAATGATAAACACCTGTAAGCAGGAATGGTACATCAGTAATTGATCATCTTGACTTATAAAACTCATTCTGAACGCCATAAGCAATACCTTAACTGAAAGGGGGCTCATACTGCAAATGGAACCACATCTGGGAATATTATAGTTTAAATTAAGGAAATAGATAAATGATTCAATGCCAAAACCATATAAATTTTACCTAAAATAAATTTATTTTCAGCACAATACATCGCAATGTTCAAAATTAGCCTAAGAAATAATTTAAAAAAAGAACAATTTAAAGTGAGAGCTTATAAATGCACACAATACACTTGAATATTAAAAACAAATACTGGGATCAAAGGAATACTAAGAACACTGTGAGATCATAACATTTTTAGCATGATACAGGTAGGTAATACTGTATAAGATCATAACTTCCCTTAGAGAGAGTAAAATGAACATTGTGAAGTCATTACTTCAAAATTGAAGTGTATTACCCTGCAATTATCAAAATTTGCCAGAGAACATATAACATCCAGGAGAGCCCCAGACTCTATCTTTCCAACTTCAAATGAAAGAGCTAATCCAAAGACATTTATCTATAAGTTGTGAACAACCTCTTCAAGAGATTCATTATTAACAAGAGGGCTTCTGAGTTGTGATATATGGTGAGCATTTTGGAGACTTAAATGTCATCTCCCATTGTAGTGAGCTTTAAGGAATGAAGTTAACTGCGCAATTACTTAGTCTTAGCACTGTAAATAGTTGGTGTGAAATGAAATGTAGAGCCAACCAAATTTTAATAATGCAGTCCAACTCAGAAGTCTACCCAGCAATATCAGCAAACTAAACTGGGTTAGGACACCAAGGGTTGGTTGAACCATGTCTTCTCACAAGCCTAAGTCTAAGGTACTTCAATAACTAACAGCCATCTTCCTCACAGTTTACTCCCAGAGAATGAGCTGCCATAATGCCATTCAAAAGCAGTGCCTATTAAGACCCAACAACACTGGTCATGCTAGATTTATAACCCTAAACACATAGACTAATGAGTATGAATCAATTCTCCAAGATTCTTCGTAATTAAGTAAAATTAAATTAAAGCAACATTATGATTCTTTGGAGAAAGGTACTTAAATGCATTAGCCCTTAATCTCAGCCATTGTGCCCTTATGTTTCTTAGTCTTCTGACCCCATTTTTCTTGGATGTTGTCTTTTACCTCATTAGTACCTACACAACAAAGACTCCAGGTCTTCCAGAGCTTCAGCACCATTTCAACACTTTCCTTTGACTGAACCCTGAGCAACAAAGAAATAAAATGTAAAGAATTAGAAATTGACAAAGTAGTTCTCATTTCATAAAATTTAACAAGATAGCAGGGCCAATTACTTTACCGAGTAACAGCTCTCTTTTCCGTAGGTGGCTTATTCACACATCGTCAGCAGTGAATTTGAAGATTGGTTTGCTGCAGCTCTCCACTCCACTCTCCAACCATTGCCAAATGATTTATTCCTACATAATTCTTCACTTTCAAATCCTTCATAATTTACATGTAGTAGTAAACACATGGAAAAGTGAAAATTACAGAAGTTAGCATACATGGTAGACAGATACTGTTAAAAAATTAACTATTTCACTGACAGAACGATGGACAAGATTTTAACCAATAACTTTATTGTGATATGCATTATGTGCAGAACCAATTTCTAGATCAGAAAAATCCACGCATGAAGTACTCCCCACTGAAATAGTCAAGTCATTTAGGTTTTGATATGCCCTTAGTAAAGAGCCAGTAACATGGAACCTACTTTCACCACAAACATGGGCATTCACTCGAAGAGTGGCAAGGATAGAAATAACTTTGCTGTGGGCCTGAGATATTCTGCGGTCTACTACACTTCACCACTTAAACCCACATGAAATTCAGCTACTGTACGTTTAACTATGATTATCGATTCAAGAGGTCTTGGTTACTGATGAAAATCAACCAGTGATATGGAAATATAACAATATACTGATATAGATTTACTCACCAGCAGTACTACAGGCTTCCTGCTCTGGCGTAGCTCCCCAAGATGAACTCTCGCTCCCCACTAACCAAGTGAAATACATATAACAGTA
This sequence comes from Pyrrhosoma nymphula, assembly GCA_963573305.1. Taxonomy (NCBI): domain Eukaryota; kingdom Metazoa; phylum Arthropoda; class Insecta; order Odonata; family Coenagrionidae; genus Pyrrhosoma; species Pyrrhosoma nymphula. The sequence goes on from OY754332.1 coordinate 110,483,615, forward strand.
TACGGTCTCACTGAAACTATGTATTTCTATGGCTGCAAGACAACCAATATGATTGTAAATACGAGACAATGGTTATACTGCTTAACATCTATTTTCAAGTTTTATGGCAGATAACAAGTTAAATAGAAATGTGCAAGTAATAAAGTACCTATTAGTAATTATGCTCACTGGTTTCTGTCTCAGGTGCAGCATTAAAGCCGGCTTTTGGCACCTTCCTTGCCAGTACGCAGAGATTAACGGAAAACAACACAATTCTTCTTAGTCGTCACATTTACGGACTTAACTTGCAAAATATACGTACACAGTCACTTGCGAATGGACTTTTCCTAGATTTCAAACTAGACACAATTTGTAGCATTCGTGCATCGAATTTCACTTTGATACACAAAATCATAGGCATCGCAAATCCACACGTATATGCTGAAGATTCGTATTAATATCGGCAGTTTACTTGATGACGTAAGGGATGTCTGATTATACACAGGAATTTCAAATACTTTCTCAAGGATACCACAACATCAAATGTGTAGATACTTCGTACCCTTCGTACGTTCAGCGCAATATTTACGTATATATTCAAATAATTCAAAGCATCATCACGAACATTCATTGGCCCGGCGGTTTCAACGGGATGGGAAGTGCGAAGAAGGAAGTGCAACTTCAGTAAAAGAGCTAAATCCATATTTAGTAAAAGACAAAACTCAAAAAAGCACAATTTTAAATGTAATTAATGCACGCAAGTTTTTAAAATCTGTTATTATCAAGGAATCGCCGTCAATGAATAGGTATTTTAATAAATATTTCTTTTGACTTGGGTATCAAGGATTGTGGAGGGAATTCGGATGGATTCCATCCGAATTCCCGTCGACTTTTCCATCGTCGCTGAAGTGGAAATTTCTCAATGGAATCCATGTACATTCCATATTGACTCCATTCTTTCATTCCATTATGGATACATCCACAGTTTTTCCATCATGGATTCCATGAACGTGTGCTGTCTGGGGTCCTTCCGCGATTGCCGATCTTTCCGGACTAAAATTGCGTCCCAGCACTGATAATAATTGCACGAATGTAAGTTCACCTGGCATTTTCGGCTCGCAAAGATCTTTTAATTTGCCATACGTTACTTTCCCAATGGTGGACACTACAATGGCCTTCTTTTTGGTCTCATGTTATTCCTCTTTTCCCAAATCGTTTACCACGAAGTACTGTGAGAAACGTTCCTCGTAGGATTCCCAACAATCCTCCCCCTCAACATATTTTAGTGTGAAATTCGGCATCCTCGTCGCCACTGTAACATTCCGAGAGTAATAAAAAGCACAACCGACACGTTTAAGTTCCAGTATCCGACTGTCCAGGCAATATGGCGTATCGGCTTGCATTTATTCATAAAACAAATGAATATCTAAATTGGCTACATACATTACAGGTGAATAAAATATCTTTCATTTGCTTGAAGAGTTTATAAGAGATTATTTAATTCAAAGCGATTTTGTAAATAAGAAGTATATTAACATTTTGTCAAATAAATGAAATAACTATGTACCAATCAATTTAGATAGAGTATGTTCATAGTAGTTCTCTTTTTTAGGGAGAAAATCTCTCTTAAAAGTGTATAGTGGTATCTGTAACAGCTACGGCAGGAGTAGCATTAGAAAAACAAAAATAATTGCTGACTAAAAGGTATTATTATTTCTCTATTGTTGACTGACAAAATTATTCTAAATTGCAGGTTCTATACTAAAAAGAGCTATCATTTATTAAAGATATGGAGATGAGGAGAGGTAAGAATAATTTAAGTTTATAATTCAGTAACAGTAGATTTTTCAAAGTAAATCATCAACTTTAAGTGAAAAAATGTGTCATCTTCTGTTGCAGAATTCATTAAAGTACTTTTAGAGGTATTCGCCATTCATTGGCAGTTAGAAATAATGGTACAGCAAAGCTGTAGTGAATTTGTCACATTTATAAAGGTACTGTTCATTGTATTGAATGATTCAGTTACTAAAAATAATTAGCTCCTTCTCAAACTTTCCATAAGGAAACATGGGGAGGAGGAGACAAGCGGCATCATCTCTGCAGTTGGGATGCCTAATACAATCCGTGTATTATAATAAGGATCTGGCAGCAATAAAGTTGAACGGTAGCAGAGAAAATAATAGAATGTACAATGAATGGAATATCCTTTCTATAGCCTTGAATAGTCTACCAGGAGCTAAAAGATCTATTCATGGATGGAAGAAGGTAAAGTACATGAGGAAATTAGTTGATAACTCTACCCTCAGTATACACCAATGAAAATCTTGTGTGCATAAACTGTGAAAAATGCGTACAAAAATTGTACACACAATTTATTGCAATCTGCACAGTTTTAGCTCATGCATAGTCACTACACAGATCTCGTTTGTTTTTCATTCACATTTCTCACACACTTTTTACACACCACTGTCATCCATGATTTGTTCAAATTTCTAGCATGTTACTGGCAAACTTTGAATCATGGCTAAGTTTCTCATTCTTACTCACTGTAAAAGCTGTAAACTTTTCATTTTCCCAGTACTTGCTTCAAGTATAATTTCGCCATGCATTGTAGATGAAAACTAAAGTGTGATTTGGAAAAATAAAATTGAAATAAAAGAATTCTGATGTGGAAAAGGAAGTTAAGGTACCTACTGAAAGTCAGTTTTCCACAAAAAATTATTGCAGTACTTTAATGAACAGAAAATGCTTGTTTAGAGTAATGATTTCACCTAAGATAACCAAAAAAACGGAATATTTTTGGGAGGAGACAAGTATATCCCTATCTTAATACAATGCCCCTGGTTTTTGCAGAGAATTATGGATCTAAACCTCAAGTCGATAAAGACCTCCCCTCACTATCGTGGCTCCCTGTGCCAAAGTGACTGCGTCTATGGGGTAGAGGGTAAGAAGTCTTTAACAGGGAAACTTCGGATACTAGGGGACCTCCGGTTTTATTTAGCCATGCCCATGCATGCGGGGCTCTGTGAGGGCGGACATCCCATTTCCCTAGCTACTCGTGGGACCAACTATGGACCTAAATAAAAAAAAAACAAAATAAAGCATGATGAAAGGTCCCCCTCACAATGTACTGTTCAAGTCCGACACCATCTATAGAGGAAAGATTACTCCAGGAGTACACCCCTGGGACCCCCAGGAGGAGCCATATCCTTCTAGTAGCTTTATCCAGTCCTCAGATTCCACCACAGAGGCTTCAAATGTACATACATAACTTGCCATCCTTCAAAACCAGAGGATGAAGTACATGGTAATGAAACCGACTATAAAGGAGGTATCAGGAGGGGAGCTGCCCTTAACAGGGGTCGACTCTAACTCTAGTTCCTCTCCGCTTACCCTTGGAAGCGCTGCATCACAAATGAAGGCTCTTATGACCAAGAGTGCTCATACAAGTGGGGCTGCCAGGAGTAGAAAGATGAAACTGCAGGGCAAAAAGGAGAAGAAAGGAGCATCTTCCTCTCAGGATGATACCAAGGAAGAACCCTCCCAATTGGGACATCAGGTCGAGGATAAAGCTCTACTTCTATGCCTAAAAAGAGGCATAGAACTCAGGGCGACATCCCTGGCCTCTCCACTGCCTTACAGAGGCTGTATGAAAGGGTCAAGGCCCCAAATGGCATTCTCTTCGCTATCAGAGTAGATGCTGGTCTGGCAAAGCATTGGCCCAAGATTTAGGAGCTCTATTGGCCTGCACAGGGTAATCTGTTCCAGGGGAGGCCAATGTCTAATGATAAAGAAAACAAAATTAACCCGCTCACAGAAGGGAGATAAGCAGAGGGTGGTGAAAAAAATGGAGGATGTCCAACAATGATGGGCATTCTCATCATCCAGACCCTTCTTCAGCACAGCATAGCTGCCTTGGGGGTCCTTCAAAGAATCTAATTTGTAGTTAAACTAAAGATTGCTCTGATTCAGGAAACTTGGAATTACAAGAGTAGAATGAGAGGATTGAGTGTGGCAAAAGGTAAACTAATTTTCTGTACTTCTCCTCTAAGCCAAAAGACTTGTATCCTTGTTAATGAGTTAGATGTTATGCATCTAAGGGCAAATTCTAATCCAGATGGCTGGCACAATTGATCAATTGGTGAAGGTACCTTAGGGTGGAGAAATACCCAGACCTGGAAGGTTGGAGGGAGGACACCCTCCATACCTGTACCAGGAAGGTTGGGGGAGGCCCCTCCTTCATACCTCTGCTGCGGTGCTCTTGTCCCTTGTCTGAAAGTGGCAGGCAGGTTAAATGTAGGATGGTACAATGGACGAAGAGGTCTGAGTGCCAGGAGGGTTCCAGAGGGCCTCGATCGCCCTTACAATCAATCAATCAATCCACCAGAGTCTGTAATTGGCATGGCAACAATCTACAGTTAATCAGAGTCATAAGAGGCAGTCAGCACCATCTCTTAAACAACTGTACAACCGTTTCAATCTAAACTAGGTGCACAATTCATCAATGGGATCACCATGCATCACAAAAGTTCCATCAGGATATGATATATAAGAAATATTTGTGGCAGAGCTCTGACGAAGCTAGGATTCGTCAAGCGTATTGTGGGAAGATTTTCGCATGAAAAAGTAAAAGAGAGGTGCTATTTCGCACTCGTCTGGCCACACCTTAAATATGCAGCGAGCATATGGGATCTGGTGCAGAAAGACTTAATCTGGGAACTTAATAAAATAAAAAGGAAAGCTGCACGATTTGTAAAAAACTGCTACCGGCGTACAGACAGCGTTACACAGATGTTAAACGAATTAGGCTGGGAGCCACTTGAGACTCGGAGGCTGCACGCTAGACTTAGATTGCTTGAACAATTGAGAATAGATATCTTTCAGAGCGACATGGAGAACATCATATTAGAACCCCACTATATTTCTTAGGTCCGACAGAAACAATAACTTAAGAGAGATATTTTGCCGAACGGATAGGTATGGGAATTTGTTTTTCCCCCGAACAATAAGATACTTCAATAAATGCTAGGCGCAATGTTATTAGAGCGTTTCCTTTTTATATGTAAACAGCTGGTGTCCTAACACCCCCAGCCGCACGCCTATTGAGGCGGCTTGCTGGGTAGTATGTATATGTAAATGTAGATGTGATGGTATAGCAAATAATAACAATCATTTCACATTCTCTGAGGCCAACACGAATAATGAGATATAGCGACTATGGAATATGCCATGCAAGAAATATGTATTTAATCCAGTGTTAACAATGCGCATTCAGTACATGCTTCAATACTAATAAAAAATGGATATACTCATGTCACCTATGCATGTTAAATATATATTAAATACAAAGTCTGCTGTGTGGGAATTCCTTATATGAACACCATTTTCACTTTCAGTCCACTTTATTCACATTTTTCCATGCCTTATTCCCCCTTCTGGTGTTCCATAACACATTTCTCTCACCCTTGCCCACACTTCTTGTACATTTTATAAGACTGGTGCATTTTTCACACCTCTGCACTTTTTTTGCACACTTTTCACACGCTGTTCACATTTCACTTCACCAGGATATGGTTAAAATGAAAGATTGCATCCAAGAGTTTCATTTCATGCTTTTCCTTACAAATAATTATTTCATTGTAGGCGTGGAATAATATTTTGTATAGAGCCAGGAAGAGGTTGGACCCATCAAAAGGGAACCCGACCAAACCATACGATGAAATGCTACTCAAGATAGTAGAGTACTGTGCTTCAGTAAGAAGAATGCGAGTCGTACAACCCAGAACTCAGGTAGGAACCACTTAATACTTTCAAATAAAATGTCTGATTTAAACTGCCAAGAGACTATAATTTTTCCAGTTAAAATATAGCCAGCAAAAGAATACTTAGCAGACCATTATTGGACTGATATCAGCAGCCAGAGTTATTGCATTGAACTAACATTGGCAGAGAATATTGGACTTAACATCGAGATTATAACCCCTTCCATAGCAATGAGCCAATATTGGATGGAGCCCATTGGAATCTATCATCAACCAATGCATTTTATCAATGCTTATACCAATTTAAGTTGGTTAAAAATGGTATTCCAAGGTCAAGAAGCCAAATGTAATGGTATTCACATATAAATGAAACCATATTTTATATTGTTGTTTGCCTATTTTTTAAATTAATGTCAACATATACGTATATAACCCAATTATCTGCATAGTAAAGAGATATTCTACTGAGATACTTGGGAATTAGGTTGAAAAACTCATTATCACAACTTCCATCAACTCAAAAAAAAGTTACAAGGTTTTCTTGCACAACTTTCTTGAAAAAATGGTAAAGCCCATGAAACTGGACCACTTAGGCCCTTAATTAAGTCCTGCATTGGCCCAAAATGATAAAACAATTTCTATTAATTTTATAAGGTTAGTTTTGCAGGTGGTAATTGTAACACCAACTAGTTTTCAGAGGAATTCTTTAGGATGTATTTGAAATACAAAATACAAATACATACAGATACTCGGAAGCTAAGAGGACCAGGGGCGGATTAAGGTCGTTGTTTTGGGGGGGGCGGTTCACTACTTTCCGCGGCGCCTGGGGGGTATTCAATACCTCTCAACGAAACGGGGGTCCGGGCGGACCTCCCTCGGAAAGTTAAAAGAAATTATGCGCTTGGAACGTAGTTTTGGTGTGGCTATATTATAAAGTAGATGTGATAAATTATTGAGTAAAGTTCTCTAATCACATTTGAAAAACGTTAACAAATGATGTAAAGAATGCCATTCTTGTGAAGATGCAGGTCTCCCGTGTTTTACACCACATTCCAATTACATTTAAACATTGTATACTGAGCTGGTGAAATAAAAACTTCCATTGGAGAACCACCTTAATGATAACCATCTTTTCTATTTCCCGGGAATTACGGGGGGGGGGGGTGGCGGCCGCCCCCCCTATTAATCCGCCCCTGAAGAGGACTCCTCTCTCAATTCTATCAATTTTAATTAACAGTAATGATTTAAATCTCAATTCCAAGCTTTGAATACCAGAAATTAAGCTTTAAATAATTTTTGCAGCAATAAGATACATTACATGCCAATTTAAATGCCTATTTTGAAAATTTTAGTGCCTTTTTAGGCTGCCTATTTCTTTAATTTATTGCCTTAAATGTCCTCCTCTGAAACACAACAATAAAAAGTGATTCAATATATTTAGACTGATACCAAACAGTTAAACCTGGAATAAGCTAAGCCCAAAACATATTAGCCGGAAGTCAACAACAGAAGTAAGTACTCATTCCCAATGAAGAAATAACACGTGCAATTTTTCACAAAAATTAAATTTACTTCCTGGAAGTAATATAAAATGAAATATTTTATTTAAAAAATAAAATGTACTTGGGAAGTAAATTTTATTTTTGTGAAAAATTGTATATGTTATTTTTTCATTTATATGCACAAATTCCACTCAATTTTGCGAGAATCTTCAGATTTTATACTCATTCCCATATTCTCTCTCCCAAAATGTAAGATTTTCCGAAAGTTCAGAGTCACACATGTGTGCACACAACCTACTCTCACACCGAACACCCTCTTAATTCCACTTCGGACTAAACTATCCCTAAAGTGATGGAAAGTTAAACATTAAATAACAAATTGATATCCACAGCAATGCTAGTCTAGAGGGTTACCCTGGCAGGGTTGGGGAAAGGGCCAAGGTATCAATTAATAGGGTGATGAGAAAATCACGGGAATACACGGGAGAGGAAGGAAACCCAAGGTTGTGCGATCTGGTGATATGGAGCAGGAGTGTTGTCGAGGCAAATTCGCAAGACACCCACCATACACCAGCGTGGCAAGAACCCAAAAAATGAGATATAATTCCTCCCCACATCTCTTTGTATAGAGCGTTGGCAATCATTTTACTGGGGGAGTAAAAAGGACTCACCCGTTTTACTTGATTGCCTGCCAGTATCCTCTTCCCCATAGAATAAGGGGAACATATATATTTAGGCTGCTCTCTGTAGAGCTTGCACATCTTTTCCATTTAGAGGCAGTATGCATGGCTCAAGTCCAAGACATTAATACCCGTAGCTACTCTTCCTCTGATCTCAGTGGGAGATAACTAAAACCTTTTCTCCTTAAAACTATGCACTGTTAATGTAAGTTATAGTTTCAGGCTTAACTTAGTGGAAATGTGACACATATTTCTCGCTTTGTACGCAACTGGATGATACTGGACTCTAAATTGTTGCTAGAATAAAAGAACATAAAAACTGCTTCATGACCAGTGATGTTTCATCCATGTTTGCTAAGTAGCTTATTCAAGTAACTTATTTGAACTGGAAATTTTACATGTGCAGAGTAAAGGTAAAAATTGGTCTTCCAGAGAAGTATGAAATTATAAATGTAGAAAAGAAAAATATCTGTCTTACTAACAATCTTACTTTTGACTTGCACTCACCATTGATGTGTATACCCTTTTATATGTTGCCCAATCTGTTTACGCCAGAACCTCCATCCTTGTAATTAGGTATGTTTCTACTCCTCCCCCCCTCCAGTCCACCTTGAAACGTCAACCTCCCCAAAGCATAGAATGACCTCACCTTCCTTCCTAACTAACTCCCTCCCACCCATCTGCTTTTCCCTGCCCCTATATTTTACTTCCCCACCCCTGGTTTGAGTATGAACACTGAAATAGGAGATATGTACCTTGAAAATGACATTCCATGTCAAAGCCATGATTATTAAAAAATAAAAAGTGTGGAATGTACAAAGTGAAAAAATAACTGTTTTCTGGTTAACGTCATTTACATTGTGTTTTCAAAATGACTACATCAACTCTCTCCAGTGATGATTTCCCAGCTGCCTCCATGCACGGTCAATGTAAATGCTCACCTAGACATTAGCATGAACTTGAAGCTCTTAAACCCGTTTTATATAGGGCACGTAATTGCTCAATCTAATGTATGTACGAACGTGCATTTTAAATTGCATCATGCAAAGCCATGAATTGCAAGAATGCATGAACCTGAGATGGACAAATAGCCCTTGCTCTAATTCGACAATGATTACACACCCGAATGAGAAAAACATGCAGTTTGAAGTTGGGCAATTTCGTGCCCTTGTAAAACGGCCTTTAACACATTCAATGCGGGTCACGAATTTAAGTGAGACAATAGAAATGGAACCCATTTTTTAAAGGGCCTAAAGTAAAAGGACCACGTCTATTGATGTGGTCCCACCGTTCGGCATAGATGGGACCATGTCAATAGACGTGATCCGCGCTGAATGTGTTAAAACTATGCTCTGTGCATTTTCAAAGGTAAATCAAGCATTTTACATCTTCTCTGTAATAAAAACCTATTTTTATTCTATTTTAGAAGCCAATTGAGTGTTCTAGGTCACTTGCACTGTCACAAATATGAGTAGGACCTGTGGTGAATCACCCCCTAGGTCAATTTAATCAGGGTTAATGGCTCATCCCCCTCCCAAAATACAATATTATTTTAATCTACTCCCTCCACCCGCCCAACCCCCACATCATGAACCCCGTTTGTGGGCACAACTGAGTAGGACAATGTAATAAGTATATAAATAAACATTTATATGAATTAAAAATGATGGAATATAGACCGAATGAAATTCATTCTTGTAAAATTTGCAAAATTCACGGTCAACTCACAAATTACTAAGAGTTTACAAAAATTGCATTTCAGAAGACAGTGATGTGGAATTAAATTCAAAAGTTTGGAATTTTTGGCAAAAAACTCAGTTATTCCCAGTTTACATGTTTTTTTAACAGTGTGCACCCTCAAGAAGTGACAATTTTCTAGAACTGCTACCCTAGGTGGGAAAACCATAACGCTAAAAGTTTAGGTACCTACATAACCAATATATATATAGAAATGTTAGCAAATTAGGACCACGATTCATGCCTATTTCTAAGAATTATCTGTGTTTCCCTCATGTGCTTGAAAGAGATTTGGTAAGTTTTTCTTTAGTTTTCAGTGATGCCTTCAATTCTGCATAGTGAATACCGCAGGACTTATGTTTGTGATTCTATTGGCTGGCTGAATGCTTGAGTTCTTGATTCATTGATGCAATACGCACAATGCAAAACATCTAAGGGGCCCTTGTCAGAGACACTTGTTTCAATTCTGGAGAGGGTGCTAGGTACTCTACGTATTGAGTCCTGCACCAGCTCAGTTGGTAAAAGTATGGAAGAGGCCATATCTGCCCATTTGTGTCAAAAGTTTCCCATTTATGTGCATGGACTATAATGACGTTATGCAATAATACAAAATTAATATCAATTCACTTAAATTCAACTGCAAAGGCATGGCTGCAATATTCAAAAAGTGGAATTTGGGCTCCAGTATACATTTCTCAGAAGTATTTCAAATATTTCAAAATACTGAATATATACATCAAATATTTTTTTGAAATACTAAATACTTTTTAAAAGTGCATTTCAAGTACAGTATGCTGGAAGTACCTTTCAAACATGTATTTCAGATACATGTGATTGAAATACAACCCATCCCTGATGGCAATGTATCCACAGCAAAGTTTTCACTATTTTTTGGGTTAATAAATAATGCTTTGCATTTTTTTATGCTAAAATTGCTAATTTAATTTTAAACTATTGCAGTATGGCAGTATTTTTACCACTAAAAGACACAATACCTCTGTGGATATACCAGATTTCCATGGCAGGGAGAAAATATTAAACGTTGTGAATTTATTTTATATATCATGAGCACGTGCGGCAGAGTCGTATTCTGCAGCCAATGGATGATTATATTCATGCAGACATATTCAATTGTGCAGCAAATGGCTAAAATGGCTCAAAAATGGTCGAAAATAGCCAAGTTTTATGGTTCCTCAAACGCTATAATAAAAAGGGAAAAATAAGAGAACTTTGCAGCTTCCGCCACCTATTCACTGCAAAGATACAAATGGCTGCGAGAGCTAGTGATTATAGGTTATCCCCAAAGTTACCCAAAATTCCCTTTATTGGATAGTGGTCACCACAGCCCACATTACGAACTACTGGAAGCCAACAGAGACTCAATGCTAATAGATAATATTGTCCCAAGACCAATTACCAGGGCTTCATGTTAGCCGATAATTTCAGTGTTGAAATTATGTTTATAGGAACGGCACTGGCCAAAACAATGCTACCTGGAAATTTATGAAATGCTAGCTCTGAACAAGCTCTGCAATAGCAATATGTAGTTTAAAAAATAATTAATTAAAGTTACATAAAACAAATTATTAAAATTATGCCAACACTATTTACATATTTCATAACAACACTACAACATATTTAACCTTGAAACACCGGCATTTAAATTCTCACTGACTGACAAAATTGTTCCAGGCAGTTGATTTACCAAACCAAGCGGTCTCTAAAGTTCACATTCCGCAAATGGAACCCATTTTTGGGTGAGAACAAAAATTCTCTGTAGCGAGATAAAGGTTTCACTAGTAGCAGAGGAAGTTGTCACAACGTTGTGACAACGTTACAATGGGAAAAGGTACAAGTGCACACAACATTGACGTTGGTTGTTGTAACGTTGCATGCACGTTGCCTCAACATCCAAATTTCCCAAAAAACCACGTTGCTGCAACGCTATCAGGGCAACATCGATGCAATGTTATCAGTGAAACATTTTTAAGGCAGCGTTAAAAAATTTCCCTAGTTTTAGCCATCAATGAAATTATCCCATAATTAACATTAATGTTGATAACTTGTCAACAGACAGTTCTTTCTTAGTTACTCAGGTCAAACTTTCTCCCTTAAAACTCCCTGCCCTCTCCACTGGCTTTTCCCTGCCCTCTCAAAATAAAAAAAGGGAATCCACGTATTTTATACTATGCATGTTATGATCGCGCGATGCAATAAGGATGTACATTATCCTACCTATTATCTACCTGACTACTTTGTATCTATCTAATTATGCTAAGTCCTACGGCTCTAAGCGCACATCCTTGACCCCAAAATTACAAAACTAGCGTCTTGAAAGTATTATATATATGGCCACTCCCGTGGATTAATGTGACTTCGAGAACTAATTTTTAAATTGCGATTACGTGATTATAGTTAGAGGAAATACCATCCAATCACGATGACAGTTATTAGGCATTAATTAATTGCAACCTATATTGCCACGTAGTATGAATGTAAATGCAATATTACTGAGAATAAACAAGAAATTATTAAATTCCCCATGTTTGTTCACATTCACGTTCACAAGAAGACAACTAACTGGTATAATACATTATTCAAAATGAAATATACATATCTTTATACGTGAAGACAATGTTCACGTGCGCCAATTCAAAGTGCCGCAGTTTGCCAACCCCTGTGGTATAATTACAGATAAAGTATAATTTATCATAGCTGACGTCAACGTTGCATGCACGTTGATTCAACGTCGACTGATAACGTTGTGCTTGGACGTTGATGCAACGTTGTGGCAACGTGCAGGTTGTCATGTAACCTTGTGCACGTTGATGCAACGTTGTGACATCGTCCTCTGCTACTAGGGTTATTTGCATATGTATAATTAAAATGCATGCTTAAATTTTTTTCTCCAAAGAAAGTTCTACCAGTTAGATGTTTTGGTATTCAAACTATGGCAACTGCTAATCAAAATTGAGATGGTACTAAATATGAGCCTTGAAGTGCATATAAAAAGAATTGGAGAGTCTCATTTTGATTTGGGTTTTTATCAATTCCAGTGTGCTCAAAATGCCGAACATGCTGGGCATGAGGAAGATGGACAACATGGTGCACAACTGGAGGTAGAGAGATTATATTATTTAGTATAGAAATAATAAAAATAGCATGATTATAAACACGCTTTGTTGGCAGTCAAAAGAATATGATAATCTCATTTTGACTCGGGTTTTTATCAATTCCAGCATGACCGCAATGCCCAACCCCTTGGGCATGACGAAGACGGCCAACATGGTGCACCCATGGAGGTAGCAAGATTATGTTAAATAATATAGTAATTAGTATAGCAATTTATGATTACAATAATGCTTTGTCGACAGTCAAAAGAATAGGATAATCTGATTTTGAATTGAGTTTTTTTATCAATTCCAGCGTGCCCAACCTCTCCGACAAGAGGAATATGAAGAAGGTTGCATGCTGGAAGAGGTAGAGTGATTGTGAAATTTAGTATTACAACAAAAATATAGTCTATTATAATTATGCTTCATATACAATCAAAATTTTGGATTTCCAGGATGGAATGTCAGTGTCATCCAACCTGACTAGTTCCCCACCTCAGCAATTGAGACAAGTATATCATGAAGTGCCCTCAACATCTGCTGTCAGCGAACGTCATATTTCAACTGCCAACCAACTGAGTTGTGTGTACTCTAGCCATCCATACTATGAAAGTCTTCCAGAACCACCACTTCCATGCATCAACAACTATACTTCTGCACCTCAAGCCCCCACTATCCGCAATACTACACCCTTGTCCACTCTGAAAGCCCATTATCAACAAACCCCCCACCAAGTACCCACACCACTCATGATACCTCCCACCCCAAACACTATTGCTCAACCTCCACATATGGTCTGTCAAGCCCCGACCCCTCAAGCCGCATCCCATCAAGTACCCCGCCGGCATTTCACAACAGAACCACAACCAGGCCCCTCATCCGCAGTTCATATGCAGTCCATTCAGGATCTCCCCCTGCCAAGTACCAATCCACTTAACAGAGGTAAGTGAAGTCACAGTAAAACTTTGTACAATCTCTTATCGAGAATATCACCTGCAAGGATGGTCTCAATGAATGACAAACTTAGCCTTACTCATGCACTGTTAATGTAGCCTAGATCACTGCTTTATGGTGTTAATTGATTTCACTTGCTGAAATGTATTATATAACTTATTATTTAAAGGAAATCCAATCATTAATTTATCTTCTGATTTCCCCTTATCCCACGAGCTTTATTTGGATTACCAATAACTAGATTTAAATATGCATGGGATTGTAAATGTTTTTTTAAGCTATGTACATGGCCAATATATTAACTAAAATGATATTTCATTATTGCCTAAAGTTAATAAATAAATAAAAGTGTTTCCTACAAATACCAATGATTAATACTCACAGGGTTGTGAGAAGCCACCAGGGAACACCATAATCAAGTCATAACAAGCAGATTTAATAGTTTAATCCAAATGCTCATCTGAAATGAAATCTCTAAAAATTTCCCAAAAAAATTAAAGTTATTCTCACATAATATTATATGAGCTGACTTTGGACGTGAATACATTAATCTAAAGGGAATTTTAATTTTTTACTTCTAGGAGAGCAGGTGAAAGTTTGGAGGGAACGGTTGCGAATTCATGAGAACCTATTGCAGGCAAGTGTCACATCATGTACCTTACAGCCAGGGCCATCCCAAGGGATTGAGGGGCCTTGTGCTTTCCCGTTTTCATATTGTAGCATTTTGTATGCATATTTCATGGAAAGAAGGAAATTAACCTACAAAATGGCTAATGATGTCAAGAAATTTACATATGTACTAACTGGTCGGCAATTTCGGGTAATTGGTGGGTTTCACTGCGTCTGAAAAAGGCAAGCCCGTGTGGAGCCCTCACAGATGCGGGGCTCTCATAGACGCGGGGCCCAGTGCAGCAGCACCTGTCACACTACCCTAGGGACCGCACTGCTTACCGCAATCATGTAATTATGTGACTTCCTGCGTAACTTATCCTTAACACTTTAGCAACAAATGTTGGCCATAGCCGATATGGATTTTCCATGCAAAAGAATGAATGTCTGCTATAGCTGACGCAGGGTGAAGGGACGTGACCACCACCGAAACAATAAACCCATGTACCTATGCACTATCTTTACCCCTACCCCTTAAGACACAGTTTAGGTACGTAGAGTCCCAATCATCGGGAACCAAGCTCGACCCTGCAGCTCATTAGCAACACCCCTCTCATTGCAAAATCCGCAGTCTGAAATTTGTAATTGTTATTCTGAACAAATATTTGTTGTTTACACCAAAAAATACAAACTTGTAAATGGATTATTTTTGTCTTGCTGAGCTTTCAAAAATTTAAAATGAAATTCTGGCATTGATAATAACAAGAGTTCTCATAACGAACTCCTAAATTTTATTAATGGCAAAATACAAACAAAAATATCATATAAATGCTAGAATGTCATTTAAGATTCAAAAATGCTCAGAAAAACATGAGGAATACATTTCATAGTCCAAAAGTTAAGCATACAACATTATTACATTTAAACAAACCACTACAAATGCAATAAATCGTCAGAGGATTCATGCAGCGAGAGAGGCTGCTCATGGTTTGGAGGGTGAAGTCAGGGTCCGGCTTTTCACTTGGGTACCAAGATGGACGAAGTGCATTCCCATGCAATTCGCTATCATGAGAGTGCTCCATACAGAGGAAATTCTCATGCTGCTCAAAACAGGGGAACTATTTCCATTTGTGAGGCTCCAGCACAAAAGGGTTAACATGGCTGTAGTAATGTGTATGAATACATTCCTTCAACCTTATTAACATTTTTGTTTATCTTTTATTCACAGGAGCTCATGGGTATGATCCAGGAGGACCTCAGACATGTGTCCGAGTTAATAGATGACTAAAGAATTATAATTTTTAAGTGTATAATAAATATAATTTTTGTTCAAATAAAAATGTTCAATTAATGTTCCAAAATTTTGTAAATGTAATTTTTTTAATGATATTCATCTGGCAATATGGTTTTTTATAATGGATTCTTATGTTTTTTCCACGAAGGTTAATCTTACCCATGCATAAATGACACTTCAAATGCCTATTGTGCCAAACATGTCATAACTCTCTCTAATCCTCCAATTTTATTGATGAGAGTACTGCAGTGGGAATAGTAATAATTCTCTGTTAACGAGCATCTTTCTTATTTTGTTAAATTATCATTTTTTTATTATTTTTTTATTATTTTCTTATTTCTAATTTATTATTTCTATTTTCTTATTTATATTATTTTTTTATAAAAAAATATGATATGCAACTGCAATTACAAGACATATATAAAGTCATGGATGGAAACTCATAAATTGGATGCGGAGCATATTAAGGAATGACTTTGTAATGCAGTAGCAAGGGCGTAACTCGGAAAGATCTAGGGGGGGGGGGGGGGCGGCGATAAGTATGGGCATGAAAAATAACAGAAAAGTTGACCGAGTTTATAACCACTTTATTTCAAAACAAGCCTTATAATTACAGCTATTACACTTATATATAGTTAATACAATTAAAAATTGAAAACCTATGGTAATAACATTTGTATTTATCAAAATTTGAATGTAGAAATATGAAATTGATGTTCTTCTCCACCATTGAGGGTGTGATCGCCCCCCCTGGTTACGCCCTTGAGTAGGTATATAAAAGTGCTCTCCTCCTGACTTTATTGCACAGCAGTGAAACTTATGTAAGTATTAAGGGGAAAAAAGGTTTCCCAAGAAACGGAGCACCGCCACTATCGCTCTGATATATAATCGGCTTACTTTCTGATGGTAGATTATTCTTGGGTCTCGGTCACGGCGAGGGAAGTTAAACACGGTAAGGTGATGGACTCGTCCAAGTATATAACGTATTACCGGCGGCTTGCCTGTCCCGGGCGTTATTCTGGCGACCAGGGGGGTTATTTCGTAATCTCACTTAAGTGAGATTAAGTCATAAAATGTGGAAAATTACGTAATTTTTTGTAGTTCAACTCCGCAACCCAGGCGGCGTGACCATCTTCGGCTCTCAAGCAGTGAACTGCCGGTCTATTTATTTGATTCATATGCTCTTTCAACTCTTGATCCGTATTTTTCGACTCTTGATCCATTTCATTTGGCTCCGCATTTCATTAGTTCCATCCAGCCCAAAGACACTCCCTATGCTACCCAATGGGAGCCGTGTCCTCTTATTGAAGTCGTTTCCTCAAGCCGCCAAACAATTGTATTTTTTTCTTCAATGCGTGTCGAAACTTTTAGATACTTGCTGCGAACTAAGTGAGAATGCTGTGGACGTGTGTGGTACCACATTTCAATACGAGCTATCCAAGTGAGAACAAGTTGGTGGGACCCACACGAGGACTACGTGGATATAAAGGTGAAAGTTTGGTGGAAATATTTGGTGGAATTCACGTGAATATGTCACCAGATTCACAAAATTTCCACTAATTGTAAGATGCCAAATTTCCACGTGGGATCCACATTGGTCCCGCGTGGATTCCACCAAAATGCTATAGCTTACTAATTTTCACCAGGGATCCACATTAACTTCACATGGGCCCCACATAATAATAATGATAATAATAATTCTTTATTCCATTTGGTCATACAGACATGGGAAATTCGTCAATTACATACCATACATAAGCAAAAACACAACATAATTATAAACAGTTACAGCACACAATTAGCCATTTAAATATTCTGAGATACTATAAAAAGCATTCTCAAGGAGAAAGTTCTTCAACTCATATTTGAATTTCCCAACTGTGGAAAGACCTTTCAATTTTGGAGGGAGATGGTTATATATACGAGCACACATGAAATGTGGGCCATTTCTGGTAAGGCTTGAGTTGAACCTTTTGAGGTGCACATCACCATTAACCCGAGTGTCATGGGCATGGAATGAGTTGATAGGTGGGAAGATAGTGGGATTTTCTTTAACAAAGTAGGAGCATTGAATGATGTAGACGCAGGGTAGAGTTAGAATTTTCATTGATATAAAAAAGGGTTTGCTATGTTCTCTAATAGAAACACCAGCAATTGCTTTCACAGCTTGTTTCTGTAGAGAGAAAATTCTCTTACATTGGGATGAGTTGCCCCAAATGATAATGCCATATGTGAGGAAAGAATGAATTTTAGCAAAATATAAAAACTTGAGGCATTCCCGAGATATGACCAAAGTCAGCCTTATTATCATGAAGAGGCCAGTTGCCACTTTATTGGCAACAGTATTAATGTGTTCTTGCCAAGACAAATTGTTGCTTATGGTGAAACCCAAGAAGTTAGTTATTTCAAGGCGTTTTATGCTAAGTCCATTTAAGGTAAATAAAGGGCTCAGGGTTGACTGAGCCTTTGTAGTGTGAAAGAGCATATATGTGGTTTTAGCACTATTTAATTGTAAATTATTGTTGGCACACCAAGTACTCATGTATTCAACTGAGGAACGAGCTGATTTGATTAGGGTTGATAATACGGCAGTAGATATTAAACAGGAAGTGTCATCTGCATAGAGAAGTGGTTTGCAGTTAGCCATTGGAAAGGATAGATCATTCATGAAGATGGAAAAGAGTAAGGGGCCAAGGACTGATCCTTGTGGAACACCACATTTTATTTCTGACGGAGTAGATTTGGCTGATGTAATACCAGTTGTGGAATGTTGGAAGTATTTGACTATCTGTTTTCTATCTGTGAGGTAGGACATAATCCAGTTATGAGGATTACCTACAATACCCAGATTACTGAGTTTGCCTGAAAAAATATTGTGGTCTATGCTGTCGAAAGCTTTTGTGAGGTCATAGAAGATGCCCAGAGAAAGCTGCTTCTCGTTGAAACAAGAGTTTAGCTCATTAATGAGTTGGAAGAGTGCAGTAGTGGTGGATCTGGATTTTCTAAAGCCATGCTGATTTTGCTCAATTAACTGGTTATACTCGAGAAAATTTACTATCCTACGGCAAACTACAGTTTCAAGAATTTTTGAGAAAACAGAAAGTACAGAGATGGGACGGTAATTGTCAGAGATGTTAAGTGCACCCTTTTTGGGGATGGGAGTGACAAGGGCAAATTTCAAGTTAGTGGGAAGATACCTTCCGACAGTGATAAGTTGATTATATGTACTAGTGGTTTTACAATCATATGGATGGATGCTTTAATAACAGGAGGGGGTGTTTCATCAATACCTGAAGACCAGGTGTTTTTGAATGAAGATACAATATTGACTAATTCATTACTAGACTATGACTAGACATTACTAATACATCACTATTTTGTAGGTGAAATTGCATTACAACATTACATATGAGATACAATCGAGAGTTCGGAGTGGAGGTGTGATAGTGAGGTGTCCAACACAGAAGAGCATGATTGGCAAATTTTGTACAGTGGAGAACTATTGCATTCTAATAGCCAGGTATACTCAGACAAATATGTGCTCTCTATATTTTGAGAATAAGATGTCAAAAAAATGTCTCAGATATTTTAATTCTAATCAATAAGGCATTGCCCCCACCTAATAATCTCCCCAATATGAAACATAAATTGACAAAAATTATTGATGAAAATAATTGGAGGTCTTGTGCCTAATATGCATCGCTATTGTGAAAATGAAAGCTGT
This sequence comes from Pyrrhosoma nymphula, assembly GCA_963573305.1. NCBI lineage: Eukaryota > Metazoa > Arthropoda > Insecta > Odonata > Coenagrionidae > Pyrrhosoma > Pyrrhosoma nymphula. Next base: position 110,502,969 of record OY754332.1, read on the forward strand.
CATGCTTACATTGGTTTATGGAATGATACCACAGCCGATACTGCATGTGCTATTTGTGGCTCAAGTATAAATTCAGGTTTGTATTTCACGGAAAATTCAGGGACCAATGTTCGTAATAACAGTCTAAGAACAACTATATCAAAAGAAGCTTCTCCTTTGATAAGGACTATTTTAGACAGGAAAAACAATTGCCAATGGCAAAATGTTCCCAGCAATGGTAAAAATGAAAACTTGTTGTGATTTAACCCAACATGAAAAGTGAAATATTCTCTGTTTTTTTGTATGTGTACTTCATTGATAGTGCTATATGTTAATTATGATGCATTTTTAATCTTTGCTGAGGTGTAACACATTGATTATCATGCCCTGATTGAGTATTGCAATTAGTTGGGTATGCCTATGGCTCATTTGAATATATTTCCTATGATATTATGGGACACGGTACATAATGCAGCGGTCTTTTACCATACAATTGTATGGTATTCATTATGAAGTAAACATTTGGTATATAGTTATGGAATGACCAAGTTTAATATATGGGTAAGTTTCTTTGAATTCCCAAATATTCTTTGTATTGTAAGGCCTGCATTTACATTTTAGCTTAAGTTTACTATACCAAATGTTTACTTTATAATGAATAACTTGTAAAATGAGGTGAAAAACTGATTAATGAGTTATGATAATGATTTTAAAGGCATCAAGCAATACTTAAGAGCAGGGGCGGATTAAGGTCGTTGCTTTTGGGGGGGCGGTTCACTACTTCACGCAGCGCCTGGGGGGTATGCAATACATCTCAACAAAATAGAGGTCCGGGTGGACTTCCCTCGGAAAATTAAAAGAAATGTAGCGCTTGGAACGTAGTTTTGGTGTGGCCAAATTATATACAAGATATGTGATAAATTATTGAGTAAATCTATCTGATCAAATTTGAAAAACGTAAAAAAACGATGTAAAGAATGCCATTCTTGTGAAGAGGTGAAGTGTCTTCCGGGTTTTACACCGTGTTTCCTCGGACGACAGTTTCGGCGGCGTTTCAGTCGGCTTCTTCAGGTCGGTGGAGTGAAGGTGCAGCCATTTGTCGTATTATATATCTCACCCGTTGGAGTCAGGTCTAACGCTTGAGGTATATAAGACGACAAATAGCTGCACCTTCATTTCACCGACCAGAAGAAGCCGACTACAACGCCGACGAAACTGTTGTCCAAGGAAACATAGACCAACGCGGTGCAAAAGGCGGAAGACCTTCATCTTCCTATACATCAACCCGCGGCAGCCTACACAAGGATTTCGAACTCCTTGAAATAAATCTTCTTTAATGCCGTACAAAATGAAAATTAGTTGGAATGAAATAAAAATATAAGTACATATTTAGAAAATACTATTTTCTTTAATATTTTTATAATTTTTTATAATACCTAGCAACGAAAACGCAGTAATTCTCGGAAGTTACCGTCATTCGTCAAGGGCTCTTCCAATGATAATGCACCATCACGTCGTCCCGATGACCTCTGAATGGTATGTTCTGACGGCCAAGAAAAATCACATTTTTAAGTATCAGCTTCAGATTTTCTCCATTTTCCTTGATTTTCTCTCTTCTGTAGCCGTCCAGTTGGCTTGTGTTTTGATTTTCAGGTTTTTTGTATTTTCCAGAAAATTCAGGGCCAACTGGGCACTGCACCTTTGTGATAGACTGTTGGTGGTTTTCCAGATCATCTAGTTTCCCTAGCAGTTTTGAAAACTTTAACGGCTCTGTATCGAGGGATTTTAACTGCAAATTTGTACCGCAAGCTGCCGTTGATTGGGAAAAAAGGGCAATGCCTACAAAAAAGTCCATTCATTGAGGGAGAAACAACAAGCCAAGGGTACTTTTCATGATGTTCTATCCTCACGTAACGACGCTCTTCCGCGGTTCCCTTCCTATGAGTTGAAAAGGGATACTTGTAGTCGCTTGTGGATGTCCAAGGGCCTTCCAAAAGTTCTGCTTTTTTCCTATCATCAGGTCTTTCCTTTCCTGGTACAATGAAGAGACCTCTGTCACAGTTGAAATTTTTTTAGCCAAAGGAAGTGAATAAATTGAAGCTTCAGTCGATTTTCGTGGCTACGTGGATGGGATTGTAAAAGGACCATTGACTCAGCTTGAGTCTTATTGTCAGTTGTGCAGCATGAAGGCATGATGTTAACAAATTATGCATTTCCTCCTGCTGCTTCTGGCGTCTTTTGTTTTTGGACGCGAGAGAAAAAGCTTCGAAGTTCTGCAGAGGCACTATTAGTTTTCTGCTTTGTACCAGGCCTACTAGAAGTAGACGCCTGTAAACAAAAGTAAACCTTAAATATTCCTTCTGCGACGAGTTGCAAAAAACATTATAAGCATCTTTTTCTCACCCTGTAGCGTAATACTTGAAAATTATTTTGCTTAGAGAGTCCTCAATTTTACTGCTATCAAAAGGAGAGGGGACAAAACTACGGTGGGTGGACCTCTGACAGCATTTCTATGATAACACAATGAAGATGAAAGTCCAATAGGTGGGTTTTCAATTCCTTGATCAAAAAGCAGATAAATAGCAATGGAGGCTAATGTGGGCCCGAGCTTGAAGCCGGCCGTCCGACCCTAATGGCGAGCGCGAGAAAGCGCAAATAAGTTATGTCTTTGTAATTAACAGACTGAAATTACCATCTCTGGCAGAAAGGTTGCTCTGCACGTCAGGTATATCACAGAATAAAGGAAAAAGGACGCAGGGTCCTAAATATGTGAAGAACTCTTGAACTTGTCACTCACTACAACTGAAACAATACACTCGCTAGAGCCGGGCAACTGACATGTCGTGACGAGCACGAGAGCAGAGGGTGTCGCAAAATAATAGGCAATGCTGTAGGAAGACGTGGAGACTGTATTCCCCTCTCGCAGACTCACTACGGCTCAACTGCCCAAACTCGCGGCACTGTTCTCTGCATACATATTAAAAAGGTGTATATAGGTCTGCATACATAGTATAATAGCTTGTAACTATTCCGTTACGGCACCAAAGCTTTCACAACACTGTTCATCAAAAGGTCAACTAAAGTACAATTGCGAGCAACGAGGATACTGTGTCTGTTCAGACAAGTGGCTTTTAGATATTTTCCAATTATCTTTAAACATTGTGTATTGAGCTGGTGAAATAAAAACTTGCATCGGAGAACCACCTTGATGATTACCATTTTTCTATTTTCCCGGGAATTATGGGGGGAGGGGGGTAGAGGTAGGTTATAGGTGTAATTATGAGGTAGCCCCCCCGCCCCCCCCCTTAATCCGCCCCTGCTTAAGAGGGTACTAAATGGTGCCGTGTTGATGTCGACTTCGTCGATATTTTGGTACTTTTCAATGTTTAATACCTTTATAAATAGTTAAGTCCACTAAACAAAACTTTTACTGGTTATTCCGAATCTAAAGGACTGTAAATTGGCCAAATTTCAAATTTTTATTTTTCTGCCCAACAAAGATAATGGTCATTAAACTTTGGAGAATTTGAAAAATCAAGAAATTTAAAAAAATTTAATAGAAAAACCACTGAAGTCCACAGCTTAAAATTCTGCAAACCTAAAGCATGGCTTTATACCTTTCAAATAAAAAAATTACAAACATTAAGTATCCTGCCTTCCTATGTAAAAAATTGTAAAAATTGATTTTTTAGTTACTAAGTGATGAAAACTTTGAAGCAATATTTGGACACTTAGACTTAATTTTAGGTCGATACATCACCGGACCTTTATTTAAGTTAATTATTTACTGAATCGATTGGTTTTTGTTTGATTGTTCTAGGATACACAGAATTGGAGATATTTGCTTTAACTGCAGAACACTGAAATCGCCTAAAATCGGTGTTTCGTTAGCATAAAAATGGCCACTATCAGGAAAAAAATTAAAAAAATAAAATAATGACATATTTGTATTCACAATAAATGGTAATTTGTGTGGTAAAAATATAAAAAAATATTAAAAATCATCAAGCAACCACCTCTGGACCACTATATATGGATTGACCCGTATACATGCATATTCACGTTCGCAACATTTGCGCGAGTAAGTTGCGTCTTCATTGAAATGTAAACAAACGAGTGCATTTGGAAAACATCTTGTTTATTATTATTAATATTGGCTTTATTTTCATTTAATGTGGCAACATAGGTTTCAGTTAATTAATGCCTGAAAACTGATACCGTGATTGGATGGTACGTTTCCATAAACTATCACGGCATTGATATTTAAAAGTTAGTTCTCGCAAACACATTTACGCACGGGAATGGCCGTATATATACATCTTTCAAGAAACAGATCTAGCAGTTGATAGTTGGATATGGCGTAGGTAGTTGCGTGATAGGCTTAACTTAGATATTTAGGCATTGATATTTAAAAGTTACTTCTCGCAAACACATTTACGCACGGGAATGGCCGTATATATACATCTTTCAAGAAACAGATCTAGCAGTTGATAGTTGGATATGGCGTAGGTAGTTGCGTGATAGGCTTAACTTAGATAGATGTGAGGTTGACCGTAGGTAGATGCGAAACTGAAGTTGAGTCTATGCAGTCCGGAGATGCCATCAACTTTCGGTCCTTGAGTAAACTATTTTTTGCAGGTGAAGCGATCGTGACACGCTTGTGCAGCGCTTATGCAGCGCTCCTGACGCGCTTGTGCAGTGCTCCTGACACCTGTTAGCAGCGCATTCGACATTCAAAAAAGGGAAGTTTAGGAGGTATAGGCGCGCTGCAGAAGCGCTTTCGTGATAGCTGCAGCGCTACCGGGCAGCGCATCAGATGCTCATCTGCAGCATTTTGTGTTTACTGGGTAACTATGATTGCATACTACTATGAGCGAATCAACATGCACACCGAGTGAAGCTTGGTCTTCCAGGTACTTTATAATTAATTGTTTTGTACTATTATGATCCTTTTTATATAATCAATTTTCCATTCTAAAAAGTAATTTTTTTTTCTTTTTAATTCCTCATTGAATATTCTTTTTCACTTGGGTTTGGTATTATTATTTTAAACAAGGTATAAGAATTACCTAGGAGATGAGTCTAATTAGTGTCAAATGCCATAATAATATATCAAATTTATGCATTCATATTAATTGCATGGATTCCGTGAGACATTCTTCATGATTCCATTGGAGTTCTTATTAGAGACTGTGAGAATCCTTGCGAATCTCTTTGACTAATGGTATGAATCCCTGTGAGTCCCATGGATTCTGGGTGACTCTCTGTGAGTCCTTATGAATCGCCAGGACTCCACCATTTTCATAAATAGGCTTAAACTGTGGTGCGGGCTCTCCGGGTGGGGGCTGTGGAATATCGTCCAGGGGAACTCCCGGAAATATTTTTTCCTGTCGTCTTCTCAAATCTTGTCTTCGGTCGTCTGCACTGCTAATGTCGTGTCTAATATTTAAAATAGTTTCATAACTTGCTATTTGTTAGAATTTTTGTGGTGCGGGCCCCTAGACTTGCGCGTATGTAGCCTGTGCTTAAATATGTCCCTGTAAATACCTTACAATATTTATCTAGCCACGTTGAAATTTTTAATTTTATGCATACGATGTTTATTTTGTGAACTTTATAGTTATCCAGAAGGACACACCTCAAGTATTTAATTGAGTTTTTACACAGTTCCAGGAATTTCTATTTCCACATAATTTCCACGCAATTTCCACGAAAAAATAATTGATGGAAATTAAGAAATTTCCACCTCCACCAAATATCCACACACACAGGTAGATTCCACGTGGGACCCACGTGGATCCACGGGCCTGTTCTACCTCGGATTAGTCCAAGAAACAGAAAAAATAGCGATTTCAGGGATGTAATTGAGGAATGGATGGGACCTGATGTACGTTGCAGGGGGGATGAAAGGAGATCTCCCAACTTGTTTGCAACACGAGATTTGGTGTCTTTTCGGAGCGAAGTGCGTCCAAAAGTTGGGCAAAACACGTTTTTAAATTCTTCAAGCCAATATAAGATTTTTGGAGAATTAAAAACATAATACACTCGTAGGTAATTCAAAGATCATTAAATTGAACCATGAAAAGTTCGATTTGATTATTATTTAATGCCTAATTAACAAAAACAGTCCAAAACGGTTAATTCTTTAAATGAAATATTTATCACAAATGCATTTTTTAAATGTTTTGATAATTTGAAAAGGAAACCTCTCCAATTCCAAGTTGATCGAGAGTTTATTAAGGTCAATCGGTTAATTTGTTGCTGAGATATGTTGATTTGTTTAACGCAAGACGCTAAATGTTGAAAGCCACAACTTTTTTGTTTATCAACTTCTCGGATCAATTAAAAAATGATTTATCTTCTGTAACGTTTATGTTTTTCAATTGTTGATAAAAATCAATGAAAAAATAAAACAATAACTTCTTATTTATTGCTTCAAAAAAGGGGTTAATTTTTTATAAACAATTTGAGCCACAGCATTGCTCGTACATTGTACGAGTTTTTTACTTCGTGCGTAACTAACTTTCTTATCAAATAATAAATCGAAAGCTGGCTTCAAAACAAAGATATCAAAAAGTACCCTACGACCCATAACGCCCGAGTTAGGAATTTGTTTTTTTTTAATTCGCAGCCGCTTTGTTAATAAAAATTAAGAAACGAGTCCAACTGCATTAGATAGTCGAAGAAATATTTTAAAAAGTCATCATTTATTTAAAAAAAAAAGCTTTGTAGTTCCTTAAAATATCGTGTAAAGTGGGGCGTACTCAAAGCGACCGTAGCGGGAGTGGTGGTGGGGATAGCCGACGAGAGACGCGCGCGCGCGAGACAAAAACTGAAAACGCAACTTAAAATCGGCGGCACGCGGAAAAATTCGACTTATCTTCTTGAAAACTCAACCATTTTGGACGTTTTTTAGAACTGGTAGACCTTGAAAAATTATTAACAACCACATTATTGGTTTTTAATAATAATGCATATTTATACGGTTTTATGCGCAATTTTAAGTTTTCCAGTTTTGCTGATACAAATTCAGTAATACCTTTACAAAAATTTCTAGTATTTACTGCGTTTATCAATTTGTTTCATATTTGATGGATGATGGCAATGGTTGGTATTTTTCATGCAAAGCGAATATTTGGCATGCAAGACTGTTATCTCTAAAGATTGAAACAGTAAAATCAAAAAGGTGTACTTGTACTGCCAATGGTTTGCCTGTGCTGATTTAATCTTGACTATTAAAAGGGGGATCTTTGCAGAGCATGATAGGTGAGCGTACACTGTTGAGGGCATTGGTGCTTAAATGGACCATGACCGCAGGTAATGTAAGAAAGGGGGAAATTCAAGTGGAATAAACGATTAGATACCTCCGCCAGTCAGTGGGTATATCTGTGTGAAAAAAAATTACCATTCCCTTGGATGTTCAATACATTCAGCATTAGCTGGAGTGGCATTCTATGCCTTTATTTAAAATAAATAGATCCAAATAATAGATAATGTTCTTATCGTGCATTAATGTACTTGCATTGCCCTACGATCGTAATAATTGCAATACTAACTTAAAAGTTACGTAGAGATGATTTCCAAGACAGCGTTGCTAGGTGAATATATTTAGAACAGTAGTATGACGCTGGTTGGTAATTTAAATTAATAATTTAGAATCGGTGACAATTTCATTAGCTGTTCAAGGTATATGGGGTGTTGATTTTTGCTTTGTGTAGCCATGTGTTTTGTATGGTTATCCATGTATTATAACTGCGGATGTATGTTGTTTGTATCTCGACAAGCGGGAACCTCGGATATCAGTATAAGGGTATTTGGATATTATGGAGGTTATTTCCTGAGAACCTAGATATTGTGTGGATATCAACTGCTAACTTGGTATTGAAAGGCTGTCTGTATCCAATGTGCTATAGATATTTATCTCTGACAAATGTGCGCTAACGACATAAACATTGGGATTATGATAATCCTTCATGGCAGGGGTGATTTCATACCAGCAAATCCTACAGGGACCATGAGGATATTGTCTTTGATACTTTTCTCTTACTACGATTGCCAAAAATATGTATAAAATGATACGTGAAAATTACTCCTGAGTGAAGATTTGGCTCACAATCATCAGTTTGCCTACATTTAGCTGTCTATTCGTACATTAATAGATATCAAACATTGACCTTTCTGTTTAAACTTTAGAAGCAGATAACATAGGAAGATCCAACGTGGCGCGTCAAAAAAATTGTGTTGGTTATGTTTTCGTCAGAACTTTTGCATAAACAAATGTCCACCTTTCGTCTGCTTCTATATAGGTAACTTATTTTAATCCAGCGAGTGTTACTTCTTCCAAGGGACTGACATGGCGTTAATATTACAGGTATTATGTCATTATTAAGCTGAGGACATTTAGGCACTAAAAATGAAGAAATAGGCAGCCTAAATAGGCACTAAAAATTTCAAAATAGGCACTTAAAATAGGCTCTTAAAATATTTTTTGCATTTAGGAAAATTCTCTCTGTCCTGGAATCCCAAAAGGCTAAGCCTGTAATCAGGTTTTCCCGGGACCAGACAAACAGAACTTGACATACATCTATGCCTTGGGTGGTAAAATACCCGCTCAGGCGGGTCTCGAACCCGTAATCCCACGATTAGCAGGCGAAGACTTTACCCCGCCACCACCGTGGCCGGCTAGAAACATAATGCGGCTTATTGCCACAAAAAAGCATCTGAAATTTAAAGCTTGGGCTGAAATACACGTTTACTTTTCGGTAAAACTGATAGAGAGGAAAGAGGATAGAACTCCAAATAAAATTAGCGTATAAATTGAAGAAACAAAATACAAAAGGTTTACTTATTTCAAGTTACATTACATTTTACAACAATGTATTACTCTAAATCTTTTACTGTAAACTGATGCCGAGAGTCAGTCAGGATATTTCTATAGTATGAAAATGACCTCTCAACCTCACACGAGGTGATAGGGCAATACTTAAATGGCGCAAGTTCTTCTGCTGTCATCTTTGGTCCTGGAGCAACCAAAGTCCCTGATAAAATGTCTGCAATTTTCTGGACATCTTCCCAACCAGGGTTCCTTTCCATAACTTTCTTGAATTTTCAAATCAAGGCTTCTCCCACATCAGTTGGTATATTAATAAGTTCACTTTCTACCTTTCGAATTTTTTCCACAGCTGCCACAAGGAGTAGTTCTTTTTCCTCCAGCGATGACATGATTGATGGTAGTTAACCAAAATTGCATCTGATAAACGTAGGATCTGCGTCGACATCGAGATTCAACTCTGCAGCTTTGGATTCGAGAATGCAGTTTGCTTCTTCATCATCCAGATATTCTGTTGCCTATAGAAAACCTACTCATGTGCCATGATGGCTTAGTTTTCTTTTAGACAGAATTGACATGTAGTATAAAAGATGAGCGAAATCGGTTACAATAGTGTACCTTTAAGTGGGTGCAAAAGACGTTCGAACTGATGTATCAGAGGTGCACATTATTCCTGTCACGTACTTCACGTATTTCAATAATTTTATCTGCAGAGTATAATGCGGTATTTAGCCATGTTCCCCATAATATCAATACTGGCTGTGAAGGTAGAGCAACTTCGGGCAGTATCTCTTTAAACTTATTAGCAATACTGAGTGGTACCTTCACAAACAAGTTTTTGGCAATTGAAACCATTGCATGTACGCATCATGTAAAATGACCATAGTTGTTTTTCTACTCTTTATATAATAATAATTTGGATGATTGTCCTTTATGCATGTTTAATGACATTATTTCAATCTTGATAGAGAAAAAAGAAACTAAAATAACAGACTAGCTCTGCACTAAGGAGATGTTTGGTGACGTTGAGAAGAATATTGCTATTTTAGGACTTTAAATAGGCGATATTAGCAGAAAAAGGCATAAACAGGTAAAATAAGCATTTTTAGGCAGTAACAAATTGCCTTAATTTCGCCATAAATGATCCTAAATGAAATTATAACTTCATAAAATTGGTTTCCTGAGTAAAAGAAAAAATAGGCATTTTAGGCAATGTCCTCAGCTTAGTCATTACATTCATTATTAACCGATCAATTACGCGTTTCTGCTAATGTGTGGTTAGTTGTAAAATTAAGTGTACTGCGATGGGTGCACGATCAGCATATAGTTACGCCCCCGTGTCCTTCACAGTTCTAGTCGAGCCGGGGGATCTTGCCATCTGGGATAGGTGGCGCCTCTATCGGTCTCCGCAGGAAACGACTTCAGGAGAACATGCCGGGGCGGCAAGAGTCCAGACCTTCTCTATTCTACGACCGTGGTTCCATCTCACCTGTCGTAAGGAACGTGAAATGGAGCCACCATCGGAACTTGACCGATCGTGAGACGATCATTAAGAGAGCGAAACGGATCACCCGCCTTCCCGCAAAGAGTCATTAAAAAGGTGAGATTACAAAATGACCTACACAGCACATTTCCGTTATAAAACGTTTTTTTTAGGTCTCAAAACTGTTTTAAAAAACCGTTTTATGACAATTTTGAAACTAAAAAAAACGTTTTCAAACGAAAATGTGCTGTGAGGGAACCCCCAGAACGGGCACACATTAGACAACCATGTATGCATATGACACGTAACACTAAACTCCCTCGTTCTCGCCGAGCTTTCCTCCGGATTCTTCCTCTTCCCTCACTTTTCCATCTAGGCTTCGCTCCTTATATCGCACTCTGGCAAGGTCCTGGGATTCACCCGCCGTCCGCCGCTGCTCTCTCGTTTGAAAAAGTGAAAAAGCTCATATTCTTAAGTAATCATGTTGAGAGCTACGACTAAATATTATAACTGACATCAGCATTTGATCTTATTAAGTGTTGAGAAGCCAATGGCAGCTTGGTAGATGGTCCAGCGATGCACTGCGAGTTAGAATCGCTAAAAGTTGGTCAAATTATGAACAAAATTCAGGATTGTTATGAAAATTTAAATGAACACGTTTCTAAGGTGGCTGAAAAGAAATCAGAGGTTAAATTCTCAAAAAGGATTTCCAGCAAATTTTTCTTTATTTTTTAATTTTTACAATCAATAGGTGTACCTATATAAAGCAGGATGTCTTCACGGACTGATTCACTCATCAACGAATAAACATACCTACTGGTGACAAAAATAAAAACTTGGAAAATATATTCCTATCGTGGATAGGGGATTCACTAAGAAAGGATTTCGGCGGAAAAAATTTTATGGGGTTGTTTTTTTACCCCATAATTTTTAACTTTTACCCCCATTATAAAGCATTGAATTCAGTGCAGATGCTACTTCCTTTGCTTTTATAAATTACTTGCACTCATATAATATGGAAATTTGGATCATTGGACGGCTAAAAGAATGGAGCATTTTATTATTTCATTCAATTTTCTTAAAAGCTTCGTTTGTGCCTAAAATTGTGTTTTCAGCCCTTAAATCATCCATTTTTCTACCAATTCAACAATAGAAATTTCAGTGGCAGCCAGGCGTATCAATCTACATGCAGATTATAAGTGTTGGTAAACAACGGCCTTTTAAATAGCAGCCCAATATACTCTAAGGCAGGGCTTCCCCAACTTTTCCTGAGATGGAACACTTCGTAAATCCTAAAATGTTTACAGAACACAGTGTTCATTTTTCGGATATAAAACCATTCCCTTTAATTCATAGCTTATAAAACCATTCCAGGTTTTCGCTGAACATCCATTAACTTTCCATGAAAAACCAGTTTTCCGCGGAACATAGTTTATGAAACTCTGCTCTAAGGAGTTGAAGCTAGGAGAAGGACTGGCAATCGGAAATGATGAGTCGACGAAGGTGTCCTTCTCGGTCGTCTCTGTCAAAGGTTAAAATGGGCATGCAACGAGGATGAGACTTGCACAAGTTGCATTCGATCATGTAGGTCCCGCTGTACTACATGAGACGAGGATTACTCATTTATAGCCTCTGTAATAAATTCTCAATTGATAAAAAAAACCTTGATCCTACTTATTGTTAGCAGCACCCTGCTCTTTGGTGACAGTAAACAGTATAATTGGTATATTTTCGGGAAAAACATCATCTTCTCTTCTTTCTTTTAGGTATTCTTTCTCTTCTTCACATTGGCTCAACTCGAACGCTTCTACTGCGAATGCTGCGTAATTTATTGCACCGTTCGGGAAGACCTTAATTTGAAACTGCAAAGGACACCGAATGCTTGCCTTCGATTCATTTATCTGATTCCAAAATTTGACCATATATCCCACGCTTACCAACTAGCAAATTTCCTTACAACACGGAACCGCAGGAAATACTTTTTAGTTTCCCTCATTTTCAAAATCTCCAAGTTCAAACAACCTGCCTATTCAACCGAACTCTTTACATACACTCCCGAGGTTCGAAACAGAAACCTGCGCACCCCCCCTGGTGCACTTTATATCCCAACCCATAGATCAACTCTACTCCACAACTCCTCCTCGGTAGAAGCAGTTAGACTATGGAATTCTCTCCCCCATGGTATTCGCCAAACATCATCGGTGAACTTATTCCAGACAAAATTATTCCACTACCTTCGTAACCCCACTCCGTCTTTCTCATAATATCTGTTACATTTTTCTGTTAATAAACTGATTTTTTATAATTTAAATAATGATCTGTCATTGAGTCAAGTCTTATTTTGTGAAACGTGTATTTTACTTTTTATTATTCGATTAGAAAGAAACGTTTCACTTACTTTATTAGTCAACTTTTACACCAGTTTTCAACTAATATACTGTCGTTTGATGTGTTTTTTGTTTATTTTTGTATTCTACATTTGTTTAGATGCCCTTCGAGACCTTTATCATTATTTTTGTATGTATTTGTATTTTTGCAATTTAATTCATAGTATGTGTTATGTATCCACCTGAACCCAGGGGACATGGGATCCCAGGTTCTAAATAAAAGTTATTTTATTCTATTCTACTAACATCAGGCTAAGGCATAGAATTTGTCTAGCCTGATGCATTATTGATGGGAAGTGTTCACTAAACATCTCGATGAAGCTGAATATAGACTTTATATTGATTAGGTAATCAAACTACTTAAGTACTATAAAATAATTTAATTAATACTACGATTCATGTCAATACATCTCATAAGAATGAAATGTGTACTCAAGAGGACTGCAATATCTGGAATTGTCAGAACCCGAGCATTTTTGTATTAAAAATTTCACTTAGTCACTGAAAATGTGGTTCTGGATCCATTTAGCCCATATCTGGTGCTCCAGCGTTTGTTAATTCTTTAACGCACCAAATTATAACTACAAATGGGTCATATGGTCATCGTAATGACCAAATCCCAAATCCTTGCTCCAAGGTGTGCACTCATTCCGTAATTTGTTTTATGGACACAGATCACAGGATAATTACGCTAAAATAAGAGCCGTTGTTTAAAATTCATTGGTTGCCTACCTGTAAGCAGCACCTCATTCAGAAACTTCCTCCCAACAGAGTAGATGCACTGAAAAATGGACAAATGCACGTCAGTCTAGCAAAAAATCGTTCAAGGGCCTTGTTTTAGGAATAAAAATTATTGTTCCATATCATACAATTTCCTGATTTAATCTTAGTTGCATTATAATATAAAATGCCCTAAGTCTACCGCATTGGGGTAGCAAATGAGTAAGTAATTGGTACCACAAAAATACCAGTAGATGTCAGAAAAAAATAAAGACTATTTTGATGCATACAAATGCTTTTGATAATAAAATTTCTCATGCTATCATTCACCATAGAAATATTATTGATCAGATGCGTTTCACCGTGGTACGGCAACGTCAAGTAGCACGGCCGTGGCGTGCTAGCGGGCAATCGGCCCTCGCCTGATTAAAGTTTTCTCGGGCTTCCGACCGGGTTAGGTTGTCCACCCACACCGACGTTTCACTGGAAGATTTGTTCATCGTCTTCAGAGCTGGTGAACAACCCTCAAGGTTATGAAAGTAACAGCCATGAAGACGATGGAAAAGTCTTCCCTCGAAATGTCGGCAAGATGGGCCGTGCTCCAATTCACGTTGAGGCCTACTAGCTGTACTTCATTTTCCCCTAGTTCAGGAAGTCACGTCACAATTTCAACCCCTGGACCAACCTTCACGACCGCGAAAGGGCTGGCACGGGCTAGCAAGAGAAAATAATAGAATAAGTAAGTAAATAAGTAAGAGAGAGCTGGCATACCAGACGACCGTAACAACCGCACTATTTCATCATGGCCTTCGCTTGGAAAGGGTCCAGAACTTCGTGAGAGATCGTGAGGTCAAATTTGAATGCATATGCTAATTATTCTACCATTATTAATTTCAAGAACTGTTGTTACGTTCCTGGGCGACCAGATACTCTTTCATTTGCCAATAAAATGTTATTCCTTAGCGTTTTCACGAGATATGCCAAATTGACGGCTGCCGTCACTTATTTGTTCGACGTATTTCTCGACCGCATGTACGTTCAAGCTCTCGTTGTCTGTTTCACGTTGAAAGTATGGCTCAGGCAAGTACTGAATATAGAACATGGTATATAAGAAGGGGGTTCACTTGGATTGGAACATGGCCATGGACAACCTAACCCTGTCGGAAGCCCGGGAAGAATTGGCAACAATTATTCGCCGGCGAAGAATAAAATCTTTCATCACGGGCCCTCACCTGCTCCGACGAGTTGCCGTAAGGAATGGGCCTCAGCTCGCCGGCCCTCGAGTGGATCATGCGACCCCTCATGGGGATGCCATGCTCCTTGATGAGAGCCCCCTCGAGGCCCACGACGTCCAGGGCCGCACGGGCCCGCGCCGACATCGCCAGGTTGATGGAGCGGCCACGAGACAGCTTGGCCGTCCGTATGTCTGCAGAAGAAAAAAAAAGTCATCACTACGATCAAGGAACGAGTGGTAAATCCACGTCACATGATACACGGCCAGACCGGTTGTATTTCATTATTGTTATTATTATAATTAAACAGTTACAAGTAGCCCATTGGTGGTAACAATAAAAAGAGCGGAGTAAAAAAGAATAAACATTGATAAACTTCTACTTCTTCAACCTATTTTTTTAAATAATTAATTTTTTGGGAAAGGCTCAAATAGTTTTGTCGGTAGGTCGTTTCAGTCCCGCATGGTCCTATTCAAGAAGGATAACTGTTTTACATTTGTTCTTTGTGATCGGAACTTTATCTTGAACCGGTGATCATTTTTCCCCACAAAGTTTGGCTTTACTATGTCCTTCCCAAATTCATTCAATGCTTTTTCCTCACTCACTACTTTAAACATCCCTTGCAGTCTACTCCTTTTCCTCCTAATCTGTAAAATCTCCCATCCCAGTACTCTAAGCATGTCTGTAACACTTTCTTTTCGATTGTGCTTCCCTAGCACATACCAAGCCGCTTTTCTTTGCACCTTCTCCAAGTTCATCACTTCTCCTTTCTTGTGTGGGTCCCATTCAAGAGATGCGTACTCTAGTGTTGGTCGAACCAGGGTATTAAGACCTTCTCTTTAGTGGCCGTGCTGTTCCCTTTGAGGCTTCTCAGTACCCAATGTAACATTTTGAAAGCCTTTTCAACAATGTGTTCCACGTTTAAACCCCATCCTAAATTCTTAGATAAATAGACTCTTTAAGTAGTTACAGCTGTCCGATTTAGGAATTTAAATACCGGAGAATTCGAAATTTCTATTTCCGGTCTTCTTTTTAATCCTGAAGTTCACATATTTTCATTTCTTTACATTTATATCCATCCCATTTATCGATACCTAATTCTTTAATTTGATCACGTCATCCTGCAGGGCTTCATGATCAATCTGGTTTTCAATCTTCCGATAAATAATGCAGTCATCCGCAAAAAACCTTAAGTTGGAATTTATTTTTTCCGGGAGATTTAATTAAAAACAATAATGGTACAGTCATTGTATAGCAGGGGCGGATACAGGGAGCAATCTGTGGGGGGGGTCATAAATTATGGCATTGAAATTTGGGGGCATGCTTCTTCTGTCAAACAAGTTTTACTGCTCCAAAAAAGAGCAATAAGGATTATTGGTAATGCTAACCCACGTGATCATTGTAAGCCACTTTTTTCACAGCTGGGCATCATGTCTGTTTACAGCTTGTATGTTTTCAGAGCACTCTGCTTTGTCAAAGACAATCTAGACAGTTATACGCACAGATCTAATGTTCACAACTATAGCACGAGGAACAGAAACAATTTGAACATTGAATATTGCAGGTTGTCTTTTAACTATAACTCCTTCCATAAAGTCAATATCAGGTTATTCAACAGGCTACCAACCCTTATTAGAGCTGAAAATGTTGCTATCTTCAAAAGAAAATTAAGGGTTTGGCTTGTGCGATATCCCCTTTACTCTTTAGATGAGTACTTTGAAGGTAATTTTAATGACATACGATTGTGAAACGTGTTTGTACACAGAATGTATTTTTATGCTTGTAATCGATATTGGACGACACCTAATATGGTTTACACCATTTCTCAAGGTGAATAAAAATTATTATTATTATTATTATTATTATTTATAGTTTTGCATGAAGGTATGGATGTGTACGTGCACATGCGTTCCTACGCCTGCGTTCTTATGTGAATCTTATGGCACACAACTTATTTATACTCATAACTATGCCTGTATATTTGGTACTATGCCAATAGGAGAATTATTTAACACCATTAACTACGAGTTTGTTGATTCCCCTCCGCCCATTCTATCCGAGATTTGGTGATGCCCGTAAATGGTCGAGGGAATAATAATAATAAGTTTATTGTTCTGTGGCATGCCACTTAAGAACAAGTACAGAGTATATAGCTGTCACATCACAGACAAACAGTAAGACAAAAGTTAAAACGAAATACAATTCAAAAATTTAAAATATTACTTAGGATCACATAAATATTGCCAGTATAAAGGTCGTTTTACACGATGAAAGATTTTGTACAAACGAATTTACTACGTGAGATTGTACGTTTGTCTCAACGAAATTAGAACAGGTTCTAATTTACGTCCAGGCATTGAGACATTCGCACAAGCGTTCATACAATTTGCCGCATTACACGATACATTTCGCCTCATGCAAGAGTTCACAGAAGAATTTGTACAAACAAATGTACCGCGTTAGTAATAAATATTCACTATCATAAATATCAGCAGTATAATAATTATTCATTATCATATATATTAGCAGCATAATAATAAGTATTTAAAACAATCTCAACTTTTAATCATACACTTTAAATGAAAGAGTAAATTACAAGTTAAAAAAACAAAATTAGACCCCTATATTACAGAAAACATTTAATGGCAATGTTTATTCATTAGATATTCGTAATATTTTATTTTTTTAAATGATGGTACGGATACAAATTATACTCCTGCGCAGTGATTTCCATAATTTTATGGCATTGATAAAAAAGACTCAGAAAACATTACTTTTATGAGAGAAAATATTACCATTGATCATGGCGCCTGGTTTTTAAGGCCCATTCACTTTGTGGTCTTTCGGAAAACATACTCAGTAAGTAGTTAAGACTTTTTGTTGAGAAAAATTCTGAACAGAAATACACCTTTCTGAGCAGAAACAGGGAATGTAAGAATGGAAAGAAAGCGACATTCAATGAATTATCGGCCTGCGTAGGTATTTCTTCATTCACCCATACCCATCACCAACTTGTGGCCACGCCAATTACTAGGGTCCCTTCTTTCAGATGAGCTTCTTCGCCTGCATCTCTCTTACATTGACTTGTAACGGGCAGTAGAATTGTTACGGGCTATATTAATTTTTCATTAGTCATCGGAAAATGTGGAAAATTTCCTCGACCTATCACACCGAGTTCACGACCACTGATACAATAGCGGCCTAAGCGCACGAAGGTGAAATTAGACGGACGTTACTCCAGTTTAAGGAAAAGTTCCGTTTTACGATAAGTTAAAAAGTTTAGAAATTGGATTTTCTTTGAAAACCACGTTGTACTGCTAAAATCAAAAAAGTGTTACCCCTGATTTGATAGGAAATCCTAGAACGTCTTACCTGAACAATGAATGTTTTGCACTTTAGAGGGTAAGCAAGGTAGAACTCTTTCTGATGAAGCAGTAATCAAAATAAGGGACTTTAAAAATAAAATTCAGTTGTTATCGGAGAAATACCCAGTTTAGGTATTAAAATTGTTGGGGAGAGGCGAAATAATTATTAAGGGAAAAAGACTTGCTTAGCAAACTTACAAGAAATGCATAGTTCCAACTTCAATGAGAGACATACAAACGAAATGGCGGGTCTAATGAAATTTGACGAATTTTGATCTCCAGAATTCGTAAATACCAGTCGGCGCCCCAGACAGGCACGCAATATGCGGACGCATTATTCAGTACAACTTGGAATTGTAATTTCTTGCAGGCAAGCTGAATAGGATTTTTCTAAAAGAATAACTTGTGTTACTTCAATTCTGAAGTTAATGAGGGACTACTCATAGAAGAAAATATTTTGCAGTTTTCTTCCCGAGGCGTGTTGAATTCCATTTGGTGCAAAGTAGAAGAGTCATGCATGGTATTCGCGGTGATCAATGAGAACCTAAGGGGCTGTGTTAGAATACAATAGTATAGATACGGTGGGATTCGTTAGACTATAGTGTCAAACAATGTCGAACTATTTTCTCGGATATTACTCTCCTTATGAAACAGTCTTGGATACCTTGCAATTAGAGGTTGTGCGTGTGATTTCCTCACCAACAAAAGAAGTGGAAATATGCTAAAAAAATTTAAAAAACAAATATTACCGAGGTCAATGACCGTATTGTACTCCAAGATGTAAATAGACTCTTTCATTAGAACGATAGTGAAGCCACTATATATAAATGTGATAGGTAACACACGTCAAGTGGGACAATGCCGTTGAATCGCCAATTTCGCATGTTATTTATGGGAGTCTCTCCCTCCAAGCATACTCTATTCGTAATAAATCTTGCGTGTTTTTAAGGCGATGTTTCAAATCTAAAAAAATTACACTTTACTGCATGCTAAACCAGTTAGTGTTAATACAACGCAGTTAGTAACACAATTAGGTCAATTGATGCTACAGCGCCGCATTCATAGAAGGACAATAATTTGAAATCATTATTCAGTTCCTCAAAAGAGCTTCAGTTAAACGTCTTGGGCACCACTTTTAACGAGGGACCTGAAAAAGTTGGAAGCATATTGATCGGGTATGACGAGATTCATTTTTTCGTAGATTGAGCGTTAAATATAAGCTTAACAATGGCGAAATATCAAGTGGTTCAACAGCCAAATCGCGAGAGGAAATTTTGGAATTCGTTGAGATGGAGTCGTCGCCACAACAGCATTTTTGCGAGTTAGTACTTACTAATTTATCGTTTTTAGCTCTAAATCATCCCCCAGAATTTAAATGATACATGAATGGTAGCATCGCAGGCCGATATAAAACCACTGTCTGCCTAAAACCACTAAAGCCTAGGATGCCGCGAAACTTTGACGTAAAAAGCGAGGATGCCGACACGCAAAAATTAATTTCCCCCTTAAATGAAAAATTCCCATCGCAAAACTTCAAGTATGGTTAGCTAAGATATCTATCTACTAAATGTAACAAAGAAAAAAATATCAAAGGGGTTCATGTTAGCAGAAAAATGCGTTCGAACTTTTTAAAATATAAATGTATCCACTATATTACAAAATGACATCAAAATATTATGCGCCGTTGCTTTTCCTTTCAAAAGAGCATTTTTGCGGTGACGTAAGTATCATAAGTCTAGAGATATTGAGGACAACTCAAACATAAATTTACGAGCAGCTCAATTTTTCATACTCTCGTAACTAAGGCAACGAAGGCATATTTTACTAAACAATTAGGCTTGACCAATAATGTATGAAAACGGAACAGGTCGAAATCGAATAGGAAAAGGGCAATATGGGTCTTCATTTGGCCATTTTCACATGTAATTACCCAAAAGGTAAAATGAAAATTTCCTACCCTGCGTCGGAAAGAGCTGTCGTACTTCTCGTGAATATGACGAAACTGAATTTAATTTAGGAAGATCAAGAATACAACGAACACATGAATCATTCTATGTTTAAAGCAATTTTTGATACAATATTGGTCAAGTAAGTGTAACCCTCGAAGTTTACTTTGATAAATAGTAAACTATTGAATAATAGTAAAGAATCGGCATCAGGATTTCACCTAAAAATCATTATATTGACTAGTTGAGATTTCGACAACAAGCGGATTCCAAAAGAGGTTATTTATTAAAGTCAGCCCGAAGTTTAGAACAGAATTTTCCCAGGTATAGGATAGCTTTAAGAAGAATAAATGTTTCGAAGCCTTAAAAAAATTGACAATATTTGGTACATTTTTACAACCAACATAATGGATTGCGCCGCAGAGTGATTTCGTAAGTGACAGTTTTCTAATGACAGCGGTACAAATTCTAGGAACCTGAAATAATATTATGAATTATTTTCAAGGGGGCCTCTAAGGTGATAACTAAGAATGAAAAAGATACACGCGTGTATGGGTTTCACTCTATTGGAGTTTTTTTTTCATTAAGTAAATATATAAAATGTAACATAACGATGAGTTCGCCATGTTTGAGTAAGATCCCCCCATGTGGTTTAAGAACAACAATAGAAGTCAGCCATGTTTGTCACTCCTTCAATTAGAATTCTCGGGGGAAGAGGTGGACAATTGCCGATATAAACTTTTCAGTCGCTATGAAACAAGAAAGCCAATAGGGAGGCGACGTAAAATCACATGACGAGGAGAAAAAGGACGCCGATTAACAATTAAAATAGGATAACGAGCGGGAGTTCTCACACAGACACCATGATGTAATGACGTGGGGAGTGCTCGCCCAGATTACGTAGCCAGTATCGATACTACCAAAGAAAATAAAAGTATCTACAAGTGAATGCGGATAGGAACCAGGCAGCTGTGTAGCAGATCCGACACTAACAGGCAGCCCCAAAGACCAACTGACGTAATTAGCGGAGGACAACGTCCATTGAAATCGAGAATCGAGGGGGATAACGGTTTTCCTGTATGAACCTGATCCGACCTGTGGCGTCCTGTTTTTTGTGTATCGTAAATATGTAGTTTTGGTTATTATTCTTGTTATGTGGTGATAAAAGGTTAAGTGAGTATGAATTAGACCTTACGACCATCATTCATATATTGGCTATTGTATCTGTGGCTAAGTTAACTATAAAGAACCAGGACGAAGTGTGGACTTTGACTTGCATAAACTTTTGATAAAAGGAGGAAGAAAATATCCAATGCTGAATGTATCACTTTTTGTAATGCAAACGAGTTAAAGAAACTGATTTCCATTACCACATTAATTGAAAGAAAGATATTGAAATGTTTATCCTTTGTAAAGTAATTACTTTGGATTGGTGTCTATGGTTGATTTTAAAGGTTATTATTTACTATTAAATTTAAATACATGCTTTAATTGGTCTCATGTTCTGATTTTCTGAGCTAGCCGTGCAGAATTAGAACGACGATAAAGGTATGGAATACAAGGGAAGTGAGGGGGATATGTTACAAAGGGTTCTCAAAAGAGAGGCAATAATAAATGGATAATTTGCCTTAAATAGAGACGAAATGAAGTATTTGTGAATTTCAGGTTTACTGATTCCTGGATTTTAGGATATATATGGGATAACATAAGGATGAAAAATAATAGAAGAGATATATCATATATTGTTATGATGTAGTTATGCACTGAGTTATATTTAAAATATGTACTTAAACTTAGCAAACTTCATACTGGTACTGTAATACTGTCAAATAAGTCACTGGCATGCAGAGATCCGTGAATACAGAAGGATGAGACAGATCCACTCAGTCGACGAAACAAGAATAATTTATCTCTTCGCGCAGTAAAAGAATAAGTAGCCATTGGCGAAGAAGTTAGCCGGTTGACGAAGATGGCGGCAAGTACAGAAGATAATATGTAAACAAATACTTTTTTTAAAATCCACGCTTATATTCAAGTAGTTTTAGTAGATTAACTTGGTAATTAGTAAATAAAATGACAGATTCATGTATTTTCATCGAGATTGAATAAGTGTGCCAAATATTAGCTCGATTGAACATTGGGAAGTGGGTTAGATTTCGACAGCGCCAGTAGCAGCGCTGACTGCGAGTAGACAATGTGCTACGGGTTGCGTCATGATTAACTTGGTAATTAGTAAATTTAATGATTGATGCATGTATTGCCATCGAGATTAAGTAAATTTGCCAAACAGTAGCTCGATTGAACATTGGTAAGTGGGTTAGATTTCGATTACAACATTCCATCCAGACAAACAACACCAAACTGGGCTAGTTAAAATATCTAACCGTGGTAAAAAGACAAAGAAGCCTTCCTTCTAAGTACTTAAATATGATGTTATTCGCCGATGACCAAGTTATCATACACGACAGAAGATAAATTGCAAATGGCTCTTCACAAATTACAACTGAGTAACATGTACAACCTTAAAATCTCAAAAGCTAAAACTAAAACAATGGAAATTTAGGTAGCAACGCGATAAGAACAAAAATTGTCATAGAAAACCAGGTACTGGAACAGTTATTCTATTTTCAATATGTAGGATGTGATATAACGCACGATGAGGACAAAGAGATAAAAAATAAAATGAATGTATTCCAGAGGATATGTGGGACAATAAGAAGAAATTGAAAAGGTAAAACAAGAAAAGATACCCAGATAAAGTCGTTAAAACTTTCACGGTCCATATTATGACTTATAAATGTTTTTTGGGTTGTCCGCGTCTTGCTAGCTGGTTCGAAGGTGGCCGACGTTTCCTCTCCTTTGCCGGAGACTTCCTCAGGGCTACTGAGTAGTGAAGCATACCTTCCATATATCCAGGGAACTATTGACAAGATATCCCGGATATTACGGAAATACGAAATAAAGACAATATTCAAACCGAAGAAACAAATACGAGACATTGTGAGGAATGTAAAAGGGAAAGAAAAATTAGAAACAGAGGGCGTATATTTGCTAAAGTGTAACACGTGTGATAGGGTCTACGTGGGGGAGACTGGACGGACAATTAGAACGAGAGTCAGAGAGCATGCGGCTGCAATACGCCTCGGACATCAAGATAAATCAGCGGTCGCCGAACACGCAGCAAAAGGCCATGAAATCGAAACCGAGAAGCCGATCATCCTTGCCGAAGACCGGCACTTTAAAACAAGGCTAGTTAGAGAAGCCCTAGAAATAAAGAAACACCCCTGCAATTTTAACCGTGACCAAGGACAAGCTATCAGCAGTTCCTGGCTTCCAGTTTTAGCGAGAAATAAAAGAACCCAGAATGTTCCACAACTCCCTCCCCCTCCTCCTCCTTCCCCCCCTCTCCCCAAATTCGTATAAATAGATGCATAACCGGAGTGGTCACTCAGTAGCCCTGAGGAAGTCTCCGGCAAAGGAGAGGAAACGTCGGCCACCTTCGAACCAGCTAGCAAGACGCGGACAACCCAAAAAACATAAGTCATAATATGGACCGCGAAAGTTGTGGAACATTCTGGGTTCTTTTATTTCTCGCTAAAACTGGAAGCCAGGAACTGCTGATAGCTTGTCCTTGGTCACGGTTAAAATTGCAGGGGTGTTTCTTTATTTCTAGGGCTTCTCTAACTAGCCTTGTTTTAAAGTGCCGGTCTTCGGCAAGGATGATCGGCTTCTCGGTTTCGATTTCATGGCCTTTTGCTGCGTGTTCGGCGACCGCTGATTTATCTTGATGTCCGAGGCGTATTGCAGCCGCATGCTCTCTGACTCTCGTTCTAATTGTCCGTCCAGTCTCCCCCACGTAGACCCTATCACACGTGTTACACTTTAGCAAATATACGCCCTCTGTTTCTAATTTTTCTTTCCCTTTTACATTCCTCACAATGTCTCGTATTTGTTTCTTCGGTTTGAATATTGTCTTTATTTCGTATTTCCGTAATATCCGGGATATCTTGTCAATAGTTCCCTGGATATATGGAAGGTATGCTTCACTACTCAGTAGCCCTGAGGAAGTCTCCGGCAAAGGAGAGGAAACGTCGGCCACCTTCGAACCAGCTAGCAAGACGCGGACAACCCAAAAAACATATATAAGTCATACCCAGATAAAGTTTTATAAAGTGATGGCTGTTCCTACTGTGTTGTATGGGTCAGAATGTTCGGCAATGAAACAAAGAGAACTGAAACAAATACAATCATCAGAAATGAGAATTCTTCGAGCAGTTAAAGGGTGTACAAGGATAGATAAAGTAAGGAACACAGCTATAAGAGAGGAACTAGATGTCCAGCCGATATCGGAAAAATGAGCAGAATACAAAAATAGGTGGAAAGAGCATGCACTTGAGGAGAAAAACATGGATATTGTAGCTCTTCAAGAAACAAGGTGGCCCTTGGCTGGAAAAGTTAATACCAAAGATCATGTGATATACTATAGTGGCTGTGATAATAATAGATATTATGGAGGAACCGGATTTGCGGTAAGAAGAAAGTGGAATATATCAGTACTGTCTTTCAATCCCTATAATGAAAGATTATGTAGCATAAGAATTAAAGGAATATTTAGAAATATATCATTAGTAAGTATATATGCCCCCACAGAGAATGCAGAGGAAGATGAAAAAGATAGATTTTATGGACTCCTTGAAGAAATAACAAACTGCTTGCCCCAAAATGATTTGAGACTCATTTTAGGAGATGCAAATGCTAAGGTAGGGAAGGAAGAGAAATGGATGGCTGCTGCTGGCAAAGAAAGTCTCCATGAAATAAGTAACGACAATGGAATCAGGCTTTTAAGTTTCAGTGATTCCCTTGGATTTAAGATTATGAGTACAACGTTTCCTCACAAGAAAATCCACAAAGAAACCTGGACTTCACCAAATGGTAATGTTAAAAATCAAATAGACCATGCCCTTGTACACAACAGACACAAGACAAGAATCCTTCATGTGCATAGCTTGCGAGGAGCCGAGTGTGGATCGGACCATAATTTAGTTCTTGTGAAAATGTTTCAAAAAATAGCTGTTGAGAAGAAGAAAAAAGAATCAAGACCAGCAGACCAATTTGAAGTAGAGAAGCTGAAAAACAAAAGAGTGACAGAAGATTTCAGATTAAAACTCAAAAATAGATTTGAAATACTTGCGGAGCTTGAAGGAAATGACACTGAGACAACCATAGACGATATATGGGCCCTTCTGAAAAAGAATGTTTTGGAAACAACTGAAGTGACCTGTGGGAAAAGAAGGAAGCAAAGGAAAAAAATATGGTTTGATGAAGAGTGTGAGATAAAAGTAGAAGAAAGAAAATCTTCAACAATGAGATGGCTCCGAGAGCAGTCTGAGGAGACCAAACAATTATTTAGGCAACAGCAAAATGAGACTAATAAACTACTTAGAAAGAAGAAAAGACTATATATAAATTATGTCCTAGAAAAGACAGAAAATGAAAATGTGCAAAATCCCAAAGCATTCTATAACACGGTAAACCTCTTCAAAAAAGGGTTCAAACCGTGTTCATTTTGAGTTAAACAGGATGGAAAAGTTATTACAGAAATGGCTATGGTTTTGGAAACTTGGAGGAAATATTTTGATGAACTACTTAATGCCGGAGATAAATATTTAGACAATGCAGAAGGAAGTATTTCTCAGAATGTACAACCAAAAGTAGAAGAACCAAGCTTAGAGGAAGTGGAAAATGCAATTAAGAATCTGAAAAATAATAAAGCCCCAGGAATAGATGGTATAAATGTAGAAATAATTAAGGCAGGGGGTAAAGATCTGACAATACAAATACATAGATTGATGTTGCAAATCTGGAAAGAGGAAGAAATCCCTAAGGATTGGGAAGAAGCAATAATTGTCCCGCTGCACTAAAAAGATGAAAAACAAGACCCTACAAACTATAGAGGAATATCTCTTTTAAGCACCACTTATAATTTTTTTTCTAAAATTGTTCTAAATAGATTAGAAGTGTATACAAATGAGATTGCAGAAGAACACCAAGCAGGATTCATAAAAGGGAGATCTACTACAGACCAGATATTTATACTTAAACAGGCTGTTTCAAAATACTGGGAATTTAACAAACACTTCTTTGGCTTATTTGTCGACTTTAGCAAAGCTTATGATAGTTTAAACAGGGAAAATGTATGGGAAAAAATGGAAAACTTTGGAATTCCTAGGAAATTAATTAAGTTAGCAAGGCTCAGTGTCAAAAATAGCAAATGTAAAGTAAAAATTGAAAATGAATACTCCACAAGCTTTGAAGTAAAGACTGGTGTGAGAAAAGGAGATGGCCTATGAATACTTTTTAATGCCTATGGATACTTTTTAATTTGGCACTGGAAAAAGCAATCAAAGAAATCAGGAAGACAGACTTAGGAATAAGGATTCATTCATTACAGTAATCTACCGGTTAGAGGTAGGTTGTGATGAAAGTCAGAGAATATCCAACGAACTCTTACACGTGCTGTTCCCTTTCTACCTCTTGTATTTCTTTCTTCATCTCAGCATAAGTCCTACCTTTCTTCATCCCGTCCAAAAAATTGATTCTCTTCCTTCCCCTTCCCCGCTTACCCAACATCCTTCCCTCTATCACGACCTTCAGCAAACCATCGTCCCTCATTACCCCTTCCAGCCACCTACCCTGCCATCCCCTAATCTCATCTATAAGTTTCCTCTCCTCGCCCACCATGTCAAGCACTTCCTCATTTGTCTTCCTTTCCGTCCAACGCACCTTCTCCATCCTCCTCCACACCCACATCTCAAAAGCCTTCAGCCTATTTTCGTCTTCCTTTCTCAAGGTCCACGTTTCTGCCCCATACAACGCCACACTCCATATCAAGCTCTTTACTAGCCTCTTTTTTACATCCTTACTTAAGGTCCCCGTCATCAGCTCCCTTCTATTATTGAACGCTTCCTTCGCTAGCGCTATTCTCCTCCTAATGTCTTTGCTACTATGTCCTCTTTCTTCTAGCGTACTACCCAAGTAATTAAATTGTTCTACTTGCTCCAGTTTGTGACTTCCTACTCTTATCACCAGCTTCGCTTTCTGTGTCCTACCAAATCTCATTACTTTTGTTTTCCTATTATTTATCTTCATTCCGTATTTCTCACACTGCTTTTCCAGTGCATCTACTAAAGTTTGAAGTCCTTTCGATGACCGACTCACCAACGCCTGGTCGTCTGCGAATCTAACCGACTTTATCCACTGGCCTCCTACTTTCATTCCCACGTCTAGCTCATCCCATGCCTCTCTTACCATTTCCTCAGCATATATGTTAAAAAGTAAAGGCGACAACGGGCAACCTTGCCGCACCCCGCGACCTATAACTGCCCACCCTGATTCACCGTCCGCTACCCTTACCTGAGCCCTCTGCCCCATATATAAGTTTCGGATGAGTCTCCTATCACGCCAATCTATTCCTATTTTCCCCAGTATCTGCATTAGTTTCTCCCAGTTTACTCTGTCAAACGCCTTTTCCAAATCTACAAAACAAGCGAAAACATCCTGATTATGCTCTATGTTTCTATCTATAAGTGTCCTCATTACCGCAATCGCATCTCTGGTTCCCCTCCCCTTCCTAAACCCAAATTGGTCATCGCCTAAATAGCACTTTGCTCTGCTCTCCAACCTTCTATTTAGTATTCTAAGCAACACTTTTGCTGCGTGCGAAATTAAACTGATTGTTCTATACTCCTCGCATTCTGACGCTTTCTTCTTCTTCGGGATAGGTATTAATACTGTTTTCACGAAATCCTCTGGCCATACTCCTTCCTCGTAGATCCTGCGAATAAGTTCGAAAAACGATTTTCTCCCCCTACTACCTAGATTCTTCAGTAGCTCCGAAGGTAGGTTATCGGTTCCCACGGCTTTTCTACCCTTCATCTCTCTTAGTGCCCTCTCTATTTCCCTCTCAAGTAACTCTGGTCCGAGGTTATCTTTATCTATTGTTCCTTCGTCCTCTAGATCTAGGCTAAGGGGTCTATTCTCGCTGTCATATAGCTCCTCTACGTATTCTCTCCACCTTTCTTGGATATCTTCCTGTTCGACTAATACCTTTCCTGTTTTGTCCTTAACCTTTGGTATCGCTTGACCTCTCTTACCACCCGATAAAATTTTCACCTTGGCGTACAAAGCGCCCACTTCCCCCTCCTCCTGCATCTTTTCCATTTGCTCACATTGTCCCTTCCACCAGTTTTCTTTTGCCCGATTGGTCACTCGCCTGAGTTTATTATTCAATTCCTTGTACTTCCTCTTCCCTACGTCGGTGTTCACGTTTTTCCATATCCTTCTCTCCTCCATTTGCTTTATCATTTCTTCTGTAACCCACTGCTTCTTAACCCTCTTCTTTTCCACCGTTCCTATTGTTTTCTCTGCCGCTCTTGCGATGCCTGTTTTTATAACCTCCCATCTCTTCTCTATGGTTCCCATCCGCTTCTCTTCACCTATGTTCTTTTCTACTAGCTCTTGGTATTCCCTCTTTTTCAACCCTTTCAATGCTTCAAGGTTCCACCTCTTTATCTTCCTACCTTTACAAAGCCTTTTGAATCTAACTTCACACTTCATCATCACCAAGTTATGATCCGAGTCCGCATCCGCCCCTGGATAGCTACGACAGTTTTTTACACTGTTCCTAAATCTCTGCCTCACCATTATATAATCAATAAGGATAAAGGATAGGGAAAAATATATCAGTGCTCGCCTTTGCAGATGACTTAGTATTTCTAGCGGAAAATAAGGAAGATTTAAAAAGCATGACAGAAATTCTGATAAAAGAAACTCAAGAAGTAGGGCAGAAAATCAATGAGGATAAGATCAAATTTATATCCTTTGGTCGAAACCCTGATAACTCCAGAAAAATTACAATTGAGGATCACAATTTTGCGAGAGTAAACGAATTTAAATACCTTGGTACCATAATCAGCGCAAACAATAGTGAATCACAGGAAATCCAAAGCAGAATAAATTCAGCCAATAGAAGCATGTTTGCCCTAAATAAACTGCTAACATCCAAAATTTTATCCATCAGAACCAAACTTAAAATTTATAAAACCATAATAAGACCAATTCTTCTCTATGGAGCTGAATCATGGGTTATCGACAAAAGAACGGAAAAGAAGTTAATTACCTTCGAAAATAAGGTGTTAATGAAGGTTTTTGGACCCACAAGAGAAAATGGAACTTGGAGAATAAAACACAATAAGGAAATCAGGGATCTTTTTAACTCACCGGACGTTGTAGCTGAGGCCAAGAGCCGGAGATTGCGATGGGCACGTCATGAGACGAGAACAAGATACCATATTAAAACAAGTCTGGACAGAAAACCCTGATGGAAGGCGACCTCCGGGAAGACCGAAAAAAAGATGGAAGGATGAGGTGACCATTGATATGAGGAAAATGAAAATTAGCGAGGTGGATGCAAAAGATCGGAAGAAATGAAGGCAGACAGTTGGCGAGGCCAAATACCACCTAGGGTATAAATGGCCATGGTAGTAAGAGTAAGCTATAGAAAACATCAGTCATCAGCAATTCGCTTGAGCTGGTTGGTGCAGATTAACGAGCACATTCGAACAATAAAATTATGATAGTTAATTAAAACACAAAATCTAGCATGAAAGTTGTGCCTTTTCTTATAAAGAGTTCGTACACTATGACTCTATCAATGGTGTGTCATTCACTTCAGCGGTGTCTGTTAAGGTAGCCGGAGTGGTAATCGTGGGTCATTGAGTGCACATTTTAATTTATATTTTATGTAAGTCGGAAAAAAATTCTTGGGCTACATTCCACTTAAGTGCGTTTATGCGTCGAAACTCACCATACATCTGGCAATGGAAATTGTACAAGAATTACAATTCTTTTCCTTAATTAAAGCATGTAATGACTAGAGTTTTCGGCGCGGTATTCGAAATTTAAGCGAAATCATATTGAAATACTATGTTGTTCTCGAATATTGTACTCGGCATGACCTTGATATTTGTGAGCAGCAATTACGTTAATAATGAATGTATTATTACGCGCTTAGAAGAAAACTGTGCAATCGAATTATTACGAAATATATATTATTTTGTTTTCCTTTTCATCTACAGAAATCACTAATGAGAACGCGTACGCAAAGTTTCAAGCAAATCTGGACGAGAATAAAAATCACTCCAATCGCTTCAAGGGAATTGTTCTCCACAGGAGAGCAACGCAAACGTGCGGTATAGGTGTAGCAAAACTTTGAGGCTCTCATTACAGAAACCATGAAGTCGGAGAGAGTGAAGCATTAAAGAGAGGTGGGACCAATGGACCAGGGATCCCTCGAGAAATCCATGTGAGTGTTTTTAGGCACTTCATCCTGCTCGTCAACGCTTGTCTCACTTCACTGACCTGAGACCCTCCGCTCTCCAGTACCCGCAAGTTTCGCTAAGCCTATAATTGATCGAACCGCATTCACTCCGCCATATCGTTCACCTGTCTACCTACGTAGTTCCCGACGTTTGTTTCATATACGCTATCTCTCCTCTATCAAGTCCTTCACACAAAAACGCCTAAGTAATTTACAGACGATTTTCAAAAACTCAACTAACAATAAGTAGATGGAATAAACACACGAGGAAAATCAAAAACTTGTAATACCTCACCACTGAACCATCATTTTCAATAAATCATTTACTGTAACCGCTTGCCGCGAGTGGAATAATCTTGACATTACCTTACAAAATGAACCATCACTGTTTTATTTCAAAAAGGAATTACATTAAACACTTCTCAAGGTACAGCAGGGTGACTAGTAAAAAACACACCGTAATACACATAAAAAATACCCTTTGTTCCAAGAAATGCACATACAAATGTTGGTATTTATTGTGTATTTATATTATTCACTATCATGAGTCACATTATCTTCTCTCAGTAGGTTTTCGCAGGTTTTCCACACCCCCCTTCATGTGCGGGTTTTTTCCTGTAGTGGGTTTTTTCCGTGACGGATTCCAGCCAAAATCCTCACGTTTTTCCCACCATTGTACATTTCTTTTAACACTTATTTGTGATACTTCATTATGTCGCGTTTATATTCCATTTCTATTGATTTTATTATTGTTTCTGTGATTTATATATTGAAGTGTTTGTCATGTTCACCACATCCATGTACTGACGAGGGGTTAGATGGAAGAAGGGACTTCTATAGTCTCAATCTCGCCCCAGTAAAGACGTTTATATATCTATCTATCCACTGCTTTCATAGCTTACGAGCGGGGAATTTCAGTACACCCCAAAACCCACTGACCAGTTCATTTGTATGTTCTCTATTTTAGACACGAATGTGGACGGAAGGGGGTTTGACCTGACATCCATATTTGCCCCGGTATATTTATTATATTTAATCCACACAGCACTGTTGGTAATGGATTCTCAAATTTATTCCATATAAACATTTGAAATAATTGAAATATATTAATAAATACATCCCTAGTTGTTTTTCAAAACATTTAGAAAACTAAATATGAAAAATGTACGAAAATGATGTTAGCGGTCTTCGTACACACCACGTGTAAGTTGCTGGCTGCGAAGGGATTCAAATATTCAGAATAAAAATAAAGTTAACATCGCCCCATATCCACTTGCAGTCGCCTTTAGACTTAAAAATATTTCTAGGCTCTTTACCACATGGTTAAGAAATCTGTTATATATTTAGGTTGCTCCGAGCATTACAAATACGTAAATTAATCGATAACAACAGCAAATCCGGTGGTATTATTGTGTTCAGTTACCCGAAATCAAACTATAAAGGCTGGGTACGAGATGGCACTTCAATGATAAAGCATGTATGTAATAGTGAAATTTGAATTAAGGACCGAAATAAAATTAGTCATAAATTCAAAATTTATTTTTAGTTTCTGCGATTTCATGAATCAAGAGAAGCATTCACTGAACACATTATTATTACGGTAGATTCCATTTATTTGGGCCACTGGCTATTTACGGCTGTGGGGTACAAAATTTTATGATGAGCCGAAGGATCAAGTGATCACTTACACTAGCGCGTAATGAGACAACGAGATTAAGTGATCACTAATTTAATGAAACTGATTAACAAATGAAATATAACAAATACAAATATAACACTTTTCACTGCGATAAACATCTAAAGAGTACTTAAGTGTCTGCTGCACGTTGAGGGCTCCTGAGCAGGGAAGGCCAGCCGGCGGGGGGAGGGCGGAATAATGACACACGCATACCCTGTTCCGGGAGCACTTAAACCTAATATGGGTTGCGTCCGAGTCACTTCACTAGTTATCATCGACTGAGTGACTGCTCAGCGGAAGAAGTTCCTTTGAATTGAATCACTAAAGAAAGGCGCCCTCCTGTGGCAATCTTACGGCTCGCGTTAACAAAAACGAAACGAAAAGAACGAAACATACCGGCCCCCTTGGTCCCCTGGGACCAATAAACAATAAGAGGAAAGTGAAGGAACTAATTGAGGGGAATGGGAAAGACCTTGATTGCAGGTCGGGTAAGGGTACCTCCTTGTGTGCGTAGATGGACAACTCTGACGACACCATCTTTCCCTGGCGATGTAGCATCTATCCGGGCAAGAGTCCAGCAGAGGGGTGGAGTTTGAGGGTTGTGGATGAGCACCAAATCGCCGATCTTCAAATTCCTGCCTCTTTCGGTCCACTTGAAGCGCTGCTGGAGGGTATGCAAATATTCCAAATTCCACCGTTTCCAGAAATTTTGGGAGAAGGATTGTACCATTTGCCATCGAGTGAGTCTGTTTAAAGGAATGTCCGAAAACTGTTCTTCCGGTACGGCCAAAAGAGAGCTTCCAACCAGAAAATGCGCTGGAGTGAGGGCTGAGACCTCGCGGGGATCTGTCGAAAGCGGTGTTAGAGGGCGTGAATTCAACATTGCCTCCACCTTTGTGGTAAGGGTGATAAATTCTTCCAGCGTGAGAATTTGTTTCCCAATTACTCTCGTAAGGTGATATTTCGCACTTTTGATGGCACTTTCCCAAATACCACCTTGATGCGGAGCTACCGGTGGGAGAAAATGGAAGTTTATTTGGTTCTCTGGTGAGAAATGAATCATTTTATCCTGAAAATCTTGTGATTTAAGAAATTTCTTCACCACTGCAACTAATTTAGCAGAGGCGCCCTTAAAGTTAGTCCCGCAATCTGAATATAAATCCGTACAAAGACCTCTCCTGGAGACAAAGCGGGTAAGGGTTGCAATGAAGGCATCAGAGGATAGGTCAGTCACCACTTCGAGATGGACAGCCTTAGTGGAAAGACACACACATATGCATAAATATGCTTTGATAAACTGAACTCGTTTAAGGTGATGGAGCTTTATCTGGAACGGACCTCCATAGTCCATTCCACTTTTTAGAAATGGGCGTGCGGGGCTGACTCGAGGCTCTGGTAGATTTCCCATTAAGGGCGGTATTTGTGGGCTTGCATCGGTAACACCGCAAACATTTGAAAATTCTGCTACGTATTACCGAGCGAGCTGATAGAATCCAATACTGCTTACATTAAATAGATTGTAGAAGCTGAGGTCCTGCATGCAAATAAGTTACATGATAATAATCAATGAGTAGGTTCACGATATGGTGTGATTTCCGTAAAATTATGGGATACTTTGCATCGTAGTCCAAATGTGAATGATACAATCTTCCTCCCGCTCTGAGCAATCCATCCGTATCTAGAAATGGGGAGAGGCGACGGATCCTCAGGCTACAAGGTTGATTGTGATGAAGCTGAGATAGATCTTCCCTGAAGCAAGAAATTTGTACAATTTTACAAATGATGATTGCAGCTCTTTTCAGCTCTGCAGACGTTATGAATCCCTTTAACTTACTCAACGAGCGAGAATTGTGGTAAAATCGCATAATATAAGCTAGGACGCGGAGCAATTTTGTCCATGATGAAAATCTCGTGAGTAAGTTCCATTCATGTGACTTTACACTTACAAGTACATTAAGAGGAGATGGCAGGATTTCAGGTAAGAATTCATCTTCGATTCGAACGAAATGAGAGATAGGTTTTCCATCAGTGGTTGATGCAAGCCATTTCGGTCCCTTCCACCAGAGGTTGGTTGCAATAAGCTGAGAAGGGAGAAGTCCTCTAGAGGCACAATCAGCTGGGTTTTCCTTTGAAGAAATGTGATCCCAGGATTGCGACGGAGTCCATTCTTGGATTTGGCTCACGCGATTTGCAACATACGTTTTCAAACGATAGGGTGGTGTCTGAATCCAACTTAGAACAATATTGGAGTCACAATATGCATATACACTTTCTATAGTCATGTGGGGAGAAAGTTTTATAGTCCAATGATGTAACAATTTCGCTAAGAGAAGAGATCCGTATAGCTCCAAACGCGGCAAGGATATGCGTTTTAGTGGGAAAACACTAGTTTTAGCGACCAGAATGGATATCTTCGTTGATTGGTTGTTGCTTACACTTCGGACATAAACAACAGCACTGTATCCTTGTTGCGAGGCATCGGAAAATCCATGCAATTGAATGAAAGTTGAATTCGCAAGGAGTAGATGACGTTGCAAATTTATGTTGGCTAGGAGTGGTAGTTCCCTTAAAAAGTCATTCCATTTCTTTGAGATTTCTGTTGGTAACGGAGCATCCCAAGTTAATCCAAGAGTCCAAAGCAATTGCATTAGAGATTTCGCCCAAAAAACAACAGGGGCTATCCAGCCACAAGGATCATAAATTTTTGCGATCGCTGACAACACCGACCTCTTCGTAGGTAGAGGATCTTCGATTTTGATTCTGTAGGAAAAGGCATTGGACAATGGGTCCCATTGTATTCCTAATATTCCACATAATTGGTTTTCACTTGAATGGAATGGAATGGGCAGTTGGTCTTGATGAGAAATATGTTCTAATAAAACCGTTGAGTTACTCGACCATTTATGAAGTTCAAAACCTCCGAGGCGAAGCAGATGCATCAATTCATCTTTGAGGGCAGAGGCTACTTCGATGGTATCTGCACCGCTTATTATGTCGTCTACAAACGTCTGGTTCCGGAGGACATCCGCTGCATGAGGGAATTTCTCTTCTTCATCCCGGGCTAATTGCTGTAAGGTTCTGATGGCTAGGAAGGGTGAGCTCGTCATGCCGTAGGTCACAGTTGTCAGTTTATATTGACAAAGAGGTTCCGAGGTTTGTGGTCTCCAATAGATTAATTGGTAGGGCTGGTCGTCTTCATGTAGTATTATGTTGCGAAACATTTGGCTGATGTCGCAAGAAAAGACGATAGCATGTCGTCTAAAATGCAACAATACATCAAAAATATTGTTCTGTAATTTGGGTCCTGAAAGTAAGATATCATTCAGGGAAACATTATTAGAAGTACGAGCACTAGCATCAAAGACAACTCGTAGTTTCTTGATAGAGCCATGTTGTTTAAAAATCCCATGATGAGGAAGAAAGTAATGTGGTGGTCCAATGGAGTTGGATGAACACTGAGTCATGTGTCCTGAATCTAGATGATCTCGCATGAAATCCGTGTACAGGTTTTTAAATTCCGGATGTGACGAAAATTTCTTCTCTAGAGAGGAAAAACGTCTTTTCGCCATGTCAGACGATTCTCCGAGAGGGGGGTGGTTCCTTTTAAAGGGAAGTCGCACGACGTATCTTCCTGAGGAGTTACGTTTAAAAGTAGACACAAAATTTTCTTCCGCATATAATTCTTCTGGTGAGCGAGAGGAGTAAGGTGGTTCCTCAACTTGCCAAAACTGTTGAATCGCTGAATGGAGATCCAGATCACTGGTAGTCAGTAGTACTACATTCTCATCCATATCTCTTGAGTCTGATGTAAGACGACATGATCCCATCAGGACAAATCCAAATATAGTTTCAAAGGCGACAGGCATATCAGGACCAAGGGATAAACGTTGTCCTGTTATTGCATGCGCAAAGAGATCAGCTCCAATTTACATGTCCACCGGGGAAGGAACATCAAATGTGGGATCTGCTAAAATCAATGAGCGTACCTTCTTCTTGACCTCTGACGAAGTTTTTGAGCGTGGTAAATTCGAACATATTTTTTCAAAAATTTGCACAGAATGAGATCGAACTAGTGAATCTCCATTTAGCGAATCGATATTTAAGTGAGTAATTCCTCTTGTTCGCAAGTACGCTTGAGATAACCCACTAATTTGGTTTTGGGTCCTGTTGCGCCGTACCTTTAAAAGTTGTGCGCAGTGTTCGGATATACAGCTTGTTTGGGCTGCGGAGTCCAGTATTCCCCGCACTACGCAGTAATTGCCTTGAGGGGTTGATAGTTTTACTAGTGTTGTAGCGAGAAGTACTGACGTTGTCGATTGGGCAGCTGAAAATCCAACAAATGTGGTGGACTGCGCATTTTGTGATGATGGACTGGATAATGGCGATGGTTTATTAATCTTCAGCGACGAACTTGAAAGTTTTATTTACTTTTAGAGACGCATCGATATGTAGCAAGAAGTAGTGCCGTTTGCCACATACTCTTCATACTCGCGTAGATTTACAAGAACTTAACGAGTGAGAATCACCTAAACAATTATACCACCAGCCTTTAGAACGGGCAGATGCACGGCGTTCCTCGGGTGATAATCTGGAAAATGAGTCACAACTATACACGTTGTGATCAGAGCTACTGCAGAATTTGCATGTTCCTTTGGCTAACGAGAGAAGCGTGACCTTGGTGTTACGTGAAGATGTGCTACTTTGTGACGACTGTACACAATGACGTCCAATAGATGCAGCCTCCAAATGAGAACATTCTTTCTCTAAGAATTCAATCAAGTCCTTGATTGAAGGTATTTCACTTTCCGTACTCTTCACGTCCTCAAAGCGTCTTCTAGTTTCCGGATTCAGCTTTCGGAGTAATAAGGTGAACAAAAGTAAACTCTCAGTTGTTATATCATATCGCAAGGCGATTAAAGCTTGCGTGTTTTCAGAGAAAACATTCAAGAAATTGCGTATACTTTTCACAGAGCCATTGCTATAGGGCAAATCTGTAACATGATGACACACTAAGCGCCGTACATTTTGGTATCTTTTGAAGAGTAAGTCCCAAGCTACTTGATAATTTCTAGCTGAGATAGGTAAGCCCTTGACTACGTTTAGGGGTTCCCCTCGAAGAGATGACAGAAGATATTGGAATTTCTCTGCATCCGAGAGACTGTCATTGCAATTGAAAGTCTTGTCGAATAAATTCGAGAAATAAATCCAGCTGTTTAAATCACCTGAAAAATGAGGGAATAGGGTAGTTTCCTTCATCAAAGAAAACAAAATTCATTTATTGCGACCGGTGCCCCAGCATAAACGTATTCATTACACGCAAATTATTTGGATTAAAAAGTCTTAGTTTCCAAGTAAATTGAATGTTAATATTAAGTTCATTTGAAAAGGCTCGGAAATGGCGGAACAGCGGCAGCTCTTATGATGACGTAACAGGTAGATAGTCAACATTGCGAGGTATATGGAATTGTCATCGACTGTACTTACTATAGTATTTCAGAGTCCCTAAAATCTGGTGAACATGTATTAATATACCTCGATTTAAATGCTCAAATTTCGGAAAGTCTCCTCCGTTGAGCATGCCATTAAAAGAAGTTTTCTAGGCTCCTACGCTACCTGCTAGTACAGAGCTACCGCGAAGGAGTTCTTCGCGGCAAGCGTCGCATGCGCAGTGAAATGAATAACGAAACTGCGTACCTGTGACTTCGCGTTCTGTGGTGTTCCGGCCTAGATGTTTACGTTTTGATCACTTTCGTTTTGACAAACATTTCCTTTATCTCATCTTCTATTCCTTTCATTTACCATTCCTATCATTCATACCTTGCATATTTCATTAGTTACCTTTCATCATCAGTTCCTTTTGCTGATATACAAAGCCACAATGTTTCATGAGAAGAAGTTCAATGGCTTTACAAACTGGTTTTGTACGGACAATCTACCGTAAGTGGATGTGGCCATGGTGGTGGAGTTCTTTAGAGAAGATGTTCGGTTTAGTGCAGGTGAAATCAGAGGAGTAAAGCAAGGTACTACTCTCTTCTGACAGATTTTAACCACAAAATTCTCCTCTTCTCGATTAGTGGAACCGCGACGTAAGCTTTCTTGCTATCGCTAAATGTTGTAGTGTGACACTGCGGCACAAAACAATTTTTACAAAGCAATGTTCTCGGAGGCATGTTACTGGTACTCCTTGTAGAATATGATGCTGATCAGCTGATGCAGTGAATCACGAGTTCCCATCAATGGTCTGTGATCACGGTGAGGGGTGATCAACGCATTTTAGTTGTTTTAGTATTTGCTCATACATAGTTTGCCATCCATTATGCTATTGATGGTAAGCCTTTTTTGCTAATTTCATGTTCTGGCAATGACACCTCGACAAAGTGGATGAATTAAATTAATGTGTAATCGTATCATAGCTGCCGCGCAGCACCTGCTCTCCGTATAGTTATTAAGTGACGATTTCGTGCTTGCTTGCGGGAAATATTTCGAAATGAATACGAACAAAATGGTTTATTTCATGCTTTTCATACTAACTTTACCTAAAAAATAGGAGCTAGCACCATTAATTTGAGAATATATTATACTATACGATATTCATTCCCCATACCGTAACCATAAATGTTTCATTATTTTGATGAGGTTTCTCTATGCGACTAGAGCCGCTAAATTAATAAATAAAGCTCATTTCCATTTTACACCAAGTTTAATTTTGTAAATAGTTTTTTTCCCGTCAATAAATTTATTATTATTATTAAAGCTTTCTCGGCGGACGTCGTCTACAGATAAGCAGCGGCAGCGAACCACCTAGCGGCAGATTGCGGTAGTTGCGTACGTACCTGTGACGTCACACGTAGGATTAACCAGCATGCAATAGTTTGCCGTCGCGTTTTCGCGCCGTTGAATTTTTTCACTTTTTAATTAATAAGGAAAAATACTTCACGTCATTTAAAAATCGAACGGCTTCAAACACGTACTCCAGGGGTTATAAACTTCAGATCTAGGCAATAAAAAAAATAGGACACCACCCTATTCAAGTTTAGGTAGTTTCACTGAGATATTAGGTGAGGGAACTACAGCGGCGGCATCATTATTGTTGTTTCCTGTGTTCAGATTATCTTCTGTTTTCAGCAATCTCTTAATCGTTCCCTTTATTTCATTAAAAGTTTCGGATATTTCATTGGTATAAATTCCGACAGCAGTATCATCAGATTCCGTATCAAATTGTGCATCGCTTTCGTATAGTCTTTCAATTAGTTTTTAAAACTAACGTGTTTCTGTTCCGCTTCCTCTAAATAGCATCGTAATTTTTCTATTTTTTGATCTGGAAGTCGAGTTCCGGGTGGTATAAGTGCGATTTAATCAACATTCTCCTTTATGTTGATAATTCTGCCCTTAATACGATCAGCTTGTCTAGTGAAGGCGATAAA
The DNA here is from genome assembly GCA_963573305.1 of Pyrrhosoma nymphula. Classification (NCBI taxonomy): domain Eukaryota; kingdom Metazoa; phylum Arthropoda; class Insecta; order Odonata; family Coenagrionidae; genus Pyrrhosoma; species Pyrrhosoma nymphula. Next base: position 110,542,391 of record OY754332.1, read on the forward strand.
GCGCATCCTGCGCGAGAAAAAAGGACAATCGGCTGACTCCTAGTTCGTACGACGTAGAGGGGTGGGTTGGTGTCCTTGGTGGCCTCGCCGTGGGGGTGAAAAACAGTCGTCCGTTAGAGCGTCTAGAGATAAGACTATAAGAGTGCGCATACACAGGAGGGGGGAGATCGGGGGGTGAGGAGAGTGACTCGGGTGAGGTAGTCAAATAGGGGCCAAAGGAATCCCAATCGCGGAAAGAATTACGCCTACTTGACCGCCACAGGATCACGAATACATATAACTATTGCACTTAGTTATAAAGCAACCATCACTTCTATTGCAAAAGGCACAGTCATACATAAGGCAAATTCAAGCAAATATCTCAATGACAAGGCGATAATCTGAGAAATAATATGATACAATGACATAGAATAACTGAATAATCCAGGGCATAGTTCAATCAATGAAGTAATTGAAAAGCACGTAATTAACAAAATCCGGCCCGAAGGACCAAACTTATGTGGGGTACAAAATTTGATGATGAACCGAAGGATCAAGTGATCACTTACACTAGCGCGTAATGAGAAAATGAGATTAAATGATCACTAATTTAATGAAACTGATTAACAAATGAAATATATCAAATACAAATATAATACTTTTCTCTGCGATAAACATCTAAAGAGTACTTAAGTGCCTGCTGCTCGTTGAGGGCTCCTGAGCAGGGAAGACCGACCGGCGGGGGGAGGGCGGAATAATGACACACGCATACCCTGTTCCGGGAGCACTTAAACCTAATATGGGTTGCGTCCGAGTCACTTCACTAGTTATCACCGACTGAGTGTCTACTCAGCGGAAGAAGTTCCTTTGAATTGAATCACTAAAAAAAGGCGCCCTCCTGTGGCAATCTTACGGCACGCGTTAACAAAAACGAAACGAAAAGAACGAAACAACGGCAGAAATTTGAAATAACAACACCCTATTGAAGAATATTCCTGAGCCCTCTTTTGTCCTCTTGATTGGGACAGCGTGCCGTTTCATTGGAACATTCACACACTTGAAAACACTTCCGGGGAAACACATGGTCTTCAAACCGGGGAATAGATTGGTGCAATTTTCCTCATTTTTCTTTACATACTTCTAATATTTCGAGTTGGCACCTAATCTTCCACTTTGAAGCCCATAGATAACTAGTAGATGAGTCTGGTTTTGTCACGGTAGCAAACGATTTCAAACAAGAGTAAGAGGTGTGCTGTTGTTCAAATCGTTTTCCGTTATCTGAGCGACCCCTTAATTGATGAAAACAATTTTCTGTCGTGGGAGTTTATAAAATTTATCATTCCCTGAGTAGTATGCCGCTTAAATATCTTTGATTGGCTGAAATATTCCTATATTGGTCCAAATTAAAGATTATGCACCCCAAGCCACTTTTTGTTCTTTGACATAAATATCAGGAGCGTTAAATACTACGCTTTCTCGATTGACAGCAGGATAAACTAAAGGGAGAATAGACTGGAAATGAAAATAATAGCATTCCAAAAACTTAAAAGTCAAGGTAATGATTCTGATGTTCAGGATTCACTAAATCAGTTGTTTTCCGTGGTGAGTGAACGAGAGTTGTGTATTAATGTTACAATGCCCAAAAAAGTCGGAGGGGTGAACATTTTAAGTAATTTGTCTCAATTAAAATGCATGAATGAAATTAAGTTCAAGAAAAGTACAAGGATAAAATAACAACGCCGTTTTTGCAAGTGCAAAGTCAGGGAACACTAAGGCACAACCCATATTATTTCTGACCATCTACGCACATGACACTTGCTAAACCGATAAAACATGACTGTTTTAGAGTTCTACCAATTGCCTAAGCTAATATTATTTCGGAAACTGATTTTCAAAAAACCTTCACTCATTGAAAAAAGCGCAATTCCTAGATGCTTTATGCGGTTAAGAGTGAACGGTTTACCGTTGGGAGTATAAGTAACGCTTGTGAAATGTGTGGATGACTGCGGACATACTTAAGCAATGGTTAATGGGTTTAGGTAAGGAACTACAGCGGAAATTGAGACAAGTTCTTCCAATTGTTCATACAAACCAGGCACATATAAACTGACTTTATGACTTTTTAAAACATTAAATAATAATGTCAACGCGGCATATTTGGTACATTCGATCGACATGAGGAACACAAGAAATCTAATTATTTGTGCCGCGGAAAAGTAGCTGGCTACACCCTTGAATACATGAAATAAAATCTACTAACATCGTCGTTCACAGCCGGTGAAGTGAGTGCAAAGTTCAGCTGTATAAAATCTGTGTGGTCCTTGGCTGGTAACTCTTGAGGAGGCAATGGCAAAACCATTTAGAACTGCTTTTCTTGATAGTTTTAAACACTTACACGCGAAAATTCCTGACTTAACCGAAAGTGAATGCGTTAAGTGGCAGCATCTAAAAATTACGAAGAATGCACAATGAATAGTTTGACAATATCGAATCTAACATGGCTAGTTACGGCACAAGTAAATATGGAAGATTTGATCTCGTGGAAAACTTCTCAACAAAACAACAAGGAGATGTAGAAGAAGGTAATGAAAGCGGAGGAGGTGGATACGTACGTGAGTATAGCTGAGTACCTACGCAGGGTGATAGGAAATACACTGATTGTAAGCAACGATATTTCACGCAGAAATGCAACGAAGGACGTTCATTATCGCAATGAGATGCGTGTTCCGATTTGAATAATTAAACAAATTCCTCTGTCGATGTGCTACAAGTTAAAGATTTCTGTGTACATTAAATACTTTTGGATTTGTTTATCTCTGACCTACCGTGAGTTGCTATTAAATAGGATTGCATAAAGCAAATAGGTACAAATGTATGCTGCGTTTAGTGGGTTTCATGAGGATGGGGGAAATTTTTTAAATGGACATACATAATTGTCATTCTCGAAAACTTTTAATATGTATTTTGATTACTTTCCTACCTTACTTATTATTTGATGTATATAAAATAATATATTTTTGTTCAGAGAAACACTATAAGGTTTTTCTGATTTCATTTTAACACACATGTATACAGATGTGGTACTTCGCATGAACGGAGCAGCCGCTTGATTCTGCGAAAGCGTGCTGGTATGTCCCAAATAACCCTAATCTACTATGCTAATACAAGACGTGATATACTGGTTAGGATACATTTAGATATAAGAGAATCAAAATCTCCTTAAATTGTAAAGGCACAGGTCCCTATCTCAGCACACAATTACAGGTACAGGTAACTGACAATGGCACTGTGAGTACAAAATGTGCAGGCTTTTGTATTAGTCATTGGATTTAAAGGAACGTGGTAGTCCCGGTGGCAGTTGTTTGCTAGGTGGGTGTGAAAAGGCTGGGGGGTAAGCGATAAATCTCTTTCAACCCAAAACTGCAATTGAATTGCGATTCTGGAGATGTGGATTGATTATGGAGAGACGGTCCTAAAAAATGGCTGTTGCAATAACTATCTAATAAACTCGTCTGGAAAATGCAGACGCAAAGAAAAAATAGTAGGATTAAAATACTGCCCGCGCTATTTAGCAGCGGTGATTATGTTTTCAAAGTAATCTCATATAGCTACTTAAATATAGCCTTCAAACATAACTTTATTCATTACGAAAGGCTACCAGGGAATATTTTAAATTTTTAATGGCAAAAATACCCTTTCTGAAATCGATCCAAGACCGCAAGCTTAGCGAATCTTCGCGTTTCATTTTCATTCTATTTTTAAATACATAACTGACTACGACATTCTTTCTCGCCAATACCACATATCAGAATTACATTACCTGATATCTCAATGCCAGCATTTGACGAGAATATCAATGAATAGCAAGAAGTCCAAAGGCTTTTCTTGGATAACTCAGGACATTTTTTTCGCTTCAATATAGATAATGTAATGGAATTATTATAACGCAGAAATTTGAAATATATGCGGTGAATAGATCGAAAATAGAATCGCCATACGAGTTCTTTGAGGCGAAAATTGATCCTTTTTACCATCAATATAAATGGGAAAAAATTAGAAAACACTAGAAAAGGCATCCTTTGAACACTTTTCCCAGAGTTGTAAAAAATAATTGTCACCGATAAACGCACAAATACTCACCCTCTCTGAATTCATACAGACGGACTTTGTGGCCCCTTTTGGCGAAGTAGCAGGCGCTCAAAGCCCCAACCTGAAACGAGTGAAGATAAGAAGCATTGTTAGAAGCAGAGCGTGTATCTCGATGAAATTGTGTGATGGAGAAATTTATTGGATAACAATATTAGCCCTAAGGAATCATCAAGCACATGCGATGTGATTATCTTATGTTTTTCGTTAAATATCAAATATTATGGGATAAATTACGCAGGGGCAGAACAGAAAATGCTGAGGGACACAACACATTTTCAACGGCTAATGGGACCCCCGCGAGCAATCCTATGAGATTGGAAATACATCTACATCTACACAATACTCCGCAAGCCGCCTCAATAGGCGTGTGGCGGGGGGTGTTAGGACACCAGCCGTTTACATATAAAAAGGAAACGCTCCAATGAAATTACGCCTAGCATTTATTATAGTCTCAGAATTCAATGAGTCAAGTTAGAGACTTATGCAGCTTTATTTATTTAAGTACTGAGAATTTAATCATATATAATTACATATTTGCGCCATTAATATTACAATATTTATTTCACTCTTCTTACAGACGCTGAAGTCAAAAAATAAAATTATAATATGGCCTCTATTATGACTAGGGAACTATCTTGCTCAAACCACCTTAACGGTAACTTTTACGAAACCACAAAATTACTCAAACCGACATATTTTAGCGCTTTTATAAATAATTGTGACAATATAAGAAACTATGCCCAATATCTTCCTTATTACTCACTTCATTGTGGTTTCAGTGTCAATACTTAACATTTTAACAACCATCGACGTGTGCGCTTAGTACTCTAGAACAACTTGAGATTTTAGAAAGACTTCGGAACCCTGACTCATGCTTCATCAGCGAGTGTCTGTTCCCTTCCCCCTCCCCTTGAGGCGTTGATCCAATGATCCCATTTCCATCTTCCTTTGAAAATCCCAATTCCCCCCTCCCCTCACTCCACCCTCCCTTCTTCTCCCTTCGGTGCACAAGAGAATTTCTGTCATTACTATTCACCTGATGATGTTCCTTACGCATCGAAATCCGGGTCGTGGTTTTTAAGCATTTTATGCGGTGGTGTGAAAGTTACCATTAAACATTGATTAAAATACACGATTTTTTTCTTTGTATAATTTCCGCACTTGAGAGAGACACCAAAAAAGGTAATACCGTGGCTATTCCGCGACCTATTTTTACAATTTGCCATACAGATGACGAAGTTCAGAGAGGTGGCAATTGGATAAGGTGCAGAACGAAATTGCCATTTGCGTTCCTTCGCGAAAGGCATGAGGCGTACAGCTTAGAACTCGAAAATCCCACAAATACGTATACATAGACAACATCTGTTCATTCTTAAGGCCGTTCTGCACGGGGCACTAAATTGTGCAGTTTGATGAACAGACATCGTGGGAACACGGGCACGGAATTAGAGCGGGGCGGTATTTTCCTGTCTTTTGTTCATGCATTCGCACATTAGGTCCCCGCATTACACGATGCAATTTTAACTGCGCATCCATCCATACACCAGACTGTGCAATAAATTCCCTCTTGTAAAATTCCCTTTAGAAGCTGCCCCAATGGCCAATGGCCAATGCCTTCGAAGTCACTCCTTATTTAATAAGACTTCAAAACGCTGAATCACACTGTGAAAAACTGCGTGTGTCACCTACAAGAAGGCCCAAGATCGACATTGTTCCCCTTGTGGCCCCGTTAAACCTAGTGGCCCAGTGACCCTATGTCCCCGCTGGTGCAGCCCCTGCCCAAGCGATGTTTTGTACTCTCTCGGACAATTGTGGTAGCCCGTATGCCCCTTCAATCCCGATAAGACATTGGCTGTGTTCAGGTTTCTCAGGGACCAAACCACAAGAACTTGACAGAAACACCCATGCCCTGGGTAAGAGAAAAATCGACCCAGGCGGGACTCAAACCCGTGACCCTCAGATTATCAGTCGAGGACTTTACCCCGCCGCCACAGATCACAACATGATTGGCTGGGAGATTAAAAGAATCAATCCGAGATAAGCATGTGGTTCATTCATACTATACCGTACGGCCAAACTATGTAAAAACCTATTCTAATACAGCAGTGGGAGACTATCAAACAGTATCATCGCACTCAAATTGATAACGTTTCCATTGAAGGTGCTGAGGTTACCAATATCTACCCAACTAAAATACCCAACACTCCGGCTAGACTCAATCTAATCTTCTGATATCCACCTCCATGGGCCATTTGTCAAATTAGTTTGGACAAAAGAGCAGATGCTTTTTTGAAAATCTTATCCATGTCATTTACTTTGATAGATCTGATTTAGGCCGAAGTCAATTCAGAATTTTCACACGGCGCTAAACATACCTAACGAGAAAGAGAAGGAGAATAAACCCAATGCAATAAAATAGCCCACACATAAAGGGGCGTGTGAAAAACCTGAAAAAACCCACAGCTAATGTAACGCTTAAAAAACAATGTATGATGTATAAAAGAAGAAAGAAAACGGGAACTGATACGCATAAATAAATGCGAAATAAAAAAATGCAAATCAATAAATAAAATAAGCCATAAATGATAAAAAAATGTAAAATGGTAAAATACGATTAAAATATGAGTTTAAAAATAATAGGAGTATATTTGATGAAAAATAAGATAGCATAATTAAAATGGATAAAAACGTGACGAAAATACAATTTTTTAGAGAATGATAAAGAAAATGACAAAGATAATCCATTACTAAAAGCGTAATTTCATAAATAAGATTAAAGTGTGATGTGGATAATTCAGACCGAGAGGTGTGCCAATATGGTATAACCATGAGTTCCTGCAGTGCTTTACATGGAATTATGTCGGGCTTTTACGAGTGTCTTATGTGACGCCCTTTTCAAAGATGCAATTGAAGTAGCAAAAGCTTTTTGTAATGGGTTTTTCGCAGAAAACTGTTTGTAAGAAGGGAAAACTCCCGATAAACGGAATAAAAATAAAATATAGGAAACTGAAATTCTAATATATTTAGTTATTAGAGAATCACCACTTCCAGGAGAATGGGGGAAGCACGGGGAAAATAATAATTTTCTTTATAATATTAATGCCATTTTCGCGGACATGAAATTACACGGGTTCTTATGGGAACGCAAGGCTTGATTCATCAGAAATAACCTTTTCTAGTCATTCAATGTGTAATAATTTATGTCATCGATAGAAAATGTATAACAGTTTTTTACTCAAGCATTTGAAGAAATGGCACGCCCTGGCACGCGTTGCGGACGATGTGAAATTTACACCACAAGTAGGTACTTGAAAGTGGACGCATAACATGCAGGATGCAGAAAAAAAAGACAAGAAACCGTGTATTTTCATGCCCAATTCTCGATCAAATATCTTAAGAAACCAGCGGAAAATAATTCTAAAAATAGGCAGGTTGCTCTAGAACAATATTATTAATGTTTCGAGGAAGTTTCATTGAATTCTCTTCAGTTGAGTGAAACCACCGAACCTCCATTTTAAGGTGGTTTGAGCGAGATAGTTCCCTAGTCATAATGGAGACAGTATTCAAATTTTATTTTTTAATCTCAGCGTCTGTAAGAAGTATGAGATAAATATTGTTGTATGATTTGCGCTGATATATAGTTATATATGACCAAAATTCTCCGTAAATAAATAAATAAAGCTACATAAGTCTCTAACTTGATTCATTCTTTCACGCCGTACGGCTAAAAACCCTTCAAAACAGCAGAGTTTTTTTTGTGATTCTGTGAAAATTAATTCGGTTAGTAATAGATCAATTTTTATAGATAATTGATAAATCTTGCAAACTATACACCGTAAGTTTTTTTGACAAAATCTAGGCGCTATAAATGCCAATTTTTTATAAATATTCTCCCTCTGGAGCGCACAGATGTAATAAATCCCATGTAAAACAGCTTATACTTTTAGGAAAATTACTCGGAAAGTAGTTTGGTACGGGATTAATATTTTGATATCATTGGAAAGATGAGACACTCTTCTTTAAAATGAGGTCAAATTCATCAAATTCTAGGTGAAGTGATTTTTCGCTCAAACCTGTGTGAGAGTGGATCTCACACCGAGAAGAAGTGTTTGCGCCCTTAACCAAAGTCAACAACCAAATTTGGTCCGATCAAGTCTACCCCTTCTTCCGCTTCGATGGGCCGTTCAATGCAAGCGAGCCCTTCGCGCAAGAGAAAGAAGACCGCAAAGACCTTCGCTTTCATTCCCGACAGGTTTCACCTTGATCGAGACATAACCACCACGACGGCAGCTATTGTACAGATCACATTCCGGCATAATTACGATGTGGCGGGGTCCAGAGGGATGGAAGGGGGAGATGGGAGAGGAGTGGGCCAGCTGGGGGGGGGTGGGATGGATTTTAAACCATAAGGGGCGTGGCATATCTCTGTAGAATGTTTGTTTACTCTCCACACCCCGACAAAATTTGACAACTGACGTTGCCTGTCGCGACCCAACGGTCATGGGATGACAACGACGCAGGGCTGGGGACTGATCGGGTAGTTTAACATTCGTTTATAATTTTGAATCATTAAAGTATATCACAAAACTCGAAAATACATGCGCGTGCTGGTGCCTAAGGCAGTTTGAATGAAGATCTGTTTGTTCGAAAATGAGAAACGAAAAAAAGAAACAATTCTCAAAATTTACATCAAACTTTTATCAGTTATCCGAAGCATTAAATAAATACAGTAATATTTATGTCGCAAAAACTTTGAACTGTAAATGAAATTCTCAGAAATTAACTAAAAACATATTTTAGGCTTGAAATTGAATTACTGTTTTCACGCCCCTACGAAGACAACGCCTTCACAACCGAAAGTTTTTTTGCGATTTTGTAAAAAGTATTACGGTGAAAAGTAAATTTATTTTTAAAAGTAATGAAGAAAAAAGACGCCACCGTTATATTTCTGACACGATCTTTGCGACAGAACTTCATTTTTTTTAAATGTCTCCCTAGAGAGCACAGCCGTACCAAATCCCATTGTATTTGCAAGTAAAAGTGGTGCGACAAATGGCTGTTACATTGGTTTCTGTAGAAAGGTGATATCTATTTTTTTCATAAAAACGCCATATTCATGTGTGTATTTAACTCTCGCTCATATTAACTAACACCGAGAAAACTGACAAATGCTCAAGCATCCTTCTCATTTGAATGTCGGGGAGTAGGCATTTATAGCAAGGAATTTGTAATATTTTCTTTTCTCTTGGCTGGGCGTACTTTCAATTGTTTTAAATGAGAATGAAACCATAGAATCGAATGTTACCCCTCGAACGGACCTTACTAATTATTTATTGATTGGATTAATAATTAGGCACATAAGTACGTTATTAATGACATTCGAGGGATTAGAGTGGCAATATTTTAGATATTATTGGCATTTACATCTGTCGTTTCAGTTTCTAGCCAGGAATGTCTGGTCACCCAACTTACAGATTTGACTGCTTACTCCAAATGATCGTCATTGCGTGCTATTTTGCAAATATTATTTCATCCGAAAATTTCATTTTTACGTTTCGTATCTGTCTGTACGTGTTGCTTGTCAACAAATATTAGTTTGGATGCTACAATTTGTGAAGTTTCAGAAGGCTTCACGATGAATTAAAGAATAATAACGAATTTATCCCTCACCTTCTTCCTCGACTGTTGAAAATTCAGTACTGTAAGACTACTTCTCCCATGAATTGAAAACAGTTTGAATGAAAAAACAAGCACTTGGTTATGATTCCACACTACTACTACTACACAATTCCACACACTAACCAAGTGCTTTTTTTCATTCATTATGAAGGAGTTCCATCGAGTAACGTCAGAGACAGTGTCCTATAGAAAACAGTTAATTTATTTCTCATGGAAAACGTTTGCTCGAGGCATTCATTAAAAAAAGACAACTATTGCACGCATATTTCATTCAAGTCACCCATTAATATCTGGAATAAAAAAAAAATTACTCTGGCTAAGTACTGCCATATCGCACGATATGGACCAACTCAAAGACAGGGATGGTTTTCCCAACTCTGCTATGACTTCCTACTAATGGATAAGTGATATTTCTTTTTCATAAATTAACTCCTAACATCGGTAAAAGGGCTAAATAATCGAATTTGTTCGTGTGCTAGTTCGTTAAATGTTTATGGTTATCAATTTGAAAATAAGAGGGAAAACATTTCTAAGTTAAGGTTTTTCGTTAATGAAACCAAGTCTTACCAGTAACTGATCCGCCATTAGGGCACCGCCTGCTGCCGATAAAATTGGGGCAATAAAACCGCCAGTAACTCAAATATGAGAGAGAGAAAGTTGAGAAACTGTGAATCCATAAGGGGAACGATCATAGATTATAGATGGAGACATACGGTGCAATAGCTACGGAGAATATTGAAGGCATTCAAATGCGCTAGAGGCCATATTGAATTGACCAGTTGTGCAGTTAACACGCCGTAAGTATACGTATTATCGGCAGAATTGTCGCGGCACCGCAATGGCTCATCATGAATAATGCAAAATGGAAATAATTTTCAAAAAGTCACTGCTTAATTCATAAAGTCATTGGACTGATTGCGCGCGATAGCAATGTTTGGAGGATATTTTTTTCGCAAACAAATTGGGCCTCACTTCAGTGAACCAAGGCACTTACTTCTGAAACCAATGGGAGCGACCAAGTAAAGGTCGAACACTCTTCCCAAAGCCCACCACGAAAATATCGCGAGGGATATCGAGGGACTGGTTTCGCAACAGAGTAAAATCGTCAGGTCCCTCACTTAAAGATGTAGCGCGTGTATGAATAACATCCAGTCCCTCGGAACCGCTTGATTCAGCTCAATAAATTATATCGGGGAAAACGACAGAATTTACTCCGGCATTCGAATGGGGAGTGTTAGATGGTACCAGTCGTTCGCTGTTTGGAGCAGGAAGTAATTGACATCTGTGACATTAGACAAAACTCAATTTGTTCAGAGGCATTCATTTATTGCAAATGTCGTGCGGGCCATTTCCGGCCCCGGCAACACTTAGTACAATCACTCCAACAGAGCACGGCCAAGCTAAAAAAAACCCGAGACCTTCCGGTTCTCTCGCAGTTTAACCCCTGTTGCCACGATCCTAACCTCCCCACAAGCAGACATTATTCCAATCGGGAAAAATACCGGTGACCGTTGGCCCATTCGCCTAACAACGATTTTTGTATTAATATATCCATTTGTTAATGCTAATACACTTCTTATTACTCCAACAACACTTTATCCATTACTTGCTTACAAAGAAGGCCTTTTCATAGATTAATGAGTATATGGCTTAGTGACGCAAAAAAGTGAAAACTGTTTTTGCATCGAAATTTAAACATGGCTTTTGCACTAAATTCGTACATTATTTTTACAAATAGGGCAAATTTTTGTAATTTTTAAAATCCATTTTGCAATTTATGCGTAAATGTTTACGGTATCTCGATAATTCCGCGACTAATACCCATGTTTTACTCGAATTAATTCCACAACTGATTTATTCAATATGTCCGATCGCGCAGTTTAATGGCTTCATTATTCCCCTGTGCTATCGTACCGCATGTTTCCGTTCGTTTTCTTTAAATCTTCGGACCTCATTCAACGTGCCGTGATCAATCCCTCACGAGGTAAGAGCCGATATCTATAAATATGACGACACACTCGATCCCCCAATTCGGCCGTGGTCTCTTATCGAAGAGTGATGAAGATCAAATGAATGAAAAGAGTGATCAAAGAAGATGTCCTTCGAAAAGATGGAGAAAAAGGCTGCTAAAGGCAAAGGGTTGTCGTTTTATTGGGAGAACAAGGCAATTGACACAAGATTTTCCATGTTTATGATAGCTCAAGGTTTCTGGTGGCTAGGTAAAAAAAAACTACTGCAGCTGAGGTGACCGATTCCACCACGTTTTCTTCAGTGTAGCAGTGACCGCTGAACGAAACTGCAGTCACTGCTATTTCAAGGTAGATAATTACACAGACATCTGCACTTTATTAATGCTTTATATATATGATGCATGTAATATGAAATCTTGTAATGCGTTCAATATGATGCTGCGTTGATGTTTTCCACTGTACTCGCACCTACTTATTCCCAATTTAACAAATAAATGAAAGCGTGGATTGACACAAGGCCATAGAGACGATTTTATAACTTGACTAACGCTCGAACGTTAGAGATCCGTTCACCTTCGATCGATCTCACTTTCTTCGAGTGATGACCCACGAGTGGTTTTATAAGGCCCGTACCGAATATCAACGAACATTACGCTGTTGTCAGGTGGACAGCATATTTCGTAATTTTTTATATTGTACGCATGTGGAATTAGTTTAATTTTGAATACGTGCACTTGTTTTGAATCAATTTGAATATAACGTATTTAAAAAAATATTACAATGCCTGCCATATTGAAGTTTACTTTCCAGCGAGTAATAAACACTGCCCTCAAAGCGTTCTCATTTAATAAATTAAGTCCTTACTCCTTGTCATTCTAAGGCTTTTACAGATTCTGATAAAAAACTGATACGTCTGTTTTAATTGACTCATATAATATTTAATTAAGGCTTTACAAGTTTTAGCTATAGCTGATAACATGTAAAAAATGCTATATCGTTATATATGTAACTGTGCTTTAAGTTTTGTCTGAAAAAAAAACAAAAAAGTTAGCACTTCAAACCAGCGAACAATATTTCCGAACTTCATCAACTGATTTACGCAATGCAATATACAAGGATCTCATCAACAAATTTGAAAAAAATATGTATTTGAAGGAAACTAGTCTCCTTTCGTTCATAAGATCTAGTAATCCACTTCAAAACCGCGCTTTCTCTTAGAAATAAAGCCTGTTGCGGATAGAAAGATTGATAACAATCATCTAAATACACTAAACTTATGTTATACGTTTCACTTATAAGTTAATTTACCAAATCCTACGCCCAGCCGTATTTAGTTTTTTGTGACATCTTGGCTTTTTCGTCAGATTAACATTGATTTGGATATTCATTGATACTAAATTGTTGTCATCCACCCAATACTCATGATTTACATAAAAAATCACTCTTAATTAATATTTAAACAATCTTCGCACCATCATTCCAAATCAAAATACCGAAATAACTCACTTTATAAGTGTCGCTACCGCTTTTCAAGGGCTGGCATTTTATTGTTTGTAGTATATATGATTACACACTGTGTGGAATACATGGAACCTTTAAATATTATCCCTATTTCTAAAGCAAGACAGAGACACTTGAGAAAAACTAACGATGGGTTAATAAAGGCTACAAAATCCCATTCCATATACAATAAGGAGAATAAATAAAACCATGACTCATGGAGTGGCAACATTTAATGAATGAAGCATAACGAAACACCATACATTGCATAAGCACACAAAACAGTCATCACGACACGTTTCACCACTTTGTGGCATAGTCATATGCCACAGAGTGGTGAAACACGTCGTGCCATAGAAATGAATCTGTGGAAGACTACAAGTGTTTTATTCATTATGATTATCGACAAATTCCACCAGGTCCAGCCTGAAACAGTTGTATTTATTTATAAAGCAAGCTATGACATATATGGTGAATACCAGACACAGCAAGAACAAGAAGGCTACTGGAGAATAGCGTGATGAAAGTACTTTGGAAAATCACCGGTGAAACATTACTGGGCAGAGAACGAAATGAAAATATTAGAAAAAAATGCTAAGTAGAGAACATCAATGAGTGGACCTTAAAAGTAAAACACGAATGGAATGAACACATATATCGACTGGGCGGAGAAATAAATAATTAATAGTAAAAATAGCTCGTGATAAGTTACCGTTGGGAAAAATAATAATAGGGAGATGATAAAACGATGATGTGATAACCTCACGGTCAAACAAGAATGAAAGGCGAAGGGATGGAGAATGAACAGGCAATCTGCCGACAACATAGAAGGAAGAAGAAGAAAAAGTTCGCGAGCGTCGCCAGACGATTCCCCACCGATGCGAAACCGGTAAATAAAACGAAATAAAAATTACCAATAAGCCAAAAAAAGCGGCGGAGGAGGACGAAGGTCTTTCAAACAGGAAGTTCCAATCTCGACGGCTCCTATCTTAATTCCCCGTTCCTCTTGTTTATCTTCCGCAAATGTATATGAGATTTGTGAGACGCACTGGTTACGTGAACAAGAATGTGTGTGTACTCTCGAGTTCAGTCGAAGGAAGCAGCTGTTCGGCAATATGATCGGTTGTCTGTGTAGGCTAAAAACATTATCTCGGATTATATGCTCTGGATGTCAGCAATCATAATGGATGAGCTTAAAGGGATGCATGAGACGTTAATACTGATACGGACTACTAATTATGCACAAATCAGCGAAAGCGATACCAATTTTTCCCCTAAATCAAAACCTCAAATAACCACGCAAAAATATTCTAAAATGTTTTTTTTTTCAGGAAAGAAGACTCCGTCAATAGTAAATGCATATTCAATTGATTTAATAGCCTAATTCAGCTTTGATTGTGTTGTAGCCGAATAGAGAGAACTAAAATCATAGCAAAGTCTCATGCATATATGGATATAAAAACTAATGCTTTATTTGGTTTGGAGACCACCAAGTACGTTTAATTTTTACCCTCACTCAACAGCTTACAAAGGGAAGTGAAGACATTAATTGGAAAGTAAAGAAAGTGGTTTGACAAACCAGACTATTATCAATTCGATCAGTTATGCTATCATATGGACGAAAACAATAGTATCACTGTATGTAACTGTCTTCAAATAATGAAAATGTATGTAAACATATATGAACAAGGTAATTTCACAATAAATAGTATTTAATATGACGTTTTCATATAACGTTATCACAAGACATTCACACTGTTAGCAAAAAAACTCTTCAGTTTCGTGTCTCGATACACCATCAATTTCCTTCACACATGGGATATGGGACTGTTGGAGTAGCTAGAGTACTGCCTTACTGTCTCGAAAGGTGACGAAGGAGCTGGCAAAAGAAGGTGGCGAAGATTTTTCAGCGGAATTCCATCATAAGGGACATGAAACTGTGACACCCCTCTTCGTGCGTTCCGGAGGTAGAAGACTAGAATAACGGACGTCGCTGGGTTTATTTCCACCCTCTTCCATTACCGAAAAAAAACCTTCATTAACCGTCCAGCCCACTTGTCACTTATTGTGGCAAATCTCCAACCCAAATCTCAACCCAAACCAGCTATCTCTCCTTGAATCTTAAATCCTGAATTGAATCAACAATGCACAGCACTGCGAGGAGGGTGCAACCAGCTACTAAAAGGATTAAGGGTTATATTTCGTAGCCAGCCACCTTCAAGGATGAGAGAAGAGAACTCAACCTTGCCGTGAAGACTCTCCAGTTACACAAAATTTCGTTCTTGACTAAAATGGTAGCGGAAACTCTGACGAAAGTGCTTCAACCGGAGAAAATCCCATAATCCGCCGAAATCAATCACATAATTACTTCCTCACTTCACATTCTGCCAGTTTCGAAGCCACTTACTCATCGGGAATTGTTTGTCCGCGAGTTCTGCCGTCCGATATTTAGCAACACAAAGTGCTCGCTCCGAGGAGCGCAATCAGATATTTTGATCGCATCGCATGACGTTAGAAATACCAAGAAGAGGAAATTCACTGCTATCTGATATCTTATCGCTGCTTTAGCTATGAATCGTGTAAATGCGTATGCTGTAGGCACGCTTGCGAATTGTCCCCCTTTTTGCCATGTTCACCGCGGTAAACGGTCACATTTATTCCAGTGAAGTCAATGGAATGATTTTAAACTAAACTTTCATAACAAGGGAATCGCTACCAAAAGGGAATGTTTTCTCTCTGATAGCCGTGACCTTTGTCCAAGAATGAGTTGGGTGCAATGGCTGCCGACTCACATTAAATACTCGCGAGCAAGTGACGCAGAACATCTACTATTCTACGGCTGGAGAATATTCTTATGTGGTGTAATCTTATTTGTGAACAAGGAATATTGACAAGTCTTATGAATTGTTTCGTAATCGAACCATTTCATCTAGTGCTTCACTGTTACATGGGGTTCTACCTGTTAACTTTGAGCAATCAAGTTCTTCGATTCTAATGCCGTCCAAAGATCTTCCACGACTGAGCGCTACTTAAGCTTGTCCAGCAGCAAACAGTCGAGAGCCTAGATACGAAAAGCGAATACGACGATAAAAAATTCTTCTCCCGTCTAAGCTTGCTGCAATTAAAATTAAATTATAACTGGCCGTTAAACGATCAAATTAAAGACAACAAAAAAAACGTCCTTCATTGAGCCGCAAACCCTGGGCCCCAATCGGTGAGAGTTGACGCTAACCACTACACCATCCGATCAACACACTGATAGCGCTTACTCTATTCCCCTAATTCTCACGCAAAGGATCTGTTCAATTGAAGAAATTTATTAATCCTGGCGATCCTGATTAGAATATTGAGAAAATCTTATCAAATTATTGTATTGTCATCGGTCCTAGATGAGTCTACAAAGTTTAAAGGAAATCTGATCGTTCAAAGTTGGTCAAAATCGAGTCCAAAGGAGTCGGTTACAAACAAACAAACATACAGGTGAAGCTAATAAAAGCGTGTTAATAAAATAAGTCTTACTCAAACTTATAGTAAATGGAAAAATTATTGCCACAGATATGTATATTTAGTAAATTACCTGCTGAGAATTTTAGTCATAATAAATCTTTTACGTCACTAATAATACTATATGTAAATCGAAGATACTGGCGTAATTGAGTGGAATTAAAACAAGTAGAAATTAAAAATCCGTGCAGTTTACCACATCATAAAACTTACTTTCCATAATGATATATCACCCGATGATGATGTATCAACATTGGCACTTGAGTCGAAAGTAAATTTTACATTGTGGAAAATTGCATGGTTATTTATTTCATAATTTACTAAAGTTACTTTATCCTTCTTAAAACTGCTAAGAGTGAATAATAAATATCGAATATGGTCTTATTTATGACTAGAGAAAAGTCTCACTCAAAAGAAATTATTTCACAATTTGGGATAGTTTGAGCGAGATTTTCCCCTAGTCATAGCATACCATATTCGAATTTTATTTTTCAATTGAAGCAGCCGGAAGAAGTATGGATTAATTTTTATAATATTTGTTGTTGTTACGCAAAAAGTTTGTTTCATATGAAAAAAGCACGCAGTAAAAAAAACTAAATATGAATTATTAAGGCTTTAATTTGACTCATTTTTTTAACACCGTGTAATGAAAACGCTTTTACTAAAAAAAATGTTTTTGCAATATTGTAAAAAATATTACGGTGAGTAATACATTTATTTCTCTCAATACCTCGTTGAGAAAGCATACAAACTACACGCTTTCACATTTCTGAAGCGAACCATACCTCAGAACTTACTCAGTTTCTTTTATAAAATTTGTTTGGAGCGCATAGCCATACCATATGCCATGAATAAAGACTTGTATTTTCCGGTAAATATCTCAAAAAAGAACATGGTAGGTGGCTGATATTTTTGTATCTATTGAAAAATGAGATTTTTTTCTAGTAAATGCGGCCAAATTCATTGAATTTTTGAAAAGCGATATCTCGCTCAAACTACCTTAAGGAAGTTCCACCGCAAATGTGTGAGTCAAAACTAATACTAAATTCCACCGTTTTGCTTTGGTTTAAAAACCATGCTTTCGGTGATGAACTGCGATACCTACTGAAAACCCAAATTAACGTACAAAAAAAGCAGATTATTCCACGAATATACTTTAATCGAGCACATTTTCCAGCCATAGGAACCTACTTCGGCGCCATTTTTATGGAATTTTTGCATTTTGACATCAAATATCGCAATCATAAGTTTAAAAAATTAGGTGATAAGATGCATATTTTTAATTTTTATTCAATTTCTCGGGATTTTTCCTTCGTATAAATAATATTCCGCGAAAATAGCTCTTATGAATAAAACTCTCTTCAAAAGATATTTATGCATATAGGACCTAAAGTGTATAATTTGATACCAGCGAATATGAAGGTTAATAATAATACTAAATTCCTTCAAATGGAAGTGGATGGCTACTTACTCAGCCTAATGTAGATTATTTATTTAATATTATTTTGTGAAGTTCTTTTACTTATTACATTCATCATATTTGGTTCATCGCAAATTTGTTGTTTTAATTATTTGCATCTAATAATTTATAAATTAACAATTTTTATTGCTCTTTGTGGATGCATGCAGCTATGAATTACTGTGAAGGTAGCCTCAGCTCAGTTACTCTTACGCGCTACCTAAAGCTTCCTAAAATTTACGTCTGATATCATTGTTTTTTAATGAATGTTGTTTTGGGAAGCAACAAACATAGTATGACTTTTTATATGTTATGGAAAAATACGATTTCCCCGTGTTTCTACGGTTAACCACCATGTAATTTAAAATTAAATTTTAGAGAATGAAATAGGGAGGAAAGGTAAATATTGTTGTTCATATCAGATCGAGGACAAGTTTTTATTCAGTTGGACAGAATATGAATCAAATGATATTTAAGTCATCTTACGGTCACGATGAGTGCCTTCAGAAGGTTCCTGCTTACATAACGCCGTGACGACAGATGGTGCCTCATCGGCGTGGAAGTCCAAGCCAGCCCTCTTCCCTGCTGTCCTCCCCTTTGAAACGTATACGCATTACGTAAGGCCTCGACGTCACGAGAGTCGCCGTAACCTAGCGACTGCGCGGCGTCCCTTCCCTCCCTCCCCCTCTCCACCCACACGAGGAAGTGTCAAGAACGCGAAATGCGTCATAGAGAGTAGCCAGCATCTTCGGAATAACTGAACACACGACTGAAAGGTTTGAATCCCCTCCTTGCTGAACTACCGCGATGAAATACGTGGAAATTGCCACGAGAATAAAGTTAACCTGGACCGGGATACGAACCACGCGCCTTTGACATCGCGGGTCAATGACCCACGGGTTCTATTTCTCGTGGAAATTTCTGGAAGAATGAAGGGATCTAGTTTTTCCACCCTCGCAACTAGGATGGTGACGCGAGAGACACAAAAATCACCATATACATAACTGAAAAATAATTGCTTGTATAGGATTTTACCTAACGGATTGTGGATTACCATTGCCTCGAGTACTGCCGGGGTACCCAATCCCTTAACCCTTTTCCGCCCACTGTAGTTTGAGCAAGACATTTCCCTAGTCATAACAGTGACCATATTCAAACTTTATTTTTAAATCTAAGCAGCAGTAAGAAGCATGAGGTAAATATTGTAACATTAATGGAACAAAAACTTTATTTTAAGTGACTGAAATTCTCACGAATTAACTATACATGGATACATGAGTCTTTACCTTGACTTTTTTTCACGCTGACAGTGCCTTAACAACCGAAGATTATTTTTCGATTCTGTTAAAATTACTACGGTGAGTAATTTATTTATTTTTAAATATAGTTGATTACAAGCTACACTGCTAAATTTCTGACGAGATCAATGCTTTAGAATATCTTCATTTTTTTAAATAGCCTCTCTACAGTGCATACGCGTTGCCCATGGAAAATGGCGGGTAATTTTTTGGGCAAATGTGTCGAAAAGTATTATAGTCAGTGGCCTATATTTTGTCACTATTAGAAAGACGAGATATTTTTCTTTATTATGAGACCAAGTTCATTGAAATGTTTGAGGAGTCATATCTCGCTCAAAAACCTTAAAAGCCACAAGAAATTGTACCAATAATTCAGAAGTCTGGATCACATGGTGGTTTGTGCACTGGCCAAAAGTACGTAATTCAATTCCCGATCCAGGTGCCCTCGGAAACCTTTTGAGGTTTAATGCGAAAAATTTAGCTACGGATGTGGCAGAGTTGACTGCGCGAGTCGACAAAATCAAAGCTATCACTGTATTTTAACACCGAAACACTTCCCTATTTACGGCCATATGATGACAGAATATTGTGATACATACTCAGGTGTATGCTCGAAATTCCGCTACGAGAAAATATCGGGGCATATAATAAAAATAACGTTTGCTTTGGGAGGGAGTCGACGAAGTTGAGAACAAATGCGAGAGGGTGATCGACAGATGAAGCCATTTGCGCCATGAAGGATGGGACGGTATGATAGTAAGGTAATGATAACGATGGAATAACTCAAGTGCCGGCATTAGAATTTTAGCGAGAGGCGCCAAAGGTACCACAAAATGATGTTCCATTCGACGGACAATAGACTGCATTTGAACTGCTCTCCACTCGGCACTCAATGAGGATCGGAATTCCACTGAATAATCTCCGATACAACTGGGACCTTGGGATGAGCATCCATTACTCCAGCCCAACTCGATCCCCTCTATCTGGTGGCCTACAGTTCTCGCAAGAGCTTACGGCCGTTAGATGCGCAGAACAGAGGGGTGAAATGTGTGGGAGGGGTAAGGGAAAGGAACGGAGGGGAATGTAAGCGCGTTGCATGCAGATGGGCCAATATAGTGTCTCATTGTCAGCGTAAAATGTAATTCCGAGCCTCTGGTTCCGCGGCCGGGGCTGTGGAATGGTGGGTCTTACGCGATGACTCACAGCTGGGCATTTTAATTACTAAAAATGCATTAGCATTTATTCAAAATAAATAAAAAGTAACAAATATGGTGGTTATTCCGCTAAAAAGGTGAATAAGTAGACACCAAACTTCGCGCAATTCCGTTGATTTTCAGTAACGTTGCTGAAGTTTCAGCTGCGTGAAATTCTGTAATCCAGATTTAAGACATACAACATAAAATTACGAAATAACTGTGCATTCTATATTCCTCTTTAACTTGGCCAATGCAATTAAAGGAATCGGACTTTGAATACCACTAGCTAAAATTTCAGTCACTGAAATTAGAAAATAAAAAGTACTTGAAGAGATAATTTCAAAAATTTGCACTATGTACATGTATATTCGATGAATAAATGGAACATTGTGAACAAAAAAGAGTTGAAATATAAGAATATATATTCTCGAGAGACAGAGAGAACATATACATTTTATGCAAAAATAAATTGGATAATTTCCGTAATTTATTAAACATAGAAAATCTCAATAAATGCGAATGTGATAATTGTTTTTGTATAATATTGTAGAGAAAAGCCAATACTTGACGTCCACTTCTGAGTCAACGGCCTGAGATCCCCTAGCCGTGACCTCCTGGCGCCCGCTCTGGTACAAAGGGACGACGCCTACTCCCTAACCCACTGCGGCGAATAGCTGGGGGCATTCAAATGCATTTACGGCAAATGACAAATTTCAAAGTTGGCAACTAAAATCGTATACATTAGCCCGCCGGGGCTACTCGTCCACCCGCGGCAACCGGTTTTTATAAAATAGACCAGTTCCAGTGCCAAAATCGTCTACTGCGCAACGCCATAAGCTTTCGCGAGGACTGTACCACATAGGAACATTTCTTCATAGACTCTCTGAATGAACAAAACAGCTTTCGATCCTAGCGACGCCGATTGTTTTAGGCAAGTTAAGTGACCTGTTTATGTTGATACATTTGAGATGCTGGTGTGGAGGAAGACAAGGGAAGAAGTGCTTATCCTGGTTGGTAAGGAAGGTGCCGGAGGAAATCAGGAGAAGGCAAAGTAAGTGATGGAAGAGATTATATTGGGAAAGGCGATGATGAATGGCCAAGGGAGTCACAGAGAGAAGAATATTGTAAAAGTGGTTGGGATGAAGAAAGGTAGGACGCATTCCGGGTTGTAGGGCTTCGTAAGAGTGCTTACGGAATGGAATCCAGCATTCTACTGGCACTACTGTCCGTTGCAAAATTCTGTCACCCGAGTTTGAAGACTAATATCTCACAGATGGCTGAATCGATTTTAAAATGAAGTACATGACATTAAAGCTTATTTATTTATGCGTTTATTGATGGTGCACAAAACTATTTACCGTTTAAATTTATTTCAGTGTGTGCTTAAAAACATAATTTTAGCGCATTTTCCGAGTATCGGACGGATGCATCGCATTTACGGCTTCGTAATAACAACACGGATCAAGATATAGAAGTTTCCTTTTCAAATATCGTAGCAAAGATTTTTCTTAACAATTATACGAAGTTTCATATTATTTAATGCATTTGTATTTTAGTTATAGGTGCAAATACACGGATCCGTTATTTTCCGTTCCGCGCATCCCTGAAAACCGCCGTTTGGACCTTATCCAAGCTCTCGAGTTCATCATCATGAATCTACTTATAAAATCTTGAAGGAATTCGTTGGTTAATCAATATCGATTAACATTTATTTTGGAAAAAGAGCGCGTTGAACTGCCAGGAGCCTGCACGGAAGAGAAAGGGAGAGGCGCGCGCTGTTGCCCAGTCAGAGGGTTGTCCGTAAGGCGTGCGAGGGATTCCACTACAAGCATTACCTGTGGGGGAAAACCAGTCGTCCTATCTCTGTGCATGAGTCATTTGGACTCTGTAAATAGTGGCAGAAAGGGTCATTTTAGATATGTTTGGAAACATACCGTCGATATGCCTCCTCGTGCCAATTTTTCGGAGACGGAGTTAAATGGGATTTTGAGTATTTTCATATTTCTGTCACCTGAACAGTCGGGCGATTTGAATTGAAGCGATTATAAGATGAATGAAGTAAATATTGTAACTATACGGCTCAAAAACATATTTTTTTAAAACTGAAATTTTCAGTGATTAACTAATTATACATGCGTAAGGTGTTAACTTGACTCTTTTTTTTACGCCGTAAGCTGAAAACGCCTTCACAACTGAAGATTATTTTTGTGATTCTGTAAAAATTACTGCGGTGAACAATTAGTTTATTTTTCAATGTTACAAAGAACATTGATTACATTACTACCAAGAAAATATAAATGTTAACCAAAAGTATGTTTCACTCAAAATCTTGCCGCTAGAAGACCTACTACAATACATATAAATAGTTGAAAACTATTTTTCTGAGAAGTAGAAAAATATAAAATACAATCCAAATATTTTTCATAGATTGCCTATTGATTTACTGAATTTAAGTGCGATAGATGGGGCAAATAAAAATGTTAAACGATGGTTATTGAATAAACATTGCGCGTAATTAAAGCTTCACACAAAATATCCTGTAATTATCAATTTTTTTTTATTTAAAGTATTACAGTAGATATAATCACTCATGTATGGAGAAAGCAAAAAAACCTATGTAACACTAAACGGTGATTTTTATTTGTATTTGTGAACCTTCTTGTGAGCCATAAACAGGCTCAGGAGGAGTCATAATTATTTTTATTATATTATGTCCATAACTGTTTTTTTTTGTGCAAGCTGTTTGCATTGGCATCATATTTCTGTTCAACACTTAAATTATAAAAAAATATTGTAATGTTATACACATATTTGTGATTTAATTGCATACTTCAAAAAATTGTTCGGATAACATAGGTACCAACTACACATTGTTAAATTTATGACGGGATATGCGTATGGAATTTCACGGTTTTTTTAAAATAAAGTCTCCATGGAGTCCATACCCATACCATTTCCAATGAAAAATGGTCAGTATTTCTTGGAAAATGTCTCCAAAAGTATAATGGTGAGTGGCTAATATTTTGTTTTCTTTGGAATTATGAGATCTTTATAATGAGGCCAAATTCGTCAAATTTTATGCGAAGTAATATCTCGCTCTAACTTACCATGAGTGAAAAAGAGATAATACTAAAACAGCTATCCACTAAAAGTATTGAAAAAGAAGACACACTGAAAAATGTGAAATCCTCGGAAATACAACGGAATTCGAGCGCGAAGATCTTGAGCGGCACAAGTGCTGGAAGATAGTCGCGGAGATAAACGGTTTAAAAAAACCTGTAAAATCCTACCACAAAGTCGGAAGCAGTAAATGAATCATGCTGCAGGGAATAGTTATTGTTCGTGAGAATATATCGATGAGGATCAGGGTTTCAATTAAAGAATAGAACAATTGACAAGTAAATTTAAATTAAAAATTAATACAAATTTTCAATAAAAGCATAGGAATGCATGAATTTTGGTCATCCAGGCAACCATCTACAGGGAGATTAAAATCTCGAAAACACACGTGTTTACGAGATTTTAATATTTCCTGTCGATGGTCACCTGAATTACCGAAATGCATGCATGGGAATATTAAGTTACTCTGCTTTTATTGACAATTTGGATTAATCTTTAAAGTGTAGGTTTTTGTTTGGAGGTAAAGAGCAGAATCCTTCCGGGACGATGGAACCGGAGAGATGCGTCGGGAATGTTTGGTGATAAGAAGGTGTCATTCAAACTTTAGGGCAAAGTCCAGAGGAAAAGCTAAGGCCGGAGAGCGTTGTGATACATGTTACTGAAACGGCGGCTCTGAATAGTGTAGGCCACTATATCTTGAGTACTGGTGGAAGCAACAATAGATATACACAGATGAACTGATCGTTACGAAAATTCCTTCTCCCCACGTACCCTTAATGAAGACCACAAAAACAGATCGAGACACTAAGGAACTCCGTTAACATTCAATTCACGTTCACCCTTTCCCTAGTCCAATCCCTTTCTCCTGCCCCGCCTTACGAATGGACCCGTATCCTTCAACCCCCCTTTTCACACCCCCTACGGCGGTTTGGTGGGTTGTATTGGGTTGATGTAATAGTTCAAAGCATTTTTATGCTTAGCAAACTTGGCTTAAGTCGATTTAAAAGTTCAACGCATTTCTAAGCTTAAACAACTTGGCTTGGGTCGATGTAAAAGTATGAAGCATTTCTAAGCTTAACGAACCTGCATTGACAACTTTTTCAACTTCAAACTAGAGTTTTCTTTAGATGTAGAATCGAGAAACTACCCCAGCGTTGGGAGAGAGTCATGGAGAACGGAGGAGAATATATTACTGATTATTTTTTGTAAGCTATTCATCTCAAATAAAAATTTTTATCACAGTCAAAAAAGAACGCTGCAAACACATGCATCAACCTAATGTGTAGACGTAGATGTTCAGAAAATCTCACCGCCAGGTCTTACCAGGGGGTGCCTGATGGCATCACTCACATCCGCACTGCCAAGTCAACGCTCTGCCCCCACGCCATTATTGACAGGAGGGACAAGTGGTCAAATTGATTTAACTATGACGGCTTCAACTATGCGAAAATACATATTGAATATACACAAAGAATAATTTTCACAATTTTTTAAATTGGTACTACCGGTTTCAGCCGGAAGACGACGCATATGCGTTAAAACCGGTAGTACCGACTGAAAAAGAATTGTAAAATTATACATTGCATGTATTGTCATTTCGAACGAGTGATCCTTCGTGGGATGATGGATCCGTGGCTTTGAAGTCAGCAATTCTTTTGTCAAGCAGTATCAATGTTTCGCTGGCCGTTTAAAATGCTTTGCTCTATTGCGCTATGCCGGAATTCACGAGTAACTTTAGTGCCGGGGGTAAATACAGGACTTGTTTCATGGTCGGGTGGTTTTCCACCATTGCATTCTGTTGAAGCTTCCCTTACCTATTCTTGCGTCATTATTCGGGAGATGATGCCGTTCCATTCTTTAACTCCATCCCCACGATTCCTGGACCTTTTATTGAACGTAAGGTTCTCCGGCAAAACGAATTTCATAGGATTCCTAATACTGTTCCGCATGCCAACATGGAGTTAAGAGGCGTGAATTTCAGAAAACTGCGCTTTTATAGCGATCACTGAGAGACATTGACATCAGCAAGCACGGGCCACGGGAGTGGTTTGACCTTCTCGTCTTGTGATCGCTCAGAATTAGAAGGCATCGCGGGACCTCAAGTAATACCTCCGAGTATCAATGACATAATTCAAGAGTCAAAACGAGATGGATGCATATGCTTTTTCAATCCAGATTGGATAGATGTTAAAAATGCTCATTTAACTACAACTCTTCCTCAGAAATAATGACCCGCAACCGTAATTCAGAATCCATTACATTGTAATGTCAAAAACATGTCGATTTCTCGTTTAAAAAGTATTAAAATTAATAAAATTGATTACCGATTACCTTATTAATATTTTCTATTTATTGGTTCAATATTGCACTTTTAGGGACGTCTGTTGGAGCCACATAATGACATTGCGAAAAAAAATCAATGCCAATATTTTAAAACACTGATTCCTTACGTGACTTTTCATTTTTTATTTAACCTTAATATTACATTCTATTAATATTCGAGCAACATTAATAAATTTTAGGCCTATACATTGTTTCCAACGAAGGACATTAATGCCTGTGATCTGATAACATGATTGTTTGCTCTACATCCTTTATCTTATTGAAGAGTAAGCCCAATTTGTCAGCGGCAGAATTTGGTGTTTGGGGACACCGGGCAGGTAAAATGGCGCTCTTTGCAGGTTATTTCATTTATTGTTATTTGATAAATTTACGATTACTGTTTATGAGATCCACATGTGTGTTCATCCACATCCACACATCAACTAAATGTTTTTTTTTGTTTAATTAAACATAGTATTGATTGAAAAGTTATATTAATTATAAAAAATAAGTACTTAATATTTTGATTATTTGCTTGATCTAAAGAAATTACATCTATAAAAATAAAAATAAAATGTATAAAATTACACTCGAGGATTGCGATTCTGCGTGCAAAGTGTGCGTGGGAGACTCGATGAAAATAAAAATTTGTTCAACTGAAAAATTGCTATGCGAATAATAATTTAGCATCTAGGGATGTGATTCTGCAGGCCCCTCCGGGTTCATGGTCCACGGACGGACGCCCGGTCCGGCCACCGTTACATCCGCCACTGCAATTTGGAGTCTGAGTAGCACGCCCGAGTCTGAAACCATTTCCATACAATAAATATACGCTTCCTCTAGCCAGGATGGTCACGAAGTCAGTACTTCAATATACCCTGTTAAAATTCTCTAGGAAAAAATACAGACAAGAAAGTCGTATTATAGATAATGAGAGAGTAATTAGCTATCTATCAACGGAATGTCAAGCTTAGGGTGATGAGTTCGTGGTTTATGAGATGTGAATATTTCGCCGCCAAACGGTTGACGTTTGCCTACATTCTCAAGGAGATTTTCAACAATTTAATAAGAGGAATGACATATCAGCTGCGTTTGATATTAGTTTACCACCACTTATAAAAAGAGAAAATTCCATCGGTTACACAAAAATATGTCGATATTGTCATTTTTGTCATTTCTCTCGTTCCGTTGAAATCGATAGCGGGCACATGAGCACTCGTATCACGTCCACGTCTCAGCCGTGTGATTGCCGCCGACCACAATCTCCTTTTAGCCATTATAACACCAAGATAAGTCCTTTATCTCTCCTCGTCCCGAGCGAGACAAATTGTTTCATTGATGAGGGGAGAAGATTTCTCGGCAAATGGAAGAGGCCACTCCCATTTCGCTTCCAGGGAGGATGCGGTGCGCATCAAAGAACCGGACAGGCCATAAGCTGATTGCCGCGATACTCCATTACTCGCTCACCAACTCACCTCTCATACCCAACCGATTCTCCAACATGTCCCAATCAATGATTCCGTGGGACTGTCGTCTCTACGAACGCAAATAACGAGAGTATGACTTCCTGCTGTGCGAGAATCGGTTAGTACGCTACAGGTAGGGGATCCATATACGGTCCCTAATCTTGATATGCATGCATGGCGTCTTCATTTGCCACATAAATGTCTGGGCATCCGACACTTAAAAGACTTTTGCATAATATTTGAAACGATAATCGATTCAAGTTGCCACACAAAACCAATGAAATACAAGCTAATGGACCAAAATCAAAAGAATCACAGGGTAATTTTTTGTGCGTAGCCCCTCAGATAGCACCATAAAGATGCTTTGATCTAGTTTTGTAGGCATCCTGAGCTAGCAAAAACTTGGCATACGTCCCGCTAAGTTTTTGATGCATAGGCGTTCGAAAAATACAAGTGCCAATGCTTGGGCCAGATTCGAGAAACAAACGAGACATTACAGCGAATCCGATATTTAAGCAAAGACATTTTCTGTAAATTAAGGTATTAGACATTTCTTACCTGAAGAATTGCTTTTAAAAAAATTAAAAAAATTGAATTTAAAAAAAGTATCACCGTGCTAATTATTATTTAAGATCCAGTGAAAATTATCGCACGTTGTATTTTAAATTTCACATATAGTCGGGAGTCAAAACATGCAAAAACTTAAATATAACCAGTACTTCCTGAATAATATCATGGATGAAATACAAACACTCGTTTAGTTTTTGTTTTTTTTTATGCTGAGGTTATATGACATTAATGTATTTTCCAGTTCACAATAAAATAAAACCGGAAAAGTCGACTACGGCAAATTGAAATCAAACTCAATTTCAGCATCCCTCCTTTGACAGCGAATCTGTAACAAAATATTTTTATGCGCTAATTGGAGACTGAATGATTAGTTTCGTTCTAGAGTCTACGGTCAGGTATGAAAGCGTTTCATGTAAGTGCATTTACCATTAATAAAGTTTCAGTTTTTTTCGTTCTACAATCTCGAAAGAACTTGGTCCTATAAAGGTAAATTTTTGAACAAATTAATCCGTTTCATAAACACTTCTTCACTGGCCTTGCGAGTTTGTTGGGCCGCTCGACTGGGCAAGCTGCCCGAACTATCGCTATAACAATGGCCACGCGCAGTCATTCGGAGCTGTGTCTAAGTAGTGACTGTTGAGAGGCAGTGAACCGATGAAATTGGGATGCTTGACCGTGGGAGAGAACGCAGGTTGGGCGACCGGGACGGAAGCTGACGCCTTGAATTGATTGCTAAGTGAATCACCGAGCGAATCAAACAGCCGCCCTTCGGATAACTTCAAGAGGAAATTGTCAACAGATAAGGACAAAGGAATTTTTTCCTGTCACTATCGACATTTGAACGTTAAGCATTTGAAATGATAATTGCTTTCAAGATGCTACGAAAAAGAATCTCACGTATTCCAACGTTCCACCATGTCCTTAGGAGTCAATAATGCACACTTTCCTTCCACGTAACCTAGAGCAGTTCAAAGTCAACGAAAGCAAATTCTTACGCATGCAAAATTTGTTTGACATTGTCACATACAACGGGTAATTAAAAAATGATTTCGGGTCATTCTAAGCCTAGTAGGGCCTCGACCCTTCAGATTTTGATGAGCAAATAACGCATCACTTAAAAAAAACCCAATTTCGCAAAACATGAAGGCAAGGATTAAAGCCCTCATCTCATGTCGAGGATAAATAGACTTCACACTAAATAAACTTATATTAAAGATTAATCCAAATTGTTAATAAAAGCAGAAGAATTTAGACTCCTTTGCATGAATTTCGGTCATCCAGGTGACAATCAACTGGGAGTGTCTTAATCTCGTGGAAACGTTCGTATTTGCGAAATTTAAACTCTACCCGTCGATGGTCACCTTGATGACCGAAATGCATGCATATGAGTCTAACGCCCTCTGCTTTAATTGACAATTTGGATTAATATTTAATTTAAACCAGCCTTTTATTTGCTCACTTCTTGAATTACCATCTAAACTGCATGCATAATGAAAATCTCCAACCGGAGAAAAGTTTGATTTTTTCGCTCAAAATGTGGAGACCGAGCGATCAGGCGGTCATTCAGAAGAATTCTTTCACGATTGGTTCCAATCACACAATTAAAAGGTATAAATATGCCCATAAGGAGGTGCGTGAGGCTTAAGCTTGGATGTTGGATGTTTTCAATCTGGTGAAAAACCTAGAACTATAGGACCGAGATAAGGTGATGCAATTCCGCGGACACTATGGCCTGCATTGAAACAAAGGCATGAACTGCATCATGTTTGCTACCATAAACCGCATTAATCATCATCGGGTAATCTAACAGCTGATTGGTAGGTTTTTGGAGTCCTTGGACTTCAAAAAACCTACCAATCAGCTGTTACCTACCTTTGGACTCTAACCTCCCACATGTGGGACATCTTTTCGCTTTTTTGGCACATTACTTGAATGACATCACACCTCTATTCAGTTCATCCAACCCTCTGCCTCTCCTTGAGTCGTCCAAATCCCTATCCTCTTCTTTTCTTTTCCATACCCAGCATTCTCCCCTCTATCGCTCTCTTCGACATGCCTCACCTCTCAACACGTCCTCTATCCATCTCATCTGCCTTCTCCGAATCTCCTTCCTCTCCATCACTTCCTCGTTCGTCTTCATCCCAACCCAACTTGTCCTCTCCATCCTTCTACACATCCTTATCTCAAATATTTGCAGTGCAGTGAAACATATTGACTCAATAAATCAAATTTCTCCAGTGGAATTGTGCAAAGTATTTAATCTTTTTCCTACAATGGAATTCCACAAAGTATCGGCCACCACCAATAATTTCATCTAATCTCAAATGCCTCTAGTCTTAGCACATAACCTTGCATTCACTATTTTCTCCTTAAATAGGGGCATATAATTTCAAATAACTAAATTCTGCATGTAACAAAAGTGAACAGCATAACAAAGGGGAAAGCAAGAAGAAAAACATTTGGATCTAACGGAAAGAGAACATGGTACCGGTACCTCAGATAAAAAAATACAAGATATCCATGATGAGAAAACCACCTTTGTTAATTCCACAAACTTTCTTACGTGCCAGCGTAAGAAAGTTTGTGGAATTAACAAAGGTGGTTTTCTCATCATGGATATCCATAATTTCCACGAGGTCAGGCCTGAGATCATCAGTTTTAAATACAAGATAGGAGTACCAAAGGCAAATATCAGCGGAATTTCTCATTATCTGGGAATATAAACCACCATCTACGCTTCATGCATGAGATCGGAACTGAGTAAAGTACGCAGCGTATCCTCAGCGTAAGAACATAGATCAGGAATCCCGGGTATTAGAACATGCGAGCTAGTATCTCAGTAGGTATCTACGACCTGGGTATCGTTTCCGTAAATTTCCGACCAATTTGTTTCGAGTGATGGGCAACTTTAAGGAGATTTTCATTTAATGGAATTGAAAATTTTAAGACTGGTACAAATAGGATTTTTGTTTCTCTTTCGGGACACAGGCTGGTATTGTCCCAGTCAAACCGGTTAATATGGTCATTAATATGGTCACCGTAAGATTAGCTCCATTTGCACATCAGCTTTTCCACACTCCATACTCCACCTGGTTCCCAATCAGCCAACCTCTGCCTTGAGTTGTCTCCATTCGAATTGGTGGGAGAAAAGTGGTGGCTTCGTACTTTATTCCCTTGCATATTCTATAGCCTCACTGGGTCTACCATGTGTGCTTCAACATACGTGTTCAAAACACATGGAAGGAATTCATTCATGGAAAAAAGGGTCTTATCTTGTGGTTTAGATGGAGACACACCTCAAATATAGATTGCCACCTTTCCTGGAACTCTGGGGTTTTCCCAGACTTGGACCTATGGAGTGCATCTCTCCCAGTGGGAGGTAAAACCGTCCGGATTTTAGGAATCAGATGTTTGGTGGTTTACCTAGTCGACACTTGTAAATTTAGTTTAGCTGGTATATTTGAATCATTTTTTGGTTTGGTTTGATTCAAAGTAATGATATCTAATAAAAAAGTTATACTATTTTAGCACACAAATAGCTCATTAACCCTTTTAGTGCTGCCTTCTGCCAGCTGTAATTTAATAAAATGTATCTTGTTAGGAAATAAAATGTTATGAAGTTATTGTTTTAGATATCCATAGGCGGTCTTTTAAAATTTTTATAAATTTAATTAACTAATATTGATACGTACCTACTATTCTATTACATTGTCTGGATAATAAATGTAATTATTTCAGTGTTATAAAGTTGAACAATATTTTATTTGTGAGCCCCTGTATTGGTCCATCACACTAAGAGGGTTAAGTAATAAAAATGGTTTGACATATACTATTCAGGTTTCAATATTGCCAACCAAGGGAGTCTCCCGGAAGATCCCAGAATTTCTCACGGTTGGTTTGTTGGTTACATGGGGAGGTGACCAACTATTGAAGCCATTCGTACCAGTGGATACAGGTGAATAAGCTTGTAAGGTAAGGATTACATGAAGGATGAAGAGAAACCCAGTGTCAGCATTATTACCTTCTTACTGCAAGGTGTCAAGGGGTAAACAGATTTATGCCCCATACAATGGACAGAGTACTTTAAGTTCTCTCCAAATAGCACACAAGCTGGGATGTAGACTCCACTACCTCCATCTTTGCCAAGATTAATTGATTCATGGTTCATTATTTCATGACAAACAATTTTTATGGCACAGTCAATGATCAATGTCCCTCCTAAATTCAGACTCAATATGCTGCCACGTGCCGCAGAACGTAGTAAGCATTTAGAAATGATGCTACATTCAGTTCTTTGATTTGTATGACTTTCCTCCGAGATAAATTTATGTTATGTCAATGGCCTATACAAATATCATCCACCAATGAAAATAATTTATCCATATGCAAATAATTTTTTTTTAAAGAGAGGTAACAGCTGATCTTTTATTTTTCTAGCTGAAAATAAACTGATGAAACCTCAACCCTATCATGTTACTTGGTATCTGCAGGAGTTTTATGATACAAATAGCAATTTTTGAAGTATTACAATATATTTTCTCAACTTTCATTAGGAGTGGAGTGCAACTTCTCTTGCCAGAATATCTCCTGAGGGGTTCTTTAAAATTGCCTAATTTTTCTCTCACTATTTTACAGACCAGAAAAGTCAACATTTTTCATGAAAATATCTCCACAGTCAATGGGCTTCAAAAATTTAACAAAACATTGACACAAAACATTGACGCAAATCACCTCTATCTCAATCATTACAGAAGATCATTGGAGGGAAGAATGTAGTCAGAAGTACTGCTGAGCACTTCTTATGACAGAATTGTAGGTGCTAAATAGTACATCTTGCCATTTGTAAACTATTGCTGCACAGCCTATGACTGTGAAAGCACCAAAGAAGTACAGTGCTCTATGAAGAATCTGAAAAAAATAGATAAGGAAATTAGGGACACATTGTTTCAAAAGGAGCATGTAACCTCTGGTATACAGTGAATGACCAAACATCATGTTCTTTCTGTGTACACTACGGTTTAGTATCACTTAATGCCACCATTGAGAATCATTGTCCAGGGATCAGAATCAAATTCCTTATTTTTAATATTCATCATAAAGTAATATGAATCCTAAATGTGTATTTCAAGATAAACTTTAAGTAACTATCAGGGTTGGAGAATAATGGAGAAGGAAAATGATGCGATGACATGTTAAGCCTTCTTCTTCATCATCAAAAGGAAAGCATAATATAATATGATGATTAGAAAATATTTGGTATGATTCCACACTTTTTTCTGCTAACATAATCAATTTTGGTGTCTACTGCGGCACTGTCAAGGCATTCTTCATATCATTGTAGTTTTTTTTAAACTGTGTAGTTCATTTAATTGGATATTTGTTTGACAAAGGTTTCATCTTTAATTGTAATTTCTTATGGATATTTTTTAACTTGCTACCTACTATATTCATTCTATGGATACTGGAACTTTCGGCTGTAATTCATATTATTACTCTAATGACATTTAAAGTTACCTAAATTATGGTACAATAAACACAAATACAATAGTAAATCAGTGGGATCAATAAAAAACAAGTGCAGAATTATACCAAGTGTTTTCTTTTCATAATTTTTAATATTGTAACTTTCTACAAAGTAAAACCTTATTCTAGTAATTTAAGGAGAACATTAGTTACACTTTTTTGGTTTTGAGGTTTTTGCAGCGATAAGATATATGTGCCACTCTCGTACATTTTCGGGTCAACTTCTGCGTGGAGATTTCATTGGCTTTTTTTTAATAGGGACGACGGTTATCACTTAAGTAGTGTGTGGAAAAGATATCTTTCCAAAAATATGGGTGTGATAACCAACCGTTAAAGATTTTTCATATTTTAATTTTTTGTTTTTAAATATTTTGTTTTTAATGTATTTTTTAAATCCGGACAACAATGGTCAGTCATCCAACAGCCGAAACGGAGCCACAGATCTAACTTCTTCAGTCTCCTGATGACGTTCCCAGCATGAGGAAAGAAACGTTGAGCCAAAAATTTCTCCACGCAGCAGTTAACCCAAAAATGTATGAAAGTAGTATACATTAGTTACACTGTCAACTATCAAGCATTTTTGGGTTTTCTGCTGCAGAGAGAAATATATTTTGTAAAACTCACTGTTTTATTCTTTCTCCAGGGAACGTCATCACGAGACGGGAAGAATTCGGTTATACTTATGCTAAACAACTGACCATTATTGTTCACATTTAATAAAGAAATGTAAATAAAAAAGTTAACGGTTGGTTTTTACACTCATATTGGTGGAAATATATCTTTCCCAGACACTGCTTAGGTGGTAATCGTCTTCTCAGTTAAAATTTTATGGACTCTTGGCTATTTCGACTGCTTATCAAATCAACTGGGGATAATATGAAGCAGTCAGCAGAAATTACCAGGACTTAAGCTTCATTTAGGAGGATTTTGTGCCCTGCTCTAGAAAAACAAAAAAATGGATGGTGGAAATGTAAGAACTTAAGTAGGTAATTATTTACAAGTAAAAAATTGAGTAAGAAAGGGTTTCTGATTTTTGTAACGATATCAAATTAGATATCAGTGGATCCTTTCGCCGACACGACCAGCATGATTTGTGAAAATGAAATATACATTTGCTCAGACAGAACTTTTTTTTCAAGGCTAAAATGTACCAACTTCAAAGAAATTTTCCTTAGCGTGGACAGTAATGATACATGAGAGGCAAACATGGCAAATATGCATTTGACACTCCTCATGCAATCGTTGTTCTTCTAATTGGTATTACACAAAATGCATACACTGACTGAATGGGAGGCTCTTGCAGAGTATTTTTTAATTTCCTATACTTAATTGGCAAGTGAAAATACTTTTTGGTGGCTTCGGCTCTTAGATAACATCATTTCTTTGATTCAACATCAGATTTATACTTAATACAGCATGCTTCATCCTAATGCGCTTACCAACAGGCAACTTTTGCTTGAAATGTTCGAACATTATACATGTAAGCCACTTTGCCTGCCATATTAATAATCAGGAATCAAAATGTTCACATCCAATAACTCAAAGCGTAGATAAATACAAAATTTTTATTTGTATTGAAGATATTCTACTTCTAATGTTCTAATTTTTAAGATATTCTACTTTTAGTTTTCTTCAAAATAATAAGCAACTGCATTGACAAAAGAAATAGTTCAGATAGCTTCATCAATCCGACAGAGAAGTGTAAAATTATAATAAATTACCTTATCCTGCCATGCTCGGTTCTCAATGCATAAGCTGTATCGCATATGAGAAAAGGTTACTGATGAGTAGAGTGGAATCCAAAAATTTGGCATTATCTTATTCAAGAGCAAATCAAACTTTTTTCTGATCAAAAAGGATGGATGGTTCACTAAATCTCGCATCTGAAACATAAGGAACATGGTTATTTGTACCACATGTATCAGGCATTAGATACATACTATCCAATAAGTGTTAATTCCTCAATTAGGTACCTCCTTTGCCTTCATGCATAGGTATATGTTTAAGAAAAAATAATATGTAATTGTGATTATCAAATTTACTGTACTGCGCAAGGTATTCTGCAAAGAGACTGTTGATAATGATAAGCTTTTTAAAGGCACTGGATGAATAGTTAGGTGTTAAGATTAGCCATAAAAGGAAAAGGTATTGACATTATCTAAAAGTAAAATGAAAGGCACATAGAAGGGAGAGGTCTTGGTGGAATCAGGAGGCACAGGTCTGATTAGCAAATTA
The DNA here is from genome assembly GCA_963573305.1 of Pyrrhosoma nymphula. Taxonomy (NCBI): domain Eukaryota; kingdom Metazoa; phylum Arthropoda; class Insecta; order Odonata; family Coenagrionidae; genus Pyrrhosoma; species Pyrrhosoma nymphula. Next base: position 110,578,361 of record OY754332.1, read on the forward strand.
TGTATCAGGACAAGCAGCGATGGCCAAGAAGTGAGGCAGGTCACTATCAGACTATCACCATTCTCCTCATATCCTCAGAGGAGATTATAATCTAATAATTATTAAAGAGCATTCGAAGATTTAGATGTAGGAATCAAAGGAGAAGGGGAGCAGATAAATTCAGTAAAATCTGTGGATGATCCAAGATTTTATTGGTCAGTCAGTTAAGCAACTGTAGCCAATGATGAGTTCCCACCAGCACACTAATTTTATATGGATATTAGTATTAAGATATATGGATATTGAGATCTTTCCCATTAACGTTAAAATTTTTAAAAATAAGTGTTCCTCGATTCTATAATGGTTTATTTGGAGGTGTTTTGAAAATTTCATGTGTTTTTCTTATGTTTATGTTAATGTTACCACCAGGCGATTGCCTACTTGTAACGTTTTGTAATTATTAATTATTATTATGTAAAATTAAATAAATTTAAAAATTAAGTCATTTGGTAAGTGTGCACCTATTATGTAGATTACAGTATACTTTCTAAGACTACCAAAAAATTCTGTTTGAAAGATTTTTTGATAGCATCAACTTAAGGGGTGGAAAAAAAGGTTTTTCGGACAAAAAAATCATAACTTCATTAGTAGGCACAGTATTAGATTCATTCAAAGTTATTATAGATATTCTAGGTAGGTATCATCTTTTATTCGAAGCAATTTTTGATACACCAAGCCCGCCTTACTGCAATAATTGAGCAAATGAGATGAGTCTATTAAAAAAAAACATGCCCGACCTAGAGGCACAGATAGATTTTGAAGATTTTTTTGTTAATAAATCTCTGTCAAGTTCGTTAATGGGCAAAATCGGACCAGAGGACCAGATTATTTTAAAAACAGAAAAATCACTATAACTCCGTTAATATGAAATATATTGCATTCATTTTAATTTATTATCATACTTCCTAAGATAAAAATAATTCGAAATCTACCTGTGCCTCTAGGCTGAGCCTAAAGGTATTATTTCTTTTGTTTTCATTGCAACCCTAATGGCAACTTTCGAGAACCTAGTGAAGTCATTGGACAGAAGCAAAGAAATAAAGCTTGCTAGAACCCCCATCAGGTCAACCTAGCAGAGAGGCCTGGTCTGGCAGCTCTCCAGTAGACTTTGATCACCGTCAGTTTCGCTCACCAACTCAGTGCAGCCTAATGTGCATTGCAGGTGACACTTGGAGGGTTTTTCAATTTGTTTCTTGCTCTGACTGAGTCGTGGTCATTGAAAGTGTGAGGGAAGAAGTAATTTTTGTAACTACGGTGATTTGAATTTTTTCGAGTAATCTTTGCCTGCTATGAAGCTCACGAGTGGCTCCCATACATGTCCTTCTATTAAAACTATACTAACAAGAAAAACCAAGATTATATTTTGCAAAATTGAAAAGATGCAAAATATGCACATTTATCCACAGCTTATTTAATAAACTTCATTAAACAGATTCTAAGGATATGTAATAAGAGAGCAAGTTTTCAATATATTTAACATATAAATATAACTATGTAATCACAAAAACATTGATTCTGCTGAAAGGACTGATGTGTATGATACAGTAGAAACTCGAAATTACGAAGTCGACGGGACCGGAAAAATTGGCACTTCGTAATATAAATTTTGTATGAACGAGTATCTTTCAAAAACATCGCGATGAAGCTCTTTTTTTGTTTCCTTAGATTAAGTTGTACTCTCGCGACGTATTTGCATCATTTACGAAGTTATAATTCATGAAAGTATATTTAAATGTGTATTCATGCCCACAGGGTGGACTCATAGTCAGTTTAACACAACTAATTTGTCGGAGTTTGATTCTTCCGATTTTCGGGATTTCCACCGCGTCGTTCCAGCTTTTCGCGGCGGAAACCCCGAAAATCGGAAGAATCAACCTCCTTCTAAGCCCCGCCGAAATTTACATCACAAAAACTAACTTGTCGTTCTTTTTCCAATGAATGATTAGGCAATGAAGCGTCTTTGCACAATTTTCGTGCAGTTTGGACTAAGCCTATTAAGCTTATTAGCGCATTTTTCTATAATACTTCCTAACTGGAGAACTCGCAACTTTACGTGAGCGATGAATCAATAATTTTGATTAATGCATACACTAAGGAAGTGTGCGACTTGCGCGATCATTTGCACCGGATATTGAAGACAATGAAAATAAGATTCTCTCGCGGATTCTATGCGATGGATGGATGTTATGTATTTTGTACAAATACTGATATTCCCTTTAATCTCGCGAAAAAAAATCGTTATTCTCCCTTGGATTCATCTTATTTGTGCGTGGTTATTTCCAATACGATGGAGCTGATAGAGGAGCTTATAGAAAAGTCCAGCTAAATATGTACCTCCTTTCAAAAGTAGATTGTACATACAAGCCACGCACTTCAACGGTGAAGGTGATAGAACTTCTTTTGCACTACATCGGCTACTTACGATGCTATCACTACAAATCAATAATTTTCGATTTCCACTCTGCTACGCGAAAGCTTCATTTGTGACTTTAATCAGATTAGTTCGCTTGCTCTTCATTCATTAAATCTCAGGATCAATTTAAAGATTCGATATTGAACTAAAATTTGGGATATTTTTTGTTATTGTTATCCCTCTGCTTTCGATCAAGCACGGAGATTTTCGTTCGAGCATTGCAGCTCAAGGTTAGGCCACGCACCAGGCCGGAATCAGCTGTCTGTTCTTCCTTTCCCCGTCATTGCGGGGGTTACTCCTTTCGCCCTCTCACAAAAACAGCTACGCGACCCATGGTCTAGGAGTATCGTGCGTCACTTGAGACGTTCATCTACCAGGGAGTCAAGGCCAAGGGATGCGCGCGAGGAATAAACATCGAATGAATTGTCGGCTTTACGCCAAATAGTCACATCTTATCTTCCTCCTCCCTTACCTCAATAGGCTGCGTCAGCGGAGAGGGAGGACATGCCTTTTGAGAGTGGGAGTCTTTTACTTAAAGGGCCCCATACTTGGCATGGGGGGGCGACAGAGTCAACGTGGGACATCGCATCCTGACCTAGTGTTGAGTTGAGTGGGACGGAGAGGGTACTAGAAGGGGCCTGATCTCCTGGAGGGCCAGGACGGGGACTTCGGTGTGAAGGTGATGGGTCGTGCCCACCCTTAAGAGCGGGAAGGGGGGTGACGGAGACTTGAGGGAAAAATATGACCAGTATGGAAGAAAGGGGAAGCGTTTGATAGGTTCGCCGTAAGTGAGAAAGGTGATGGAGAAGAGTAAGCCGAGGTTTTGGAGCAACGGAGATGGAAAGCTGGGTGAATTTTCCTAGTGGGATTGCCGGGTGGGGGAAAAACAATATGGGAATGTGCAGGCATTTCTGTTTTGGATAAAAATTAGTTTCCGGCGTAATTCGGTGGAAATCTTTTATGTTAAACATAATGAATTTACAAGTCTATTTCCACACTTTTTTAATTAACCGACCATGGTTTCAGCACGTAGTGCCATTTTCAAGGTATACAGCTGTGGGTGGCAGCCTATATATACATGTTTCAATGGGAGAGGGATGGGGTAGAGTTTTCAGGGGGGGGGGGTTACTGGATTTGGGGTGGGAGGGGGTTTTGGGGGGTGGATTCATTTGAGGGTTTAGGTAAGGTCATGGGAGTGAGGGATGACGTCAACGGGCGATGGGTGGGAGGTAGGGTGATGTGCAGGAGAGGCGAGTGGAATGGGAACATATGATCATTACATAATTTAAAATCAGTGTGGCAATTCACAATTTCATACTGCTCGAAAAAATCAAGTTTCTGCCCCTTGTTAAGTACATGTAAAATTTTTGGATCGAAATTGCACCAGTGGTGTTCTTCATTCAAGTGTTTAGCTATTCCAGAGGAGTTGTCATAATTTAAAAAACATCGTCTATGTTCACGAATTCTCGTTCTAAATTATGACAACTCCTCTGGAATAGCTAAACACTTGAATGAAGAACACCACTGGTGCAATTTCGATCCAAAAATTTTACATGTACTTAACAAGGGGCAGAAACTTGATTTTTTCGAGCAGTATGAAATTGTGAATTGCCACACTGATTTTAAATTATGTAATGATCATATGTTCCCATTCCACTCGCCTCTCCTGCACATCACCCTACCTCCCACCCATCGCCCGTTGACGTCATCCCTCACTCCCATGACCTTACCTAAACCCTCAAATGAATCCACCCCCCAAAACCCCCTCCCACCCCAAATCCAGTAACCCCCCCCCCCTGAAAACTCTACCCCATCCCTCTCCCATTGAAACATGTATATATAGGCTGCCACCCACAGCTGTATACCTTGAAAATGGCACTACGTGCTGAAACCATGGTCGGTTAATTAAAAAAGTGTGGAAATAGACTTGTAAATTCATTATGTTTAACATTTCTATTTTGCATTTTCTTAATTTCCGATCCATTCGAGCAGTCTTATAAAAGGAATTGAATAAGAAATACGACAAAAGAATGAATGTATAGGTATTATAAAAAATACTTCAGCTCTCCTGTCGAGAGAATCACTCATTTAACAAAAAAAAGTTAATTATTTTTGCGCTTTGCTTGGCTCCATTGTCGCTCCCACCACGGCCTCTCATTTGGATAAATGCAAACTGAACTGGGAGTCGACGTCATTAACAATTTTGAATCGATGTAATGTATCCCGAGTGAGCAAACCTTAATTCTTATTAGGAGAAATCAGGACTTGGTCATTTTCGTTACAAGCCTGGAGATCGTTATCTATCGATTTAAATTGCTGGGGGTAGCAGCCAATAAACGGCCAACTTGTGACAAGCAATGCCTCAATGCCCCTACCCTAAGATCCTGGTCAATTCGGTGTCCTGCTTCCGCACTGGTAGATAACAACTAACTCCCACCCACGTTGTCCTACGGGGAGTATCTTCCGATAACCCAAGGAAGAGATACAAGTGCTTCCAATTGAGCTATGATGCTGACGAGGTTTTATGCTCTCCGACGGCGCACAGTGGGCTGAAATCAGAAAAAGCTGGCCAAAAATCATATCTTCCACATTTTTTAAATTAGAACCATGGTTTCTTCATAGTTGAATAATTTTAGGCTCCTAATATAAAATCCAAAATATTGACACAATTTATGGCACCGAAACCTAGTTTTAAACAAAATGGCGGAGATGGTAAAATCATATAATCGATTATATGAACCATTACGGTATCAAAAGCTAATTGAACTTACAGGGTAGTAATTAAAAAGCAGGATGAGTTTAAAAACATTACATTTAAATTTTAAATTTGTAAAATATTAAATTAAAAACAAAAAATAATTATAAATGATAGGTATGCATACACTAAGCTATTAATTATATCCATCCGAGTCGGGTCGGGTCACTATCCTCATCGGAACTGGTGGGCAGTTCCATCATAAGGAGGTCCCAAGCTACTTTTCGAATATTTTTCTTATTTTTTTTGGTACATCATATACTGATATAAACGGATCTGAAGTAAGGAGAGGTCTTCGAAAAAGATCCTCGAATTCAGCAGATCGCGAAATTTTTCGCGTATGATTCGCCGGGTATCTTCGTATGTCTTTGTGCCTTGATTCTAGGGCTTCCTCTGATAGCTGACCTATCGGCAGCACTACCACCTTTGCAATAGTCGCTTAATGAAGGAGCACTTTGTGGACAGTAGGTGGCATATGATACCATGGGTACAACTTTACATAATGAGAAGCAGTGCTGGAGCAGTAGTCAGAGAACGAGGCATGATTTATTTGAAATCCAGATGATAGGGTTTCAAAATTGTGGAAAATATTACAATAATTTCCTCATCAATACCTAGAATTGGAGCAGAAATACGTTGTAATTATTTGGTAATCTACAAGTAATATGCTGAGCATAGAGCTTCAATTTTGGAAATAATCTTAAAGAAATAAATTGCTAACATACCGCAAATTTCCGACGAAAGCTTAGGATTGGAAAAAAGCGTCGGGTAGTGTTTCCATCACTAGTTGTTCCTTTACCAGAATTTGGTATGTCTATTAAAAGTTCCATTCTTTTTCTTAATTCCTCTTGGATTTCTTTCTTCCTCTTTTCCAATGCATTTTTGCTCCTATTGGTAGCTTTTGTCCGAGAGATATCACGAAATTCAGGTGAAAATGTGGCTAATTATAGATTTTGTAGAATAAAAAATGGGGCATTATAAGAATACATTATACTAAGCACCTACATCGAACTTTTCACTTACCCTCCATTTATTAATTTTCAAGCGATAAGAGATTCGGAGAAGACACTCAAGGAATCGCATGTAACAATGGAGTGGAGGTAATGCAAGTGATTTTTGAAGTGAAAACTTCTCTTGGGTCTACTCTACGCCTGCTCTCGGCTTGATTTCCATGAGAGTAAACGCAAAAGCGTGACACTCGAAGCGTTAAATTTGAGCGTTCCGGTCCCACTATCTACAGCACATACGAATATAGTACGGCGAAGAGAAGAGTAAGAGAATGCGCGCCCTATATATAGTGCATACGAATATGATAGGCTTAGGAGAGTGTGTGCTATAGCTATTGCCGCGAAGCGAACATAGTAAAATTGACTAAATATCTGTAAAATCATCCAATATTTTTTTCAAAATTTGTTTATGCTTTTGAGAAGCTTGTTTCAAATCCGTTTTTATGCCAAATTATAGCAAAAGTAATCTCTTCGCCACGTAATGAATTTAATGTTTTGCATTCACACAATTAAATATATGATTATAACAGTTTTAGCTATAATTTGAAAGTAATAAAATTCTTAATTTCCAATTATTACCGTGTACAAAAATTGGTCCGCGGATTCTTGGCGAAGACTATGATAAAATACCATTAATAATAAGCGGAGACTTAAATGTTGATTTTGGAAAAGATAATGCCCAGCCATTGCTAGATTTCTTTGAAAATGAATTAGGTTTGACAATGAATAACAATAGAAACGACGCAACAACAAAAGGTGGAACGACAATAGATGCTGTATTTTTTAGAGATATACATAATATTAAATCACATATTTTTGTATCCCATTTTAGTTATCATAAGCCAATAATTACTTTAATTAAAGGTTGTAATAATGATGTAAATAATTTGTCAATTGAGGAACAATAAAAAATATAAAAATGAATAAAAAATGAAAAATAACAAATTTTATGCCAAATTAATTATGCTTATTCATCTTAAATAAACCTGCCATATTTTACTTTAATATACACAATCAATCAACATTTATTAGTAGATGTTTTAACTTCTATCTACCGTCCCAAGACGGTAACAATTTTTTTATTCATCCACCACCACTGAATTCATCCTCTCTAGCTCATACATCTTAGAAATGTTTGCGCCACATACGTAGCCGTTTACAAACGGTTGTCATTTAAAGCATGAGATCAAAAATTTGTTCGATTTTTGTTTACCAGATGCTGAGTCCAACATTTGCAGAGGCACGAGAGAGGTGGCGAAAAAGATGTCATCTTTCAAATCTGATTTCTGCCACATTTGGTTGTAGTGATGAACCCGTTATTCGATCTCTTGATTGATGCAGAAAGTTTTTCATGTCCTGGAGCTTATTGTGTTTGCACTTTTCTGCTGTTAATACACAGATTGCATTTGAAATATATGTTCTCCTTGACATCTCAGAAGTGGGCCATTATTATATTTAACATGGGCTTTTATTATAACATCATAACGGTGTTTCTCCAGGAAGTGTTGGTGAATTCCACCGAAGCAGCCTAATTTAAATTTGCTTCTCTCTTTGGTTTTTGGGATATTTATCGGTTTTAATGCTTTTGGATGAGTTTTCTGCTGAATATTTGAGGTAATGTTTTTTCGGCTTGTAATTCATTTTTACTCATTTTTTCTTCCTGGTTCTGAATTCTATGATTGAATACGATGACAACCCATCCTGGAATAATTTCATTACCATAATGCGGTGAGGCAGGGTGGATGATTTTTTTCGTGAAATTCCCGGATGGTGTACAGGGTTAATTTGGCCTTTTCATTTTCACTGATTTAAATTTTTTAGGCTGGCTATTTATCGTTCGGCCATTTGATGAATAAATATCCTTGAATGGCTCTTATTAACCTGTTAAAGGTATTGGTTGTTACATCTCTACATGCTGCATAAATATCAGGTTTTATCTTTGATTTATCATTGCATTATGTTTTCAGGAGTTGCTCAGGCCACACTGAGGGTAATTATTAAAAATTGTAATCACACTGAAGATGCATGGTAAATAGGAGTAGCTTCACATGCAAAGGACTAAGCCTAGGAAATTATGCATGTTCTAAAGCATGTGCTTCATGTTCTATTATGTGGTGATTGTGGACAATACTTGCCAACGGATGTTGACTGCTGCTGTGAACATTCAAAGTGAAATATGTAAGTAGGTTTTATTTTCTGAAAATAATTATAGTCTGTTTCTGTTGTCAGGTATTCACCGAACCTTTCTGTTTTTTCAGGTCAAACAAAGAATGCCTTATTATCTTCCTGTTCATTATGCTCTATCACTCCAGTATCAATTACATCTACAGAGAAGCTCTTTGTTCCTGACAACTTGGATACCAGGTTTCTGCTGTTCTTCACTTGGTACAATTTGAAATTCAGTTTCATTATATGTATAACGAAAAAGTACGTGAGTAATTTACTTCAAATTCTCAACTTCGTTCAGCTAGAATTAAAAGTGCAATGAAATGTGTTCTCAGGGGAGTTCGTAATGTATTTACTTTATTGCATCAGAGAGTGCTTTTTACATTTTTCAATTTTTCATTTTGATAGTGTTGCTTATATTTGTAATTGTGATAAATTATATTGATACCACCTACCACTTCCCTCATATACTTATTTCCTATGAGAAAATGAACGAAGTCTGTGGTGGAACTGAATATTTTGGTAATTTTATGGTATAAACCCTGAATAAGTTAATTCCTTTTTGTATTCTGTGCTCATACCCTGTGAGTTTATCACGCAAAATCACTCCAAGGCAGAGTCATTTTTGACTACAAGGTGCACCAGTTTGTGACGGAATGTAGCCCAAGGCAGATTAACATTTACTTAGGAGTAAATTGATCTGTTCATTTGTGAATCGTTGAAAGGGAGAACTTTAAGCTTTGGTGAGTGTAGATGGAAGAAAAAGATTGGTGATCTGCAGACGTTAAATATTAGGGTTAACTAACATAGTGAAAATTGGTGATGATGGAATCTCTGTAATAACTTTGTAATTTTCTCAATTGGTATATTTATTGTCCACAGGTTTCACTGCAACAGTATGGCCGTGTTACCTTTGCAGTGAAAGAGACTATGAGTCAATTGTGAAATTTTTAAAGTTATTACAGTGGTTCCATCATCTAAAGGATAAAGTAACATTGGAACGGAATTCGAGTTTCCCGCTAGTCGAGAGTTGTAGTTCCCGCTTTGGCCGTCAAGATTAAGGTGGCGTCTTGGTAGCCGTTTAAAACTTAATGCGTCAAATTTAACACGGAGTTAACCATCTTTCCTGTGTAGATAATCTTTGCACTATCCTCTTCTTGATTATATCTCGAAAAGTATTAAGCTACGAAACCCTTATTTAATTCTTAATCAATCTGCAGGAACGCAGCTGAGCTCTCGTTTATGATACTTTTTCAATCACTTGATTGAAGCGGTACCAACGGCGGTAAGGTACCAACACCATTTTCCGATACCAATATGTATGGGTGCTTGAGCGTTTTTTCCCTTTGATTATGCACACGCCCAGCGCTAGTCATACTTTAGAATTAATGTGCGTAAAAGTAATTGGTCGTACGAACCAAGCGAACTCGTATTTTCTCTGGTTTTCTTGGCTGTTGGCGACGGAAGAAGGGAAGGGCAATACCTTACTCGAGTATACATTAAAACGCTCAATTAGGACGGTACACTAAACCTGATTCTTTCGATGATAGCTATTGCCAGCCGGAATAATTATGTCGTGGAGCAAGGTTGAGCGTGATCAGTCTGAAATAGTGCGAGAAAAAGCTTCCTTGGGTTATATTCACGACTGAAGCTACCCCTCGAACAATATAGCACCATATCCGATACATGTCAGTTTTTGAGCTCACACGAGCAGCAAACGAATACTGTACCAGGAATATTCATCATGGATTTATGCTTGGGAAAACCGGTAGCAAAAAATGCCAGGGATCATAAGGGGAAAATGCTGATTGTAGCAATTAGTCTCTCGGGGGCGAGTATATCCGTACACGACTAATTTACATTTTTTACTCGTTGGCAACTCTTTGGTTGGTAACAAAGCCGAACGCATTTTTTGTCCGATTAGTTCCATACTTTAAGCGCTACAATGCCTACGATTCAAAGTTGTCCTTAACACTTTCAACGCGGCGGTAAATTTTTAAATTTTTGCCGGTGACTGAACTCTTTTTTTTTCGTTATTAGTTTTATTCATAGCCACAATCAATAATTGATTGTTAAAAAAATCGGGGAAAAATATTAATTGCAAAATCACAATTTTAAATTTGGACGTCGATCGACGCCCGCAGCCACTGGATTGTAACTCCGTTGCGAAATGCGTGGTTGCATACCCACGCATTTCTTCGGGACATCTCTCCTATAGTCATTTCTTTGGCTGTCGCTTATGTTGTACACTAATAAATATTTGGTATTTCTATACAAATTCATTCATTCAGCAAACCAACCTTTGGTTTGAAAATACTGAGTGAGTGAATACAAATTCATACACTCAGTAAATCTTACCCACAACATCTATTTGTCTTCGTAAAATATGTCTTTTGCTTTAAGTCGTGACGATGTCATATTTGTAACTCATTTACTCCCACTTTTATTGCTTTTAATTTTCAAAGGGCCTATTAGAAGGAGAAATTAATGCATGATGAAGGGAGAGATTTACCCTAACTATCAGAAAAGTTGTAAAAAATTATGAATTTTATTACTTTGACGTGGAAAAGAAATATATTGAAGAAATTTGAGCCAATTTTTTACTGGTGTGTTACAGCTTACCTCAGTGTGATACGGAAAAGAATTCTAATATTGATTAAAAAGCAATTCATCGCAGTCATTGGTCAACCTGGAGGCCCGTATAATCTGAGATGCTAGAGGTCACCCCGTAATGATTCCAAATGCGCATGAATTTCACACAAGGGGTAGAGGGAGGAGGTGGGGTTCTCTCAAAGTAACATAGAAGTTACAATGCACCTGTTTACCTTTCTTACTCGTCAACATTTCGTCGACAATACTACTGAGTTAAACATGAGGAAGGGCATGCGGGGCGTTTCTTACACCCCAAGCTTCTACTTTAACTCAGTGTAACTGGACCATTGTCTCTACAATGTTGCAAGTCTTCATACCATCAAATTACTTACATTTTAACCTTCTGCCGGGTTTCATGGTTGGTTTTTAGAATTTAAAAATGAATATTACTTGTAAAAATTGAGATTAGATAGTTCTGTTACCTACAACTATGTTGGTTATTTTTTTGTCTTATTTCAACCTATCCCTAAAAATAAACTCACTCAATGATTGAGAAAATATTTTTGATTTGAAAGTTTCATTTGTAAAGACCACATTACAAGTCAGGTGGGGGTTTGGGAAAAATACTACGGTTGTCAACAAAGGTGGGATAAAAAAATCACCGAAAACGTAATGGTAACGCAGTTTACCCACAACCCCTGAGTATAGCATTTAAAAGTAGATAGTTCTATGAAGAATACATTAGAAAAGGCTCCCTACACTCAGGAAGATTACAGGCATCACTAAGTGCCTACTATCATTTGGCAGTTAAGCAGGGTGGGGAAGAAGAGTTCTACATCTACATCTACATATTACCCCGCAAGCCACCTCAATAGGCGTGTGGGGGGGTGTTAAGACACCAGCCGTTTACATATAAAATGGACACGCTCTTATGAAATTACGCCTAGCATTTATTATAGTCCCTAATTGTTCGGGGGAAAAACGAATTCCCATACCTATCCGTTCGGCAAAATATCTCTCTTAATTTATCGTTTCTGTCGGACCTGGAAATATAGTGGGGTTCTAATATGATGTTCTCCGTGTCGCTCTGAAAGATATCAATTCTCAATTGTTCAAGCAATCTAAGCCTAGCGCGCAGCCTCCCGAGTCTCTAGCGGCTCCCAGCCTAATTCGTTTAACATCTGAGTGGCGGAGTAAGAATGAAGAAGACGGCATGGAGAAATGACAAAAAAAATATGTTTGACCACTAACATTTTATAAGCTAAAATCAAATAATAATGTCATGCTTTTATTAAAAATTATCATTTAAAACATATGCAAATAGAGGGGTAAACGCAAGTATAATCCCTCATTACTGTACTGTTCAGATACAAAGTAATTTATTGCTAAGACACGATAAAGAAAGGGAGAGAATTTGGAGACATTCCTATTCTTTCCCTTATTTATTTATATCATTTGGTAGAATACCTGTCATTTGTGCTGGAGCGCAATGAATATTATTGACTTGTTTTTTTCAGATCCAGAGAAAAAACACGTAGTAGAAGATATAGACACTGATATAATAATTTAATATGAAAAAAGTACACATTCATGCACATCATCCTTACCTCTATGTAATTGTACATAGCCAGGTTGCAAATGGCTTCAGCATCTGGGTTTCTATATTGAGAAAATTCTTCCAAAGTTTTTTTCAAATTGTTCTTGTGCTTAGTCAACAAAGTATCTAGAATGCGGCAATCTTCAAACCCCTAAAAAGTATTAAACAGGGTAATAAATTAAAAATTACCATCATGAACTGTCTTGTAGTTGTGCAAGGAATTACTAATACACTGAGCTGTATCAAATCACATATGTGCTCATATATTGTACATTTAAAAAGTGCCATCTGATACAGAAGTATAAATAACATTGAATGGCACATGATTCTAAAAATGCAATTAATGTGTCAGTTTGAAAAATACATTGACTGTAACCAAATTTGAAAAGTGCCTTATTAAGAGACCAGCCACAGCAACAAATGTGATATAAATGTGATAGTTTCAAGTTAACAAAATAGGCTTCGTGGTAGAGTTAACATGCATAGTATTTATGCATAAAGTATACATTATAGTCTCTATTTTAGATTTTTACTTCCAATAGAATGTTAGTATTCAATATATAAAAGACAATACTCACTGCATTCATTCCTTGGCCATAAAATGGCACCATTGCATGAGCTGCATCTCCTATTATGATTGCAGAACTTCCCACATGATATGGTTTGCACTGAGAGGTTAAGTGAATGGAATATAAATACATTGTAAATGACCATGGAAATCAACATTTAAACAAAGATAAGTTAAAGGCATGTCTCCATCCCTAAGTCGATAATCAAATACTATCACTCAAGGCAAATGTTACTCATGATAATGAAAAGAAAAATAATTCGGGCTCATTCAAATTAACAGAATCCGGTATATGTACCTTCACTGAAACAAGTGGGGAGGGTTTGGAGTCGAAGAAATCCTTCACCAGCTTCTCCTTCCCAAGCAATGGAATGGCATCGGGGTAGTAATTATTGAAAAAGTCGAGCAGCTTTTGAGGAGAATCAAGATTCTTAAACTGTCCAAATGGCATGAACAGTGTCACCGTCCATGAGCAATCTTGATTGGGCAGTGCGATCATCATGAAGTTCCCCCTTGGCCATATGTGAAGGAAGTTAGGTGCCATTGCAAACTGAAATAGGGATAATGAATATGATTTCTTTAGGGCAGATAACAGTATGTTACTTAACATTACTATTTCCCTAAAGGCATTAAATTCCTTGTTGGACCTCAGCCTCCAGCATTATGAATGTATTTCATTCAAACACCATACTTTGACAGCTGTCATTTTCACTGACTCCTCATCCCCATTGCTGATCCATTGCTTTTACTCTGACTAATGTCTCAATGACGATCCAAAGTCCATTTCTCAAAGCTACACGCTGATGAACATGCCCTCCAAAAATATAAATATATACGTTGCGTAAAAACTCAAAACACATAACAAATAAAATAGAACTATTCCCAATGGACTACAAACTTCATATGGAGGCATTGTCTGATCATTCGAATAACCCCTAGACTTGGGCTGGCAGGAGAAATATTATTGCTCTTGGCCACCCAACCCAAATCCGTCAAAGTGAATGAGGCAAATGGAAGGTAGTCTTGAGATGTTGTCACGTTTAAAACATTTATGCTAAAGGCAACAGGAAACCATCTCAACTGCTTTCTCCATGAATGATGCACAAAACTAAAATTTAAAGGAATATTGGCAACTGCAGGACTATGCTCACTAAGGCAGGTGTCATGCCTATCAGCTAAAGAAGTACAGCTTCAGTTATCATCATACATAATCCTTCAATAACATCAGCATTAGAAAAAATATATGGAAGAAAAAAATCAGAAGAGATCCACAGACATGAGAATTGAAACTGGGAATTTTAGAAGTTCTAAGGTAAAAAAGTTAGAGAGATGGAAGGTTAAAATGTAGGTTTGGGGGCCACAAAATATTGGACAAATTGGTCAGGCCATCTGCATTCAGGCTCGTGAATACAAAACGTATTTGTTGAAGGGAGATATTCCCTCGAGTCTTGCAAAAAATTTAATAGAGGAGGACCATATAAGCAATTTATTACCTGATGTGCTTCACATTGAATGGAAAGATGTTAAACAGGATTTCTTAAAAAAAATTCAAATTGTGAACTCTGCTGCCAACGGAAATGTCAAACTATTAAATGAGTGTGATTTCAGTTCTCATTCCCCACTATTATCAATACCTTTCCCCTCTCCCATTGAAACCCGAACCTGGGATAGGGATCTTACCTCTCGGAAGGTTTTGCCATACTCAATGATAGACCAAAAATATTCAGCTAGTGAGACGTGTAAGTATTTATTCACTGTGAATAGATTGGCTTACGGAGAAATAAGGATTCAAGGAGTCATCTTTGGTATTAGGTTGTCCTGCATCATTATTGAATGCCTGTAATATAATAAACAGTATCGGGTGCGTTGGTGTAAAGAGACGGTACTCGAGGTTCATTTTCACAGTCATATTGAAATTAATTGAGTGCAAAATAAGACAGCCAATGAGCATCGAACCTGGGAATGTATCAAATTAGCCTTTCGAGGCAGTCTTAACCACGCGGCTATCGCGCCGCTTTTACAGAGTGGGTCACTCGTGAGCACAAATGTGAATTTCGAGGGCGAAAATCACACAAGTCGGAGGCCTCCATCGTCGCGTCGCAACCGCATGAGCGCGAATAACCCTTGGTGCATTCCGATGGGGTTTTCCTCTCTCGTGTTTTACACCGTCCCCGTCGATCCTTTCGTCGGTAACTCATAATCCACCGTCGTCTCACGACAAGTGAAACTAGCCCAGCAAAAGTCGCAGTCCGCAGGTCGTGCCAAATTTAAAAACTTTTCCGGCCATGCCCCATTCTACAAACCGTAAAATGGGGCAAAGTGGATGCACTCAGACGTTTGGAAACGATAGTATACATTATATTACATAAACACGCAAAATGGTTAATCTCTATCGTATAGCTGCGATGAAAAAAACATTTTCATCATCGTGACTAGTGCAACCCAAAGACGAACAAAATTCTTCAATTTATGTGTAACTTATAGAAGTTATAAACTATAGTGCGACTGGTCAGCTGGTGCCATAAACCAGCCGCGGTGAAGGGTTCAGTCGCCTTAGAAGCAGAGGCTCGGACTCCGAGTTCCAATGCCTCCCGAAAAAATCCCCTCTTGTTCTTTCAGGCCAAGGGTTTCCTTGCTATTGTGCTCAACGATCCATGCGGTAACAAGAATTTTAAGAAGCATCTACCCGGTATGTTTAGCACGTGCTCCCACCTTCACACGAAATTTTGGCGAAAATGGGAAGCCACAATTCATGACACCCACGGGTAGCGTCTTCCTGAATATGTTTAGATGGTTCTAGTAAATAAAGAAGCACCATCTTCCTCCGCATGGATTTGCACACCTACACCCACACAACCTAGGTATCTGGTAAGGAATAACTTCCTGATGTGTTAAAGATTTCAATGTTGGTAAAGGCCGCGATATTCCACGAGTTGTTTGTACTTTATTCTTCGAATCCGCACTCTATATAATCTAATGGCACCGGAAGATATATTTTCCGTTTGAATTTGGAAACATCCGCCGATATTGACATATCAATAGTGAATAATGGGAAATATACTAAATTCTTGGAAAAGTTAGTGATTAATATGAATAATACATGAGTTATTTCACGAAAGTACACGGGTTGGCCGGTTTTGGACAATTAACACCGGGAAATTGTTGTTTTTATGGAAAAAGTCTTACAAAACTGTAGAAGAATCTACGTGATTCCTACTCCAGGCACCTGCGGAGCTCAAAGAAATATACTGGAGAGAGTGTGCTGGGAAAAACACAATATTGGCAGCGGGAAAAAAAAATCAGTTTTTGAAACATCTACCCTTCGCTAATTGAGTCGCATTACAATTTCTGCTCCAGTCAAAACTTTATTTCTTAATGGAGTGTGAGGTGAAAGTTGTTCATTATATTATTTCAGAACTGAGTCGAATATTGGAAAGTTGGAACAAGGAATGAAGGAGAACTCTATTGCCACTCACCGAGAGAAAACAGCGCAGGTATTGCTGCAGAATTGTTTCCTGAAAAAATTATACATAGGAGAAAGTCGAGTAATATCGCACGGCGGGTTATATCGGACAAGTGGTGTTTCAGGATCTTGCACATGTGCAGAAGCACCTGTCACTCTACTAGCCGTTACGAAGAATTAGAAGAAATATGTATGGCCCACGCCATATTGGATTGCGTCGTTCCTGTGTGTAGAAGTAGGAGAATATTTTTCTGTTTGAAGAGTGGTTCTTTGGTTCACGCAGTTAAGTTTTGAGTGCTGTATCCTGCTTGAACGCAAGTACAATCCCTTTCTAAATGAATTGGTAGGAAAAGGTAGCTTCATTTGTATGTTTTACGCTTTAAATCTGACCAGGTCTGGATAGAAGGTAGTTTACAGCCAAATATCAGTATTATTCTAGTCGGATTATATGGGACAGACTGTTGGAGGAGACTATATTGGACAATAATTTTGTGCAAATAAAAACAAATTCTGACGGCAAAATGGGGAAAGTGTGGAAAACTCTGGGAAGAGTAAAATATGAAAATGGCAATTGAAAAAGTTCGTTTGAAAGAGATGGCAATTGGAGAGGCAAGTGAGCGTTTTTCAGTGCCGAAAAGCAGTCTTGGCGACCGCATCCAGAATTTTTCAGATGGAAAAGAAGCACAGACGGGGCCGTTATTGGGAAACACGAAAGATTTTGCTAGATCATTTAACAATGATCAGGAGCAAGTATTTCATGATCATGTCAAAATCTTGGATAGTCAGCTAATGTCATCAAACAGAGACGAGTTCATGAAACTCGCCTACCAATTTTCAGAGCAACAAGTAAATCATAGGTTCAGTAAAATAAAAATGAAGGCAGGAAAGGAGTTGCGAGTTTATGAAATGGCATCTAGAGCTGTGTTTGAGGACAGTTGAATCAACATGCTTGCAGAGAGCAGCATGTTTCCGCAAGGAACAAGAGGATGGATGTTTTGACAAACTTGCTGAATTACAGTAGGACCCCTTGCTAATCCGACCTCGGATGGTCCGACTCCTCGCTTAGTCCGACCGTGCCGTCGCTTATCGGTGTTGTCTACGCCAATGGACATTTTGTGGATACGAAAATGGAGGAACATCGCAGCAAAATCTGGATTGTCGTCTGCTAAGCAAAAGAACATAGGTAACAGACTTGTTTTCGACCAGCGCAAGAACATTAAATCTACAGTAGAATAGAATAGAATAGAAATGAAATTTATTATTCCGGGACAAAATGTCCCCTAGGAACATAAAATGTTTACATAATTTGGAGTCAGACCCTCAATTTCAAGGAATATATCATTGAATACATAGGTGATTAACAAAATTAATAATACACATTTGGCATTATTGCCATAGAATACTAAATACAAGAAAAAGAAAAAGCAGTGAAAAAAAAAACCTCATAGGTGTTGCAGAAAACAATATTCAATTGAATTGGGACTGAGTTTTGTTACAATATTACAATACAATTGGAATGCAATAAGCAGAACATCAAGAAAGAAAAAAAAAACACTATAAATAATACATTGCAGGTGTTACACGAAGTAGCACATCCATTAACGCATATTAAACAACATTTTATAATATTCATTTTTAAATCTGTTAGCATTCTTACATTTTTTAATATCTTCGGGTAAGTGGTTCCATATATCACAAGAGGTGACATAGAAAGAATTTCCAAAGGCAGATGAACGGTATTGGGGTACATAGAGTTCTTCCATGTGGCGCGTTGGGCGTTTATTTGTCGCAGCATTGTACAATACATTTTGATACAAGTATGTGGGGAATTTTGTTGTTATTATTTTGTATATAAAAGTTGTCTTATTGAGTAAGCGCCTCTTATGTATTTTTAACCACCCGAGTTTTTCAAAATATGGTGTCACGTGTTCATAATATTTGATGTCAAAGACATACCTCACGCAGGAGTTCTGAATCCTCTGAAGTTTTAAATTCAGTTCTTTTGTTAGGTCGGAGTATACCACACAGCAGTAATCGATATGCGGGAAAACAAGACTGTCTACTAATTTCTGGCGAAGGGAAGTCGGAATAAGGTGTCTAAATTGTTTTAACTGATATACAGTCTTGAATACCTTATGTGAAATGGCTTTTATATGTTCGTTCCATGATAGGGTTTTATTTATAGTAATTCCTAGATTCCTTACACTCTCAGAAAATTCAATTTGGACACCTTTTACAGTTATTTTTGGCAAATTATCAGATATAATTCTATTAACATAAATATTACTGCCAATAATAATACTTTTCGTCTTGTTAGGATTGTGTTTATAGTTTACAGTATAGTGTTTCATGACGTTCATAGTGTATTACAGTGAAACGATCATAGTGTTTATTGTTTTATGATGTGTTTCATGACTCTACAATTTATGTTTCTCTTCATTTACAGCAAGTATTTTTATCGCAGTATATTTTTATTTATGGTTAACGGTAATATTAAATCTGCAAAACCGTACAAACAGCAATATTTTCTATTGAATCTACAGTTTTACCATGTTTTTATGTAAATAAATGTGTTCCTCTGATAATAATCCGACATTTTTTGTGTTTCGACCATGCTCTCGGTCCCGTTGGTGATGGATTAGCGGGGTTCTACTGTAATGGACAATTATTCGTTCAGTCCTTCAAAGATTTTCAACGCCGATGTAGCTGCGTGGCGTCCAAAATCACAAATTAAAAGTTATGTCAGTTAAAGAGAGCTCCCAAAGAAAAAAAATCCACATAGATGAGCAGAATCCCCAGGTTAAAAGATTAATGGAGATAAAATGTTAAAGGATCCTGCAGCAAAAGCTGGAACTTCGAAACGAAAATTCTAGAAAAAAAACTGCAACTAATGAAGGAAAGACGAGAGGAGATTCATTGAGTCACTGCATCAATTGCAACAAAACATTTGAAGAGAACTGGATTCAGTGTCGGCTGTGAAATGGGAGGAGCTGTGAGAACTGTGTGCACCTTTAATCCTACAATTTGTACTACGAATGTGACATCTGTCAGTCAAAAAAAGAGTGAATATTTTGTTAGATATTTAGGAAACATTTGTGTCCATCTAGTTTTCAACAGTTTAAGATTACTCAGCCTACATACATCTTTTCACTTTGATAAAAATAATCTCTAATGGCGCAATACATTACATATATGTATTTACAGTAATAAAACCTTATTTAGATAATTTAAAGTTTTTTATAAGCATTACATCATGTACAACATAACCCCCCAACTTTTTTTCATCGAGTTCCAAAGAATAGTTAAAATTTCACTATAGAGGTAAGTACTTTTAGGTGTTGGTATACCATATATAAGTATACTTTGGTACGTAGTATGGACAAATTGGGCCATAAACATATTCACAAATAGCAGAAAAGCGTAAACGTCCGATATAATTCGGCCTTCCCCAATAAAACCTCTTTCCGTCCTAGCGCACTCGAGAAACGAGCGTATAAAACCCTCCTCTCTCCTCGCCTCCTACAAGCATTATATCATGCACCCGTTTGCTTATTTTCCTTAAAAAAATCATAATTTCATTTACTATGTTCCGAATTTTTCAATGTCATGTTAATCAGGGTCTGCCTTAAGTTCACGATCTACGAGTTTGATCTCCTTCAAACACATTGACCATCATTTCTTTTCTACAAAAAACATATCAGAAACATAATGCACCAGACCTCATATAGCTCCTTTAACTTCCCTAGACATTACTACAGCCTTGAATGCCTCGAAATGCAGGTGGCACTCTTACGAAGTAAACAAGCCGTTAAGCATTTTTTGTCATTGTGAACTCCTTAAAATGAGACGAAATATTTCATAAAAGTTTCGTCTAGATAAAAGTGATCTCCTTCAATGTCTGCTGCTAATATCTCTTTAAGGGGGCAAGGTAAGAATCTCTCCAACATTGCCATAGCAGTCATCATCGCCATCCTCATTGACCTTGGAGGAGGCTGTACTGTACACATGTGTATTTGCATTTGCTACAAATTATAGCAATGGAGATATGTCGCATAGGGAGTACAATGTGAGCGACCAAGTATCTGTGTACGAGGGTTTGATGTGGCATATGAAAGTAATGAAAACTGAATTTTCATTCTCATGTCTCACCTCTTTCGTTGCAAAGTGAGACTAGGGAAAATTACCTAAGGTATCGAGTTAAGACTTAAGAGGAAATATCTTACCCCGCCTGATTTTGTCGGAGGAATGCAGAGTTCCATGTAGCCATGCTCAATATACGTTTGGCTGTAGTTAAATAGGGGTTGCTTCATCAATTGCTTGCGCACTGAGGAATAAGCACCATCAGCCCCCACCACAAGGTCCGCTTTCACAGAAATATGCTTCCTGTCCCCTTCACTTGTGACCCTGAAATTACAGATAGGATTGCCCTTATGTAAAAATGCATGCCTTTTTATGCCTTCAAATATGAATTATCATAACGTCTCAATACCAGGCGAAGCAATTCTGCTAAATTTTTGTATGTAGCGCATGAAACTACAAAATTAAATCTCATGACCTGCGCTCTTTGATCAATTTCAATTGTAATCCGAAAAAATACAAAGAGACAACAATTTACTAAGCCTACTACATAAACGGGGAAATTACAGTTTTTAATTACCTTTTGACGCAAAATGATAGATGCAAACATTTCTGTTATTACATCGACTATTTTAATACTTCTCCAAATAAAGTCAATATTTTTCGTGATCAATTGCCATTTAACATTAAATTTTAATATATTATTTAATTAACATTACTATTTAATTCGTGTGGAGGCTTCCAAGACTTGATATATTTGAATATGTAAGTCTTCCGGGTTTCTATACGCGTAGGTCCATTTTGCTGGGACTACAGTTTCGCCAGCGTTGCAGCTGTAACCCGGAAGATTTACATAATGAAATTACTATGAAATTGTAAAAGGATTTTCTGCAGCTAAATAACCTCCCAGTAATTATTTCCCCCGGGCGTGGATATTCATACTAAAATCTATTGATGATTTGCATTCTTTCTGGGATTCAAACCCTCTTTTTTATTGCTGAGTCCATGCGAAAATTTTAAGTGACGCTTAGCAGGAAAGAACTAACAATTTTTTGTCATTGCCATAGGAAATGGCTATTTTAACATGTTGATTGGGCAATTGATGGAAAATATTTAGCACGCATTAGATCAAAAATTAGCAAAGCTAAATTATTTAGTTCCTCCGTGATGTAAAAAAACAACAAATCTTATGATGGAAAGTCAATATTAAGATATATTGGCATCCATTAAGGGAGAGCATTTATTGATCACCCTAAGAGCGAGACTTTATATGTTTCACAACGAATAGCACTACTAAAGTACAGCATGTCATGATTTGCTTCGCTCATATCGCACCTACTATGAAGTCAAGAGGTACATTCTTAGTGAGATAGATTGTATTCATGAGTACAGATTTTGAATCCTTTGTCATTATTTTAGAACTTCGTGAGTTATGAAAGCATGTCTGGCTTTAATAATTCATACTTACGCTTCCAAAGTGACCTCTCCCTTGCTCAAATCACCACCAACCATTTTATGCAGGAAATGGAGTTCCACATTTGGATTTTTCTCGGCAGCTAAAACACAGAAATGAGTCTTTATGAAAGATTATTGCACCTATGAAATCTAAGTATATCTTAATGCAATCAATATATGTACAACCTTAACATTACATTTTGACCATAATTATCAAGACAAGTCATGAAAAATCAAGTTCTTTTCCTTGATACTTCCAGACCATTTAAACATAAACTTCGGTTCCTCTTTCTTTATCGAGTTAATTATTAAGCACTTTTAAACTAATAGTCTCGTAGAAGAGTTACAATGCCTCTTTTCTGCAATGCAACCTTTGCTGTTCCAACTTGGATTAAGTTCCTTACGTAGCTCGTTCTTATACTGATAATTGAAAAAATGGAACTCTCGGCTACAATAATTGTTATTAAGAGGGTTTACCCGAGGCATATTGGCCGACGCAGATAATAATCAGAGTATCGACCGATTCGAACTTTAGGATGAGTCGGCTTTTCTAATTTACACGAAGAAGCGAACTGGCCCCTGGCGCACTCCAGTGGCGAGGGAACAGGGAACACTCTCCACCCCCTTCATCTGGCCGTCCTTAGGATATCCTCCTCCACCCCAACCCTCCCACAGGGTATACCTTTGCAAGGGGCTTGTATCGCCGCCTCCTCTGCTTGCCTCCTCTTTACAGCCCACTCCTTATTCCGTTCCACCCTTGATTTTAGCCAGAAGGAGCCACATTCCGCCGACGTAAGTCACAAAGTTTCCCGATACCCGAGGCTTTACATTTAAAGAATGTACATCAGCGGTTCTTAACCTGGGGTGCGCGTACTCGAAAGGATAAATCACAGGTTGGTAGCGCTGTGGTCATGTCCCCGTACTTTGTGCAAGAATGTGCTCCATCCTATAAGCAGATCCGTTTAGCAGATCCGTTTACTTTTCCACGTATTCCTTGCGCAAACCTTTTACTTTGCATCACAATATCCACGCTCCATTCGCTCTAAGCATGTGGCGAGTAGAGCGCTCCTATATTTAGTTCGGTCTTCTAGACCATAGCGCGAGCACAGATGATACTCCATTCGGTAAATTTGCCCAGGGCGCGAGCAAAGGCGTTTCGTCACGTAACGTAAGAGACGTTACGTTCACGTTACGAGACGTAACGTAATGCGAAAATACGTCAATGAATATATTTTAAACTGTAAATAGCATTATAAATATAATAATCTTAACCTGTTGATAAACTTGTGATGTACTAAACGCAGTGTCATAGGCGTTATTTGAGCAAATATTACATATTTACTAGCAAAATATTGTATATTTTAGCTAAATCTTTCCTGAGGAACATAGACGTGCACAAGGGAGGAAAATTTGGTAAAGATTAAGGTTTTAACTTTGATCCAAAAATGTAAGTCATTTCTGTTACAAATATTTTGCGTGAAAGCCAAGTTTATGAATAACTGAAATATTGCTTTGTAGCGGATTTATTTCACTAAAAGTTTTCTTTCTTCCAGCGGAATTTTATCCTAAGGAACCAAGATGGATCCATACGAGGAAAATCAGGCGAGAATTTTGGAAATATTTCGGTCCATTCCCGATGAGGAAGTGCCCGAATTTAACAATGACGATGACAGTGATTCCGATGAAGTGCACGACTCAAATCTCAATTCTGACACCACCCAGAGCGATGAAGACCTCCCATCCGTAGATGGACGTGAGGATACTACGCTTTTTTACCTAGGTAGGGACAAAAAGACCAAATGGTCCAAGAAACCTCCTTCAAGTACTAAAACTCGAGCTCACAACATTGTAACTCGTTTGCCTGGAGTTCGTGCCTCAGCCAAAGGCGCAAAAACATCTTTAGAGTTTTGGTCATTGCATTTTTCTGGTAACATGGTCGAACATATAAAAAAAATACACAAACTTAAACATTAAATGTATTAAAGGTAAATTTGTAAGGGAGAGGGACGCTAGAGATACTTAAGTCAAAGAAATACGCGCACTTTTTGGTTTACTGTACATAGCAGGGAGTATGAGAAATTCTCATCGAAATATCGACGATTTGTACAGTTCACATGGAACTGGTGCTTACGTATTTCTTACCACTATGTCCAAGCATAGGTTACGCTTTATCTTGCGACATCTCACATTCGATGACATAAGACATCGAGCGACACGAAAAAGGCTCGGCAGGCTGGCCCCAGTTCGGGAAATGTTCACAGATTTTGTCTCTGCTTGTAAAAATAATTTCACAATAAGTCAATATGCAACGATTGACGAGACGCTGGAGAGCTTCAGAGGGCGTTGTGCATTTAGGGTTTATATGATAAATAAACCGGCTAAGTATGGCTTGAAAATGTATTCACTCGTATATGCTAAGAACTTCCATATTTCTAACATGGAAATATACACCGGTAGACAACCAGATTCAAGTATTCTAATACACCTTCCGATATTGTGTGCTGCTTAGTACCTATCACCAATATCGGCGACTGGGCGCAACATAACTATGGATAACTGGTACTCATCCATTCCTATGGGGGATTGTTTGCTCAAAAATCATAACCTAACCGTAGTAGGCACTATGCGGTAAAATAAAAAGGAGTAACTAATTTCCTTTTCGCATAAGAAAAGCAGAAATATGTTTTATAGTGTTTTTGGTTTTGATCAAGGTTAACCATTGGTTCCTAAGGTAAGGTAAGACCGAAATTCTCCTCTCTACTTTTCAACATGATGCTGCAGTGGATGATAGATTGGAGAAGAAGCCCGATATTATTAGGTTCTATAATATCACAAAGGGAGAAGTGGACAGAGTAGATGAGTTGTAAACGACCTACACGGTTTCGAGGATTTCCGGGCGTCTCTTCGAACTTTTTTTTCACTTTCATGGACGTCGCTGGAATAAATTCTCATGTGATATATGCTTACAATACCAATGAAAAGACGGAAAGACGTACTTATTTGAAGCATTTAGGGCTTTTTCTATTAAATGACTTCCTGGTAGAGAGATATTTCATATGTACACTCCATATTACGAATCTTTTATAACCGAGGAGGTCTAAATTTTAAACCGTGTACTTACGGTAGATTAAGAAGTGTTCACTATTGTACCATACCTAAACCCAATATTGAAGCTTACAAACATTTCTTTGATTTCATTGCTCCTTCAATTCATCAAAAAATTCCAAATGAGATTTCATCAATTAGCAATAAGACCATTTTCCTCATAAAATTGAAATTTTGGTTGTTAGAGATAAATGATGTGGAATATCTCCTAAAAACTATGGTGTGACTCTTGTATGGTATGTGTACTTATTTTATTTTATTATGTGAAAATTGCAATTTATTTTATATTCAAATTCAAAAATGTTATAATGGAACACATTTATGTTATATAAAAACCAGAATTTATTTTATGATTATTTTTGTAAATGACCGCTGCTGAACTACAGCCAATTTATTTAAGGGAGGGCAACCCCAAAACAAGAAATTATTTCTTCTGGGGTGCCTAGTTTCACCCTCATTTTGATTTGTTACAATTGTGTATATCTTTTGGGTGAAATAAACTTATTCTTATTCATATTAACCTCAAGAGTCAAGTTAGGAGGCATGCAGGTTTTCCTGAGCCAGATCCGAAGAGACCTCATCGTGAGGTAACAGGGAGATGTGGATTCTGCCATTCAGTCAAAAATCGCAAAACACAAGCTCCGTGCAAAATATGTGAAACCTATATATGCAAGAAACATTCATGTTTGATGTGTACAGCATGTGCCACAGTTGAACATGAAGGAGATTAATTATTATTATTATTATTAACGGGAAACCACTGTATTAAAGATCCAATAGATTTCCCTTGTTAAGCACCATGATGATGTTGTCCCCTTTTGTTAAATGTTCCGGAGGTAAAAAGACTTGCCAATCGGATCTCCGGGGGAAGCAGCAAGAGAGCAGACAACATAAAAAATGAAGAGAATACGCGTAGGTACATGGAATATGGAAAGATTGGAGAATGTAGGCAAAGAAAAAAATGGGTGAGTTATTAACTAAGGCAATTACGGAAGGTAAGAAAGAAAATGAGAAGGTAGAAGATGCATGGTAAAGAATAAAGAATTCCTCGAAAAGAACAGCAGAGAAGGAAATACGGTATCACGAAGGTAATTAGCCAAGAAACCTTGGGTAACTGCGAAAATGTTGAAAAATATGGAAGAAAGAAGGCAATACAAACAGAGAAGTGGGGAAGAAAACAGAGTGATGTATCGAAAATTAAACAATCAACGAAGGAGAGAAACGCAAAAGGCTAGGGAAAGATGGCTAAAAGAGGAATGTGATGATATCGAAGATCTTGAGAGAAAAGGTCAATATGACATGTTGTATAAAAAGGTAAGAAATTTTACCTTGGATGGTAAAGGAAGAAGTAAAATGAGATGGATTATGAGCGAATATGGAAAAGAGATATTTGGAGAGAAATAAACAAGGGAAAAATAGTGAGAGTATACGGAAGACATGTATAAGGCAAGAGAGAACCCAGAATTATTGGATAGAGACAGAGTTGGAGGTAGCAGAAGAGGAAAGAGGCCCTAGAATTCTGAAGTCTGAGATATTACAAGCAATAAAGAACATGAAAAATGGAAAGGCAATGGGAATAAAAGAGCTTCCTATCAAATTTTTATGTGCTTAGAAGAAGGGGGTCAAAACAAAATAGTAGAAATGTGTAACAAAATATATGATAAGGGAATATGGCCAGATGACTTTGTAAAGACGATTATGATACCAATCCCAATGAAAGCAGGCACCAGAAAGTGTGAGGAACACAGAACCATCAGTCTCTTTTAACATGCAACTAAAATATTGTTGAGAGTTCTGAACCTGAGACTCATAAGGAATAATGGAAGAAAATGTAGTTGAGGAGCAGTTTGGCTTCAGTAAAGAAAGGGATACAAGAGAAGCCATTGCGCTACTAAGGATAATTGGTGAAAAATATATTGAAAGAGGAAAAGGAGTAAGCCTCCGCTTTATAGATTTAGAAAAATCATTGACAAGGTAAAATGATATAAGCCGATGGAAACTCTTAAAATAAAGAAAGTAGACTAGAAGGATAGGAGGCTGATAAGGGAATTGTACAAGACCCAGAAGGTGGCCATAAAAGTTAATGGAAAATTGACGGAGTGGATGAACCTGGGGAGAGGCAAGGCTGCTGCCTTACGCCAGCACTATTTAATATCTACATTGAGGAGATGGTTAGTAAATTCCTGGAGAATGGAAAAGGGATAGGAATTGGAGGACAGGAGATAAACAACCATCAGAGTCACTGATGATATGGTGATCTTAGCCGATGACAGCCAGGCACTTCAAGGAATGATAAAAAGTTTAGAGGAAGGAATAAAAGACTATGGAATGAAAATAAATGTTGGGAAAACGAAAGTTATGAGAGTGAATTATGGAGGAAATGTGAATGTTATGACAAACGAGGGAAGAATAGAGCATGTTAGAAGGTATATATATCTGGGGAGCAAGCTGACGGAAGATTGGAAGAGTGAGGTAGATATTAAGTCAAGAATAGCTTTGGGAAAGGAAGCTTTTAATAAGAAGAGAAATATGTTATACAGCGGTATGGGCCTAGAACTGAGGAAGAGACTCGTGAAATGTTATGTGTGGAATGTTATGTTGTATGGATGCGAAACGTGTACATTGGGAAGAAGAGAAAATGATAGGATCAATGCTTTTCAAGCCACGGTGTCGTAGCTTCGAGTCCCAGGTTCAAGAAGAGTCCCCATAAAACAGGGTTTCCCAACCGGGGGTGCTCGCATCCCTTGGGGGTGCGAGATAAAATTTTTGAATTTTCTTCATATTAAGGGTACTGTCCTATATATTCAAGAGAAAAATATATAGGTAATATAGACATGCGGACTGCTATCAGCAACAAAATGCCACGTTTTGAAATAATCCAAAGTAATAAAGAGGAACAAGAGCGTACTTAAATTTAAATTGACTCATCAAAATTTGAATATTAGATATACAACGTTTAAAAATAAATTTCATCCATGGATGAACATTTACTTTTTTTGCAGGTTGTATGCAGTTTTAATTTGTTTTAA
The DNA here is from genome assembly GCA_963573305.1 of Pyrrhosoma nymphula. Taxonomy (NCBI): domain Eukaryota; kingdom Metazoa; phylum Arthropoda; class Insecta; order Odonata; family Coenagrionidae; genus Pyrrhosoma; species Pyrrhosoma nymphula. The sequence continues at coordinate 110,606,627 of OY754332.1, forward strand.
CATTTTTTTATTTTCCTTGTGTTTCCTTTTTGTTTATATTTAATTAAAAATTGATTAAAAATTACAGGTCACCTTCAATTTTACTCCTAAATTATTATTACTTAAAAAATTATTACCTTAAAGGGCGCAAGAAATTATTCAAATTGTTTCGGCGTGTGGGGAATTAAGGTTGGGGACCACTGCTGTAAAATGATCGCATTCGACTGCGCGACGAGAAGAAGTGGCAGCCACGATCACCCCCCTCCACTCACTCACGGGACATCGGAACGCAATATGAAAACTGAGCTAACATATCTATTGAATATTTAAAAAAAAAGCAACGATTATTTCGTTCTCATATTACTTATTTAGACCATTATGCGGTGCCAACGGGACTTCTTTAAATTTCTCGACCAGAAGTCACAAAATGGTAGTTTCAAACGATAAAAAAAAACCTGGTAGGTACTTTTTTCCCTGTTAAAACATTCGGCTTCCTCATTTTGATATATAATACGTTAGTCTTTTTTGATTGGAATTTCATACCTTTAAGTCGCACAGTTACCAAGTCCTTTTCGTTTAAATTCTTGCTACCGTTTTTAAGGGGGGAAAACTCATTCATTCAATCAAGGCCCCATTTAAATATTAACCTGTCGTTTATCTAACTTCTTATAAATCACGGAATTCAAACATGAAAAATGTTTAATATGATCTATATACAATATATATAGAGCATATTAATTTAATATATCCTGTCGCTCACCGGTTCAATACTTATCACCCCCTTCCACAATTTTGCACTCAATACCATTGCAACGCCTCGTGGACTCTCATTCCCACACTTTATGCTGCCTCGTAGTTATCACTCCAATAGTCCCATCTATCCCTCTCCCACCTCGTACAGCCCCAAAGCATCCAAGTATTTTTTCCTTTCTCGATTTCCTGTTTAATATGGTATTTATAAAGAAAAATGAAGCAGAGCTGTGTGCACATGTCAGAGAGTATTAGTTTGATCACTGTTCATTGCGGATGTTATCTTTTCCTCGAGCGTTATGTTGATTGTAATTACAGAGTTCCGTTTCAGTAGATATGGATTACGCTTCACAATGGTGGCACAAGCAAAAATAAAACGGAGGATAGATTATTTATCTTTTGCGCGAATAGTAATTGTTGAAAAACATGCAATGCTGGAGTGACAAAACTCCGGAGGTTTGGCGCATATATGTACCCCCAAACAGCGCCCTGATTCTTCAGTCGGCGGAGAGACGCGGTCGACGATTCAAGACTGAAGACAAGACGAGCTTGGGAGAGTGGCCGAAGAGGTTGATTAACCACCGATACTGTCAGTCATCTACAAGGCGATACACGAGTGCGCCGAAAACGTTTCAACTCCCTGTAGAAGAGGAATTTAGACATCGGCAAGTAAGTTTCACTTTCCGGCTGGAGTTAAGAGCTAGAATTAGTTCCTTGTTTTTAAATTTCACAACATTTCTAATCAAGACCTATTATTGGTTAAGGTTGGCTTTAATAGTTGTTTTTCACAAAAAAATTAAAAAAAAATAAATTGACTCTCAGAATACGGCGAATGAAATGTATGCCTTCTCCGTGTTTTGAGCCGAGTAGGATCCTTGCTTCTAAAGTCAATTCCGTCAGGATTCATGCGGTATTTGCTGCCAGGTGACAATAGAAAAGCTGATGGAATCGAATGGGTTGGAGGGGGGTGACACGATTTCCTAGAAAGATATTCATCCGTATTTCACTGACTCTAAAAAGTGAGACACAAGGCACATTGGAAAGGGAACAAAATACTTGGAAGAGGAGGGATGATACATGCTCCGTTGTAGTTCCCGATTACATTCCCGAGGTCGCGCACGCAATCTGGCAAGGGAGATTTAGCCGTGTAACACAGGAATATGTGCTGTAACACAGGAGTCGCAATTGCACTTTTCATTGCCTAAACATTTATTTTTACCTAAGTTTTTTTTTTAAATACGCTATATTTTATTCAGCAACAGCTAATTTCGAGGTAGTTCAGCCAACTAAATAAAATCCAAAGCAACCTATACATTACCAGAGTACATTAATCTTAAAACATGAAATTTTTTTTCATTGGGCCTTCTCTCATCCTAGGAATCAGACTAGCATAGAAATTTCCCTGGGGAAGTGACGTACTGATCATTGACACGGAAACACGAAAGGATGCTCGGAGATAGCTTCACATCACGTTTCACGTCTCCCAAAATTTCTTGTTTAAATTTCTAAAGATTTTTGCATGTGGTTGAACCAAGGCCACGTCAACAAAGTTACCGTCGCGGCGAATGTTGAGCCACGTTCCTGGCGTGTCAGTCGCATCACGCTTTGGTCTCAACCACTTACGTCAAACCGAATTCATTTCGGTTGGAACGTGAGAGTAACTGAATTGTTAGTTTACGGTCAGGTGGTCGGAGCGAGTTTTATTATGAACAGATTATGTACAGATTTGCATTAAACTTGCATATGTGATCATAGAAGAAATATTTTTCGATAAAAGTTTTTTTAAATTGAATTTTTCACCGATTTAGTTTTTTGGCAATTCAATGTCATTTGAACACGAAGACTTAGGGTAGGTACACGAAATATACTTCGTAATAATGCGATTATATATGCACACATTTTTTTCTTAACGCGAAATAATATATTTCATCTTTTTATACTGATGGTTGCCAACAAATATCAAGGTGTCACTTCGAGTCAGAGATTGGAAATAACATATTTAAACAAAATTTGACCCTAAATTTCGAATATCACACCAAAACTCACGTCATAGCACGCTTGTATTTAGGCAAAAGATGAAAAGTATAATTATTCCATCATTTCCCCACTGTTGCATGTTTGGTGAGTTCCACCGCATAAATAAATGTACATAAATGATATGTGGTCGTAGTATTTTATTGCGTCTTACGTCAAATTGTTTCACTAATTAGAAAATACCATCCATTACAGTGGCAAAACACTTAGGGGTATCATAATTTGTACATCATACATGGCCCTCATAATCAAATAACCACTACAGTATTATGAAAATTCTGTTTTAGTTAGTGTGGTCCATGGGTTCCTAAGGTCACGGCAGGCTGCTGATACATTGTGTTAAGGTTTCTCGAAGCTGAACCACCAAGATCCTCCTACAACAATACCAGTGGCATATCTTGAGCCTACAACCTTTGGGTCATTAGGTATGTATGTGAAATTTCTGGCTAACCTCAAGAATTCACTCCCACAATCCCACTCGGACACAAACATCTAATAAATTTTGTGAAGGTCTTAAAAATGTCAAAAAATGTTGTTTTCCCAAACTTGAATTAACATACAATAAATGTCCCTTATGCCCCACTAAATATATTGATCAGGTATTTTTTTTAATATCTAATATTTATTTTAAAAATATTGATTGGCCTTATTTTCAATCTCCTTTAAATAATGAAATGCTATTTATCAATAATCAAAGGCTATATTTATATCAGGGAGGGAGGAGAGGGAGGGAGTGGGAAAGAGAGATTTGGTGAAAAAGATTGGAAAAGGGGGGGTCAGCTGCTCTTACACCTAGGGATGTGGGATATGTGAATTTGAATAATACACTGCAATATAAGATTAATATCCCAAAAGAAGCAATCTGTCAACCTTGCACCTTAAATCAGCAACATCGTGATGTCACTCACCAACATAATACATTGGCAGTCATCTTTATATCAAAATCGCTTTATACAACATTGGTACCCAGAGTTTTCTCTTAAATATGGTTTTGAGCTCTACCTGGGTACTCTGCAATGACTTTACGACCACTTTATCACATGCTTTATAACCAGGGAGCATTTGCACACGGGAAGAGTGAACAACGACATAACCCCGAGACGTAAATCACATACAAGTCGCTCCTAAATATTTATTTATTTCCACGTATCCGAAACAGCGCGAACGGCCTTTTACATTGGGTCTATAAACATATAACAATGAACGAACACAAACACCCATGTCCTGAGTGGTGAAAAATCCACTCGGGCGGGACTCGAACCCGCCATCCTCAGTTTAGCAGGCGAGGACTTTACCCCGTCGCCACCGGGGCCGACGTATAAAATTTAACGACTGTATTTTCTAAAATTATAGAAAACTAGAGAAACCTTTATTTAAAAACTCATGCAAAGTAACTTAATTAAACATGCGTATATGTTCTTCAACTTGATGTAACGGTCTGGGACCAAACCAACGGGAATTATTTGCAGTGAGCAAATGGTAACGCTAAAAAGTAATTACTTTACATGTAATACCTACTCGAGTGAATCCTTAAGACACTAAGGAATACGTCAGTACGACAAATCAACATGTACAAATACACTGTACGTACGTAATACGTATTTCTTAACAACTATAGGTCAGGAGAAAGATATGTTCTCAGAATGCTTATGACATTAATGATTTAACATAAAACCAAAATTAAAATGGCTATAAAAATATCATATCAGAAAATTCACATACAATTCTTTGTTCATCACTATACAATGCAGATTAGTCACTCGATACAAAACAAAATTTAAAAAAATTACACCTTTACACAAGTCACACACAAGTGTTTAGCCTTTGACAACCTTATCTTCTGAACCGCCACAGAATAAACACTTATTTCACTTTAACATTAGCGTAGAACTAGTACAACTTCACAAACTCCAGTGTATATATGATTCATGCCCTTAGATCTCACAAAATTCTAAGCGTAGCACACGTATAATCTTGCCTACAAAGATTATACGTGTACACACTTGCCAAAAAATGCACCTTTGATGATTTTTTCAAATATTGGAAGCACCGGAAGCGACGAAGGACACGAGACCGATCGCGAGAAGTACGAGACCTGCGATATGTTTTTAAACAGTTTAAAAATATTTTTGTGTCACATATACTTTTGGAAACCTTGGAAACGTTCTGAGAATGTTTTCGTTTCCAGAGCGAAAACTGAATGAAAACGCTTTGAGACGATGCGATGAAAGCGTCTCTTTTAGGTGCGCGCACAAGTAAATGAAAACGTTCTCCGCGAGGTTACTTTCGGTTTTCTGGGGAAAAACGGGATTTTCCTATTTGAGCACCAGGGAAAAACGTTTTGAAACGTAAATTGTGCTGTGTGGGGCTCTTTCAGTAAAGCCTACCAGCAACCACACAATTCACTCCTCTACTTTCTTCCTCCCAACTGGCATGCCAGAACCAGCAAGGAGGAGATAGACATCAGTCTCTTTCTTGGGGCAATTATATACTCTCCTGCATTGCTCCTACAAGGAAGAAGTATCAAGGCAGAGGCACATTACATTGCCAGAGGATTGCAAGGTTGAATAATTATGAGTGAAAGCTGTAGCAATAGAAGTAAAAAGCAAATGATATTGCCCCAACATCATATGTTTCGAAGAAGAGTTATCATGCAATATATATACTATCAACTTCTTAAAGTTCTTATTCATGTTTATTTTAATCTTGCTATAATTGTTTTGAACATAATATGTAAATGCCATTTCATCCCTGAGAGAAACGTGTGTACATATTCACCCTATATGTCCAGGGTGTATACAATAAACAGGAAGGAAGGAAACTTACTCAAAAACTGTGAGAAAGGTTGCTAGCGGCAACCGAAATATCGGAACTTTGTTCTTGAGTGTTTCTCCTCAGTGTTTATATGTATAATACCACCTCACTTGTGCCACCGTTTATTTAAATGATGACGTGAGTGATACTTCTATGAACTAAGTGCTTATATCAAGTGTGCAAGAAAACGTTCGGCAGTGTTCTGCACACTCCCTGAATAATTCACAAAGAGCCATGTTTGCTTCATGAATTTTAATAATTTTAATGTAAAATAAATATCTACATTTTTATGAGGAAGTTCTGAAAACTTATTTGTCTAGACATATTATAGAGATATCAATAAATGAATCTATATCAACGCTAAGAATTGTTAAAATTTGCATTGAGAGAAATATTTTATTTTACCAGAGTATATTCTTGAACCTGTGACTGATAGATATTGCTCATTATCGTTATCTTTAACGTATATTCCCCTCATAACTCTGTAGTAACTTTACAACAACATGGTCCTTTATCACTCACAGCCAATTGGTCATGTAAACTGTGTTATTTAACATTTTTGTTCCAATGAACTGTGACTTTTTGAGAGATTGAATTTTTTTTACATTATGAAATGCTTCACTGAGATGCTGTGACAACTTCATGAACACACAAGGTAAATTCTGTGAACACGTCACTTTCGCCAGGGTATGCATGTGCATCATTGCATCCTTCAGTAGGTTTTCTTCGCATATTAAATGAAAATTTAAAACTAGCCCTAAGTCCGACGTACAAGCACCCTAAGGATGTGAACAATAGTTTATTATGCTTTATGTAAACAATAGTTTATTTTGTTTATTTCACAGAATATGAATGGCTCATTTTCTTATATTCTCAAAGCTCTTAAAATGAAACTGTTTTAAGATTTTATGGTATATTCTGAGAAATCTCTCTCTTTTCGTTTCTGAAACTGTTTAAAAAAGGGCACTTGAACTGTGGATCCACCCATGAAACCCCGCAAATGTCGCAAGTTCTGAGCTTATTGCCTTTATTGAACACTTATGGAAAGTAGGATCCTACTTTCCAGAAGTGTTCAATAAAGCCAATTCACTCGAGTGACGAAAATGTAACAATGTTTTTACTCACTGATTCCCGAATGAAAGACAGGCCAATTTCACAGTGCATATTAGTTAAATTAACAACGTCTAAAATATTAGGAGAGGTTTAATGCTTCGTCTAGGATAATACCTTTGCCTTTCTGCCAGGTAATTACCAGAAATTGGCGACCTTCTTCTCCCTCAATTTCGCTGGTTGCACGAAGGTATTCTACCATGGTTCCACAGATAATACGGTTGATTTCACACGTCATATATGATGAAATACCGCGCATGACAGGGAGGAAAAGCATCGATCTGCGGCTTCTATCATTCTCTCAGTCAGAAATTTCACGGTCATAACGGCGCTACGAAATATGTACTACGGTACAAAGGATTTATTTGTAATAAAGATTCTTGGTAAACAGCGATGGTGAAATCAGACCTATGACTTTCTTTACTTCAATTCATTCCTCCCACAGACAACGCAAACAAATTTAATCATACTACCGCGTTTCCATATCTTCCATACCAAGCAAACACAAGACAACTGCGCAACAGCACAAACAACTGCCCATAGGAATGCATCAGCGCCCAGCGCCAAAACTCGAATACAAACTTGTTGAATATTTTTTATTCTCATTAATATTGACTTTATATTCATTTGATGTGGCAACATAGGTTTCAATTAATTAATACCTGAAAAATGTGATCGTGATTGGATGGTACGTTTCCTCAAACTATCACGGCATTGACATTTAAAAGTTAGTTCTCCCAAACACATTTACGCACGGGAATGGCCATATGAATACAACTTTCTTGGAGCGCATCTTACAATTGCAAGTAGGATATGACGTAGGTAGTTGCGAGATAGACATACCGTAGATAGATGTGAGATTGAAGATGAGTATATACGGTCCGGAGATAGGTAATATAAAGTTGTCCTAGGATGTACCCCTTTCTTGCAGTTTGAAGTGATCGTGACACGCTTGTGCAGCGCTCCTGACACCCGTTTGCAGCGCATCCGACATTCAAATAGGGAAGCTTAGGAGTGCTAGACGCGCTGCAGCAGTGCCTTCTCGGTAGCTGCAGCGCTACAGCGCAGCGCATCAGATGCGCATCTGCAGCATTTTGTGTTTACTGGGTAGCTTCTTAAAGAGTTAGGGGAAGTCCGGGAGAGATGGCCCCACTTTTTTTAAGTGTTCATATTTTTGTTAATTATGGTAAAATCGGTTCAATCGTTTGTTGTCCTATAATACAATAGATAACGTTATTAGTATTTCATAATAAATAAGTGAAATTTAAATGGAAAATACCTTTAAAAAATCAATATATTTTTTTCTCATTGGTCCATCTCACCCATATGCTATGGGTGAGGTGGACCAAGGATATAGGGAGATATGGACCATAACTAAAAGGCATTAAATAAACTTGAAAAAAAATTCTCTGTACAAAATAATATTTTAATAACACTCTATGGTTACTAACTATGTTACCAAACTATAAATTTGCAAAATTAGAACATAAAAGACAGAATAATCTAACCAAAAGGATTAAACGGCCCACAAAAAATTAAAATTTAATGAAAATTCCAAGTTTTAATATTCGAATTACTACTAACTACAATTTCCTTAATTATTGGTTCGACTGTATTTGTTTTTTAACATTTCAGCCCTTTGATAAAGCAAATCTAAATTGTCAGCTTATTATGAAAAAGAATGTTAAGCCTAAAAAGAGAGAGCTAATAAGTTTTCAAAATAATTTTACAATGACCCTGTAAACACAAAAAGCTGCAGCAGCGCTGCACAAGGATGTCAAGGTTGCGCGCGCAACTCGCGTTGAAGGAAGCGCTGCCACAGTGTCTCTGCAGCGATATTTCGGAGCGCGCTGCCAAAACGTGCTGCTGCAGCGCATCAACAGTGTATGTGTGATGAATGCCAGCAACACGCTGCTGATGCGTTACCAACGCATGTTCGTGAAGAATGAAGCCACCGTCGAAAGAAAATTGGTTCTCTCACCCCTCCCTTAACACGAAGCTATGAGTAGGTTGAATTGTTAGTGATAGTATATTTTCAGGCACCTATTTTATCATATGTATCGAGATAATTTAAAGTAAGTAGAAAAGTTAACTATTGATGTAGAGTACGAAATGAAGTTCTCAGAATGGGACACGCAGTTTTATGACCCTATCGTATTTATCGGAATCTGTTCCAATTACCACAATTTGTCTGATAAAAACATTATTCATAGGGCTCGCGCTCGCATTAGAAGCTACATCAGATGCAGACAGCCACGATACATTTCGCGCCTAGTTTGAATGGAATGGATTGTACAATTGAATAAGAGATGGCGCTGACTCATGCTGATGTTGATATCTCAGATGAACTGTAGATTGTTACTGCGCAAAGTGCAACTTTTAGTGAACAGTTTTTCATCACGTTTTTTTTAAGAAAATCGATTTTAATATATGTTTTCAACATATTTTAAAATGATTTTTTCATAAGATATTGCTACTTGAGAACAGTTTTTTTCACACGCGTACTTGTATTCTTACGGTACATGGCCTTTAAATGGCCCGTACTTTTACAAATATCATACTTTGCGTTTCTGAACGTGCAACTAGTGCTCCAATATCTCTCTTGTCCGCAGCAGTAACAAGTTCCCTTCCTCTTGTCCTTTGAATGAGTCGATGGCGGCCGATTTATATGCCTCTCCGCACACCTCTCATCCGGTGAACTTCCGCTTCTTCTCCTTCTCCGGCGTCTTCCACAAAATGGACGCTCTCACCTCGATGCTCTCGGAAAGATGTGCCCTGTCGGGGTTCCCGCTACCACTGAGGAACTCCCATCTCCGTCCTTCGCGAGCACTCGGCGGCTTTATATGTTGCATTCTCCCTGGCCACGGCCAACTCCACTGCTTTCGAGAAGGGCAGGGCCTCGACTTCTAAATAAGGGGCTTTCGCCGTCTCTTTATCACGCAGTCCCAAGACCTTTTGTTCCCGCAACGCCCCAGATAGTACGGTGAACTTGCTGCAAACTTGCAGCAAGTTTGCGAAGCAAGTCTCGCAAACTTGCAGCAAACTTACAAAGCAAGTCTGCAAGTCTCTGCAAACTTGCAGCAAGTCTGCATCAAACTTGCTAGTCTCCACTTTGTGCACTTGCAGCAAGTTTGCAGAGCAAGTCTGCTGCAAGTGTGCACAGTAAGTCTGCTGCAAGTGTGCACTGCAAGTCTCCTGCAGGTCTACATTATATAGCACACTCTAATGTATTCTTATTTTATATCTATCGGCATTTGGGACTAAAAATTATAAATATTTATTCCAATAATAATATATTAATTTGTCCGATAGTCCACAGTAGATATATATATGGCAGCTGTTAATCATATTTCCACTATATCTCCAGAAACACATGTACAGCGGCACTCCAATAAAGGAACAATACTTGGTAATGACATCAAGTCGAGTAAATGAAAAGATAACTTTTGAGATGGTAACATTTATTGAATGAAGCATAATGAAACAACTCACATTGCATAAGTAGAAAAAAATCATCATCATTTCACTTGGACTCCACACTCACAATTTACGATACTCTAAAATAACACAATAATCACTGCCAAGGAAAAATCCAATTGCATATTGCTAATTAGTCATTACCTGCCTTAAACGCATACGGGTCAATTATTTCAACAAAATCACATTGGACACAACAATGCAATGAAATAAAAAGATGACACTTGGGGTGGCAACATTCACTGAATGAAGAATAATAAAACACTACACTTTTTATCCCTTCACTGGGACGTAAACAACCACACTTTCAAGACAAGCGCAATTGGGTATTTTCCACGTATTTCAAACTATCGATATTCTGATTCAGTTACTTAAACTTATTGCATTGGCTAAAAATTTTCTTATCAAATTGTATGAATTTCGGTTTTAAAAGCTAAAGAAAGTAGAAGGTTACGAAAGCTCCCGAGCACATTCCGAAAACAACCGAATGGCCTGTGACGTCATTTTCGCTGTTTACATTTAGACCCAGGCGTTTCCTTATGCTTACAGTGGAAAAAAGTTCGGCGAAATTAGTTTCTGACGTGTTCGCGTTTCTAGATATGCCTTTAAATGGCATCTAAGTAAGGGATATAGATGGTGTTATGTGCCACAATGTACAAATACATCGGTTGAAACACCGAACAAGAAATTTATTCACGCAATCACGACATTGAATGATTGAAATTTCTTCCTTGGATTCCTCAATGTCCACCCGTAAAAATGTATGCTCTACTCCGCACTTTGTGTTCTGGACATATTCTTGCAATGACTGTGCACAGTGGTCCATCTCTCTTTACTTGGAAGTATCCCATAGCATTATCACCAAAACTCTCACGAGAAGCTTTATAATATAACAACACTTAAATTAAACTTAGAATAGACATTTAGGAGATGAGAATCTATTTTTAGGCATTTCTACAGCAGATAAGCCACTTCTAGAAACCTCCTCAACAAACAATCCCTAATTAGCAAATAAAAAATTAACGTTAGGTGTGTCGAGTATTGGCAGCACAAACATTTGGCGAGTACTGTGTTATGTTGATATGTTACTAAGATACTGTTTGTTTACTGTTGCATGGACTGATATGGACTTCGATAAAGAAAGAAGTATCATAATGTTTATGAGTGTATTGGAAAAACAGTTAATAAAGTTGATACACCAAATACATAATCATATGTATCAAAAATGATATAAAACAGTAATGACGATTTTAAAAGGAAACTTTAGGTTTACATTTTTTGGACTTAAGCTCAACGAATTTCGGAAGCAGTAAATCGCTCGTCCTTCTTCATTAAAACGCCTACCATAAACATATCCACTTTGGGTAAATTATCTTATGTGGTTTTAATAAAACTATTGAACGCAATAGTCTTTGTTTTCAATGAAAATTCTTTAAATATACGGTAGATCTTCTACAGTTACTCACTTTCTCCCTCACATCCGTCTATCGCTCAGCGAAAATGACGTCGAGCCAATCAGATTTCGTTTCGCAGCGGCGTAAAAAAATTTGAAATTTCGACTATTTGAATCTTAAATATCTCAATTAATATTGAATCAATTTTAAAACTACTTTCACTACGCAAGCTTGTTCGAATTTAAGTAACATATAAAGATCCGTAAACTTAAATTTAAAATTTTGGAAAATACCCAATTCACTAGTCCCCAACTTCACGCGCATCAACTTGTTGCCACCAACTTCACTTCAATTCAAATAGATTCCACATTTTAATTCTGTCAATGGTATAAATAGACTCCTTGGTAGAAACAATGAACTGATTGCTGTTATGTCTTCCCCAACACTTACTACGAGTTTTTCACACTTTTAATACCATTCCTGTCAATACACATTATTTTAAGAGATTAATTCCGAATAATTAACGTAAAAATATCACCACCAGACACACAAAATCCAGCGCAGCACATAAATAACGCTTGTAATCACTGGCATGCCACAATGTACACGCAAAAAAAACACACGAAAAAACTTCCTTTAAATATTAAGACCAAAAATTACACAGTTGTTATTTGCTCAATGAAACTTAGTGATGACTACATTATTTAAAACTTGAAATTAAATGCTTCACTGGGATAATTTTCTTTAAATTGTAACAGTTAAAATCCATAACAAGACGTGCGATCGTAACTATCTTCCAATATAGCTTTGCACAGCATTCTAGACCACTATTCACATTTGAAGTCCAAGCATAGTATGTTTCAAATGATTTATTGTCCACAAAATATATCACACTGCGATACTTCTTCAAATATAATTCAAATTAAAAACCAAAACAAACTATTCTGCGATCGATATAATGGCCGCTTCGGCACTACTTCGGCGCCGAAGCCAAGCATAAGCATAGGTCAATACAAATACCAACAGTAAAGCGTAAAAGATCGCAGTTGCTCGTGATCATGAATATAGTAATTATATTCATATTCGTGATTATTCGTGAATATATACAATATGCACTTAATTAGATAAAATATTACGTACAGTTGTTAACAATACTCACTTTTAGCAAACTTGCAGCAAGCCACCGGCAAGTGAAAATCAAGTCTAGTGCGAACTTGCATCAGACTTGCATGGTGTCTTGCTACCAACTTTCTGCAAACTTTCAAAGCAAGTAAAGTCTAGCAAGTGAAAATCAAATCTAGATCAAACTTGCTGCAAACTTACATGCTATCTGGGGCCTCATCTAAAAACTGCCCGAATTTACAATATCGAGAAGCCCTTGAAGCCGCGCGGCAAACTTTCACACGGAATCGTCGCTGCGTTGCAAACTTAATAAAAATGTATGTCCCAGACAGCACATTGGATGGAATCTACATGGATTCTATCTTTATTCCATGGAAAATCCATGATGGAAAGTCCATGGATCCATATGGATTCCATATGGATATTCCATGGAAAAGATGCTCAAAAGTCCTCTAAATCCCATGGATCCATGTGCATTCCTGATGGAATCCATATGGAAATTTCACATTGAATCCATTTGGAATCCACGGTGATTTTCCATATGGAATCCATGGTGATTTTCCAAATGGAATCCATGGTGATTTTCCATTAGGAATCCATGGTGAATTACCGAATAAAATCCATAGTGAATTTCTATTTTGATTTCATAATGAATTTCTTAATATGGATTTAATAATGTATTTCTATATGTAATTCATGAGGAGCCGTAATGGTAACTACACCATATGATCCCTTATTGCCTTGCTGCAAATCCTTAGCAATTGCACTAACACTAAGCTTAAGGCAGCCCTATTTCATTATTAAATTACTTCATACTAAGCTCAGCGGGCATTAGAACAATGCAAGCTCGTAGGATGTTTCAATAACTTAAGTGCAATTAAACACGCAGTTCTGATAACTTCTCATAAAAGATACATGCATGCCTTAATGAACCATTATTTTAGCACTTATATAGAATGACCTGTAGCGGTAGTGATTTTTTAGCATTATTAAATTTAAGTTTAACTGCAGAATCATTGTATACACAAAAATTGCAATTGAACTATCAATAACTATCACATGAAATTGAAGAAACTAAGTGCTGCATGAACAAAAGTGCCCTCCAATAGGATGGAAATTAAAAAACAAAGCCTCCACACTTAGTTCATTACCTGCCATAAAATCGCTTTAAAAAATTCCTACTATTCACCTCTTTGCCTCCAAGATACTTGTGCAGAAATTGATGTGACACACAATTTAAAATGACCAATCTACCCTAACACCCTCCCATATGGTTCTCAAGCCCAAAATATCAAGGAAAACACAACCCTTCCTTTAATAATAAAATTCATAACTAGTGAAGTGGGGCAATACTACTATACAGCACTGATTATTGCAAATACTTTGGTTTACCATCCAAGTAGAATGCTTCAATAGGCATGATAATGATAAACACCTGTAAGCAGGAATCAGTAATTGATCATCTTGACTTATAAAACTCATTCTGAACGCCATAAGCAATACCTTAACTGAAAGGGGGCTCATACTGCAAATGGAACCACATCTGGGAATATTATAGTTTAAATTAAGGAAATAGATAAATGATTCAATGCCAAAACCATATAAATTTTACCTAAAATAAATTTATTTTCAGCACAATACATCGCAATGTTCAAAATTAGCCTAAGAAATAATTTAAAAAAAGAACAATTTAAAGTGAGAGCTTATAAATGCACACAATACACTTGAATATTAAAAACAAATACTGGGATCAAAGGAATACTAAGAACACTGTGAGATCATAACATTTTTAGCATGATACAGGTAGGTAATACTGTATAAGATCATAACTTCCCTTAGAGAGAGTAAAATGAACATTGTGAAGTCATTACTTCAAAATTGAAGTGTATTACCCTGCAATTATCAAAATTTGCCAGAGAACATATAACATCCAGGAGAGCCCCAGACTCTATCTTTCCAACTTCAAATGAAAGAGCTAATCCAAAGACATTTATCTATAAGTTGTGAACAACCTCTTCAAGAGATTCATTATTAACAAGAGGGCTTCTGAGTTGTGATATATGGTGAGCATTTTGGAGACTTAAATGTCATCTCCCATTGTAGTGAGCTTTAAGGAATGAAGTTAACTGCGCAATTACTTAGTCTTAGCACTGTAAATAGTTGGTGTGAAATGAAATGTAGAGCCAACCAAATTTTAATAATGCAGTCCAACTCAGAAGTCTACCCAGCAATATCAGCAAACTAAACTGGGTTAGGACACCAAGGGTTGGTTGAACCATGTCTTCTCACAAGCCTAAGTCTAAGGTACTTCAATAACTAACAGCCATCTTCCTCACAGTTTACTCCCAGAGAATGAGCTGCCATAATGCCATTCAAAAGCAGTGCCTATTAAGACCCAACAACACTGGTCATGCTAGATTTATAACCCTAAACACAGACTAATGAGTATGAATCAATTCTCCAAGATTCTTCGTAATTAAGTAAAATTAAATTAAAGTAACATTATGATTCTTTGGAGAAAGGTACTTAAATGCATTAGCCCTTAATCTCAGCCATTGTGCCCTTATGTTTCTTAGTCTTCTGACCCCATTTTTCTTGGATGTTGTCTTTTACCTCATTAGTACCTACACAACAAAGACTCCAGGTCTTCCAGAGCTTCAGCACCATTTCAACACTTTCCTTTGACTGAACCCTGAGCAACAAAGAAATAAAATGTAAAGAATTAGAAATTGACAAAGTAGTTCTCATTTCATAAAATTTAACAAGATAGCAGGGCCAATTACTTTACCGAGTAACAGCTCTCTTTTCCGTAGGTGGCTTATTCACACATCGTCAGCAGTGAATTTGAAGATTGGTTTGCTGCAGCTCTCCACTCCACTCTCCAACCATTGCCAAATGATTTATTCCTACATAATTCTTCACTTTCAAATCCTTCATAATTTACATGTAGTAGTAAACACATGGAAAAGTGAAAATTACAGAAGTTAGCATACATGGTAGACAGATACTGTTAAAAAATTAACTATTTCACTGACAGAACGATGGACAAGATTTTAACCAATAACTTTATTGTGATATGCATTATGTGCAGAACCAATTTCTAGATCAGAAAAATCCACGCATGAAGTACTCCCCACTGAAATAGTCAAGTCATTTAGGTTTTGATATGCCCTTAGTAAAGAGCCAGTAACATGGAACCTACTTTCACCACAAACATGGGCATTCACTCGAAGAGTGGCAAGGATAGAAATAACTTTGCTGTGGGCCTGAGATATTCTGCGGTCTACTACACTTCACCACTTAAACCCACATGAAATTCAGCTACTGTACGTTTAACTATGATTATCGATTCAAGAGGTCTTGGTTACTGATGAAAATCAACCAGTGATATGGAAATATAACAATATACTGATATAGATTTACTCACCAGCAGTACTACAGGCTTCCTGCTCTGGCGTAGCTCCCCAAGATGAACTCTCGCTCCCCACTAACCAAGTGAAATACATATAACAGTATACGGTCTCACTGAAACTATGTATTTCTATGGCTGCAAGACAACCAATATGATTGTAAATACGAGACAATGGTTATACTGCTTAACATCTATTTTCAAGTTTTATGGCAGATAACAAGTTAAATAGAAATGTGCAAGTAATAAAGTACCTATTAGTAATTATGCTCACTGGTTTCTGTCTCAGGTGCAGCATTAAAGCCGGCTTTTGGCACCTTCCTTGCCAGTACGCAGAGATTAACGGAAAACAAAACAATTCTTCTTAGTCGTCACATTTACGGACTTAACTTGCAAAATATACGTACACAGTCACTTGCGAATGGACTTTTCCTAGATTTCAAACTAGACACAATTTGTAGCATTCGTGCATCGAATTTCACTTTGATACACAAAATCATAGGCATCGCAAATCCACACGTATATGCTGAAGATTCGTATTAATATCGGCAGTTTACTTGATGACGTAAGGGATGTCTGATTATACACAGGAATTTCAAATACTTTCTCAAGGATACCACAACATCAAATGTGTAGATACTTCGTACCCTTCGTACGTTCAGCGCAATATTTACGTATATATTCAAATAATTCAAAGCATCATCACGAACATTGGCCCGGCGGTTTCAACGGGATGGGAAGTGCGAAGAAGGAAGTGCAACTTCAGTAAAAGAGCTAAATCCATATTTAGTAAAAGACAAAACTCAAAAAAGCACAATTTTAAATGTAATTAATGCACGCAAGTTTTTAAAATCTGTTATTATCAAGGAATCGCCGTCAATGAATAGGTATTTTAATAAAGATTTCTTTTGACTTGGGTATCAAGGATTGTGGAGGGAATTCGGATGGATTCCATCCGAATTCCCGTCGACTTTTCCATCGTCGCTGAAGTGGAAATTTCTCAATGGAATCCATGTACATTCCATATTGACTCCATTCTTTCATTCCATTATGGATACATCCACAGTTTTTCCATCATGGATTCCATGAACGTGTGCTGTCTGGGGTCCTTCCACGATTGCCGATCTTTCCGGACTAAAATTGCGTCCCAGCACTGATAATAATTGCACGAATGTAAGTTCACCTGGCATTTTCGGCTCGCAAAGATCTTTTAATTTGCCATACGTTACTTTCCCAATGGTGGACACTACAATGGCCTTCTTTTTGGTCTCATGTTATTCCTCTTTTCCCAAATCGTTTACCACGAAGTACTGTGAGAAACGTTCCTCGTAGGATTCCCAACAATCCTCCCCCTCAACATATTTTAGTGTGAAATTCGGCATCCTCGTCGCCACTGTAACATTCCGAGAGTAATAAAAAGCACAACCGACACGTTTAAGTTCCAGTATCCGACTGTCCAGGCAATATGGCGTATCGGCTTGCATTTATTCATAAAACAAATGAATATCTAAATTGGCTACATACATTACAGGTGAATAAAATATCTTTCATTTGCTTGAAGAGTTTATAAGAGATTATTTAATTCAAAGCGATTTTGTAAATAAGAAGTATATTAACATTTTGTCAAATAAATGAAATAACTATGTACCAATCTATTTAGATAGAGTATGTTCATAGTAGTTCTCTTTTTTAGGGAGAAAATCTCTCTTAAAAGTGTATAGTGGTATCTGTAACAGCTACGGCAGGAGTAGCATTAGAAAAACAAAAATAATTGCTGACTAAAAGGTATTATTATTTCTCTATTGTTGACTGACAAAATTATTCTAAATTGCAGGTTCTGAAATAAAAAGAGCTATCATTTCGTTAAAGATATGGAGATGATGAGAGGTAAGAACAATTTCAGTTTATAATTCAGTAACAGTAGATTTTTCAAAGTAAATCATCAACTTTAAGTGAAAAAATGTGTCATCTTCTGTTGCAGAATTCATTTAAGTACTTTTAGAGGTATTCGCCATTCATTGGCAGTTAGAAATAATGGTACAGCAAAGCTGTAGTGAATTTGTCACATTTATAAAGGTACTGTTCATTGTATTGAATGATTCAGTTACTAAAAATAATTAGCTCCTTCTCAAACTTTCCATAAGGAAACCAGGGGAGGAGGAGACAAGCGGCATCATCTCTGCAGTTGGGATGCCTAATACAATCCGTGTATTATAATAAGGATCTGGCAGCAATAAAGTTGAACAGTAGCAGAGAAAATAATAGAATGTACAATGAGTGGAATGTCCTTTCTATAGCCTTGAATAGTCTACCAGGGGCTAAAAGATCTATTCATGGATGGAAGAAGGTAAAGTACATGAGGAAATTAGTTGATAACTCTACCCTCAGTATACACCAATGAAAATCTTGTGTGCATAAACTGTGAAAAATGCGTACAAAAATTGTACACACAATTTATTGCAATCTGCACACTTTTAGCTCATGCATAGTCACTACACAGATATCGTTTGTTTTTCATTCACATTTCTCACACACTTTTTACACACCACTATCATCCATGATTTGTTCAAATTTCTAGCATGTTACTGGCAAACTTTGAATCATGGCTAAGTTTCTCATTCTTACTCACTGTAAACGCTGTAAACTTTTCATTCACCCAGTACTTGCTTCAAGTATAATTTCACCATGCATTGTAGATGAAAACTAAAGTGTGATTTGGAAAAATAAAATTGAAATAAAAGAATTCTGATGTGGAAAAGGAAGTTAAGGTACCTACTGAAAGTCAGTTTTCCACAAAAAATTATTGCAGTACTTTAATGAACAGAAAATGCTTGTTTAGAGTAATGATTTCACCTAAGATAACCAAAAAAACAGAATATTTTTGGGAGGAGACAAGTATATCCCTATCTTAATACAATGCCCCTGGTTTTTGCAGAGAATTATGGATCTAAACCTCAAGTCGATAAAGACCTCCCCTCACTATCGTGGCTCCCTGTGCCAAAGTGACTGCGTCTATGGGGTAGAGGGTAAGAAGTCTTTAACAGGGAAACTTCGGATACTAGGGGACCTCCGGTTTTATTTAGCCATGCCCATGCATGCGGGGCTCTGTGAGGGCGGACATCCCATTTCCCTAGCTACTCGTGGGACCAACTATGGACCTAAATACAAAAAAAAACAATATATAGCATGATGAAAGGTCCCCCTCACAATGTACTGTTCAAGTCCGACACCATCTATAGAGGAAAGATTACTCCAGGAGTACACCCCTGGGACCCCCAGGAGGAGCCATATCCTTCTAGTAGCTTTACCCAGTCCTCAGATTCCACCACAGAGGCTTCAAATGTACATACATAACTTGCCATCCTTCAAAACCAGAGGATGAAGTACATGGTAATGAAACCGACTATAAAGGAGGTATCAGGAGGGGAGCTGCCCTTAACAGGGGTCGACTCTAACTCTAGTTCCTCTCCGCTTACCCTTGGAAGCGCTGCATCACAAATGAAGGCTCTTATGACCAAGAGTGCTCATACAAGTGGGGCTGCCAGGAGTAGAAAGATGAAACTGCAGGGCCAAAAGGAAAAGAAAGGAGCATCTTCCTCTCAGGATGATACCAAGGAAGAACCCTCCCAATTGGGACATCAGGTCGAGGATAAAGCTCTACTTCTATGCCTAAAAAGAGGCATAGAACTCAGGGCGACATCCCTGGCCTCTCCACTGCCTTACAGAGGCTGTATGAAAGGGTCAAGGCCCCAAATGGCATTCTCTTCGCTATCAGAGTAGATGCTGGTCTGGCAAAGCATTGGCCCAAGATTTAGGAGCTCTATTGGCCTGCACAGGGTAATCTGTTCCAGGGGAGGCCAATGTCTAATGATAAAGAAAACAAAATTAACCCACTCACAGAAGGGAGATAAGCAGAGGGTCGTGAAAAAAATGGAGGATGTCCAACAATGATGGGCATTCTCATCATCCAGACCCTTCTTCAGCACAGCATAGCTGCCTTGGGGGTCCTTCAAAGAATCTAATTTGTAGTTAAACTAAAGATTGCTCTGATTCAGGAAACTTGGAATTACAAGAGTAGAATGAGAGGATTGAGTGTGGCAAAAGGTAAACTAATTTTCTGTACTTCTCCTCTAAGCCAAAAGACTTGTATCCTTGTTAATGAGTTAGATGTTATGCATCTAAGGGCAAATTCTAATCCAGATGGCTGGCACAATTGATCAATTGGTGAAGGTACCTTAGGGTGGAGAAATACCCAGACCTGGAAGGTTGGAGGGAGGACACCCTCCATACCTGTACCAGGAAGGTTGGGGGAGGCCCCTCCTTCATACCTCTGCTGTAGTGCTCTTGTCCCTTGTCTGAAAGTGGCAGGCAGGTTAAATGTAGGATGGTACAATGGACGAAGAGGTCTGAGTGCCAGGAGGGTTCCAGAGGGCCTCGATCGCCCTTACAATCAATCAATCAATCCACCAGAGTCTGTAATTGGCATGGCAACAATCTACAGTTAATCAGAGTCATAAGAGGCAGTCAGCACCATCTCTTAAACAATTGTACAACCGTTTCAATCTAAACTAGGTGCACAATTCAACAATGGGATCACCATGCATCACAAAAGTTCCATCAGGATATGATATATAAGAAATATTTGTGGCAGAGCTCTGACGAAGCTAGGATTCGTCAAGCGTATTGTGGGAAGATTTTCGCATGAAAAAGTAAAAGAGAGGTGCTATTTCGCACTCGTCCGGCCACACCTTAAATATGCAGCGAGCATATGGGATCTGGTGCAGAAAGACTTAATCTGGGAACTTAATAAAATATAAAGGAAAGCTGCACGATTTGTAAAAAACTGCTACCGGCGTACAGACAGCGTTACACAGATGTTAAACGAATTAGGTTGGGAGCCACTTGAGACTCGGAGGCTGCACGCTAGACTTAGATTGCTTGAACAATTGAGAATAGATATCTTTCAGAGCGACATGGAGAACATCATATTAGAACTCCACTATATTTCTTAGGTCCGACAGAAACAATAACTTAAGAGAGATATTTTGCCGAACGGATAGGTATGGGAATTTGTTTTTCCCCCGAACAATAAGATACTTCAATAAATGCTAGGCACAATGTTATTAGAGCGTTTCCTTTTTATATGTAAACAGCTGGTGTCCTAACACCCCCAGCCGCACGCCTCTTGAGGCGGCTTGCTGGGTAGTATGTATATGTAGATGTAGATGTGATGGTATAGCAAATAATAACAATCATATCACATTCTCTGAGGCCAACACGAATAATGAGATATAGCGACTATGGAATATGCCATGCAAGAAATATGTATTTAATCCAGTGTTAACAATACGCATTCAGTACATGCTTCAATACTAATACAAAATGGATATACTCATGTCACCTATGCATGTTAAATATATATTAATCACAAAGTCTGCTGTGTGGGAATTCCTTATATGAACACCATTTTCACTTTCAGTCCACTTTATTCACATTTTTCCATGCCTTATTCCCCCTTCTGGTGTTCCATAACACATTTCTCTCACCCTTGCCCACACTTCTTGTACATTTTATAAGACTGGTGCATTTTTCACACCTCTGCACTTTTTTTGCACACTTTTCACACGCTGTTCACATTTCACTTCACCAGGATATGGTTAAAATGAAAGATTGCATCCAAGAGTTTCATTTCATGCTTT
Organism: Pyrrhosoma nymphula; assembly: GCA_963573305.1. Lineage (NCBI taxonomy): Eukaryota > Metazoa > Arthropoda > Insecta > Odonata > Coenagrionidae > Pyrrhosoma > Pyrrhosoma nymphula. Next base: position 110,628,415 of record OY754332.1, read on the forward strand.
TCCTTACAAATAATTATTTCATTGTAGGCGTGGAATAATATTTTGTATAGAGCCAGGAAGAGGTTGGACCCATCAAAAGGGAACCCGACCAAACCATACGATGAAATGCTACTCAAGATAGTAGAGTACTGTGCTTCAGTAAGAAGAATGCGAGTCGTACAACCCAGAACTCAGGTAGGAACCACTTGATACTTTCAAATAAAATGTCTGATTTAAACTGCCAAGAGACTATAATTTTTCCAGTTAAAATATAGCCAGCAAAAGAATACTTAGCAGACCATTATTGGACTGATATCAGCAGCCAGAGTTATTGCATTGAACTAACATTGGCAGAGAATATTGGACTTAACATCGAGATTATAACCCCTGCCATAGCAATGAGCCAATATTGGATGGAGCCCATTGGAATCTATCATCAACCAATGCATTTTATCAATGCTTATACCAATTTAAGTTGGTTAAAAATGGTATTCCAAGGTCAAGAAGCCAAATGTAATGGTATTCACATATAAATGAAACCATATTTTATATTGTTGTTTGCCTATTTTTTAAATTAATGTCAACATATACGTATATAACCCAATTATCTGCATAGTAAAGAGATATTCTACTGAGATACTTGGGAATTAGGTTGAAAAACTCATTATCACAACTTCCATCAACTCAAAAAAAAGTTACAAGGTTTTCTTGCACAACTTTCTTGAAAAAATGGTAAAGCCCATGAAACTGGACCACTTAGGCCCTTAATTAAGTCCTGCATTGGCCCAAAATGATAAAACAATTTCTATTAATTTTATAAGGTTAGTTTTGCAGGTGGTAATTGTAACACCAACTAGTTTTCAGAGGAATTCTTTAGGATGTATTTGAAATACAAAATACAAATACATACAGATACTCGGAAGCTAAGAGGACCAGGGGCGGATTAAGGTCGTTGTTTTGGGGGGGGCGGTTCACTACTTTCCGCGGCGCCTGGGGGGTATTCAATACCTCTCAACGAAACGGGGGTCCGGGCGGACCTCCCTCGGAAAGTTAAAAGAAATTAAGCGCTTGGAACGTAGTTTTGGTGTGGCTATATTATAAAGTAGATGTGATAAATTATTGAGTAAAGTTCTCTAATCACATTTGAAAAACGTTAACAAATGATGTAAAGAATGCCATTCTTGTGAAGATGCAGGTCTCCCGTGTTTTACACCACATTCCAATTACATTTAAACATTGTATACTGAGCTGGTGAAATAAAAACTTCCATTGGAGAACCACCTTAATGATAACCATCTTTTCTATTTCCCGGGAATTACGGGGGGGGGGGCGGCCGCCCCCCCCGCCCCCCCTATTAATCCGCCCCTGAAGAGGACTCCTCTCTCAATTCTATCAATTTTAATTAACAGTAATGATTTAAATCTCAATTCCAAGCTTTGAATACCAGAAATTAAGCTTTAAATAATTTTTGCAGCAATAAGATACATTACATGCCAATTTAAATGCCTATTTTGAAAATTTTAGTGCCTTTTTAGGCTGCCTATTTCTTTAATTTATTGCCTTAAATGTCCTCCTCTGAAACACAACAATAAAAAGTGATTCAATATATTTATACTGATACCAAACAGTTAAACCTGGAATAAGCTAAGCCCAAAACATATTAGCTGGAAGTCAACAACAGAAGTAAGTACTCATTCCCAATGAAGAAATAACACGTGCAATTTTTCACAAAAATTAAATTTACTTCCTGGAAGTAATATAATATGAAATATTTTATTTAAAAAATAAAATGTACTTGGGAAGTAAATTTTATTTTTGTGAAAAATTGTATATGTTATTTTTTCATTTATATGCACAAATTCCACTCAATTTTGCGAGAATCTTCAGATTTTATACTCATTCCCATATTCTCTCTCCCTAAATGTAAGATTTTCCGAAAGTGCAGAGTCACACATGTGTGCACACAACCTACTCTCACACCGAACACCCTCTTAATTCCACTTCGGTCTAAACTATCCCTAAAGTGATGGAAAGTTAAACATTAAATAACAAATTGATATCCACAGCAATGCTAGTCTAGAGGGTTACCCTGGCAGGGTTGGGGAAAGGGCCAAGGTATCAATTAATAGGGTGATGAGAAAATCACGGGAATACACGGGAGAGGAAGGAAACCCAAGGTTGTGCGATCTGGTGATATGGAGCAGGAGTGTTGTCGAGGCAAATTCGCAAGACACCCACCATACACCAGCGTGGCAAGAACCCAAAAAATGAGATATAATTCCTCCCCACATCTCTTTGTATAGAGCGTTGGCAATCATTTTACTGGGGGAGTAAAAAGGACTCACCCGTTTTACTTGATTGCCTGCCAGTATCCTCTTCCCCATAGAATAAGGGGAACATATATATTTAGGCTGCTCTCTGTAGAGCTTGCACATCTTTTCCATTTAGAGGCAGTATGCATGGCTCAAGTCCAAGACATTAATACCCGTAGCTACTCTTCCTCTGATCTCAGTGGGAGATAACTAAAACCTTTTCTCCTTAAAACTATGCACTGTTAATGTAAGTTATAGTTTCAGGCTTAACTTAGTGGAAATGTGACACATATTTCTCGCTTTGTACGCAACTGGATGATACTGGACTCTAAATTGTTGCTAGAATAAAAGAACATAAAAACTGCTTCATGACCAGTGATGTTTCATCCATGTTTGCTAAGTAGCTTATTCAAGTAACTTATTTGAACTGGAAATTTTACATGTGCAGAGTAAAGGTAAAAATTGGTCTTCCAGAGAAGTATGAAATTATAAATGTAGAAAAGAAAAATATCTGTCTTACTAACAATCTTACTTTTGACTTGCACTCACCATTGATGTGTATACCCTTTTATATGTTGCCCAATCTGTTTACGCCAGAACCTCCATCCTTGTAATTAGGTATGTTTCTACTCCTCCCCCCCTCCAGTCCACCTTGAAACGTCAACCTCCCCAAAGCATAGAATGACCTCACCTTCCTTCCTAACTAACTCCCTCCCACCCATCTGCTTTTCCCTGCCCCTATATTTTACTTCCCCACCCCTGGTTTGAGTATGAACACTGAAATAGGAGATATGTACCTTGAAAATGACATTCCATGTCAAAGCCATGATTATTAAAAAATAAAAAGTGTGGAATGTACAAAGTGAAAAAATAACTGTTTTCTGGTTAACGTCATTTACATTGTGTTTTCAAAATGACTACATCAACTCTCTCCAGTGATGATTTCCCAGCTGCCGCCATGCACGGTCAATGTAAATGCTCACCTAGACATTAGCATGAACTTGAAGCTCTTAAACCCGTTTTATATAGGGCACGTAATTGCTCAATCTAATGTATGTACGAACGTGCATTTTAAATTGCATCATGCAAAGCCATGAATTGCAAGAATGCATGAACCTGAGATGGACAAATAGCCCTTGCTCTAATTCGACAATGATTACACACCCGAATGAGAAAAACATGCAGTTTGAAGTTGGGCAATTTCGTGCCCTTGTAAAACGGCCTTTAACACATTCAATGCGGGTCACGAATTTAAGTGAGACAATAGAAATGGAACCCATTTTTTAAAGGGCCTAAAGTAAAAGGACCACGTCTATTGATGTGGTCCCACCGTTCGGCATAGATGGGACCATGTCAATAGACGTGATCCGCGCTGAATGTGTTAAAACTATGCTCTGTGCATTTTCAAAGGTAAATCAAGCATTTTACATCTTCTCTGTAATAAAAACCTATTTTTATTCAATTTTAGAAGCCAATTGAGTGTTCTAGGTCACTTGCACTGTCACAAATATGAGTAGGACCTGTGGTGAATCACCCCCTAGGTCAATTTAATCAGGGTTAATGGCTCATCCCCCTCCCAAAATACAATATTAATTTAATCTTCTCCCTCCACCCGCCCAACCCCCACATCATGAACCCCGTTTGTGGGCACAACTGAGTAGGACAATGTAATAAGTATATAAATAAACATTTATATGAATTAAAAATGATGGAATATAGACCGAATGAAATTCATTCTTGTAAAATTTGCAAAATTCACGGTCAACTCACAAATTACTAAGAGTTTACAAAAATTGCATTTCAGAAGACAGTGATGTGGAATTAAATTCAAAAGTTTGGAATTTTTGGCAAAAAACTCAGTTATTCCCAGTTTACATGTTTTTTTAACAGCGTGCACCCTCAAGAAGTGACAATTTTCTAGAACTGCTACCCTAGGTGGGAAAACCATAACGCTAAAAGTTTAGGTACATAACCAATATATATATAGAAATGTTAGCAAATTAGGACCACGATTCATGCCTATTTTTAAGAATTATCTGTGTTTCCCTCATGTGCTTGAAAGAGATTTGGTAAGTTTTTACTTTAGTTTTCAGTGATGCCTTCAATTCTGCATAGTGAATACCGCAGGACTTATGTTTGTGATTCTATTGGCTGGCTGAATGCTTGAGTTCTTGATTCATTGATGCAATACGCACAATGCAAAACATCTAAGGGGCCCTTGTCAGAGACACTTGTTTCAATTCTGGAGAGGGTGCTAGGTACTCTACGTATTGAGTCCTGCACCAGCTCAGTTGGTAAAAGTATGGAAGAGGCCATATCTGCCCATTTGTGTCAAAAGTTTCCCATTTATGTGCATGGACTATAATGACGTTATGCAATAATACAAAATTAATATCAATTCACTTAAATTCAACTGCAAAGGCATGGCTGCAATATTCAAAAAGTGGAATTTGGGCTCCAGTATACATTTCTCAGAAGTATTTCAAATATTTCAAAATACTGAATATATACATCAAATATTTTTTTGAAATACTAAATACTTTTTAAAAGTGCATTTCAAGTACAGTATGCTGGAAGCACCTTTCAAACATGTATTTCAGATACATGTGATTGAAATACAACCCATCCCTGATGGCAATGTATCCACAGCAAAGTTTTCACTATTTTTTGGGTTAATAAATAATGCTTTGCATTTTTTTATGCTAAAATTGCTAATTTAATTTTAAACTATTGCAGTATGGCAGTATTTTTACCACTAAAAGACACAATACCTCTGTGGATATACCAGATTTCCATGGCAGGGGGAAAATATTAAACGTTGTGAATTTATTTTATATATCATGAGCACGTGCGGCAGAGTCGTATTCTGCAGCCAATGGATGATTATATTCATGCAGACATATTCAATTGTGCAGCAAATGGCTAAAATGGCTCAAAAATGGTCGAAAATAGCCAAGTTTTATGGTTCCTCAAACGCTATAATAAAAAGGGAAAAATAAGAGAGCTTTGCAGCTTCCGCCATCTATTCACTGCAAAGATACAAATGGCTGCGAGAGCTAGTGATTATAGGTTATCCCCAAAGTTACCCAAAATTCCCTTTATTGGATAGTGGTCACCACAGCCCACATTACGAACTACTGGAAGCCAACAGAGACTCAATGCTAATAGATAATATTGTCCCAAGACCAATTACCAGGGCTTCATGTTAGCCGATAATTTCAGTGTTGAAATTATGTTTATAGGAACGGCACTGGCCAAAACAATGCTACCTGGAAATTTATGAAATGCTAGCTCTGAACAAGCTCTGCAATAGCAATATGTAGTTTAAAAAATAATTAATTAAAGTTACATAAAACAAATTATTAAAATTATGCCAACACTATTTACATATTTCATAACAACACTACAACATATTTAACCTTGAAACACCGGCATTTAAATTCTCACTGACTGACAAAATTGTTCCAGGCATTTGATTTACCAAACCAAGCGGTCTCTAAAGTTCACATTCAGCAAATGGAACCCATTTTTGGGTGAGAACAAAAATTCTCTGTAGCGAGATAAAGGTTTCCCTAGTAGCAGAGGAAGTTGTCACAACGTTGTGACAACGTTACAATGGGAAAAGGTACAAGTGCACACAACATTGACGTTGGTTGTTGTAACGTTGCATGCACGTTGCCTCAACATCCAAATTTCCCAAAAAACCACGTTGCTGCAACGCTATCAGGGCAACATCGATGCAATGTTATCAGTGAAACATTTTTAAGGCAGCGTTAAAAAATTTCCCTAGTTTTAGCCATCAATGAAATTATCCCATAATTAACATTAATGTTGATAACTTGTCAACAGACAGTTCTTTCTTAGTTACTCAGGTCAAACTTTCTCCCTTAAAACTCCCTGCCCTCTCCACTGGCTTTTCCCTGCCCTCTCAAAATAAAAAAAGGGAATCCACGTATTTTATACTATGCATGTTATGATCGCGCGATGCAATAAGGATGTACATTATCCTACCTATTATCTACCTGACTACTTTGTATCTATCTAATTATGGTAAGTCCTACGGCTCTAAGCGCACATCCTTGACCCCAAAATTACAAAACTAGCGTCTTGAAAGTATTATATATATGGCCACTCCCGTGGATTAATGTGACTTCGAGAACTAATTTTTAAATTGCGATTACGTGATTATAGTTAGAGGAAATACCATCCAATCACGATGACAGTTATTAGGCATTAATTAATTGCAACCTATATTGCCACGTAGTATGAATGTAAATGCAATATTACTGAGAATAAACAAGAAATTATTAAATTCCCCATGTTTGTTCACATTCACGTTCACAAGAAGACAACTAACTGGTATAATACATTATTCAAAATGAAATATACATATCTTTATACGTGAAGACAATGTTCACGTGCGCCAATTCAAAGTGCCGCAGTTTGCCAACCCCTGTGGTATAATTACAGATAAAGTATAATTTATCATAGCTGACGTCAACGTTGCATGCACGTTGATTCAACGTCGACTGATAACGTTGTGCTTGGACGTTGATGCAACGTTGTGGCAACGTGCAGGTTGTCATGTAACCTTGTGCACGTTGATGCAACGTTGTGACAACGTCCTCTGCTACTAGGGTTATTTGCATATGTATAATTAAAATGCATGCTTAAATTTTTTTCTCCAAAGAAAGTTCTACCAGTTAGATGTTTTGGTATTCAAACTATGGCAACTGCTAATCAAAATTGAGATGGTACTAAATATGAGCCTTGAAGTGCATATAAAAAGAATTGGAGAGTCTCATTTTGATTTGGGTTTTTATCAATTCCAGTGTGCTCAAAATGCCGAACATGCTGGGCATGAGGAAGATGGACAACATGGTGCACAACTGGAGGTAGAGAGATTATATTATTTAGTATAGAAATAATAAAAATAGCATGATTATAAACACGCTTTGTTGGCAGTCAAAAGAATATGATAATCTCATTTTGACTCGGGTTTTTATCAATTCCAGCATGACCGCAATGCCCAACCCCTTGGGCATGACGAAGACGGCCAACATGGTGCACCCATGGAGGTAGCAAGATTATGTTAAATAATATAGTAATTAGTATAGCAATTTATGATTACAATAATGCTTTGTCGACAGTCAAAAGAATAGGATAATCTGATTTTGAATTGAGTTTTTTTATCAATTCCAGCGTGCCCAACCTCTCCGACAAGAGGAATATGAAGAAGGTTGCATGCTGGAAGAGGTAGAGTGATTGTGAAATTTAGTATTACAACAAAAATATAGTCTATTATAATTATGCTTCATATACAATCAAAATTTTGGATTTCCAGGATGGAATGTCAGTGTCATCCAACCTGACTAGTTCCCCACCTCAGCAATTGAGACAAGTATATCATGAAGTGCCCTCAACATCTGCTGTCAGCGAACGTCATATTTCAACTGCCAACCCACTGAGTTGTGTGTACTCAAGCCATCCATACTATGAAAGTCTTCCAGAACCACCACTTCCATGCATCAACAACTATACTTCTGCACCTCAAGCCCCCACTATCCGCAATACTACACCCTTGTCCACTCTGAAAGCCCATTATCAACAAACACCCCACCAAGTACCCACACCACTCATGATACCTCCCACCCCAAACACTATTGCTCAACCTCCACATATGGTCTGTCAAGCCCCGACCCCTCAAGCCGCATCCCATCAAGTACCCCGCCGGCATTTCACAACAGAACCACAACCAGGCCCCTCATCCGCAGTTCATATGCAGTCCATTCAGGATCTCCCCCTGCCAAGTACCAATCCACTTAACAGAGGTAAGTGAAGTCACAGTAAAACTTTGTACAATCTCTTATCGAGAATATCAATTGCAAGGATGGTCTCAATGAATGACAAACTTAGCCTTACTCATGCACTGTTAATGTAGCCTAGATCACTGCTTTATGGTGTTAATTGATTTCACTTGCTGAAATGTATTATATAACTTATTATTTAAAGGAAATCCAATCATTAATTTATCTTCTGATTTCCCCTTATCCCACGAGCTTTATTTGGATTACCAATAACTAGATTTAAATATGCATGGGATTGTAAATGTTTTTTTAAGCTATGTACATGGCCAATATATTAACTAAAATGATATTTCATTATTGCCTAAAGTTAATAAATAAATAAAAGTGTTTCCTACAAATACCAATGATTAATACTCACAGGGTTGTGAGAAGCCACCAGGGAACACCATAATCAAGTCATAACAAGCAGATTTAATAGTTTAATCCAAATGCTCATCTGAAATGAAATCTCTAAAAATTTCCCAAAAAAATTAAAGTTATTCTCACATAATATTATATGAGCTGACTTTGGACGTGAATACATTAATCTAAAGGGAATTTTAATTTTTTACTTCTAGGAGAGCAGGTGAAAGTTTGGAGGGAACGGTTGCGAATTCATGAGAACCTATTGCAGGCAAGTGTCACATCATGTACCTTACAGCCAGGGCCATCCCAAGGGATTGAGGGGCCTTGTGCTTTCTCGTTTTCATATTGTAGCATTTTGTATGCATATTTCATGGAAAGAAGGAAATTAACCTACAAAATGGCTAATGATGTCAAGAAATTTACATATGTACTAACTGGTCGGCAATTTCGGGTAATTGGTGGGTTTCACTGCGTCTGAAAAAGGCAAGCCCGTGTGGAGCCCTCACAGATGCGGGGCCCTCATGGACGCGGAGCCCAGTGCAGCAGCACCTGTCACACTACCCTAGGGACCGCACTGCTTACCGCAATCATGTAATTATGTGACTTCCTGCGTAACTTATCCTTAACACTTTAGCAACAAATGTTGGCCATAGCCGATATGGATTTTCCATGCAAAAGAATGAATGTCTGCTATAGCTGACGCAGGGTGAAGGGACGTGACCACCACCGAAACAATAAACCCATGTACCTATGCACTATCTTTACCCCTACCCCTTAAGACACAGTTTAGGTACGTAGAGTCCCAATCATCGGGAACCAAGCTCGACCCTGCAGCTCATTAGCAACACCCCTCTCATTGCAAAATCCGCAGTCTGAAATTTGTAATTGTTATTCTGAACAAATATTTGTTGTTTACACCAAAAAATACAAACTTGTAAATGGATTATTTTTGTCTTGCTGAGCTTTCAAAAATTTTAAATGAAATTCTGGCATTGATAATAACAAGAGTTCTCATAACGAACTCCTAAATTTTATTAATGGCAAAATACAAACAAAAATATCATATAAATGCTAGAATGTCATTTAAGATTCAAAAATGCTCAGAAAAACATGAGGAATACATTTCATAGTCCAAAATTTTTAAGCATACAACATTATTATATTTAATCAAACCACTACAAATGCAATAAATCGTCAGAGGATTCATGCAGCGAGAGAGGCTGCTCATGGTTTGGAGGGTGAAGTCAGGGTCCGGCTTTTCACTTGGGTACCAAGATGGACGAAGTGCATTCCCATGCAATTCGCTATCATGAGAGTGCTCCATACAGAGGAAATTCTCATGCTGCTCAAAACAGGGGAACTATTTCCATTTGTGAGGCTCCAGCACAAAAGGGTTAACATGGCTGTAGTAATGTGTATGAATACATTCCTTCAACCTTATTAACATTTTTGTTTATCTTTTATTCACAGGAGCTCATGGGTATGATCCAGGAGGACCTCAGACATGTGTCCGAGTTAATAGATGACTAAAGAATTATAATTTTTAAGTGTATAATAAATATAATTTTTGTTCAAATAAAAATGTTCAAATAATGTTCCAAAATTTTGTAAATGTAATTTTTTTAAATGATATTCATCTGGCAATATGGTTTTTTATAATGGATTCTTATGTTTTTTCCACGAAGGTTAATCTTACCCATGCATAAATGACACTCCAAATGCCTATTGTGCCAAACATGTCATAACTCTCTCTAATCCTCCAATTTTATTGATGAGAGTACTGCAGTGGGAATAGTAATAATTCTCTGTTAACGAGCATCTTTCTTATTTTGTTAAATTATCATTTTTTTATTATTTTTTTATTATTTTCTTATTTCTAATTTATTATTTCTATTTTCTATTTTATATTATTTTTTTATAAAAAAATATGATATGCAACTGCAATTACAAGACATATATAAAGTCATGGATGGAAGCTCATAAATTGGATGCGGAGCATATTAAGGAATGACTTTGTAATGCAGTAGCAAGGGCGTAACTCGGAAAGATCTAGGGGGGGGGGGGGGGCGGCGATAAGTATGGGCATGAAAAATAACAGAAAAGTTGACCGAGTTTATAACCACTTTATTTCAAAACAAGCCTTATAATTACAGCTATTACACTTATATATAGTTAATACAATTAAAAATTGAAAACCTATGGTAATAACATTTGTATTTATCAAAATTTGAATGTAGAAATATATTAAAATTGATGTTTTTCTCCATCGTTGGGGGGTGTGATCGCACCCCCCCTGGTTACGCCCTTGAGTAGGTATATAAAAGTGCTCTCCTCCTGACTTTATTGCACAGCAGTGAAACTTATGTAAGTATTAAGGGGAAAAAAGGTTTCCCAAGAAACGGAGCACCGCCACTATCGCTCTGATATATAATCGGCTTACTTTCTGACGGTACATTATTCTTGGGTCTCGGTCACGGCGAGGGAAGTTAAACACGGTAAGGTGATGGACTCGTCCAAGTATATGACGTATTACCGGCGGCTTGCCTGTCCTGGGCGTTATTCTGGCGACCAGGGGGGTTATTTTGTAATCTCACTTAAGTGAGATTAAGTCATAAAATGTGGAAAATTATGTAATTTTTTGTAGTTCAACTCCGCAACCCAGGCGGCGTGACCATCTTCGGCTCTCAAGCAGTGAACTGCCCGTCTATTTATTTGATTCATATGCTCTTTCAACTCTTGATCCGTATTTTTCGACTCTTGATCCATTTCATTTGGCTCCGCATTTCATTAGTTCCATCCAGCCCAAAGACACTCCCTATGCTACCCAATGGGAGCCGTGTCCTCTTATTGAAGTCGTTTCCTCAAGCCGCCAAACAATTGTATTTTTTTCTTCAATGCGTGTCGAAACTTTTAGATACTTGCTGCGAACTAAGTGAGAATGCTGTGGACGTGTGTGGTACCAAATTTCAATACGAGCTATCACAGTGAGAACAAGTTGGTGGGACCCACGCGAGGACTACGTGGATATAAAGGTGAAAGTTTGGTGGAAATATTTGGTGGAATTCACGTGAATATGTCACCAGATCCACAAAATCTCCACTAATTGTAAGATGCCAAATTTCCACGTGGGATCCACATTGGTCCCGCGTGGATTCCACCAAAATCCTATCTCTTACTAATTTTCACCTGGGATCCACATTAACTTCACATGGGCCCCACATAATAATAATGATAATAATAATTCTTTATTCCATTTGGTCATACAGACATGGGAAATTCGTCAATTACATACCATACATAAGCAAAAACACAACATAATTATAAACAGTTACAGCACACAATTAGCCATTTAAATATTCTGAGATACTATAAAAAGCATTCTCAAGGAGAAAGTTCTTCAACTCATATTTGAATTTCCCAACTGTGGAAAGACCTTTCAATTTTGGAGGGAGATGGTTATATATACAGCACACATGAAATGTGGGCCATTTCTGGTAAGGCTTGAGTTGAACCTTTTGAGGTGCACATCACCATTAACCCGAGTGTCATGGGCATGGAATGAGTTGATAGGTGGGAAGATAGTGGGATTTTCTTTAACAAAGTAGGAGCATTGAATGATGTAGACGCAGGGTAGAGTTAGAATTTTCATTGATATAAAAAAGGGTTTGCTATGTTCTCTAATAGAAACACCAGCAATTGCTTTCACAGCTTGTTTCTGTAGAGAGAAAATTCTCTTACATTGGGATGAGTTGCCCCAAATGATAATGCCATATGTGAGGAAAGAATGAATTTTAGCAAAATATAAAAACTTGAGGCATTCCCGAGATATGACCAAAGTCAGCCTTATTATCATGAAGAGGCCAGTTGCCACTTTATTGGCAACAGTATTAATGTGTTCTTGCCAAGACAAATTGTTGCTTATGGTGAAACCCAAGAAGTTAGTTATTTCAAGGCGTTTTATGCTAAGTCCATTTAAGGTAAATAAAGGGCTCAGGGTTGACTGAGCCTTTGTAGTGTGAAAGAGCATATATGTGGTTTTAGCACTATTTAATTGTAAATTATTGTTGGCACACCAAGTACTCATGTATTCAACTGAGGAACGAGCTGATTTGATTAGGGTTGATAATACGGCAGTAGATATTAAACAGGAAGTGTCATCTGCATAGAGAAGTGGTTTGCAGTTAGCCATTGGAAAGGATAGATCATTCATGAAGATGGAAAAGAGTAAGGGGCCAAGGACTGATCCTTGTGGAACACCACATTTTATTTCTGACGGAGTGGATTTGGCTGATGTAATACCAGTTGTGGAATGTTGGAAGTATTTGACTATCTGTTTTCTATCTGTGAGGTAGGACATAATCCAGTTATGAGGATTACCTACAATACCCAGATTACTGAGTTTGCCTGAAAAAATATTGTGGTCGATGCTGTCGAAAGCTTTTGTGAGGTCATAGAAGATGCCCAGAGAAAGCTGCTTCTCGTTGAAACAAGAGTTTAGCTCATTAATGAGTTGGAAGAGTGCAGTAGTGGTGGATCTGGATTTTCTAAAGCCATGCTGATTTTGCTCAATTAACTGGTTATACTCGAGAAAATTTACTATCCTACGGCAAACTACAGTTTCAAGAATTTTTGAGAAAACAGAAAGTACAGAGATGGGACGGTAATTGTCAGAGATGTTAAGTGCACCCTTTTTGGGGATGGGAGTGACAAGGGCAAATTTCAAGTTAGTGGGAAGATACCTTCCGACAGTGATAAGTTGATTATATGTACTAGTGGTTTTACAATCATATGGATGGATGCTTTAATAACAGGAGGGGGTGTTTCATCAATACCTGAAGACCAGGTGTTTTTGAATGAAGATACAATATTGACTAATTCATTACTAGACTATGACTAGACATTACTAATACATCACTATTTTGTAGGTGAAATTGCATTACAACATTACATATGAGATACAATCGAGAGTTCGGAGTGGAGGTGTGATAGTGAGGTGTCCAACACAGAAGAGCATGATGGGCAAATTTTGTACAGTGGAGAACTATTGCATTCTAATAGCCAGGTATACTCAGACAAATATGTGCTCTCTATATTTTGAGAATAAGATGTCAAAAAAATGTCTCAGATATTTTAATTCTAATCAATAAGGCATTGCCCCCACCTAATAATCTCCCCAATATGAAACATAAATTGACAAAATTTATTGATGAAATCATTGGTGGTTTTGTGCCTTATATGCATCGCTATTGTGAAAATGAAAGCTGTCATGCTTACATTGGTTTATGGAATGATACCACAGCCGATACTGCATGTGCTATTTGTGGCTCAAGTATAAATTCAGGTTTGTATTTCACGGAAAATTCAGGGACCAATGTTCATAAATACAGTCTAAGAACAACTAGGACTTATTTAGACAGGAAAAACAATTGCCAATGGCAAAATGTTCCCAGCAATGGTAAAAATGAAAACTTGTTGTGATTTAACCCAACATGAAAAGTGAAATATTCTCTGTTTTTTTGTATGTGTACTTCATTGATAGTGCTATATGTTAATTATGATGCATTTTTAATCTTTGCTGAGGTGTAACACATTGATTATCATGCCCTGATTGAGTATTGCAATTAGTTGGGTATGCCTATGGCTCATTTGAATATATTTCCTATGATATTATGGGACACGGTACATAATGCAGCGGTCTTTTACCATACAATTGTATGGTATTCATTATGAAGTAAACATTTGGTATATAGTTATGGAATGACCAAGTTTAATATATGGGTAAGTTTCTTTGAATTCCCAAATATTCTTTGTATTGTAAGGCCTGCATTTACATTTTAGCTTAAGTTTACTATACCAAATGTTTACTTTATAATGAATAACTTGTAAAATGAGGTGAAAAACTGATTAATGAGTTATGATAATGATTTTAAAGGCATCAAGCATTACTTAAGAGCAGGGGCGGATTAAGGTCGTTGCTTTTGGGGGGGCGGTTCACTACTTCACGCAGCGCCTGGGGGGTATGCAATACATCTCAACAAAATAGAGGTCCGGGTGGACTTCCCTCGGAAAATTAAAAGAAATGTAGCGCTTGGAACGTAGTTTTGGTGTGGCCAAATTATATACAAGATATGTGATAAATTATTGAGTAAATCTATCTGATCAAATTTGAAAAACGTAAAAAAACGATGTAAAGAATGCCATTCTTGTGAAGAGGTGAAGTGTCTTCCGGGTTTTACACCGTGTTTCCTCGGACGACAGTTTCGGCGGCGTTTCAGTCGGCTTCTTCAGGTCGGTGGAGTGAAGGTGCAGCCATTTGTCGTATTATATATCTCACCCGTTGGAGTCAGGTCTAACGCTTGAGGTATATAAGACGACAAATAGCTGCACCTTCATTTCACCGACCAGAAGAAGCCGACTACAACGCCGACGAAACTGTTGTCCAAGGAAACATAGACCAACGCGGTGCAAAAGGCGGAAGACCTTCATCTTCCTATACATCAACCCGCGGCAGCCTACACAAGGATTTCGAACTCCTTGAAATAAATCTTCTTTAATGCCGTACAAAATGAAAATTAGTTGGAATGAAATAAAAATATAAGTACATATTTAGAAAATACTATTTTCTTTAATATTTTTATAATTTTTTATAATACCAAGCAACGAAAACGCAGTAATTCTCGGAAGTTACCGTCATTCGTCAAGGGCTCTTCCAATGATAATGCACCATCACGTCGTCCCGATGACCTCTGAATGGTATGTTCTGACGGCCAAGAAAAATCACATTTTTAAGTATCAGCTTCAGATTTTCTCCATTTTCCTTGATTTTCTCTCTTCTGTAGCCGTCCAGTTGGCTTGTGTTTTGATTTTCAGGTTTTTTGTATTTTCCAGAAAATTCAGGGCCAACTGGGCACTGCACCTTTGTGATAGACTGTTGGTGGTTTTCCAGATCATCTAGTTTCCCTAGCAGTTTTGAAAACTTTAACGGCTCTGTATCGAGGGATTTTAACTGCAAATTTGTACCGCAAGCTGCCGTTGATTGGGAAAAAAGGGCAATGCCTACAAAAAAGTCCATTCATTGAGGGAGAAACAACAAGCCAAGGGTACTTTTCATGATGTTCTATCCTCACGTAACGACGTTCTTCCGCGGTTCCCTTCCTATGAGTTGAAAAGGGATACTTGTAGTCGCTTGTGGATGTCCAAGGGCCTTCCAAAAGTTCTGCTTTTTTCCTATCATCAGGTCTTTCCTTTCCTGGTACAATGAAGAGACCTATGTCACAGTTGAAATTTTTTTAGCCAAAGGAAGTGAATAAATTGAAGCTTCAGTCGATTTTCGTGGCTACGTGGATGGGATTGTAAAAGGACCATTGACTCAGCTTGAGTCTTATTGTCAGTTGTGCAGCATGAAGGCATGATGTTAACAAATTATGCATTTCCTCCTGCTGCTTCTGGCGTCTTTTGTTTTTGGACGCGAGAGCTTCGAAGTTCTGCAGAGGCACTATTAGTTTTCTGCTTTGTACCAGGACTACTAGAAGTAGACGCCTGTAAACAAAAGTAAACCTTAAATATTCCTTCTGCGACGAGTTGCAAAAAACATTATAAGCATCTTTTTCTCACCCTGTAGCGTAATACTTGAAAATTATTTTGCTTAGAGAGTCCTCAATTTTACTGCTATCAAAAGGAGAGGGGACAAAACTACGGTGGGTGGACCTCGGACAGCATTTCTATGATAACACAATGAAGATGAAAGTCCAATAGGTGGGTTTTCAATTCCTTGATCAAAAAGCAGATAAATAGCAATGGAGGCTAATGTGGGCCCGAGCTTGAAGCCGGCCGTCCGACCCTAATGGCGAGCGTGAGAAAGCGCAAATAAGTTATGTCTTTGTAATTAACAGACTGAAATTACCATCTCTGGCAGAAAGGTTGCTCTGCACGTCAGGTATATCACAGAATAAAGGAAAAAGGACGCAGGGTCCTAAATATGTGAAGAACTCTTGAACTTGTCACTCACTACAACTGAAACAATACACTCGCTAGAGCCGGGCAACTGACATGTCGTGACGAGCACGAGAGCAGAGGGTGTCGCAAAATAATAGGCAATGCTGTAGGAGGACGTGGAGACTGTATTCCCCTCTCGCAGACTCACTACGGCTCAACTGCCCAAACTCGCGGCACTGTTCTCTGCATACATATTAAAAAGGTGTATATAGGTCTGCATACATAGTATAATAGCTTGTAACTATTCCGTTACGGCACCAAAGCTTTCACAACACTGTTCATCAAAAGGTCAACTAAAGTACAATTGCGAGCAACGAGGATACTGTGTCTGTTCAGACAAGTGGCTTTTAGATATTTTCCAATTATCTTTAAACATTGTGTATTGAGCTGGTGAAATAAAAACTTGCATCGGAGAACCACCTTGATGATTACCATTTTTCTATTTTCCCGGGAATTATGGGGGGAGGGGGGTAGAGGTAGGTAATAGGTGTAATTATGAGGTAGCCCCCCGCCCCCCCCCTTAATCCGCCCCTGCTTAAGAGGGTACTAAATGGTGCCGTGTTGATGTCGACTTCGTCGATATTTTGGTACTTTTCAATGTTTAATACCTTTATAAATAGTTGAGTCCACTAAACAAAACTTTTACTGGTTATTCCGAATCTAAAGGACTGTAAATGGGCCAAATTTCAAATTTTTATTTTTCTGCCCAACAAAGATAATGGTCATTAAACTTTGGAGAATTTGAAAAATCAAGAAATTTAAAAAAATTTAATAGAAAAACCACTGAAGTCCACAGCTTAAAATTCTGCAAACTTAAAGCATGGCTTTATACCTTTCAAATAAAAAAATTACAAACATTAAGTATCCTGCCTTCCTATGTAAAAAATTGTAAAAATTGATTTTTTAGTTACTTAGTGATGAAAACTTTGAAGCAATATTTGGACACTTAGACTTAATTTTAGGTCGATACATCACCGGACCTTTATTTAAGTTAATTATTTACTGAATCGATTGGTTTTTGTTTGATTGTTCTAGGATACACAGAATTGGAGATATTTGCTTTAACTGCAGAACACTGAAATTGCCTAAAATCGGTGTTTCGTTAGCATAAAAATGGCCACTATGAGGAAAAAAATTAAAAAAATAAAATAATGACATATTTGTATTCACAATAAATGGTAATTTGTGTGGTAAAAATATAAAAAAATATTAAAAATCATCAAGCAACCACCTCTGGACCACTATATATGGATTGACCCGTATACATGCATATTCACGTTCGTAACATTTGCGCGAGTAAGTTGCGTCTTCATTGAAATGTAAACAAACGAGTGCATTTGGAAAACATCTTGTTTATTATTATTAATATTGGCTTTATTTTCATTTAATGTGGCAACATAGGTTTCAGTTAATTAATGCCTGAAAACTGATACCGTGATTGGATGGTACGTTTCCATAAACTATCACGGCATTGATATTTAAAAGTAGGTTCTCGCAAACACATTTACGCACGGGAATGGCCGTATATATACATCTTTCAAGAAACAGATCTAGCAGTTGATAGTTGGATATGGCGTAGGTAGTTGCGTGATAGGCTTAACTTAGATATTTAGGCATTGATATTTAAAAGTTAGTTCTCGCAAACATATTTACGCACGGGAATGGCCGTATATATACATCTTTCAAGAAACAGATCTAGCAGTTGATAGTTGGATATGGCGTAGGTAGTTGCGTGATAGGCTTAACTTAGATAGATGTGAGGTTGACCGTAGGTAGATGCGAAAATGAAGTTGAGTCTATGCAGTCCGGAGATGCCATCAACTTTCGGTCCTTGAGTAAACTATTTTTTGCAGGTGAAGCGATCGTGACACGCTTGTGCAGCGCTTATGCAGCGCTCCTGACGCGCTTGTGCAGTGCTCCTGACACCTGTTAGCAGCGCATTCGACATTCAAAAAAGGGAAGTTTAGGAGGTCTAGGCGCGCTGCAGAAGCGCTTTCGTGATAGCTGCAGCGCTACCGGGCAGCGCATCAGATGCTCATCTGCAGCATTTTGTGTTTACTGGGTAACTATGATTGCATACTACTATGAGCGAATCAACATGCACACCGAGTGAAGCTTGGTCTTCCAGGTACTTTATAATTAATTGTTTTGTACTATTATGATCCTTTTTATATAATCAATTTTCCATTCTAAAAAGTAATATTTTTTCTTTTTAATTCCTCATTGAATATTCTTTTTCACTTGGGTTTGGTATTATTATTTTAAACAAGGTATAAGCATTACCTAGGAGATGGGTCTAATTAGTGTCAAATGCCATAATAATATATCAAATTTATGCATTCATATTAATTGCATGGATTCCGTGAGACATTCTTCATGATTCCATTGGAGTTCTTATTAGAGACTGTGAGAATCCTTGCGAATCTCTTGGACTAATGGTATGAATCCCTGTGAGTCCCATGGATTCTGGGTGACTCTCTGTGAGTCCTTATGAATCGCCAGGACTCCACCATTTTCATAAATAGGCTTAAACTGTGGTGCGGGCTCTCCGGGTGGGGGCTGTGGAATATCGTCCAGGTCATCGGGGGTACAGGGGAACTCCCGGAAATATTTTTTCCTGTCGTCTTCTCAAATCTTGTCTTCGGTCGTCTGCACTGCTAATGTCGTGTCTAATATTTGAAATAGTTTTATAACTTGCTATTTGTTAGAATTTTTGTGGTGCCGGCCCCTAGACTTGCGCGTATGTAGCCTGTGCTTAAATATGTCCCTGTAAATACCTTACAATATTTATCTAGCCACGTTGAAACTTTTAATTTTATGCATACGATGTTTATTTTGTGAACTTTATAGTTATCCAGAAGGACACACCTCAAGTATTTAATTGAGTTTTTACACAGTTCCAGGAATTTCTATTTCCACATAATTTCCACGCAATTTCCACGAAAAAATAATTGATGGAAATTAAGAAATTTCCACCTCCACCAAATATCCACACACACAGGTAGATTCCACGTGGGACCCACGTGGATCCACGGGCCTGTTCTACCTCGGATTAGTCCAAGAAACAGAAAAAATAGCGATTTCAGGGATGTAATTGAGGAATGGATGGGACCTGATGTACGTTGCAGGGGGGATGAAAGAAGATCTCCCAACTTGTTTGCAACACGAGATTCGGTGTCTTTTCGGAGCGAAGTGCGTCCAAAAGTTGGGCAAACATGTTTTTAAATTCTACAAGCCAATATAAGATTTTTGGAGAATTAAAAACATAATACACTAGTAGGTAATTCAAAGATCATTAAATTGAACCATGGTAAGTTCGATTTGATTATTATTTAATGCCTAAGTAACAAAAACAGTCCAAAACGGTTAATTCTTTAAATGAAATATTTATCACAAATGCATTTTTTAAATGTTTTGATAATTTGAAAAGGAAACTTTTCCAATTCCAAATTGATCGAGAGTTTATTAAGGTCAATCGGTTAATTTGTTGCTGAGATATGTTGATTTGTTTAACGCAAGACGCTAAATGTTGAAAGCCACAACTTTTTTGTTTATCAACTTCTCGGATCAATTAAAAAATGATTTATCTTCTGGAACATTTATGTTTTTCAATTGTTGATAAAAATCAATGAAAAAAATAAAACAATAACTTCTTATTTATTGCTTCAAAAAAGGGGTTACTTTTTTATAAACAATTTGAGCCACAGCATTGCTCGTACATTGTACGAGTTTTTTACTGCGTGCGTAACTAACTTTCTTATCAAATAATAAATCGAAAGCTGGCTTCAAAACAAAGATATCAAAAAGTACCCTACGACCCATAACGCCCGAGTTAGGAATTTGTTTTTTTTTTAATTCGCAGCCGCTTTGTTAATAAAAATTAAGAAACGAGTCCAACTGCATTAGATAGTCGAAGAAATATTTTAAAAAGTCATCATTTATTTAAAAAAAAAGCTTTGTAGTTCCTTAAAATAGCGTGTAAAGTGGGGCGTATTCAAAGCGACCGTAGCGGGAGTGGTGGTGGGGATAGCCGACGAGAGACGCGCGCGCGCGAGACAAAAACTGAAAACGCAACTTAAAATCGGCGGCACGCGGAAAAATTCGACTTATCTTCTTGAAAACTCAACCATTTTGGACGTTTTTTAGAACTGGTAGACCTTGAAAAATTATTAACAACCACATTATTGGTGTTTAATAATAATGCATATTTATACGGTTTTATGCGCAATTTTAAGTTTTCCAGTTTTGCTGAAACAAATTCAGTAATACCTTTACAAAAATTTTTAGTATTTACTGCGTGCATCAATTTGTTTCATATTTGATGGATGATGGCAATGGTTGGTATTTTTCATGCAAAGCGAATATTTGGCATGCAAGACTGTTATCTCTAAAGATTGAAACAGTAAAATCAAAAAGGTGTACTTGTACTGCCAATGGTTTGCCTGTGCTGATTTAATCTTGACTATTAAAAGGGGGATCTTTGCAGAGCATGATAGGTGAGCGTACACTGTTGAGGGCATTGGTGCTTAAATGGACCATGACCGCAGGTAATATAAGAAAGAGGGAAATTCAAGTGGAATAAACGATTAGATACCTCCGCCAGTCAGTGGGTATATCTGTGTGAAAAAAAATTACCATTCCCTTGGATGTTCAATACATTCAGCATTAGCTGGAGTGGCATTCTATGCCTTTATTTAAAATAAATAGATCCAAATAATAGATAATGTTCTTATCGTGCATTAATGTACTTTCATTGCCCTACGATCGTAATAATTGCAATACTAACTTAAAAGTTACGTAGAGATGATTTCCAAGACAGCGTTGCTAGGTGAATATATTTAGAACAGTAGTATGACGCTGGTTGGTAATTTAAATTAATAATTTAAAATCGGTGACAATTTCATTAGCTGTTCAAGGTATATGGGGTGTTGATTTTTGCTTTGTGTAGCCATGTGTTTTGTATGGTTATCCATGTATTATAACTGCGGATGTATGTTGTTTGTATCTCGACAAGCGGGAACATCGGATATCAGTATAAGGGTATTTGGATATTATGGAGGTTATTTCCTGAGAACCTAGATATTGTGTGGATATCAACTGCTAACTTGGTATTGAAAGGCTGTCTGTATCCAATGTGCTATAGATATTTATCTCTTACAAATGTGCGCTAACGACATAAACATTGGGATTATGATAATCCTTCATGGCAGGGGTGATTTCATACCAGCAAATCCTACAGGGACCATGAGGATATTGTCTTTGATACTTTTCTCTTACTACGATTGCCAAAAATATGCATAAAATGATACGTGAAAATTACTCCTGAGTGAAGATTTGGCTCACAATCATCAGTTTGCCAACATTTAGCTGTCTATTCGTACATTAATAGATATCAAACATTGACCTTTCTGTTTAAACTTTAGAAGCAGATAACATAGGAAGATCCAACGTGGCGCGTCAAAAAAATTGTGTTGGTTATGTTTTCGTCAGAACTTTTGCATAAACAAATGTCCACCTTTCGTCTGCTTCTATATAGGTAACTTATTTTAATCCAGCGAGTGTTACTTCCTCCAAGGGACTGACATGGCGTTAATATTACAGGTATTATGTCATTATTAAGCTGAGGACATTTAGGCACTAAAAATGAAGAAATAGGCAGCCTAAATAGGCACTAAAAATTTCAAAATAGGCACTTAAAATAGGCTCTTAAAATATTTTTTGCATTTAGGAAAATTCTCTCTGTCCTGGAATCCCAAAAGGCTAAGCCTGTAATCAGGTTTTCCCGGGACCAGACAAACAGAACTTGACATACATCTATGCCTTGGGTGGTAAAATACCCGCTCAGGCGGGTCTCGAACCCGTAATCCCACGATTAGCAGGCGAAGACTTTACCCCGCCACCACCGTGGCCGGCTAGAAACATAATGCGGCTTATTGCCACAAAAAAGCATCTGAAATTTAAAGCTTGGGCTGAAATACACGTTTACTTTTCGGTAAAACTGATAGAGAGGAAAGAGGATAGAACTCCAAATAAAATTAGCGTATAAATTGAAGAAACAAAATACAAAAGGTTTACTTATTTCAAGTTACATTACATTTTACAACAATGTATTACTCTAAATCTTTTACTGTAAACTGATGCCGAGAGTCAGTCAGGATATTTCTATAGTATGAAAATGACCTCTCAACCTCACACGAGGTGATAGGGCAATACTTAAATGGCGCAAGTTCTTCTGCTGTCATCTTTGGTCCTGGAGCAACCAAAGTCCCTGATAAAATGTCTGCAATTTTCTGGACATCTTCCCAACCAGGGTTCCTTTCCATAACTTTCTTGAATTTTCAAATCAAGGCTTCTCCCACATCAGTTGGTATATTAATAAGTTCACTTTCTACCTTTCGAATTTTTTCCACAGCTGCCACAAGGAGTAGTTCTTTTTCCTCCAGCGATGACATGATTGATGGTAGTTAACCAAAATTGCATCTGATAAACGTAGGATCTGCGTCGACATCGAGATTCAACTCTGCAGCTTTGGATTCGAGAATGCAGTTTGCTTCTTCATCATCCAGATATTCTGTTGCCTATAGAAAACCTACTCATGTGCCATGATGGCTTAATTTTCTTTTAGACAGAATTGACATGTAGTATAAAAGATGAGCGAAATCGGTTACAATAGTGTACCTTTAAGTGGGTGCAAAAGACGTTCGAACTGATGTATCAGAGGTGCACATTATTCCTGTCACGTACTTCACGTATTTCAATAATTTTATCTGCAGAGTATAATGCGGTATTTAGCCATGTTCCCCATAATATCAATACTGGCTGTGAAGGTAGAGCAACTTCGGGCAGTATCTCTTTAAACTTATTAGCAATACTGAGTGGTACCTTCACAAACAAGTTTTTGGCAATTGAAACCATTGCATGTACGCATCATGTAAAATGACCATAGTTGTTTTTCTACTCTTTATATAATAATAATTTGGATGATTGTCCTTTATGCATGTTTAATGACATTATTTCAATCTTGATAGAGAAAAAAGAAACTAAAATAACAGACTAGCTCTGCACTAAGGAGATGTTTGGTGACGTTGAGAAGAATATTGCTATTTTAGGACTTTAAATAGGCGATATTAGCAGAAAAAGGCATAAACAGGTAAAATAAGCATTTTTAGGCAGTAACAAATTGCCTTAATTTCGCCATTAATGATCCTAAATGAAATTATAACTTCATAAAATTGGTTTCCTGAGTAAAAGAAAAAATAGGCATTTTAGGCAATGTCCTCAGCTTAGTCATTACATTCATTATTAACCGATCAATTACGCGTTTCTGCTAATGTGTGGTTAGTTGTAAAATTAAGTGTACTGCGATGGGTGCACGATCAGCATATAGTTACGCCCCCGTGTCCTTCACAGTTCTAGTCGAGCCGGGGGATCTTGCCATCTGGGATAGGTGGCGCCTCTATCGGTCTCCGCAGGAAACGACTTCAGGAGAACATGCCGGGGCGGCAAGAGTCCAGACCTTCTCTATTCTACGACCGTGGTTCCATCTCACCTGTCGTAAGGAACGTGAAATGGAGCCACCATCGGAACTTGACCGATCGTGAGACGATCATTAAGAGAGCGAAACGGATCACCCGCCTTCCCGCAAAGAGTCATTAAAAAGGTGAGATTACAAAATGACCTACACAGCACATTTCCGTTATAAAACGTTTTTTTTAGGTCTCAAAACTGTTTTTAAAAACCGTTTTATGACAATTTTGAAACTAAAAAAAACGTTTTCAAACGAAAATGTGCTGTGAGGGAACCCCCAGAACGGGCACACATTAGACAACCATGTATGCATATGACACGTAACACTAAACTCCCTCGTTCTCGCCGAGCTTTCCTCCGGATTCTTCCTCTTCCCTCACTTTTCCATCTAGGCTTCGCTCCTTATATCGCACTCTGGCAAGGTCCTGGGATTCACCCGCCGTCCGCCGCTGCTCTCTCGTTTGAAAAAGTGAAGAAGCTCATATTCTTAAGTAATCATGTTGAGAGCTACGACTAAATATTATAACTGACATCAGCATTTGATCTTATTAAGTGTTGAGAAGCCAATGGCAGCTTGGTAGATAGTCCAGCGATGCACTGCGAGTTAGAATCGCTAAAAGTTGGTCAAATTATGAACAAAATTCAGGATTGTTATGAAAATTTAAATGAACACGTTTCTGAGGTGGCTGAAAAGAAATCCGAGGTTAAATTCTCAAAAAGGATTTCCAGCAAATTTTTCTTTATTTTTTAATTTTTACAATCAATAGGTGTACCTATATAAAGCAGGATGTCTTCACGGACTGATTCATTCATTAACGAATAAACATACCTACTGGTGACAAAAATGAAAAACTTGGAAAATATATTCCTATCGTGGATAGGGGATTCACTGAGAAAGGATTTCGGCGGAAATAATTTTATGGGGTTGTTTTTTTACCCCATAATTTTTAACTTTTACCCCCATTATAAAGCATTGAATTCAGTGCAGATGCTACTTCCTTTGCTTTTATAAATTACTTGCACTCATATTATATGGAAATTTGGATCATTGGACGGCTAAAAGAATGGAGCATTTTATTATTTCATTCAATTTTCTTAAAAGCTTCGTTTGTGCCTAAAATTGTGTTTTCAGCCCTTAAATCATCCATTTTTCTACCAATTCAACAATAGAAATTTCAGTGGCAGCCAGGCGTATCAATCTACATGCAGATTATAAGTGTTGGTAAATAACGGCCTTTTAAATAGCAGCCCAATATACTCTAAGGCAGGGCTTCCCCAACTTTTCCTGAGATGGAACACTTCGTAAATCCTAAAATTTATACAGAACACAGTGTTCATTTTTCGGATATAAAACCATTCCCTTTAATTCATAGCTTATAAAACCATTCCAGGTTTTCGCTGAACATCCATTAACTTTCCATGATAAACCAGTTTTCCGCGGAACATAGTTTATGAAACTCTGCTCTAAGGAGTTGAAGCTAGGAGAAGGACTGGCAATCGGAAATGATGAGTCGACGAAGGTGTCCTTCTCGGTCGTCTCTGTCAAAGGTTAAAAGGGGCATGCAACGAGGATGAGACTTGCACAAGTTGCATTCGATCATGTAGGTCCCGCTGTACTACATGAGACGAGGATTACTCATTTATAGCCTCTGTAATAAATTCTCAATTGATAAAAAAAACCTTGATCCTACTTATTGTTAGCAGCACCCTGCTCTTTGGTGACAGTAAACAGTATAATTGGTATATTTTCTGGAAAAATATCATCTTCTCTTCTTTCTTTTAGGTATTCTTTCTCTTCTTCACATTGGCTCAACTCGAACGCTTCTACTGCGAATGCTGCGTAATTTATTGCACCGTTCGGGAAGACCTTAATTTGAAACTGCAAAGGACACCGAATGCTTGCCTTCGATTCATTTATCTGATTCCAAAATTTGACCATATATCCCACGCTTACCAACTAGCAAATTTCCTTACAACACGGAACCGCAGGAAATACTTTTTAGTTTCCCTCATTTTCAAAATCTCCAAGTTCAAACAACCTGCCTATTCAACCGAACTCTTTACATACACACCCGAGGTTCGAAACAGAAACCTGCGCACCCCCCCTGGTGCACTTTATATCCCAACCCATAGATCAACTCTACTCCACAACTCCTCCTCGGTAGAAGCAGTTAGACTATGGAATTCTCTCCCCCATGGTATTCGCCAAACATCATCGGTGAACTTATTCCAGACAAAATTATTCCACTACCTTCGTAACCCCACTCCGTCTTTCTCATAATATCTGTTACATTTTTCTGTTCATAAACTGATTTTTTATAATTTAAATAATGATCTGTCATTGAGTCAAGTCTTATTTTGTGAAACATGTATTTTACTTTTTATTATTCGATTAGAAAGAAACGTTTCACTTACTTTATTAGTCAACTTTTACACCAGTTTTCAACTAATATATTGTCGTTTGATGTGTTTTTTGTTTATTTTTGTATTCTACATTTGTTTAGATGCCCTTCGAGGCCTTTATCTTTATTTTTGTATGTATTTGTATTTTTGCAATTTAATTCATAGTATGTGTTATGTATCCACCTGAACCCAGGGGACATGGGATCCCAGGTTCTAAATAAAAGTTATTTTATTCTATTCTACTAACATCAGGCTAAGGCATAGAATTTGTCCAGCCTGATGCATTATAGACGGGAAGTGTTCACTAAACATCTCGATGAAGCTGAATATACTTTATATTGATTAGTTAATCAAACTACTTAGGTACTATAAAATAATTAAATTAATACTACGATTCATGTCAATACATCTCATAAAAATGAGATGTGTACTCAAGAGGACTGCAATATCTGGAATTGTCAGAACCCGAGCATTTTTGTATTAAAAATTTCACTTAGTCACTGAAAATGGTGTTCTGGATCCATTTAGCCCATATCTGGTGCTCCAGCGTTTGTTAATTCTTTAACGCACCAAATTATAACTACAAATGGGTCATATGGTCATCGTAATGACCAAATCCCAAATCCTTGCTCCAAGGTGTGCACTCATTCCGTAATTTGTTTTATGGACACAGATCACAGGATAATTACGCTAAAATAAGAGCCGTTGTTTAAAATTCATTGGTTGCCTACCTGTAAGCAGCACCTCATTCAGAAACTTCCTCCCAACAGAGTAGATGCACTGAAAAATGGACAAATGCACGTCAGTCTAGCAAAAAATCGTTCAAGCCTTGTTTTAGGAATAAAAATTATTGTTCCATATCATACAATTTCCTGATTTAATCTTAGTTGCATTATAATATAAAATGCCCTAAGTCTACCGCATTGGGGTAGCAAATGAGTAAGTAATTGGTACCACAAAAATACCAGTAGATGTCAGAAAAAAATAAAGACTATTTTGATGCATACAAATGCTTTTGATAATAAAATTTCTCATGCTATCATTCACCATAGAAATATTATTGATCAGATGCGTTTCACCGTGGTACGGCAACGTCAAGTAGCACGGCCGTGGCGTGCTAGCGGGCAATCGGCCCTCGCCTGATTAAAGTTTTCTCGGGCTTCCGACCGGGTTAGGTTGTCCACCCACACCGACGTTTCACTGGAAGATTTGTTCATCGTCTTCAGAGCTGGTGAACAACCCTCAAGGTTATGAAAGTAACATCCATGAAGACGATGGAAAAGTCTTCCCTCGAAATGTCGGCAAGATGGGCCGTGCTCCAATTCACGTTGAGGCCTACTAGCTGTACTTCATTTTCCCCTAGTTCAGGAAGTCACGTCACAATTTCAACCCCTGGACCAACCTTCACGACCGCGAAAGGGCTGGCACGGGCTAGCAAGAGAAAATAATAGAATAAGTAAGTAAATAAGTAAGAGAGAGCTGGCATACCAGACGACCGTAACAACCGCACTATTTCATCATGGCCTTCGCTTGGAAAGGGTCCAGAACTTCGTGAGAGATCGTGAGGTCAAATTTGAATGCATATGCTAATTATTCTACCATTATTAATTTCAAGAACTGTTGTTACGTTCCTGGGCGACCAGATACTCTTTCATTTGCCAATAAAATGTTATTCCTTAGCGTTTTCACGAGATATGCCAAATTGACGGCTGCCGTCACTTATTTGTTTGACGTATTTCTCGACCGCATGTACGTTCAAGCTCTCGTTGTCTGTTTCACGTTGAAAGTATGGCTCAGGCAAGTACTGAATATAGAACATGGTATATACGAAGGGGGTTCACTTGGATTGGAACATGGCCATGGACAACCTAACCCTGTCGGAAGCCCGGGAAGAATTGGCATCAATTATTCGCCGGCGAAGAATAAAATCTTTCATCACGGGCCCTCACCTGCTCCGACGAGTTGCCGTAAGGAATGGGCCTCAGCTCGCCGGCCCTCGAGTGGATCATGCGACCCCTCATGGGGATGCCATGCTCCTTGATGAGAGCCCCCTCGAGGCCCACGACGTCCAGGGCCGCACGGGCCCGCGCCGACATCGCCAGGTTGATGGAGCGGCCACGAGACAGCTTGGCCGCCCGTATGTCTGCAGAAGAAAAAAAAGTCATCACTACGATCAAGGAACGAGTGGTAAATCCACGTCACATGATACACGGCCAGACCGGTTGTATTTCATTATTGTTATTATTATAATTAAACAGTTACAAGTAGCCCATTGGTGGTAACAATAAAAAGAGCGGAGTAAAAAAGAATAAACATTGATAAACTTCTACTTCTTCAACCTATTTTTTAAAATAATTAATTTTTTGGGAAAGGCTCAAATAGTTTTGTCGGTAGGTCGTTTCAGTCCCGCATGGTCCTATTCAAGAAGGATAACTGTTTTACATTTGTTCTTTGTGATCGGAACTTTATCTTGAACCGGTGATCATTTTTCCCCACAAAGTTTGGCTTTACTATGTCCTTCCCAAATTCATTCAATGCTTTTTCCTCACTCACTGCTTTAAACATCCCTTGCAGCCTACTCCTTTTCCTCCTAATCTGTAAAATCTCCCATCCCAGTACTCTAAGCATGTCTGTAACACTTTCTTTTCGATTGTGCTTACATGGAAATACCAAGCCGCTTTTCTTTGCACCTTCACCAAGTTCATCACTTATCCTTTCTTGTGTGGGTCCCATTCAAGAGATGCGTACTCTAGTGTTGGTCGAACCAGGGTATTAAGACCTTCTCTTTAGTGGCCGTGCTGTTCCCTTTGAGGCTTCTCATTACCCAATGTAACATTTTGAAAGCCTTTTCAACAATGTGTTCCACGTTTAAACCCCATCCTAAATTCTTGGATAAATAGACTCTTTAAGTAGTTACAGCTGTCCGATTTAGGAATTTAAATACCGGAGAATTCGAAATTTCTATTTCCGGTCTTCTTTTTAATCCTGAAGTTCACATATTTTCATTTCTTTACATTTATATCCATCCCATTTATCGAAACCTAATTCTTTAATTTGATCACGTCATCCTGCAGGGCTTCATGATCAATCTGGTTTTCAATCTTCCGATAAATAATGCAGTCATCCGCAAAAAACCTTAAGTTGGAATTTATTTTTTCCGGGATATTTAACTAAAAACAATAATGGTACAGTCATTGTATAGCAGGGGCGGATACAGGGAGCAATCTGTGGGGGGGGGGGTCATAATTTATGGCATTGAAATTTGGGGGCATGCTTCTTCTGTCAAACAAGTTTTACTGCTCCAAAAAAGAGCAATAAGGATTATTGGTAATGCTAACCCACGTGATCATTGTAAGCCACTTTTTTCACAGCTGGGCATCATGTCTGTTTACAGCTTGTATGTTTTCAGAGCACTCTGCTTTGTCAAAGACAATCTAGACAGTTATACGCATAGATCTAATGTTCACAACTATAGCACGAGGAACAGAAACAATTTGAACATTGAATATTGCAGGTTGTCTTTTAACTATAACTCCTTCCATAAAGTCAATATCAGGTTATTCAACAGGCTACCAACCCTTATTAGAGCTGAAAATGTTGCTATCTTTAAAAGAAAATTAAGGGTTTGGCTTGTGCGATATCCCCTTTACTCTTTAGATGAGTACTTTGAATGTAATTTTAATGACATATGATTGTGAAACGTGTTTGTACACAGAATGTATTTTTATGCTTGTAATCGATATTGGACGACACCTAATATGGTTTACACCATTTCTCAAGGTGAATAAAAATTATTATTATTATTATTATTATTTATAGTTTTGCATGAAGGTATGGATGTGTACGTGCACATGCGTTCCTGCGCCTGCGTTCTTATGTGAATCTTATGGCACACAACTTATTTATACTCATAACTATGCCTGTATATTTGGTACTATGCCAATAGGAGAATTATTTAACACCATTAACTACGAGTTTGTTGATTCCCCTCCGCCCATTCTATCCGAGATTTGGTGATGCCCGTAAATGGTCGAGGGAATAATAATAATAAGTTTATTGTTCTGTGGCATGCCACTTAAGAACAAGTACAGAGTATATAGCTGTCACATCACAGACAAACAGTAAGACAAAAGTAAAAACGAAATACAATTCAAAAATTTAAAATATTACTTAGGATCACATAAATATTGCCAGTATAAAGGTCGTTTTACACGATGAAAGATTTTGTACAAACGAATTTACTACGTGAGATTGTACGTTTGTCTCAACGAAATTAGAACAAGTTCTAATTTACGTCCAGGCATTGAGACATTCGCACAAGCGTTCATACAATTTGCCGCATTACACGATACATTTCGCCTCACGCAAGAGTTCACAGAAGAATTTGTACAAACAAATGTACCGCGTTAGTAATAAATATTCACTATCATAAATATCAGCAGTATAATAATTATTCATTATCATAAATATTAGCAGCATAATAATAAGTATTTAAAACAATCTCAACTTTTAATCATACACTTTAAATGAAAGAGTAAATTACAAGTTAAAAAAACAAAATTAGACCCCTATATTACAGAAAACATTTAATGGCAATGTTTATTCATTAGATATTCGTAATATTTTATTTTTTTAAATGATGGTACGGATACAAATTATACTCCTGCGCAGTGATTTCCATAATAAAATGGCATTGATAAAAAAGACTCAGAAAACATTAATTTTATGAGAGAAAATATTATCATTGATCGTGGCGCCTGGTTTTTAAGGCCCATTCACTTTGTGGTTTTTCGGAAAACATACTCAGTAAGTAGTTAAGACTTTTTGTTGAGAAAAATTCTGAACAGAAATACACCTTTCTGAGCAGAAACAGGGAATGTAAGAATGGAAAGAAAGCGACATTCAATGAATTATCGGCCTGCGTAGGTATTTCTTCATTCACCCATACCCATCACCAACTTGTGGCCACGCCAATTACTAGGGTCCCTTCTTTCAGATGAGCTTCTTCGCCTGCATCTCTCTTACATTGACTTGTAACGGGCAGTAGAATTGTTACGGGCTATATTAATTTTTCATTAGTCATCGGAAAATGTGGAAAATTTCCTCGACCTATCACACCGAGTTCACGACCACTGATACAATAGCGGCCTAAGCGCACGAAGGTGAAATTAGACGGACGTTACTCCAGTTTAAGGAAAAGTTCCGTTTTACGATAAGTTAAAAAGTTTAGAAATTGGATTTTCTTTGAAAACCACGTTGTACTGCTAAAATCAAAAAAGTGTTACCCCTGATTTGATAGGAAATCCTAGAACGTCTTACCTGAACAATGAATGTTTTGCACTTTACAGGGTAAGCAAGGTAGACCTCTTTCTGATGAAGCAGTAATCAAAATAAGGGTCTTTAAAAATAAAATTCAGTTGTTATCGGAGAAATACCCAGTTTAGGTATTAAAATTGTTTGGGAGAGGCGAAATAATTATTAAGGGAAAAAGACTTGCTTAGCAAACTTACAAGAAATGCATAGTTCCAACTTCAATGAGAGACATACAAACGAAATGGCGGGTCTATTAAAATTTGACGAATTTTGATCTCCAGAATTCGTAAATACCAGTCGGCGCCCCAGACAGGCACGCAATATGCGGACGCATTATTCAGTACAACTTGGAATTGTAATTTCTTGCAGGCAAGCTGAATAGGATTTTTCTAAAAGAATAACTTGTGTTACTTCAATTCTGAAGTTAATGAGGGACTACTCATAGAAGAAAATATTTTGCAGTTTTCTTCCCGAGGCGTGTTGAATTCCATTTGGTGCAAAGTAGAAGAGTCATGCATGGTATTCGCGGTGATCAATGAGAACCTAAGGGGCTGTGTTAGAATACAATAGTATAGATACGGTGGGATTCGTTAGACTAGTGTCAAACAATGTCGAACTATTTTCTCGGATATTACTCTCCTTATGAAACAGTCTTGGATACCTTGCAATTAGAGGTTGTGCGTGTGATTTCCTCACCAACAAAAGAAGTGGAAATATGCTTAAAAAAATTTAAAAACAAATATCTACATCTACATATAACCCCGCAAGCCGCCTCAATAGGCGTGTGGCGGGGGGTGTTAGGACACCAGCCGTTTAAAGATAAAAAGGAAACGTTCTAATGAAATTAAGTTTTGAATTTATTAAAGTCCCTTATTGTTCGGGGGAAAAACGAATTCCCATACCTATCCGTTCGGCAAAATATCTCTCTTAATTTATCGTTTCTGTCGGACCTGGAAATATAGTGGGGTTCTAATATGATGTTCTCCGTGTCGCTCTGAAAGATATCTATTTTCAATTGTTCAAGCAATCTAAGCCTAGCGCGTAGCCTCCGAGTCTCTAGCGGTTCCCAGCCTAATTCGTTTAACATCTGTGTAACGCTGTCAGTACGCCCGTAGCTGTTTTTGACGAATCGCGCAGCTTTCCTTTGTATTTTATTAAGTTCCCGGACTAAATCTTTCTGCACCGGATCCCATATGCTCGCTGCATATTCAAGGTGTGGCCGGACGAGTGCGAAATAGCACCTCTCTTTTACTTTTTCATCCGAAAATCTTCCCACAATACGCTTGACGAATCCTAGCTTCTTCAGAGCCCTGCCACAAATATTTCTTATATGTGCTCCCCACGATAGGTCCGAAGTTATCGTAACTCCTAGATACTTCACTTCATCTGTCGCCTTTATGTTAACACCATCCACAGCATATACATGGGAATAGTTGGACGACCTCCGCAAGAATTGTACCGCCGTGCATTTGCTTGGATTAAGTTCGAGTCCCCACTCTTGGCTCCACACATGAACGTTGTTTTAATCCGATGATAGAGTTTCAAAGTCAGAGTGATCACTAATTTCACGATAGATGACAGCGTCGTCGGCAAATAAACGTATTTTACTGCTAATTCGAGAGCATAGATCATTTATGTATATAATAAACAAAAGGGGCCGATCACGCTTCCTTGTGGGACACCTGATGTCACTTCCTACTCTTATCACCAGCTTCGCTTTCTTTGTCCTACCAAATCTCATTACTTTTGTTTTCCTATTATTTATCTTCATTCCGTATTTCTCACACTGCTTTTCCAGTGCATCTACTAAAGTTTGAAGTCCTTTCGATGACCGACTCACCAACGCCTGGTCGTCTGCGAATCTAACCGACTTTATCCACTGGCCTCCTACTTTCATTCCCACGTCTAGCTCATCCCATGCCTCTCTCACCATTTCCTCAGCATAGATGTTAAAAAGTAAAGGCGACAACGGGCACCCTTGCCGCACCCCGCGACCTATAACTGCCCACCCTGATTCACCGTCCGCTACCCTTACCTGAGCCCTCTGCCCCATATATAAGTTTCGGATGAGTCTCCTATCGCGCCAGTCTATTCCTATTTTCCCCAGTATCTGCATTAGTTTCTCCCAGTTTACTCTGTCAAACGCCTTTTCGAAATCTACAAAACAAGCGAAAACATCCTGATTATGCTCTATGTTTCTATCTATAAGTGTCCTCATTACCGCAATTGCATCTCTGGTTCCCCTCCCCTTCCTAAACCCAAATTGGTCATCGCCTAAATAGCACTTTGCTCTGCTCTCCAACCTTCTATTTAGTATTCTAAGCAACACTTTTGCTGCGTGCGAAATTAAACTGATTGTTCTATACTCCTCGCATTCTGACGCTTTCTTCTTCTTCGGGATAGGTATTAATACTGTTTTCACGAAATCCTCTGGCCATACTCCTTCCTCGTAGATCCTGCGAATAAGTTCGAAAAACGATTTTCTCCCCCTACTACCTAGATTCTTCAGTAGCTCCGAAGGTAGGTTATCGGTTCCCACGGCTTTTCTACCCTTCATCTCTCTTAGTGCCCTCTCTATTTCCCTCTCAAGTAACTCTGGTCCGAGGTTATCTTTATCTATTGTTCCTTCGTCCTCTAGATCTAGGCTAAGGGGTCTATTCTCGCTGTCATATAGCTCCTCTACGTATTCTCTCCACCTTTCTTGGATATCTTCCTGTTCGACTAATACCTTTCCTGTTTTGTCCTTAACCTTTGGTATCGCTTGACCTCTCTTACCACCCGATAACATTTTCACCTTGGCGTACAAAGCGCCCACTTCCCCCTCCTCCTGCATCTTTTCCATTTGCTCACATTGTCCCTTCCACCAGTTTTCTTTTGCCCGATTGGTCACTCGCCTGAGTTTATTATTCAATTCCTTGTACTTCCTCTTCCCTACGTCGGTGTTCACGTTTTTCCATATCCTTCTCTCCTCCATTTGCTTTATCATTTCTTCTGTAACCCACTGCTTCTTAACCCTCTTCTTTTCCACCGTTCCTATTGTTTTCTCTGCCGCTCTTGCGATGCCTGTTTTTATAACCTCCCATCTCTTCTCTATGGTTCCCATCCGCTTCTCTTCACCTATGTTCTTTTCTACTAGCTCTTGGTATTCCCTCTTTTTCAACCCTTTCAATGCTTCAAGGTTCCACCTCTTTATCTTCCTACCTTTACAAAGCCTTTTGAATCTAACTTCACACTTCATCATCACCAAGTTATGATCCGAGTCCGCATCCGCCCCTGGATAGCTACGACAGTTTTTTACACTGTTCCTAAATCTCTGCCTCACCATTATATAATCAATAAGGATAAAGGATAGGGAAAAATATATCAGTGCTCGCCTTTGCAGATGACTTAGTATTTCTAGCGGAAAATAAGGAAGATTTAAAAAGCATGACAGAAATTCTGATAAAAGAAACTCAAGAAGTAGGGCAGAAAATCAATGAGGATAAGATCAAATTTATATCCTTTGGTCGAAACCCTGATAACTCCAGAAAAATTACAATTGAGGATCACAATTTTGCGAGAGTAAACGAATTTAAATACCTTGGTACCATAATCAGCGCAAACAATAGTGAATCACAGGAAATCCAAAGCAGAATAAATTCAGCCAATAGAAGCATGTTTGCCCTAAATAAACTGCTAACATCCAAAATTTTATCCATCAGAACCAAACTTAAAATTTATAAAACCATAATAAGACCAATTCTTCTCTATGGAGCTGAATCATGGGTTATCGACAAAAGAACGGAAAAGAAGTTAATTACCTTCGAAAAAAAGGTGTTAATGAAGGTTTTTGGACCCACAAGAGAAAATGGAACTTGGAGAATAAAACACAATAAGGAAATCAGGGATCTTTTTAACTCACCGGACGTTGTAGCTGAGGCCAAGAGCCGGAGATTGCGATGGGCAGGGCACGTCATGAGACGAGAACAAGATACCATATTAAAACAAGTCTGGACAGAAAACCCTGATGGAAGGCGACCTCCGGGAAGACCGAAAAAAAGATGGAAGGATGAGGTGACCATTGATATGAGGAAAATGAAAATTAGCGAGGTGGATGCAAAAGATCGGAAGAAATGAAGGCAGACAGTTGGCGAGGCCAAATACCACCTAGGGTATAAATGGCCATGGTAGTAAGAGTAAGCTATAGAAAACATCAGTCATCAGCAATTCGCTTGAGCTGGTTGGTGCAGATTAACGAGCACATTCGAACAATAAAATTATGATAGTTAATTAAAACACAAAATCTAGCATGAAAGTTGTGCCTTTTCTTATAAAGAGTTCGTACACTATGACTCTATCAATGGTGTGTCATTCACTTCAGCGGTGTCTGTTAAGGTAGCCGGAGTGGTAATCGTGGGTCATTGAGTGCACATTTTAATTTATATTTTATGTAAGTCGGAAAAAAATTCTTGGGCTACATTCCACTTAAGTGCGTTTATGCGTTGAAACTCACCATACATCTGGCAATGGAAATTGTACAAGAATTACAATTCTTTTCCTTAATTAAAGCATGTAATGACTAGAGTTTTCGGCGCGGTATTCGAAATTTAAGCGAAATCATATTGAAATACTATGTTGTTCTCGAATATTGTACTCGGCATGACCTTGATATTTGTGAGCAGCAATTACGTTAATAATGAATGTATTATTACGCGCTTAGAAGAAAACTGTGCATGTGCAATCGAATTATTACGAAATATATATTATTTTGTTTTCCTTTTCATCTACAGAAATCACTAATGAGAACGCGTACGCAAAGTTTCAAGCAAATCTGGACGAGAATAAAAATCACTCCAATCGCTTCAAGGGAATTGTTCTCCACAGGAGAGCAACGCAAACGTGCGGTATAGGTGTAGCAAAACTTTGAGGCTCTCATTACAGAAACCATGAAGTCGGAGAGAGTGAAGCATTAAAGAGAGGTGGGACCAATGGACCAGGGATCCCTCGAGAAATCCATGTGAGTGTTTTTAGGCACTTCATCCTGCTCGTCAACGCTTGTCTCACTTCACTGACCTGAGACCCTCCGCTCTCCAGTACCCGCAAGTTTCGCTAAGCCTATAATTGATCGAACCGCATTCACTCCGCCATATCGTTCACCTGTCTACCTACGTAGTTCCCGACGTTTGTTTCATATACGCTATCTCTCATCTATCAAGTCCTTCACACAAAAACGCCTAAGTAATTTACAGACGATTTTCAAAAACTCAACTAACAATAAGTAGATGGAATAAACACACGAGGAAAATCAAAAACTTGTAATACCTCACCACTGAACCATCATTTTCAATAAATCATTTACTGTAACCGCTTGCCGCGAGTGGAATAATCTTGACATTACCTTACAAAATGAACCATCACTGTTTTATTTCAAAAAGGAATTACATTAAACACTTCTCAAGGTACAGCAGGGTGACTAGTAAAAAACACACCGTAATACACATAAAAAATACCCTTTGTTCCAAGAAATGCACATACAAATGTTGGAATTTATTGTGTATTTATATTATTCACTATCATGAGTCACATTATCTTCTCTCAGTAGGTTTTCGCAGGTTTTCCACACCCCCCTTCATGTGCGGGTTTTTTCCTGTAGTGGGTTTTTTCCGTGACGGATTCCAGCCAAAATCCTCACGTTTTTCCCACCATTGTACATTTCTTTTAACACTTATTTGTGATACTTCATTATGCCGCGTTTATATTCTATGTCTATTGATTTTATTATTGTTTCTTTGATTTATATATTGAAGTGTTTGTCATGTTCACCATATCCATGTACTGACGAGGGGTAAGATGGAAGAAGGGACTTCTACAGTCTCAATCTCGCCCCAGTAAAGACGTTTATATATCTATCTATCCACTGCTTTCATAGCTTACGAGCGGGGAATTTCAGTACACCCCAAAACCCACTGACCAGTTCATTTGTATGTTCTCTATTTTAGACACGAATGTGGACGGAAGGGGGTTTGACCTGACATCCATATTTGCCCCGGTATATTTATTATATTTAATCCGCACAGCACTGTTGGTAATGGATTCTCAAATTTATTCCATATAAACATTTGAAATAATTGAAATATATTAATAAATACATCCCTAGTTGTTTTTCAAAACATTTAGAAAACTAAATATGAAAAATGTACGAAAATGATGTTAGCGGTCTTCGTACACACCACGTGTAAGTTGCTGGCTGCGAAGGGATTCAAATATTCAGAATAAAAATAAAGTTAACATCGCCCCATATCCACTTGCAGTCGCCTTTAGACTTAAAAATATTTCTAGGCTCTTTACCACATGGTTAAGAAATCTTTTATATATTTAGGTTGCTCTGAGCATTACAAATACGTAAATTAATCGATAACAACAGCAAATCCGGTGGTATTATTGTGTTCAGTTACCCGAAATCAAACTATAAAGGCTGGGTACGAGATGGCACTTCAATGATAAAGCATGTATGTAATAGTGAAATTTGAATTAAGGACCGAAATAAAATTAGTCATAAATTCAAAATTTATTTTTAGTTTCTGCGATTTCATGAATCAAGAGAAGCATTCACTGAACACATTATTATTACGGTAGATTCCATTTATTTGGGCCACTGGCTATTTACGGCTGTGGGGTACAAAATTTTATGATGAGCCGAAGGATCAAGTGATCACTTACACTAGCGCGTAATGAGACAACGAGATTAAGTGATCACTAATTTAATGAAACTGATTAACAAATGAAATATAACAAATACAAATATAACACTTTTCACTGCGATAAACATCTAAAGAGTACTTAAGTGTCTGCTGCACGTTGAGGGCTCCTGAGCAGGGAAGGCCAGCCGGCGGGGGGAGGGCGGAATAATGACACACGCATACCCTGTTCCGGGAGCACTTAAACCTAATATGGGTTGCGTCCGAGTCACTTCACTAGTTATCATCGACTGAGTGACTGCTCAGCGGAAGAAGTTCCTTTGAATTGAATCACTAAAGAAAGGCGCCCTCCTGTGGCAATCTTACGGCTCGCGTTAACAAAAACGAAACGAAAAGAACGATACATACCGGCCCCCTTGGTCCCCTGGGACCAATAAACAATAAGAGGAAAGTGAAGGAACTAATTGAGGGGAATGGGAAAGACCTTGATTGCAGGTCGGGTAAGGGTACCTCCTTGTGTGCGTAGATGGACAACTCTGACGACACCATCTTTCCCTGGCGATGTAGCATCTATCCGGGCAAGAGTCCAGCAGAGGGGTGGAGTTTGAGGGTTGTGGATGAGCATCAAATCACCGATCTTCAAATTCCTGCCTCTTTCGGTCCACTTGAAGCGCTGCTGGAGGGTATGCAAATATTCCAAATTCCACCGTTTCCAGAAATTTTGGGAGAAGGATTGTACCATTTGCCATTGAGTGAGTCTGTTTAAAGGAATGTCCGAAAACTGTTCTTCCGGTACGGCCAAAAGAGCTTCCAACCAGAAAATGCGCTGGAGTGAGGGCTGAGACCTCGCGGGGATCTGTCGAAAGCGGTGTAAGAGGGCGTGAATTCAACATTGCCTCCACCTTTGTGGTAAGGGTGATGAATTCTTCCAGCGTGAGAATTTGTTTCCCAATTACTCTCGTAAGGTGGTATTTCGCACTTTTGATGGCACTTTCCCAAATACCACCTTGATGGGGAGCTACCGGTGGGAGAAAATGGAAGTTTATTTGGTTCTCTGGTGAGAAATGAATCATTTTATCCTGAAAATCTTGTGATTTAAGAAATTTCTTCACCACTGCAACTAATTTAGCAGAGGCGCCCTTAAAGTTAGTCCCGCAATCTGAATATAAATCCGTACAAAGACCTCTCCTGGAGACAAAGCGGGTAAGGGTTGCAATGAAGGCATCAGAGGATAGGTCAGTCACCACTTCGAGATGGACAGCCTTAGTGGAGAGACACACAAATATGCATAAATATGCTTAGATAAACTGCACTCGTTTAAGGTGATGGAGCTTTATCTGGAACGGACCTCCATAGTCCATTCCACTTTTCAGAAATGGGCGTGCGGGGCTGACTCGAGGCTCTGGTAGATTTCCCATTAAGGGCGGCGTATTTGTGGGCTTGCATCGGAAACACCGCAAACATTTGAAAATTCTGCTACGTATTACCGAGCGAGCTGATAGAATCCAATACTGCTTACATAAAATAGATTGTAGAAGCTGAGGTCCTGCATGCAAATAAGTTACATGATAATGATTAATGAGAAGGTTCACGATATGGTGTGATTTCGGTAAAATTATGGGATACTTTGCATCGTAGTCCAAGTGTGAATGATACAATCTTCCTCCCGCTCTGAGCAATCCATCCGTATCTAGAAATGGGGAAAAGCGACGGATCCTCAGGCTACAAGGTTGATTGTGATGAAGCTGAGATAGATCTTCCCTGAAGCAAGAAATTTGTACAATTTTACAAATGATGATTGCAGCTCTTTTCAGCTCTGCAGACGTTATGAATCCCTTTAACTTACTCAACGAGCGAGAATTGTGGCAAAATCGCATGATATAAGCTAGGACGCGGAGCAATTTTGTCCATGATGAATATCTTGTGAGTAAGTTCCATTCATGTGACTTTACACTTACAAGTACATTAAGAGGAGATGGCAGAATTTCAGGTAAGAATTCATCTTCGATTCGAACGAAATTGAGATAGGTTGTCCATCAGCGGTTAATGCAAGCCATTTCGGTCCCTTCCACCAGAGGTTGGTTGCAATAAGCTGAGAAGGGAGAAGTCCTCTAGAGGCACAATCAGCTGGGTTTTCCTTTGAAGAAATGTGATCCCAGGATTGCGACTGAGTCCATTCTTGGATTTGGCTCACGCGATTTGCAACATACGTTTTCATACGATAGGGTGGTGTCTGAATCCAACTTAGAACAATATTGGAGTCACAATATGCATATACACTTTCTATAGTCATGTGGGGAGAAAGTTTTAAAGCGCAATGATGTAACAATTTCGCTAAGAGATGAGATCCGCATAGCTCCAAACGCGGCAAGGATATGCGTTTTAGTGGGGAAACACGAGTTTTAGCGACCAGAATGGACATTTTTGTTGATTGGTTGTTGCTTACACTTCGGACATAAACAACAGCACTGTTTCCTTGTTGCGAGGCATCATAAAATCCATGCAATTGAATGGAAGTTGAATTCGCAAGGAGAAGATGACGTTGCAAATTTATGTTGGCTAGGAGTGGTAGTTCCCTTAAGAAGTCATTCCATTTCTTTGAGATTTCTGTTGGTAACGAAGCATCCCAAGTTAATCCAAGAGTCCAAAGCAATTGCATTACAGATTTCGCCCAAAAAACAACAGGGGCTATCCAGTCACAAGGACCATAAATTTTTGCGATCGCTGACAAAACTGACCTCTTCATAGGTAGAGGATCTTTGATTTTGATTCTGTAGGAGAAGGCATCGGACAATGGGTCCCATTGTATTCCTAATATTCCACATAATTGGTTTTCACTTGAATGGAATGGAATGGGCAGTTGGTCTTGCGGAGAAATATGTTCTAACAAAACCGTTGAGTTACTCGATCATTTATGAAGTTCAAAACCTCCGAGGCGAAGCAGATGCATCAATTCATCTTTGAGGGCAGAGGCTTCGTCGATGGTATCAGCACCGCTTATTATGTCGTCTACAAACGTCTGGTTCCGGAGGACATCCGCTGCATGAGGGAATTTCTCTTCTTCATCCCGGGCTAATTGCCGTAAGGTTCTGATGGCTAGGAAGGGTGAGCTCGTCATGCCGTAGGTCACAGTTGTCAGTTTATATTGACAAAGAGGTTCCGAGGTTTGTGGTCTCCAATAAATTAATTGGTAGGGCTGGTCGTCTTCATGTAGTATTATATTGCGAAACATTTGGCTGATGTCGCAAGAAAAGACGATAGCATGTCGTCTAAAATGCAACAATACATAAAAAATACTGTTCTGTAATTTGGGTCCTGAAAGTAAGATATCATTCAGGGAAACATTATTAGAAGTACGAGCACTAACATCAAAGACTACTCGTAGTTTCTTGATAGAGCCTTGTTGTTTAAAAATCCCATGATGAGGAAGAAAGTAATGTGGTGAACCAATGGAGTTGGATGAACACTGAGTCATGTGTCCTGAATCTAGAAAATCTCGCATGAAATCCGTGTACAGGTTTTTAAATTCCGGCTGTGACGAGAATCTCTTCTCTAGAGAGGAAAAACGTCTTTTCGCCATGTCAGACGATTCTCCGAGAGGGAGGTGGTTCCTTTTAAAGGGAAGTCGCACGACGTATCTTCCTGAGGAGTTACGTTTAAAAGTAGACACAAAGTTTTCTTCCGCATATAATTCTTCTGGTGAGCGAGAGGAGTAAGGTGGTTCCTCAACTTGCCAAAACTGTTGAATCGCTGAATGGAGATCCAGATCACTGGTAGTCAGTAGTACTACATCCTCATCCAGATCACTCGAGTCTGAAGTAAGACGACATGATCCCATCAGGACAAATCCAAATATAGTTTCAAAGGCGACAGGTATATCAGGACCAAGGGATAAGCGTTGTCCTGTTATTGCATGCGCAAAGAGATCAGCTCCAATTAACATGTCCACCGGGGAAGGAACATCAAATGTGGGATCTGCTAAAATCAATGAGCGTACCTTCTTCTTGACCTCTGACGAAAATTTTGAGCGTGGTAAATTCGAACATATTTTTTCAACAATTTGCACAGGATAAGATCGGACTAGTGAATCTCCATTTAGCGCATCGACATTCAAGTGAGTGATTCCTCTTGTTTGCACGTACGCTTGTGATAACCCACTAATTCGGTTTTGGGTCCTGTTGCGCCGTACCATTAAAAGCTGTGCGCAGTGTTCGGATATACAGCTTGTTTGGGCTGCGGAGTCCAGTATTCCCCACACTACGCAATAATTGCCTTGAGGGGTTGAGAGTTTTACTAGTGTTGTAGCGAGAAGTACTGACGTTGTCGATTGGGCAGCTGAAAATCCAACAAATGTGGTGGACTGCGCATTCTGTGATGATGGACTGGATGATGGCGATGGTTTATTAATCTTCAGCGACGAACTTGAAAGTTTTATTTACTTGACAGTTTTATTTACTTTAAGAGACGCATCGATATGTAGCAAGAAGTGGTGCCGTTTGCCACATACTCTGCATACTCGCGTAGATTTACAAGAACTTAACGAGTGAGAATCACCTAAACAATTATAGCACCAGCCTTTAGAACGGGCAGATGCACGGCGTTCCTCGGGTGATAATCTGGAAAATGAGTCACAACTATACACGTTGTGATCAGAGCTACTGCAGAATTTGCATGTTCCTTTGGCTAACGAGAGAAGCGTGACCTTGGTGTTACGTGAAGATGTGGTACTTTGTGACGACTGTATACAATGACGTCCAATAGATGCAGCCTCCAAATGAGAACATTCTTTCTCTAAGAAACAATCAGGTCCCTGATTGAAGGTATTTCACTTTCCGTACTCTTCACGTCATCAAAGCGTCTTCTAGTTTCCGAATTCAGCTTTCGTAGAAGGAGTGTCAGTAGAAGTAGACTTTCATTAGTGATATCATGTCCTAGGGCAATTAGCGCTTGCGTATTTTCACGGAAAATGTCCAAAAAGTTTCGGATGCTCTTCAATGAAGCGTTTACATTACGTAAGTCAATAACATTGCTGATATGATAGCTCATCAAACGCATAATATTATTATATCTTTTATAAAGCAAGTCCCAGGCAATTTTATAGTTGCTGGCGGAGATGGGCAACCCCTTAACGACATTTAGAGCTTCGCCTCGAAGTGAGGAAAGAAGATACTGAAATTTTTCTATTTCAGAGAGACATTCATTCTGATTAATCGTTTTTTCGAATAAATTAGAAAAATAAATCCAACCACTAAGATCTCCAGCAAAGTGAGGCAAATCGAATCTAGGTAATCTCACTGACGTAATAGGCAACGGCGAGGCGGGTAGAGGGGCAGCATGGGTTTGGACATCTGCCTTTTCTTCTGATCTTAGTAACGTTCTAATTGTTGCCTTCACTTCACCATAAATATCCGAAATTTCGTCCGAATAGATTCCGACGGCCTGATCGTTGATCTCGGAGGTTTCGTCGCCAGCATATAAACTTTCAACAAGGTTTTGGAAATTTAGGTGCTTTTGTTCTACTTCCTCTAGGTAGGAAAGTAATTTTTCCCTCTTGTGGTCGGGAAGTCGAACATCAGGAGGCGGTAGGATTTGTTCAACATAGTCCTTTATTTTAGCAAATCTACTTCTTATAAAGTCTGCTTGGCGAGAAAAGGCTAGATAACGCATTACGACAGATGTTTAAGCTTAAGTAGTCGAAAAGTAAGCGACAGCTATTGGGGTAGGTAGTGAGCAAGCGAGTGAAGAACAGCAGTCGACCTTGGAGATTACCAGCTGGAGAAGCGGACGGCGAGCGACGAGGACGTACGCAAGAGGAGGGGGAGTGGTATGAGAGAGGATCAGGGCTTTGGGAAAAATCAAATGAGCTATGAGTTTTCCGACGCGAAAGAATTTGCCCCGACTAACTGCCACAGGAGTACGCGTACATTTACAATATATTGCACAGGTCATAAGTCGACATAACAAAATGATTAGAGCACAATAGAAAACGACAAAATACAATAGCAAGCACGAAAAACAACATAC
This sequence comes from Pyrrhosoma nymphula, assembly GCA_963573305.1. Taxonomy (NCBI): domain Eukaryota; kingdom Metazoa; phylum Arthropoda; class Insecta; order Odonata; family Coenagrionidae; genus Pyrrhosoma; species Pyrrhosoma nymphula. The sequence continues at coordinate 110,672,857 of OY754332.1, forward strand.
TAAAATGCGGTAAATGTGAACAATAGTGAGGAGAAGTGACACTGTAAATCTAAAGCTAAAGTTCAATGAAATATTTAGTTGGATACGTGTATAGAATACCAACAAATACATCCGGCCCGAAGGACCAAAAGATGTCGAGTATCGAGATCGTTAAGCAATGTTCCGAAGGACCAAGTGATCACTTACACTAGCGCGTAATGAGAGAAAAGAGATTAAGTGATCACTAATTTAATGAAACACAAATGAAATATAACAAGTACAAATATAACACTTTTCACTGCGACAAACATCTAGAGAGTACTTAAGTTTCTGCTGCACGTTGAGGGCTCCTGAGCAGAGAAGGCCGGCCGGCGGGGGGAGGGCGGAATAACGACACACGCATACCCTGTTCCGGGAGCACTTAAACCTAATATGGGTTGCATCCGAGTCACTTTACTAGTTATCACCGACTGGCTGACTGCTCAGTCGAACAAGTTCCTTTGAATTGAATCACCAAAAAGAGGCGCCCTCCTGTGGCAATCTTACGGTACGCGTAACAAAAACGAAACGAAAAGAACGAAACACGCATAGCTCCAAACGCGGCAAGGATATGCGTTTTAGTGGGGAAACACGAGTTTTAGCAACCAGAATGGATATCTTCGTTGATTGGTTGTTGCTTAAAATTCGGACATAAACAACAGCACTGTATCCTTGTTGCGAGGCATCGGAAAATCAATGCAATTGAATGGAAGTTGAATTCGCAAGGAGAAGATGACGTTGCAAATTTATGTTGGCTAGGAGTGGTAGTTCCCTTAAGAAGTCATTCCATTTCTTTGAGATTTCTGTTGGTAACGAAGCATCCCAAGTTAATCCAAGAGTCCAAAGCAATTGCATTACAGATTTCGCCCAAAAAACAACAGGGGCTATCCAGTCACAAGGACCATAAATTTTTGCGATCGCTGACAAAACTGACCTCTTCATAGGTAGAGGATCTTTGATTTTGATTCTGTAGGAGAAGGCATCGGACAATGGGTCCCATTGTATTCCTAATATTCCACGTAATTGGTTTTCACTTGAATGGAATGGAATGGGCAGTTGGTCTTGAGGAGAAATATGTTCTAACAAAACCGTTGAGTTACTCGACCATTTATGAAGTTCAAAACCTCCGAGGCGAAGCAGATGCATCAATTCATCTTTGAGGGCAGAGGCTACTTCGATGGTATCTGCACCGATTATTATGTCGTCTACAAACGTCTGGTTCCGGAGGACATCCGCTGCATGAGGGAATTTCTCTTCTTCATCCCGGGCTAATTGCTGTAAGGTTCTGATGGCTAGGAAGGGTGAGCTCGTCATGCCGTAGGTCACAGTTGTCAGTTTATATTGACAAAGAGGTTCCGAGCTTTGTTGTCTCCAATAAATTAATTGGTAGGGCTGGTCGTCTTCATGTCTTATTATGTTGCGAAACATTTGGCTGATGTCGCAAGAAAAGACGATAGCATGTCGTCTAAAATGCAACAATACATCAAAAATATTGTTTTGTAATTTGGGTCCTGAAAGTAAGATATCATTCAGGGAAACATTATTAGAAGTACGAGCACTAGCATCAAAGACAACTCGTAGTTTCTTGATAGAGCCTTTTTGTTTAAAAATCCCATGATGAGGAAGAAAGTAATGTGGTGAACCAATGGAGTTGGATGAACACTGAGTCATGTGTCCTGAATCTAGATATCTCGCATGAAATCCGTGTACAGGTTTTTAAATTCCGGATGTGACGAAAATCTCTTCTCTAGAGAGGAAAAACGTCTTTTCGCCATGTCAGACGATTCTCCGAGAGGGAGGTGGTTCCTTTTAAAGGGAAGTCGCACGACGTATCTTCCTGAGGAGTTACGTTTAAAAGTAGACAAAGTTTTCTTCCGCATATAATTCTTCTGGTGAGCGAGAGGAGTAAGGTGGTTCCTCAACTTGCCAAAACTGTTGAATCGCTGAATGGAGATCCAGATCACTGGTAGTCAGTAGTACTACATCCTCATCCAGATCTCTCGAGTCTGATGTAAGACGACATGATCCCATCAGGACAAATCCAAATATAGTTTCAAAGGCGAAAGGCATATCAGGACCAAGGGATAATCGTTGTCCGGTTATTGCATGCGCAAAGAGATCAGCTCCAATTAACATGTCCACCGGGGAAGGAACATCAAATGTGGGATATGCTAAAATCAATGAGCGTACCTTCTTCTTGACATCTGACGAAATTTTTGAGCGTGGTAAATTCGAACATATTTTTTCAAAAATTTGCACAGAATGAGATCGAACTAGTGAATCTCCATTTAGCGAATCGATATTTAAGTGAGTAATTCCTCTTGTTCGCACGTACGCTTGAGATAACCGTCTAATTTGGTTTTGGGTCCTGCTGCGCCGTACCATTAAAAGTTGTGCGCCTTGTTCGGATATACAGCTTGTTTGGGCTGCGGAGTCCAGTATTCCCCGCACAACGCAGTAATTGCCTTGAGGAGTTGATAGTTTTACTAGTGTTGTAGCGAGAAGTACTGACGTTGTCGATTGGGCAGCTGAAAATCCAACAAATGTGGTGGACTGCGCATTTTGTGATGATGGACTGGATAATGGCGATGGTTTATTAATCTTCAGCGACGAACTTGAAAGTTTTATTTACTTGACAGTTTTATTTACTTTAAGAGACGCATCAATATGTAGCAAGAAGTGGTGCCGTTTGCCACATACTCTGCATACTCGCGTAGATTTACAAGAACTTAACGAGTGAGAATCACCTAAACAATTATAGCACCAGCCTTTAGAACGGGCAGACGCACGGCGTTCCTCGGGTGATAATCTGGAAAATGAGTCACAACTATTCACGTTGTGATCAGATCTACTGCAGTATTTGCATGTTCCTTTGGCTAACGAGAGAAGCGTGACCTTGGTGTTACGTGAAGATGTGCTACTTTGTGACGACTGTACACGATGACGTCCAATAGATGCAGCCTCCAAATGAGAACATTCTTTCTCTAAGAATTCAATCAAGTCCTTGATTGAAGGTATTTCACTTTCCGTACTCTTCACGTCCTCAAAGCGTCTTCTAGTTTCCGGATTCAGGTTTCGGAGTAATAAGGTGAACAATAGTAAACTCTCAGTTGTTATATCATATCGCAAGGCGATTAAAGCTTGCGTGTTTTCAAAGAAAACATTCAAGAAATTGCGTATACTTTTCACAGAGCCATTGATATAGGGCAAATCTATAACATGATGACACACTAAGCTCCGTACATTTTGGTATCTTTTGAAGAGTAAGTCCCAAGCTACTTGATAATTTCTAGCTGAGATAGGTAAGCCCTTGACTACGTTTAGGGGTTCCCCTCGAAGAGATGACAGAAGATATTGGAATTTCTCTACATCCGAGAGACTGTCATTGCAATTGAAAGTCTTGTCGAATAAATTCGAGAAATAAATCCAGCTGTTTAAATCACCTGAAAAATGAGGCAATTCAAGTTTAGGTGGTCTCACTGAGATATTAGGTATAGATATTAGGGAACTACAGCGGCGGCATCATTATTGTTGTTTCCTGTGTTCAGATTATCTTCTGTTTTCAGCAATCTCTTAATCGTTCCCTTTATTTCATTAAAAGTTTCGGATATTTCATTGGTATAAATTCCGACAGCAGTATCATCAGATTCCGTATCAAATTGTGCATCGCTTTCGTATAGTCTTTCAATTAGTTTTTAAAAACTAACGTGTTTCTGTTCCGCTTCCTCTAAATAGCATCGTAATTTTTCTATTTTTTGATCTGGAAGTCGAGTTCCGGGTGGTATAAGTGCGATTTTATAAACATTCTCCTTTATGTTGATAATTCTGCCCTTAATACGATCAGCTTGTCTAGTGAAGGCGATAAAGCGCATCTTGCGCGAGAAGAAAGGACAATCGGCGGACTCCTAGTTCGTACGACGTGTAGGGGTGGGTTGGTGTCCTTGGTGGCCTCGCCGTGGGGGTGAAAAACGGTCGTCCATTAGAGCGTCTAGAGATAAGACTATTAGAGTGCGCATACAATGGAGGGGGGAGATCGGGGGGGTGAGGAGAGTGACTTTGGTGAGGTAGTCAAATAGGGGCCGAAGGAATCCCAATCGCGGAAAGAATTACGCCTACTTGACCGCCACAGGAGCACGAATACATATAACTATTGCACTTAGTTATAAAACAACCATCACTTCTATTGCAAAAGGCACAGTCATATATAAGGCAAATTCAAGCAAATATCTCAATGACAAGGCGTTAATCTGAGAAATAATATGATACAATGACATAGAATAACTGAATAATCCAGGGCATAGTTCAATCAATGAAGTAATTGAAAAGCACGTAATTAACAAAATCCGGCCCGGAGGACCAAACTTATGTGGGGTAAAAAAATTTGATGATGAACCGAAGGATCAAGTGCTCACTTACACTAGCGCGTAATGAGACAATGAGATTAAGTGATCACTAATTTAATGAAACTGATTAACAAATGAAATATAACAAATACAAATATAACACTTTTCACTGCGATAAACATCTAAAGAGTACTTAAGTGTCTGCTGCACGTTGAGGGCTCCTGAGCAGGGAAGGCCAGCCGGCGGGGGGAGGGCGGAATAATGACACACGCATACCCTGTTCCGGGAGCACTTAAACCTAATATGGGTTGCGTCCGAGTCACTTCACTAGTTATCACCGACTGAGTGACTGCTCAGCGGAAGAAGTTCCTTTGAATTGAATCACTAAAAAAAGGCGCCCTCCTGTGGCAATCTTACGGCACGCGTTAACAAAAACGAAACGAAAAGAACGAAAAAACGGCAGAAATTTGAAATAACAACACCCTATTGAAGAATATTCCTGAGCCCTCTTTTGTCCTCTTGATTGGGACAGCGTGCCGTTTCATTGGAACATTCACACACTTGAAAACACTTCCGGGGAAACACATGGTCTTCAAACCGGGGAATAGATTGGTGCAATTTTCCTCATTTTTCTTTACATACTTCTAATATTTCGAGTTGGCACCTAATCTTCCACTTTGAAGCCCATAGATAACTAGTAGATGAGTCTGGTTTTGTCACGGTAGAAAACGATTTCAAACAAGAGTAAGAGGTGTGCTGTTGTTCAAATCGTTTTCCGTTATCTGAGCGACCCCTTAACCCGTCAGCGCCCACGGGTGCCATACGGCACCGCAGTGCAGCGCCGAGCCGAAACTCCTACAATGTAACTAATATGTGACTCTTAGCGTACATTTTGGTGCGCATACTTAGTAGATGGTTTCTTCTATCATTCAGCCAGTGTGAATTGTGTTTCGCACCACATCGGATCGTCCAGTCTGTTTCACAGCAAAAGGCTTTTTTCCGGACCCATGAGTTATAGGTACTCGATAGAGGTAAGTGCTCACTGTGTCTATAATTATTAGTTTAAAAGCTATACCTTAATGTTTTCTTGAAATGTAAAGTACAAACTAATATTTGTAAACGAATTAGCAGGATCTAGTGATTAAAAGTTGAGATATGTGAAGTTAAACACTAGCGGTGCCGTTTGGCACCGCTGGGCGTTACCCGTATCAATTCACCTTGTGGTCCTATTTTGCTTACGGTTGCGATTTACAGCTCTATATTTCATCGTAAAGCAGTTTTCTTAACAGAAATGGGTGCTGAACGTTTTCAAAAGATATATAAGCTATGTTTAAGGCTTATTTTCATATAAAATATTATTAAATAAGATTTAAGAAATACAAATATTGACTCGTAGATTTCCACGGCGTTGATTTCCAAACGTTTGCATGACTTTTGGGTTTCACCGCGTGGGATTTGTTGGTAGATTTATAATGCTGTGGGTTAATTTCAAGGTTATGATTCGTGAATTTTTACTTTTCGAAAAAATTCAAACACCAAATTAGTCTCATATCTTTCTTACAAATAAACCCTTTTTTATCACTGTACTGAGAATTGTTTCATTCATGCGTAGAGCGATACATTATGTTTGCATGAGGAAATATGCGAATGAAGTGTTAAAAGTATAATTCTACAATTATTTACATTTATAAAATTCTATTATTCTAAAATGCTTCAATTGCTGCTGCCACGTTACTTTCTCCAAGCTCTTAATTATATTTTGTTCACTTAGGAATTTAACTCTTCAAGAGATTTTAGACCTCCTAGAGGAAGAAGAAGTTGATAACGTCCACCAAATATTTGTAGAGCCACCAGAGAGCACCGTTTTCACTGACGAAGATTCAGGTGATGATGACGGTGGCTTAGTTGACAACTTATCTGGTCGTCAGCTCCGAGCAAAAGCAGAGATACTGTTTTTAAAAGGTGGAGAAAATGATGATGAAGAATTTGATGAGCAAAGTGGCCATAATATCTCAACAATTGAGGTTGATTCTAGTAAGCCCGTCACCGGAATGTCGCGCAATATGAAAGTAAAAAGAGCTCCGGATCTTAAAAAACGGAGAGAGAAAATGGATGGAGATGTATCTAACTTCAGCTCGAAGAAAAATAATGAAATTTCTAAATTTATATGGCAGAAAAACCAAGATATCAATGGTACAGAGTCTTTCTTCCCTAGCGCTGGCTATTCAGACCTCCGGAATTTAAATGCTGTGGATATTTTTTAACTATATTTTGATGAACGGTTAACTTATTAGTATCTGAGAGCAATAATTATGCGCTATTCTGTAACTGCCCTTCACCTAATATTTCTTTCGAAGAGATGAAAGTGTTCTTGGGAATTTTAATTCTCTCCGGATATAATGAGGTCCATGACAAGCGCAATTACTGGGAGGAAGGGGGAGACGTCCGGAACGATTTTGTGTGCAATGCCATGCGAAGGAACCGTTTCCTGGAAATTGAACGCTTTCTACATTGTGCGGACAACAATGCTCCTCATCACACTGACAAATATTGGAAGTTGAGACCTCTAATGAACCTATTGCAGGAACGAATTAGGAAACTATTTAGACCTGAGCAAAATATTGCCTATGACGAGAGTATGGTGGCTTACTACGGATCCCATGGATGTAAGCAATTCATAAGAGGCAAGCCTATTAGGTTCGGCTACAAGGTATGGTGCTTGAATAGTGCAGCTGGTTACCTAATCGACTTCGAGGCATACCAGGGAAAAAGGCATAATGGAAATGAAGTATACGAAAAGAGGTGCGGAAAATCAACAGCCCCGATGTTATCAATGTTGGACAATCTCAGAGAAGATGCACGGCACCTGCCGTATAATATTTTCTTCGACAACCTTTTTTCAGGTAGGCGGTATATTTGTAATTCTTATAAAATGATATCACTATCTGTTTACCACGAGGGGAAGTAAATAAGCTTTGGTTTTTTTTATGTAGGCATGAACCTCTTGATGGAGCTGAAAAGTAGGGGCTATAGTGGCACTGGTACACTCCGGAGCAATCGATTGCCGAAAGGAAGTAACCTCACCCCGAAATCCATTTTTCAAAAGGAGCCACGGGGAAGTTACGAGTGAAGTTATAAAGAGACATCTATAATCCTTGTTCAATGGGTGGACAATGGGGTTGTAATGGGTGCATCAACACGGTATGATGTGCATCCTGTGACAAGCGTAGCAAGGTACTCGAGTGGAGAGAAAAAGAAAATTTCTGTGACGTGACCAAAACTATTTGAGGCGTACAATGAGAACATGGGTGGTACCGACCAGATGGACCGAGGAATAAATCGCTACAGAGTGGGTGTGCGCCGTAAGAAATGGTGGTGGCCAATTTTTACGTGGCTGTTAGATGTTTGTGTACACAACACTTGGATTTTGATGCGTAAATCAGAAGTGGATGTATCGCAGCTGGAGGTAAGGAGGCTTATTGTCCAAGTATACCTGGTTAAGTACGGAACTGGCTCACATAAGGGAAAACAGATAGGGAAAAATGCCGGACGCCTTGCAGCAAATATGCTACGATACGATGGCATAAACCATCTCGTTATTCCCACCAAAAAGGGGAGTAGGAGAAAATGTGCTGGTGATTATTGCATGTCTCAAACAAGAACCGAGTGCAAGAAATGTAATGTTGGTCTTTGTGTTCAATGTTTCGCTCATTACCATTCCAAATCTAATGTGTAATAAATAAATTAAATAGAGGTTTTCTTATAGTTGACGACGTTTGATTCTTCCCAAAATACCTTTATGAGCGAAAAGACCCCACTAACGCCCAGCGGTGCCATATGGCACCGGCATGTAACTCTGGATCTATGGAATATTTTGGGGAAATATTTTAGGAGCCTTCTTTATTGCTCATACGTATCATATTTTGGAAAAATGAACGATGTTTGATTTTAAAAAAACTTTGGGCGCTGACGGGTTAATTGATGAAAACAATTTTCTGTCGTGGGAGTTTATTAAATTTATCATTCCCTGAATAGCATGCGGCTTAACCCTATCGGTCAGTCTTTTTTTCCATAGAGTTAAAAATTATTTTTTGTATGTTTTACGTTGATTATGGTCTTCTAAACATATTTACCAAAAACTATGTTGATTTGCCCATTAGCTGAAATTTTTTGTTCATGTCCATTTTAATGGACAAAATTACTCAAAGGGTATTTTTCTTTTATGAGTACCTGCCATTTGCATTGGTTTTACCGTATGTTAAAATTGATTTTTAGGAAAATATGTTGGCTTAAAACACTCCATATGAGCTCATAATGATATAATTTATGTATATACAGTATTCTTATGTTCACATGCGTAATTTATTTCGTGTGATAAGTTTTGAAACAATTTTTATCTTTAGTTAAACAAAGATGGCGATTACATTTTAAACAGTGCACATTTCATTTCTGTACATTTCATTAATTTACACCTTGTAGCCTTTTTTTAGCATCCATTTCAGGAAAATGGTTCATACCATCATAGCGAGCATCTGAGCAAAGCCTTTTGTGTCCCTTCTTTGTACCTTGGGGCTTGGCGTTTCACCGGTGCTACGTAGTCGACCCCTTATCAGATTTTCGTGATTTAATCAAAGATTCAGCCACTTCCATTCGGAAGTGAAGCAAATCGAGGCACAAATTTTCTGGTATCCCCATATTTTTAGACTCTTTGCGATACTCAAGCCAACTGTTGACTAGAGCAAGGTCAAGTGCATCAGTAAACATGCGCTAAGTCCATTTTCGTGACCGTATAAATGTTCTGTACAAGGTGATTAAAAATCAAGTTTATCCACTCCACCCATGCTAGAACTGTACTTGCTAATTTCTTCAGGCCTAGTTATATGTACATACTTTCCTTCCTTCCTATCCCAGCGTTTCGCTTCAACCATATATCCCTTTCCAATGAAATTGGAGGCCATCACAACTGTTCTATTGTCCACCCACTTTGTTAGAATAACGTCACCGTCCCTGATACACACTTCCTCACAATATCCTCTACCCTATCTTTTCATTTCCGAATCGGACATCAGTGGGAGTTTAGAAAACCTGTTTATTCTTGAAATTCCTGCAGCCAGAATATTTTTCCTTTTGCATATTTGCAACAATTGATAGGAGCTAAAAAAGTTATCAAAGTACAGCTCATGGTTTGCACTTGATATTCTGTCAATTAAATGCAGTACAACTGAAGCGCCATGCCCAATTTTTAGCTGCATTTCTTTTTTAACTTCAGTTGTCGCACCCTGATAAATTAGAAAATCATATGACAGTCCGCTTTTCCCACACAAATGAAATACTTTGACCCCCCACGGGAAAGGATTCCCTTTAATGTATTGTTTTATATTCAAGAACCCGTTAAAAGGAATAAATTGCTCATCGACACACAGTTCATTTTTCAGAGTTAATTGCAAACAGCGCAATCGAATGGCGTTGTAAAGAGGTCTAACTTTGTGAAATAGATCCTTACTTATATCCACTTCCAAAATATTTACAACATGCAAATTGTTCTGTAGTTTGTAAAACCTATTGATATCCTTTGACCTTTTAAAAACCTGAATCCCAATTGCGCTATTCCCGTACATTCTTATCCTTGGATAACCAAGATTTCTCATAATAGTATGAAACCCAAGTAGCACTTTAATTTCTTGCCTGTTTGTGGGGGGGGACCGTGCTGTATCGGTTTGTATAGCATAATTGTTAGTCATACCCACCAAACTGTCAATAATTTCCTCGGGGATGTACCTGCTGAATTACTCACGAGGAGACTATGGATCAACAAAAGGTTACCTTTATCTTTAGGTTAACTTTAAAATCTACCTCAGCAGCTTCCCAAATTGGTGTAGGGGTATAAAGGGAAAATGATGTTTACGCCAGCCAATGTTTATTTACTCTCATCGTGCATCTCATCATCGCTACAGTCAAGAAAATCCACCACTAAAATATTCCCATCATTAATGACGTCCAATATATCCGCTTCTCTGAATATTCTGGTGGTTGAAATACCTAAAAGTCCAAAACATAGGGAAAAATGCCTAAAGCACATTCACACACTTTGAGTAATTTTGTCCATTAAAATGGACACCATGTTTCAGGGCCATAATATCACAAAACTTATGTAATATTGTATATCAACCACTCCATAAGTAATTAATAATATTTCATTTTTAAAATACAATTGAAAAAACTGCAGTTAACTATGAAGTTGTTTAATTAAAAATAATATAAAATGCTACTCACTATCAGACCTTACTCTACGTTCAGCCATCTTCTAATTAAGCCTTCTTTTTTCTAATGCTCAAGCTCGTAAGTAAGAATTTGCAACTTAGTAATGCTCAGGAAGGTTGAGCGGACAAATACAATGTGTTTCACCACGATTGACACAATGTAACTATTCGGGGAGAGGCCCCGAAAAGGTATGTCCATTTTAATGGACAATATGACTGAAAGGGTTAAATATCTTTGATTGGCTGAAATATTTCTATATTGGTCCAAATTAAAGATTATGCACCCCAAGCCACTTTTTGTTCTTTGACATAAATATCAGGAGCGTTAAATACTACGCTTTCTTGATTGACAGCAGGATAAACTAAAGGGAGAATAGACTGGAAATGAAAATAATAGCATTCCAAAAACTTAAAAGTCAAGGTAATGATTCTGATGTTCAGGATGCACTAAATCAGTTGTTTTCCGTGGTGAGTGACCTAGAGTTGTGTATTAATGTTACAATGCCCAAAAAAGTCGGAGGGATGAATATTTTAAGTAATTTGTCTCAATTAAAATGCATAGATGAAATTAAGTTCAAGAAAAGTACAAGGATAAAATAACAACAACGTTTTTGCAAGTGCAAAAGCAGGGAACACTAAGGCACAACCCATATTATTTCTGACCATCTACGCACATGGCACTTGCTAAACCGATAAAACATGACTGTTTTAGAGTTCTACCAATTGTCTAAGCTAATATTATTTCGGAAACTGATTTTCAAAAAACCTTCACTCATTGAAAAAAGCGCAATTCCTAGATGCTTTATGCGGTTAAGAGTGAACGGTTTACCGTTGGGAGTATAAGTAACGCTTGTGAAATGTGTGGATGACTGCGGACATACTTAAGCAATGGTTAATGGGTTTAGGTAAGGAACTACAGCGGAAATTGAGACAAGTTCTTCCAATTGTTCATACAAACCAGGCACATATAAACTGCCTTTATGACTTTTTAAAACATTAAATTATAATGTCAACGCGGCATATTTGGTACATTCGATCGACATGAGGAACACAAGAAATCTAATATTTTGTGCCGCGGAAAAGTAGCTGGCTACACCCTTGAATTCATGAAATAAAATCTACTAACATCGTCGTTCACAGCCGGTGAAGTGAGTGCAAAGTTCAACTGTATAAAATCGGTGTGGTCCTTGGCTGGTAACTCTTGAGGAGGTAATGGCAAAACCATTTAGAACTGCTTTTCTTGATAGTTTTAAACACTTAAACGCGAGAATTCCTGACTTAACCGAAAGTGAATGCGTTAAGTGGCAGCATCTAAAAATTACGAAAAATGCACAATGAATAGTTTGACAATATCGAATCTAACATGGCTAGTTACGGCACAAGTAAATATGGAAGATTTGATCTCGTGGAAAACTTCTCAACAAAACAACAAGGAGATGTAGAAGAAGGTAATGAAAGCGGAGGAGGTGGATACGTACGTGAGTATGGCTGAGTACCTACGCAGGGTGATAGGAAATACACTGATTGTAAGCAACGATAATTCACGCAGAAAAGCAACGAAGGAAGTTCATTATCGTAATGAGATGCGTGTTCCGATTTGAATAATTAAACAAATTCCTCTGTCGATGTGCTACAAGTTAAAGATTTCTGTGTACATTAAATACTTTTGGATTTGTTCATCTCTGACCTACCGTGAGTTGCTATTAAATAGGATTGCATAAAACAAATAGGTACAAATGTATGCTGCGTTTAGTGGGTTTCATGAGGATGGGGGAAATTTTTTAAATGGACATACATAATTGTCATTCTCGAAAAATTTTAATATGTATTTTGATTACTTTCCTACCTTACTTATTATTTGATGTATATAAAATAATATATTTTTGTTCAGAGAAACACTATAAGGTTTTTCTGATTTCATTTTAACACACATTTATACAGATGTGGTAGTTCGCATGAACGGAGCAGCCGCTTGATTCTGCGAAAGCGTGCTGGTATGTCCCAAATAACCCTAATCTACTATGCTAATACAAGACGTGATATACTGGTTAGGATAAATTTAGATATAAGAGAATCAAAATCTCCTTAAATTCTAAAGGCACAGGTCCCTATCTCAGCACACAATTACAGGTACAGGTAACTGACAATGGCACTGTGAGTACAAAATGTGCAGACTTTTGTATTAGTCATTGGATTTAAAGGAACGTGGTAGTCACGGTGGCAGTTGTTTGCTTGGTTGGTGTGAAAAGGCTGGGGGGTAAGCGACAAATCTCTTTCGACCCAAAACTGCAATTGAATTGTGATTCTGGAGATGTGGATTGATTATGGAGAGACGGTCCTAAAAAAATCGCTGTTGCTATGAATAATCTAATAAACTCGTCTGGAAAATGCAGACGCAAAGAAAAGTAGTAGGATTATAATACTGCCCGCGCTATTTAGCAGCGGTAATTATGTTTTCAAAGTAGTATCATATAGCTACTTAAATATAGCCTTCAAATATAACTTTATTCATTACGAAAGGCTACCAGGGATATATTTTCAATTTCTAATGGCAAAAATACACTTACTGAAATCGATCCAATACCGCAAGCTTAGGGAATCTTCGCGTTTCAAGTCCATTCTATTTTGAAATACATAACTGACTACGACATTCTTTCTCGCCAATACCACATATCAGAATTACAATACCTGATATCTCAATGCCAGCAGTTGACGAGAATATCAATGAATAGCAAGAAGTCCAAAGGTTTTTCTTGGATAACTCAAGACATTTTTTTCGCTTCAATATAGATGATGTAATGGAATTATTATAACGCAGAAATTTGAAATATATGCGATGAATAGATCGAAAATAGAATCGCCATACGAGTTCTTTGAGGCGAAAATTGATCCTTTTTACCATCAATATGAATGGTAAAAAATTAGAAAACATTAGAAAAGTCTTCCTTTGAACACTTTTCCCAGAGTTGTAAAAAATAATTGTCACCGATAAACGCACACGTACTCACCCTCTCTGAATTCATACAGACGGACTTTGTGGCCCCTTTTGGCGAAGTAGCAGGCGCTCAAAGCCCCAACCTGAAACGAGCGAAGATAAGAAGCATTGTTAGAAGCAGAGCGTGTATCCCGATGAAATTGTGTGATGGAGAAATTTATTGGATAACAATATTAGCCCTAAGGAATCATCAAGCACATGCGATGTGATTATCTTATGTTTTTCGTCAAATATCAAATATTATGGGATATATTACGCAGGGACAGAACAGAAAATGCTGAGGGACACAACAGATTTTCAACGGCTAATGGGACCCCCGCGAGCAATCCTATGAGAATGGAAATAGGGATGTATGATGGGGCTAATTGAAAAGCCAAAGCTCAAGGGCCACCACGAGTATCCAATATCTGGGCGTATTACTTTTCACTCATAGTTACTCATTGCTTGGCTATATGCTCCAGTACACTGCTAGACATTGTCAATAAGCAGTCCAAAGTGTACTCTTAGCGCCACAGTACGCGAGGATAAAGCCAAACATGGAACACAGTGAGGTGATCGCTCTTTTGACAATTTTTGAGGATAGGTGGACTAGCCACGGTATTTACCTTTCACGATGTCACCCGCAAGTGCACATACGTTCGATATTCCACTGAGGAAAAACAATTCGCCTTGACCGGGATTCGAACTCGTATCCCTCGATTCCGTGCCTTCTGTGACGAGGGATTCTGGTTCGAATCCCGGTCAAGGTGAATGATTTTTCCTCAGTGGAATATCGCACTTATGTGCACTTGCGGGAGACTCCGTAAAAGGTAAATACCATGGCTAGTCCCGGTATCCTCGAAATTGGTTGACTTTTACCCCATTGATCCGTCTTTTGAGCACCGAGTCATGAAAACAGGATTAAAAAAATCTACTCTAGCATGTTTCCGTGGCGATGAGAACTCTAGCGGTGGGCGTTTTAAACGAAGCACTTTATTGCACAATCTGATTCACGTATTGATGTGCATTGAAAATTGCGTCGGGTTAAGCGGTGAATTGCTAGAATGCATGCGCAAATGCATAAACGAGAGATGGGAAAATAGCCCCTGCTCTAATTCCGAGATTGCATTCTCACATTGCGTAAACAGTTGCCACTTCACACTGTGCAATAAAGTGCCTCATCATTAAACGCATTTGTTGGTGCAATATTCACCCTCCGGGCGGGCGCCGGCCCTCGCACCCATGGCTAGACCTGTCTCTCGCCTCGCAAACGGGTGCCAGGCAACACAATTTACCGTGTCCTTTGCAGAAAGAAAAGAAAACGCATTCTCACCCAAATTACTCTCTTCAATGTCTTGTTGCAACGTCTCATGCTTCCAATGCCACACTTTCCTTGTAAAAAATACGTCGCGCATCTTGCACGAGGGTGCAAGATACACGAGTTAAAGAAGATAACTATGTACATACTATGTTAAAATTATTCCAAACTTATTCTATCACGAAACGATACGTTTTTGAGCTTCAGGAAACGTGCAAATAAGAGCAAGAGATCATAGTAAGAACGGATAGCAAATGTGGCATTGAAACACATAGAAAACATATCCCTAGGTAACTTTTCGGTACTCCATTATATGATTATTTAAGGTAGTTAGAGCGAAAAATCACTACACCTAGAATTTAATGAATTTGCCCTCATTTTAAAGAAAAAACTTTCATCTTTCCAATAATATCAAAATACCAACCCCTTGCCGAACTACTTTTCGAGCAATTTGTCTAAAAATGTAAGATATGTTTTACATGGGATAGATTATGGCTGTGCGCTCCAGAGGGAGAATATTTTAAAAAAATAGGAACTTCTAGCACCTAGATTTCGTCAATAAACTAACGGTGTGTAGATTGCATGTTTTCTCAACTATTTATAAAAAATTATCTATTACACAGCACAGTATTTTTTACAGAATCGCAAAAAAACCTGCTGTTTTGAAGGGGCTTCAGCCGTACGGCGGGAAAAAATGAGTCAAGTTAGAGACTTATGCAGCTTTATCTATTTAAATACTGAGAATTTAATCATATATAATTACGCCATTCGTTATTACGCCATATATATTTGCGCCATTAATAATACAATATTTATTTCACTCTTCTTACAGACGCTGAAGTCAAAAAATAAAATTGTAATATTATGACTAGGGAATTATCTCGCTCAAACCACCATAATGGTAACTTTAACAAAACCACAAAATTACTCAAACCGACATATTTTAGCGCTTTTATAAATAATTATGACAATATAAGCAACTATGCCCAATATTTTCCTTATAATTCACATCATAGTGGTTTCAGTGTCAATACTCAACATTTTAACAACCATCGACGTGTGCGCTTAGTGCTCTAGAACAACTTGAGATTTTAGAAAGACTTCGGAACCCTGACTCATGCTTCATCAGCGAGTGTCTGTTCCCTTCCCCCTCCCCTTGAGGCGTTGATCCAATGATCCCATTTTCATCTTCCTTTGAAAATCCCAATTCCCCCCTCCCCTCACTCCACCCTCCCTTCTTCTCCCTTCGGTACACAAGAGAATTTCTGTCACTACTATTCACCTGATGATGTTCCTTAAGCAATGAAATCCGGGTCGTGGTTTTTAAGCATTTTATGCGGTGTTGTGAAAGTTACCATTAAACATTGATTAAAATACACAAATTTTTCTTTGTATAATTTTCGCACTTGTGAGAGACACCGCCAAAGGTAATAACGTGGCTAGTCTGCGATCTATTTTTACAATTTGCCGTACAGATGACGAAGTTCAGAGAGGTGGCAATTGGATTTGGTGCAGAACGAAATTGCCATTTACGTTCCTTCGCGAAGGGCATGAGGCGTACAGCTTAGAACTCGAAAATCCCACAAATACGTATATATAGACAACATCTGTTCATTCTTAAGGCCTTTCTGCACGGGGCACTATATTGTGCTGTTTGATGAACAGACATCGTGGGAACACGGGCACGGAATTAGAGCGGGGCGGTATTTTCCTGTCTTTTGTTCATGCAATCGCGCATTAGGTTCCCGCATTACACGATGCAATTTTGACTGCGCAACCATCCATACACCAGACTGTGCAATAAATTTCCTCTTGTAAAATAACCTTAAGAAGCTGCACCAATGGCCAAAGGCCAATGCCTTCGAAGTCACTCCTTATTTAATAAGACTTCAAAACGCTGAATCACACTGTGAAAAACTGCGTGTGTCACCTACAAGAAAGCCCAAGATCGGCATTGTTCCCCTTGTGGCCCCGTTATACCTAGTGGCCCAGTGACCCTATGTCCCCGCTGGTGCAGCCCCTGCCCAAGCGATGTTTTGTACTCTCTCGGACGATTCTGGTAGCCCGTACACCCCTTCCGATCCCAATAAGACATTGGCTGTGTTCAGGTTTCTCAGGGACCAAACCACCAGAACTTGACAGAAACACCCATGCCCTGGGTAAGAGAAAAATCGACCCAGGCGGGACTCAAACCCGCGACCCTCAGTTTATCAGTCGAGGACTTTACCCCGCCGCCACAGATCACAACATGATTGGCTGGGAGATTAAAAGAATCAATCCGAGATACGCATTTGGTTCATTCATACTATACCGTACGGCCAAACTACGTAAAAACCTATTCTAATACAGCAGTGGGAGACTATCAAACAGTATCATCGCACTCATATTGATAACGTTTCCATTGAAGGTGCTGAGGTTACCAATATCTACCCAACTAAAATACCCAACACTCCGGCTAGACTCAATCTTATCGTCTGATATCCACCTCCATGGGCCATTTGTCAAATTAGTTTGGACAAAAGAGCAGATGCTTTTTTGAAAATCTTATCCATGTCATTTACTTTGATAGATCTGATTTAGGCCGAAGTTAATTCAGAATTTTCACACGGCGCTAAACATACCTAACGAGAAAGAGAAGGAGAATAAACCCAATGCAATAAAAAAACCCACACATAAAGGGGCGTGTGAAAAACCTGAAAAAACCCACAGCTAATGTAACGCTTAAAAAACAATGTATGATGTATAAAAGAAGAAAGAAAACGGGAACTGATACGAATAAATAAATTCGAAATAAAAAAAATACAAATCAATAAATAAACTAAGCCATAAACGATAAAAAAATGTAAAATGGTATAATACGATTAAAATATGAGTTTAATGATAAAAGGAGTATATTTGATGAAAAATAAGATAAAATATTTAAAATGGATAAAAACGTGACGAAAATACAATTTTTTAGAGAATGATAAAGAAAATGACAAAGATAATCCATTACAAAAAGCGTAATTTCATAAATAAGATTAAAGTGTGATGTGGATAATTCAGACCGAGAGGTGTGCCAATTCGGTATAACCATGAGTTCCTGCAGTGCTTTACATGGAATTATGTTGGGCTTTTACGAGTGTCTTATGTGACGCCCTTTTCAAAGATGCAATTGAAGTAGCAAAAGCTTTTTGTAATGGGTTTTTCGCAGAAAACTGTTTGTAAGAAGGGAAAACTCCCGATTAACGGAATAAAAATAAAATATAGGAAACTGAAATTCTAATATATTTAGTTATTAGAGAATCACCACTTCCAGGAGAATGGGGGAAGCACGGGGAAAATAATAATTTTCTTTATAATATTAATGCCATTTTCGCGGACATGAAATTACACGGGTTCTTATGGGAACGCAAGGCTTGATTCATCAGAAATAACCTTTTCTAGTCATTCAATGTGTAATAATTTATGTCATCGATAGAAAATGTATAACAGTTTTTTACTCAAGCATTTGAAGAAATGGCACGCCCTGGCACGCGTTGCGGACGATGTGAAATTTACACCACAAGTAGGTACTTGAAAGCGGACGCATAACTTGCAGGATGCAGAAGAAAAATACATAAGAAACCGTGTATTTTCATGCCCAATTCTCGATCAAATATCTTAAGAAACCAGCGGAAAATAATTCTAAAAATAGGCAGGTTGCTCTAGAACAATATTATTAATGTTTCGAGGAAGTTTCATTGAATTCTCTTCAGTAGAGTGAAACCACCGAACCTCCATTTTAAGGTGGTTTGAGCGAGATAGTTCCCTAGTCATAATGTAGACAGTATTCAAATTTTATTTTTTAATCTCAGCGTCTGTAAGAAGTATGAGATAAATATTGTTGTATTAATTGCGCTGATATATAGTTATATATGACCAAAATTCACCGCATATAAATAAATAAAGCTACATAAGTCTCTAACTTGATTCATTCTTTCACGCCGTACGGCTGAAAACCCTTCAAAACAGCAAAGTTTTTTTGCGATTCTGTAAAAATTAATTCCGTTAGTAATAGATCAATTTTTATAAATAGTTGAGAAATCTTGCAAACTATACACCGTAAGTTTTTTTGACAAAATCTAGGCGCTATAAATGACAATTTTTTATAAATATTCTCTCTCTGGAGCGCACAGATGTAATAAATCCCATGTAAAACAGCTTATACTTTCAGGAAAATTACTCGGAAAGTAGTTTGGTACGGGATTAATATTTTGATATCATTGGAAAGATGAGACACTCTTCTTTAAAATGAGGTCAAATTCATCAAATTCTAGGTGAAGTGATTTTTCGCTCAAACCTGTGTGAGAGTGGATGTCACACCGAGAAGAAGTGTTTGCGCCCTTAACCAAAGTCAACAACCAAATTTGGTCCTATCAAGTCTACCCCCTCTTCCGCGTCGATGGGCCGTTCAATGCAAGCGAGCCCTTCGCGCAAGAGAAAGAAGACCGCGAAGACCTTCGCTTTCATTCCCGACAGGTTTCACCTTGATCGAGACATAACCACCACGACGGCAGCTATTGTACGGTTCACATTCCGGCATAATTGCGATGGGGCGGGGTCCAGAGGGATGGATGGGGGCAATGGGAGAGGAGTGGGCCAGCAGGGGTGGGGTGGGATGGATTTTAAACCATAGGGGGCGTGGCATATCTCCATCTAGAATGTTTGTTTACTCTCCACACCCCGACAAAATTTGACAATTGACGTTGCCTGTCGCGACCCAACGGTCATGGGATGACAACGACGCAGGGCTGGGGACTGATCGGATAGTTTAAAATTCGTTTATAATTTTGAATCATTAAAGCATATCACAAAAATCGAAAATACATGCGCGTGCTGGTGCCTAAGGCAGTTTGAATGAAGATCTGTTTGTTCGCAAAAGAAACAATTCTCAAAATTTACATCAAACTTTTATCAGTTATCCGAAGCATTAAATAAATACAGTAATATTTATGTCGCAAAAACTTTGAACTGTAAATGAAATTCTCAGAAATTAACTAAAAACATATTTTAGGCTTTAAATTGAATTACTGTTTTCACGCCCCTACGAAGACAACGCCTTCACAACCGAAAGTTTTTTTGCGATTTTGTAAAAAGTATTACGGTGAAAAGTAAATTTATTTTTAAAAGTAATAAAGAAAAAAGACGCCACCGTTATATTTCTGACACGATCTTGGCGACAGAACTTCATTTTTTTTAATGTCTCCCCAGAGAGCACAGCCGTACCAAATCCCATTGTATTTGCAAGTAAAAGTGGTGCGACAAATGGCTGTTACATTGGTTTCTGTAGAAAGGTGATATCTATTTTTTTCATAAAAACGTCATATTCATGTGTGTATTTAACTCTCGCTCATATTAACTTACACCGAGAAAACTGACAAATGCTAGAGCATCCCTCTCATTTGAATGTCGGGGAGTAGGCATTTATAGCAAGGAATTTATAATATTTTCTTTTTTCTTTGCTGGGCGTACTTCCAATTGATTTAAATGAGAATGAAACCATAGAATCGAATGTTACCCCTCGAACGGACCTTACTAATTACTTATTGATTGGATTAATAACTAGGCAAATAGGTATGTTATTAATGACATTCGAGGGATTAGAGTGGCAATATTTTAGATATTATTGGCATTTACATCTGTCGTTTCAGTTTCTAGCCAGAAATGTCTCGTCACCCAACTTACAGATTTGACTGCTTACTCCAAATGATCGTCATTGCGTGCTATTTTGCAAATATTATTTCATCCGAAAATTTTAGTTTTACACTTCGTATCTGTCTGTACGTGTTGCTTGTCAACAAATATTAGTTTGGATGCTACAATTTGTAAATTTTCAGAAGGCTTCACGATGAATTAAAGTATAATAACGAATTTATCCCTCACCTTCTTCCTCGACTGTTGAAAATTCAGTACTGTAAGACTACTTCTCCCATGAATTGAAAACAGTTTGAATGAAAAAACAAGCACTTGGTTATGATTCCACACTACTACTACTACACAATTCCACACACTAACCAAGTGCTTTTTTTTCATTCATTATGAAGGAGTTCCATCGAGTAACGTCAGAGACAGTGTCCTATAGAAAACAGTTAATTTATTTCTCATGGAAAACGTTTTCTCGAGGCATTCATTAAAAAAAATACAACTATTGCACGCACATTTCATTCAAGTCACCCATTAATATCTGGAATAAAAAAAAACATAACTCTGGCTATGTACTGCCATATCGCACGATGTGGACCAACTCAAAGACAGGGATGGTTTTCCCAGCTCTGCTATGACTTCCTACTAATGGATAAGTGATATTTCTTTTTCATAAATTAACTCCTAACATCGGTAAAAGGGCTAAATAATCGAATTTGTTCGTGTGCTAGTTTGTTAAATGTTTATGGTTATCAATTTTCAAATAAGAGGGAAAACATTTCTAACTTAAGGTTTTTCGTTAATGAAACCAAGTCTTACCAGTAACTGATCCGCCATTAGGGCACCGCCTGCTGCCGATACAATTGGGGCAATAAAACCGCCAGTAACTCAAATATGAGAGAGAGAAAGTTGAGAAACTGTGAATCCATAAGGGGAACGATCATAGATTATAGATGGAGACATACGGTGCAATAGCTACGGAGAATATTGAAGGCATTCAAATGCGCTAGAGGCCATATTGAATTGACCAGTTGTGCAGTTAGCACGCCGTAAGTATACGTATTATTGGCACAATTGTCGCGGCACCGCAATGGCTCATCATGAATAATGCAAAATGGAAATAATTTTCAAAAAGTTACTGCTTAATTCATAAAGTCATTGGACTGATTGCGCGCGATAGCAATGTTTGGAGGATATTTTTTCGCAAACAAATTGGGCCTCACTTCAGTGAACCAAGGCACTTGCTTCTTCGACCAATGGGAGCGACCAAGTGAAGGACGAACACTCTTCCCAAAGCCCACCACCAAAATATCGCGAGGGATATCCACTGCGAAGGAAGGAGGTGAGATGAAGTTTAGACCCTGAACGCTCTATGACACTCTAGGCCAGCTGTTCCCAGGCTTCTTCGACTTGCGATCCCCCTAAATAGCCCATTCCCCCTAATATATACCCCTTGTAGATAAAAAGTGCATGTAAGTTTAATTTTTCCCATTATTTAAACCTACTCACACCATTATTCAACTATTTTCCCGTACCTTTTTCACAGAAGTGCGTACTACAGGTTGGGAACAAATGTCATAGGCCATTAGTACTTCAAGTGATAATGAAAAATACTTTGCAATTCCACAGTTTTATTGTAAATAAAACGACTGGTTTCGCAACAGAGTAAAATCGTCAGGTCCCTCACTTAAAGATGTAACGCGTGTTTGAATAACATCCAGTCCCTCGGAACCGCTAGATTCAGCTCAATAAATTATATCGGGGAAAACGACAGAATTTACTCCGGCATTCGAATGGGGAGTGTTAAATGGTACCAGTCGTTCGCTGTTGGGAGCAGGAAGTAATTGACATCTGTGACATTAGACAAAACTCTATTTGTTCAGAGGCATTCATTTATTGCAAAATGTCGTGCGGGCCATTTCCGGCCCCGGCAACACTTAGTACAATCACTCCAACAGAGCACGGCCAAGCTAAAAAACACCCGTGACCTTCCGGTTCTCTCGCAGTTTAACCCCTGTAGCCACGATCCTAACCTCCCCACAAGCAGACATTATTCCAATCGGGAAAAATACCGGTGACCGTTGGCCCATTCGCCTCACAACGATTTTTGTATTAATATATCCATTTGTTAATGCTAATACACTTCTTCTTACTCCAACAACACTTCATCCATTACTTGCTTACAAAGAAGGCCTTTTCATAGATTAATGAGTATATGGCTTAGTGACGAAAAAAAGTGAAGACTGTTTTTGCATCGAAATTTAAACATGGCTTTTGCACTAAATTCGTACATTATTTTTACAAATAGGGCAAATTTTTGTAATTTTTAAAATCCATTTTGCAGTTTATGCGTAAATGTTTACGGTATCTCGATAATTCCGCGACTAATACCCATGTTTTACTCGAATTAATTCCACAACTGATTTATTCAATATGTCCCATCGCGCAGTTTAATGGCTTCATTATTCCCCTGTGCTATCGTACCGCATGTTTCCATTTGTTTTATTTAAATCTTCGGACCTCATTCAACGTGCCGTGATGAATCCCTCACGATGTAAGAGCCGATATCTATAAATATGACGACACATTCGATCTCCCAATTCGGCCGTGGTCTGTTATCGAAGAGTGATGAATATCAAATGAATGAAAAGAGTGATCAAAGAAGATGTCCTTCGAAAAGATGGAGAAAAAGGCTGCTAAAGGCAAAGGGTTGTCGTTTTATTGGGAGAACAAGGCAATTGACACAAGATTTTCCATGTTTATGATAGCTCAAGGTTTCTGGTGGCTAGGTAAAAAAAACTACTGCAGCTGAGGTGACCGATTCCACCACGTTTTCTTCAGTGTAGCAGTGACCGTTGAACGAAACTGCAGTCACTGCTATTTCAAGGTAGATAATTACACAGACATCTGCACTTTATTAATGTTTTATATACATGATGCGTGTAATATGAAATCTTGTAATGCGTTCAATATGAGGCTGCGTCGATGTTTTCCACTTTACTCGCACCTACTTAATCCCAAGTTAACAAATAAATGAAAGCGTGGATTGACACAAGGCCATAGAGACGATTTTATAACTTGACTAACGCTCGAACGTTAGAGATCCGTTCACCTCCGATCGATCTCACTTTCTTCGAGTGATGACCCACGAGTGATTTTATAAGGCCCGTACCGAATATCAACGAACATTACGCTGTTGTCAGGTGGACAGCATAATTCGTAATTTTTTATATTGTACGCATGTGGAATTAGCTTAATTTTGAATACGTGCACTTGTTTTGAATCAATTTGAATATAACGTATTTTAAAAAAATATTACAATGCCTGCCATATTGAAGTTTACTTTCCAGCGAGTAATAAACACTGCCCTCAAAGCGTTCTCATTTAATAAATTAAGTCCTAACTCCTTGTCATTCTAAGGCTTTTACAGATTCTGATAAAAAAACTGATACGTCTGTTTTAATTGACTCATATAATATTTAATTAAGACTTTACAAGTTTTAGCTATAGCTGATAACATGTAAAAAATGCTATATCGTTATATATGTAACTGTGCTTTAAGTTTTGTCTGAAAAAAAAACAAAAAAGTTATCACTTCAAACCAGCGAACAATATTTCCGAACTTCATCAACTGATTTACGCAATGCAATATACAAGGATCTCATCAACAAATTTGAAAAAAATATGTATTTGAAGGAAACTAGTCTCCTTTCGTTCATAAGATCTAGTAATCCACTTCAAAACCGCGATTTCCCTTAGAAATAAAGCCTGTTGCGGATAGAAAGATTGATAACAATCATCTAAATACACTAAACTTATGTTCTACGTTTCACTTATAAGTTAATTTACCAAATCCTACGCCCAGCCGTATTTAGTTTTTTGTGACATCTTGGCTTTTTCGTCAGATTAACATTGATTTGGATATTCATTGATACTAAATTGTTGTCATCCACCCAATACTCATGATTTACATAAAAAAATCACTCTTAATTAGTATTTAAACAATCTTCGCACCATCATTCCAAATCAAAATACCGAAATAACTCACTTTATAAGTGTCGCTACCGCTTTTCAAGGGCTGGCATTTTATTGTTTGTAGTATATATGATTACCCACTGTGTGGCATATATGAAACCTTTAAATATTATCCCTATTTCTAAAGCAAGACAGAGACACTTGAGAAAAACTAACGATGGGTTAATAAAGGCTACAAAATCCCATTCCATATACAATAAGGAGAATAAATAAAACCATGACTCATGGAGTGGCAACATTTAATGAATGAAGCATAATGGAACACCATCAATTGCATAAGCACCCAAAACAGTCATCACGACACGTTTCACCACTTTGTGGCATAATCATATGCCACAGAGTGGTGAAACACGTCGTGCCATAGAAATGAATCTGTGGAAGACTACAAGTGTTTTATTCATTATGATTATCGACAAATTCCACCAGGTCCAGCCTGAAACAGTTGTATTTATTTATAAATCAAGTTATGACATATATGGTGGATACCAGACACAGCAAGAACAAGAAGGCTACTGGAGACTAGCGTGATGAAAGTACTTTGGAAAATCACCGGTGAAACATTACTGGGCAGAGAACGAAATGAAAATATTAGAAAAAAATGCTAAGTAGAGAACATCAATGAGTGGACCTTAAAAGTAAAACACGAATGGAATGAACACATAAATCGACTGGGCGGAGAAATAAATAATTAATAGTAAAAATAGCTCGTGATAAGTTACCGTTGGGAAAAATAATAATAGGGAGATGATAAAAAGATGGTGTGATAACCTCACGGTCGAACAAGAATGAAAGGCGAAGGGATGGAGAATGAACAGGCAATCTGCCGACAACATAGAAGGAAGAAGAAGAAAAAGTTCGCGAGCGTCGCCAGACGATTCCCCACCGATGCGAAACCGGTAAATAAAACGAAATAAAAATTACCAATAAGCAAAAAAAAAAAGCGGCGGAGGAGGACGAAGGTCTTTCAAACAGGAAGTTCCAATCTCGACGGCTCCTACCTTAATTCCCCGCTCCTCTTGTTTATCTTCCGCAAATGTATATGAGATTTGTGAGACGCACTGGTTACGTGAACAAGAATGTGTGTGTACTCTCGAGTTCAGTCGAAGGAAGCAGCTGTTCGGCAATATGATCGGTCGTCTGTGTAGGCTAAAAACATTATCTCGGATTATATGCTCTGGATGTCAGCAATCATAATGGATGAGCTTAAAGGGATGCATGAGACGTTAATACTGATACGGGCTACTAATTATGCACAAATCAGCGAAAGCGATACCAATTTTACCCCTAAATCAAAACCTCAAATAACCACGCAAAAATATTCTAAAATGTTTTTTTTTCAGGAGAGAAGACTCCGTCAATAGTAAATGAGTATTAAATTGATTTAATAGCCCTAACTCAGCTTTGATTGTGTTGTAGCCGCATAGAGAGAACTAAAATCATAGCAAAGTCTCATGCATATATGGATATAAAAACTCATGCATTATTTGGTTTGGAGACCACCAAATACGTTTAATTTTTACCCTCACTCAACAGCTTACAAAGGAAAGTGAAGACATCAATTGGAAAGTAAAGAAAGTGGTTTAACAAGCCTGACTATTATCAAGTCGATCAGTTATGCTATCATATGAACGAAAACAATAGTACCACTGTATGTAACCGTCTTCAAATAATGAAAATGTATGTAAATATATATTAACAAGGTAATTTCACAATAAATAGTATTTAATATGACGTTTTCATATAACGTTATCACAAGACATTCACACTGTTAGCAAAAAAACTCTTCAGTTTCGTGTCTCGATACACCATCAATTTCCTTCACACAAGGTATATGGGACTGTTGAAGTAGCTAGAGTACTGCCTTACTGTCTCGAAAGGTGACGAAGGAGCTGGCAAAAGAAGGTGGCGAAGATTTTTCTGCGGAATTTCATCATAAGGGACATGAAACTGTGACACCCCTCTTCGTGCGTTCCGGAGGTAGAAGACTAGAATAACGGACGTCGCTGGGTTTATTTCCACCCTCTTCCATTACCGAAAAAAAACCTTCATTAACCGTCCAGCCCACTTGTCACTTATTGTGGCAAATCTCCAACCCAAATCTCAACCCAAACCAGCTATCTCTCCTTGAATCTTAAATCCTAAATTGAATCAACAATGCACAGCACTGCGAGGAGGGTGCAACCAGCTACTAAAATGATTAGGGGTTATATTTCGTAACCAGCCACCTTCAAGGATGAGAGAAGAGAACTCAACCTTGCCGTGAAGACTCTCCAGTTACACAAAATTTCGTTCTTGACTAAAATGGTAGCGGAAACTCTGACGAAAGTGCTTCAACCGGAGAAAATCCCATAATCCGCCGAAATCAATCACATAATTACTTCCTCACTTCACATTCTGCCAGTTTCGAAGCCACTTACCCATCGGGAATTGTTTGTCCGCGAGTTCTGCCGTCCGATATTTAGCAACACAAAGTGCTCGCTCCGAGGAGCGCAATCAGATATTTTGATCGCATCGCATGACGTTAGAAATACCAAGAAGAGGAAATTCACTGCTATCTGATATCTTATCGCTGCTTTAGCTATGAATCGTGTTAATGCGTATGCTGTAGGCACGCTTGCGAATTGTCCCCCTTTTTGCCATGTTCACCGCGGTAAACGGTCACATTTATTCCAGTGAAGTCAATGGAATGATTTTAAACTAAACTTTCATAACAAGGGAATCGCTACCAAAAGGGAATGTTTTCTCTCTGATAGCCGTGACCTTTGTCCAAGAATGAGTTGGGTGCAATGGCTGCCGACTCACATTAAATACTCGCGAGCAAGTGACGCAGAACATCTACTATTCTACGGCTGGAGAATATTCTTATGTGGTGTAATCTTATTTGCGAACAAGGAATATTGACAAGTCTTATGAATTGTTTCGTAATCGAACCATTTCATCTAGTGCTTCACTGTCACATGGGGTTCTACCTGTTAACTTTGAGCAATCAAGTTCTTCGATTCGAATGCCGTCCAAAGATCTTCCACGACTGAGCGCTACTTAAGCTTGTCCAGCAGCAAACAGTCGAGAGCCTAGATACGAAAAGCGAATACGACGATAAAAAATTCTTCTCCCGTCTAAGCTTGCTGCAATTAAAATTAAATTATAACTGGCCGTTAAACGATCAAATTAAAGACAACAAAAAAAACGTCCTTCATTGAGCCGCAAACCCTGGGCCCCAATCGGTGAGAGTTGACGCTAACCACTACACCATCCGATCAACACACTGATAGTGCTTACTCCATTCATCTAATTCTCACGCAAAGGATCTGTTCAATTGAAGAAATTTATTAATCCTGGCGATCCTGATTAGAATATTGAGAAAATCTTATCAAATTATTGTATTGTCATCGGTCCTAGATGAGTCTACAAAGTTTAAAGGAAATCTGATCGTTCAAAGTTGGTCAAAATCGAGTCCAAAGGAGTCGGTTACAAACAAACAAACAAACAGGTGAAGCTAATAAAAGCGTGTTAATAAAATAAGTCTTACTCAAACTTATAGTAAATGGAAAAATTATTGCCACAGATATGTATATTTAGTAAATTACCTGCTGAGAATTTTAGTCATAATAAAGTTTTTGCGTCACTAATAATACTATAAGTAAATCGAAGATACTGGCGTGATTGAGTGGAATTAAAACAAGTAGAAATTAAAAATCCGTGCAGTTTACCACATCATAAAACTTACTTTCCATAATGATATATCACCCGATGATGATGTATCAACATTGACACTTGGGTCAAAAGTAAATTTTACATTGTGGAAAATTGCACGGTTTTTTATTTCATAAGTTACTAAGGTAATTTTATCCTTCTTAAAACTGCTAAAAGCGAATAATAAATATCGAATATGGTCTTATTTATGACTAGAGAAAAGTCTCACTCAAACGAAATTATTTCAAAATTTGGGATAGTATGAGCGAGATTTTTCCCTAGTCATAGCATACCATATTCGAATTTTATTTTTCAACTGAAACAGCCGGATTAAGTATGGATTAATTTTTATAATATTTGTTGTTGTTACGCAAAAAGTTTGTTTCATATGAAAAAAGCACCCAAAAAAAAAACTTAATATGAATTATTAATACTTTAAGTTGACTCATTTTTTTAACACTGTATAATGAAAACGCATTGTCTCAAAAAAAATGTTTTTGCGATATTGTAAAAAATATTACGGTGAGTAATACATTAATTTCTCTCAATACCTCGTTAAGAAAGCATACAAACTACACGCTTTCACATTTCTGAAACGAACCATACCTCAGAACTTACTCAGTTTTTTCCTAAAATCTGTTTGGAGCGCATAGCCATACCATATCCCATGAATAACGACTTGTATTTTCTGGCAAATATCTCAAAAAGCAACATGGTAGGTGGCTGATGTTTTTGGATCTATTGAAAAATGAGATTTTTTCTAGTAAATGCGGCCAAATTCATTGAATTTTTGAAAAGCGATATCTCACTCAAACTACCTTAAGGAAGTTCCACCGCAAATGTGTGAGTCAAAACTAATACTAAATTCCACCGTTTTGCTTTGGTTTAAAAACCATGCTTTCGTTGAGGTACTGCGATACCTACTGAAAACCAAAATTAACGTACAAAAAAAGCAGATTATTCCACGAATAAACTTTTATCGAGCACTTTTTCCAGCCATAAGAACCCACTTCGGCGCCATTTTTATGGAATTTTTGCATTTTGACATCAAATATCGCAATCATAAGCAAAAAGTTAGGTGATAAGATGCATATATTTAATTTTTAATCAACTTCTCGGGATTTTTCCTTCTTATAAATAATTTTCCGCGAAAATAGCTCTTGTGAATAAAACTCTCTTCAAAAGATGTTTATGCATATGGGACTCAAAGTGTATAATTTGATACCAGTGAATATGAAGGTTAATAATAATACTAAATTCCTTCAAATGGAAGTGGAATGGCTACTTACTCAGCCTAATGTAGATTATTTATTTAATATTATTTTGTGAAGTTCTTTTACTTATTACATTCATCATATTTGGTTCATCGCAAATTTTTTGTATTAATTATTTGCATCTAATAATTTATAAATTAACAATTTTTATTGCTCTTTGTGGATGTATGCAGCTATGCATTACTGTGAAGGTAGCCTCAGCTCAGTTACTCTTACGCGCTACCTAAAGCTTCCTAAAATTTACGTTTGAAATCATTGTTTTTTAATGAATGTTGTTTTGGGAAGCAACAAACATATTATGACTTTTTATATGTCATGGAAAAATACGATTTCCCCGTGTTTCTACGGTTAACTACCATGTAATTTAAAGTTCAATATTAGAGAATGAAATAGGGAGGAAAGTTAAATATTGTTGTTCATATCAGATCGAGAACAATTTTTTATTCAGTTGGACAGAATATGAATCAAATGATATTTAAGTCATCTTACGGTCACGATGAGTGTGCCTTCAGAAGGTTCCTGCTTACATAACGCCGTGACGACAGATGGTGCCTCATCGGCGTGGAAGTCCAAGCCAGCCCTCTTCCCTGCTGTCCTCCCCTTTGAAACGTATACGCATTACGTAAGGCCTCGACGTCACGAGAGTCGCCGTAACCTAGCGACTGCGCGGCGTCCATTCCCTCCCTCCCCTCTCTCCACCCACACGAGGAAGTGTCAAGAACGCGAAATGCGTCATAGAGAGTAGCCAGCATCTTCGGAATAACTGAACACACGACTGAAAGGTTTGAATCCCCTCCTTGCTGAACTACCGCGATGAAATACGTGGAAATTGCCACGAGAATAAAGTTAACCTGGACCGGGATACGAACCACGCGCCTTTGACATCGCGGGTCAATGACCCACGGGTCCTATTTCTCGTGGAAATTTCTGGAAGAATGAAGGGATCTAGTTTTTCCACCCTCGCAACTAGGATGGTGACGCGAGAGAAACAAAAATCACCATATACATTACTGAAAAATAATTGCTTGTATAGGATTTCACCTAACGGATTGTGGATTCCATGAAGTCCCCCCATTCCCTTGCGTTGCAATCATTGCCTCGAGGACTGCCGGGGTACCCAATCCCTTAACCCTTTTCCGCCCACTGTAGTTTGAGCAAGACATTTCCCTAGTCATAACAGAGACCATATTCAAACTTTATTTTTAAATCTAAGCAGCAGTAAGAAGCATGAGGTAAATATTGTAACATTAATGACACAAAAACTTTATTTTAAGTGAATGAAATTCTCACGAATTAACTATACATGGATACATGAGTCTTTAGCTTGACTTTTTTTCACGCTGATAGTGCCTTAACAACCGAAGATTATTTTTCGATTCTGTTAAAATTACTACGGTGGGTAATTTATTTATTTTTAAATATAGTTGAGTACAAGCTACACTGCTAAATTTCTGACGATATCAATGCTTTAGAATATCTTCATTTTTTTAAATAGCCTCTCTAGAGTGCATACGCGTTTCCCATGGAAAATGGCGGGTATTTTTTTGGGCAAATGTGTCGAAAAGTATTATAGTCAGTGGCCTATATTTTGTCACCATTAGAAATACGAGATATGTTTCTTTGTTATGAGACCAATTTCATTGAAATGTATGAGGTAGAAATATCTCGCTCAAAAACCTTAAAAGCCACAAGAAATTGTACCAATAATTCAGAAGTCTGGATCACACGTTGGTTTGCGCACTGGCCAAAAGTACGTGATTCGATTCCCGATCCAGGTGCCCTCGGAAACCTTTCGAGGTTTAATGCGAAAAATTTAGCTACGGATGTGGCAGAGTTGACTGCGCGAGTCGACAAAATCAAAGCTATCACTGTATTTTAACACCGAAACACTTCCCTATTTACGGCCATATGATGACAGAATATTGTGATACATACTCAGGTGTATGCTCGAAATTCCGCTACGAGAAAATATCGGGGTATATAATAAAAATAACGTTTGCTTTGGGAGGGAGTCGACGAAGTTGAGAACAAATGCGAGAGGGTGATCGACAGATGAAGCCATTTGCGCCATGAAGGATGGGACGGTATGATAGTAAGGTAATGATAACGATGGAATAACTCAAGTGCCGGCATTAGAATTTTAGCGAGAGGCGCCAAAGGTACCACAAAATGATGTCCCATTCGACGGACAACAGACTGCATTTGAACTGCTCTCCACTCGGCACTCAATGAGGATCGGGATTCCACTGAATAATCTTCGATACAACTGGGACCTTGGGATGAGCATCCATTACTCCAGCCCAACTCGATCCCCTCGTTCTGGTGGCCTACAGTTCTCGCAAGAGCTTACGGCCGTTAGATGCGCAGAACAGAGGGGTGAAATGTGTGGGAGGGGTAAGGGAAAGGAACGGAGGGGAATGTAAGCGCGTTGCATGCAGATGGGCCAATATAGTGTCTCATTGTCAGCGTAAAATGTAATTCCGAGCCTCTGGTTCCGCGGCCGGGGCTGTGGAATGGTGGGTCTTACGCGATGACTCACAGCTGGGCATTTTAATTACTAAAAATGCATTAGCATTTATTCAAAATTAATAAAAAATAACAAATATGGTCGTGATTCCGCAAAAAAGGTGAATAAGTAGACACCAAACTTCGCGCAATTCCGTTGATTTTCAGTAACGTTGCTAAAGTTTCAGCTGCGTGAAATTCTGTAATCAAGATTTAAGACATACAATAAAACATTACGAAATAACTGTGCATTCTATATTCTTCTTTACCTTGGCCAATGGAATGAATGAAATTGGACTTTGAATAACACTAGCTAAAATTTCAGTCACTGAAATAAGAAAATAAAAAGTTCTTGAAGAGATAATTTCATAAATTGGCACTATGTACATGTATATTCGATGAATAAATGTAACATTGAGAACAAAAAAGAGTGGAAATATAAGAATATATATTCTCGAGAGACAGAGAGAACATATACATTTTATGCAAAAATAAATTGGATAATTTCCGTAATTTATTAAACATAGAAAATCTCAAGAAATGCGAATGTGATGATTGTTTTGTATAATATTGTAGAGAAAAGTCAACTGAACGTCCACTTCTTAGTCATCGGCCTGAGATCCCCAAGCCGTGACCTCCTGGCGCGCGCTCTGGTACAAAGGGACGACGCCCACTCCCTAACCCACTGCGGCCAATAGCTGGGGGCATCCATGCAATGCTCATTCATGCTGGGGGCAATGCATTTACGGCATATGACAAATTTCAAAGTTGGCCACGAAAATCGTAAACACTACGCTACTCTTCCACCCGCGGCAACCGGTTTTTTATAAAATAGACCAGTTCCAGTGCCAAAATCGTCTACTGCGCAACGCCGTAAGCTTTCGCGAGTACTGTACTACACAGTAACATTTCTTCATAGACTCTCTGAATGATCAAATCAGCTTTCGATACTAGCGACGCCGAGTGTTTTAGGCAATTTAAGTCACCAAGTAGTTGTTTATGTTGATATATTTGAGATGCTGGTGAGGAGGAAGACAAGGGAAGAAGTGCTTATCCTGGTTGGTAAGGAAGGTGCCGGAGGAAATCAGGAGAAGGCAAAGTAAGTGATGGAAGAGATCATATGGGGAAAGGCAATGATGAATGCCCAAGGGCGTCACAGAGAGAAGGATATTGTAAAATTGGTTGGGATGAAGAAAGGTAGGACGCATTCCGGGTTGCAGGGCTTCGTAAAAGTGCTTCCGGAATGGAATCCAGCACTCTACTGGCACTAGTAAGAACCTCAACAAGCCCACCCCTTGCACACGGATATTCTGGAATGATTATAACCTTTTCTTCAAACTCATGGCGGCTCAAATTGATTAGAAGGTACTTCCTTCTACTCACATTGATGGCGGCTGACCTAAAATGCGCC
Source organism: Pyrrhosoma nymphula (assembly GCA_963573305.1). Taxonomy (NCBI): domain Eukaryota; kingdom Metazoa; phylum Arthropoda; class Insecta; order Odonata; family Coenagrionidae; genus Pyrrhosoma; species Pyrrhosoma nymphula. The sequence goes on from OY754332.1 coordinate 110,706,352, forward strand.
GGTGTGCCGGTTTAGGCAATTTAAGTCTTTAAGGGCACTTTTGCAGCCAATCACAGAAGAGAGATATGTAATCCATTGCGGGGGAATCAGTATCTCTCCGACTGTCGTGTGGTTCACTTCGGTCTCGTATCGTCTGTGTTGCCAAAATTACTGCAAGCGAATTACTGCGCATGGCTCCCCTCTCAGCAAGCGCTGCTTCCCCTATTTTCTGAGTTGGACTAGGCCCACCTGCGCAGTAGACTACTGAGTGTCGGCCAAGTTATCGCGAATGAACTGTACAGTTCATTTACGAGCCCCTCGTTGATCTAGTACTTCGTGCCATCGATAGTTATGAAGTAATTCCTATCGCTTCAATGTGGTTTTGCCGTAAAAATCACTTAAATGCCATGGAATCTGTATTCTAGCGACATGTAAAAAAATGAGAAAACTGTGTCCTCTGTTCGATTTCAACAACAAAACTATTCCTTTACACGCAATTTTTCTCGCAAATTGAACTTGAATTTGCATAAATTCAAATGTAAAAATGGGTAATACATGGGGATAAAGTATTTTTCAAATGATTCTAATGCCATTTTCGCGAACAAATAATAATATGAAATGAATTTTTCGGCGAATTGAGTGGCTATAATGTTTTATCACCAGACCATCCTTTTTTTGGGTATCTCGAGTAATAATGCAATAATTACGGTAATAATGCGTAAATATAATGGAACTGATATTGTAATCCATTTCAATGGCTGGAAAAGTTGCTCATTAAAAATATATTCGCAGACTTATCGGCATATTTTTATCTATTTTTTTAAAAAGCCATGTCATCAGTAAAAGCAGCATTTTCTGAACAATACAAACGAGAGGGATTAATTTAGTGTTTGCTTTGAATCACACAGTCGCGGTGGAACTTCCTTCAAAATTTTTTTAATGAGCTCCATATTAAATGATAATAATAATAATGATGTTTATTACGGGCATACGCCCAATTGAAAATAGCATACATTCACAATTAAAATTGCACAACAAAAAAATAAATATATTGTGACATAATGATTTACGTCGTGTACCCTAGAATTAGTGGTTTTATCCACGTCATAACTTTCAAGACCCCTCGCCGGAAAAAGTATGCACATAAACTGAAAAACAATCATCATCATTCAAGTATTCTACCAGCTGATTGGTAGGTTCTTGGACAGTCCCCATTCTGCATCCCAACCTCGTAGACATTGTCTCGCTTTCCCTCCTAAGAATGGCCCGTTATTAGATCCCTCTTCAATTCTTCATATCTTCTACCTCCTCTTATTTCGTCCAGAATTCCTATCCTCCTCCTTCCTCTTCCACGCTTCCCCAGTGTTCTCCCCTCTATCACTCTTTTCAACATGCCCTCTCCTCTCAAAACCTCCTCCATCCATCTATTCTGCCTTCTCCGAACCTCTGCCACAAGCTTCCTCTCCTCTCCGACCATATCCAATACCTCCTCGTTCGTATTTCTCGCCATCCAGCTAACCTTCTCCATCCTTCTCCAAACCCACATCTCAAACGCCTCAAGTCTACGCACATCCTCCCTTCGCAATGACTAAGTTTCCGACCCATATAGCGCCACGCTCCATATTAAAGTTTTCACCAGCCTCTTCTTTACGTCTCTTCTCAGACCCCCCTCATCAATTCCCTTCTCTTCGAAAATACTTCTTTAGCAAGCTCAATTCTGCATTTGATGTCCTTACCACTAAACCCATTCGCCTCCAAAATACTACCCAGATACGTAAACTGCTCGACCTGCTCTATCTTCTGCCCTCCCACCCTTATATTCAGCCCCACCTTCTTACTTCTAGAAAATCTCATTACTTTCGTTTTCTTGTGATTGATCTTCATCCCATACTTTTCGCACTGCACCTCTAATGCATTCACCATTGACTGTAACCCCTTGGCCGACTGACTAACCAATGCTTGATCATCTGCAAATCACACTGATTTTATCAGCTCCCCTCCTACCTTTATTCCTACCTCCTCCTCCCCCTATGCCTCCCTTACCATTTCTTCTGAATACACGTTAAAAAGCAACTGCGATAGTGGGCACCCTTGCCGTACTCCCCGTCCTATCGTGGACCATCCCGATTCTCCATTGGCTACTCTAACCTGCGCAGTCTGATTCATATACAAATTTCGAATCAGACGCCTGTCCCTCCAATCGACCCCTAATTTCTTCAACACTCCCATTAACTTCGTCCATTCCACCCGATCAAACGCCTTCTCGAAATCTACGAAGCATGCAAGAACATCCTGCCCATACCCTAGGTTTCTTTCTACTAGCGTCCTCATCACCGCGATAGCGTCTCGCGTTCCCGTCCCTCTCCTAAACCCGAACTGGTCTTCACCCAGGTATTCATTTGCCTTCTTCTCTAGCCTTCTGTTAGGAATCCTCAGAACTACTTTGGCCGCGTGGGATATTAAGCTTATTGTCCTATAGTCTTCGCACGTTTTTGCCTTACTCTTGTTTGGTATAGGAATTAGTACAGTCTTCGCAAAGTCTTCCGGCCACACTCCATCCTCATAACTCCTACGAATAAGCGCAAAAAGTTTTCCTCTTCCGTTCTTCCCCATGCTCTTTAAAAACTCTGCAGGTATGTCATCTATTTCCACCGCCTTATTTCTTTTCATGTCTCGTAGAGCTCTTTCTATTTCGCAATCTAGGATACTTGGTCCGATGCCATCTCTGTCCATATCGTCTTCCCTTTCTATATCTAACCTATTGGGCCTTATTTCTATACCATACAGCTCTTCAACGTACTCCTTCCACCTCTCCTGGATCTCTCTCGGTTCTACGATCACCTTTCCTGTCTTGTCCGTTATCGTTGTAGTTCCCCTTCCCTTGTTACCACCTGTCAGTTCCTTTACCTTCCTATATAATGCATCTGCTCTTCCCTCTTTTTGGTATTTCACTAACGCGTCGATCTTTTCTCTCCACCACGCCTCTCTTGCTTTCTTTGTTTCTCTTCTAAGACTGTTATTAAATTCTCGGTATTTTCTCTTACCTAGTTCTGAGTTTACGCTCTTCCATTTCCTTCTCTCCTTCATCTCCCTGATCATCTCCTTCGTGATCCACGGTTTTCTAATTTTAGTTGCACTCACTACGCCTACCGTTGCTTTCGCCGCTTCTACAATTCCATTTTTCAAACTTCCCCATTCATCTTCCACTGATCTAACTCCATGATCCTCACCCATTATCTCATCCACCTTCTCTCGATACTTCTTCTTCATTGCCCCAGTTAATGCCTCCGTATTCCACTTTCGTACCCTCCTTCCCATTCTTATCTTTTTCAGTTTTACCCGACATTACATGACTAATAAGTTGTGTTCTGTGTCTGCATCAGCTCCTGGATAAGTATGCGAGTTTTTAACACTATTCCTGTATCTGTGACGTACCATTATATAATCTATCTGGAATCTATCTGTGTCACCCGGCTTCTTCCAAGTGTACCTACGTCGAGGATGATGTCTGAACCATGTATTTGTAATTACTAGGTTATTTCTGCGGCAAAACTCCACAGCTTTCTCGCCCCGGTCGTTTCTTCTTCCTAGCCCGTAATCGCCCACCTCCCGCCCATCTCTTCCTTCACCCACCACCACGTTCCAATCCCCCATTACTACCAAGTGCTTACTTCCTGGTATCCTACCAATTATTTCCTCTAGCTGATCGTACACCCCATCCACCTCCTCACCTTTATGATTAGAGGTAGGCATATAAACCTGGATTATAAATAAATTCGTTGGTTCTGCTTTTAGTTCCACGACTATCATCCTATCACTAACCTGTTCTGCATACACTACTTTTCTACCGAGTTTCCTATTCATTACGAGTGCAACCCCACGTTGACTTTCATTCCCTCCACTATAAATTACTCTATAGTCACCACTCCAGTAATCCCCGTCATCCTTCCATCTTACTTCACCCAGACCCATGATGTCTACACCCATCCTCTCCATTTCTTGCTTTAAATTCTCTAGCTTCCCCGCCCTCAGCATAGTCCTAACATTCCACGTGCCTATTCTGATAGAATCGTTCCTCTTCTTTATCTTCTTTTCCTCTGCTGCTGCTACGTCTCAGCAAGGATTTCGTGTGATGACGACCTCAGGGGCCTTGCTCCCACCGCTGCCGGGCACGACACCCGGCCCTCTTGGCCGAGTCCCGTAGTTGCCAGGATTCATTATCAATTGAGAACTGTCCATAATTTCAAGGTTTTTGTTTTAATTGAGATAGTATTCCGTGGCCTTACTCAATAGTGTTTTTTACGTGACACCATCACTTCAGAGGCCGCCCCACTGGGGTCAGACGCCTTTTGCAGCCGCCTCACTGAGGTACAGACGCTGCGCGGACTACCATTCGTTTGTCTCCTAACCTTCGACCAATCTGGCATGGGTGACCCTACCAGGAGCAATGCTCCCGCCAGTGCATCTCTAGGGGTCATCGGAGCACGCAAGCCCTTCCACTACGTCAAGGTTGTAGTCCAAGAGAAGAGTGAAAAACAATAAGTTTTAAAAATACTTGGAGATAGATTTGTGTCTACATGAGTTAAATAAAAATATTGGATCAATGTGATATTTTCAACAGAAAAAAAGCATGACTTTTACCATTTAATTTTTGGCATTACTTTACCAAAATCGGTAAAAGAAGCGTGTGTACTTATTTTAGAGAACGATATTGCTCCGAGGCTGATTTTTTTGTAATGTTTAGCATTTAGTTCATTTTCCTTATGATAAGGACAATCACGTCTCTTTTCGTGACACATACGAAAGTAAATTATCACCATACACGCTCGATATTATCACTTCATCTATTTCACTCCAATACGCCCTCCATTTTCCGGGTAAGCAACTAATCTACTGAAGTAATATTCATGTCAACGTCAAGAGTTACGACTTCTTATCAGTGGCTTCAAAATTCTACGCAGTTTCCCAGAGGCGACTGGCTCAAGCAATTCTGAATTGTATGAACATAAACGAGAAATGCTACTCTACAAACGCTACTGACGGAAAAGACTAAAGAGTCAAGCGCTGACGTTTACGTCGCTGATGTCATTAGATATCTCTGATTGACAATTATGCCAACTATACCATCGCCAGTAATTTACACCACTAATAACACAAGATGGTAATATATAATTAAAAATGAACGTGATATAGTATGCCGAGGAATTGGCATAGAGAGGACAAAGAGAGAACTATGACAAGAAGGTGAGAGCAAAAATACAACTGGGTGAAAATCTGAAAAACGAATAGATTTATGGCGTATATAGCGACTCTCACGGTTCATAGTCTGTTATGACTCCAAGGATATGTTTTCTCAATCCGGGAAATGTGAGAACCGACACCAATTTACTGGTAATTAACATGACGTCGAGATAACATCTCAAAGTTTTGGACTCCCACTCCGTTGAGTCAGCGACAAAATGAAATGTGCAGGGAAAAATTGTTATAGACGAACCAGTGCAGAAATAAGAGCCAGCAGTGGACAACATTTCCTTTAATTTATTATTTTATCCTTCACATGTGGAGTTAAAATCTAAGCGCGAAGACTGAAGTTAAGTGTACAATATTACACACGCTATTACGCGTGGTTGGTTTATTTTAGAGCTAACTTGGCAATATCACATCTTATTCCATTAGAAATTGATTACATTTTCTTTGTAAAATATTGATGTTTCTGTTTTCGTAACGCTAATTAAGCTACTTTCTGGTGAGTGGAAAACCTATTTTTGTTCATAAACTCTTCGTGCGCAATATATTTATTAGTAGCCTTTGTGGTTGCATTTTAGGAGAGTTGAATAAGAATTAATTTTCGTGAAATTGGTCGAAAATTGCAAGCGGTCAATATTATTTTCCTCGTCCCCCATTTGATTTTAAATTAACCTGATCACTTGAGTAGATTTTTATACTTTGATAGAGGAACCAAATGCAGCCGTATCGGAATGTTTTGTCTCCAATTAACTGAAGCGCATCCACATTTGAGTCGTGGTGAAAAGTTGTTTTTTTTTCTTATTCAGTATTACTTCTCAAAGAAACATCGAATTCGGAGATGTAAAATTGTTCAACAAAAGTCAGGTTTCCGAGGGAATAAAAGTCATTTGAATTTGGTGCCTTTCCACGAAATTTTTGCCAGTGAGAGTGAGAAATTCTCCACATTCTTAGATTGCCATAATAAAAGTACCATAATAAAAAAGAAAACATTCTGTTACTTTTTAACCTCGTTTATAGAAAGGGCATCACAAGTTGCATTATGTGCAGAGTATGAAATATTCTCACCGTTACGAAGCGAAGCCTGAAGTTGGTAATTTATTTATTTTCAATAAGTATATTCCACCCTGATCCTCGAATAAATTTATCGATGCCAAACTTCAAAGAGTTGTTATTGGGTAGCTTTTTTGTGTGGATAGTTAAAAATATCTACGTGGAGTTTCACTAACCACCTCAAGAACGGAAGGCAGAAGGTGGTAAACCCACCTTGACTGCATAACTCAATTGAGGGTTTGAGAGTCAAAGTAATTCAAGTGAAAAACATCGTCCAGCGTCAACTGTATCACTTTACCTCAGTAAAAAATGACAAATAGCAAAGTAGCTTAAGAGTTCGGCGGCTAGATCGCAGTACCATACTTTCGAACACTTGTATTCCTTTTCCTGTAGCTACCTGACGGTACCCGATGGTACCGACTTCGAAAATATGCTCTTATATCGTTTTTCGTGTTGATGTCTCTTGTATTACTTTGACTCTCAGGCCCTCAATTGAAAAACGATGAAAAGATTAAGAACGGGGACAAAATACACCAAAGAGGGTGAAATTCGCCATGAAAAAAATCATTTGACTTGTCCGGGATTCGAACTCGGATCTCCCAATTTCCGATCAGGTTTCGTTAGTCAGTTACACCCATTTGTTCAACCGCAATGATTGGAAGGAAAAAAAAACATCTAAAAAATGAGTGATCAATGAATCGGACCACAGTCACTTCACATGTATTTAGCAATGAGCTTTTAAGAAGTCATCAAAAGGATTCGAGATTTGCTTTTCGTAATGATCGCAACAAAAAAGTGTCATTTCAAATAATGGCTGCAAAATGCGATACTTTGAGTGAAACTAATCGGTCTCACATGACACAAGGGACCGAATTCCGCTCCCAAATTAGTCCAGGTCCACTGCTACATCTTCTACTCTCAAACTCTTAGAAAGTGCAATTAATATGTTTCTCTGCATAATGAGGCGCCGCCATTTACAGTTCCGCAACTACTCCCTCATTAAATTAAGGTCATCTCTACGTGCTTCTCCCCTGTCTGACCCCCGTGCCCTTCTCGATAGTAAGTTTTTCAAGAAAGTAGTCCATGGAAACTATAGGTTTTCTGAACTTCTTTCTCTTTTCCTCTCTAAATATTCTTTCACGAAGGACTGATTGAACTTTTTCTACGTATATCCACGTGTAATTCGAAGTGTCCCCGAGATCGATCCATTCTATTCATCCCGTATGTATCGAAATTTTCCCTCTTCATTCTGACCTCGTCTATCGCTTACTCTCTGTTTTAGGTTGTTTGTTCATTGTTAAATGATCCCGTGGTTATTTATTTGTTTACTGCAGTTAATATCTATGTATTTAATTTTTTTGTCCATTATTAATCGATGATAATCATCAGTAGTCATCAATCCGAAAATTGGTTTGCAGCAGCGCTCCATTCCACTTTCCTCTCTAGAAACCGCTTCATTCCTGCATAATTATTTACTTTGACGTCTTTCATAATATGCTTCATCAATTCTCTACTTGGCCTTCCTCTATAATTCTTTCCATTTTTTTCTCGTTCCAATATTGTTTCCATTTGTCTTTTTGTGTCGGAAAATGTGTCCAATAAGTTTGTCACTCCGTCTTCGCAGAGCGTTCATTGTGCTTCTTTTATCTCCAGCTCTTCTGAAGGCCGTTTTACACGAGGCACTTTATTGCACAATATGATGTATGTATGGATGTGCATTGAAAATTGCGTCGTGTAAAGCAGTGAATTGCAAGAGTGCATGCGCAAATGCATAAACGACAGATGGGAAAATAGCCCCCGCTCTAATTCCGTGCTCGCGTTCTCGCAATTTCTGTACATTGAATTGCGCAATTAGGTACCTCGTGTAAAACGGACTTTGGGACCTCTTCATTAGTGATTCTCTCCGTCCATTTAATCGTAATCATTCTTCGGTAAAATCACATCTCCATTACTTCCAATCTCCTTCGCTCTGCTACTGTTTTTGTCCAGGCTTCACCGCCATATAAGAGCATGCTCCAAATATATGTTTCAATAAAGTGCTTCCAGACTTGTTGCTAGCTGTCAGCGGACTCCTCTTAAATTATACTTTTGTTATTTGTTCATTTACTGTAGTTACTAACTATATGTTTGGTTTTGATTTATTTTTAATAATATTTTTATTTGTCCTACTTAATTAACCTTGAGCTGTTTTTGACGGGAATAATTAAAAACATAAAACGAAATATCTGCGCGAGAAATATGTGTAGTACGTAGCCTCACTCTGTTTTACGATCCAATCTGGTGCCCTGACTATGAGGCCCTTGCATGTTTTAAATATTATCAAAAAAGAAATCGGCCACAAACCTATATCAAAGGTGAAACAACGAATTTTATACTGTTCTGCACAAATTTATTTCACCGAACGATTTCAACGGTTGAAACGTCATTTTCAAGGTGATAAAACCGACTTGAGAGTCCCTTGCATATGCATTGGTGGGCACTGGGTAGAAAGGAGGAGGGTTGGAAGAGGATCATGGGAGTTATTTTTTAATCTCACTTAAGTGAGAATACGTCATAAAATACTGCTAAATGCCTAATTTTTCTTAGTTCCACTTCGCCTCCCAGGCGGCGTGACCGCCTTCGGCTCTCAAGTGGTGATCTGCAAGTGTTTTCCTTGACTCACCAGCTCTCTCCTGTAACTCACTGGCTCTTTTGACTCTTGATCCGTATCTTTCAACTCTTGATCCGTTTCATTTACCTCCGACTTTCAGAAGTTCCATCTCACGTATCATAAGGAACGTGAAATGGAGCCACCATCGTTTCCACGGGCCTTGAGTGATCGAGACCCGGGGGGTTATTTTGTAATCTCACTTTAGTGAGAATACGTCATAAAATGTCACTTTTTCGTAGTTCAACTCCGCCACCCAGGCGGCTCGGGCGTGACCATCTTCGGATCTCAATCGGTGAACTTCCGGTCATGTGCTGGTCTTTTAGACGATTCAACCGCTCTGATCCGTATCTTTCGACTCTTGATCCGTTTCATTATCTCCGCCTGCCATTAGTTCCATCTCACCTGTCATAAAGAACTTGACATGGAGCCACCGTCGTTTCCACTTGAAGCTTGAGTTGGAAAATAAACAAGGGCGCGAAAGATACAAACGATTTTAAACCGTATTGTTGTAATTTGCTAAACGTGAATAACTTCAGCATTTTCAACTCCAGTATATTGGGCACTTGAAGGTATGCTTTGTTTGAAATTCTTATGTTATTATTAGCTTCAATTATCTGTCTATACATTTCGTATCAATATTTTCCAAACAATGTTGCTGATACCTTTGTTTTTGTGTGCCTATCCGCCAGTGTATGGAGAATGGAATTCAGTTATTTATACCATAATTTCATAATTTTAACAAATATTGCCTTAAAATCTACATTCTTGGTAGATATTTCCCGTGCTTGTGAATCGAACACTAATTAGATGCACTTATTTTTTTAAATATTGAGTGATCGCTTACATGTCGCTTGTAGTTTTGACTGTATTTGGATTTTCGTGGTATGTACGGGGTAAGATATCTTCCTATAAGATGTTGAGCAATCCGGGTATTCGCTAGTCTCGGCATCTTTTATTTGATATAAGGTATATTTGAAGCTTCGACAATTCACGAACCGTTCGTGAGCCGATCATTAAGAGACAGGGAAACGGATCTCCCGCCTTTCCACTTAGAATCACTGAAAAGGTGAGATTACAAAATAACCCCCCCGATCATAAAGAGAGCGAAACGGGTCTTCCACCTACCCGCAAAGGCTCATCAAAAAGGTGAGATTACAAAATAACCCGCCCCATGTCTGTGTCAAAGGGTTCGCCTACATTTTAAACCTTCGGCTTGCGAAATGGAGGGCAAAGAGCGCACCCACGCACTAAGACTGAGGTTGTCGCAGGTTGAACGCGTACGAATTCCCACTCCCGATCCCCGTGGAGTCCCTTGGCCACCTGATCCAGTGGAGGGGGAGTGTGCCAGCCGAAGAGCAAGCTTGTACGGGTGGGAAAATTTTCTGGATCCGTCAATGCAAAGTACAAAAGTTGCAGTTACTTCAGTTAAAAACTCAATATGGTAAAAAATAACTGGATGTGTCCGTTAGTGGAAGCGCGACAGAAGTGAGACTTCTAGAAATAAAAAACATACAATGTTTATTCATTTAAAAACACTGTATCTGGCCAGAATATACAGTGCGAAACAAATATTACCCCTTAAAATGAACAATGAAACAATCTAAATTCAGCTCATAAAATCGTTCAAATATCTGTTCCTCAAACAAATTAATCTTAAACATAATGAATCTTAGCATATGAAAAAATCTGAGTTTTCGAGGGATAAAATTGTCGTTGCCATAGTTATTGTCAAGGAAGAGAGGGAAAAACACAAAAATTATACGCGTTAACTAATTTTTCGTAATTTAGAGATCACTACGCAAAATTCGAAAGAAAATAAAAATATAATCTTTAATGCATATATCCGTTTAAGTCTCGCCGCTGTTGGCGTATTTTTTCATATTTTAACGAGCGAAATAAAACTGATCTGAGGAGGAAATTTTTCGTTTCTCCCATTAAATCCAATAGAAAAATGAAATTCTGTCTTCACTCTAAATATGGAGACTCTCGCAGATTTTCGATTTTTTCCCGACTCAATGAATGATTTGGAACATTTTCTGATAATTTCAGCCCTACAGCACCATTATAATGCCCATGAGTTTGTATCAAATATATAGGACGTCATCCAACACTTTTCCTCGTCGTACCGCGTACCGTTCACGTAATAGGATGGTTTTACTTCTCGTCAAGCGAACGTGTTTATAGAGGGCGCTATGGCGGGAGTGAAATGCATAACGACTGCAAAGAAGTCCCACTTCAAAACTTAAAAAAGCATTGAGATGCTATCAGGATCGAGTCGAATGCATTCAAGCATTTCGGAGCGCTTGCGTAGGGGAAAAGATGTTCGCAATCGCTATTCTTTCACGATCTACCCAAAATGACCAAAAAATTCTGACCACATGAAACAGAGGATATAAATTCTAGCCCTGAAATAGAGGAAGGTGATTAAAATATATAGATAGATATTTCGAATATGCTTAACTAAAATAAAATAAAAATCTCTGCAGTGATTCGTTTGAATACTCCGACTCGTTTCGCGACAAATTAATACAAAGGTTATCACCCTACTGAGGCAATAACAGGGAGCCTTTAGATTACTATGACCATCCTCTCAGGAAAACTCACTATTACTGACAACTAAAAGACCACTGTCTACCATTTAAATTAAAGATAAATCCAAATTGTCAATAAAAGCAAAGGAATTTTTACTCATATTCCCGCATTTTGGTCATCCAGATGACTATCGAGAGGGAGATGGAACGATGGAATAACGAACCCTTGAGCCCACCGATACACTCAACGGTCAACTCACAAAGATTTGAAAGCCAATCGCTCTAATTTTGTCGCTAATGTTTGATCTGGACACGAAGAGAGGAGCAAGGGTTGTGCATAACGACTAGATCATACTCGTACTCATAAGTTTTGAATTTTTCTAGTAGGTACCCTAATACTAACTACTTACTAACTTAGATGGCCACACAAACCGTAAGAGGTTGTTGGCCTCGTCAACCACTTGTCTCCGCCTCGGCCTGTCCCGCATGGTGTTTTCATCCCCTCCTATTTTCCTCATGTCCCTCAGCATCTGATCGATCCACCCGTCTTGGTCTTCCTGGTGGTCTTTTTCCTATTGGTTTCCCATTCATTATGGTTTCCAGTAAACAACTATCCTCTCTTCTATTTACATGACCCGCCCATCTCAGTCCTCTACATTTTAATTCAGCCACGATGTCTGCTTCTTTGTTGAGTGTTTATAGCTCCTTGTTATTCCTAATTCGCTACTGTTCCTCTTCTTTTGTTGGTCCATATATTGTCCCAAGTATTTAATTTTCAAAATTAATAAGTTTCTTGGAAACAGATGTATTGGGCTATACAAAACATCTTAAGGAACAAAATTCTATCGAGAAATACGAAATAAACAGTTTACGAAACAATTATAAGGCCAGTAGTCTTATATGGCTCAGAGATATGGGCAATCAGTAAAAAGACGGAGAAGAAACTAATACCCTAATTCTGTTGCTAAATATATAAAAGCATTTGTGGTTCCCAAAGTAGTTCCTGTGTCACTTGTGTCACAATTCCTGATCGTTCCCAGGAGGAAAAAAGGTAACGAGATGCTCTTTTTAAATTGAATTTACGATATAAATCTCTGCATTCGATGCTACTACTACATATGATAACAATTAACTTGTATTTGATTTAACGTGCTTCGACAGCTAATGTCTTTTCACACACAATTTCTGCCACCTGCAGACATGGACACGGATGATTTTAAGAGGATCACCCCTCCAAATTCGAGCCGAACGATGCATAAGGTAGTTTGAGCGAAAAATCACTTCACCTAGAATTTAATGAATTTGGCTTCATTTCAAAGAAAACACTCATCTTTCCAACGATATCAAAATATTAACCCCTTGCCCAACTACTTTTCGAGCAATTTGCCTAAAAAGGTAAGCTGTTTTACATGGGATAGATGACGACTGTGCGCTCCAGAGGGGGAATATTAAAAAAATTAGGAATTTCTAAAGGCCGTTTTACACGATGAAAGATTTTGTACAAACGAGTGTCCGTTTGTCTCAACGAAATTAGAACAGGTTCTATTTTCCGTTCAGGCATTGAGACATTCGCACAAGCGTTCATGCAATTAGCCGCTTTACACGATACATTTGGTCTCAAGCAAGAGTTCACGGAAGAGTTTGTACTAACAAATGTACCGTGTAAAACGGCCTTAGCACCTAGATTTCGTCAAAAAACTAACGGTGTGTAGTTCGTATGTTTTCTCAACTATTTATAAAAATAAATTCATTACTCACCGCAGTAATATTTACAGAAGCACAAAAAAACCTGCTTTTTGTAAGGCTTTTTAGATGTACGGTGTGAAAAAATGATTCAAGCTAGAGACTTAAGTAGATATTTTTGATTTACTAAGAATTTTTGTCAAATATAACTACATTTTTGTGCCATTCATGTTAAAATATTTACTTCATACTTCTTACAGGCGCTGAAATTAAAAAATATAATTCGAATATGGTCTCGATCATGACTAGGGAACTATCTCGCTCAAACTACCTTAACTTCGGTAAATGATCGGAAACCGGGGTTTTCATCGTGTCAAGCCGATGCCCTTGAGTTAACTAGAAATATGAAAGTACTATATTCGTGTATATTAGGTAATATTTTTCACTGATTTCTGAATGCTAAATAAAATATATAATTTGAGGAGAATGCAAGGTTAGTCTGCTTTTCTATACAGAAAGTGTACCCGAGTATCCATGAATATTCCTCTCAAGAATCCACTCGATCTCCAATCTTGGGATGCAGTAAGCGCCAGCCATTATTTATCTATCTTTAATGCTCGTTATCTCTCTGTACGGTACGGAATTTAAGGTTAATGCCTCGTATTGCTTCTTGTTTTCGAATCAAAGTCGTTTCCGCGTACATGAACAGTAAATGGTCTTTTAAATGCTCCTTAAGGATTCTTCTAAATCTCCTGTTATTACCCAGTCTTTATAAAAAGCTAATGAGAAAATGGTTGATCTAGCGTCATACAATTTACTGTATTCCAAAGTAATCCAGCTAATTCATCACTTTGCCGTGCGGGACTAAATCTAAAGCTTTACAAAATCTTGAGAAAACCACATCGAAATATACTTTGCTTTGCCCTGGCAATAAAAAATGTAATTAATTACACTAGTCATTGGGTAATGGAGGTAATACCTGGGGCCTTATAGCTCACCAGCACGACGATATATTGGATCCATTTAAATTCGCGATCGACCTTACAGCGCGGATCAGTCATGCATATTATTAGCAAAAAACAAGGTATCCCTGAAAGAATCGTAGGGGTATTATGATGGTTTATTTAAATACGTGCTGGCCGAAAAAAACTTTCAAAAGACATTGAATGTCATTCAATTTTATTGGACAACTACGGGTGGAACAATTTATTTCTCGGGTAGTGCGCTGGAGGAAAATGAGCATTATTGCAAATATAATAGCAAATATACATTTAAAGTTGCGTTTGCAAATCAGGAAATTAATGACAGGGACTTTCTTTAAGAATGTGAAATGCTACTGAAACGTGGACCTAGATGGAGAAAGACGAGAATAGGCGGCAGGCGTTTGAGATGTGGGTGTGGAGGAGAATGAAGAAAGTGACGGAAAGGATGACGTAAGAGGAAGTGATTGCGATGGTGGGTAAGGAGAGGAAACTTCTGGAGAAGTTTAGGAGGAGGCAGTGTAAGAGGTTGGAAGAAGTAATGAGGAGCTCAGCGCCGTAATGCCTCGTTTCCACTACGATCATCTTACGCCGGTTAGAATTGACAGCAGTTACATTTTGCAGTGGAAACGCCAGTTATCGCCAACCGTCGTTTGTATTTCTAACTACGGTCGGCTGACCCTGGTTGTTGGGTTACGCCGGTTAAAAAGTCGCAGAGGGAACGCTAGTCATATGATTCCGGTCAGCGAAAGAGTTGTCCCCGGTGGCTTCTTCACCAAATTCTCTTCATTCCCTGACGAACTGGAGACGGAGAAAGTTCTCTTTAATTCTTAAACATCAAATTATGAGCACAATTACCAGTTTCTCCATCGCTTAGCTCAACAACTTTCCTTCGTAATTTCTCTTTATACCATCCATAGTTCCCAGAAGGCTGTGCGTTACGCGGGTCAGTCATTTCCCTTTCGACGCTCGTTGGTTACCCAGCATTTTATAACTAGTCTGAGATGAACGTAGTGGAAACAAGGCATAATGTTGGTTATGCGGGGAAGGGGATGAATGGCAATGCACATACCAAGCTAAAAACTGAAATCGGTTAAGGAGACAAGAGCTTGCGGCTGTGAAAGATTTGTATATGTATTCCTGTTTTCAGATGACCTACTTTCACCGATAGATCATATATAATAACAAAACGCGCAATTTTACGCATTTATTTGCAAGAACAGTGAAATCCAGGGTTCCCCATTTGCGCAATTTGTAAACGGATGCTATCTTTTCCTAACTCTCCATCAACAGTTTCCCTCCCCTCAGACTTAAATCCGATCGAAAACTCCTTTACAACCACCTTCATTCTGACATTGACTGCACGGAACACCTTTCGCTCACCATCTTCAGAGTGCATTTGCATCCCATTCGAACAGTCTCATTACTCCACACGCCCACTCACATATTATCACTCTTCAAACGATCACTCTCCTTCCAGGACGCCACCCTAATAAATTCGCCCCCTGTTCACATCGGGCCTTTCTCTAGCCACAACTAAACTAATTTATAACTGAATTATTCTGCCTCACTTTAATTACTGTGCAGAATGCATGTGTATTACCAATTATGCAGACTTCAAGTACAAAAGAATATAGGCGTGAGACTGATGTTAAAATGTGATAGATATACAAGAATCAACTTTATGTTGAAAAATTTGCAATGAATGGGCATCAGGGATGCTCTGGAATGCAAAGTATTAGCGATAGCGATATGTATGAATAAAATTAAATTGGTTTTGATGCCTAAATATTTCGATAATTGGTATGCGAAAGTCCAACAGGGAATTACACAATTTTAACGCTAAAAGCAAAAGTAAATTCCACCTTCCGATGAGAAAGGAGTTCTCATAACTGATTGGTGATTTACGAGATTAATTCCGCGTCAGTCCATTGTATTAGACGACAGTTCCGCGAGCGTTCCAGCTCACTTCTTCATGTCAGAAGCGGTTTTCGATGCATTTGGCCGCCTGTTATACCCCGGCGTTCAGTCAGGTGCGTTTCCCGATTTTGACGAAAACCCGCTTCCAAGTGTTGGATAGCGTGTAGCCATCTTCCTTGCTGATATTAATCGGGGTTTTCGTGATCTCTGCGGCCTCCCTTATTAATCTATACCGACTCTGTGCTGCAATTATTTTCGCCTCCTTTAGATCCATGTTTTGGGATGGCCCGCTCCACGTGTGCTCCGCGATGTGTGACTGGTTGGGTTGTCTGTTTTTGATGGCTCTCCGGGATGTTTGTCCTATGTACGACTTCCCGAATTCGCATTTCACTTCGTAAACGCCTCCCTGTGAGCCATTGGGTTGACAGTCCTTGTGTCGGCAGAGGAGGTCGGACACAAATTAAAAAGACAGTCCTTGTGTCGGTCGGCATGCTGTTGAGATTTTGTTATCATTGGTGAGATAAGTGCTTTAAAACGCAGATGAGTGTAGAGATCAGATTCAACCACGCGGCACCATGGTGCAGAGGAGAACTGAAATCTTTGAAGTGCACAATAAGCCACATTCAATAGATTGGCTATGCTGTTAAAGCACCGAAAACAAATGTGTCTGGCCAAGTATTTTCGCGGAACCGTGATGATTTATTTAAAAATATCATAACCAAACATGATTGATCAATAATTAGCATTTTACATTATGTTAAACGTTTCATTAACCAATTCATGTGCCTTAAACGGTGGTGGAAAAAATCGTTGTGGTACCACGATGACTTATCCAAATGTATCTGCGCCGAAATTAATTTGCGGAAAAACATTGAATTTTGTCTAAATGTGACTGAACAAATTTGGAAGAATAGCTTGCAGATCATTTTGCACAAAAACAGATTGTTTTTAACGCTAGCGAAAATCTAAGGTGTAACCTTGTGGGTAACGTTAGCTTCAAACATTGTTAAATGAGGCGCTTAGTTCTATTCCACACATTTATAAGTGGTGTGGAAAACAACGAAGTGTCTTACATAACAATTTTTGAAGATTGTTTTCAATTCACCAAGACGTTACTTTTCTCTTGCGTTTAATCTACGGTTGAAATTTTCAGCGACATTTCAAGGGATTTGGTCTCCAATCCCAGTTCAGGCGGATGATATTCCCCTGTGAATTCAATAGGGTGGTTTCCTATTTTTTTTATTGCCTAGATCTGGAGTTTATAACCCCTGGAGTACGTATTTGAAGCCGTTCGATTTAAAAATGGCGTAAAGTATTTTTCCTTATAAATTAAAAAGTGAAAAAATTCAACGGCTCGAAAACGCAACGGCAAACTATTGCATGCTGGTTAATCCTACGTGTGACGTCAGAGGTACGTACGCAACTACGTTATCTGCCGCTAGGTGGTTCGCCGTAAGCTGCTTATCTGCAGACGACGTCCGCCGAGAAAGCTTTAATAATAATAATAAATTTATTGACGGGAAAATAAAAACATTTACAAAAGTAAACTTGGTGTAAAATGGAAATGAGCTTTATTTATTAATTTAGCTTTTGCTTTATTCACATAGAGAAACCTCATCAAAATAATGAAATACATTTATCATGGTTATGGTATGGGGAATAAAAATCGTATCATAATATATTCTCAAATTAATGGTGCTAGCTCCTATTTTTTAGGTAAAGTTAGTATGAAAAGCATGAAATTAAACATTTTGTTCGTATTCATTTCGAAATATTTCCCAAACTAGAAATCCATTCCGTAACATGATGAGTAGGTATTATTTTCGCTCTGGTTTTGTGCTCACTATACGTGGAGTGTAAGAAAATAAATTTTACTAAAAACAATTATCCTGCACAGCATACTAGAGAAGATGGAAGCTTACTGACTAAAGAAATGTTAATTCCTGACATATTTCTGCAGACGTGAAATTGCTCGAATAGTTTGACCCAACCTTTGAAAGAAACAAGTTTGACGTATAGTTTACCAATTTCCTAATTATGTACTGCAACATATTTTGCTTCATAAATGTTCGAGGGGGCCAGTCGGAAAAAATAATGGCTACAGAAATGAGATACACCTCAAGAATTCACTATAAAACGGTTACCTACTGTTTCCTACAATGTAAGTCCAGAAAAAATTCGTCAGTAGGAAATGAAAAGTGCTATAAATGGGAAATAATGAGATTGCTACACAAAATATTGAGAGAAGCAAGCCCGAAATCGTCAGTTAATAACTGTTTCCTACTGTTTCCTACAATGTAAGTCCAGAAAAAATTCGTCAGTAGGAAATGAAAAGTGCTATAAATGGGAAATAATGAGATTGCTACACAAAATATTGAGAGAAGCAAGCCCGAAATCGTCAGTTAATAACTATACGGAGAGCAGGTGCCACGCCGCAGCTATGATACGAATACACATTAATTTAATTCATCCACTTTGTCGAGGTGTCATTGCCATAACATGAAATTAGCAAAAACGGCTTACCGTCAATAGCATAATGGATGGCAACATCTCGAAGCAAACTATGTATGAGCAAATACTAAAATGCGTTGATCACCCCTCACCGTGATCACAGACCATTGATGGGAACTCGTGATTCACTGCATCAGCTGATCAGCATCATACCCCAAGGAGTACCAGTAACATGCCTCCGAGAACATTGCTTTATAAAAATTGTTTTGTGCCGCAGAGTCACACAACAACAAATAGCGATGGGAAGAAAGCTTACGTCGCGGTTCCACTGAGCGAGAAGAGGAGAATTTTGTGGTTCAAAGCTGTCAGAAGAGAGTACCTTGCCTTGCTCCTCTGATTTCACCTGCACTAAACCGAACATCTTCACTAAAGAACTCCACCAACATGGCCACATCCACTTTCGGTAGATTGTCCGTACAAAACCAGTTTGTAAAGCCATTGAAATTGTTCTCATGAAACCTTGTGGCTTTCTATATCAGCAAAAGGAACTGATAATGAAAGGTAACTAATGGAATATGCAAGGTATGAATGATAGGAATGGTAAATGAAAGGAATAGATGATGAGACAAAGGTAATGTTTTTAAAAACGAAAGTGATCAAAACGTAAACAACTAAGCCGGAACACCACAGAACGCGAAGTCACAGGTACGCAGTTTCGTTATTCATTTCACTGAGAATGCGACGCTTGCCGCGAAGAACGCCTTCGCGGTAGCTCTGTACTAGCAGGGAGCGTAGGAGCTTAGAAAACGTCTTTTAATGGCATGCTCAGAGGAGGAGACTTTCCGAACTTTGAGCATTTTAATCGAGGTATATCAATACATGTTCACCAGATTTTAGGGGCTCTGAAATACAATAGTAAGTACAGTCGATGAGAATTCCATATACCTCGCAATGTTGACAATCTACCTGTTACGTCATCATAAAAGTTACCGCTGTCCCGCCATTTCCAAGCCTTTTCAAATGAACGTAAAATTAACATTCAATTTTCTTGGAAACTAAGACTTTTTAATCCAAATAATTTGCGTGTAATGAATACGTTTATGGTGGGGCACCATTCGCAATTAATGAATTCTGTTTTATTTGATGAAGGAAACTACCCTATTGTGAGCTCTCCTCAGCTCTCTGGAGCGTTCCCAAGAAAGCCACAGTCTGTTTATGGACGGGAACACCAACACCCCGAACATGAGAAAGTCACACGCCGCTAGACTGAGGATCGGTTGTGCTCGACTCTCACCTTCACCTCAAGGGTGGACGAGGGTTGTCTCTATAACCTGTTCCTTGACAGAATAGAAGAATGGATGGGCCGGTAGATCACGGTCCGTTCGGGCTTGGACCGATGAAGGAGATCAGGATGATGTGGTTCTTGAGTACTGTCTTCCCATCCCAAGTATCCGTGCTCGAATCCTGGCAGTGGCAGAGACGTTTCATTGGAATCCCAATCCCTACTAGGGTGCTGTGTATATTGCTCTTTAATTATGTTAATCTCTTGTGTAAACTCAAAATCTGAGAATAAAATATAAAAAAGGTATTGTATTGGTTTCTTACTAAAGAAAGTCTAGAGGATATCTTATTATAACTGTGAGAAATATAACTTTATAATTTTGTCACTTAATGTACATGGAAGAGGGTTAAGAAGCAGTGAGTTACGGAAGAAATGATAAAGAAAATGGAGGAGAGAAGGATATGGAAAAACGTCAACACCGACGTAGGCAAGAGGAAGTACAAGGAATTGAATAATAAACTCAGGCGAGTGACCAATCGGGCAAAAGAAAACTGGTGGAAGGGACAATGCGAGGAAATGGAAAAGCTGCAGGGGGAGGGGGAAGTGGGCGCTTTGTACGCCAAGGTGAATATGTTGTTGGGTGGTAAGAGAGGTCAAGCGATACCCAAGGTTTAAGGACAAAACAGGGAAGATATTAATCGAACAGGAAGATATCCGGGAAAGATGGAGAGAATACGTAGAGGAGCTATATGACAGCGAGAATAGACCCTTTAGCCTAGATCTAGAGGATGAAGGAACAATAGATAGGGACATAGAGCATGATAGGGATTACCTCGGACCAGAGTTAATTGACAGCAAAATAGAGAGGGCATTAAGAGAGATGAAGGGTAGAAAAGCCGTGGGAGCCGATAACCTACCTTTGGAGCTACAGAAGAATCTAGGTAGTAAGGGGAGAAAATCGTTTTTTCGAACTTATTCGCAGGATCTACGAGGAAGGAGTATGGCCAGAGGATTTCGTGAAAACAGTATTAATACCTATCCCGAAGAAGAAATAAGCGTCAGAATGCGAGGAGTAGAGAACAATCAGTTTAATTTCGCACGCGGCAAAAGTTTTACTTAGAATAATAAATAGAAGGTTGGAGAGCAGAGCAAAGTGCTATTTAGGCGATGACCAATTTGGGTTCAGGAAGAAGAGGGCAACCAGAGACGCGATCGCGATAATGAGGACACTTATAGATAGAAAAATAGAGCATAATCAGGATGTATTCGCTTGCTTTATAGATTTCGAAAAGGCGTTTGACAGAGTAAACTGGGAGAAACTAATGCAGATACAGGGGAAAATAGGAATAGATTGGCGTGATAGGAGACTCATCCGAAACTTATATCTGGGTCAGAGGGCTCAGGTAAGGGTAGCTGACGGTGAATCAGGGTGGGCAGTTATAGGTCGCGGGGTGCGGCAAGGGTGCCCGTTGTCGCTTTTACTTTTTAACATCTATGCTGAGGAAATGGTAAGAAAGGCATGGGATGAGCTAGATGTGGGAATTAAAGTAGGAGGCCAGAGGATAAGGTCGGTTAGATTCGCAGGCGACCAGGCGTTGGTCAGTCGGTCATCGAAAGGATTGCAAACTTTAGTAGATGCTCTGAAAATGCAGTGCGAGAAATACGGAATGAAGATTAATAATAATAAAACAAAAGTAATGAGATTCTCTAGGCAAAGAAAGCGAAGCTGGTGATAAGAGTAGGAAGTCACAAACTGGAGCAAGTGGAACAATTTAATTACTTGGGTAGTACGCTAGAAGATACAGGACATAATAGCAAAGACATTAGGAGGAGAATAGCGCGAGCGAAGGAAGCGTTCAATAATAGAAGGGAGCTGATGACGGGGACCTTAAGTAAGGATGTAAAAAAAGAGGTTGCTGAAGAGCTTGATATGGAGTGTGGCGTTGTATGGGGCAGAAACGTGGACCTTGAGAAAGGAAGACGAAAATAGGCTGAAGGCTTTCGAGATGTGGGTGTGGAGTAGGATGGAGAAGGTGCGTGGGACGGAAAGGAAGACAAATGAGGAAGTGCTTGACATGGTGCGTGAGGAAAGGAAACTGGTTGAACTCAAATATGTGGGGCCGAGATCAGGTAGTCGCAAGATGGGTGGGGTCCAAGCTCGCGAGGATCCTAATCCCCAACCCTTTCCCGAGCTCAGAGACCCAACGCCGGGCTCTCTTCTCGACCCACGCAGCGGGAGGCCCCCTCACCAAAACCAACCATGCTCACTACAATTTCGACTTTAACAACTACGTCATATAACAAAGAATTAATATTTTCATCGTACTCCCGATAATTGTACGAGTAAGTACATCTTTTAATCGTCGTTCTACGATGAAAATTAACAATTTTGCGAACATTGCCAAAAACGTGGCCATGAGCAGCGGGAAATATGGCAACAACGCAGCGGTCCCCCTCAAATTTTCTCTTTCTTTTAAGTTGAGTAAGCTTGCAGAGGTTTTTAACGGGTGTAGCTTTTACAATTAACGTTATTCGTAGTATTAATCTAGTTTTAAGACACTGAGCTGTGATGTGCTCAGAAAAGAAATAAACTGCCTGTTTGCGTCAACCTGTGTCGCTTTCTAATTAAGATAGAACGCGAGCCACAAAGCTGTGTGAAAGACTGCACTGTAAATCGATTGAATTCACATCACAAGTTGAGGCTCAACTATTGAAACACCAAGCTTTAAACTATTGCAGAGTCATGGAGAAGTTCAGAGCTTCTTCAGGCCTTACTCGGCTGAAGATGTTCATATATTTCCGCATCAAGTACGAATAAACGATATTGGCTGGATGTCGTTAACTAGATTTGCGTATGTGGATGTATATGCACCCACAACTTCGTAAAATTAGTGATAGAAACTGCCTTATAAATACGACTGGGCTGTTTTTTTCGCATAAGACATGCACCTAGTCCTTCATCACATGTATCAAAATATTTTTAATGCTACTGCTGAACTTATGTTTTCCTTTAACTCTCCGGATGCCAGTATCAAGCCAAAACCAATAGGTGTTCGCTGGTTTTTATTTCCGAAGTTCCCACTAGTATTACAAAGATTTATATGAAATATATTACTTTGTGAGCTAATGAAGGGTCCTGGGATCTCATGTACCCTAGGTTCAAGTGGAACAATACAAAAAAGTTAGAAAATTACTAAATACGAGGGCAAGGTGAAAAGTTCTCGGCCTGACAATGAAATACTGTAATTTTTATTTGAAAAATGCATTTATTTTTCCACATCGTCCCCCTTTATGTCTATTCACTTTGTCCAACGTTTTCCAAATGAGTAGATTCCATGACGGAAGTGCGATTCTGATAGGTCTGCAAAATAACCATCTGCGGCTGCCGTAACATCTTAATTGGACTCAAAACGTTTTCCATCTTCAAATTTTTTTAAAATTTGGGAATAGATGGAAGTCAGATGGTGCCAAATCTGATGAATAGGATGAATTTTTCAATTATTTTTAGTTAAAATCCCTCAGTTTTCCCAGTGCTAAAGCAACTTTGTGAGCAGAGGCATTGTCCTGGTGAAAGATGATTTTCTTTTTTTGCAACCAAGGCCTCTTCTCACGTATTTTCTTATCCAGTTGGTCCAGAAGACTTGCGTTGTATTCACCATTTATTTTTTACCATTTGCAAGGTAATCAATAAGAAGAATCCCTTTTGCATCCCAGAAAACACTGGCCATCACTATTTCGGCAGATAAAGTCGACTTCACCTTTTTTGGGGCAGGTCCGCCGGCTTCCACCCACTGCTTCGATGACTATTTAGTTTCTGGCGTGTAGTGGTGGACCTACATTTCATTGACAGTAATAAATCAGCGCACAAAATCAGTTCGATTTTTTTTAAAACGTTCCAAACATTACTGAGAAATTTCTTTACGCACTTGCTTTCGGTCAGCATTTAACAAATGCAGCACTCAACATGCACAAAGCTTTTTCATATTTAATTCTTCGTGAAAAATTTATCGAACTCTTTCCTCTGATATGCCTATGTCATCAGCTATTTCATACACCTTTAATCGCCGATCGTCCAAAACCATAATGTACACTTTCTTGATGTTTTCATTTGTTGTTACAGTTTTGGGACGTCCTTCACATAGTTCATCTTTAAGAGAATTTCGGGCACGTTTAAATTCTGCCACCCATTTCTTAACCGTCGATAATGAAGGAGCAGAGTCTTTATAAACCTTCACCAACTTTGGATTAATTTCCGTTGGCCATTAACCGTCCAAAAAGGATAGTTTTATGACAGCACGATACTCCAGTTTATCCATGTGAACGAAACACACAACACGTCTACTTCAAAAAGCCGTGTCAACAATGCAATGTGGCAGCTCAACTTTAAATTTGAATTACATTGTTGTAAAACGTGTACGAATATAGCAAAACCAAAATTTCATTGGTACTTACGTGTAAGGCCGTGTAAGGCCGAGAACTTTTCACCTCACCCTCGTAACATTGCCATTGTTAATCTATTGATTTGGCCTTGATATAAAATAAATTATATCACCAACAAAAAAAATACATAGTTGGATTAAATGAACACAGCCTTTCTCTAAAAATTCATTACATATCAATCAACAAAATATGAAAAGAAATGTAACACGTAACAATATCAGAGTTATCAATTTGAGCATGAGTAGAGATATTGAAATTATTTTGACTGGAATAAATTTATGGACGATGCTGGACGAGTATGTTCGGGGAGGGAAGTCCATAGTCTTACAGCTTTATCTACATCTACAAAATACACTACAAGCCACCTCAGGGGGTGAGTATTCACCAACATGCATTACACTATACCTTATAGTTAGTGTAACGACGACTAATTATGCACTAGCATAAATCGCTAATGCTTGTCACGATGCGAAGCCTCACAAGCATGCACTACTACACAACAGATTTTATCACAATGGAGAGGGACCATGAATATATATGTATTTTGCAACTACACATAAATGGACAGATACTCAAGATGTATGTAGAAAATATGCACGGCGTGCTGTTAGTACTAGGTAACAGACAAGGATTCAAGTATTATGGAGTACGACTACTACTTAGAGCTACACTACCTAACGACAATATATTTATAAAACGACAATTATATTTAAGCATGTAGAGGTCATTCAAAAAATAATTGTTAGAGTAATGAAGTTTAAAAGGAGGTATGAGCATTCATTCCCCTTGTTTGTTGAATTAAGACTGTTGCCCGCTAGATATTTGTATATATATAAAGTGTTAAGATCCTTTTATGTTCGAAGTGGTTATGCACCGCCCATTATTTCCGAAAGGTATTCTTACCATTTGAGAAGAGAATGTAATGTGTATGTTTGTAAACCTAATATAACCTTGTATAAAAGGTCTTTTCTGTACATGGGTGCAAAGATTTTCAATGCACTGCCTGAAATTGTAAAAAGAGAAAATGTTTTCACAAAGTTTCTTCGTTTAGTTAAAACTTGGCTGTTCACACAAAAAAACATTGATACTCTATTCTAAGAATTAAAAATTGACTGCTTCTGTTTATTAGAGACTATTATATATAATCTGCTATACGCATAGTGGTATTTTTGTCTTATGTTGCTGTCCATTAGAGACTGTATTATATAATGTAATGTACGCACAGTGCTTTGTTCATTTTTTTGTCTGGGTAACGCATGTCTTTGTTTTTGAAGGTAGTCTTACCTCAGGAATAACCTTAAAGACTACCTACATCTTTCATTCGATGTTAATGTAGTTGTGCACATAATTTGATGAAAGAATAAACAACTTACTTACTTACAAACCTAAATAAAAGTCTCATTGGCAACTGTTATGGTCCCTAATCGTTCGTGGGAAAATTACATTTTAAATCTGTCCGTTCTGCAGTCTAGTTCTCTAATTTTATTCCCATGATTGATCTACCGTAGTATGTCGGATTTCGTAAAATATTGCAAACGTCGTCAGAGAATAGACCGGTTTGGAACTTACATAACAGATTAAGTCTAAATTTTAATCGACGTTCTGAAAGCGTTTCCCATCCCAGTTGCTGCAAAAGGTCAGTAACACTAACGATATTATCATAACGCGCTTTATCGTATCTTGCCGATCATTGCTGCACGCGTTCTAACTTAGTTTCCAAGCCTATGTCATGAGGATCCGAAATACTGACAGCATATTCCATGTAGGGTCTAACGAGGGAGAAGTAGCTGATTTCCCTAGCTTTATTGTCGCACTTTCCAAGTACTCTTTTAACAAATACCAATTTACGATTAGCTTGACCGGTAATTTCTCGAATATGTTTACTCCACGAGAGATCATTAGTCAGTTTAACTCCGAAGTATTTAACCGATTCTACAGTCTCTAATTTGCTGTTACAAGGAGCGTATTTCCGTTTCCAAAAATTCATAACAACGCATTTTTTCAGGTTTAATTCCAGCTACCACGCATTGCACCACTCCTGTTTTGCCTCGATGTCCTTAGTTAGCGCTAGCTTATCATTAAGGCTACGAATTTCTTTATACAACACTGCGTCGTCTGCAGATAATCTAAGCGTACTGTCAACTGTTTCACCGAGGTCGTTTATGTACAAAAGGAACAGAAGTGGGCCTATGACACTTCCCTGTGGGACAGCCGATGTGACCTTTACTTTATTAGAGATAGCGTCATCTAATACAACCCTTTGCACGTGACTTTGCCTTCTTAAAGTCAAGAAAAGTTGCATCAACTGGAACATAATGTTCACACGAGACTAAAATATCGTGGGCAAAAAGTGCTAATTGAGTTTCGCATGATCTTCCCTGTCTGTCCGTGCTGCGCTTTTGTTAACAAGTTCTGCATATCAAGGTGTCTCATAACTGAACTTACAATTATATGTTCAAGGATTTTGCAAGAGATAGATGTGAGGGATATCGGTCTGTAGTTCGATGGGTGTTCCTTATCACCGCTTTTGAATATGGGAGTGACATTTGGAATTTTACCAGTCCATGGGTACTTTGTGTTCGTTGATGGATTTAATATATATATTCTGCAAGTAGGGTGCTATATAACAAGCTAATTCTCTAGACACGCGGGCAGGAATTTCTTCAGGACCTGGGGATTTATTTGGACTTATAGATTTTAGCAAGTTTTCTATTCCGTGAGTGCATATATCGATAGGCGGCATCTTTTGCTGGAAGTGATCATTTACCTTTACGGATGTAATCTGTGATGACTTTGTGAACACACCTTGAAAGTAGGAACTCAAAAAGTTGGCTTTGTCCGAACTGTTTGTTAATAATTCGCCATTTTCGTTTCGTAGTGGAATAACTGTTCATCTATTGCCTTGAACTTCCCTTACGTATGACCAAAATTCCTTTGGGTTGTCCTGTAACTCTTCTACTAATGTTTTTCTTTTAAAACCCATGAATGCATTCCGAATTGCTTCTTTGCAGTGGCGTTAGTCAATTTGTATTTTTCAATTTATAAGTTTCTACTACTGTATCTCTACTGAGTTTTTTTCATCTTGGCATGGCATTCTCTGACGTCTAAACGATTTTCTCACTTCTGCATTGTACCATCTTGGTTCGCTGCCCCCTTTTTTTACTTTACGTGGAATGTATTTTCTGATCCCCGAATGTATGTACGATCGAAAAAAAAGCTTCCCAAACACCCTCCTTGTCTAACCTAATGCTTGATTCTTGGAAGTCGGGAAGAGAATTTTCTAGATGACTCTTGAACGCATTGAAATCGACTTTCTTTAAATGTAGAACTTTCTTCTTTGTTTTAAAAACAGGAAAGCGTCATAGGCCAACTTCTGTTCCTTTTGTACATAAACGACATCGGTAAAACAGTTGATAGTACGCTTACATTATTTGCAGGCGACGCAGTGGTGTAAAGAGAAATTCGTAGCCTTAATGATAAGCTAACGCTAACTAAGGACCTCGAGGCAAAACAGGAGTGGTGCGATGCGTGGTAGCTGGAATTAAACCTGAAAAAATGCGTTGTTATGAATTTTTGGAAACGGAAAAACGCTCCTTTTAACCGCTAATGCATTAACAACAGCAAATTAGAGACTGTAGAATTGGTTAAATGCCTCAGAGTGACAAATGATCTCTCGTGGAGTAAGCATATTTGAGAAATTACTGGTCAAGCTAAGCGTAAATTGGGATTTGTTAAAAGAGTACTTGGCAAGTGCGGCGATAAAGTTAGGGAAATCAGCTACTTCTCCCTCGTTAGACCCCACATGGAATATGCTGCCAGTATTTCGGATCCTCATGAGATAGGCTTGGAAACTAAGTTAGAACGCGTGCAGCAATGATCGGAAAGATACGTTAAAGGCCGTTATGATAATCTCGTTAGTGTTACTGACCTTTTGCAGCAACTGGGATGGGAAACGCTTTCAGACCGTCGATTAAAATTTAGAGTCAATCTATTATGTTAATTCCAAACCGGTCTATTCTCTGACGACGTTGATAATATTTTACGAAATCCGACATACTACGGTAGATCAGATAATGAGAGTAAAATTAGGGAACTAGACTGCAGAACGGACAGATTTAAAATGTCATTTTCCCACGAACGGTTAGGGACCATAACAGTTGCCATTGAGACTTTTATTTAGGTTTGTCTTTAGGTAGTGTAGCTCTTAGTAGTAGTAGTACTCTCTAATACTTGAATCCTTATCTGTTACCTAATACTAACAGCACGCCGTGCATGTTTTCTACATAAATCTTGAGTCTCTCTCCATTTGTTTAGCTGCAAAATACATATATAATAATGGTCCCTCTCCATTGTGATAATATTTGTAGTATAGAAGTGCATGGTTGTGAGGCTTCTCCTCGTGACAAGCATTAGCGATTTATGCTAATGCATAATTAGTCGTCGTTACACAAACTTCAGGGTATAGCGCAATGCATGTTGGTGAATACTCACCCCCTGCCACACACCCCTAAGGTGGCTTGCAGGGTATTTTGTAGAAGTAGATGCTTTTTCTGATGCTAATTTTTTATAAACTCGGGTGGGAGTTTGATAGGGACCGGGTCATTTTTTGGAATTTGGATTTCAGATGACTTTCTATCAGAGCATGTTGCATACACGATTTGAAAAAAGGTGTTGAAGATATTTGCTAAATCTAATTTGTTGTTCGCTCTTTCTCCTAGATTGTTCTTTAGTGACGCTACTGTTGATTTTTAGCCTTGAAAGTCACGTACGACCAAATTGCCTTTGGTTTATTCTCTAAATATTCGCCAATATTTTATATTTGAATCCCGTTAATGCTTTTTGAAAGGCCGCCTTGGCTGCAGTTTTCTCTTTCTTGTATTTTTCGCATAACTTCATATACTCATCTTCGGGGAGAACCTGACGTGCGTTCTTCATTTTTGCGTGCCAGATACGTTGTCGCTTGAGAGATTTCCGGACGTCCACATTATACCACCTAGGTTCAGTATTCACCTTTTTAAATTTACTTGGTAATGCGCTAGTTATGGCTAGTCGTGTGATGCTACGAAAAGTATTCCATGTATAGTCAGTACAACGGTTTTCACTAATATCACTTTCACTATCTCGGTATCCGCAATTTCATTCAATAACCAACTTTCTGTTCCTTTTACTACATCAGCGTCCGTGCTCTCAATGAGATGGTGAAAATCGCCAACTTTTTTTTATACTACAGCAACCACTTGAACCTAGGGGACATGAGATCCCAGGTCCCTTCATTAGCGCACAAAGTAATACATTTCATATAAATCTTTGTAATACTAGTGGGAACTTCGGAAAGAAAAACCACCTAACACCTAGTGGTTTAGGCTTCGGATTTCGGCTTGGTACTGGAATACGGAGAGTTAAAAGAAAACATAAGTTCAGCAGTAACATTAAAAATATGTTGATGCATTTGATGAAGGACTAGGTGCATGTCTTATGCGAAAAAAACAGCCCAGTCGTATGTATAATGCTGTTTCTATCACTTTTTTTACGAAGTTGTGGAAGTTAATGGTTTGATGCGTAACTTTATGAAACTTCTTCATGAATGAAAAGAAAAAAACTTTGTTCATTCCACATAAGTACTTTTAATGCCGACCTAGGTTTCGTCGATACGAAACCTAGGTTGGCATTAAAAGTACTTATGTGGAATGGACAAAGTTTTTTCTTTTCAATCACGATGTTCTGGGCACATATACATCCACACATGATAATCTACGTTCAACATTTCAATCACTCACCCGGTGTAGAGCCAGAGAAGAGTTCATCACAGCAATTCGCCGGGAAAGCGTGAAATCTTACTTCATGTTAATCTAGTTAACGACAGCCAGTCAATATCATTTATTCGTACTTGATACAGAAGTATAGGACCATCTTCAGCCGTGTAAGGCCTGAAGACGATCAGAAATCACGTAAAAATTTTTAACAGGTTTTGTTAAGATTTTTGCGTGATTCTCACCTGAACTTCTCCATGACTCAGCAATAGTTTATCGCTTGGTGCTTCAATAGTTGAGCCTCGACTTGTGATGTGAGTTCAATCGATTTACAGTGCAGCCTTTTATGCATCTTTGTGGCTCGCGTTCTATCTGAATTAGAAAGCGACACAGGCTGACAAAAACTGGCAAATAGTCAGTTTATTTCCTTTCTGAGCACATTCACAGCACAGTGTCTTAAAACTTGATTAATACTACCAATCCCATCGCTCACTGATGTCAATAACGTTAATTTGAAAAGATAAACCCGTTAAAAACTTCTGCAAACTTACTCTACTCAAAAGAAAGGGAAAATTTAAGGGGGGACCGCTGCGTTATTGCCATATTTCCCGCTGTTCACGACCACGTTTTTATCAATGTTCGCAAAATTGTTAATTTTCATCGTAGAACGACGATTAAAAGATGTACTTACTCGTACAATTATCGGGAGTACGATGAAAATATTAATTTGTTGTTATGTGACGTAGTTGTTAAAGTTTAAATTGTAGTGAGCATGGTTGGTTTTGGTGAGGGGGCCTCCCGCTGCGTGGGTCGAGGAGAGAGCCCGGCGTTGGGTCTCTGAGCTCGGGAAAGGGTTGGGGATTAGGACCCTCGCGAGCTTGGACCCCACCCATCTTGCGACTACCTGATCTCGGTCCCACATATTCGAGTTTAACCAGGAAACTTATAGATGATATTAGGGGAAGACAGGGTAGGTGGCTGGAAGGGGTAATGAGGGGCGATGGTTTGCTGACGGCCGTGATAGAGGGTAGGATGTTGGGTAAGCGGGAAAGGGGAAGGAAGAGAATCGGTTTTATGGACGGGATGAAGAAAGGTAGGACTTATGCTGAGATGAAGAAAGAAATACTAGAGGTAGAAATGGCACGGCACGTGTAAGAGTTCGTTGGATATTCTCTGACTTTCATCACAACCTACCCCTAACCGGTAGATTACTGAAATGAATGAATGTACATACGTATTGATGACTTGAAGTAATTTTATAAATCCTTTTTACATGTGATGTATGCATATGAGTTATAAAGCATTACCAAAGACCATTTGATGGTAGGCTTAACACAGGTCCTCCTTCAAGGACCCCTAAGCTACTCACTAATTGCTCAATAGTAATGTACGGATCAATTCTGTTGGAGTAATAAACAAACATTATTATTCTAGTATTCAATCCGTCAGATGAGACATTACACTGAGGACCGTTTGGCTCCTATCGTTCTTTTTAAAAATCACTCTCACAGCGTAGATTTAAGAAAATGCTTAACCCACTGGGTAAATTTCCACAGGGCACTACCAGGGTTTTACCCTGTGGATAACGGTTTCCATTTTTTTGATAATACCTCAAAAAAGTAGTTCAATACGTAGCTGATATTTCGGTGCTATTTGACAGATGAGATATTTTACCTTATGATGAGTGCAAAGTCATTAACTAAAATGAGTAGTGATACGTACGTCGGTCTAACTAACTTATACGTGCTGTAACTACGTTCTTCAGCCGGAAGGTATGCTTGATCGATGAGGGTAGAGCTCATCAAGTACATACATACAAAGCCCAAGGCGAGTGAAATTTTCGTATCGGGAAAGTGGAGGAGGGTAGTTCTCTACCCCACGCTGCCTATGGTTTCCAAAGAGATCCAAGCAAAATCACTATATTATTGTGCATTAATATATTTAGCTGGACCCTGGCCAAAGATTTTTCTCCTGTAAATCAAGACGAGAGCAATTGAAGAGCAAATTTAAATTAAAGATTAATCCAAATTGTCAATGAAAGCAATAGAAAACCATGCGTGTCGTCCAGCGGAGGAATACCTACCCGATCGACATATTGTGTTCGTCCGCCTAGGACGTCTATTTGTGGAGAAAAACTTGTCACCTATTCATATGTGACTTACAGGAAGTTACAGGAGACAGGCTTACAGGAGTCACATGTATAACTTACAGGAGTTTAGGACTGGATAAGAGAAAAAAATATGTGTTCTTATTGAACGCTTCGGACCGGTTAGCTCTTCCTTCTAACGCTGAGGAAGGACCAACCGGTCCGAAACGTTCAGTAAGAACAAATCTTGCGATATCGCAACAGCAGACGTTCTGCATTGACACAGGCAACGTGAGGCCAGGAAACTCGCTATTCAGTGATAAATGAAATGGCAGAGTTCTATGAAATAGCTGCGTTCTATCTTCATAAAACTCGACGAAACGAGACAGTTATTCCTCTATCTAGCGTGCGATTAAAATGTTACTCCCGGATAGCCTGTCCCCTCTTGCGCACATTACGTGTGCTAAGGACCTTCCCTCCTCCCCCACCCCTCCCACACAATCTGCAAATTACCCCCCACCCCACTCCGCTTCCAAAATAGCCGCCCACCCGCCCCACTCAAGGTGGGACAAGAGTATGTGGATGTATAGCTCACTATCGCAAATACTGCTCGTCTTATTTGAGGGTAAAATTTAGGTCTTATTTTGTTCAAGGACAATAAAACGGACAACATTTTACCCTAGGCCCGCGCTAAATCCCGGTTCGAATAACTTTCGATTGTATTCCACGATGGGAGTTGGATTTGGCTCTTCTGAAACGGAGTTAACAATGTTTTTCTCAAGCAAAAGACTTCCCAATTTTCTTTCAAGCATGTCAAGTCTTCTTAAGTGTTTGTTAAGGTTAAATCATTCAAGGTTCCTGTTTGGATTGCCGATTGGTGCCACATTCCCCAAAACAAAATAGACCCCGTAAACAAATTTTGCTTTAACAACTAAGGTTTCTCGCTTAACTTTATGCAACTCGCGTAAATATAACTACTCTATGATATGACTCAATAAATCAGTACTTCATACATTACACAAACTTTTATTCTTTACGTGCCCGATCACTCGACTGAATCGAATAATACTAAATCGACAGTAACTTTGCAGTGAAAAATCTCATGACTTTTTAAATTTACGTGAAATTGAGATATTTCTATTTCAACTAAATGGAATCTTGATGATGATGGTGACTGTCAAAATGATGGACGTGAATGAAAGAGCGTGGAATGTATAAAGATCTAATCTACCACCTAGCAAAATTTTGCTGTTTTAACTAAAGCCATTCCATGGCCAAGAAGAAGCAATTCTCCAGTGCACGCTATTTCTGCTTTCTCGATGAACTTTTTTCGACGTTAGTGCTCCTGAGCAAGGGTACATATATTCAGTCTTGAATTTTAGGGAAAAATAGCAATACGATTACATTAATAAGAAATCCTCATGCAACTATCAACACAAATATTTAAATAATTGCTTGGAGTGGACGAGAGTCGAATAACGAAAAAGATATATAACAGTAGATTGGATAATCTAAAGGAAATGGGTAGATCGCGGAAGCCATGGGTGAATGTGGTGGAAGATACTCTAAAGAGGAGAAATATTAGGTGTCTTAAGAGTAGTTTTCAATTTTCTCTTCCTCGCTTTCTCTTTCATGCATTGCTTCAATTAATTGAAGCAATACATGAGTGTAAGAGAAGGGAAATGGGTATGCGAAAATAAGGCATTACGGAGGAAATTATTCAGTGTCAAAGAGATTCAGTTTTCTGGACCTGACAGCAATTACTAAGTTCTTTGACAATGCCTACCCCAAAACGGAATGGCGTGATGGGTATGATTGTATGTATGTAATTAAATGGGATGCCCGTTCTCGAGATATCCCCTTCTCATTCAGATTCACATTGATTGGTATTTCTGCGTAAGCGATCTTATAAGATTAGCACGCGATTCGGTAATACACGGAAAAATAACGAGTCCAACTATCCAATAAATAATCGTGTAACTCACTAGCGGTATTGGCATAAATTTGGAGTGTTTTAAAGATAGCGATAAGAAATAATCTGAAAACGGACGATAATGGAAATCTTAGTGTGAGAAAAATGGGAAATACGATATTTACGCATGAAAGGATTGATATTATCAAGTGAAGCATTTCAGTTCAGGCATTTCAGAGGTCTCGCGGACCACCAATCATTAATGAGGAAAAGAGAGAGGATATTACGAGTAATCTCTTCATTAAAGGAACTTGAATTGACTTGACAAGGCCCATGCAGTTGCATGTAGTACAGACAATTGAGGATAACCGTGTGCAAGCTCGGTCACGCCACTCTTGGCCAGGCAGCGATCTAAAACTCTTTGCTGGAACTACTTGGCTGTGAAGTGACAAGGGATATTAGATGAATTGGGAAAAGTTAACGACAAAGATAAAAATGAGAGAAAGTCCAAATTTCCATGTTTGAATGGGGCCCCCTTCTCGCCCCAGTAGGAGGGTCTACAAGAAATACTTTAGGTAGTTTGAGCGAAATATGACTTCACCTAGAATTTGACCTCATTTTGAGGAAAAAAAAACTCCCATATTTCCAATTATATCAAAAAGTTAAACACTAGCCGAACTACTTTCGAGCAATTTGTCTAAAAAAATAAGCTGTTTTACAGGGAATAGATGACGACTGTGCGCTACAGAGGGAGAATTTAAAAAAATTTGGAATTTCTAGCACCTAGATTTTGTTAAAATATTATCGGTATGTAGTTTGTATATTTGATCAACTCCATTTTTATAAAAATTAATCATTTACTCGACACATTAATTTTTACAAAATTGCAAAAAACACTTCTGTTATGAAGGCGTTTACACCGCATGGCGTGAAAAAATGAGTCAAGTTAAGAGACATACGTGGATATATTCATTTAATAACAGAATTTTTGCCAAATATAATTATATTTTGCGCCATTATTATTACAATATTTACTTCAAACTTCTTACAGATGCTGAAATTAAAAAATGACATTCGAATATGATCTCCATCGTGACTAGAGAAATATCTCGCTCAAACTACTCGTGTTTGCGGGCAAGCAATGGGAATACGTGCGCTACATCTCAGATTTCAGCTCGGCTGCTATTACAAATAATCTAAATTAGTTTGGATTTTACTTCCAAAGGGATTCGACAATATTGGAGGATGTAGTTTCAGGCTAAGGCATCAATAATATGTGAAACTTATGTGTGGGAAACCTTGATAAGAGGCAAGAGACGGTAGCTCCAGGAGCTCTGGGAGAGGAGCTTGAACGAATGCAAAGAAAGTGGAAGAACAGAGAAAAATTGGGATCGTAAAGAAACGAAAAATGATATCAGCGGAGAAAGCTGTAGAAGCGATAGACGAAAGAAGAATTACGAGTCATGATTGAGATACCACGGAATATGTCTGCGAATAGGTATGCGCTGATAGGAAGAATTAAATCACATAATTTAAGCATTTAAGTGACAAAACCGAAAAGGCAAACGAAAGTTGGCAGATAAGACAACGCACAAAAATGGAATACCACAGTGATACCAATGTGTATCAAGGACATGATAGGGAAAGTGTTAATCTTACCATGAGAGAATCGGGTGAATAATGAATAGAAGAGCTGCTATCCATACGATAGAGATCATAGGTAGCGCACTCATAAATGGAAAACTTTGAAATTTGCGTTCAGAAGTCTAACCTCGGCCCAGGAATACCATTTGGCCAGAAAGAGAAAGCAGGGCGAGAAAGGAATCCTAGAGACAGGGCCGTAGCTAGGAGCTGGCCAGGGGGGCGGCTGCCAGGGGCGCAAGCCTCAGCCCCTGGGGGCCGCTGGGACACAGGCACACAAAATTAAAACATGATGCTGACTCGCATTTAAAAAACGCACCTGATTACGATAGGCACCCCCACAATTTAGGAACGGCGCCCCTAACTTAACACACAAAATTTGTACCGAACCCTAAATAAAATAAAAATAACTACACACAAACTAATATTTTGTCACACTCATATGTACATTAACATTGGCCGTTTTTCCTCTCTCCGGCACACGCCAACCAAAGCGGCCGGGCGGCGCGGCGTGCTGGCACCAAACCAGCGGTGTCGGCAGGCCATACTTCGTGAGAACGACCAGCGAGTGTAGCAAAACACTGTCTGGGGAGTCCCCACAGTTTATGCGTTCTGATTTTTAGATACCTAGTGTTATAGTCAGTATAGCGGGGGGCGCAAAATTATATATTGGGGGGCGCAAAATTCAAATCTTGCCAGGGGCGCTGGTGGCCCTAGCTACGACTCTGCCTAGAATGAGGGTATATATTTATCCCATCGGAGTAACTGAAGAAAAAGGAGACAAAGAAAAATTATTGGAAAGTATGTATCTATAGCAAGGAAAACGAACGTTTTTCGAACTGATTCATTGGGTAGATGACGAAAGGGTTTGAAAAAATGATATTTTGAAAAGATTTTAAATAATCTTTCCTAAAAAGTAAAGCGTATTGAGATGCGAATAAAATAGGACAATTGGTTTGACTTCGCATGTGGCAAATGCATTTTTTTCACTACAAACACATTATTTTAAGTTACATAATTGCATTCCTTCAAGTTTCGCAATCACACGATTTTTTATTACCTAATAAAAAAATGTAATATGTCATTTTTTATTTCTCTTCGGAATTTATGAACATCCTCCGAGGGAAAAGAAATTTCTTTGCAAACCAAAGCACTCAGGGCTACAATTAAAAAGCGCATTAGGTTCACATTACAAGAGCAAAGAATTCCTAAATTAAGAAATCAAAGAACTATTTGCTAGCAGACATTTATGAACCAATAATTCATCGCATCAATCCACCTTAACCTGTATGACCTCAAATAGTTATAAATGGTTACATTTCAATCCTTACTTTTTAGATTCGAATTGTCAATAGTTACAACAATTGTCTAAAATTTTACTAAAGCAGCAAAAAGAAACACGACCAGGGGATGATATACATGAATTACATTCCGCTTTAGATTCACAATGTAAAGATGAAACTTATGCCTTGAATCCTGGGTTAAGTTTATTTTCACGTTGTGGTTTTTTTACCCAGTTGCTATAATCGTAGAGTCGTAACCAAATTCTCAAACTTTTCAACCAGCTTTTTATTAGCGTATCAAGTGATCCTTGGGATGCAATCCTAATGGGAATGTCAATTTCAAATCACTACCCCAGCGTTGTATACCAATTCAATGAACTTCGGAACCGGAAACTTACGGAAATCATGGGCGCCCATACACGGGAGCAGGCCCCCGGGAAAAATAAAAAAGGGAAGGGAAAACTTCATGTATCTATTGTTTTTGCAGTATTAAATTAATATTTTAGTAACAAATCTAGAAAATTGTCATTCACCTAAGATGTTCCAAAAATGTACTCCTGAGACCTCAAATTTACTAAACTTTCCGGAAGAGTGCTCCTCGGACTCCCCCTTCTTAAACCTATGTCCTGGACCCCCCCTGGAAAGTATTGTATGGGTGCCCATGTGATCAATGGAAGTATTCCGGAAGTGTTTGCGAATGTAATTCATGAAAGAAGCATTATTTCCAACGCTGTGCCTATTAATCAAGATGAGAATTAACTGAGAACAGATATCATTTTATGAAAATTAATGCGCATGCTTCAATTTTTCGTTTGAATTTATTCCAAAAAGAGGGAGCTAAATTAGGTGCTTCACACGGGATAGGATTAGTGAAACATCAAAAAAATACGGGAAAGCAAATTTGGTGATTTCAATGGTAGGAGGTAGACAAACGCTACACCTTTTCAAGTAAGTTGTTGGTGGTGGCTATGCTGAAGGTGGCGTTGATTAAAAAAAAGGTCATAGAGTTCGTCTATGACATAATTTGGGGTAAGCTAAGAAGTGGGTGAATAGAACAGATTTAATGGCGTGAAGGAGAGAAAAATGCTCTGTTGCAAAATAAGAATGAACTGTCGACAAATAATTATGCGAAGAAAATGTTTTTAAATTATCAATTATTGCGTTATTTCATAACTACCGGTAACACAAAATAAAGTAAACTCTTAATGAAGCACTTAACCGTACAAACTACTCGGAATTTAATACTGGAAAAACAAAAAGTAGACACCATGAAAATACAGCTATTATTGAAAGAAAATATAAACAAATTAATATTTTATAAATTTAAGTGGTTTTCCACTATTTTTGTTATTTAAAAATCATATTATCTCTTGGTTACCAAAAGTCATTAATTATGCCTTAGTTCTTCGTGTCTTGAACTTTAAACGCGTACCTAGAGGTCACCGTTATCTAGCTTCTATCATTCTTGAATAATACACATACTCAGCCAGGGGCGGCTGCAGACCAGAGGTTCGGGGGGGGGCCGGCTCCTTGGGTATGGAATACCCCCCACGAAAAAAGGGGTTCGTGGGTCTCGTCCCGGAAATACGTAACCAACTACGTGCAAAATGGTTTTTGGGGGGGGGCAACTGCCCCCCCCTTGGGGCCGCCAATGTACTCAGCGCGAGTCATTTCAGCCGTGCCGGATGCTCCTGGCTTTCGGCCGAAATAAGAGCATAGGAGGTAAAAGTGACGAAGAACTCAATCCCGTCCTTGGGTATTCCTCGTAGAACCTTCTACAGGGACAAGATGGGGTCTCCATTCGACCAGAGTACTCTGGTATTCCAGAGCACCAGGGACATATCCTCACTCTCGTCATTTTCGTCAACTTACCCCAAACCATCACATATCCCTTCACCCCTTACCATCCATATTGTGCCAACATAAACTTGCAGTTCATATTATGGCTGCAAATAGCGTGACCGAGCTTGCCTACACACGTCCACTAATGCCTGTACATGCAAGAGGTGGAGAGGCTTTACGTAATGTTATTTTGGCTACATTTAAGGAAATCGGAAAATGCTTAGAGAAAGTCGGAACGCTAATGACCTCAGTTGTCGATCGTCCCCCCAAATTACCACATTATCAATGCATTTGGAATAAGCTGTCATCTAGGAATTATATGAGTTCCAAAGATCCCTACCAGAATTATGAAAGGTCCCGATGGTAGGACAATGAGTATAGCGAGTTTCTCGTAAAACTAGGAAGGCCCCCTTTTCCTTCAGAGAAAGAAATAATGAGACTTTGAAAAGTATCATAGTGTATTGAAGTTTATCTACAAATCTATAGCGACAATAAAAACGAAAATTATACTATCGGCAAGTAAGTCATAGAGATTCGTTGAATGCGTATTGACAACTAGATCTAAATGAAACACTCATGAATAGATTGTGAGACATTTTTTCTCTCCTTCACTCAGACATTAACAGTTACATTGGTACAGTTACATAATCAAAGAATGACGTTTTGGCACCCCCTACCAAACATCCTCTCTTTACTTCACGGAGTTTAGAGGGTAAATGTAATGAAACAGAGTACTTCAGTCAAAATAAAGCACCCTGAAATATTAATCAAATCATGAAATTGGGTATGATTCAGGCGTTTGACCATAAAATACCCCAGAAAAGAACTGTCTGTTGGCTGCACTGTAGATTGATGCTTCGTTAAATTTCAGCAGCGTGAAGACCGAGATTGGAGTTCCTTGGTTTAAATAATGTATCTTTTTAAATCATTTTTAATTACAAAAGATTTGACATGCACTAACCTGACTGGAGTTGATTCATAAAATGTTGACTAACTAAACAGTGTGTTTCGGTAGTGATTACAAATAAATTACTTTGGGAAAGCCGGGGTAACTGAGCAGAAAAAGCTCCTTATGAAAAGAAACATTGAACACATTTCTATGCACAAATATTTATTTCACTTACACTACATAGGTTACGACGAAGGAAAGGAAACATAATGATGACACCCTGCGTCGCAGCATACACCGCGAAAGTATAATAAATATTGTACAGAACGTGTAAGGGTGTAAGTTCAGTGTGTAATTGCAAGAACCTACTCGCAGGTTATCAAATACGAATATCCAAGCGGAAGCAAATGAAGGGATAGTATTTCGTCCCATACAAATACAATAGTACCTACTGTGACATTTAATGATTCAGTGTTAAGAAAACTATTTCGTAACTATGGACCATCAACAGTAGCCCACGTAGTTCCTGTATTTCAAAACCTGTTTCATTAGAATTTTTATGGTAAATTAAGGTAATTATTAAGGACGCAGGGGCGTTCAAAAGTCACATCGCTCAGATTCGACCTAGGGGCCCTCGGATGAGTAACCGGACGCTATGCTAACTTAACGTTGAAAATGAGATAGAAATTTGACAAAATTATAGCCGGTGTATCCCATTCTATTACGCAGTGCGGCTAGTGTCCCCTAATAATGAGGCAGTCAATCAGTACGGAATCATTTTCAATCAATTGTTTACATTCCAAATATGCTTTCCGATCGGATGGATCAAATACATTCAGAACCAGACCA
Source organism: Pyrrhosoma nymphula (assembly GCA_963573305.1). Classification (NCBI taxonomy): domain Eukaryota; kingdom Metazoa; phylum Arthropoda; class Insecta; order Odonata; family Coenagrionidae; genus Pyrrhosoma; species Pyrrhosoma nymphula. Next base: position 110,746,817 of record OY754332.1, read on the forward strand.
CATAAACCAGAAACAGTAAAGATTATAAGGACACATTAAATGCGAGTGATAGAGGAATGCGTACATTTAGCTGATGTTAGGCCACCCCTAGATGGAGTTTCCACCAGCAGTGATCTCTATTCTACAGAGGTCCTAGGGACTGGGGAGCTTGCGGTACCAACGCAATGCCTCAATGAGGTATTTCATCGAGACATAGGATGCCGGAAATTCTTTACTTAAATATTATGAAACCGCCCTGAAGAAAAACGCTGTAAGCAGAATGAAAGCTGCAAAACCCGGTGGACAGTGTCGAAGTCTATAAGTTGTTTTCCCTATACAAATCTGGAAACAAAAATAAGTTTCTAATTAACTATGAAGCCTCACCCGTTGTTTAAGCGGCCACTCTATGGTGTGGACTCGCTCCTGTTGGACTCGCGGATAGGATGAAAGTGAAATCTCCATTTCAACAGTCATATGTTTCGTTTGGACTTTCGATGGAACGCGGGGCGCTCAAACGCTTCGCAACGTTAATCACAACAACCGTCGCTATCAAAGAGACACCCAATCGCTTCCTTCCGATTATATGCGAGTTGGGCCATCCGAGGCATTATTGAATATCTTATGCCGATGCGTATGATAAAAGCGATTGCTTTCACACGATAAAATACCCCTTCGTGCAAATTTTCCTGAACGACCATCAACCGAGGCCAAATGTTCCGCCTTCTGAACTCGGCTAGTTGATTGCTCTTTCTTGGTTAACTAGCATATTTTAAAAATGTAGATGACCCATTAGATTCTCCTGAGCACAGCTCGCATGTAAGCTTATTTGTGGGTCTCTTGAGGGCTCGGTATTCAAGTGAAGTGATTTAAGTTCTAGTGGGATGTTTTTCGACGAGTGAGGACAGTAAGTACTAGGAAATGTTTGTTCTATTACTCACCAGGCCGCCGCCAACAATGGTCACAGTTATGGGATCTCCTTCCTGCTCCATCTTCTAGAAAGTACAAGACGTCGGAACTGTGAAGCCGATGCACTCCGTGGAGACTTGTTTGAGACTAAAAGCTCCGTGGCGATGTCGGCGGAGCGGGAAGCGTTCCCCGGCGTCGACAAGGGCGAGCCGCGCATGCGCAATCAGAATGCACGACCTCGGACCCTGGGATCGGAAGGTGAGCGTTACGTAACAGGCCAATTCTTATTCCGCTGAGGAGTGTGGAAGAATTTGCCCGCCGATTCGGAGTGGATGAGAACTAATTGCAGAGTCGGAGATGAACAACCGCCATCCAGGAGTTCCTTAGGAAAATCGCCAGCTATCCGCACTTTCTAGGCGTAACCATTCACTATGATGGAGCAGACGAGTGTCTTGGTGAGATAGTAGGGAATTGCGCGACCGGCTGGGTGGCGACTAGACAAGGGTCGTCGTGCTCGTTGGGGCGATCAAATTTCTCGCCCCCAGGGCTTCGAGGAAGCGGGCATAAAACCTAGCGTGAGACTGAACGAGGGGAGGGAACCTCGAAAACGGTTCGTACGAGGGATGCTTTCAAAACTTTTTGATAGCGCAATGCCGTGTTACGTCAAGTTTTCAACAGGCTAACTGCCTTTGTGACATTAGGTCGAAGCCACGGTCCAACTCATTGTCCCTCAAAAACAGTAACTTTCCCGATCGCATTCCGTGGCATGAAGCCGAGATAAAAGTTGTGATGAACTGCATGCGGCGAGATGTGGTGGAACTGGTTTACATTGTAATAAGAAACCTCCCAGGTGCCGGCTACATAAATTTAAATTCTTAAGATAACACGACGATGGTAATCACCGATGAAGAAGTACTCACTAGAAAGGGTATGGGAGAAATGGTGTCCAAAAAAAACTACGGAATAGATGAGAAAAAATAATTGGAAAAATTATGAGAAAAGCCTCCTGAAAAAAATGATAAAAATTAATGGGAAACACCCAAGGATAGAATATATTAGGGAAATCATAAGGACGTTATTTGGAAGACACATAAAAGAATATATATAGCTTTATAATGCCGCCAGAATTGAAATTAATGTGGATAGTACCAAGGAGATTTTTCACTGTCAATAGAAATGTTTCCTTTAAGCTTTATCACCAATTTGACGGCCAGAAATCTTTTTACCGATTAAGACTTGAATTTTTGAGCAGTTTTGAGATACGGGCCCAAGAGGTTCGTTACGATGAGCCTACCTAAAAGAGCGCAAAAAATTATGAAAAATTAAATACCTACTTCCATGTTCTATTAAATGGCGCTTCTACACGCACACCTCATTAAAAAAACTCACAATCAGATGTAAGAAGAAATAATCTAATAAAACTATTTCTCTCCGGCAACAATAACTAACGTTCGGTGAAGGTTGAGCGAAATTTGACTCTGAAGGAAAGATTATATAATTCTTAACCAAAAGCTCACATTAAGAGCGATGGCTAAAATGACCATCTCGAAGGTTTTCATTTACCAGGAATCTTATTACTTACGATAACACGATATCGCCTTTCCGCAGTAACCAAACATATTCACGAAAATACTTCACGATCGCAGTACTACTCCGTGTACTAGAACCCCTGTTCCCTTACAAGTATCTCTAACCCTTGGCTGAAGCTAGCGAGTTTCCCCTGGTTACGTAACTCCGGCCATCTGAGCGGCGCTTCGGTTAAGTAAGCATCGCTGCGCGGTGACAGCCCTAGCACCGTCTAGACGGCGGCGGGCCGTCACACAGGAGTATGGCAGCGGTTGCAACCCTTCCACTGTGGCTAGTGCATATATGCGAGAGGGCTGTTCAATAAAGAATGATCATTACTTTTTATGCGCATAATATACTGTGCAAAAATTAAATTAGCTGTTTTTTTGTTTGCCAAACTTCCCGAGCGCAGAAGTGCCGCATCTCCGAACACCAGAGAGCCATCAAAAATAGGCAATCTAACCGATCAGACGTCGCGGAGCACACATGGAGCGGTCCATCCCATAGCATGGATCTGGAGGAGGCAAAAATTATCGCGAAGAAGACTCGGTTCTTCCCCAGATTGATAAGGGAGGCAATTGAAATAGCCAAAAACAAAAATAATATCAGTAGAGAAGATGGTTACACGCTTTCGACCACTTCGAAGCGAGTTTTCCAAAGAAAGGTGGGAAGAAAAACGGCACCTGACCTATCGCCGGCTATATATTGCAGGCAGAATGCATAGTGAGCACTTCTGACCTGAAGAAGCGAGCTTTAACGCTCGCGAAACTGTCGTCAGAAAAATGTCACAACGCGGAAGTTATTCCGAAAGCCACCATGTGAAGAATACTACCAATTATTTCCTCCAGGTAGAGGTAGTCATATACACCTGGATTATAATTAAATCTGCTGGATCTGCCTTCAGTTCAACGATTATTATCCTATCACTCACCTGTTCTGCATAGATTACATTTCTACCAAGTTTCCTGTTCATTACGAATGCAACCCCGTGGTGGATTTAATTCCCTCCACTATATATGTATCACTCTATAGCCATCGTTCCAGTAGTCCCCGCTATCTTTCCATCTTACTTCGCCCAGAACCATGATGTGTACACTCACCTTATCCATTTCTTGCTTTACATTCTCTAACTCACCTCTCCTTAGAATAGTGCTGACATTCCTGATGCCTATTCTGATTGTTCCATTCCTCTTCCGTATCTTCTTTTCCTCTGTTGCGTTTACCTATACTTCAGAGCAAGGATTTCTTGTGGTGACGACCGCCTTGCTCGACGACCTTGCTCCCGCCACTACCGGGCCCGACCCGGCCCCGAGGGCCGAGTCCCGTAGTTGCCAGGATTAATTTTCATATAAGAACGGTCCATAATTTACAGGTTTTTAATTGAGATGATATTCCATGGCAAACCTCAATAGTGTTTTACGTGATACCACCACATGAGAGGTCGCCCCACTGGGGTCAGACGCTTTTTGCAGCCGCCTCACTGAGGTACAGACGCTGCGCGGACTATAAGTCGTCTGTCTTCTAACATTTGACCTCTCTGGCATAGGTGGTCCTACCCGAGAGCAATTACCATTGTTCCCGCCAGTTCAGCTCTAGGGGTCATCGGAGCACGCAAGCTCTTCCAGCACGACAAGGTCGTAGTCCTTGGAAAGAGTTTATTGTCGGTATTGAAAGGAGTTTAAAAAATTATAGAAGAGAAAATGCGTGATCTAGACGAAAAATAGAGCATAGGTTAAGCTGGTATTCACAAAAGAGGGCACTATATAAACTCGTATTCGGTTACCGGCTAGCTTCGGCTAACCGGCTTATTAGCTATGATGATCACGACGAATACCCCTCCCAGTCTTTCTATAGAAATTCTAAATGCGTTTCATCTCACAGTAAGAAATGCATACATGCTTAGAATGTAGAGCAAATAATAAAATTGATAATGATGAGCAATGAATAGAATTGATAATATTATTTCGTCACCCTATGGCTCAATAAAGTTTCCCGAAACATACTGCTTCGTCAATTAAGAATTCAGAAGCATGGAATAAATTTAATCTCTCTGGTTTTTCCATTTTTTCCCCGATTTTCGCGGAAGGCTTCCATTTATCGCTACTTACTGTTTTTTTACGGTCCCGCATGTTCCAGATATGATTGAGGAGGCTATATTGCCAATTGGTGAGCTTTCAGAGGACGCCCAGGAGTCGCGAAACAAAGATTTACGAAAGTGCATCACGTTATTCACGATTGACATCATGATTTGTGAGCATCACGCTCCAAAAATATTTAAAACTCCGCGCCAATGAAGACTGATTTTGACCTCTAACCCATAATTTAGTGCATTATGTGCCACATCCAACAAATACCATGGTGTTACATATTTGCTTCATGAGTTCCGTGAATTTTTCCCAGAAATTACTCAGCCGACAAATACGAGAATGAGTGCGATTCAAGAGCATATGATGTAAAATTCTGAAATTTCACGTGGAAAACAAGTTGTTTAATGTGCTGTTAATAAAATAATTAAATATGTGCGCATTCGAATACCATTTTAATTTTTATCTAACAATGAGTTTGTTTTCTGTTTCAGCGTTAAACTTGGTTATTTCACTGAATATTGCGATCCAATCAATGTCCAACATAGATCATCTATCTGCTTTCCCTTGACCAAATTAAAAAAAAATTTTAAGCTATTACAGTCCTACAATGTAAACAGGTTGCATTTTAAGCTTATTTTAGAATTAGAAGCGTCGTTTTTTATTAAAACTCCTCTTTTACGGTTATTTTAGAAGTCTTCTCTCCCACGATACCTCCTCATGTAATTGATTCCCGTTAAAAATAACAGCAAAGTTAAAATAAGCATGTCAAAAAAGCACATGAGTACAACCTTTCATTGTAAGTGGACAAAATTATGATTTTTGTCCCTTTTTTTCGCAGTCTGGACCACTGTGCGGCGACGCGTCGCGGGAGGGAAATGACCCGCGGTTTTCAGAGCTGCGAAGTAAGATTTTTGAAGTGCGCGAAAATAAAAGAAGATGTAAAGAACGGAGAAAATGAGCACCAAAATCTTTTTAAAAATAATGTCAATTTATCTCTAAACATTTTTACATTCCCAGGGAGGATCTTAAAAACGTCTTCAGGTAACTCACTTCATTCTTCAATTCCTCGATTCTAGAAGGAGTGTTTTAAAATGTTTTTTCATATCTATATTTTATTTCATAGCAATTGTCTTTCCTTCCTAAGTGGCAGGGTGCATTCAACCTTGCTGTCATTTCCTCCCAAGCATCTTATTTTCAAGCGATTTTCTAAATCTCACATTTCACTTACTTAGCCTATTTATTACTCTCCTCACTTCTAGAGAGTTTCACCCCAGGGACACAATTATTGCTATGACACTGTGTGTTACTTTATGCCTATCAAACACATACATGTCTGCATCCTTTCTACTTAATATAGCTTCACTGTATTATTTTTTCGTATAGTTCCCAAACTGCTGTTACTTACTCCATTATAGGACGAACAAATGCTAAGTAGGCTATTTCTTTAGTTTCCTCATTACTACCTTTAATATATATCATTACCCAGCACAATGCACAACTCATTTCCTGCCATTTCATCAATATGTGGTCTCCGGTTAAGATTAGACGTGAAGTTAACACCTAAGTATTTGCAGTGGTCATATCTAATACTTCCTCAGTTGTCATCCTCACTACCAAACTTACCTTCTCAATTATTCTCCTCACACATATCTCTAGAGCCTCCATTTCATCCATATCGCCACTTCGCAATGATAACTCTCCGAATTATATGACGCAAAGCTATATATAAATGATTTGACTAGTTTTTTTCTAAAATAAAATATATGTAGTACTTCACACTAAACGGTTCAGAATATCCTCCGATACCGACAGTGAGATTCACACCTGTGTACGGTTTCTACACGCAAGAGGAACAGCTGAACCCGCATTCTGTGGCGGTATTTATTGCGTAGAGCGCATATGGTGGCTGAAGCTGTAATCGTGGGTCATTGAGTGCACATTTAAATAATATTTTTAAGTAATTCGACAAATAATTCTAGGACCACATTTCATTTAAGTGCATCTGTTGGATATGCGTTGGAACTCATCATACCGGGAGGAATGGAAATCATGCAAGAACTATATTTAATTTTTTCCCATAAGGAAATCATGTTGTGGCTAGTTTTTGGAGCGGTATTAGAAATTTATAATAAATAATATATATACACATGTTTCATTGGAATATTAGACTCGGGATAACAGCTTATTTTAAAAGCAACAATTATAATAACAAGAAATATTTGCAGAAATGTATTTTTCCGCGCTTAGAAGAAAATATTTACATATGTAATCGAACTATTACGAAATTTATGCCATGTGTCATAAGGCTACGTGTTAAAATAGCGTTGAATTATCAAAAACCAAATCGGTATGACGAAATTTTTCTCTTTAATCTATAGATATCAGTCTTTAATCTATATAGATAGAACACGTATGCAAAGTTTCACGCAAATCTGTAGGCACATCAACAAAAATCGCTCCTCCCACCTTAATTTCATGAACTCACGTGGAGTGGATGGAAGCCCAAGACGAGGGAATCTACTCGCATGGATGACGGGGAGTCCAGACGCATTCCAGGGATGCACTGATCGGTGGCATGTGTGGTGGTGTGCCGCGCGACAAAGCAGCCGCAATGCGGGACGGGAAAATCAACCCTGAGGGGACTGTGGCCGGGAAGCCGGAATGAGTAGTCGCCACCGGTCAGATAACCTTCGGCGCTCTGACTTCCAACATCCACACTCGTTCCAAGATCCAACTCGTCTCACTGGCATAAGATTCACCCGGGGACGGGAAATACACACCTGTTGAGCCATTTCACTCGGCTCAAAAATTTCAGGGTGAGTGAGTGGGTGTTTGTAAAATAGCGCGCCGAAAATGTCAAGTAATTGGCGCCATTGAATGATAAATTGCTGTAAAACTTGCGGATAGCACCATGATATTAAACTGCTTAAAAGCGTTGAATTGCTTAAAAGCGTCAGAATTCATGAAAGCGTCAAAAGTACTAAAAGCATTAATAAACTTCTTGTGCTCAAAATATGTGCCTACAGAAAATATTGAAAAATGATTGAAAGACCTATCAAAGCATAAGGATCATCAGATCTTCACATTGACGGTCATACTATGCTAAACTACCCAATACGTTTTAAATAAGTCTATCATTTAGGATAATGTCTACGCATGAGTTATCACTTGGCACCTACAAAAGGTGAGTTATTTTTTTAGCCTAAATTGGGGTTATTTTTTCCCAAAATTGGTGTTATTTACTAAGAAAGCGGTGTTATTTTATATCTTTCCGGTAAATTACACTTGACATTAATAATGTTTAGAATAATTTTACTGATAATATTGCCTTTATAATAAAAGAGCAGAAGAAAAATATTAGTCCATTAGTGAAAGAGTTTTAGGATTTTAGGCAGGATTGTACCTATATTTGTTTCCAGAGGGTGAAGAAGGAGGTGCATTCTAGGATGGGGTAATGGTAGAAAGAACAGATTAAGAGACTTATCAAGCCTCTGGAAAATGCACAAATGATACGGTATGCACTCCCAAGATGGTTAGGGAACTGGGATGGACATGGGAAAGATTGGTAAAAAAGTAAATAACCCTCAAAACAGGCTCAACAATAATGCAGCAGACAATTTTCTAATATTATTAAGAAAATAAACTGTCGTAGTGGCTAAATTAGTCTTTTTCAAGTTTGTACTGTGGTAAGAACTCTATTGTAGATGCCTGGCAGGATTAAATATTTTTGCCAGAAACTGATGTTTTAAAAGATTACAATACTAACATATTTTTATTGTGACACGATAAATTTATTTCAGTTTCGCATCCCAAGTTAAAGTAGGTGGTGGAAAATAGACAATGTTGACGATTCAATCTTAAATTTGACCTCTATAACTATAAGTACTAGTTGGTAGGATATTAAAAGTATTTAGGTCATAGTAAACCAAAGCCTACCCATGTACACGCTTGTGTAGTCAAGTGACTGCTCTGCAATGCCCGGAGTCATGGGATCAAGGAGGTGAAAATGCTCCGGAACGCAACCCACACGGCGCTGGGTGTTGCATGTCACGCGCAGCCATGCGCTTGCCAGTCTATATATCTCTATGAAGGCGTCAAAATACGCCTTAAGTGTTGAAATTGTCGTTCCGGAGCGCTTCTATGATACAGTAGGAGCCCGCTAATCCGACCTCGGATGGTCCGACTCCTCGCTTAGTTCGACCGTGCCGTCGCTTATCGGTGTTTGTTTACGGTGTTGTCTACACCAATGGACATTTTGTGAATACCGAAATGGAGGAACATCGCAGCAAAATCGAGATTGTCGTCTGCTAAGCAAAAGAACAATACAGACTTTTTTCAACCAGCGCAAGAACATTAAATTTACTGCACAGTGTTTAATGAAGTTCACACAAAATGCTTCAGATGCGCATCTGATGCTCTGCGCGGTAGCGGTGCAGCTTCCGCAAAGGCGCTGCTGCAGCGCGTCTAGCACTCCTAAACTTCCCTTTTTTGAATGTCAGATGTGCTGCAAACGGGTGTCAGCAGCGCTGCTCAAGCGCGTCAGGAGCGCTGCACAAGCTTGTCACGATAGCTTCAGATTGCAAAAAAATAGTTTACTCAAGGACAACTTTTTATTACCCATCTCCGGACTGTATTAGACTCATCTTCATTTTCGCATCTACCTGCCTCAACTTCAACCTCACGCGTCAACCTCACATCTATCTACGGTATGACTATCAAGCAACTACTTACGTCATATCCAACTCGCAAGTGGTAGATGCGTTCCTAGAAAGTTGTATATATGCGGCCATTCCCGTGCGTAAATGTGTTGCGAGAACCAACTTTTAAATGTCAATGCCGTGATAGTTTATGGAAACGTACCATCCAATCACGATAACAATTTTCAGGCTTTAATTAATTGAAACCTACGTTGCAACATTAAATGAATACAAAGTCAATATAAATTAGAATAAACAAGATGTTTTCCAATTGTCACACGTTTGTTTACATTTCAATGAAGACATAACTTACTCGCGGAAATGTTACGAACGTGCATATGCATGTATACTCAATGTTACGAATGTGGAAATAAGAGAACTGATGAATGTACCAAAAAGAGCATAACAATAATTTAGTATGCAACGACAATTAATTTTACAAAGCTATCAATGAAGTGTTGTTACTCGCAGAACCCAAGTCTCTCCGATTCGTGTCAAAGCTTCCCATTTATGCCAAATTTTCGGTCGAAGAATGAACCACAGGCTAAACATGTAAGAATATATTTCATGAAATAAAAATACAAAGTATACACATAGTAAATATTTAAAGAATGAGTATTTATATCTTCCTCTTTCGATTGAGACTTTCACCATCTCCCCTAATTCAAAAGACTACCTGCATCGCGTCCGCTACTTGCGGCTGCTGCTCTTCAAACACGAGCTGCGAATGCGCATGAGATGCGTTTCTCGATAAATCGCTCATTGAGAGCGCTGCTGACGCGCTTCAGTTGACATGTGCTGCACTTGCAGCGCTGACATCCTTGTGAAGCGCTGCTGCAGCCATGTATGTTTCCTGGATAGTGTTTCATAATAAAACGATCATAGTGTTTATTGTGTTTTATGGTGTTTCATGAATCCACAATAATTTACGTTTATCTTCATTTACTGTAAGTATTTTCATCACAGTATACTTTTATTTATGATTTACAGTAATATTACACCTGTAAAACCGTACATATAGCAATATTTTCTGTTAAAACTACAGTTTTATCAAGTTTTTATTTAAATAAATGAGTTCCTCTGATAATCCGACCTTTTTCGTGTTCCGACCATGTTCTCGGTCCCGTTGGTGTCGGATTAGCGGGGTTCTACTGTAGAATGATTACTACACGGACGGTTGTTTTCTTTATTTATTTATAAAAAAACTCCAAAAACAGCAACTAAGGCCTTTAAATTGGGTTTAATAAACAGAATAAATTTAAAAAACAACAATAGTAGTAGAAATAAAACATAAATATTCAAAATATAAACAAGGCAAGAATGAGGCGAAGATGAAATGAATGTTACGCATTACGTTTCAGTTGGGAGAAAAAGACGTTGCGTGAGGAGAAAAGGCCAAGGGTGGGGTGACTATTAGTTAGGGCATTGAAAGATGAAGGTAGGCGGTAGAATAGTGATCGTTGGGAAATGGAGAGACGGAATTTGAGTGTGTAACAGACTCATATTGCGAGTGATGCGGGCTGACAATGCGGAGTGAAAAATAGGAAAGAAGAAGATCAAAGCGGAACGACCCATTCATGATGGAGTGCAGGAATTTAAGGTCCGAAGTCAGCCGGCGAAGGGAGAGGTGTGATAGGCCAAGATATGATAGGATTTCTTCACATGAGCTATGTCTAAGGGAGGGCACGCGATGACGGACTATGGCTAAAAAAAAGTTAAGGGGGCGGTTGAGTAATTTAAGAGTGGTGGGGGACGCAGTTGACCAGATGGGAGAGCAATATTCTAGGATGGGTAGTACACATCCAAGAAACACAGATTTTAGGGCAACTGGGTCCGTTATTTCTTTGAGCCGATAGAGAATTCCCGCTATCGACATTGCCTTTTTAGAAATACCAGAAATATGTTCATGGAACATCAACTTTTGATCAAAGGTAACCCCTAGGACATTGTGGGAACTAACAGAAGGTATAGGGTGCTTGGAAAGTTCGAGGTAAAGGAGATGGTTTTGCGTTTTAAGGAGAAGGATATTGTAGCAGACTTCTCAGGATTCACGCGCAGTTTCCATTTGGCGCACCAGCTATCAATGGCATTTAGAGATGACTGTAAATTAAGGGAATCCGCCGCACTGTTAATTGTTGTCAATACTTTAGTCATCTGCATATAAAAGAATGCTGCAACCCGAGGGTAGAACATATTCAATTACGCATAAAAAATTACATCTTGAATCGGCCGAACTGAACGACACTGGGGCTGGTCTACGGCAGGTCGAACAGCAGAAAAACATGAGTTTTCCTACCAAATCGATAATTTTTGAGGATGAATTCCAATGTCTCCCGAATTTAGAAAAATTAGCGCCGACCTACTCCACATACATGTTGCCTCGCCGGAATCGTTAGATAGGCTAAATCAGATAGGCTCAATGACTGCGACTAAAAGTGATGACGCTGCGCAGAAATGTGACGTGTATCCAACCAAATGGATATGTGACATCCCATATGGCATAGTTCATATCAATACAGGCAGGCAAAGAAAAAAATCTTACCTTCATAGTCTCAGATGTTATTGAATTTAACATATGTTAAAATTCAGGACAATGTAAGAAACAAATATTTTTTGTTCTGTCCAAAACGATTCCTGCCAAATATGGCGCCTGAGGTGCCATTTCTCATATGCGATTTTTGGCAAAATTTTAAAATGCTCTATCTCTGGAATGGTTCAAGATATTTTGCTGTATGATTTTTTATTTGAAAGGTAATAAGTTTCTGATTAAAGTGAAATCTTAAGTTTGGAAATGTGTGTCCAAGTTTTCTTGCTGTAGCGTTTTGATTATTTATTTTTTTATAAAAAAATGTTTTTTCGAAAATGCCAATTCAAAATTTTTTATTTTTTTACTGTTGATTGGTCTCATACAAAACCACATTCCCTGAGTAGAACTTCCACTTTTCAGTTTAATTGGTTTTATGAACAATTTAAACTTTTGCATACATTACACCAGTTTCTGTTACCACATTCTCACATATTTGTCTCATGAAATCAAAATCTAGCCTAATTTGACGAGGCATTTTAGTTTTTCTTAAAGATAAGTAACAGACACACCTTTCAAAAATATTAAAAGCTTCAAAAATATATGCACAAGTTCCAAAACATACAGGTGCAAAAGCATACCACTTCTGTGCACTCTGCTTTGAACTGAAATTAGCAACTCAATGAACTATAAATGTGTTCAACTGCATCAGTATCTTTTTTTTTTATATTGGGTGATGTCTTCCTGTTGAACCAATAAGAACTAGGGCACCCACAATCTTTAAAACATCGCTAATTGGAAGTGAATACTGATGGTGGTGCTGTTGTATTGCAGCTGGAAATCTACATCCAAGAAGCTGGTCCATGTGGTAGCATGAAGTTCACAATAATTTCATGTAATTCACAACTGATATGTATGACCTCTGCAATCCACCAGTCACAGTCATGCACACAGCCCACAAACATCCCTCTATGTAGGTTGTGAATCTGAATATTGTAATGCCGTATCTGAGATCTTGGTTGGTCAAATGAAATTTCTTCTTTCTTGCTCTTTAAAGTTTGTGTGATATAAGTTCGTCCATCACTTTGAGTCCAGATATGTGTCTTCCGAATTCCTTTCACAGGGGTAGTTTGGTTGGACCAATCTTCTATTTTCTGCTGGCGAAATTCTTCAACTTCCTCTTTTGGCGACAGGATGAGGGCTGTTGATGTGTATGACTTCACCACTCTTGTAAAATCCTCGGCATTCTGAATTACAGCTGTACTTGGGCTGGAAAGATAATGTTTTGTAGCATGGAGCTTCAGCAGACCTCTCACACCATCACAAGGCCCCTTCCCATGACCAGTAGCATTGTATACCCACTCCATTGGCACAAGCGACTTAGTCAATTCAAACAGTTGGTAACGATTTATGAAGCACCATGGAGCACCATTAGAAATAATAATTACCTTTTCTGCCACTGATTGCAGCTGTTGAAGAATTTTGCGTATTGCCAACAATGCATGTGCTGAGTCATGTCCACTGTCATCACTTATAACTGCAGCACTTGTGGTCTTGTTTTGAAAATAAGTCACTCCCGTAAAAATTGAAACTTGGTCATTACTCCCGTGATAACCTTGTACTTCTTGTGACAGAATCACAGACCAGTTCTCAGCGAAATCACAGTGAAGTACTAAACATACTTGGCCCAACTCGCATATAACTCACGAACTCTGGCATACCCAAGTTTCACTACCATACAGTACAGAGGGGAGGAGTACACTTATGTGTAAGTAGAGTTATTTTTGATTCCTTAGACAAACATTCTTTCCATAATGTACACCAGAAGCTACTGATGACTTTACTTCCAGTGTTTGCACAACTCATTTGGTCAAGGTGCAAAAATATCATCCACTAGTTCAATAATTTCACCACTCACCCTCATTACACAATCGCAGAAAGCACAATTTCATAACCCATGCTTGGTACGACAGTAGAGATTTCACCACAAAGGTACATATAAAAGGTTAATGACAACTGGAATTCACATACCCTGGTAGGTAAGCTACTTCTTCTACCTAAGTAGAGTGATTTTTGATTCCTTAGGCAAACATTCTTTCCATAATGTACACCAAAAACTAGGTACTTGAAAATAGGGCCATTCTCAGAAAATGAGACAACTAGAGCAAGATTAGATGTGTCCATGTGCATGCAAGAGGCTTAAACAAGATTTGAACCAAGGCCACCAAGTCAGACGCTGAACATAAACCTCTTAGGCTGACAATACAACACTGTTGACCGAGGTCAACTGACTGCTACAATGGAAACACTGGTTCCACGTAATCACTGAAGTCAAGCATTGTTGACCTCGGCTTGACTTTGGATGGACTACCTGCCAATTTGTTCCGAGTTATTTGGCTCTGGTCTGCTAGCAGTAAAGTGCAAAACGGCCTTAGACGGCCACCAGAAGATGACGTTAACCGTCGAAACCATGGTCGTGTTCGAATAAAAAAAAAAAATATTCTGTGGAAATACAAAGTTCTAAAAATTTTTTCAAAAATTTTTTCAATACGGCCTTAGCTGTAGAAATATTTTGACTGAAGTACCACAAGAACTGATGTTTACCTAATGCAGCGGCAATTTGTCGTGAAATGAGTGAGTCCAGGAAAGAAAAATTGCCTGAGTAATTTACTAGTAATTTATTTTAATATAGATGGTGTACATTTGAATTCACAAAATTGCTCATCCTGGGACTAAATTACAAAAAAATAGAACGAGCTAATTTAAATAACTTATTTACAGGAAAATAACAAACTTACACATGGATTAAAATAGATGTCAACTTTCTGTCCTTGACTTTTAAATGTACTTTTCCAGCATTAAAATCAACTTAAAATGTTTACACCACGTTTTAATCATAAGTTTTAATTTGTACAAAAGATTGCACGATTTATACTGAACCAACAATACTCTGGCAAAAATAATAAACAAATCCTTGGCTAGATTTTTTATAACTTTTCTAGTAACTACAAACGTTTTTTTTTAGAATTCAACAACAGCTGAATAGCCAGGTCAAAATTGGTAACAATGAATACAATCCAACACTTGTGGAACCCATTAACTTCACTAACATCATGAGATGGCTAAGTATCACAAAGATTAGATTCCTGTTGCTTGAAGTGGGCATTTGACAGTGCCACTTTATGTAGTCAGAAAATAAAAAGATACCATTTCATGAATTCTGTACAATATAAACTGTACATTCAATCAGCACATTGTATTCATAATGCACATGTAAAAATTACACAAAGCATTCTTGAATGCACCACAGCCTTTTTTTCAATTGAGTGAAGGAATTGGTGAGCTGAGGAGACTGCTCGAATAGGAAAATAAGGAGTCGACATGGAAACTGTCATGAATGAGCATGCTGAACATCTAAAAGACACTAGAAAGTTGGTCAGGATTTTAACAGAGTGCACTGAAAACAGTAAGTCATGACTCAGTTAATCCATTAACCTGAATGTTTTTACACAGCTAAGATTCTTTCTCAAACAGTAAAAATCTTAAAAAAACTTAGCCACCTCACTTATAAACAGCAAATCAATGCATTTAAAGATCTATGGGTGTCCAAAAATGTGCTTAATGCTACAACACCAATTTGTTTAAAACAGCACAGTCCTTTCCTTGTAATTCTGAGTATAAAACGTTTCACAGTGTCATCAATTTATGCATAATTATTGCATCGCCATTTCCCATCAACATACAAAAGAGAAGTATGCAGCTGTGGGTTCCTTTCTCAGCTTTTGTACATAACACAGCACAAACTAAAGTTGCAGAAGTTTCCTATCAGAATGGGCCTATCCAAAATTTAATAATTCTGGAAGCCTTAAAACCTTTCAAGTCAGGAAAATCTCTAGTTGATTTGTTTTATAAATATGTGGGCAGACAGTCAAGAAGCTAACTGTTTTTTTTTAGTTTATGCTACAGAGATAGTTACCAATGGCCACAATCCTTCACTAAATATTATTTAGATGCACAGCCTTTTTAAGTTGCTTGTTGCATACAACTACGCAACACTAAAATCCTTATTATTCAAAGACCTTTTTAAAAAATCAATGAAGAACTAAATTCAGGATCCATGAACTTGAGTTGTTTCACACTCCGTTCGGTAGGCCTGGTGGCTGTAGAAGATCTGAATACTGCAACAGAGCTTCCCGCAAGGAATGTGACACTTGTGATGACGCAGTGGCTGTACAATCCACCAAATATGGGTACAAGCCAATAAGTTGCTCCCATGCTGACCTATCCACTGTGGATGAAAATGAGAGATAAATGAGGACATGTAACAGTGACTGCAGTTCCATTCTGAACAGTAGGTACAAAGTAAACTAAAAAAGTTCACAACACTTTCCCAGCTATGCTGGAGGACTCATTAATCTACTGAAAAAACTATGGCTGCATTCCATGACTCCATACTTACAATGTGCCAGTGCATATTTCTTCCAAAAAAGATAGCTTAAAAATTACAGCAGTACTTTTTGATACTTAGAATACATTTGATTATCAAGTAGGTTGAAAGGTTCTGAGTTTATGTAATTTTACATTACGCCGACTCTCAATTTTATAGCTCTTGCCATACCCGAAAATGCAAACAGAGATACATTTTTTGCCATTCAAAGTGATAAATTCTAGCAGATGTGAGTTTTAATAAGTTTTAATCACCTTTGATGATATAAAAACATACACGAAGAGCCAGAAAAAGCACTAATTTTCATTGGCAATAAATCCAACGACACTTTAGGAAGAATTTTTCTTCCACCTTCTTTATGGTTCTTATCTTCTATTCATAACTGCACTGCCATGCAAATGACATGGCTGCACTTCCCTCTTGAAATTCATCTAGCTTAATGAGCTCATCCTGCAAGAAAAACACCTTCCAACTTTTTCTTTCAATGATCTTCAGGGCCACTTCTAACTCATCGTTCTGGACTCAGTTTAGAGAAATGAAAGAGAAGCACTTGGAGACGGAGGAGTAACAATGGGGTAACTTACGAAACACTACAAATTTCAGCCAAGACAAGCCGTGGGTATTATCCATCCCATCTTGGGATATGTAGTAAGAGAAACTTCACAGAAGAGTACATACTTCACAAAGTGGGATGAAATAGGCATTGCCATTTAAAAAAATTAGTCGATGAAAAAAATGTCGCTATGCTTTTATCTTTCAGTGAGGTCCAATAACTATTTGTTCAATAGGGCCCCATTAGTTACAGTGCTATCTTCAGGTTATCACAACAGGAAGAATTATGCACAGGATAGAGGAGCAAGAGAAATCAAGGGCAATCACACAATAAGACGGCAAAGGGGACTCTCACCTTTGCTCGAAGGGGCTTTCTTCAAGGAGACAACAAGCGTGGCAACTGCTTTCAGTACAAATGATATTTCCGACAGCCTGTACCTAAGGTAATTGAAAGACACATTAAAACTTTTCATGATAACTAGTATGCAGAACTATATTTATGGTGTGAATAGCATCTTTTACATTATAAAACCAATGCCAGAGTGACCCACTCAACAAGGTGATAACAATGGCATACAGCTTCAACATCTTTTAACAACAACTACTGACTATGTTACTTATATGACTTTCTACTGTACAAACAGAGTGGCATAGCAGGACTTGGCATGATAACTTGCCGAGTTGTTTGGTTATTTAGCAGGCAAATGATTACATTCAAGATTTTATCAACCAAAATTGTTTGAACATTTACGATGGCACAAATATGGATGGAACAAACGGTTGGTACTAGTGGTAGTACAAGGTGTATCCCAAAAGTAATGAGACGGGTCACATAAAAATAATTTAATAACAAATATTTACAAATACAGTCAAGCACTCTTTTAAGAATGACCCTTGGGTCTGCCATTGGTCAAAGCATTTTTAAAGTCTTCTCCTGCAATTGCCTTCAGGGCACTCATCAAGGCTTCTTGGTTCTGAAGATTTAACTGACCGTTGGATTACCCATCACGACAATGTGCCTGCCCACATGCCAATGCTGGTGTTAGAGTACCTGGCTAAGAATAAGAAATTCTGCCCTATATTTCCTACAGCCCAGACCTGGCAACCCCAGACCTCTTTTTATTTCCTAGGATCAAGTCTGATATGAAAGGGAAATTTTTTAGGTCCATTCCCAAGGTTCAAGCCACCTTGATAAGTGCAATTAAAAGCAATTCTGGAAGAGGACTCTACATAGTGCTTTTACCAATGGCATATCTACTGGAAACACTGTATCAACACCCATGGGTAGAGACATGCAAAAGTCGCAAATGTGATAATGCGAATTTTAATGCAATTTCTGGGGTTTTCCCGTGAATATGCGAATTTCATGTTAATCACGAATTTCACCAATTCCAATGCGATTTTCATCATTTTATTCTTCTGCTCATGCTTCTCCCACAAAAGTTTTTTTGAGTCGTATGTTTATGGCACATTGCTCCGATAAACTGAGGGTTTGGATAGCTCTCTTGGCTAATTTTCAATAATATGTGGTAGAATAACAGTACTACACTATAGGAATTGACGATCGTGAATGAGTCGTCAGCGAGAAATCATTGCGTAATGTTTTCACCAACAGTATAAAATTTTTACGCTGCTCTAATTCATTGCATTAAAATATTCCCGGTGAGGATGAACGATTAATAACGAAAGAAAACTAGTAATTAATCTGATATATTCATAATGAGCGTAGATAAACTCAGTATATTATACGAAAATAATACGCACAAGAGTTTTTGAAAAATGCCTTTCTTGTCGAAAGATGACATCTAAGCATCAAATACGGTGAAAAATTCTCGGGAATTTGTTAAAATAAAGGTGCCTTCCCGATGTCCTCAAAGTAACGAATGATGTCCACAAAGTAACACATTCGAGGAAAAAATACAACTTGCTTGTCAAGAGGATGTCTAAACCACGCATGGCTACTTTGTAGCTACGGTTTCGGCTACTTTGTGAACGCGTTCACGAGATGTCTGCAAAGTAGCCGAAATGCCATTAAGTATTTCTTATCGCCACTACTGGCGCTCCCGTTTTAATCCCGGGAAGGCTCGAAAAGTAAAGCGGGTTAAAAGTAGCTTACCGTCGTTTGAGACATCGGCATAGTGAATTTATTTCATTTCGTTACATTCAAAAAAAAGTATAATGCCTAAGTGGGCAGTGACCGCAAAACAATGAGAAGCAGAATTTCGGGACCACAGATTATATTGTGCTGATGACAAAACAATATTTTGTCGTTTTTGCAATACAACTGTTTCGTGGGAAAAGAAGGACAGCTGCACGAAGCATATCGCGAGTGAAAAACACAAGTCTAGTGTAGAAAAAAATTCTGCAAGTGGAAGTACAACTATTCGGCAGGTATCAATTACAAAATTGCTCCAAACAACCAGGAAGAGAGATGCCTCCTATGAATTTGAAAAAAAACACAACAAGGCCTTCATAAAAGCCAACAATCCGCTTGAGAAGGTGGACGATCCAAACATTAGAAGATGGTTAAACAAATACGTAGAAGGTTAGTGTTAAATTATTTACTTTAGTAGCTGCACTAGACCATTAATAAGTGAAAATTTGGTTTTCATACACCTAGTTATTCCATAATGCATGCGAACATAATAGGTTCCCATAAATATTGATCAAATTTTATGAATTCTGTAATTTCTTTGTTTTACGCATTAGGATTCATTCTCCTTTTATTTTATATCTACAATGCCCAGGGGGTGGTGACCTACCCCATGCTCGAACGCTTCGAGAAAAATATGTCAATTATCTGGCCAAGGACCGAATCGAAGAAGTTAAAGTTGCTGTTCAAGGCAAGCCCATTGATGTTTTTTGTGATGAAACCACGGACAAAAAAGGCAGATGTGTATTTGTGGTACTGTTTACGACATTCAAAGATTTTAATAAGCAGCCATTGCTTTACGTCGGTGGTGTCCACTTTCTAGAAAGTGCTGATGCAACCCAGTGTATTAGGGCAATACTTGAGTCCCTGAGGATTTATAATGTGCAATACTCAGGATGTTAAAAGTGAAATAACAGACTCAGCCAAATATATGACAAAGTGTGTTGCAGGCTTGAAATTGATTATTGGTGAGGAGTTAATCCACATATGTACAATGCTGGGCTCACAAATTAAATCTTGTGGGAAATATTTGGATCCATCAGATGGCTGACCTTAATAGAGCAGTACTGATGACCAAAAGTTTATTCCTCCACGCAAGAAAAAGAAAACATTTGTACTTAAAATTTCTTCAGGACAGAAATGAAAAGAGTTTAGTATGTATTATTCCCTATTCCTGTTGTTACCAGATGGAACTCCTGGTTTCTTAGTGTCTTTTATTTAGCCGATTATTATCGACACATTGTTGACTTTTGTAACACTGACGAAATGGAAGCGATTCACAATTCCGGTGTATTTTTGTACTTTAAATAATGATACCATAGATTCTATTCAATGCCAGGCAATATTTGTTATGGAGCACGGGAAACAGCTGGTTGACTTAATCAAATTATTGGAGGGTTCAAACTATCCTAATGCACACACATTACATAGAGAGTTAAGGAAGTTAAAAATGAGTCTAGAGAATATTCAAAAAGGTACTTTTTTTGATAAAACCACTAATTACTTACAAACCATGACAACATCTAAAGCAGCTGCTGTATAGTCAACACTAATGCAGATGGCTTCAAAGGCATCAACCAAACTTAGTTCTCTTATGGTAGAAGACCAAAGCAGAAAAATATTTGAAAATCTCTCAGTTTTTTATCCCCAAGAAGTTCTGACTACAGAGGTGAACCCTGACTTTATTACAAAATTAAAAAAAGTTAATGGCCTTGAGTCAATGGAGACAGAGAAGTTGATGTTGGGGTTTGGAGAATTACAGCAATTACTACAAAAGCAAAATTCCCAGGGTTCAGTGGATATAATTAATGCCATGCAGGTGCTCAAATTGTCTGAGACATCCTTTGCATTTAAGTGCCTGGAAGCAATTTGGACCCCCTGTGCAAATGTCGACTCAGAAAGATTTCTTTCCTGCTATAGCACTGTGTTAACAGCTAGGAGAACAAATCTAAAAGAAGACAATTTGGCCACAATGGCAATTTTTTCATTAGAAAATACAGAAGTTTAATAGTAATTTGTCTCTTTATGTAAGTTGAATACATGAATATGTGAAGAATAAAATATATATAATGTGAATTCAGTCAATACTCCATGTTTATTATTGCTTAAATTATCCTTAGTCAATATCATCCAAAAGTCAGGGCAACGGGTGGGTCCACTATAAGCATGGCACTCAATCAACATCAATTATTTTGTCATTAAAATAACACCGATTTCAGGGTAAAATAACACCACTTTCGTAAAAAAATATCACCACTTTTGGCTAGAAAATAACCCCACCTTTTGCATGTCCCTACCCATGGGTCATACTTGGAAGAGCTGCAGCAAAACAATCTTCGTATTGATGACTGCTGATGATGGATGATACTGTAAATATTTTCCATTGAACAATTTTTATGGAACCAGCTTCATTACTTTTGGGACATACCTTATACAGGAGTTTTATTGCTTGATTATTTTGTTTATAATAAGCAGTGCCAACAAAGGTAAAAGTGAACCATTAGACTACATGAAGAACATATCCTTTCAACATTATAAACAATGCTCCCGAGTGATTACCTTGGCAAGGGGCATCTGCCACTAAGACGCTCATCAGCAACATACTGCCTTAAAACTTCTTGGAATCGATGAAGCAAGGCAGTGACAGCTAGCCGACCGGCCAAACCACCTTCAATTGCACTCAAGTCACCTGGCTCAACGCCGTCCAGCAAGGAAAACTGCAGGAGGGTCTCAAAGCAAGTCTTGGCGAATTCCTCGCGTAACTTCTGTTCCGAACAGTAATCTAAAAAAATGAGGCAATGATTTTATGATTTAGAATTCTTGAATTGGTATTTTTAGCAGAAATTGGGAGATTTGGAAATATTAAAAGCTTCTTGGTCTACAGTTAATGCCTCAAGCAGCAAAATATACACGACTATCACACACTTTAATAAATGAAATCTGAACATGGCAGCTAGCCTACAAAGAATGCTAACAAATTAACTTTTCTCAAGTATACATGATACAAATTCTCATCCCATGAGTGAACTCTAATTTAATTTTGATATTTTTGGACAACTAAGTTTACCTCTAAAAAGGAATGACAGCAAAGGAAATACTGGTATAAGTCACCATTTAAAGTTCCCACTCATTTTCGAAAAATGGTATAGTAAGCCAAAGTAAATGGTCACATCTGTATGGGAATGCATCAGGACCAATGAAGTGATACCTGAAAGTGATTACTAACACCCGATATATTCCTATCATATCCTAAGATTCAAGGGACATATTACTATGAAAAGAAAATTATCTCTGAATTACAGGGCAGACATGCAACTTAGCTTAATTTACTATCACTCACTATGGTACAACACTAACATAGAGGTAGAAAATTGCTAACTGTAAACAGGCAATCATCAAAAATATTTAAATTTGTGGGTCACAAACTAATGACAACATGCATGCAAATGTTCAAAGCATAAAAGGTGCAACATTCCATGCATTTCATGTTCAAGAATGAAAATTTCAGAAAAATAAACATTAATCACTACATTAACAAGCCAAAGTGCTGGTAACACTATTTACATCATACACTTGGTGATTTTGAGGAGAATAGGTAATAGATCCTTTTAAATCTGTAATATATTTAAAAAATAATTTGTTTCATTGAAAGTAAAGGCAATTTAACATCTCTTCGCTTAAGAGGGTTCACTGATCATATGACAGCAATTTGTTCAATCCTTTTCCATATTATCTTTCAACCATAAGAAATGACTTTAAAAGTATAAAGAATTCAGAATTCTCCAGCCATTTAAACAAATTGAGAAACATACAGGTGATTCTTTTATCTTCAATGATACATAATTTTTACACTTTATCATCAAAATTATGTTCTTGTTTTTAGTGAGTGGTAGTTTAGTTTTGACATACTTTCCATAAATTACCTGATAGACATTTTTTAAAAAATCCTCAGGAGGATAGAAACACTAAAGTAGTGTAGGGAAAGTTCACGTTTTCTACACGCTCCGATCTGAAAAGGGCTGATTTTCCTGATGACCTCAAGCTGATGATAATAGTAACAAAAAAGTTCTTTATTGGTAACAGCTTTTGCCAATTACTACCACTTAAATACATTTAGACGAACACACAAGTCATGCCCTGGATGGTGAAAAGCCACCCAAGAGGGATTCGAATCCTTGCCCTCGATTGACACGTGACGACATAACCCTGCCACCACCGAGGACTGCGAGACAAATCAATATAAAAGGCTGCAAAAAATTTCCAAATACTGAAAGAATCATTATCATTATGAAGGATGATTTAAAAAATTATGACCGTTGCACTATTCATACACTATGCCCTATAATGACTCACATTTTCTGCAGGGAATAAACTAAAAATCCTTAAAACTTCTTGGATCCCAAATTCAGACTATTCTGCATGGCCTACTTAACTGTTATTCTACACGGCAAAATATGTTAAAACTTGAGAACATTTGGTGGTAAATGATCTCAGACGTCAATGCACCCTAAATTTTCACTCCTATCTTTTAGAATATTCAAACTCAAATAATAGCAGAACTGGCTACACATTAACTCAAATGGCATCTCCCGCTAATGACACTTAGCGTGTGAAATTCAGTGAAAAAATTGTTCGCCTGGACTGGAATTCGAGACCAGACCCCTCGACACACTGAGAGCTCTAACCAGTTAAGCTATGCAGGCGTCCTCCTCCGCTGTGAATTTCATGGTGGCTTTTAAGGAGAGAGGCGTTCTCAACAAGGTACCGTGAAATTGATGCCATGAAGATTAAGGCCATGCCATGAGAGAACACCTCACTTCTTAAAAGTCTCCATGAGATTCACAGATGAAGACGATGCCTGGGAGGCTTAACCCTTTTAGTGCTGCTTTCTGCCAGCAGTACCTGCGAGAAATACCAAGCGTAATTTTATACAATGCATCACGTTAGGAAAAAACCATTATGAAGTTATTGTTTTAGATATCCATTGGTGTTTTTTTTAAATTTTATATAAATTGAATAATTAATATTGATACTATTCTGTTACATTGTCTGAAAAATAAATGTTATTATTTCAGAGTTATAAAGTTGAACAATGAATATTCCATTCTTCTTCCGGGATATCTGCCACGTCATTGTTTTTCTTGACAATGTTTCTCCTCCTGTCCTGGAGGCGTCTCTAAGTCGAAGACGCCTTCGCTCGACATCATCTTCGACCTGAAGACGCCTCCTGGACGGGAGGAGAAACGCTGTTAAGAAAAACAACGACGCGGCAAATATCCCGGAAGAAGAATGGAACATTCGGCTAATCGCCACGGAAAACTCCGAGAGAAAGTTGAACAATTTTTTATTTGCGAGCCAACATATCACCCCGCCGCACTTTTCGCCCAAGATGCAAAAGCTGATATATTGACCCATCGCACTAAAGAGGGTTCAACTCGTTAGAACACTTGGTGCAATATCGGGGAGTCTGGATTCAAATCCCAGTCCAGGAGAATGATTTTTTCACCATGAATTTTGGAAATTTAGAGAATTCAGAAAATTAAATGCTTTCTTGCGAATTTTAAATCGTGCATTCATCACTTATTCTTTGAAACTCAAAGACTTAGAGAGATCAATTCACCTTGGGACTTAAATTGTGCATCTATAGGCTAACAATTTACATACAGCCATGCCTTGATTAAAGCGAGAGATGCATTCCAATGAGTTGTGTGCAATTGAAACGTGAAAAAAACAGGAGCATTTAAACACCAACGATATAACAATGCACTCCTTGTATCACATTCATTAAGAAGTGAATGCCATAAAAAAACTACAAATTCTTTTTCAGGGCCTTTGAAATATGTAGTTTTCATTTCACACATTTATTTATAGCAAATATTAACTTAAAAATAAATGCCATTGCAAATTTTGTCGTTAAGGCTGACAAGTTTGCAGTTTCTCACACGGGAGTCTGTTTCTTAGAGCCTAGCGCTAGTTGCTGCCAGAGGTTATTATTTCAGGATGAGGTAAGCAATAGCAGCTTTCAGCAACATTTACCAGAGGGCTTTGAACACGGTTGAATACTTCAAAAGAATAAAAACTATACAACATCAGTGATGAAAAGATGAAAAAAATCACGGAATATACACGAAATATCTATTTCAACTAGTTCAGACAATTTTCACCGGTGCAAAAATGAAAGACACATGCATTTAGAATCCGAGAACATGGCATTTCACTGACAGGTGACCTACATTATGGCTAACATTGCAGAGTGAAGGAAGAAACTCATAGCCGACTATTGAAACCAACGTAAATAGAGGAAATGCTAGTTAAAAATGTGCACATGAACTGGTTAAATTCCCTCAGTTAACCACTTCAAAAAAATGATTGCAAAGCTTTACCCTATAAGTGTTATCAATTTTTGGTGTCACCTTTGAGAAATGTCGAATGCAACTTTTGAATAGAAGTCCACCTTTCAGAAAAATAATATTTGGTAGAAATGTAAGAGACGTTTATTCACACTCATCTTTAAGGAACCAAGTCAGTGCAATGAAAACCAATAGCTTACTACTTATCCACTCTTAAAAAATTTATTTTAGACCAAGGTCTCAGCAACTTTTTGCCATTTTCAAGGTTGCGATTCTCCATCTATAAAATGGCAATAGCTGCTCGAACCACGGTTGGAAATCAAGTTTAAGTATGGATAAGTACTAAGCTATTGTTTTTATTAAAATCTGGAAGTAATCTTTTAAAATATCAACCTGCAGTTTACTTTCATAGCATTATATTCGAGTATCTAACTGTTCACAATACTCTTTAGTTTTCTCACAGAAATAACATAAAATAATGCATAAATAGCAATTTAAGCATAATTTTGCATAAATGCATAATTAGCAAAATATATATATATATATATAAGCCTTCGACACTTCTCGGTTGAGAAACTGAAGCCAATATATCAGCCTGTGACATAGGGAGGGCTAATAGATTCCAGTTACCTACATAAAATGCGGAGTGGGATGGGTTGGCTGTGTGAGTTGGTGCGGACAGTTGCAGCCAGCAATCCCATTAGTGCAATGGCAAACGAGGTTAGACTAGAGCAATTATAATAGAAACAACACATGTGCCGAAGAGATTCCTGGGGCCCTAGCAGGGCTCCAGACCTACATATCAAACACATGCCGGAGTGAACATACTAGAAAAGCTTACTCTTATAAGAGACAAGAAGAAGAAGCAAATGAAAGTTTTATTAATTTAAATATTAAAATAAAGTCCCACATTCAAACAGCCACTCACAAAGGCTATGATTTCCACTAAAATAACTTGAGTGAGTTTACACCTCTTTAGAACTGTGATCACATTATAACACTAGCATTGAGTAGTTCGGCAAACTAGGAGATACCACGAAAATTCACATACCGTATTTGACGGCGTATAAAATGCATCCCCCCCATATTTCAGTACGGCACATTTAAGAAAAGTGACCGTTAGCCTGTGGAAGGCCACACCTTCACATATATAACCTGGGGTGATTTTTCTTAGCCCTAATTTTGCTACAAAAGGTGCATCTTATATGCCGTCAAATATGTTACTTCCCTCTCTAATCTGCTGTCAAATCCACTTACATTAAATTACACTGAAATTAGCATAGATATGCAGTTTTAGAGTAGCAGGACATATTATCATCAGGCTGTACTTTTTACTTTGTTTTTCCACAAGTGAAGTCTTACAAATATGCTTCTTCACAGAAAGCCACAAAAAAAATAAAATGATTTTTAACAAAATAGACTCGTATACTTGTTTACAAGCCAAAGATGTGTCATCATCCCATTAAGTGTAGTTCTTGTACCACGGTACACCTTTTGGAGATATTTACAAGGCTTCCCAATTGGCCCACATATTGGGCCAATATTGGGCTGATGTACACACACTGGACCAATATTGGCCCAATATATTTGGCTATTGGGGTTCCACTTCAGGATAGAGGAATTAATTTTTCAGATTCTTAAAAGGATAATAGTCATTGTTTTCAATAAATTATGTGATTTTTTAGACTGGCCATTAGTCCCAAAATTATAAAAAAGATGGTTAATTGTGAATGGGATTTAGTAATTTGGATTAAATCATTTAGAAAGCAAAAAAACGAGAATATGCTTGGACCAAGGGTATTGAGAGCAGTCCAATATTTTTTGTTACAAAAAATAAACCAGTCATAAAACAGGAGGGGGCTGCCATCACCTGTAACCAATTCATGCTCAAGTTGTGCCGGTTCATTGTCCATCCCAGTGACATCTTTAGTATCTTGATCTTCAACTTCACCCATGGAGTGCTTTGCTAGTCCTTATGTATACAAAATAAAATGCTTTCTTTTAGCAGATGAATGTCAATGTGTGAGAGAATGATACACACTCAAGTAAGGTAAGTAAAACATTAGTAAAAAAAAAGAACCAAGCAAAGATGTGCAAGTGAGGGGACCACTAAGTGACACATAAATTAGGCATTTACAGGCAATATTTCATTACTCCTCAGATTTAATTTTCTCCCACTGGTCACATCTCCAGCCATCCAATCATTGACAATCAAGTGCAGATTTGTATTACAATTTCCTTAGGAGGAATATTCTCCTCGAGGGAATATTGCATGGCATCAATGCATTGCCCCATTAAGAAGAATGGCTAACCACTTTAAAAAATGGGTTCTTTGAAAGTCACAGTGCTGAAGCAACGAAAACGTTACCATTTCAAATGTGATAAACATTTCATTTCAGGCATCTCATTCACACATTCCAATCAACCAAGCCCAACACAGTCTGTGTCACAGCACACCCTCTCAATGCACCAAAGAGGTCATGGGTGTGGACCCCTGGCAGGGACTGCCACTCACCAACAGCATCCTCAGGCCCATTCCAGACATTCACATGCTAAAATTGACCTTCCCAACAGCATGC
Organism: Pyrrhosoma nymphula; assembly: GCA_963573305.1. Lineage (NCBI taxonomy): Eukaryota > Metazoa > Arthropoda > Insecta > Odonata > Coenagrionidae > Pyrrhosoma > Pyrrhosoma nymphula. Next base: position 110,774,656 of record OY754332.1, read on the forward strand.
ATTCCTAGTGGTCAGAATAAGTTTTCAAACACCCCAAGGTTACATTAGAATTACAACTCTAGCCAGTGACCAACAGGTAGGCTGTGGAGTAAAATATTGCTCTATAATTAAATCACCTATTTTAGCAACAATATCACTATTGGCAGCTACCTGGCCAGAGAGAGGGATAAGCAGCACTTCATCATAGCATTCACAAGTACATTACGTATTTCAGTCACTAGTAACACTTTACAGACTTGTAAATTTCTAAATTCATACTTTAATTTTGCTACATCTTGTCAGACACACAACTCTTAGCTTCCCTTCAACGTGCTCGACCACCACTTATGAAGATGATATATTGCCCATACTAATAAACACAATTAATGAAAATATTAACTGAGCTGCAAGGTCAATGGACTATCAGTTGCATGCACCACTATGGGACTATGACAATTGTTCAGCTCCTAAATAATGATGGAAATCACCAAGGTTAAGGTGAATGCAGGTTGAGTCTTGTGGGCTATAATGAATCCTTGCACAATTTTCAGTCTTGCTTGCTCAGCATATCAGGGCTGCTGAATGTCTGTTAACTATACAGCTTACTAACTGATTGTGTGCCCACTAAAACTGAATAAAAAATACTGGTGTCATCAAAGAATGATGAAGAGAGTTACCGATTAAGAAGTCCTCCGAAGAGTTTGAAAGAAACGATGTATCATGTCAACTCTGAGAAGAAGAGGAGACAAACTTCTTGGAAAATATAGTAACAAAAAAGCCAATTGAAAAGAATAATAGAAGGAGAAATGAATGGGAAAAATTACAAAGGAAGACCAAGAATGTAATTCATCAGGGGGTTATTTTGTAATCTCACCTTTTTAATGACTCTTTGTGGGAGGACGGGAGACCTGTTTTGCTCTCTTAATGATCGACTCAAAATCGGCCAAGGTTTGATGGTGGCTCCATTACATGTTCCTAACAACAGGTGAGATGGAACTAACGAAAGGCTGAGGCAAATGAAACGGATCAAGAGTACAAAGATGCGGATCAAGAGTCAAAAGAGCGGATGACTCAACGAAAAGACCTGCAGATCACCACTTGAGAACCGAAGACGGCCACGCCACCTGGGTGGCAGAGTGGAACTTCAAAAAATGACGTAACTTTCCATATTTTATGATGCATTCTCACTTAAGTGAGATTACAAAATAACCCCACAGGCAAATATGAAGGACGTCAAAGTGAACAGCCATGTAGGAATGAAGAGGTAGGCGGAGAGGAGAGTGGAATGGAGAGCTGCTGCAAACCTATCTTTGGATTCACGACTACTGATGATGCTGCTGAGTATTCTGGACGAATCCAATCAGATCAGTGAGGAAATTAGGAGATGAACCAAACCAGTAAATGGAGCACTTATGAGGTGGAAAGAACAAGAATATATATAATCTAAGACTGTCAGGCTGAAGGTAAGACTCTGGACAATGAAAGGGGAGGAGGAGTGGAATAGGCTCTGAAAGGCATGAAGGGCAGAGGAAGTTTATGAAAGCAAATATTGACATAATGCGATAATAAAGGCATTTTGCCTTGTCCAGGAGCTACTGCAATTCATAAATTCTCTGACAGCTCTCATAAATTATCTAAAAACTCCCAGGATGTTTCTAATCAGCAGAATAACTGCAAATATGGCATAAGGAGACTTATCAAAAGTCATCAGCAAAAATGCAGAATAATTCCTGCTTATTCAAGGAATTATCAAAAGCAAAGGATCAAGGTAAAAATGAAAATACAGAAAAACACAGATTCAAGGGTGACCCAGGCAAAGGCAGATACCCTCAACCCATTCCACTCACCACCACAAGCACTTAACAACAAGAAGAGTGGTAGAGAGGGACTTGTAAATGGTTTGCTCCCTAATTCTCACCAGGCATGGACTAACTAATTCAGGAATTAAAATCAGACAGCTAGGCATGTAAAAGCTCATGTGGACCACATAAAGCAGAGATGCACAAGAATTTGAAAAGAAAACCTTTAGTGCTAATGACAATTGCACTCTACTATTAATACTGTGATAATATAGTGTGCATACATTTGCATTTTAAATTTCTCCCCCACCAGAGTTCAACGAGAAAGAATAATAGTGCACACCGGTTTCTATGTCTTCAGAAAATCTTAAGATCATTGCACAAAATTAGGCATACGGAAATAAAAAAATATGCAATGTTCTTGATTATCCAAGCTCATGACAAGAATATTTCAATAGCCAGAAAATTTAGAGAAACACAGATTTGCCCTAGTGCCAACCTTATTCCCTTTGTGCTGAGCCAACTATTATAGAATTAGTCAAAAACAGTAAAAAAAAAACATTTCTCCTCAAAATCAAAGAGAATAATATTGAATTGGAGCACTTACTCTTTCAATTAGTGGCTTTTATTTTCATTGCAGCACGTAAATTATTACTTCCAAATACAAAGCAAACTCCACCCCAATCAAATCATCAACGTGACGCTCTCTGGTGATGTCTGAGAACAGGTGACTAGAAGGTGTCAGCCGCTGACTATTGGGCAAAACTTTTACATTATGAAGTCACTCCATCAGTATAAGATAAATTTTAGAGAGTTTTTGGTATCCAAATTTTTATCTCCTCAGAATTATAAATGGCTAACCCGATGTCCATGAATATCAGAGCAATGTCAAGAATTTTCCAGTCACAGCTCACCTAAAAACTATAAAGCCCCACCTCAAATCCTGTATGTGCTTATTCTGAAAAGCATTTCCTAAACTTACAACATTTACCACCATGTACATCGATGATATGCTCGTTACCTCAATTATTTCAAAGAACATTTACAGCACTTACGAGGCCTATTCAAGGCATAGCACCATTCGGGCATGATGCTCAAATTCAGCAAATCAAAGTTTTGTAGTCCGGAAGTTCCATTTTTGGGCCTTGTTCTATCCACACCTGGTATGAGCCCAGCCTCTGAAAAAATTGCAGCAATTCGTGATTTTATGGCTCTCCGTAACCTCAAGCAATTGAGAGGATTTATAGGATTCTGTAATTTCTACAGCAAATTTGCGAAACCTCTCTCAGTTAGTAAAAAAATCGAAGTAGGAACTTTTTCCCAACAAGAGAAATGGCACAACAGCATATGAAACCATATGGAAGGCCTGAGTGAGTCAAAGTGCCAAGAAATTGTACTTCTAAACTATCCTACTTCAGGGAGTTCTAACAGACTCCTCCACTATGTTACGAACATTCATAAATAACGATAAGCATTTCATATTCACGCTCTCCTCTTGAGAGGGGACTATAGACCAAGTCTGCGAAGCTGAGTAATAACGGGAGATGTGACGAAACATCAGGCCGAAAGTCTTCAAAATCTTGGATCCCTGGTCCGAAAGAAATTCCTTCCATTTTTCAGGTTTCTCGTTTGTAACTCAGGACATCACAATAATATAATTTTATTTTAAAGATAGAAAGTAATGATTGAAGTAGTGTAAATACTATTTTTTCAGACTTAACTCTGTGAAAATCCACAGTTACTGTGTTCATAAAACTTTGTATTCTAAGTTGAATGGTTTCCTCATGTAAGGATGATGTCTTAGTGATGAAACTGGTTGACTTAGATAGACTTGATAAAATTTAAACAGTGAGATTGAAGGAGTCCTTGCTCTCCACTCCGTTACCTATTCACTCACTTCAGGAGCAGGTTCCCGCAGACTTGCAATATTTCCTGATGCATGCATTGAGGTTTACTAGAAATACTGACGTGTCATTTAGTTTATGTCCTTTCTGACAAGAATGAACTACTGAATTCAGAGTACATGAAAATACGAATATAAGTGAATGCTAAACGAAACAGTGGCCCTGAGGAAACCCACCTTATCAGATGCCTAGAAAGAATAATTAGTGAACATTTTTGACAGACATCTGATTCGTAACAGGTAGATCTGGATTTGAATCCTGGCCAAGGCCGATGATTTTTCAATGTAAATTTGCATGCATTACTTTTCAGCATGTACATTCAAATTCATCACTGAAACATATTACAAGTACCCCTCGACTTTCATTGTTTTGAGTCACATCAATCCCACAGATACATCAGTTTATCTGGCTAATTAATGGATGAAATAGGTCGAGATGTGTCAACATTACGGGGATTGAAAAAAGATACTAAAAAAAAACAAACACTTGAAATAATAAAAATAAAATGAAACATATTGAAATGAAATAAAAATAATTGTAAATTACAATACAAAAATAACAAAGAAATTAAAACAAGGAAGTAAGCACAGATTAGAACAAAACAGCGAACATGAACAGCGATGAATGGAGCAATGTGCACAGAAGATATGTTTCGTATCCTTCCAGTAGGTAGTAAGTACATAGTTTTCACAATAGTCACAGCCAGTTTTTAGTGTTTAGTCATGAAATTCATTCAAAATGCATATTAAAAACTTAAGCATTCTGGAACACAGCAGTTAAAAACTTGACATTATCCATGTATGACTCCATTACTGAAAATCAACAATAAAACCGCAGATACAATTATCGAAGTTCTTTTATTGTCCAGCACTCATTAATGCCCCGTTTCTACAACAGCCGTACGGACCGAAGTAGTTACGCCAGTAGAGCTGGGACACATAGTTCCCAACTCTGCCTTGGTTGGCATTGGTGACGCACGGGAGGAACCGGAAATATTAACCGAGATACTCAGAAAAGGAACACAAAATGGATAATGGCGTCATCTTACTGTGTTCGACAAACAGATAAGAGTTTCATTTGCTTTTGAAACCATTCCGAATATTGCAAAAGGTAATGTGGATGTAGGAATTCTTACTTTTCTTTGAAATTAACTGGTTGTGTTTCACCTGTTCGATGCAATTCCTGGAGAGGGCAGTGCAGAGTTAAAGCTTTAACACCAATGTAGTGGGAATACATGTAGGGGTTTTATGTCGGTTCATACGGCTGTAGTGCAAACGGGCCACAAGTCTACCATGGATCTCTTTTGAAGCACCCACTGTATAGCACCGGCACGTTACATGCATGTGCCCTGCCTAATGCCGTCAGAGGCAGAAGCGGAGACACTGGGAGCCTTTCATTCTAGATGTTGAAGTTAGCACAGATTGGAGAATATCAGCGCACACAAATGGCAAAGAAAGGAGCAATGTGTGCAGAAGAAACGTTTGGTAAACATCCACGGGAATTGTTTAAGTTCACGATAGTCACAGCCTAATTTTTTGTGTGCAGCTATCAAATTCATTCACAATACTGATTTTTAAATTAGCTTTTTACCACCTAGTAATTGAAAAATGTACGTTGTTCATGTTTGACACCTTCGCTGAAAATGAGCACAAAAAAAACATCGCAGATGTGATTACTTTGATGCAAAGTTCTTTCATTCATCTCATGCACTCATCAAGTCTATTCTCAAGCTGTTTTGAAGGGCGCTGCTGAGAGCATAGAGTCTGAAATGAATGAAATGAATCAAGTGCACAGTGGTGTTGTGAAGTGAGCAGCACACTAGAGAGAATAGAAATGCATTTGCAATGTCTTATATTAACTAGGACCATAATTGCACTATATCATCTTTCTAGTTACCATTATTTTACTTTTGCATAGAAGTGCGTTAACTTTTTACAAGTTTTAAAAGTTTTTTAAAACAAAATATCTCACATATTCATCCCTGCACATTATTATATATTCACAATAGGTAAAATAGTGCATATGTTAGAGGTTTATAGATGGTGGATCGACTTACATTGAAATTCCACTTACATCATGTCTCATGGAACCAAATAACACTGTATAACGAGGCATACCTGTACAATAATCATCTGGACCACTAATATTTGTGTATATAAAGGATATCAATGAGTTGATGTCAAGACCAATATATAATAACATATTAAAGATGAACATCCTGAATACTAATAAACTCATTGCTTAATGCCCATTTCCTGAAAATGAATCAGAAAGTCTAGCTAGTCTTTTGAGCTGTCAGATCAATGCCACCAGCTTGTTAACCAAGTCTTGGTCTGCACACTTGAGTCACAATAGCACAGGTACAATGGCACTCTTCCCATGCCAAGAATCGCTTTTCATGTGTACTTGGAAAAGGTATGAACAAAATTCATAGATTCTTGCATTTAATTTTATCTACACTCACGTCTAGCATACAACCGGAAGCATATGTCATACATACGGTATAGCACACATAAAGGGATACATGTAAAAGTAAAATAAGCATGCATACAGATTAATGACTAATAAGACAATTTCTACATTAAAAAAACTACTGCAAGATAGAACCAGACTTCATTGATAACATGAGAGTATTATGTAGACTATCCAATTTCACAAGTAGGAAGAAAATGAAAATAGAATGCTCACTACTAAACAGCTTTCATGATAAGGCAATAAAATGTTCTCAATAAGGCAAGATAAGGTTCATGGCATGAAAGAGTGGAATTGAAGTACAAAGATTCCCATGAAAAGTTGATACATATTCCCAAAAAAACCTTCATTTGCCTATTTTCAAACATTACTGATTTTTTTAAAAATTCCCTGGACAACAGAGATTCAGAAACATATTCTGTACTGCATCAGGATATTTAACCTGGATTACAAATGCTGAAGATTTGATGATACCGTCAGCACAGCTGAAAAAACTACCAAGGTTTATGACTGGTGAATGAATTTCTTAGTGCATCTATATCTTATATCTGGTATATGGTCTTTTGGTACAAGGGCATTTGGCTGGCAGGACATCATCAATTTCCACGACAAATAAATGAAAAAGTGTTTGATGCATACCTGCATAATAATGTTTTATTTAAAGAACAATGTAACCCATCCTTAGCGGAATCTTGTAATGTACCATGATATTTTTCCCGTTCAGGCAGTTTCCCAAGTATTTTTTTAGATGAAATTAGATAGATGCATAGAAATCCTTGGAAATAGTGAAAGCACAGTATCACATACTGAGCATAAAGTTGTTTTTAACAATACAGTAGACCCCTGCTTTACGATGGTAATCCATTCCATAGGACCGATCGCAATGTGAATTACATCGTAAAGTGAATCAGTATTTACCAGAAAATGGATCGGTTTAACTACATCATCGCCAGTTCATTCAGTGATACACAACACAGTATAGGTATGAAATTTGCTGGAATGAAATAATTTAAATAATGAATACTGAATGAATAACAAATTATGTGAGCAAAAAATCATCGAAATGGGAAATTTTAAAAGGCGCGCGCAGAATCAGTGCACTTAGAAATTCCCAGCATGCAGATCATAAAGTGAATCCATCGTAAAGTGAACCCATCGTAAAGCATATTCCACTGCATATTTTACACAAAATTCACACAAATTCCAGCACTTTCGTCTATTTCTTTTGAGTACAATGCAAGTTTCTACATAGCTGACTGCCCCATGTTATATGTTCAAAAAATCAGTTTTATCTTTATTCAATCAATAATCTTCCTCAAATTTTTAATTCTCAACATTTCTAAATCTGATTCTTGGCTTGACGATCTTAGATTAAAATTTTTCCATGGATGGATTGTTTTTGGATTTCCACTCACCCATGCTCACCTGTCCAGGAATAAATTTTGCTCTGACGTTTGACCATTTCCGTTTAACACAAGGAAGTAATGCATAAAATCTTTAAACCCTGCCGGGACCTAAAATTTTTCTGGATTAGACAGGTTTTATAATTAGCTCAGGTTCTGCCTCAGATAGATATCACATTAGTAGCAGGAGTTCTGTCACGGTTCTGTAGTGATAATATTTTGGGTGAAGGAAAAAGTATTATTATAAGTAAAACATTGATTACATCTACATCAACACATTTGAAACAGTATGCCATTGCTGTGTGAATGATGGCATCTCAACTAAATGAAAAAAAAACTGATTTCTCATCTCTCCCAATTAAATTAAATAATGCTGGGGGGACATAATATAAACTCTTCATATGAAATTCAAGGATCAATGAATCTTTGTTTCATAAATTGAGCTGCCAATCTGGGGTGAACACATGTGATTGGGAAAACCAATTTAAAAAATTTACCTGTAATGTAATATACCTAGGATATTTTCAGAATTTTTAGCATTACAGGTAAAGTTTTTATCTTGTTTATGTGACCACCTCTTACAAACCCAGAGACATCTGCTTGTGTAGCCCATTGTATGCATTATCAAATGAACACTGAAATCAAGAAACTCTACAGTACTCCATGAGCCAGTTAATCTTTTCAACCGAGAATAGAATAAATTAGCTCCCTCAATTTCATTCACAGGATATTATACGGCACAAATAATGGCAGAAAATCTTGACTTCAGGCTGCGTATATAAAAAAACACAAATAAGACTACGGAACTAAGATTCAAACAAGGCTACACAAATAATATTTATTTTAGGCATGACAATCAGGTGTTAATTGGGTACAGATTAGGAAAACAAGCACAGTGGAGCAAAGCAGAGAAGGCCATGCAAAAGATTAGTAAGTCTAATAGAAATAACAACACTACAACTGTAAACCAAGGGCTGAAAATGGACATAATGCCAGTAATTATACTCGGCATCTCAAGGCAAGAACAGAGGTGAAAAAAAGTCTCCCGTCAAACTCCCTCCTCACCCAAACCAGACGACCCGGATGCAGAGTGAATCGAGCCTTTGTTGAGCAACACTATCACTTGCAGCACAAAGTCCTTTGGGATCGTATTGGAGTGAGGCATCACTTCGTCCCTTAGTAGTTCAATCACTTCACAGTCAATTTCTTCGTCGGCACGCGTTTCCTCAGGGACCCGGTCAGGAGGAGGTGAGCTGGTTTGAACATGCAAACATGATTGAAGCACAGTCAAAAATCATGACACCCCACCACAACATGAACAGAATTTTGTCACCAATCAAGTCACAGTCAGGAAATATTGTTAATTGGTCAAGTGATGAATTTTTATGTGTTTCCACACCAAGTTTGGTCCTGATTCGTCCAACTCTGAATTAGCATATAGCTCTCACAAAGGTTCCTGGCACAGACCTGCACAGCAAGGAGGGGAGGCAGAATTGGAGGGGGTGAAGGGAAATGACTAACGAGTAGTATTAGTATTTTAGTTTGAAGTGCTACAATGGCTATGGTCATTTCGCATATACTGCCTGCCACTTGCAGACAGGGCCAACATCATTCAAATGAATTGGAGGATCGCATCACCAAATTTGAGCTGAGCCCAACGATGCTTAACTTTGGTGACTGATCGGGAACCGATGTTTCCAACATGGCAGGCCTTTGCCCGTCAAGGGAAAGAGAGAGAGGGAACAAGAGAGAGTGACGAAGGGAAACCAAATTACTCTGTGAAAAAGTGGTGGTGGCAACACACATGTCAAGGAAGTGGTTGAAATCACCCATTGCGATGACTTAACCAGGAACCCCATCTTGAGGTCTCACTGTGAGACAAGTTGAAACGGGACGAGATGTAGTAGTGGGTCATCCCACTTCTCAACGTGCTTGTGCTGGCAGCAATGAAAAAGGTTTTCTGACTGACCCTCCATGATAAACAATCTTCCTCACTTGCTTTGCAGAATTTTGAAAGTTCCGTAGCCCATGTCCCAAAATCATCCACAGCGCAGCACCAGGAACTTTTGCAAGAGCTATACCAATGGATGGCCAAACCGTTTCAAACAACATTTAGGTGTAGAATATTAAGCATCACCTTAACAGGTAAATTATATTAAAAATTCCAAAATAACACTTTTGTCATTCAAGTGATCAACTGCTATCAATTTGGATGTGAAGACTGAATATCCTTCGCAGGAATTGGGAAGAATCTTCCCAATTCCTAATTTGGAACTTGAAAAAAGAAGAACTCAAAACTGATGAAAAATAAAGCACAACATTAAATTGCACGTATAACTCAGTAGAGACCAAAATTGAAAACAATTATATCATTGGAATGATAATTTTAGCAAATTTTATTAGTCTGTACAGTTTGAATTGCCTAGAAATTTTTCATTGATACATGTTGCTACAGCTGAAGCTAATGGCATTGGGTAGCAAGAAATGTTACATGTAAAGTTGATAGGTATTGAAATGGTAAGAGAAGGTTCTTGAGGGTGAAGGGAGGGGATAGGTAGCAGTAAGTAGCCACAAGATATAGTAAGCATTGGGGCCATCCATATTGCAACCATCACCATCCCTAGTGCTGGATTGTAAAGATAAATACAAAAGACTAGACAAACAGTTACTATTTGGCAGCTAAACGGGTGATTAAGCATTTTGGCGTGACTAATTATGGATCATAAAAAATTAAAAATTCCATGAGAACTGCCGGAAGTATTGGACATTCTTGATTCACTCGTATCTTTATTTATAAGAACCCCTCAAGAGCAAAAACATATGCACAAAATTTTAATATTCAATGTAATGATTATTCACCTATTTACAGGTCCTAATGAGAGAGAACATCACCAATGTCAACAAAACCAACATGCATTATTCCAAAGATAGCCTTATAATGCAGTTACCTGAGTTTTACCATTTGGAACGCACAAGGAATCTATTAAAGGCTATTCAAGATCTGAGTGGGTCTGGATTACTAGAATTACCATACTAGAATTCAAATATCTTTACGCCTGAGCTTTGTTTGCCTTTGTGACTGTCCGAGCATCTTCAGTTGTTGGGGGCAGTGGAGGTTCTTATGGTGGCGGGGACTTCAAGTAGAGGTTGCCAAATGTGGTTCAAGTAGAGGGTGACCAGACTGAGAGCAAGGGATTGAATGTTGGCAACACAGCACACAGGAGCATGAAGTGGACATGACCAATGCTTGAAGGCAACAGATATTTTCCACACTTCGCCTATTCAAATCTCATTGGTCATTCTCTAGTCATGTTCCGTGGAGCTTCCTCTCCCAATTTCCTCCAAGCCACAGAGATATTTAAATTCTAGTACAGAAACTCTGCAGCACCAGATACGATTTCACTAGAGCCCCAAGAATTAAAAGAAATTTGCCTTTCATCCCAATTCTGACTCTACACCTCATATTCGAAGGTATCATTTTAAATATTCCCATCTCCATGAGTAAAATGGAGCTTAATATTGCCCATTATGATTTACTTGAATCTTTTATTCACTTATTTCTCTAAGTCATCAGATCAAGGCTTCAAAAAGAGCAAAAAACTAATGTTTAGCATAAGGGAAGTTTATGGTAAACACAGAATTATTCCGTGAATAAAGAGAAGGTGGAGAAACAATCAAAATAGTAGACTCCTATAAAAGTCAACGCGTGCATGGTCAAATCTCGCTATTTCAATAAGTAAAAATGTGATGTAATTTGAAGCTAAGGATAGACTATGGCCTCAGACATAGGATTTTTCGTACTCAATATGGAAATAAGGCCGTCTCCATAGAAGCTTGATGTTATAAAAAATTTTGAGCAAGAACAAGATACAGAAGAATTACATTCTATCATTTAACCAAGAGAAAAAGAGAAAATATTGATTGCAACAACATTTATCAACTTTATTTGGATGAATTAAAGGAGCATTTTTATCTGATTCAAGGAAATGGAAAAAAATCACTGGCTGAGAGGACAATGACTAACAATGACAATTCAATTAAGAACTGACCCACCTTCCCTGCACTTAAAGCAAATCGATAATTTGCCTCTTTTACAGCAGGTGAATCAATCTTTGTGTTTCTTGTGAAATAACTATATGTTTTTAATACTATACCTCTTAGGAAATAGGAAATGATCTAATGTTGAAGCAAGCTCAGGCCACATTCCGAGGAAGTGTTCAGGTTGCTTTCTAGCCAGAGGTAAACCGGTCAATAATACTGTAAGAAGACTGTTGACTGCTAACTTCCATGTTGAAGGTGATGGACAGCTGTACTTCATTCCTAATGGTACATGAAGTGCCTGAAACATGACAAAATAGTCATAAATGAGGTGCAATGAAATCTGATGGGGCTTGACACATATATGACAGCACACAGTTGGGGTGAGACACGACTTGCAAAGCAATGAAATCCATAGGACAGTGAATGGAGCTCCACTTCAATCAACTTTGATCAGTGGTGTTACCCATGTTACCTACCCTCCCCAACAATGGGGAGGGTAGGTAACATGGGTATATTGCCCCCTCTAAAATGTTGCTTAGGGCACTGAATGCATGTATGCCTATTAACTTCAGCGTGTATCTGAAAATAAACCTAAACATTTTTAGAGAAAGCTGAAAACTTAAATGTAAAACTACAATTTTGAGTTTGAAAGTAACAAATAGGATTTTAAAAGGACTGTTTTGAAGTTTAAAAAACTTTATAGGGAGGCTGCCATACGGCTGCAAGAATGCCAAAATGCTAGCCCACCCCCCTAATTCTGCTACACTGTTACGCAGCCTTCCATACATGATAAAATAGCTTATGAGGACCCAATCATCACACCTCAATTACATTTCTCTCTTTCCTCTAATAGATTTTAGTGCACTTGGTAAACACTGTACAGCATTTAAAAATGTGCATGCCATCTTTTTCCCAATCCTAAAAGCAAATTTCTTGAGCCACTCCGTTAGTTGATCAACTTGAGAATGCAATGAACAACTGAGGTCATACAAGCCTCAACGGGGCTGGGGGATAGGTTCAAACGAGAAGGATTACATGGAGAATAAAGGGAGGGTGGAGAGAAACACTGTCCGCATTAGCCAACTCTTCGCAAAAGGAGCCATGGGGTTCACAGTTTAACATCCCATCTGATATACATTTAAAGAGCTCTTAACATGGCACAGAAGTAGTGATCAGGAATTCACTGAGAAATCTGACATTGCCGGAGTTCAAACCCAAGTCCTCCAAGATGGGAAGCCAGGACTCTAGCCACCATACCAACCCAATCACCCCATTATAGTACCAAAAATACTGACACGGGAGTCAAAGGCTGGGATAATTATCACAACGGAAAGGAACTTCAAGTGATAAAAGTTAGAAACAACGGGAGCAATCAAGCTCAAGATGTTAATCAGATGAGCCTCAATTTCCGCAAGGGTAATAAATAAAGTTTAGGAAGCTTATGAGAGAATAGGAAAAGCATATGGCACCTAACAATTCTCATGTCAGACACATTTTCTAATAATTACCTCAATTATTTCCTTCAGAATGCCTCCTTCAATGACGGGTGTTTCTTGAGCTGTTTTTTGGTATAAACTGACAGTCATACTTAAAGATTTCTCTCCAAATGGCACATAATTCATCGTGATCCATTCAGCCTGGAAAAGATACATCAAAGGAATGCATAAAAAATACAGGCTTATGGTGTTCCACAACTACATACATTTTACCCCACAAGCCATTTGTGGCTGGAGGGGTGTAATTATTCATGCTGTAAATAAGAACCGTACAGGGCAAAGGAGTTGGGGAGGAACAGAATGATTAATGAGGATAGTTCTGATGGAATTGGTGCCTCCATCTACTCTTATAGTAATTCTAAATGGTGCAACGAATCAAATAATTCTTAAACCTATCTGTTCAACTATGAATTTCTCGTTTCATTGCTTCTGGTAGTTGAACGTGATCACTAAAGATGAAACCACTCAACATTGAAATCAGTAACATAGATTATGAATACTAATGACAGTGATTCTTTCATTGCATCCTAATTAATCGTACAATAACTAGAATTATCCATCAATATGCACTAAATGATTCTATTCTTTGTAAACCCATTTTCCACAAGGCATACTCCATGCACCCTAACGGTTAAAGTGATACCAAAGATCTTTTATGGCAATATCAAGGCTTTTCAGCTATGAACCAGCGATCAAGAAGATGCTCAATAACCTAGACATTTTTTTTAAGCTTCAGATAGTAAGAGAGAAAGAGGAAGATATCATTGGAATTACATATAAGAATATGAATTGTGCTGTATGCCAGAATTCAAAAACTAGGAGAGAAGCAAGATGAAATTGCACCCTACACATATGCTTAAGTTTTCTCCATTTCCTATAGGAGTTCTAAAACCGTTATCATTATAAGAAATAGAAAGTGAGGCAAAAAAGGGCAACAATGACCAATTCAGAGTTTTAAAGGAAAGTAACAGTGTCTTTTATCCTGCTTCTTCAACTCTGTGAAAGAATAAATAAAAAAATCATCAAAGCTACATCAATGTAAGTAACTTCAATAGATCATTAATTTCATACTCCAACCTTTTTAGAACCACAGAGTAAAGAAAAATATCATTCATTACTCTACAACAGAACTAACCGTGCACATTATGCAAATGGACTACAGAGCTATTGATTCTTATTATTCAGAGTATAATAGGATATGATTTTTTTTTTTCAATTTATATACTTACAGAAGCACCCTTAATCTGCATGATATTTTTTGTTTCCACCTTCCCATAGGGAGGAGCTTGACATGAGAATTTACTGAACAAAAGAAGCTGCCGAAATATTGCTGTTATCATATTCTTCATGCTATCAGGGCTAGAAAAAGCTTCCTGTAAATAAGATAAATAATTTGATACAATATTAGAAAAAAATCAAGCACAGAAGTACACAAAAAGTATTTAATTTTCAAATAATTTGATGGACTTTGTAAAAATAGATGCAAATTTCACTGGCTCATTAATATTCATTTCACCCGACTTATATCACATAAATAGCTATAAAGGATGAGGTAATGAATGAATAAGTCACAAATATCAATAAATTTGAATAAGGCAATACATCATGTTTTTGCAGATGCTGATTTTCAGGTTCGCATGCAAGACAAATACATACTATCAAAAAGGTTTTCCAAGGATTTTCATAATAAATCGCATAGAAAAAGTTAAATCAAGCAATAATGAGAGGAAAGAATCTGTACTTTTAATATAAGCCCACAGCAAATTGAAGTGAGCTCACTAAGGTATCCCTTTTCCAGAAGAACCTGCAAATTTCATCTGAATTTTCAATCACCTTAACTGTATCACATAGAATGTCTATCTTACCCCTCGAAAATCATAGAAAAATTTATCATGGAAACCTAAGGGCAGATTAAAGCCATGAGGCAACTCCTGAATGAGAAAAGTCACATCATCACCAATTCAATTCTTCCACAAGACAAGATGCACAGAAACATTTTTCAAATCAAATTCTACCAGACTCCTATTCCACCTATAGCCTTACCGTTT
Organism: Pyrrhosoma nymphula; assembly: GCA_963573305.1. Classification (NCBI taxonomy): domain Eukaryota; kingdom Metazoa; phylum Arthropoda; class Insecta; order Odonata; family Coenagrionidae; genus Pyrrhosoma; species Pyrrhosoma nymphula. The sequence goes on from OY754332.1 coordinate 110,789,798, forward strand.
GTCACACCTTACATACTGCATAAGTTTACAATAAAGAAATACTATTACCTTTTGAAGGAGCTCCATACTGGTCAATACACCCTCTTGGAGGGGTGTTAAAGATATGTCATTGACGGAAGGTAAAATAAATGGAGAAGATTCACCATGGATAGGAACTGTCACAGAGTTTTGAAGAACTTGACAAAGTTTTTGTAAATCAGCTGCCAAAAACCTGAAACAGAAAATGACTCATCAAAAATGGCCTCACACTATCAACCTAGAGACACAATTTAGGGCTTGCAGGAAAATATAACCCATTTCAAAATGCAGCCTGAAACCTTCTTCAACCTTTGGACATATGAACACATTCCCGAGTCCTTCTCCACTGCAAAGCAGCCAGTAAACAGTCATCATGTGACCGTTATCAATGAAAAAGAGAGTACAGTAAGTCCTTGATTTACGCCATTCCGATTTATGTCTGATTCAATGTTACGTCCCAGCAAGGGTCGTCGGAAAATGTTTCCTGGTTATTTTTTTTTAATTGTTAACTTTAAAAAAATATTAATTAACAGATAAAATACTTTGTTACTGACATAATTACCTCTTCAGTAGTGTGAAAAGAATTTACATAATAATTTGATTATTTCATTTAAACATAGGTTTATCCTGTTATACAATCAAGATATTGAAAAATTTTACTCCAGCCGTATTGATGATGAGCGACATATGTCCTTTCGAGGGAGCAACATGCGGCCTTCCGTTTGGTACTGTTGCCGGATGTATCAGTGGCCCTTTTCTGTAAGCTACATAGTTTCAAGTGGTGACAGAAAATACATGGGAAGTAGGAGCTTGAGGAGGAGTGATATAGAGAGAGTGATGATTGAACCAACAAACATTCCGTGTGCTCCCCTCCCTCCTCGGCGTACGAGAAAAGGATTCTTCATCATAAAATAACTACAGTAAGCATTTCATCGGTCATCGTTATGCAGCTTTATAGAGCTGAATATGTATATTGTTGAGGTAAGAATTGAGCCAGTCGGGTTTCTCTCCAGGAATCATTTGTTTGTTACAAGAAATTCTGTATCCTCCTAGCAAAGTGGGGTTGAGACATAAAAAGTGATTTTTATATCCATTAGGATCCCGGCTATCCATTAATATGGATGGTAAAACCACAGGAAGTGTGTCAACAAAGAGATCAATTTAGATGTAAAATTGCAGGTTTTCTACTGTATCCAAATCTGAGAACTAGGTACCGATATTGCACGCATGTTGGACTTCACACCTACCACTGCGCAAACAATTCGTGCAAATTAACAAAATATGAAAATCTCTGCAGAAAGTGTGATGCCAAGGCGTTCCACACTAATCATGAAGAGTAGGGATAATATAGAGGCCCTTCTCATGATATGGATTGAAGACCAAAATCAGTGATCTATTCTATCAAGTCTGATTGTGATTCAGGAAAAGGCACGATCAATATGGAAGGACTAAACGAGAAAAGCAAAATTTAGGAAAGGAAAAGAGAGGGTGGAGGAGGAAATGAGTGAGTACACCTTCAATACAAGTCGTGAGAGGTTTGCGCGTTTTAAGCCGTTAAAAAGGTTGCATGGAAACGTACTTTGGAGTAACCCCCAGATTCAAACATTAATTGTTGAACAGAATATTAAGGAAAGCTAAGGGCTCTTAAACTTTTCAGTGCTAAGCTTCATCCCAGAGAACGCTCACTGTAGCGCGCATACTTTTGTTGTTTGTATTCCTGCTTTTTAAAATGCATATATGCGTGTGTAGTGCTGATGGCACTGTTCTGCCCTACGCATATATGCGTGCATAGCACTGAAAGGGTTAATATGCACTTTTGACGTAAAACTTTGCCAGTGTTGCTATGCTAGCATCATGTATAAAACTCATAGATTTGGACAATGATGTGTAGAATTTTTCCATAGTGAATAACTTGAATTAATTTTAATTTTCCACAGATGTTTTCCACCGTAATCAAGATAGAATGGAGTATTGTAATAAAAATCTGAAGAAAAGGACGATGATTTGTAAGTCAGCAGAGTGCTTTCATCACAAAATATAGCACATTATCATTAGATATGGTAATTTTTAGAGCACAGACATACAAGTGCCTGAGATAGTAAATTTAGCATTTAACTTGGTTATCTGTACACATATTCAAAGCACCACAGGACCAGCTGTGATAACAGCTTTTGCAGAGTCACACATCGAGGAGATAATATGTGTGAAATTTACAATGAAAAATTGTGGTCTCTGATATACAGTAGAACCTTGTTATAACGTAAAGGCAAGGGGGTATGAAATGTGCCTTTACACTGTAACAAATTATGTTATAACAAGATTTCATCATAATTTTTATTCGGTAAATTTTGAAGCCCTGGAAGTATTCTACTGGTTAAGAAAGGTTAGAATTAAATATCAAGAAACCATTTATCAATGAATAGACTAAACTAAAAAACTTTTCGTCTTACTCTGTGCATTCCTTTACTATACATACTTCCTTTCACTTTCAGGGCATCGTATGTTACTCATCCATTTCTTTCAACCTCCAAGCTTACCCAAATTTTCCCTTTATATCATGGTCTTCAGTATCCATCTTTCATCTATCCGTCCATTTTATCCATCTTCAGTTCTATTTCTCGACCCTGAATAATGTTTTTGGTTGTTCTTATGTTAAAATTTTCCAGTCCTGAATGATTTTAGGGTTTCATAACATATGAATTTCAAGTTAAGTTTAATTATTTATTTATTTCCTTAGTTTAGGGTGAAATTAGGGCTATGCAGCCCTCTCTTACATTTAACCCTAGACATTACATTTACACCCATGTCCTGAGTGGAAGAAAACCCACCCAGGCGGGACTCGAACCCGCGACCTTTAGATTAGCAGGCAAGGACTCCGCTGCTGCTGAGGCTGGCTAATTAAGTACTATCTATTCAATTTCCCGGCCATGAATGATTTTTTAGGTCGTACATTCTTGAAAATGCACAGGACCTTTAAGATTTCGGATTATCATGCGTTGAACTTGCAAAACACGTATTTTTAATAATCATTTATTGAATTTGCTAGCCTAGAATGATTGTACTCTGCCCAAAATAATTTTTGCCTACTATAAATGATTTTTGCTGGCCATGAACTATTTTCGCTAGCTTTGAATTATTTCCGAACGATTTAAGCCGACCTTAAATGATTTTTGACGGCTCTGAATGATTTTTGCCAGCCCTAAATGATTTTTGCTGGCCATTAATAATTTTTGGCGGCCATTAATAATTTTTGCCAGCCTGAATGATTTTAGCCAGCACTGAACGATTTTGACGGCCCTGAATGATTTCTGAACGATTTTAGACAGCCCTGAATGATTTTTGCCGGCCATGAATGATTTTTACCGGTCCTTAATGATGTTTGCCGGCCTTGAATGATTGTAGTCGGCCCTAAATGGTTTTTTCCTGCCCTAGTTTCATTGCATAGAACCTTTGTAACACGTATAAAGTACGATTGATTAAAGGAAAATAATTCTGAAGCCCATACAAAAAATTGAAGAAATACTTGAAAAATTGACTTTTGTAAATGAATTCTTCACAGGTTTCCCACCAGGTGAGATGTTTAGCCCGAGCTGACGTTTCAATGGCTAACTCTGCCATCGTCCTCAGGGCATCTCACCTGGTGGGAAACCTGTGAAGAATTCATTCACATCGTGCGCCAGGAAAGCACCAAGTCTTACATTGATATTTGTAGTCCGTTGTACAGCTTTTCTACAATTAGTGCGATGAAATGGTGTTCCGCAAGGAATATGTGCATTCCGTAAGTTTTGTAGCGTAGCCACGTAAAAATGTTGGGGATGAGGCTAAATTGATGCACTTAAAACTTGGATCTGTTGAAAACAAAGGGACATTGTTCCAGATGGAGTGATGGAGCTCTCTCGATTTGCAGCGACCACCAAGCCGTGTATTGCTTTTTGGGAGCTATCCTCTCCGAGACGAAGAAATGAAGAAAAACATGCGCATTTGTCCATGGCTATTTTGTACGGCTTATATATACGTGCGACGGACTGCACACGCGTGAATTGCCGCTTTGAATTCATTTCTTGGCGTTCGCCGTCAATAGCTGCGAACCGTTAGAGGTAGTTCATCCATGATGGCATTGATCGGCAGTCTGAGTATTTTCCTACCTTTTATTTAGTGAGGTTTTCTCGAAGTAATAGACTGTGCTGTGCCTAAAAGATTTGTTATGGCTTTTGAGTCGGAAATACTTTTAAGATAAAAGGTGTGCACATTTAAGAAGCTTCCATCATCATGAAACAAAAATCACTCATCCTAAGGCATTGCTAATGCATGTCTGTACTCACAATATGCCTTGTGAATGTTGTAGTTTGAATATCTGTCTAGCTTACCGGGTTCATGGGGGTCTATTCTCCAACTCGAAGCTACGGAGTTTTCTGGCGAAAAGAAGCTTCAATTGTGCATGCAACTAGATTATTAGTAGTTACTTGCCTCCAACGGTATTCTCTATCATGGAAGCTACCGGAGAAAGAGCTAGCAGAAAGCTTGTGGTAGCTTATTAGGCTCCCACCCATATTCTGTAACTGCCACGAAGCTACTTCCGTAGCCCCAATAAGCTATCATGGTAGCCTCACGAATCGCAGCCTCCGAATACCCTGCTTAAATATTGGTAATTTTCTAATGCTTATATCTCTATAAAAATCCAACACACTGATATGTTTCTTACATTTATTAAATGCGCATTCCTTGCACTTTCACTGGGTTACGTTGTCATTTTCACAACTTAACAGAAGTTTTTCACAAAAAGATATTAGCTGGAGTGACGGAAAGCCATACTTACCTTCATTATCTTCGGTAGGTAGCTTGATTCTAGCCCATAATGGGATACTTTTTGGGCCGTGGTTACGTAAGTGTCACCTTTGCATTTATTTTGAAACCGTCATCTTCGTATATCATTTAAATGATTTAAAGCAACGAGCAATTGACAAGAGCAAATAGCAAGAATCACATCATTGACATGAACCCTAATTCCCGAATATATTTATGCAAAATCTTATTTCAATTAACCAAAACAGCTAATATGAACATTGTGCGTTTGTATTATGCGATTGTTTACGAGATTATGTGAGCAAAAATAGAACATGTTCTAATTTTGCTTGCATGATTATTATTCCATGGAATGTTTCGCTAAACACGATGCACGAACATCTTCACTGGCTAAAACAGCCTTAAGGTTTCACCAGTTTTATCCACGGAAAAAACATTGAGACGAGCTATTATATTGGTTCTAAGAGTGACGTCAGCAGAAATGGATTTTCCGTGAATTTGCGTTAAGAATATTCTTGTACCCGCCTTTCGCCAAACCTCTCTCAACTTCCTGTTACGTTCTTGAGAAAAGTCCATCGAGTAAGTGAATACGGTTGGCAGACAATTCCTGTAGCTTTTTCAAAGCTACCGCATTGGTAGCTTCGAGATAGAGAATAGACCCCATGCTATTTCACTCCACCAGTGTTTTGTTTGAAAACGAGTCTTTCTTTACCATGCAAGTGTTCTTGTTTACGTGATAAATTGAGTTAACCTCTAAAATGTGTTTTACTTGTCACAATTACCCCTGGTTAAGTTATTTAAGAAACATCTATCGCATTCAATGGGTTCAGTGTTCTCTATTAATCCAAAATTCAATTAAAGAAATACTCTTATGCAGATCTGAATCGGGCGGTATTCCCTGCACGTCACTACTTCAGCACCATCAACACTCGATGTGGGAACTAATCCTGTTTGCGTAATAATGAAATAACGACGTCTGGTGGTTCCTCGATGGCTTTACGTTATATCAAATTTTACGTAACATCAAGGTTGTTACATTGGCAAACATAGGGGTTTCGTTGGTTCCTTCCTTCAGCTGACGTTATATCAAATTTTACGTTATATCAAGTAACGTTATCACAAGGTTCTACTGTATAGTTGAGTACCTGAGATAAGTAGTTGAGTGCTGAAGACCTCCGAAATTATATTTATCGTGATTTCAGAGCATTTTATAAAACCTGAAAGATGACTGCTTTCAGTCTGACTAGTCTAGGTTTAATAATGCATAAATCAAGCAATGGCATGCCACAGGCAAGCAGAAGATCTGGATGAAGGTGTTTTGCATACAAACCTATTCTTTATGTGCTGGAACACAGCCGGAAACATCTGAATGAGGGCAGTAAGGAATGCTTGGGATGGAATATACAACTCTTCTCTCATATCATTGTCACTGGGAGGTGACGTGCTGTCAGCGCCAATGCTCAGCCACACCCGCCAAGCGACACCCCAAATGTCACTCTCCTCCGTGGTGGTAGCATTGACAGAGCCTCCATTCCCATCTGCGCCCTTGTTGAGGTAGAGGATCTCTTGGAATGATTTAAGGGCTGCTAGGGACACCTTGAAGTAAGGAAAATGAGGCCGTATAAATATTGGAAGCAGTGATGAGCCTAATATTTGTGTAGCAATTTACTGTGCAGAGACATGGATAGAGAGAAAAGACGACTAGAGAAAATTGGAGGTCACTACAGAAATAAATTAACTATGAATCTTTTCATGTAATAATTCAACGAGAGACTAGTTTGGTCACCAACACACCTGCCTGATGCACCTGAAGATGTCACCTATATGACGAAACTGGTCATGCATAAATTCATGAAAACATGCATAGTTTATTAAAAGACCATGCATTGTCACAAGGTTGATCCAGAAACAATAGAATTCATTTACAATGGAGGTGCTTAAGATGTGGGAGTGGAGGAGGACCTAAATGTTCGAGAGGAAACATCTGGAGGAGATAAGGAGGTGGCGGAGTAAGTACTTGGAATGGGCAATGAGGGGTGATGGGCTGCTGAAGACAATGATGGGGGGGAGGATGTTGGTTAAGCAGGGAGGGAAAGAATGAGAATAGGCTCCACGGATGGGATAAAGAAAAGTAGCGTGTATGCCAAGCTGAAGAGAGAATTGTGTAAGGAGGTTGGGGCCTTCTACTATATAGCAGAGGTAATCTTTTGCGCATCTAAACCTACCTCATCTCTAATAATGATTTCATTCATAAGGATTCAAATTTTACTACGATATAGAGAGACAATGAATAATAGGTCGACAAATTTTCACCAATGGAAAACAGACAGTTGACAAATTCTGTACCATTTGCTATTTCATTTTCCTTAACATTTAAAACATCTCAATGGTGATAATGTATTGCTTTCACCTCAATAAATTCCATGGCAAAGAAATAGCCAAGCATTAAAATGGAAGGGCTCTTTTAATGGACAAGAAAAAATGATCATCAAGTGATAGTTTTGGGCCCTTACATGCAAAGTAGTTACTGAACTATCTATAAAGGATACAACATGATTGGTTGAAGACCCAAATGGCCATAATCTTCAAATATGAAACTTATTGAACAACTAGTCATGGATATGGTATGTTAATCATAATGGTGCAATCGAGACATGGGAGTCAAATCAAATGGTGACTAGCTTCAACAGAGATTCTTAGCAAGGAGGGTCTAACTTCCTTCATCTCACTCGCCAGAGTGGAGACAGATCACTGATTAGCTGGAGGTCAAATCTACAATTGTGATACCATGTTGGACTGAAGGTAACACAACACAAGCATCTGCATACATTAAGAAATATGTGACAAATTGAATGCAGTAGGCAATGCACAAGTAATTCTCAAAAGCTGACTGCTAATGAGAATACAGTTAACAGTAGAAAGGAGGTGGTTACATCTGCATCAATCAGTGCAATCAGCATGTATTACTCAATGCGATTCAAATGAACGACAGTAGGAGCAAAATTAAGGAAGCCACAACTGTGGTAATATATAACAGTATTCTGAATTTTTACTGCACGTACAATTAAAAAATTTTCTTCATACCTCATTATTTTTACTGAGGGCAGAGTTTTCAATGAACTCCAGCAGAAGAGACCAAGCACGAGGGAAGTCACCCAAATTTTGCAGTAATTGCCTTTTAGTGTTGAACACCCTGGCAACACCAGAAAGTGTCAAAACCTGCAAGAAAAGTCATGAATCATGTGAAAAACTAATGACATCAATATACTTAATGCACGCACATAGGTGAGAGAATGTAGAAAAATTACCTGAGTTTCAGCCCACTGCTTCTGCGCTGTGTTCCTTGAGTGATGTATTAATATATTGCCACCAGTATCAACCTTTTCACTGCTTGCTGAACTCGATAAGCTGCGGACTTTGTCCAGTAAAGGAAAGAGAACCTAGATGTCCAGAAAAAATGAATGAAATCAACTGAGTACAAGATCACATTACAGAAGAATTTTATAACGAATTAACTAGCCATTGAAAAACCTTACTCCCACTCTGATATAAATCACAAGAAATGAGCAAGATAATTAAGGGGTGCAACCATGAAATGAGATATGTAATTTCTTTTGCTTTCCCAGGCAATTCTGGAGGTCTGTATGCCCCTGTGATCCCGACAAGTCATATTTCAAAGAACTGCGGAACTAGCTGCGCAGTAATTTTAACGGAGTCACCCACTAATAGTCACACAATTGCGACCATTAGCGGGTCCAAGACACAATTGCCCGACAAGTCATTTTTGACTTGTAAGCAGGTTTGTCAAGGGCCGAACCACCAGAACTTGATAGAAACACCCATGCCCGGTGCAGGGAAAAACCAACTCAAGTGGGACTCAAACCTGCAACCCTCAGATTAGCATGCAAGGACTTTAGCCTGCTGGAACCAGGGCCGGCAACAGCAAGGTTGAGTCCTCACCTGCTAAGTCCATGTAAGTGAAAAAATTGGATTCAAAGATTAAAATAAATGTAAATATGTGCCTGTTATTTTATAAATATTCAGCATGTGTAAGCACAACATCAGACCTAAAATTATCTTGAGAAATATTTTTCACAAATTCGTACTTCAACTGTTAAATCACTATCTCATTCACCTGTCAAATTCTCTGCCATGCTTTGAAGCCTGAGTCTGCCCTTGTCTTTAGAGTGAAGTTAGACACTTTTCCTTGAAGATGATGACAGACTCAGCTGCAACGCTAGATGTAAACCCAAGAACCCTCAATCGTTGATTAAGAAATTATAATAAGTGACCTGCTGTTCACCAACTTAAACAACACACATCATGATGATTTTCCAATCATTGCATTGAACAAATGATGTGGTACGCAGTCACTAGTACAGGAGCAAAGATATACACCAAGGGGAAGAAATTCACCATGAAAAAATCATCCTGGTCAAGCGGAACACATCATATTTGCAGCCTAGGTATTGACAGCCACACTATCTTTTTCTCCTCTGTCTCCTATCCGCCAAGTCCCTCCTTATTTCATTGAAATAGAATCAGTGAACTCATCTGCGTTACAGTATGTTAACCACTAAAGACACTAATGTTACTTTTTACCAAGACTAATGTCCACAACACGCATGGAAGCTGAATAAACTACATTCATGATCACTTCGCTAAGCTTATTTTCCTGCCAATAAAAATATAGCATGTACGTGGAATAGTTGTAAAGAAGTTTCTTAGATGCAAACTTGTTCCATGAATGTCAACAACTCAAATCTGAATGTATTTTATGCAAATGAAAAATAAAAACCATTGACCTTTCTGAAAGATATCAATAGACATACAGTACAACATCTCCAAAATGTCGAGTACCACAAGAGGATAAGAGGAATAAGTATAGTATGAATAGATAGACTAGTCACCTGCCACAGCACAGCCTGCCATGTTGGCTGATGCAGCAAGGCTCCGTGCGCTGAAATGGTGGAAAAGAGCGTTTGGCCGGCAGATTTCCTCACAGCTGGACGAGAGTCCACACAAAGATCTCCTAAAATGTCATCAGAAGCATTATTTTATTATTATTATTACACAAACATTATAAAGCCCCTCTTTGACTGACAAATTAAAAAATAATAAGAATGAGAGCTCTTGGTTTTCACACCAGGTCAGGTTCTCCATAGCTTCCGACATTTTGATGAGCGACTCGCCCATTGTCTTCAGGGATCCACCCGGAGTTTACTGCGTGCCCTGTGAGTGTGGGAATTCTACATTGGAGAGGCATGCTGAATGATAGAAACCAGAATCAAAGAACACCGCAGGTACCTCCGATTATGTCAACTGGACAAGTTGGCAATAGCGGAGCATAGTATACTCGAAAACCACTCTATCCACTGGGAAGAGACTAGACTCCTGTGCAAATCCCAAGGTTACTGGGATCGGACTGTAAAGGAGACTATATCTGGCTTCACAGTAACAATTTCAACAGGGACACCGTCTACAGGCTCAGTAAGACCTGGGAATATTTCACCAAAGCAGAGAGGACTAAACAAGGATGTGACAGAAAGAGTTGGTGCCAAAGAATAATAGCACAGAACAAATCACAGACTACCCAACGCAATGGAAAAAGTGGAAAATTGGCATTGGATTCTTGGATCCCAGAAGACAATAGGTGAGCCGCTCGTCATAATGTCATAAGTTATGGAGAACCCTGACCCGGAGTGAAACCCAAGAGCTCTTCATTCACATCATTTGCCCAGAAAGCCTACAGTCATACAACTCCAAAATAATATGTTTAGCAAATGAAATAATTCATTTTTATTATCATCCATTAATGCAGCTGAAAAATTTAAAGTGAAAAAGATAAAAATATAACCAGATGTTTTCAAGGAAAAATAAGGATAAAGTGAGAAATTTTGGAAAAAAAACTAATCCCCTAAACCAAGAGCACAAACATTAACTTTCCAATATGTGAATATTCATGAATGGCTTCAAAGCACTGCTTGTAGGTCACCAGACTTCAACTGGATGATTTTCCTGTTAACATTTTGTAGAACTTAGAATTTGCAAACCCCATTCAACATTTCCCCACATTTACACCACTTATTTTCAGCTCCAACCAATACCTCATATTAACTGCGCTCATGCTTACAAAATTTTAAGCTTCTTCATATTTACATTTTCCCAGAATTTGCACTTCGTTTACAAGCCCAAATTGGTATTCTGCACACAACTTTATGTTCGCTCTTTCCTACTTTTAGCATTTTTATACATAACTGCAACAGCACTTATGACAATTACATCATCTCAATATACATACCATCACTGTCTTACAGTGAAACCTCACTTTCATGCCCCTGGACTTGACTATTTCCCTTCATTTAAGAAATTTTTTTTAAAATTAAGATTTGCCTCGATTTACATTTTCCTGTTATTTGCACTTTTTCCCTTTGTCCCCCTCAAAAGTGTAAAAGGGGGGGTTCACTGTACATGGAAGTCACATTATTGAATTCATTTCATTAATAACATATTATTTAAGATCAATAGAGAAGTACATAAAATTCTTACCAAGCCTAGCATATAGGCACATCCACAGTTTGTCAAAAGGAGGCATATTCGGAGTTCCAGGAAAGTCAGGGAATACATTTGAATCACCAGATAGAGATTGGCACAATTTTTCTTGATTCTGATAAAAATAATCTGAAATATTCCACTGAAAAGAAATCAAATTATTAATGCATGCCCATCAATGATACACCAAAAAAGGCAAAAGGGCAAGAATCATCAATCAATACAGTCACTCTGAAACCTTTCAAAATGAATTAAGAAATCAGCCAATAATTCACTGACAAGGATCAACGCAGGTGCCATTCTGGAACGGCAGTGGTGGGGGTTATAGCCACGTGGCCACCGTTCCGGAACGGCAGCTGGTTATTAAAATGAATAATATTTAACTGGTTCCGCTTGGAAGAAATTTTTTCCATATCACATAGGCGTTGAATGTGTTAACCAACTTTTCCCATAAAAAGGATAAAAGCTTACCTTAACCCATTGGCTTACAAAGACGGCGATTCGCCAGTCTCGTATATTTTTTTCCAGCCTTCTTTTTTTTGGAGCATATATTTCAGATAGATTCATAGTTTATGTTCTTAGTTGCTTTTATGTTGTTCTAATACATATTCCGATGCTGTCATTATATTGCAGTTCATATTTTATTCATGTATATACTCAATGGTTTCAAAGCATTTTCATCTTCGTCTTCGTCTATCGTTAACCCAATGCACCATCAGCACTGGCTTTCTTTGTCTCCTTTCTCTCCCATCTTCCTTCTATTTGATAAAGTATTGTTGAGGCACCTATTCATAGCCAACATAAGATAAAGGAAGCAATATTTCACTTTGTATACTTGATGAGTACCATCTGCTGAACGTAAACGAAAGATACCTAATATCTTCGTCTTCAGTGAACTTGCTACTATGCAAAAGATAATACAATCTTTTCTGCTGACAAACAAAAGTAGCCTTTCATCTTTTCCCATTCCCTGCTACATCAACAAAGAAGATATAATTACTGAATGAAGTCGTGGGCTTCTGATAAGCCAGCATTTCGGCACCAGCCGCCAGTTCGCAGCCAGTATTCCTACCGCCATAACCACGGACGCTCGCGCTCAAGGCCGTGTGTACTCGCGCTCCCCCCGAAGCAATGGCCGGCAAAAGGGGCAAGATTTTTTATGGACGATGATGTAGAAAAGTTTCTTTTTGATAGTGACATCAGTGTTAGCGATAAAAGTGAAGAAAGTGACACCGATAATTCTGAATTTTCAGAATCTGTGAGTAGTGAAGACAGTGCAGAATTTTCCAGTGAAAATGAAGGCAGTATTTGTCCGGCGGATCGAAAAAAGGCTAAGGTAGAAAACAATTGGCATTGGTGTAAAAACAACCAGTGTGTGAAAGAATTTAGATTCTCTGGTAAACCTGGCATAAATGAAAGAATTCATAGGAGCGTGAGAAACAATCCTAGTGAAAGAGACTTTTTCTTCCAGTTTCTAGAAGGTGATTTTTGGGAACTCATAGCAACTGAAACCAACAAGTACGCAGATGCCTTTTTGAACTCCGACAAAAATAGAAAAAGAGATCTTACGAAAGGATGGTTTGAAACAACTACAGATGAGATTTAGGCCTATATCTCATTGTGTGTGCTAATGGCACAAGTGAAAAAAAATAAGCTTCAACAATACTTGAGTCCACGCAACATGACAGAAACACCTTTTTCGGCAGAGTATTGCCATATAAACGTTTTTTGTTGTTATCCAAATTCTTACATTTGTAGATAATTTAAAACTGAATAGAAATGATCGGCTGATAAAGGTATCTCCAGTGATCGACTATATAAAGAAAAAATTTACAGCCATGTACATTCCGGAGAGAAATCTTGCCGTGGATGAGGCCTGATGAAATTTCGTGGTAGACTCTGCTTTGTCCAGTATAACCCAAGTAAGCGCGCCCAATTTGAAATCAAGTTTTACAAGATATGTGAAAGCTCATTAGGCTCCTGCCTACAATTTATTATTTACACTGGACAAAAACCATCCGGAGCAAAGGATACTCCTAGTGCAGCAATAGTATTAGAACTTTTGCATCCCTACTTTCGCAAGGGTTACACTGTGGCGTTAGATAATTGGTACACATAACCTGGTCTATTTCTCAAGTTGATTGATGAGAAAACTAATGCCTTAGGCACATTCAGAATAAATCGAAGGAATATACCAGCAGAATTAAAAAATATACAGTTGAAGAAAGGGCAGGCAAAAATAGTTTATAGCAATGGAATCGCTGCTGTAAAATGGAACAGTAAAACTTTTTTTTTCAAAAATTTCTCCAGATACATTAGAACATATCTCCAGATACATTAGAACATATCTCCAGAATCCGTCGATGAATTTCAATGAAACTTTCAAGAATGAAAGAAGATATAGATTAAAATAATAATACGAAAAAATATATTAAAATTTTTCAAAAATATGATCACAAAAAGTTTGTTTATAATTTTGCAATATTTTATAAATGTTAATAATATTGTTCAATAAATAAAAACTGGGGACTAATAATCACAAATTGTAATTGACAAAATATAAACCTATGTATCTAAAAAATTTCAATAAAATATATAATAAACTTTACAATTTATAGCATATTTATCAATAGAACATTTTATCAAAATAAATGGTATTTCTGAGAGAGTAGCTTGCAAGAAAAATGGTAAGCCAATGGGTTAATTACACAAACGAAGTCAAACAGTTCCTTGCATCAGCACCTTCACAGTTCCACTTTGAAAACAAGTTGGCACTCCTAGCAACTGTAAGTTTTGTGTAGTTATTTCATTTGTGCCCATAATAAAAAAGCTATTATTGATGGTTAAGACTGCCATTTCACCATAATAAAACATCCAAACATCTCCAGAGTCCATGGATTAGTTACTTAACATGAAATCTGATCACCATAGTTTTCTGAGAAAGTTCATTAAAACATAATCTACATTATTACTATTGCATTAAGTGTAATGAAAAATGAGGGTAGGTAATTTCCCCTACAATTGTCCAATCAATTCCCAGAAAAGCATATTTTCTAATTTTCCTAATTTTCATTCTAACACTAATACTTACCATTAAACCCACAGCAGTTAGAGAAATGTTTAGTTCCTGAGTCTGAGATCCAAATTTTGCAGCTGTGTCAACACAGTGTGGTAGGCAGCGCCAAGGCATTACAGGCAAAAAATCAGTGACCACCAGCTGGAGGCATTGAAAAGCTATCCGAATAAGATTTTCCCTGCAAAAATAAGGTGGTATTTCACTCAAAGCAAATGAAAGGAAGAAATAAACCAGGATTAGAATTTGGCAGGATTAGAATTTACAAGTCGACCTTGGAAGTGTCCAAAAGCATGACTGAACACTATTACAATTTACATACACGAGACTACTACATTAATTCCGAGAAAGATGAAGACCTAATTTGCTAACTCAAAAGCCAAGAGTAGCAGCATAAAAAAAGCATTTGAAATGAATACCAATGACAACATGCCTGAGATACTGTGAAATGTTATGATAACATATTGTCGGACAAAATATCGTGAAATCATAAAACAAGGTAAACTATTGATTTACTGATAAATCAAGGAGAAAAGTATATAATATTTATTCTTGTAGGCGCCATTAGCCTTTAGTATATTATAAAATATATAATTTAAAATTGTAAATTACAAAAGCAAAATAATGATACAGTGCCATGACAAATTGCAGCATTACAAATACAGCCTTTACAAAAAGATATATAATTAAAAACAAAAAAGCCATAAACTCCAAATTAAATACAAAACATTATAAACAAGTAAATAATTAAATTATAAAAAACAAAAATCAGAAAAAGGAAAAAAGGACACATCCCGGGTACATGATTCGACAAATAAATTTAATGACTAAATCAATCAAGAAACTCATCGCATTACAATTAAATTTCATAGGGGATTCAGACAGAAGAAAAATACATTACCCTGTGACAATAACACAAATGTGAATATGAATTCAACTGACAGAGTTCACAATGGCACAGTACACAACATGCATAGTTAGATGTTAGATGAAGACTAGTTAGATGAACTCAAAATTTTCAGGGGTAACTTTGAGATAATACATTATAAACAAAACAAAGATAACTATGTAATTTTCACTAAGGTTTTATTTCAATACGACCGGTTCCATCGCATAGGCGACATTCTCCGGTGACCTGAGGATGTCGCCTATGCAACGAAACCGGTCGCACTGAAATAAAACCTTAGTGAAAATTACAAAGTTATCATTGTTTCAGTCATCATGGTTAGGCTTGCCAGTTCTAGAGATCTAGGCAACATACCTTACCACAAAAAATAGCAGTGAGTAGAGCTGTTTTAAACACATTCAGTGATATTAATGACTTAAGCTGTGATGGGAGGGAATTCCAAGCATGGGTTGATTTAACAAGAAATGATCTATTATATGCAGTGGTACAATGGAAGGGAGTCTGAAGATCAAGGAGACGGGATCGAGTAGTTTGATTTGAGACCATATTGCTGGAAAAGATATTGCAGAAAAGATCAAGCTTAAAGTCAAATAAATACTAGGTTTTTGTAATATGGATGAGATACTTACCCATGATGATCAGACACAGCACCAATTATCCCAAGAACTATGGGCCACCCATGGGACAAAGTTTCACCAGCCCCATGGAGCACTTGTAAAACACACTCCAGTTGGCGCTGCCTTACATCTCCATGGGGCACAGTTGATAGTTCCGACAGCGGGCCAAGTAATAAAGTCTGAAGTTTCTGCAAGGAAAGTAAAATAATAAGAATTACCTAAATGAATATCATGGATGTGGGTATTTTTCATTCATGGGTACCTTTTGAGGAAAGTAATCTGGTATGAATTTACATCCTAATGGGAAAAAATTGATCTTCCAAACTGACCGCTCTTACATTTCCATCTCATGTAGACATGAGCATTACTTATGACACAGATTTAAAATGGTGAACCATTATGCACAAACTACATATGAGCACAGAATTTCTGTCACTTTTTTAAACAAGAATCAAACTTCATTTAATCGATGGGATAGTCTGAGAAACTCAACCATCCTTTCTCAGAGCACTATGGAACAAATCCCTTCCCTTGGACTACAACCTTGACGTGGTGGAAGGGCTTGTACGTTCCAATGACCCCTAGAGCAGGACTGGCAGGAGCAATTACTACTGCTACTGATAGGGCTACCCCTGACAGATAGTTCGAAGGGGAGGAGCCAGACCAAAGGTAGTTCATGTGATGGCATCACAATAAAAATACATTTGGGAAGCAGAGGCGGGGAAGCCCTCTCCACTATCACACACCCTTGAGGTGGCTTGCAGGGTATTATGTAGATGTACCAATTACTCTGAATATGAAAATCAATCATAGAGAATAAAATCCGGGGAACTATGGGACGCTGACCACTAGGGCAGGTGCTGTGCTCCGCAGGCTTCCACGGTTGTCATCACACAAAATCCTTGCTTAACACATTCAATGCGGGCCCGATTTTCATGAAAGTCGTCAAAATCGGCTCGAAAAAAGTGAAAGCGCTTCGGAAGGGAACGACCAAGTCAATTGATGTGCTCCACCAGTCGAAGTAGTCCGCATTGAATGTGCTAACATTGTCATCAGAGGATACAAGGAACAGGAGAGAGAAAGAAGAAAAAGAGGAAAGCAATGGTAAAAATAGGAACTTGGAACGTATGGACAATGATGAGGGGTGGGAAGCTAGAAAATATTAAAAAGGAAATGAAGAAAGGGAAACTAGATGCTTTGGGGCAGTGCGAGATGAGATAGAGGGATAGCGAACAATAGTTGCACCATTGTTGTTTTCTCCTGCGGCGGGACTATAAAAACTTCATCCAGGGTATCACAGACGAAATTCGTGTGAATTCAAAAAGATTTTGGTCACTCATAAACGCAAGAAGAAGGTCCCACCAAATTCCTGCCTCCCTGTCTTATAATGCATCCAATTTCCTCGGTGCCGACCGTCCCTCTGCATTTAACGATTTCTTCTCTTCAAACTTTAACCATGCCTCCCCCACCCTTCCAATCCTCGTGATTCAATCTGTTTGCCCTCATGCCCTCTCTTCTATTTCAACCACCCCTCAGGAAATTTTTAAGTACCTACGCCAGCTACCGTGCTCAAAATCCACTAGGTCTGATAATGTAGGGTCACTCTTTCTCAGCCGCACTGCTACCTCACTCAACATTCCATTAACAATCCTGTTCAATAGATTTTTCACAAGTGACTGCTTTCCCTCCCAGTGGAAATACTCTAATATCACACCAATTTTGAAATCCGGTGCAAAAGGTGTTGTAGAGAACTACCGTCCCATTTCCATATTGCCCATTTTATCAATAATTTTTTAACGCATCAACCATAACCGTCTTCTTCACTTTACTCTCCCCTACATCTCCCCCAATCAGCATGGCTTCCTCCCAGGTGGATCTTGTCTCACCAACCTCACCATTTTACATCACCATATCACACTTGCTTTCGAATCTAACTCACAACTGGATGTTTGCTACTTAGACTTCCCTAAACCCTTCGACTCTGTTAACCACACCCTACTCATTCACAAACTTTAGCTCAGGTACAATATCCATGGTTCTCTATTATCCTTACTCCCCAGTTTCCTTAACTCGCATTATCAGCACGTTTTAATTGATGGAGTGTCATCCACCCACTCGCCGGTCGCGTCAGGGATTCCTCAAGGTCCCTTGGTCCCC
Source organism: Pyrrhosoma nymphula (assembly GCA_963573305.1). Taxonomy (NCBI): domain Eukaryota; kingdom Metazoa; phylum Arthropoda; class Insecta; order Odonata; family Coenagrionidae; genus Pyrrhosoma; species Pyrrhosoma nymphula. Next base: position 110,807,925 of record OY754332.1, read on the forward strand.
TTCTGTTCTCCCTTTTTGTTGATGATGTCGTGGACTACATTCTCCCACTGGGATGTTACATTTTACTAACAAGGGGAGACTACGTACCATGCTACGCTTCTGGGAATGTCATATTTTTTATGATGTTCGGAATGCCGAATGCTGCTAGGAATACGTCGTGGTTTGGTTGAATAGGCTTTAGTTTAGCCGTAATAAATTAATTTCTATTCATTATTTTCAGCGCGCTAAACATAAGCTAAGGACACCACACCTTAACCAGCGAGCTCGGGTGGTCCAGTGGTTATGGTTGTCGACTCCTGAGTCAAGGGTCGTCGGTTCGAGTCCATTTGACGGAACTTTTTTTTCTTCTCTATTTCATTCATTTTCAATTTTTCTATTATTTTGCATTGCAACTAGTCTCACCGGACGAAGGAACATTTTTCAACCGTCTCTTCGAAATAATGTATTGACGTCGTATTCCGAACGCAGAAGCATGACATAGCAATGAAGTAGCAACCCTAGGGTGCACTCACCAATTAAAGTGTCCGTTGATTATAGTGATCAACTTCCTAATCGCCATGGAACACAACGATTTCATATGGGTGCATTCACATTGATGCTTGAGGTCTGAAGACACCAGCATGCGTAAATTAGATATAGAAGAACGCGTAAAGAATAATAATTACCTTATTATCAACCGCTCTCATTAATATATAACTTAAAAAGAAATAAAATTACTTGGTATGTAAGTACTAAAATAAAAGTGAAGGATAAATCTTATATGTCCTATCCACAAAAAATTATGTTATCACACGCAAGTGTCAGAAGGAATAAAAATTACATTTATTTGGGAATATTCCGGCGATGTTGTGTGTCATTTGAACATATTGAAAAGAAACAAAATTTAAAAATTTCCATCCCATGAATTAAGGATAAAGACGCTCTAGAGATAATAGAATCTGTACCTTCACCGAGGACGAAGTTCCGTTAGTTTTCACGAAGGGACCAAAGGCCTGCCGCCCACTTTGTCCCAAGCTCAGGATGGTGGGGTTTTCCAAAAGTTGGCCATTTAAAACCCTCTGCCTACTCCGCTCTATCCTAATCCCTGACACCCTGCTCTTATGTACCGGAGACAGGAACAAAGTTACTCATTCATACACTGCGCAATACGCTATCACTGCATCTGGTAAACTTTTACCGAAAGTATTCCTGTGCATGCAGGAAATAGGAGGAGCATTCGGCCCGAGAGTGAGGAGGAATGTAGAAGAGTTAGAGAATAGATGGAAGAACGTTGTCATGACCTCCTCCAAATCAGGAAAATTAACAGCAGACCTGTTCAAACTCTTTTTGAAGAATGTAGTGAAACCATACGTTTCCACAAATCGTTTCCTTCTTTTGTTAGATTCATGGGGAGGACAAACAAACCCTTCCATATATGACGAAATATTTACGGACGAAAATGACCTGCCAACATGCCAGTTATAAATTATTCCCCCAAAATGCACCCCTATGTGCCAACCCTGCGACGTGTATTTTTACCGCCAAGTGAAGCACTTCATATCAAGATTGCAAAACTGCACATTTCTACTTCAAGAGAACCGAGAAATAAGTTCCAGGGAAGACGAAATTCGAATTCATTCACTAGTGCACGACCAACTGTCTTCACCCAAATTTACTAGCATGCTACAGTACGCATGGTATGCGTCAAAGCTAGTAAACACCAGAAGTTTTTTCCAAAATATTCGCCAGGTCTGTTACCCAGACGAAGTGCCAAGAACGATTTGTAGGTGTGGTGGGCAGTGTTTCATTAGGTGCTCTTGGTGCGCCATTATCATGTGCTTTAGCTGTTTTTATGATAAGTACCACCCAAGCACATGTACCTACGAACTTCCTGTGGATGTAAACAACTAATAAAGTTGTGTCCAAAATGGGACAAAATTTGCGCTATGCAACGATTTGAAGAATTAACTTCATTTTTCTTGGTGTAAATAACAATGGACCACCTTCGGGCGACAAAGGTCGCTCATATACACTTGACGCTTGCGCAGGGGGTGAGTAGGGGTGGGAAAGGGAAGGAAGGAGAAGAAAGATGGTCAGCGAACGACCTTTGCTGGCAGGGGAGAGGAAAGTGAATGAACTTCCAGGGTGTCAGGGATTAGGAGAGAGCGGAGGCGGCGGAGGGTTTTAAAACAGCCAACTCTTGGAAAACCCCATCATCCTGAGCTTGGAACAAAGCGGGCGGCGGTCCTTTGGTCGCTTGGTGAACGGTGGAAAGTAGCGGAGGGCGGCGGACGCGGGAGTTGGGGACTAACGGAACTTCGTCCTCGGTGAAGGTACAGATTCTATTATCTCTAGAGCGTCTTTATCCTTAATTCATGGGATGGAAATTTTTAAATTTTGTTTCTTTTCAATATGTTCAAATGACACACAACATCGCCGGAATATTCCCAAATAAATGTAATTTTTATTCCTTCTGACACTTGCGTGTGATAACATAATTTTTTGTGGATAGGACATATAAGATTTATCCTTCACTTTTATTTTAGTACTTACATACCAAGTAATTTTATTTCTTTTTAAGTTATATATTAATGAGAGCGGTTGATAATAAGGTAATTATTATTCTTTACGCGTTCTTCTATATCTAATTTACGCATGCTGTTGTCTTCAGACCTCAAGCATCAATGTGAATGCACCCATATGAAATCGTTGTGTTCCATGGCGATTAGGAAGTTGATCACTATAATCAACGGACACTTTAATTGGTGAGTGCACCCTAGGGTTGCTACTTCATTGCTATGTCATGCTTCTGCGTTCGGAATACGACGTCAATACATTATTTCGAAGAGACGGTTGAAAAATGTTCCTTCGTCCGGTGAGACTAGTTGCAATGCAAAATAATAGAAAAATTGAAAATGAATGAAATAGAGAAGAAAAAAAAGTTCCGTCAATTGGACTCGAACCGACGACCCTTGACTCAGGAGTCGACAACCGTAACCACTGGACCACCCAAGCTCGCTGGTTAAGGTGTGGTGTCCTTAGCTTATGTTTAGCGCGCTGAAAATAATGAATAGAAATTAATTTATTACGGCTAAACTAAAGCCTATTCAACCAAACCACGACGTATTCCTAGCAGCATTCGGCATTCCGAACATCATAAAAAATATGACATTCCCAGAAGCGTAGCATGGTACGTAGTCTCCCCTTGTAAGTGCGGATCATTGCAAGATATTCAGGAGGGTTGATTGCCCCTCCGATTCCAGTTCCCTACAATCCACCCTTCTCCTCCGTCCACGCCTGGTGCTCCATCTGGCAGCTTCATATTAATTCCTCGAAGTCAGCTCTACAGACCTTTTCAATATAGTGCAAACCTCTTAAGTATTCCTATACCCTCTCACATAATCCTATCCCATGTGTCAATTCCCACTGTGACTTAGGGGTAGTCTTTGACTCTCAACTTACCTTTCGCGAGCACATAAATAAGACTACCAGGAAGGCGATGTCAGTCGTCGTCCTTCTGTACCGCCACACGGACATTCAGGATCCTTTAGCTCTTCGAACAGTATTTTTTGGATGTGTCCTTCCTATTTTAGAATACTGTGCTCCAATTTGGTCGACTGCTTGCCCCACAGCCTTGAATATGCTCAATCGCCCTATTAACTTCTTTCTTGCCATTGCCCGCCATCGAATCCCTTCCTTCAGAAACTTATTAAAAGAATAGATCTTTCTTCCCTTTCAATCCCAAACCTCTCTCTCCGTCATGTACAGTCCTGTTCATTAAAAAATTACCACCTCGGAGCCCTGTTCAAAAAAAAGTTACCACCTCGGAGCCGAAAAAGTTCTAAGTCCGCACTTTAGGGAAATGTGTCAACACTGCGCCCCACCCCTCACCCTGAGGGGGGGGGCGAGAACGAGAACCCCTCCTCCCCGTAGTCGGGCAAGTAGAAAGGCTGACAAAAGGAAGATTTTGGCCCGCGAAAGGATATTTTGTGAGGGGAGGGGTAGGGTTCGGGCTTCCGTTTGCTTTATGAGAGGGCGAACCGACCGCACAAAGACCTCTCGCAGTCGACGACTGATACATGACGGAAAGCCCAACATATCCCCACGGCTCGTTTCGTTCTTTTTAAATACTTTTTTCTTACGCGAATTTATCAGCGTTAAAAATCACTGACGTTTTGACGTATTTTCGTTGTAAGTCATTCATTGTGGTGCCGACATTCCTATTATTATTATTTGTTGAGTTTGTGCTTCTTCAATCCTCTCAATTATTGTGTTTAGCCTTCACCCTATTATCCAGGATCTTTGCATAGAGGCAACACCCTGACGACTCCATCCATTTTTTTCTGGGCGGGCAATAAACTGTACAGCTGTTGAGGATGGTTGAGTTAAATCAGTCTAAGCAAGTATAAGCGAGAGAGAGGAAATATAATTCTAAGTATATGCAAGAGGGAGGAAAATTTAGGTTGTCGTTACACTCACATATGTATGAAATATCGATTAGAATGTCGAAGTAGAAAGTTTTCTTTGGAAAACGATGAAGGCACGACAGTCTTTATGCAACGAAAATGGTATTATGAATACCACAGAAGACTATTTAAGGAAGTGGAATAGCATATTTTCCCTTCTTTAATCAGGTAGACCGAGGAGTAAACTGTGGGATGTGGGGGAACCCCCGCCCTCACGAAACTCGGGTGAAAAGACCTACCGACCACGGGACCTCTCCTTCTCTCCCACTCCCAGCAGTATACAATGTCGCCGCCTCATTCCATCCAAATTCCTTCGCAGGTCTCGCTGGGAAGTCCACCCTTTCCGACAAGCTGAGGAGGTGGAAGGGGCTTTCTTTCACTTCTGAGCATTTATTGCCCACCCGGTGTTTAAGTTGGCGAGTGTGCGAATCCAGCACAGCCAGTTGTTAGTCCACGATAGATTTACGCTCGAAATTGAGCAAAACAAGCATTGAAAACAAATTGGTCGATTTCACCAAACGCATAGGAAGAGTGCGAAAATTCATTTTTAAATCCGCACGTCCCTCCTCTTCCTTGCTTTTATATGAAAAGATTCGCAAAATAAATGTGGAAGTCCAACGACCTACCCGCGAAACTGGGACACGTATCATTTCGTATCTGCCACAGCTCTTCCCATTGCAGAGTTGGAGGAACGATGATAATTCCACATGCCATTTTGCCATCAATCGGTATTGCCATATCGAGTTACAGGGGTCATAATGAACTTAGTGAGGCTAGGTAGTAACATAGTGACAAATGTGAATACCTTTTCCCTACCTTTCCCTCGTTTCACCTTTTTTTAATTCTTTACGTTTCCAAACTATACTACGCCAGGTTTATTTCCTTACCATTCTAAACTATTTCAAACCTTTGGAAACATAGTATTTCTATAATATGTTTCGTGATAGTTTCATTTTTTTATTTACAGAGAAAGTATGTATTATATGAAATGCAATTGACCGTATTCATAATGGTTCCGCTGCGATGATTCGGCGTGTTTGAATGCGCTTTTGTTTCATTGCGGTTAATTAATAAGAGTCACTTGTATAGTCATTGTAAAAAAATAATAAAGACTATTTGCTACTGTTTTCAAATGCGATGTAAACAACACATAGTCCGACTGTGAAAAGCGCAAGAGTTGATATTTGAAGGGTGTCCTGGGAAATCATTTTGATAAAAGAGTCTCTGCCTCTCGACACAAGTTCAATAAAAATTATGGAGAATTAGGTTGCAGTGTAATATACGCCGGTGAGACGTAGTGGTGCCAAGCTGTTGTGAACGAGGGATATTTACCCCACTGAAATTCGCAGATATTTCCCTCTTTCTTCCTCACTCATAAGCAAACGGAAGCCTAAAACGACCAGATCGAATGGAAGGGGCGATCAGCATAAACACCACTTCTTCCTTCCTTCGGCCTCCAGCCGAAAAAGAAGCCGCAGGCCCCTTTCAGGTCACTTTTTAGAGGGGTACAGCCTTTCCTCAAGCCAGGATGGAGGGGTGGGTTGTTTCGTTTGGAATATTTATTGCCCGCCCAGAAAAGAATGGATGGGGTCGTCAGGGTCTTGCCTCTTTGCAAAGATCCTGGATAATTGAGTGAAAGCTGAACTCACTAATTGAGAGGACTGAAGAAGCATTAGAGATTTTAAGGTGAATTCATAAGAGTCACTTGCAGATTCAAGTTAAACAAAAACGAGAGAAAACATGCGATGCAAACTCCAGTAGCTAATGCCACGTTTTTCAAATGCGATGTAAGCAACACATAGTCCGACTGTCAAAAGCGCAAGGGTTGATAATTGAAGGGTGTCCTGGGTAATCATTTTGATAAGTCTCTGCCTCTCGATACAAGATCATTAGGAATTATGGAGCATTCGGTCATTAGGTCGCAGTGTAATAAAAGCCGGTGAGACGTAGTGGTGCCAAGTTTCGACATTGCATGGCAATAAGATGTGTCTGTCCGGCAACCAGTAAATTTATTCCCCAGTAATTTCTACCTCAATACAAAAACTGAGCGCAGGCATAATTCAAAGATTTAGTTGTTCGAAATTGGTGTCCAAAGCATTCGATAAGCATTAAGCTATTTTAATCATTATTTGAAGTAAATAAATCTCCTAAGTGAAAGTTTCATTACTATTCGCAGGGAAAAATATCTAATTAAATATCGAAGACGCGTAGTCGCATTATTCCAAACGCGACAAAGGAATAAGAACTGGATATGAAAGAAAATTTCATTGCTTTTTATTGAAACCATTAAGAGGATATTCCTAGCGCATTTATACATCGCCGCTAGAAACATTTTGCCCGTAATTTTCGCAAGAATGGGATGTATTACAATTCGAGCCTGACATCGTCAGCTACAGTATTGCAGAATCAAGGGATCTGGTTTCGAATCCTAGTCCAGACAATTGATTATTCTCATTAGAAATTTGACATATTCGTGAAGTAAATTGCGTCATCAAATTCCACTCATGCCGCGTATATCCATGCACCAGGCGAGATTGAAGAAGCACTTAAATGCACTATCTAAAATGTTAAACAAACTCAACAAATAATAATAATAATAATAGGAATGTAGGCACCACAATGAAATACATATAACGAAAATACATCAACACTTCAATCATTTTTGACGCTAATAATTTCGCGTAAGAAAAAAGTATGTTAAAAAACGAAACGAGCCGTAGCTTGCTGGGCCGTGTTAGGATTTCCTTCATGTAGCAGTTGTCAACTGCGAGAGATCTTTGAGCGACCGAACCAAGCCATTGCCCTTTCATTCTCGCCCAGTCATAAAGCAAACGGAAGCCCGGACCCTACCCCTCCCCTCACAAAATATCCTTTCGCGGGCCAAAATCTTCCTTCCGTCGGCCTTTCTACTTGCCCGACTACGGGGAGGAGGGGTTCTCGTTCTCGCCCCCCCCCCTCACGGAGGGGGGGGGGGGGGCGCAGTGTTGACACATTTCCCCAAAGTGCGGACTTAGAACTTTTTCGGCTCCGAGGTGGTAACTTTTTTTTGAACAGGGCTCCGAGGTGGTAATTTTTTAATGAACAGGACTGTACTATGCGACATGAAGTTCCTCCACAGCATTTGGAGTGGCTCTCTCTGTACCAACTGCCTTCTTCCTCTCTTTCCTCTTCACGTTCATTCTCGTTCCCTACACAATAACTCCCTTCTTGACATTCCCAAATTCAGACTCTCAATGTCCCAGCACTCCCTATTCTACCGTATCCCAAAAACTTTCAACTCTCTAGCCTCGCAGTTACCTTCCCTTGACCTCTTCTCCACACCCTCCGTTTTCAAATCAGTCCTCAGAAAACATATTGCCGAGTTGACTCCATCTATCCCATCTCCTTGTCCATAAATCCCAATCCCAAGCTTTCTTTCCTACTTATTTTTCTATTTATCTGTTATGTTTTACATTTTTTAGGGTACACATATTTTGTTAAATTTTCTATTTATTTGTTTGCTTGTCGACCAATGTAAGAAGCCTTTGTGCCGTTTTTGGAGACTGAAATAAATAGACTATTGGAGTGACAGTTACAGGGTAATATACAGTGGGGGAGATGAGAGTCAACATCGGGTAGCTATGGTACAGTTGCTAAACTAGGGAAGAGGGTAGTAGGTAAAATTGAACAGGTGAGCGACAGTGTACAGGAAGATATCCAGGATAGGTGGAGAGAATACGTGGAGGAGCTATATCACAGAGATAAGAGACCTGTGAACCTAAGCATAGAGAATGAGAGAGCAATAGATAACGATAACCTCGGACCAGAGTTACTTGACAGCAAAGTACAAAGGGCATAATGAAAGAAGGAAAGACAAGCCATGGGAGTAGATGATATACATTCAGAGTTACTGAAGAATTTAGGTAAAATTGGAAGATCTTTTTTTGAACTTATTTGTAGGATCTACGAGGAAGGAGTATGGCCCGAGGATTTCGTGAAAACAGTCTTATTCCTATCCTGAAGAAGAAGAAAGCGACAGAATGACAGGAGTATAGATTTACAGTAGAAGCCCCATATAACGTGTAGGGCATATAACGAGAAGCTCAAATTGGAGAGGGATGGCCAAAGAACGATTTAAAACCCTATGATTTACATGTAAAATAAATTGGTATTAGCGAGGGCAACAACCAGCCTCAACTGGGATCGTTTACTATTACGAGTGGCAAACGTGTGCCTCAATCTCGGCAAACGTGCACAAACTTGTGCTCATGTCCTCTGTCATTGAAATTATATGTCTAGCAGCATTTTTTCGGCACCATTTGATGTTCAAATGCACATTTCGGGCATTCACGGCATGCCTGTATTCACACAAATAAATTCCTTGGAAGTCCATGCATTTCATTGTTCTTTTGTCATCCTCATGCTTTTTTATCAAGTTAAGTCCAACCAATACAACATCATGGATGGGAAACGAAAGTTGTTGGATCAGAAAACTAAAATACGAATTATCAATGAATGCGAAAGTGGCGATGGGTCCAAAATCGAGATAGGGTAGTGATTTGGCATATCTTCCTCGACCTTATCCACAATTCTGAAGAATAACGAAAAATTTTGTGCCACAGTGCTTCAAGAAGGACGTAAGAACGAAGGTTTTCGCGGTGGTTTATGATGAACTTCTTCATATTTTCGGGTTCTACCGTGTAGGTTGCTGTGTTGTCATCAACACAGCAACCTACGCGGTAGAACCCGAAAATATGAAGAAGTTCTTCAAGAAGGACGTCCAAACAGCCAGAAACATTTGCGGCCATGAGAACATACGCAGTTAGAATCTGCCCTTTTCTCGTGGTTTTGCCAGCAGAGAGCAGCCTGAATTCCGATAAATGGACCATTGATGAAGGCAAAAGTGGAGTATCTAAGTGAGAGGCTCGGTATTGACAAGTTTAAATGTTCCGATGTTGAATACGTAAATTGCTATGAATTCCGATTCCCTATATTTTAAGTTGCTATTGTATCGTCTTTTGTAATTGTTTCAAAGATTATAAATATAGGAAACAGGTCAAAGATGATTCATTTTGATATTCAAGAAAGGTATGTACTATTAATTATACATCTATCTTGCAGAAAGGAGTGTAGTCAGTATTCATGGTATTCATTATCAACAAGTTCCCGTGAGATGTAAGTACAGCAGAAGATATTATGTGTATCGTGATGGAATCCACTTTGGAACTTTCTGCATCGTGCTTGAAACTCACAGCAAATCACGTATATGTACCATGGAATACCTAAAAAATAGTGAATCATAAAAATATTGACGTGCCCTGCCACCTAGCGGCCGCAAGTGCGCTATCGCTTGAAAAATATGTGTTTCGCCGGAGCCGATACCGTATTCGCTAGTGGTTAAAAGTTTCACATCTTATCTAAACGCAGTCGATCCATGAAAGTCTGCGTTGTGTTCCCGTTCCATGCTTACATCTGTCATACTTGGACTTGCTTGTAACAATTATGTTTCCATAAATTCAGAGTATTCCACGCATAATTATTGTAATAATAACACAAACGACAGTATAATGTTAAGGGCTAATCGTAAATGCTGGTGATATTGGGCTCTATGATTCCAAAAAGCCGAAGTCAGCTGTTTTCGGAGGCGATCTTAGAGACATTGAAGTCCTCTCCTTTATTTCCACTATTTAACTGGAGAAGATAGCAGCCCAGTGCTTGCATGGAACAAAATCCCATAGGTTATATCTTGGTCATTAAGTTATTTAGCATTTTTGCTAATTTCAATTAATAGAACTTTCACCGAACCAGATATCCGTTTTTATACACTTTTTAGAGAGGTAGGAGGCGTTGAAATTTTTTCTCGTTTCCGAAGTGTTTGCCGTTTATAGTCCGTTGCATTGCTATTACTTGCAGCCGCGAAATATTTGGCGCACCCAAAATATGGGGGCAATAGCAATACAGCAATGCGCAGTACAGTACACGTGTCCTGAGGTGTCAAAATTCGACGTTTAATATTCCAGTGTATGACATCTAACGTAGAATTTGATATCATCGTAAGTGAATACAATCATAAGTAATTGAAGTGTTCTAAAATGTTATTTTAATTGCTATCTCAATAGAATGTTTTCGCCACTCACCAAAAATTCCCACAATAATGGCTAAATTAGCGTTACAGCTGTAGGAATTGGCTGTGGAGTGATTATTAATCATCTTTGGTACTAACGAGAGTTCCATTTAGCGAGTGATTTTTCAGGTCCCGAGAGCTCTCGCTAAATAGGGCTTCTACTGTCATAGTTAAATTTCTCATGAGGCAAAAGTTTTGATTAGAATAACTAACAAAAAACTGGAGAGTAGAGAAAACTACCACTTGGGGGATGACCAGTTTGGGTTAAGGAAGGGGAGGGCAACTCAGAATGCTATCTCCATGATGAGAACATTTATAGAAAGAAGCATATCCATGATGAGAAAACCACCTTTGTTATTTCCACAAACTTTCTTACGCTGGCACGACGCGCGTTTCACCACACTGTGGCATAGACATGAGTATGCCACAGTGTGGTGAAAAGCGCGTCGTGCCAGCGTAAGAAAGTTTGCGGAAATAACAAAGGTGGTTTTCTCATCATGGATATCCATAATTTCCATGAGGTCAGGCCTGAGATCATCAGTTTTATAAAGAAGCATAGAGTTTAATCAGAATGTTTTCGCTTGCTTTGTGGATTTCAAAAAAGCTTTTAAAAGAGTAAATTGGGAAAAACTAATGCAGCTACTCAGGCATATGGGAATAGATTTGAAAGGTAGGAGACTGATTCAAAACTTTAGGTGGCCCAAAGGTCACAGGAGAGGCTGGCTGATGGAGAATAAAGGTGGGCAGTTGCAGGACACAGGGTAAGGCAAGGGCGTCTGTTGTTGCCATTGCTTTTTGAAATTAATGCCGAGGAAATGGTGAGAGAGGTATGGGAAGAGCTAGATGTGAGAATCAAAGCAGGAGGCCAGCTGATAAAGTCAGTTAGATTCACGGATGACCAGGCATTGGGTAGACGATCATCGAAGGGATTGCAAGCTTTAGTAAATGCATTAGAATTTCACTGTAGGAAATACGGAATGAAGAGAAATAAATTCGACAGTCTCTGGCGTTACAAGGTGGAACAGCATTTTAGTTCTTAAATAAAACTGCAGTAATTGTACTGCCCACTTAAATTTTAATGTAAATATTACACTACACGTGTTTCGACGTTTCTTTGGGCATCATCTGTAGACCTGATGATGGCGCCCTAAGAAACGTCGAAACACGTGTAGTGTAATATTTACATTAAAAGTTAAGTGGACAGTACAATTACTGCAGTTTCATTTAAGAACCCAAATGAAGATTAATCAGAAGAAAACAAAAGTAATGACATTCTCTAGGACAGAGAGAGTGAGGCTGGTCATTAGAGTAGGAGGGCATAAACTAGAGCAAGTAGAGAAATTTAATTACTTGGGCAGTAGGCTAGAAGAAAATGAGCATAGAGGTAAAGACATTAGGAGAATAGCACTATTGAGCATTCAGTAAGAGAAGGGAGCTGGTGGAGGGGACTTTGGGTAAGGGTATAAAAAAGAGGCTGGTGAAGAGCTTTTTGGTGAAGAGCTAAAAAAGAGGTTGATATGTGTCATCACATTTTATGGGAACAAAACATGGACGATAAGAAAAGAGAATGAGAATAAACTACAGGTGTTTGAAATATAGGTGTGGATGAGGATGAAGGTGTACTGGATGGAAAGGAAGGTAAATGAGGAAGTGCTTGACATGGTTGGTGAGGAGAGGAAATTTATGGATGAGATAAGGTGGAGGCTGCTTAGGTGGCTGAAATAATTAAGTTGAGGCGATGGGTTGATTTAGGCCACGATAGAGGGAATGATGGTGGCAAGCAGGGAAGGGGAAGAAAGAGAATAGGTCTTATGGACAGGATGAAGATGGGGAGGATGTACGCTGAGATGTAGAAAGAGATACTAGAGGTAGGAAGGGCCCTGCACATGTGTAAATTTGGATATGGTAACCATACACATAACCCCTCAACCCGACGTATTCAAAGTGACCACGATGAGGTCAAAGTGGGAGGTCACTCACCTGGTTCTCTCTCAACGGAGGCTGGTACTTGTGCTGGAGGGCGGCCTTCACTAAGTAGGTGACAGCCTCCACGCCCCACTCCCTCATCCGAATGTGCGGGTGCTGGCAAACCTCAAGGAGGTGGTTGGTGAGCGGACGCCACAAGACTTCCACCCGCGGCAAATTTACCAATCCCGTTTCAAGCAGTTTGGCAACGGCAAAGAGTGATGGCTCCTGCAGCAAAGAAAGGGAGTCATTGAGAGTGAGCAGATTGCACACGAGGAAAAAAAACCTGCGACAAAAAAATCTAAAGGTAATATATCGTTCATTCACATATCTCTTCACAAATACTTCACTTGACGACATATAAGACGCACTTTTATTTTCCAAGGTAATCATAATCATAATCTTTATTCATCTGTTGCACAACAGGCGTAGTGGTAGATGTTGTCAGTCATTATACACCTCATGTGAGGATACAGGAACTACACAATGCACAGAATACAAAACACATTATAAGTATAAATTAGAACCTTATTGTAGAGAAGTCGATTTCAAAGTATCAAAGATAACATATGTAAGGTGTGATTGAAAAAATGCATAGTATGCATTAAGAAGATTGTCTTTGGTCTCACACCATTTCAGTTTTCTGATTAAGAACAGGGCTCCGGCAAGTTTTTTCCTAATGTTAAAAATGTGAGAACTCCAAGTTAATTTGGGGTCAAGGTAAAAACCAAGAAGTTTAACAGCTTCATTTTCTAGTGTAACATGCTGAAGGGAACAGGTTAAAAATTGGGTTTTCATTGGATTCATAAATAATCTATTAGCTGAGAACCAATCGTTTGCATGAGCTAGCATGTCAGATATCATCTTAGCTGTCTCAGTGGGATTGATACCCTGATGCAAGAAAGTTGTGTCATCACCATACAGGACACAATCAGTGGATACATTCGCTGGTAGGTCATTGATCATCAGTAGGAATAGGTGGGGACCAAGTACAGATCCTTGAGGCACCCCATGCCTAACCTTGAGGAATTCTGATTGGGTACCATTGACCTGTACCAGCTGCTTGCGATTGCACAGATATGAGGACATGAATTCAAATTCAGCACCCTGGAAGCCATAGTACTGTAGCTTCTGTAGAAGCATTATGTGATCAACACAGTCAAAAGCAGATGACAGATCACATAGGGTAAGTGATAAACTATGCTTTTCTTCATATGCATTGATAATTTGTTTAATTATACAATCAACTGCTTGAGTTGTGCTTTTGCCGACTCTGAACCCAAACTGAGTTGATGTAATTAAATTTAGGGATTCAAGGTGGTTCACAATTTGAGAGTGAGCAACACTTTCAAACATTTTAGCAAAAAATTGAATGATGGAGATTGGACGGTAGCTACTAGGCGAATTTCTATCGTCATGCTTATAAACAGGAATCACCTTTGTGTATTTGAGGCTGTCAGGAAAATTACCTGATTGAAAGCATGAATTGATGACTGTTGCAAGAGGATATGCTATTGAGTGAATAACTGACTTGATTGAGTTACTAAAGAGATCAAATATATACTTACTGTTGGAGTTTTTGAAAGATTTTACATTATTAATTATTTCTGATGACTGATTATTGCCAACTGTGAAGTTTCCTTCCACCGAAAGGGGATGCTATCGGTATAGAAATTCTGAAGGAGTGGGACAAAAGTCACCTTAATGTAGCTGGCACAAGGAAGAATGCTCTCCACAGAGTTAATAAATGATGCATTAAGAACATGAGCCTCAATTGGTATTTCCTTGTGCTTGGTGGACAAACCTGTTTCCCTCTTAATGACAGACCAAGCTGCCTTGCATTTATTCGAAGCATTAGCTATGTAATTATTGTTGGAATTGTATTTAGCTAGGATTAGTTCAGCATGATATTCCTTTTTATGTTTATTGTAGTGTTTTTTGTCAAGAGCAGCAGAGGTGTAGTGGTTAGCATGCTCGACTCCCAATCCGTAGGTCACAAGTTCAAATCCTTGATCCTCCAAATCCTCAAATTTTGAAATTTTCAAAAAATGCAAGTTATTTTCTCGAAATTTTGAGAGTCAACGACAAGCTAACTACTTGGCTCCACTGGCAAGAGGCAGCAGTTTCACCAGAAGGCATTGATGGCGAAGATCCAGAGGATTGGTCCGGTAACTGCAACAGCTTCGGGAGAGAGTGAAGTTCAAAGAAATCGGTCCGAGAACTGCGATGTGGAAGACTATGGGAAACCACCACATTAACCTCCCTAGAAAATGCAGCCTTGCATTCAAGTATGATGTGATGGCATCTTTCCAGGTAAAATAGTCCCCCAATCGGATCTCCGGGTGGGGACTACTGGGAAGGGTACACCACTCAAAGGTGTCAGATGCAGGATAGGGACATGGAACGTGGACACGGGGTGTGCTGGAAATTGGAGAACTTGAAGATGGAGATGGCCAGACTGGAGTTAGACATAGTAGGAGTGAGCGAGATCAAGTGGATGGGAGCATACGACTCCTGGAGTGACGAGTATAGAGTAATATACTCCGGCGATGAACAGAAGATTGCGGGAGTTGGATTCATCCTGAAGAAAAAATGGGGAAGAAGAGTAAAGGTATATTGGCAGTACAAGGAAAGGATAATGCTAATCAAGATAGAAGGAGAACCGACAGGCATAGTAATGGTGCAGGTGTACATGCCAACGTCCAGCCATTCGGAAGAAGAACTCGAAGAAATGTACGAGCAACTAGAAGAGGTCCTGAGAACAGCCAAAGGGAAGGAAAAACTGATAGTAATGAAAGATTGGAATGCAGTGGCTGGAGAGGGAAAGGATGGGAACACAGTAGGAGAGTTCGAGCTGGGGAAACGAAACGAGAGATGAAAAAGACTTGAGGAATTCTGCAGTGAGAAGAACTTGGTGGTGGCAAACACCCTCTTCATGCAACACCGTCGGAGAAGATACACATGGAAGATGCCAGGAGACAGAGCCAGATACCAGATTGACTACATTCTGGTAAGACGAAGGTACAAGAACCAAGTGAAGCATTACAAGACTTACCCCGGGGCGGATATCAACAGTGACCACAATCTAGTGGCAATGGAAAGTCAACTGAGATACAAGAAGATAAGAAAGACGAAACGAGAACAAAGATGGAACCTAAAGCCACTGCAAAAGGAGGAAAGAAGAGGAACATTTGCTGCTGCCATTGATGAGAAGGTGGAAATAACTAAGTGTAGTAGAGAGATGGAATAGCCTCAAGAAGACCATTACAGAAGTAGCAGAGGTACAACTAGCAAGCAAGCCGGTCGAAATTAAGAAACCATGGATGACGGAGCACATCATAGCCCTCATTGAAGACAGAAGAAAGTATAAGAATGCAAGAAATGAAACAGAAGAGGTACTGTATAAGAGGCTAAGGAATCAAGTTATCAGAGAATCTAAAAAGGCCAAAGAGAAATGGATTGAAAGCTGCTGTGAGAACATCAACGAAAACATGATGAAGGGGAACTCAGAAATGGCATACGACCTAATCAAGAGGCACTTCGGAGAAAGGAAACCAAGATGTAAAAACATCAGAGATTCGGATGGGAAACTGCTAATGGAAGATAGAGAAATCATCAATAGATGGAAACAGTACATTGAAGAGCTATACCAAGGCCCGATCCCCCAAGGAGAAGCATTCACAATTGACCAGAACCAAGTTGAGGAAGACAACCATGGACCAGGGATGCTAAGAAGCGAATTTGAGAGAGCAGTTAGAGACCTGAAGAATGGAAAGGCGCCCGGAGAAGATAAAATCAGCGGAGAAGTAATCAAAGCACTTGGTGAAAAAGCACGAGACACACTATATGGAATAATCCAAGATTGATTGCTATGAATCCGGAAAGCTGCCAGAAGACTTCAAGATGGTGACTGATGATGATGGTGACGGCTCGATGGTGACCATACCGAAGAGAGCAAGGGCTGAGAAATGCGAGGAGCACTGAACCTTGAGTCTAGTGTCACATGCCTCCAAAATCCTTACTGGGATAGTAGGCAGAAGAATTGATGGAAAAATTGAAGAAAACCAATTTGGATTTAGGAAGAATAGGGGGACAAGGGAGGCAATACTATGCCTGAGACTACTGGTAGAGAAAATGATCCACGTGAGCAAGCCATTGTATATAGCCTTCGTGGACTTGGAGAAGGCATTCGATAATGTCGAATGGAATAAGATGTTCAATATTATGGAAAAACTTGGATTGGACTACAATGACAGAAGAATCATCTACCATCTCTACAAGGACCAGGTGGCCACAATACGCACGCAAAATGGAAGAAATGTGGAGGCAAAAATTAACAAAGGGGTCTGACAACGATGTAACCTGTCACCAGCACTCTTCAATATGTACATGGAGGAAGCAATAAAAGAAATAGAAGAACAAGGAATCAAAGGAATCAAAGTGAATGGAGAGGAAATCAACATGCTACGCTTCGCTGATGATATCGCGATCATAGCAGAATACGAGGAAGACCTACAGAACTCACTGAACACAATTGAAAAAGTGTTCCAGGAATACAACATGAAAGTCAATAAGAATAAAACCAAGACACTTGTGTGCGGAAGAGAGAAAGTAGTGGCTGACGTCCGCCTCAAAGGAGAAAGAGGAATCATTCACCTACCTTGGGAGAACCATTACCTGGGATGGAAGAAGCACGACAGACATCAAGCGTCGAATAGCCCAAGCTAAGACGAAACTCATGGCCAAAAGGTCGCTACTCTGCTCGAAGAGCATAAGATTGGAGACAAGGAAACAGTATGTGAAAACATTCGTGTGGGCAGTGGCACTCTACAGATCAGAAGCAAGGACCATTGGAAAAACTGACCAGAAAAGAATAGAAGCCTTCGAGACATGGTACTGGAGGAGGATGCTTAAGATCAAATGGACGGATAGGGTGAGAAACGAGGAGGTATACGGAAGAATTGGAGAAGAAAGGACACTGTGGAGCACCATACGCCAAAGAAGAACACGGTGGGTTGGCCATGTTATGAGACACAACGATTACATAAGAAGTATACTGGAGGGAAAAATTGAAGGGAAAGTCCCCAGAGGAAGACCAAGAGACAAGTACTTGGGGCAAGTCATGAGGGATACGGGGAAGAAGAACCATAGGGAAGTGAAGGAACTGGCATGAGATAGGGCGAAATGGAGGGCTGCAGTATAGCAATCCTAGGATTGTAATACGAAGAATTTTACGAATTTGAAGGGACCCAAAAATATGAGCTTTGTAAATCAGAGGGTTTGTAAATTGGAGATTATCTTTCAAGCAATCAAAACCTCAACAATCGCAATCCAGTTTCAGTAGCGCACTTCATAAAGATAAATGGGATTAAAAGGGAGGTAATATTTCAATAAAATGAATTACACATCCAGTTAAATGTGTAATAACAAAAGGAAATTATAAACCTATACATAGTGGCATATTTTTTATGCTCTCCTTAACAAAAATTAACAGAAACTTTAAAAACTGGTAAATATTTTTCTACAACTAAACTTGGCTGCTGCAACTGAATTAATTTCTTGTAGCTTCAAGTTGGTAGATATCATAGTAAGGGGAATAAGTGAATTAATTCATCCCACGGAGTATTTTAAGCATATGCATTGATTAGCGCAGGGGATATAATTAGTGCTAGTCGAATTTGTGTTGAAAGAGGCCATTTTAACATGGGAATGCCACGGATGCATTTTAACTAGGAAATTTCAAAACGAAGTTCCAATTGACCCAGTATATTTCAGTACAAAGACTAGGAAATGCCTTTTTTGAAGAAAACGTACTGTTTGAAATACCTTCAATAATATTTCGTAGCTGCTGAAAGTCAATTTTAGAACTTTACTCGAGTTAATTTGAAATTCCCACGCATGCGTTCTACAGCGCTGACATCTAGCGGTGATTTGCGAGAACTATTTACTTGCGGGTACTGACAGGTGTAAGTTGCGATCGCAAATTCTTACCTAACGACGTAAAACTTTAATGAAAAATTAAATATTCAGTGCATCAAAATTTGAACATAAGTAACATATTATTACAAAATTAGTATTCTTTAATGATACCTGTCCCAAAGGGAATCTTTTGACACAATTTCATCATGCTTTTCATGCCACTGCTCAACATCTTCTGTGTTCACACGCCCTTCTTCTCCGCAGATTTTAAGTGAAGTGATTCAATGTATTCTCTTGAATTTTTCTAGCCACCCATTTGAGCATTTAAAGTTGTCTCACTTCAGTTTAAGAGCCAAAATCTGAGCATTCTCCTTCAGAATTGGTTATAGGCAAGTTGCACTCACGATCGTCGACACTTAAAAAAAATAATAATAATCCATCTGCAAATCAAGCTGTTCAAACTTCGACGATGAAATGTACTTGATTTTCGACGATGCTGTTGTGTGACTCAAAATGTTTTCGCTTGAATTCATGATTGTTGTTATGTCGATAAAAAATATCATACTTCCGAGCAATTTCTGTTTTTGTCTGCGCGCGATCACTTACTTCCTTGATTATCGACCTTATGGTAACCAAACTCACGGACTTCCTCATTTTTTTTGCTCAGCGATGTTTTATCCATTGTTTTACTTATAGGCACACGGGATATCACAAACACAGCCCACCTCGCGTTGAGATTGATTCTGACTGAATGCGCGCGACTTCTGCTCACTTGGAAACCAAAATATTTTCACTCGCTCACAGCGTACAATGTAATTTTCTGGCTTCAAAGAATTCTGGAAACAAAGTTATAGGTGCGAGCCACTCTCGGATGACATAGGAACTGATAACAAGGGAAAGAAGAAACTCAAACCAGCTATTGAGAGCGAAGACATTGTAACGGCTACTCCGTGTAGACTGTGGTTACAATGTAATCAGGTGACCGCATCTTCAAGAAAGACTAGATAAGCTGGCCAATTCACATGTTTCCTGAGAGAGTAATATACCTTGGCGGAAATTTTATTATAGCCTACGCTTTTAGGCCATTAAAATTACAGCGAATGAAGAGGAAACTTAGTAATTTCTTTCTTCTTTTTTCTGACGTGATAATCGATTTAGAAAAGAAGCCTTTGTATCCAGGATCACATATTATTCATGTTTACCACAAGTATAAGTGAAATAAATATCTACCATAAAATTGGGCTAAATTTTGTTTAGGTACTTGAGATGGCTTTCCCGACTTATCACCCTCGGAGCGCAACCCGTTGTTTTAGTCGTTCGCGCAGGGTAAAACATCGCTAGACGTGACCCAAAAATATGTGCAGAGGCAGCGTGCATCAAATTTAAAAATGTTGTTAAGGTTTTTCGATACCTTTTCTACAATTTCTTGAATTTGAAATGCTCATTCTTGAGTGATGCATTGACCTCAAAACACTGCGACAAAACCATTTCAAATACTTCGTAAAACAGGGGTCAGTCACTCCTAGGGACCGGCTTCTCACTTCGTAAATCATTAAAATGGAGGTTTCGTAAAACGGAAGTCATTTTACATGGTTTTCCTATATACAAAGATCTGGACCAGCGGAATGGTTCGTAAATTGGTGTCATTTTGTAAATTAGAGGTTTGTAAAAAAGAGGTTCTACTGTACTATGACGTAGTGTTTTTTGAGATCATCGGTACAGGCTATTTTGTAATGTTGATAAGCATTTAGTGAAGTCTTCCTCATTTGTTCATGCTTATTGGTGAACCGATTGTGCCATAGGAATTTCTTATGTGAAATTTGAATCAATTTTTGGGGAAATGTATGTTCGAATAACAGGATAAAATAGTGACTCAAAAATCACAATCCTGGGTCTTACATGCAAAGCAGTCCTTACACAGGTAATAGTCATCCCCAATGCAATTCCCAAAATACTGTGCACAAATTTGATCCCAGATGATCAGCTTTACCCAGCCCTACTCTAAAACATTATTATTTACTAAAAATATGTAGCAATTGTTATTATTACAACTGGTCACTATAGCAGGTGTTACAAAATGATATATTTTGTTTTGTTTATGTTGTCATGTGGGGGTGGAACGGGAGTAGTAATGGATGTTCCTGATATCATCCTACTCTGGGGAACTAGTCCCTCTCCCCTGCGTCGTCCTCTGATCAACCTTTGCACCCTAATTCAGGTATAAGTAGAGAAGGTGCGGTCAACCTGGGGGGTTTTTGTAATCTCACTTAAGTGAGAATACATCATAAATGTGGAAAATAACGTCATTTTTCGTAGTTCAACTCCACCACCCAGGCGGCATGTCCATCTCTGGCTCTCAATTGGTGAACTACCGGTCTATTTATTTAACTCATCTGCTCTTTCGACTCTTGATCCGTTTCATTTGGTTCCGCATTTCATTAGTTCTATCTCACCTGTCATTAGGAACGTGAAATGGAGCCACCATCGGACCTTCGCCGATTGTGAGCCGATCATTAAGAGAGCAAAACGGATCTCCCGCCTTCCCGCAAAGAGTCATTAAAAAGGTGAGATTACAAAATAACCCCCTTGAAGGAGTCCATACCAGAACCCAACCCTTGTCAGTCTGTGTCCACCCTTGACTCGCACCTACCTATCCTGCAACAAGTCTGCATCAAAAGCTCAACCCGCACCTAGTGCCTACCTGACCGCCATCCCAAGGGCTCCCATGCGCTCAGAGCATCCACGTCCAAAATGTAAGTTAATAAACTAAACTCTCAACCACTTAGTTGTTGCTCTGTGTTATGCCCCCTTAGCACTTCAATGACGAGCTACGTAGTCACTACGTTGGGCATGAACTTCACACGCCATCGAATGACGTAGTGACTACGTCACGGCGATTCCATTTAAATCAACGGAAAACCAGCGATTCCATTTAAATCTCCTCTAACCTACGAGATGGGATTCATTTAAATCTCCTTCGGACTTGAAGGGTTAATGTCACTATGACACTGTGACATCAAAGGAGTCACAATTACATCCCCATCTACATACTACCCTGTGAGCTGCTGCAAAGGCATGTGGCAGAGGATGTTGAGACACCAGCCATGAAAGTGGAGGGAATATAGAAAAGGAAAAGGGGAGAGAGGACAGAGGTGAATTGTGTGTTAACGATGTGTCATATGCGTCATACTGTTTTTGTTATCATCACTAATGGTGAAAGGAGAGAAGCCATTTTTGTACCTATCAGTTCAGCAGTGTACTTCCTCATTTTTTTCACTTCTATAGCGGGGTTATATAATGTTCTCTGTGCTGTTCTGAAATTCATCTAATCTAAATTTCAAGTCATCTAAGCCTAACATTTAGCCTCCCAAGTCTCTTAAAGGCTCCCAACCTAATCCTTCTGTTAGCTGTGTGACACTTCCTATCTGCTCGTGGCAGTTTTTAATGAAGCACACAGCTTTCCTTAGCATTTTATTTACTGTATAGGTAAAGGAAATATATTGCAATACATTGAACAGTAAGAGCAAATGATCATAACAAAACAGCATGGGTTCTCCTAGCTTAGTGGTGATGACTGATCACAAAATTGAATTCTGAAGATGTGCTGCTTTGGCACTGCATAATAACTTTTTTCATCAATATTTCCCACTGAGCTGGGAGTGCATCTTATATGCCGTCAAAAATGGTAAATTAATAAATGAGCGTAAGTGATGGTGAGCATTTATACAGAATGTTTCAGGAGAAATCAGCTTTCCTTCTGGAGTTGATATGGCATGCAATTTCAAACCTTTTTCGTCTATTGTGGACATTGAGTTGCAATTCCTTGCTAATAGAACAATGACAACACAAATATTTTATCCAGCAAACATTTTGGGAGTCATAGAGGCACAATATAATGTTGCTGTCTAGAAAAAAAGTTACCACAACTAAGATGGACAGCAATGAAAGAATGATACATATCCTATGAGTGAAATTCACAGTGAAAAAATAATTTGCCTGGACTGGAATTCAAACCCAGACCCCTTGATATCACACTGAGTCCTCTAACCAGTGGTAACCCAGGCGTTCTCTTCCACTGTGAATGCCATAAACATTTGTGACTGAAAAACCAGAAAAGCATTCAACACTGCACATGAATAGATCATCATTCACTTTAAAAATTTCAGGTTGCACTTAAAATGCTTGAAACTTCACCATAAAAAATCAAACACGAGGTGTTTTCACCTGATTTTATAATTTAATCCCATAATCTGAAGTTTCAGCATTACTATGAACAGTTCATCAAAGATAAGGAAGAGGCAACAGGAGCAAGCATCAACAATCAATCCATAGGGCACCCTGTCTTTGAGAGATGTAAGCCAAATTAATAACTAACCAGGGAAGTTACTTCAAACTTTTCGTTAAGAAGAGAACTTTATGAATGGAGAATGATGAATATTCCAACTTGTGACTTCATTCTAATGCAACCAGTTGGTAAAGAAAAACTCAGCAACACCTTGTGAGCATTTTATAATCAACAAGAAGAAAAATTATATTTTTACTGATACACACCCTATTAGAATACGCGAGCTCCATGGCTTCATGAGATAGTTTACAAAGGGCATCTATCAAATGATGAAGGGCGACATCATCCAAATATTGACTAGACTCAAAGAGGCGGCTAAGCATGGCTGAAAGGACAGGGAGATCCGCCATCACTGCAGTTGTGATCACAGCATTTGCATCTGCAGTCGTCCTTCCAGCTTTCAGACTCCCACCCGTAGAAGGTTTCAAGCCCAATATCCATACAAGGTGCTGGAAAAAGAGGAGAGATTGTTACACAGAGACATCAGTATAACTTAAACATAGTAGTTAATTTTAAACATTTTCTTAGGCTGACTTGCCAGTGATTTCCCCAAAATTCACATTTCCGCTGAGCGTTTTAATTCTCCATTTTCAACAGCAATAAGTCTCCCATAGTTGAAGGGCATCTTTGAGGCCAAAGGTTATGTTATTCATAGGTCTACAAGTCTAATTATAGAGGAAGGTTATCAGCCTACACAGTAACCTGAAGTCCTGTATATATATGACCTTTTAATTAAGAGATTTTATTATACACAGTAAAAATAATAAATTAACAAAGTATTATAAATATAAAAAAATATGCAAGAAATCAAGTTATTTATGTGTATCACTTTTTCCAAAATTTTGCACTTCTAAATTAGGGTGTCTCCTTGATGCCAGTGCATCCTTGACACCAGAAATACAGTAAATTTCTAGGGAATGCCTTGTTTTCCAAAATTCACTTTTTATGGTCGTTTTCACAATTTGACGAGTCTCGGTAAAAAACGTCACTTTTTTACATTTCACACACAAACTTTATTGACTGCCCACACACTTTATATCGACCATAGTTTCGACATGCAAATGTCATTATCAAAGTTTACATGTGGAAACCATGGTCGATATAAAGTGCGTGTGGCCAGTCAATAAAGTTTGTGTGCGTAATGTACAAAGCGACGTTTTATTTCCAATCTCGTTGTTCCACAAAGTGAAGCCTCAAACGTTTAACCGCGTTGATGAGTCTCTTTTAACATAAGAACAAAAAATGAACCACCGGATCATTGAGCACAAGGCTGCTAATTTGGTCTGACGTGATAACATGAGTTTGTAGGCTCATATAATTTGATCAGGGGTAGTTATTTCCTACAAAATAACTGACAACAAATACTGATGATGTAGGTACTTACTGGTGCCCTCTAAAGCAATGAAAACTTGGGTCGTAACAATAAAAATATTTGTGAAACCCCAAGCACTTCCTTTGACCACAACTTTGTACTAAAACGCAACCAATGCATTCAAAATTAACATATCAAACTGGAATAGTGAGGGTAGAACTAAAAGGAGTGCGAAGGGACGTGGACAGTAGGGTGGTCCAATAGAATCAAAATTCTTCAAATTTATCACCCCACAGCTCTATTTGATACCAAATGAGTAGAAAATTCCATATTCAAAATGTTAGCTCAATTAATAACTTTTTATTTTTGCCATTTAAGAGTTTGAGTACCTTCTTCTTGCATTCACTACCTATAAACTTATGATTAAACTGTTTCATTTTGCTAAAATTTAGCCCTGTTATACAAAGCAATTTCTTCTCCCAACACCCTATATGAGATATCAATATGAGATGAGTAATTGCAATGCAACACAAAAAATAGTTTCTTTGCCTCGTTGTGGTCATAGCTGACTAATGTCCTTGCCCACTAGTAATTCCATATGACAACTATGTAAATATTACCTGCTATGAAGGTTAACCTCAAAAAATGACAATGTGTTCATTGCTCAGTAAAGTAAAACATTCAAAATATCATTGTCATTATACCTCTGAATCCCAACTCACACTAGGAGCCTTCCAGGTTACAATATATTAAATACCCCCATTCGTGCTGTCTACCCTATAGGCTTTAAGGGCATTCTCACCAAAAAAATCTGCACGAGGCACCACCCCTGGTTCATGTACAGAACTTTTATTTTGCACAAAGAGACCTCTAGTCATTTGGCATCGAATTGGGAGTGGCGTGAAAAATTTGAAGACTTCTGACTTTTTTGGACCACCCTAATGGACAGGTTAGATTTAGATGGACAACTCAAACAAACCTGGAGAGTAGTGAGAACTAAATGCCAAGCTGATCCCAAAATGCTTCCGTGACAGTGGGCTAAGCTTAGCAAGGCACGCATACACTGGAGGTTTTTTGCAGTCAGCATAACAGGTCCCTGCTGGGCCCCTGAGGGAAAAGGAGATTCGATTACGTTAATTTGGCAACAAGAATCGCACGCAAAGTGAGTGTAATGAGCCATAATGCAAGAAACATGCTTTAGGAAAAAATAATTCTATACCTAATGCTCCAGCCACTCACGCAGAAGGAAATGTTGGCATTAAACTGGCATGACTGGAGTGAAGGTTGGGAAGGATATGTACTAATCTTTTTCACCAATATGCACTTTTGAGTGACCATTTTCTAGAGAATGGTTGCATGCTTTTGAACCTGTATCAGGTGGCTTATGAACTGACCCTTGACAAAAATCTTATGCATTTTGTAAAATGGTTATGTTCTAAATATAATGCCCCTGCTTAAAAAAAAACTACCTGAATAAATGAAAATATTTTCATCTCACTTCCATTAGTATAAGAGGCTGCTGTTGCACTTTTCCTCCAAAATGTTGTGAACCTAACTACTGAATCTAGCCATCTTCTTGAACTAGTAAGCATAGTGATTAAAATGGCAGCTTCCCTGGCTACTTTTCTCATAATGCTTAAATGAAAGTAAAGTTTTTAACAGGGCTCTCACTAATGATGCTCAACTTAAAGTGAAAAAATATTCATTTGAAAATTAAAGCAAACTTAAAGAATTCAACAAAAACTGTGTATCAATATAATTGATCAATTCCAGTGACATCAACACTAAAACATCTCGATCAATTGCAATTAGTTTTACTGATATTTTAATTTCAAAATAGAAAATTTTAAAAACTGTTGTAACCCACATAAAAAATAGCATCATACTCCATAATCATCATGCAATGTCACACGCTTGGTGGCTTCTGCATGTTTACTTCTATTTAGCCATTTTTTATACTCAAAATGTATAAACAAATATGGTTAAGTGCTTGCCTAAAATATTTCACCATTCCAGGACTTGCTCATTCAAACATTACCAGGAGAAACTTCCTTGTGGAAATGTCAGTTGACAGAAACCATTGATTGTGCTGAAGTCAACGTCCATAATATCATGACAGTTATAAACTGAAAAATATATGAAAGCTTGATACGTAGATGATATCATTCACAGATTTGGTATTACAGTTTGGAATAAAAGCATTAATGTGAATGTACAGCTCTGGATGTCAACGAAAACAGTCAGGTAATTTACATAGTCATGATAGAGCTACCATCACCCGACACTATGCTCAACTTTCATCCAAATAATCACAATAAAATTCACAGATAACAGCTTTAATCATTAATCTTTCATTACATGCTTACTGGCTGAAATATTTTATCCATCTTGGTGTTTATAGGCATAGGATGGCATCATGATGTGTACATGCATAAAAATGTCATGTACCACTTAACAGATACCTTCATACATACATCAAAATGAACAGAACAAATAATGAGTAGAGAAATGCAACAATCTCACATTGCATAACTAAATCTCAAAAGTATTGAAATAAGTATAGTATGCATTACTTGCTAATTAAACTTTCTTAAGAAGTTTATGATATGAGACACCAACATATGTGCAAATGATTTCTAACTTCAACTGCTTGAGATTTCCAAATAAGAAATTTAAATGCCAGATTAGCAACTACTGTATTTTTCAGCAGGTAAGATGCACTTTTTTCCCCCAAAATTATCACTTGAAAATCACCCCCATGGTCTTATATGGAATGGTGAGTCCTTATGCTGGCTGAAGTCATCCTCAATTATTCTCTCTATTGTAGACAAATTTCACCCCAGATGGTCAGCAATACCCAGCCCTTCACCAAAATATCATTATTTACTCAAATGATGCTGTGGCTGTTATTCTTTTAACTAAGTACATACATAGTATTATTGTTGCAGATGGCACTGGGGTCGATATATATTGTTTTAATTGTGGATGCTTTCAATTTGCAGGCATAGCCAATGACCCCCATGCTGCATTGCTTTTCTTTTAGTGGAATAGCCGGCTGTCGGTGGGCATCCTTTCTGAGACAAGTCGAACATATAAAGAATTATATGCATATTTCTTCACACCTATCTTTTACAGCTTATCCAGGCTTATCTTTACACCAAACGGACTGTGCATGCCTGCATAGCCACTTTGAGCTGTTTCATTTTATTTGGCCGCTTGGCAATTGCCATCTGCTGCCGTCAGTAGCTAGCTATCACCATACATAAATCAAAAGCACCCTACTACTGCGATATCACAAAATATAGTGCGTTACATCATAGCCATGTAAGACTTTGGAATGCCATGCCCTTAACTGCTAAATTCACACAAAACTAACAGAACAATTTAAAATGTATGGTATATTACTCCAATATAGATTATGAGGACTATCACATACTTGTAATAACTTTGGCAAAAAATTTAATATGTACTTTGGCAATGTTACCTTTCACCTAATAAGAAAATTCACCTAATTTTGTGAACATCACCTATCTGGATGAGAGATATCTACCACATATTTCAGTCATTGGCTTTGTTTCTCACTACACTTACGATGCATGCAAGATTAATTCCTTGTCATAGCCATATTTCTCAGTCTAATCATTATCTAGGGTACCTGATTATGCAATGCTAATACTATAACTATTACAGTTAGTCATCTAAATACAACAATAATTATGATTTACTTAGATCATGCACCTTAAATTTTACAGAATGAGGAAATAAGCAATCTGTAGAGGATGCATTCCATTTAAGGGTGCTAATTGCTGAGACAGCATTTATCTACACTGCAGCCACCAGCCAACCAGTGAAAATTAACTAAAGGTCAACAAATATAACACACAGCTCAGATAAAAATGTTCAATGGCATTATACATCGAAACTGATCATAATTTATCAAACTGTAAATCATGCATCAATGCCTATATGTCATTTTCAAATGCAGGGTAACACATGGATGTTGATACAATTTGAACAACAGCATTAATCATGGTCAGTAAAAGCACTTTTTTACCAAAGATGATCTACCTTTGCCTCTCAATAAACACAATAGACTTCAACCAATACTGAGACATAACTGGTCTTAATTCAGATACATGCATGATAAAGCTACCCAAGGTTTGAGTTAAGGCCACTAAACATAGCAAACTATGGATTGCCAATCCAACAAAGCAGCTATGCAAGAGCAAAATACACTTAATACTGACACAGGAGGGGGGGGGGGGAAGGAAAATTCTCCTCCCAGCCATTCTACCAATTTCCTGGGTAACTCTAATGATCCATGCGTGCAAGAGGAATATGGCAATTTGTGCTAAATAATAATCAGAATACACACCAATAGGTAAGGAGGCAGTGGGTAATGGAGTCCCAACAGCTACAACCTGCTGTCGATAGTCATTATCTCCATAGGCACTAAGATTGTACTGAGATGTCATGTCCTGGCTATTGGTACGTGAATGCCCTGCAATGTTAGAAATGTACACAAATGAGATGTTTGCTAGAATGCGAAGCTCAACTTCAAGAGAGAATGTCATCATATGATATGGGATACTTGCCTCTCACTGAGCCTGCCCCCTGAGGCACTGCATTCAACACAGTCAAAGCGTAATGTGGCGGGAGGGAGGCTTTACAAATGGCTGTTATAAATGCATCCCGAGGGATTTGTAATTCTAGACGACCACAAAGACTAGCAAATGTTTGGATGGCTTTTAACACATTTTCTGAAGCCGATTCATCCGTGCTGAAATAACACAAGTCACATATAAATATGTATGGCAAGAGTGGTGGAAAAACTGAGTCATTATCTATTGAAGCAAAAAATTCACACGTTAAGTGATATCATCATGTCATGTTATCATGTCAGAATGATATCATACACTGATGCAATCACCACTTTTGTTAAAATTTAGTGTTTTTATTTATTGATTTAGTAATGCAATTTATATTACAGCAATGGGAATTCTAGCCAACAATACGACACTACTGTATGCTGTTAGTTGGGACTTACTTCCCGAATGAAGATCCCAAATTGTGTTCATTTTATGACGCTCAGGGAATTGTAGAAAATGAAAATACACTTTGGCTGGGCATTAAAAAATTTTTCCTGCAGGCTGTGACAGATCAAAATTCAATTTGTCAAGGAAAAATGCTCAGAGTGGTTCATAAAAGAGGAAATTAAGTTCTTTGATCCTCAATAACTTGACCTTAGCACTGAAAGCCATCTAAATTTTAGCAGGAAATACACTAAGCATGGCTGCCTACAACAGCTATTTAAGAACACTTCACACAACTAGCGTTTTGGAAAAATCACTAAAATCACCAGTAGTTTTAAGATTTTCACAAAAAATCAAATCTGCTAGCTTTTGCAGTAATTAATCCTTCTCACATTTAAAAAAAATCCTTCTCACATTTTCCTGCCAATAAAACTCCATTTTCCATACTTTTTCATTGGCCACAGAGTCTACCGCATTCTTAACCTGGCAGACGGCAAAAAATAATTCTCACTAATGATTCAAGATTCATTGGAGAGTTGATTTTTCTAATCATAACAAAAGTCTTGCATATGGTACACACTAAAACTTAAAGCAGTTACTGATGCATCGGATCCTTTGGGCCAAATGTTTACCTAGTCCTTCGAGTAACTGTACACATATCACAAGCATATTAATTATGCATAACAGGACTAACTATTGAGAAGGACATTTATTCAATCTGGATGCTTGCATTCGTGTTCATTTGTTATCATGAGTGACAAGACACCCAGAAGCAATATTGAAGAAATTGGACTTTAAAAGATTCCTTGAAATGATTGCACTAATGTAATGATGCACTAGAAAATGTTTTTGATTAAATCGCATTACATATGAATCACCCTTCTTCTACAAGTTGTATTGTTTTCCTAAATTTTTTTCCCACTGAGTATTAATGCTAAGCTGTATTAATACATCATGTAAAGCAACAGAAGCAATTACCATATTTGAAGGCACATAAGACACACTTTTTTCCAAAAAAAGGGCTAAATAAAACACCCCCAGGTCTTATATGTGAAGGTATGGCCTTCCATAGGCTAACAGACACTTTTCTTACGTGCGTCTTATATGCTGTCAAATACGGTATTAGCCAAATTACTAGCAAAAAAACTGGGACTACTCACAATTTACAAGTAACTACTATCCATAAAGTACTTTTCAATAAAGGGAATATTAGACACCTATAATAGTCAAAATGCTACCCAATAATTCAAACAACACAGAAGCATTAAGGTCAAAAAACACTAAGATAATGTTTTTCTTACACATTATTGGTAGAATAACTAATGAAAAGAGTGAATTAAAGGTCAATCTAAGAATTATTTTAATTACACTCATCCTAGGTACGAATAACATGATGCAATATTATGCATACCCCATTTCTGAATGTAACTTTGATTTTAAAAATTATAACAGTAACTTAAGACTCATGAGTGGATTCATTACAAATTACTAATGTTTCATTACAATGGTTTTTGGAGGCCATTTCTGCAACAAAAGGAGATTTACACCAAAGGTGTCCCTCTATTCTGACATGGAGAATACAGGCATGAGGCCTCAGAGGGTAATGCCTAGAGTGGAGCAGGACACTATTGGTTGGCAAAATTGGGCATGAGAATAACTTCCTATGAGAATTTTTTCAGTAAAAATGACAGGCTGATAACCTTCAGAAGAAAAGTAAGTCCAAGAAATAAAAAAAAGTTTGACGTCAACTTTTTACATTTATGTTGATGCATTATCTCAATCTGTACTGGGAGCAAATAACGTTAAGAGAGGCAACCCTTATTTCAGGATTGGGTTCAATTGTTTTGTGAACAATTAAAGTGGAGACAATAATTGAAGGCTTGGGATGACAGTGAATTGTTTTGTGTGAGCCATATTCTTTTAAATAAGTCAGAAATTGAAAGGAAATGAACAAATGTTACAGAGGATTAATATGAAAAATGCAAAATATAAAAGCTGCTTACACTACATCTTAGAAGTCACATAAGTACAAGTAATCTACCATACAAGTATTTAATTTGGGAACATGTAGCTAACTCTTTTAGAAATCTTTTATCAAATCACTTTGCTTCAATATTGGCTTTGATTAATCACACAAGACTTTTTAAAAGTTCTTTTTTCAGCTGATATTGGTGAAAAGCAAACACATTTATTAATAGGTCTTGGTGTCAGAAGCAACAATAGGAATGAAGATGATGTAAAAACTGAATTCTCATTAAGAGCTGTTTCTTTGAATTTGAAAGGGAAAATAGGATAACTCTGCCTCATAAAATTACTTCGGCTTAAGTTCCGAGATAATGACAATAAATCTAAGTCAGTGCAAAGTTCAATTCAATGAAAACTCTCACATGACTTACGAAAAATTGGACATGAAATTTCCCAACCAAACTGGGAAAAATAAGTGTAGAAAAATGCACAATTACCATTCTAAACATAACTGCCAACTGCAAGCTAATACAGAAGCTTACCTTGCATCAATTAAAGGGCTCAATGCAGCCAATAAGCCACACCAACTGGAATTTATCAGTTGGCAGTGCAATCGGTTTTCCTCTTCTGTGGCAATGTATTCTATTTGAGTGGGCTGCCCATCACTGTTAGGGACCACGCATTCAATCGTGATCGATATGGACCTTATGATATCCAGCAAACATGCATAGGCAATGGATATCCCATATCCATCTGGAATGCAGGGAGGTTCAATCTTATCCAGCATCTCAAGACTGAAAACCAAGATGAAATAAAAGAAATTGAAGAAATCTTTTTTCTAGATTTTTCATCAAATTTCTAATGGAAACATGTCAAGGAAGCTCCAAAAATTTGGAAAAACTGATTACCAGAAGAATATTTAAATTTTACTGTAGTACTTAGGGCTTACTGTACTTCCTACTTTTAATGTAGCCCTTCAACCCTTTCACTGCCAACAATTTCTGTGTAGTTTTTGGAGTCTTTAAAATCATCATATTAATTAATTCTCAAATGGTAAATTTTTCCAAGATTAGATATGAAAGATTTTGAAATTAAAAGTGTAAAATTCACATAAAATTTCTCATAATGTATGCACTCGAAAAATGGTAAGTGTTTCAAAAACCTGAGTACATAATAATATTGGGAAGGTATTTCTATTACATGGTTATCTAAATGCATTTAATTAATGGAAATATGACTAGTATGTGGTGTTCTCCAATATCCCATCAAGGTCTCTTAAGGTATCTGCCACTGGTACAGGGGTACTAATATATTTATTATTCCCTAACTTCCAAAGGTACTAGTTAAGTCCTTGTACACCCTGAAAACAACATGCTCAAAACACACACAAAGGTTAGTGGTAAGAGTCCTACAGCATCACCATAATAACGGAAAACTGAAAAATTAAATGAAAATGATAGCCTAAAAGAAACAAGTGGAGATCAAGGAATTTTTACTTGACGGTAACGTGCAAAGATTTTCTAATCAATATTTAATAAATATGGCTTACTCTCAAGTCTCATGTTGTAGCACATTTTGTTTTTACAGATGTAATATAGAGGTGTTAACTTGATATATTATTCTAGATATTCATGGTAATGAAACAAAAAAAACTTATCTTGGCTATAAAAATAAGAAAAGAAAGAATGTTTGAAATTCATAGTCCATATCTGAGAACCGAAACCAAAGCAAAGGACTAAACTGGAACCAGAAAAAAGTCGAACCGACCCAACCCTAGAATTTACCTTTCAAAACTATGTACTGGCAGTACCCGAGTTACGTAAGCCTCAAATTACACAAATCTGTACTTACATAAGTGCCAACCTTACCCAAAAAGACAAGAAATAAGGAAGTTATGGAATGCAAACAAAGGTTGCCTACCTTCAAGGAGTGCATGTGTTGGAATGTTGATAAATGCTGGTTGATTCGAGAGAGTGAAGACCAGTAAATTGGACAGGTTGGCAGTCGTAAAGTAGCATTAAGATACTGTGCCTTCACACATCTGGACAATGTTTTGATTGGCAGTTATGCTGTTACGCATCTTGATAAGAAATTTACGATGTGCAACTTTCAGCTGATTATAACATTTTGGTTCATAAATTAAGGAAACGCATGAAGAAGTTTTGAATTTTGCATTGAAGTTAATGAAAATTGGCAAAAAATTATTCTCCGAATTTCTCTCCATCAACCGTAATCTCCGGAGTACCTAGTCAGCTCCGGAGTAAATTGTGACTTATGCAGCGAGTGCCGCAACGCATCTACATATTTCATAACTCGGGGACTGCCTGTAACTGCAATAATCTCTACTTCACTCCCCAAGACAAGGTATTCCATAAAGTTCTTAATGTGCCTACCTTACATTAAATACTCATCAATCACTGCAGCAATGATTTAACATAAATTCACAAATCATGAGTATATGCTAACATATCCTACAGAAAATTAAAAGTACAGACTCCATGACTTCACATACCCACCATGAGCTTCACGCATCTGGTGCATTGTGCCCATTGAAAGTGGAGCAGAACTCAATTCTGATAATGCAAAGATATGCAAAACTACGTGAATTCACAGGTAAGATTCCACACTTCTGATTGGCTACAGATCCTGCTTCTGCTTACCTCTAACACATCCATTAAAATCTACCTTTAAGGGTTAAGTCTTTCTGCACTGGGTCCCAAATTCTTAGGGCATACCCAAGATGAGACCTAACCAGAGCAGAGTAACATCTCTCTTTCACTTTTCCATCCAAGGACCTTCCTACCACTCGCTTCATAAATTGTAGTCTCTTCAATACAGCAACCTTCAATCCCTTTTCCCCCTCCACCTCACTATACCTTCCTCTCCCCAACATCACACTCTGATGGCAAGTGCCACCACGTTTCATGCCACCTATACTCACTACGTAGCCTTTGCTTGGCCACAGGGGAAGGTGGCCACAAGCGGCAGCCACACGCCACGGGAGAAGAAGCCTGGCTGTGGGGAGACGCCAGGGCCCACTGGCATGCCGGCCAACAGCGCCGGCGGCTGGCCTTGTGCCACACTGGAGGATCCTGCAACAGACACCTCATCACTTCAGTCTGATGGTCCAGAGGGGAGGGGGGATGGATGATTGCTGAAGGAAGACAGGAAAGGATTCACCTTCCAAGCAAATCAGCTCTTTGGGAGCACACGATTGGAAGAGTAAATATGTTTGCATTTGGATTGGCCAATTGAAACTGCCAGAACATTTACTGTGGCTTGAATTTTATATATATTTATAAGGAGCATGTAAATGATGAATATGAAAATATTGAGGCATTTAGGGGCCAAATGGAGTCTGCCAGGGGCTGATGCCAATATTGCATCCCTCACTTACAATGTTAGAGCATGACTTGTATGTAAGGACTGCATTCTGGTATGCAAGCTAGAGGTCATATGTCTCATACTTGTTGCAATGCAATGCATTTCTGACTAGTGGCCTTTCCTGCACATAACTCAAGAAGAGTTTTATTCATTAGCAAATGATTAGCAAAATTCTGAATGGGGTTCCCTTGTCATGCATGTAATTAATTTAGAATGCACAAAATCACGATTAATTTCACAGAGAAAAACCTATGTCATAGCAGTAGTAAATGGTAAAACTACAGGTAAACATTTGCAATATGAAGTCCATATGCATGTGCAATTACTGTTGATGATGGAATCGGCCCCAACTTCTTGGACAAAAGAGTTGAGACAACACTTGGCATCAGCCTCAGCAAATTCATCAAAAATTTAGATCAACCAATTGAATTCCTTCAGCAACCAGTTTTCTCTTAAATTTATAATGAAGAATGTAACCCTCATATATTTGATATTTATGCTTGATTATCTAGTCTATAATTATTGTTTGCCATTTTGAAAGCTAATATGACTGGATGCACACAATTCACAACCACAGTCAAACACTCCACTGATAATAACAGGTGCAATGTCCAATTACAGTTCTTGAACAAAAAGAACCAAATATTCCAGAGTGATCACAATGAAGCACAACTGAATTCCTAACGAGATCAATGAAGGACTTTTTCAACATATTTATGAACCTAAAGACACTTGACTCCTCACCAAATTCAGCATAGCATAAGCATAAGGGCATAGAGAGAACAATACATACTTCAATCAAGAAGATATGACACTTAACTTACGCTGTCTGGCACAATGGACTATTAGGCATATGGACTGATAGGCCAATGGACCTAAGTGCCTAAGGGCCCACAGGGAACTCAAACTAACTAACACTATACCCAGTTGAAAATTTTGACAGAGACATATTCAGTCAAATGAAGCAGCTACAGACATAGATGAAAGTAATGAATATGCTGTATCATCAGCCACTCAGCATATTCAAATAAATAAGGATAGTACAAACACTTCAGTACATTCTGCACATAAATAGTCCTACTAGAGTATTAAGTAAATTAAGTAAAACTAAAATATAAAGTTAAACAACTACATATTCCTTAAGGTGGATGTGATTTTGTAGCAAAGATTTGGCTCTAAGTAGGTTCAAATAATGTTTGAGCTGGTGGGATGAAAGCACACATTTACCATATTTTCATTCATTTATTCTTTAAAGACAAATATCCACTAAAAAATATTATTAGGTAATAATATACAATGTAGACGTATTTATGTTGCAAAATCACGTACATATATCCTTCTGCCGGTAAAATTTATCTTACAGGGCTTTGCGATGGAGTGATTCCATTAGTTCAAAAATTCCAGTACAGGGAGCACTGTTTGCTCCGCTCGTCTAAAGCTTTAGTGCTTTACACTCATCTTTTTCAATGAAGTTGTTGGTGCCATCGGGATATTGCACCAGAGATCGCATCAAAAAGTAGGAGGTAACAAGTCTACGCAAATTTGTGTGCATTATTATAGTGAAAATAAAGTTATACCAAATTTTAAACACTGTTTTGTAGCTCATGAAACCTAACCCCTAATTTTCCAAACACAGTAGAGTGCCGATTATCCGACATTCGATCAACCGACCGTCGGATTATCGGCTGATCAGTCCCTCAACACTCCCCTCCCCTAATCTTCCTTTCCACTCCCTCCCCTCCCTCCTTCCCCACCAACTACCACTTCTATTCCCACTCATCGCTGCTCGCAGTGTGTTCAGGTCTACAAAATTGCTACACATTGCACTCACGAAAGGTTTTCCTGCAGCGGGCTATTCCATTAAGCCCGTTTAACACGGGGCACGTAATTGTATAATCTGATGTACGTACGAACGTGCATTTCAAATTGCATCATGTAAATCCGTGAATTGCAAGAACGCATGCGCGAATGCATAAACGCGAGATGGCAAAATAGCCCCTGCTCTAATTTGAAAATTATTGCATGCCCAATTGAGAAAAAAATGCAGTTTGAAGTAGTGCAATTTCATGCCCCGTGTAACACAGCCTTTACGCACATGAGTGCTGCATTATAGTGAGCCCCACAATCATTGCTCAGTGTTTGTGCGACCTGGGCGAGCGAGCTTATATTGATTCCATGGCAGTTTTATAATTGCTAAGTTTCCTTCAGGAAAATAACTGTTTCAAAATGTCTAATTCTTTAAGAAAGAAGGAGTGCATCATGTTAGATAGTTCGGAGAAGCTGAGGTTAATTAAAAGGGCATCCAAGGGAGACTTAGATTAGATTTAGATTAGATTGTTGTTGGCGGGGCCTTCGTCAGGAGCCCGGGCACTTAGACCTTTCTTGGTCCATTGTGCCAACCCCATGCCTGTCTGCCACTTGCAGACAGGGGACAAGAGCACCTCGGTAGAGGTATGGAGGATTAGCCTCCCCCTGCCTCACCCCAGTACCAGGTATAGAGGATGTCCTCCCTCCAACCGGCCCGGTATGGCCTGGCCTGGCCTCTCAGGCCTGCCGGTATAGGTATGGAGGGAGTATCATCTCTCCATCCATGCCTGGTTGAGGTATGGAGGAGGGTCACCCATCCAACCACCGTCCGGGCCCAACGTTGCTTAACTTCGGTGTTCTGATGGGAACCGGTGTTTCAACGTGGCTAGGCCCTTGCCCCAAGGGAGACTTAGTGGCTAACATAACTCTGCATGACTCAGTCATGACGACGTATAGTAAGGACATCAGATCGGAAAATTTAATGGAATGAGCAATCACCCGATAAATGAAATGGTGGGAAAAAACGCGTATTTCAGCGCAATATGTGTGAAGGACTTTGAGAAAGCATGGAGCTGAAACCAAGGCCACAACTACCTCGAAATTGAACATGAATGGATTATCCTTCACTTTAGGCTATACAATTGGGCTTCCCCTGCACTAGCATGGATAATTGGCTCTCTACTATATACGTAATGGTTTGCCAACAGCGGGGTCTTTCAGAAACCTAACCCCCATAGTTGATGAGGGATACCAGTAGTTCAATTCAAGCATAAGTTCAGGGACAAAAAACGGGATGGTCACAAATATATTTATTCATTATTATTAATTTCAATGATCCCAAAAACAGCTCTACCAATGTTTTATATCGGGTGCATTAACAAGTAACAATTGAAGAACACAAACACAAGTGATCCACTCAGATGGGACTCGAACCCTCAACCCTTAGGTTAGCAGGTGACGACAAATAATGAAAAAAGGGATAGGGATCCCTATCATTGCTCCGGTCCCTCAAAGTGATGGCGTCACAAAGCTATTATTGCCATAGTGGCAAGTTCAGGGATAGTCCCTGAACTTGTACGTGAAATATGACCTTGTGACGCAGGCTTTATATAGGCCATTAACAGGTCAGAGGGGGAGGGGAAGGTGGGAGAGCCAGATTCAATGAGAGAGAAGAAAGGTGAAAATTTAACTGATTATGGTACTCTAACTACCACATGATTCCCATTTCCCAGCAAACCAGAAAATTCATTGATAACACTACGAATTTCAATAAGAAATACAAATCAAATCCAATGAATAATGAAAACAACCAGATGATAAATTGTAGACACCCTCCCTGAGTTTCACCTATGGATGGACAGTGTTGTCCTATCTTACCTCCACTCCCAGGTTGACCCAACAACTGTGGATTTACGAAAAGAGACTGCACATATGCTCCCAAAGAGTTAACAATGTCCTGGAAAATGTTGGTAGCATGAGCTTTGAGGTCGTAGCATTCACAGAATGACTTAAGAAGCTCTGGCTGGACTGTCATTTTATGTAGCACCTCCAATGCCAGAGACCGCTGCCAGACAGGTTTGTCTGGATCCAGAAACTTCACTATCAGTGACAAAAATATTTCACACTCCGTCACCTGAAAGAGAAGATAATAAAAATAATATGGCATCACAAAAAACCTCTAATTAATACACCTCAAATATTGTGCAAAAGCCATACCAAGGATGGAGAGACTGAACTTCAGCATGTGATATTACACACTGCATTGATTATTTTTAGGGGTCAAAACACAAATTCTGTGATTAAACAGAATTAAGGACTGGATTTGGTACCAAGATTAGAAAAAGGGACTTGAAATGAGTTTCTCAAATTATCACTACACAGGGATACTCCTTCAAGAGCAGGATGGAAATTGAACAATAATAGGAATAGAAAACACAGACAGAAATAAGAAATGAATTTTTGGAAAATGGAAAAAATAGATAATTTTTATCCATCCAAAAATTGAAGGTGATGACATTAAATAATTAAAACAATTGGAAAATAATGCTTTTACAAAACTATTTGATGACAGTGAGGTATATTGCACTTGAAAAAACGGAGTTCCATCAATTACAATCCAGTTATGCCTTATTTAGAGCATGCTGTTTTAGTGCAATTCCACTACAGTGCAAATTGTGCTGCGGGATAAAATTGTCCCAACAACCTCAGTCCCTTCTCCCTCCCTCCTCTTGAAATCAAAGTAATCCTGGTGCAGGCCGAGTTACATAATAGATGTGTTCCGATGCTAGCGGCGTAAGTAAAAAAAAAAGGAGTCGAAAATTACTCCTTAACTGAGCCTGTGCTCTTAAGATTACAGTTGATTCGGAAAAAATACGGGGAAGGCCAGTTCTTACTAACATTACGGCACATGCGCTCCTTGAAAGTAGGCAACCACCCTTCTAATTCCGTAACTTTCGAATTCCTGTCTTTTTTGGGTAAGATTGCCCTTTGCGTAAGTATGGATTTACGTAAGTCAAGGCTTACGTAACTCAGGGGCTGCCTGTACATCAAAGGTATCAGAAAATTAACAGCCATGGGTGCACGTTTCGCTGAAGTTTCCTTCCACACATATTTTCCATCGCGGGCAACTTCATTTGTATGTTGCATTAGCTTCTACAGAAAGTCAGTTACTGACATGCCAGGCAACATATTCTCAGACTCTGAATGCAACACATTATGCTTCCTTTCTTTGAACATCTAAGCATGGTCTTACCCACAGGAAAAGAGATTTATTATATTATTCTGCCAGGTTTTTGCCCTTTCATAGCTACCACTTCCTACTTTCCACTCTCTTAAAAATATTCACAAACTAATTGTAAAACCCACCAGTAAATAGTGCTGAATAACTTCTACTAGATGTATCTGACAGTAGCTAATAGTTGGAAGGAAAGAGACCAAACAGACTCAAGCCATAAAAAGTCTAATGACAGTCTTAAAGTCTAAAAACTAAGCTTAACATATGTGACCCAATACCCACTACTCCATCCCCCCTCTCTTTCCCTTGCTGGACTTTGGAGAATCTTTCAATGCTCGGGATGGACACATTAGACCTTATTAAACTTCAAAATAATGGTCACTCCTTGAATGTACGTCAGGACCACATCGCATCAGGTTATGATGAAATTAAAATGAGAAATCTTCACACACTGCCATTTATTTCATGTATGACAATCAATGAAGCACGCATCACATGTCTGCAGCCACCACACACTCCCAGCAAGCAATACACACTGGTATTACCCAAATGCCACTTATGCCGAGGATAAAGGAGCCCTGACGAGGGGGTCACTGTACCCTGAATGAATCATACCACCAGGGAATCCCCAATTCTTGATGGTAGGAGGGAGACCTCTTCGATTGTGACTGCAAGGAAAGGGTACCGCCAAGCCACAAAGACAACCTCTCCATGGCAGAGCAAGTAGGTAAAGGCATAACTTGCCATGAGACCCAAAAAGATGAGGAGACAGCCTCTACCCTTCCGATTGGGTAATTTTAAACAAACCTCCTCTCACATGTCACAGCACTGCAAAACCAGTAGACACCAGTGGAAGACTTAAACCTGACTCACTGCAATGTGAAAACCTCATCATTGGCCTAAGGTCCTGCCTGGTGGTGTTCCCATCGAGAGCCATCCCGCCACCACTACGCCACCAATCAAGGGAACAAGTCAATGCCTGGCCATTGCCCACACCCTTCCTATCCCATCGTCAGAACAAATAATCCAAGGAGGCTCCCGCATCCTACCTCACACGTCCAGCACCTTCCTCTTCCAACCCCAACAGAAAATGCTGCAACAGCCATCCCTGAGGAAGATTGATCGCCACCACACGATAGAGAACCCCTAGGCCCACTCGCAAGGCATCGCCCCACTGCCACAACCATCCCAAAAGACGCTCTTCGTGAACCCAGACACCACTCCTCGAGTCATGGGGCATCACATTACCTGAGAGGACCCACCATTACCTTCCTGCTCGATTGCTTATCCTTCTCTTCTCCCCACCCCTCTTGCCTTGCAGATAAAACAACTGCTCGTGAAAGAGAAAACTTTTATTTCTCCATACCCTGCCATTCCCCTACATTCAACTGTAACCCTTAAATCTGCCTCTCCCGTTCCTCCTCCTCAAGCAGCCACTCTACGCTATCCCCTATTTACAAGTAGGGACAAGGAGAGTGCAGGCGATGCACTTCATATACAAAAATTATTTCTTTTTGCCACAATTAGTGAAATAAGCATTTTGAAAGAATAATTCTAATTCGACTGTATCTGGTGTTACCTGGTGGAACAGCATTTCAGTAATTAAATAAAACTGCAGTAGTTGTACTGTCCACTTATATTTAATGTAAAATCTTAGACTACACATGTTTTGATGCCTAGGGTGTCATCATCCGAGTACAACTACTGCAGTTTTATTTAATTCCTAATAATTCTACAGCTAAGTAAGCATGATCAAACTGCACTCACCAAAAGGCTGTGATATTTCTGAATCAAAATAGACACAACTCGAAGAAGCCTCATACTTATGGGAAAATAAGGCTTGTCCAAGGGAGTAGCTGGCTGTAGATTAGCAGGAACAGTATTCCGATATTTAATGTTGGGAGAAAATAATTTAATCACAAGTGCACACACACGTTCCTTCAGTAGAAAACAAAACTCTGGATGCTGAAAAAAAGAGACAAAAATCAGGTCAGAAGTGCAAAATGTTTTTCATCAACAGCTTTGAAAGGCTTTTCAAGGAGGGGCAAAAAATGTCTGTCTAACAAATCTGTGAAATTCCATTACACTGCTCATACCTCTGAGGCACCATTTCAAACACTCCTTGCTGTTACTATGCATAAAGAAATCTCAGACTTAATGGTGACATTCTCACACAAAAACCATTGGCTTAAGATATGTTGTATCAAAATTGGTAAATTTATCAAAGACTCAGTTTTCACAGATAAAATCCAAATGCAACTGATACAAGCACGGCTCATGGATAAGTGAATGTAAGGGGAAGGAAGGGAGTAACGCAGTCTCCCTGATAGATAGTGCAGTGGTACATACCTCAAAGAACACAGATGAGAAATTGGTCAAGACTGACTCCAGTAGTTCAAGTCCAAAGGTGCGTGTCATTTCAGTCATGCCAATGAGCCAATATGGCTGATCAGCATTCACAAGCTGAACTAAATCCTGTTACAAATAAAAAGAACCATTGTATGAGCCAATGAATCTCCATTTATCTAAAAATGACTAAAAATTGATCATAATGATGAGACATTAGAGCCATGAATACCCACCAAACACCCTGAAATCATGGTACATACATACAACTGTATTTCTCCACGTCAGCAAGACTTCCTCATAATGACACCCCTCTGTGATAGAACCCAACTCATTATTGATATGCCATTGTATGTATAAAATGCTTTATCCCATCATTATATAATCTAAAATTATATGTTTAGTATTTTGATATGATAATTTTCATCAAATAAGATAAAGATATGAGAGACAAAATTGTAAGATGAGTTGAAATATCTAAATTTGTCTCTTTTTGAGGATTGGAGACCACTCACCAAAGGTGAACTCTCATTCGTTTATTGTTATGTATAGATATGCAGGCACCATTTTCCACATAAATGCACTGACTTGCCCCAAAACTAAGTAGAAATATTGTATATTATGTGTCACTGGATACCTAGCTATTCACTACCTGGTTCTGCAAATTAAAAGAGTACATTCAAAATCTGCCATTTGAATTTCACCTACTAATGACAGCCACTGCAGGCAGGAAATTGAGCAGCCATTTCCCAACCATGGCTGAAAGTAAATGCCACTGGTAAGGTACAGTCAGCCACTTTTCATATTGCTGCCTAAGGACTATTAAAAAAGAAAAAAAAATAATGGGAAAAGAGGCTCTACAGTAAGTCCTCGACTTACGCGGTTAATTCGTCCCAAAACTTTCTGCGTAAGTCGAAATCCGCGTAAGTCGAAACACAACAACTTGCCTATCCAATTTTGAACCATTAGCGATGCCGATTTTT
Source organism: Pyrrhosoma nymphula (assembly GCA_963573305.1). Lineage (NCBI taxonomy): Eukaryota > Metazoa > Arthropoda > Insecta > Odonata > Coenagrionidae > Pyrrhosoma > Pyrrhosoma nymphula. The sequence continues at coordinate 110,850,766 of OY754332.1, forward strand.
ACTGCGATTGGCGGCAATCGGCGATGATTACAGAAAACGCCATCTTTTGAGAGGCTGTTAAGTTTACATAATATGAAAATTCTGAGAGTAACACAAATCCAATCTTTATCTCACTGGATAATTAAATCTAAAATAAGTATAATTACACAAAACAAAAAAAAATTGAAAAATTGTTAAAATTATCATACTCATGCTCATGTCAATGCCCGTTCCTAATTGGAAAAAGTTCTTAACAAATACGTATATGCTCTTTAATTTGACTTTTACCATGTGCAACTGTTCTAACTGTTGACTCATTCATCCCATAAGAACGTGCAATTTCAACAAACTTTTCACCTTTTCGTTTCCAAACTTTTAGCCTGCCTTTTCTTTTTTCCACTCGTAGAAATCTCACCACTCTTACGTGACTCAGCCATTATGAGGGTTCACATCCAAAATAAACACATAAGACGATTTTAATGATTTTACGAGAAAACTTTGTCGAAATTGATAAATAACGATCTGAATGACCAAGTCACAACGGAAACACAAGTTCGTCTATCTGCTCCATGAACGTGTTCTTTTATATGCTGTGATGGACAACAGGTGTCATCTATGGAGTAGAAAATTAACTACGCGTCGACTTCCGCGGGAAGGTCAAACTACGCTGAAAAAAGACGTTGATGCCGTGTAAGACCGGTGACAGGATCACGTTTTCTTCGAGTTTCTTTCTACACGACAGATATGCGGCGACAGCAAGTAAAAGGTCAAACACATAGGTTCTTATGGAGCCATTAGGCCATGGACATGCTTGCGTTTCCTCTGCGTTTGTGTTTCCGTGACATAAACTCCGGGTGGGGGTCTGCGACTCTGTCGCGGAGGAGGTGACGCCAAACTGCGAGCGTTCTGAACACTCAGTCTCGTCGGCGTAATGAGTTCGGAAAGTGATGATCTACTAATGGCGATCGCTGTTTCTTGGTATTTGAAGAAAAAGAAACGTCTTTCATCAGCGTGTTTGTCATGATACGCCTAAAACATGACATGCAGTGTTTTACAATTCGTTGCTAGTCGCAAGCTTGACCGACCCTATGCGTTTCACTTTCGGGGCACTATCGCTACATATTTGCCGCGGCAAAAGAAACGCGGAGGAAACGCAAGCATGTCCATGGCCTAAACGGCCATTCTTGCGACCAGCAACAGATTTGAAAGCCCTGCATGTCGTGCTGCTTATCGTGCCGTGGTAGAAGAGTGGGCCTTCCGAATGCCCGTAGTTTGGCATCAACTCTTGCGCGCTTGAAAATGAGTCGCAGGTCGTCACCCGGTGTATCTGTCGTGGCAACAAAAACTTGGAGAAAACGCAAGCATGTCACTGGCCTAACTGAATATCCGCGTAACTCGGATCCGTGTAAGTCGAGGACTAACTGTACAATTAAAAGTCTAATTACCACCACAACAATTGTCTAGTCAGGAGAATGCATAACATGTTACAAAGTTACAGGAAAGACAAATTTTTAGGGAAAAGACACACTAATCCAACAAGACATCAACCAAATTTGAATTCTTGAAGGGAAAAAAATGAGTAATACAAATAAAGACAAACTTATCAACCTTCATTTCAACCTTAGCGAAGATCAATGAGATCACAAATGTAAATTACTTGCCATTAAATAATTTTTAAAACACAAAAAGTACTTTTGAAAATCAAATTATCTATAATAGAATTGTCTATTCTACAATTCTCAAAGATGAATAGCTTATAGACTTTCTACTTCATAATTAAAAGAGAATGTTCAGTGACTCATTTATTTTTGCTACCTCACATCAACAGAGAAAGGGATGATTCTATATTTTAATTGCACTAGTAATTCATTGACTTATGGAAAAATATTCCATTCAAAGACTTTTCAGGTCTAACGACTAACTAAATTTGGTGATACCAATATATTTTATACACACCATTTAGTACATTTCCTTGAAACATAATGAATAAAAGGAGAATTATCATATGGCTATGGACTACCATGGTCTCAACATGCCACAATAACTTAATTCAACCGGACTAGTTCATAGTACTCCAGTTTCCACAAAAGAGAAAAAAGTCACTTTGGCCAACAATGCAATAAGCGACGAACTTGAAAATTTTCCATAAAAATTAGCTAATCGGTCACAGAAAGACGAGATGAGGAGAAATGCATTGGAAAAAGATTCACCTGGAACATTAAATATGCATCTGCAGCACACGGCCGTAATCCTTTGGGGGCAACATTGCTAGGAATTTTGAGTTCTTCTAATTGAACATCACGCTGAACAGTTTCTTTGTCGTGGAAGTAGTTATCCTCCGCAACCACTCGCTCAAACACAAGTGAAACAAGTTGCCTCACCGTTGCACCAGCCGTGTTGATGGTAGTAGAATCCTTGGTGAAGTGTAGCCGAAAGCATAGGACTAAATTCTGTAAGGGTTAAAATATTCAAAATGAAATAACACAACCACGCTATCACTAACATTGAAATACATAACCTACATTTGCCACTCTCAGAAGTAAAGCAGGATCAACGGCATTGCTAAACGGCATTTGCTTCCTGATGCCAGAGGCTTTAGGTTCACACAAAATGGAATGTGCGAGTTTAAAATGACATTGGACAAACTTTCATTTCAGACACCTTTAAGCAAACTTCAATGTGAAACTTTCTGACATTACTCGTCTGTAGTGTGCCCTTGAGCTATAAACAAATCTTTTCGACAGATTTTCAAAACTGAAGTTATCAGGTTTTTTTGCATCCATGCCTGAGGCAAGGTTACAATAACCTTCCAGTTCTGAATCATCCCAGCTGACAAGGAAAAGCTATTTGAGATGTTACTATGCATCACTATTGATACAGCATGAAATACATAAAAACTACCACAATTTTTCTCTCAGCATGGAAATTTTTGGCATATTCCTGCTGGGTGAACTTGTCATTTAAGGTCAAGAACACCAATGGGGTACATTCTTAAAAGAGGTTTAGGGGGAAAATGTTTCACTTGCCACTTTACATTAAAATGTATTGCACTGACTGATGCTTTCAAGTCCAGTGATGAAGACTTCCTTTTTTGGGGCTTTTACACACCAATACTGACCCAAACCGATGCTCCTTAATACATGACACCTTAATCAGGGTTATCTTATGGTTAGGAGACTGGATTGCCAAGAACGAACCTTAAGTCTCAAGCAGTGGGGGATGAAAACTGTCTAAGACTGATAGTCATGTACAGAATCCATGAAAACTAAAGTTTTCAACATTTTTCTTCAGATAACAGGCCTTAGAACAACAGTAAATTCAGCCAAAAGAGAGGAAAATTCTCAATACTGATACTAGGAACAGTGAATGTTTTCAATGTGAAGATAAATTTGATATTGTAGAGATAATTCAGTAGGAAGTACTCATGTTTAGCTGGAGGTGTCCTAAAGCACCTGCCCTGATACCTCTGGTCAGTTTTTTTTATGCTTAACCACCTTGGCTATAGCACCACTAGGGATACAAATGTTAAAAACTCACGGATTTAATTCACAATATCCCCAGTCCTTGACTATTTTGAAAGGCAACAACTGTGGTGTCAAACATCAACGTCACTCATTAGTATTAAATAATTACAACAAAAATAAGAACAATTAAAAGACAAGAGTTTGAAACTGTTACAAAAGACAACATGGTAAGAAATGATGATGACATAAAAACATAACTAGCAGGATTCTGCTGTCTTGCACTTCTACTCTGTATTACCTCACTCACACTACTATTTTAAGCCTGGCACCATCCAACAATTTATAATATTTTACACAAAATTCAACACAATTTATATCTCTAGACTTAAAAGTTTTAAGCCACGATATCCTTTTAATTAAGGTAGAGCAAAATGTCTTTGAGATAAGATGTACTGTTTATGGGTGGGTTATAATTTCACAATCAGTTAACTGCAGTCTAACTGCACTTCATGTGGTCACTTTTACACCTTCAATTACTATTTCATTCCAGCACAAAAACTAGAGTCATTAATTATTCCTAGTGACCTTCTGTCGCTACTGAAGGGTTGCCAAATTGTCAAACCTGATAGTTTTAACCTTTATCGTTCGGATTAAAATTCCAGCTTCGGATGCTGCTGGCTCAATTTTATTTTGAACACTCAATAGAAACTCTATGGGTTTAAAGACCACATCCAGTGTGCATTATAGTGCACGCATGGCCTTGGGACCCCACAACCCAGCGTGCATTTTAATGCACGCTAGCCCTTTAAAGGTTAATATTATAGGAGCTCATTAGCTACAAATGCGAACCATATTACCATATGTAAGGCTTTCCCGGCATATGGTGATATTGAAGGTTCAGGGTGTCCGGTGAATCTCAATTTCTTTTTTCCCTGAGTTTTCCAGGTTTTCCAGGCAAATATTTTGCATTTTCCAGGGTCTTGTTGCACTTTGTTTCAAACATATTTTAAATGAATTTCTAATAAAATCGTCATAATGTTGCCAACATGAAAAAACGAAAAATTTTGGTCCCTACTTTGAGTTAAAAACGTAAGAGTATACAAGGAATGTGGAGTATTACGGGTTTTATTTCAACCAACAAATAAACAAAAACGGTTAACTGACAACAAAATTGTGAGTCAGGTGCAATTTGGACACAATAAAGTAGATTCAAACTAGTTTGATAAAGAACATGTAAATAAAAGAAACTGGTGTGACATTTTTCAATTAGTGCATTTCCGATTCAATTTCAGCAACAAATTTCTCGGCTTTTCAAGAAATTACGTTATTTTGGTTTGCAACTCTTGAAACTTTTGCAGTATGTACCTCTTTCTTATTCTTTTTCTCTTGAGACCTTGGTACCTTTCATCTTCTCCCCAAAGGCTTCACTGTACTTTACATGAACATTTTGGAAACTGTGAATTAATTGCTTTGTGATAGGTACGGATCTAACGACCAAAATCATTCAATTATGTAAAACAAAATTGTATTTTTTGGACAATTCACGAATTTTAATTAGGTTGGATTGCCCCTGTACAGTGGCCCTGTCGACTACGACCCCGAGGGCCGTGATTTCCATACGCAGTGACCGCAAAATGTATTTCCGCTCCTTCAAAAACATTTCTGCAAGCATTAAAACGAGGAGGGTTGATATTATTTGGAAAGGATTATCAATTACATATATAACAATAACCAATTATCCATTTAGGTTGCCGGCCGAATGGTTTTCGTATAATGCGGGAAATGCCACTGCGCATGCTCAGACGTTTAGATTTCTCGTAAATTTGGCCACACAAAGAATTCCATTCGCACGGATCTTCGAACAGAATCCTGATTTCCGCGTGAAATTCTGTTTCCGGTGACAGATTTCGGCATCAATTCCGATTCCATTCGTAGCGGCCATTTTACATGGGAATTATTCCGTGTGGAATTTGCCTTGTTATGCAATCAGCCCCCTAGACTGCGCATAGGGAGAGTGGGGTGGGATGACGAAGCACAAGCTGCAAGCGGGCAAACAGCTATGAAAAGAGAATCAAATGAACAGGGAGCGCAAGGCTACGCTGAGCCGAGTATAATGCAAGCAAAGGCGCAGGTTAAACCTCTCTCTCTGCCTTAATGGAAATCGGCTGCCATGCATTTTCCAGGGTTTTTCGGAAAAATACAAAAATTCCCTGAGTATTCCCTGAGTTTTCCAGAACAAAATATTTCCCTGAGTTTTCCCGGTTTTCAAGGTTTTCCAGGTCGCCGGACACCCTGAGGTTGTTTGGGCTTCCCACCGGGTTAAACTCGGCAGAGATGAAGTGTTTAATATGGTGGGAAGCCCAAACAACCTTCAATATCATATCACCATATTCTTGGAAATGAAATAAGGGTAAATTAATATATATTACATCAACTTTTGCCTGCACTGGGTGAGTGAACTTTTCCACTAAAATCAACCACAAATGCTTAAGCTTTCTGGATAAAGAGGGAAACATAACACAAGACTTTTAAATTATTATCCAGCCCATTCCACATGATACTTGAACAGGCACAAGTTCGATGATACTCCCTAGTATGATTGCTCTTCAGTATCGTGTGATAAAGAACCACCATGCTGGCTGGCTAGCAAGCATGATCACTGTCATACTAGCTGAGCTACTTCATTTCATAATTGTAATAATAATAATAACAATTCTTTATTCAGCCAAGGATTTTGTCATAAGTAAGACAGCAAAAAAAATAACACAAGATAAAAGACAGTCAGCAGATGCCATGTCCAAAATTCTTTTCTATGTATTCCTACACTCTATAATAAGACTTATCCAGAAAAAAAAATGTCATTTGTTTTTAAAAGTTCCCCTTGAAGGGGCATTTTTTATATTAGATGGCAGATGGTTAAATTTTAGTAGCTACATGGAATGGCCTCTTATTATACATTGTGGTGGAATGACAATGTAAATGTACAGGCACTTCCAATGAAAAGTTCCCACTGCAGAGCCGAAATTTTTAAAGTCCGGAGATTTTGGAAATATGACAACGCTGCGTCACGGAGCCTCAGGAAGCTCTAACCGTAAACAAACCCCCTTCCCTCCTCTGCCCTCCTTTCCTTTCTTAGCGGAAGGGACCAAGGGATTACTGACAGTCGGTCTTCATCACTCACTTCTACGGTCGGTCGGTTCACTTAGAAGAGCAAATCACAAATCATCATTTTCATTATCACCCCCCAATTTGTATGTGTCCCTTGAATATACGATAAATAATTGAATAATTAATTCCTTGGTTTATTGGTGTTGTTTCACGTTCTTTCTATTTCAGAGTGAGTTCATTAGTATGTTTTATTCTCACATCGATGTAGTCAGAAGCTTTATAAATATGCGATCTCAATGTTTTAAAACTAGGAATAGGCTCAAAAGAAGAAAATAACGTTCCGAATTGTCGTAATTTCCATGAGTTTGCTGTAGGATTTATGGTATAGACTCGTAATTTGAATATTAACAATACCCATAAGATTACTGCTTGTATAATACCAATACACATCTTTTATTGGCCACGCAGCCGTTTCCCTAAAATCTGGTCTAATATTTGCTGTGATAAGAGACGAGGGCCTCCCTGCGACAATGATGCAATATGGGGAGCTGCGCGAGATTAAGGACCTAGGTTGAGAGGAGAAGAGAGAAAAGACCTCAGGCAGGAGACTTTCCTCATGCGACTAGTTTCACCCAAGTCGTCGGCATATAGATCTTTAGTTGCAATACCTCTTATTTACGATTCTATTCTTCACCCGTGAAATTCTGCAGTCATAAACTACGGCTACTATTCGCATATTCCTATAATCCATTAAAAGCAATCTTATAAATCTCCTTGGCGGTCCCTTAAACTTATAGGGCTGTTATTCGCCGTTAGTTCGCAATCCTTAGGATTGTTCTAGTAATACCTTAGTGTTTAAAGGCGGCCTTAACTTCGTGGACAGTGGCGATGTGTGCACCACTTCGGCTTACCTGTGATATTGTAAGTACGGCAGGCACGTAGCATATTGTCCGTTAATGCCTCTAAAACTCTACATGGGAGAAGGAATATTGATAAAGTATCACTGAATAGGATAATTGGTAGAGTATCTGGCCCGGAAACGGGATTCTGGGTTCTAGAACTGGTTTGGTTGATTTTTCTCCGAGGAAATTCCGCTCTACACCCTTTCCAACCTCTACTCGCTTCATGGATCAGTAAATACCAACCATCTAGTTATACGTCACTCTTATTTCTCCGTGACGTGTCTCCGTGAAGTAGTGACATTGTAGCTCTTAATTGCTTGTAAGTAGTTCATATTTGACGATGTTCACCCTCTGCCACACACCCTCGAGGTGGCTTGCACGTTATAACGTAGATGCAGATGTTAACCTGTTGATCAATATTTTCAGATAGGTTCAAATGTTGCATAATCGATTAGATACATTGAAAGTCTCACGCTTCCTAAGATAGACCAAAGAAGAAAAATTCCAAATTTCAAAACGTTTACCTCTGCTAAATAAACGGCATTCGCAACTTCCATGAGTCTACATGAGAAAGGAAGCATTGCGACAGCTAAATTACTAGTGGAAATAACAACTACCATACGAACTACGGTAACAAAAGTTGTGCAGGAAATGTGATTCTGTCCAAGCTGAGATGACCTGTGAGAAGGCTTTGTCTCTTATAATTTCCACGGAGATGAACAAGAGTCAACATAAAACTCTGCTGACAGCACTAGATTGCGATTGCGTATATCCTAGAAATGGACGAATACTGCTACTTTAAAGCGTAGGATACCCGAAAGGTAAAATAATCACTGATAATATGTGCGAAGTAAATCAACTACCCATACTGAATCACAATGCGCCAATAATCCTAGCTGGTGTCCACTGTTCAACCACTCGGTGATTAAATAAATTTCTAATGAATTTGAAAGTGTGTATGAACAACATGCAAAAGAATCCTAACTTGTGTATTTCTGGAATGTTTCATGGGTCCTAAAAAGACTCAACTCTTTTCAAGGGCTGAAGGGCGTGAATAAAAAGTATGTTCCCGGAGCGTACGCAATTAAAAATAACTTAACGTGATTACGCGTAAACTTATCCGGTCGCACGGTTCAATACTCTCGCGATTTCATCAAAATAGAGTCTGTGGAGGTTAGTGACAAAGAGTACAGCTGAAAAACGACGAATTGAAAGCCTTAGGGTCCATGTCACTTCAGCAATGTAAGCAAGTCACGTCAAATCCAGCCCGTGACGAGTGGAGCCAGACCCCGGACGCGCAGTCAGAAAATCATATGTATTTTTTGCGTTGCAAACTTATTTTTAATTTCTCTTCAGTTACGTGCATATGAGTTTTCAACGAGTGCTCCGATATAAGTGACTTGACAAGTGTCTCCCTAAAACGCTAGATATTATCTACTTTATGTAAACATTTTGTCTGAAAACAGCGTCCGCCTATAAGTAATGGAATGGCAATGAAATGATTCAAAAAATATTTGAAGCACAGGCAATTGAAGCAAAGAATTGTGTTAATAGATCATGCTATTTGTATTTGAACAATTTCCTCCCACAGCGTCACTATCGAATTAAGTTGAAGATATTTGGAGAAATATTATTCCAGGATTTTTTTGGAAATATATCCAAATATTTTGGCGGTATTGTTTGGTGTGCAATATGGTCGAATAATAGAAAACCTGTCCATCAGAAGGGAAAGAGAGGAACAGCATATTGTAATTAGTATTCTCAGTTGCGATTTATGTTCGTAAGGAAATTTACTAACTGCCGTCCACACTTTCCGCAATCGGAGCAATTGGCCCCTCGAGAGGAGATCGCCGGGAGGCGGCCGGGTGCCCGCGCGTCCAGTGTGCGAACCCATCCTGACGGGGAATTGCCAGCTAGACAATGCTTCCTCGCCGCCCCTCCCCTACGGAAGGAGGAGAATAGTGTGTGGCGATCCTTCGGCAGGGGTAGGAGGACACGCGGCTCAATGGCACGGTCGGGCACAAGGGTAGAGCGATAGTCGGGGGTATTTTGCCACCGTCATGAGCAGAAGCATGGAAAGAAGACCGACCGTCAGTAATCCCTTGGTCTCTTCCGCTAAGAAAGGAAAGGAGGGTGGTGGAGGGAAGGGGGTTTGTTTACGGTTAGAGCTTCCTGAGGCTCCGTGATGCAGCGTTGTCATATTTCCAAAATCTCCGGACTTTAAAAATTTCGGCTCTGCAGTGGTAACTTTTCATTGGAAGTGCCTGTACATCCACTCTCTGGGGCCCAAGTCCGTAACTTTGTTTTCTCCGAAAAACGGGAGGAAACAGGTTCGCGTGGCGCTAGTACGAGTCTTTTCTCCTGTCAGTAGTCTGTAACGAGTTTCTCCGGGAGAAAGGAGAAACACGAAATGCCTGGAGAGAACATGTCGCCCGACCTAAGTCTGTAACCTGGCGAAGTGCCTTCTGGGTGCCCCAGATGAGAGATAAGTTAAGTCCCCCTTGCTAGGCCGACATAAGTTTTCTCCTTAGAAGAAAAGTGCGCATTACGACAGTGATTTTAAGTTTCCACCAATGGCATAAGAGAGTTGTCGATGATTTACTTCTCCTTGGAAAGCAACAAATCCACCGTCCATAAGAATAAAGTCTGTATTTTTCGCGTATTTACACGTACATGAGTATAGTAAATACATTCTGTCAGTTTCCAAATGAAACAGCAATGAGGGTCGGCACATTAGCATAGACCTCATCCATATTTATTTTTATAAACGAAGCGTTTATCAATTACTGATGTGAAATCTCAATTTTAGGGTACCTAAAAATCGATATGTAAACTTAATGAGAAGTGGAGTCTTAAAATTTGATGTTTGAAGTTTTAACTTCCACCTTTAATAGTTCATAACAAATGAAAATCTGCTGCCCTAATTACATAAAAGAAGAGTTTGACGAGTAATAATGTGCCATACACGAAGCACACGTTGAATTAAAGCTTAATTCCCATATTATTATCTAGGTTATTATAATGACTTATACAAATTTCACTCCATTATTTTTGTAAGCTTCACGCTGATCGACAGTTTTAAGGGCATTTGAGTTTTCAGTTACCTTATACGTATCGCACTGAATCTCACTTAGGTACTAATTCAATGAAACATCATCTTTTCGTTTACATTATAACGATTAAATGTATCATTCAGGCCGTTCCAATCCACCATAGTCCTACGGATAGCACGTATGATTTCATGAGGACGCATATTGGTTGTCAGTTGGATGTCATGTTGTGTACATGGAAGAACGGGCATTACAGCTGTGAACGCTAGCGATATATGTTCTGTCTTGTATTTGTTCGTACATTCTAATTCATCCGTGTGTGTGACTATAGTCTTCTAGTATACTTCTAATGTATTATTTTACACCAGTGACACAAGGGTAAGAAGTCATCCGTTAACTTGCTCCACTAAAAAAAGAATTGGCATTTTTGTAGCTGTTCTCGTTACGCTTATATTCCGAGATGTACTTTGATTGAACTCAAATTCCAGGTTGAACGCCACTATATAAGTGTTTGGGATGCTGATATAATCCTAAACTACACTGTATCAACTAGAACCACTTGAGCATATACCACGGCATATATCACTCGATTCATGGATTACGCTGATATATTTCCCCACGATGAAGGAACTCTCGCTTGGTGTTTGATTTCCCACTTTTGGAGTGATGCTAATGTGATGCATATGTTATCCTGAAAATATAAGTGAAAATCATCGGCAACTTTCCTTAAAAAAGTGGTGTGTATTATAACATATTACTGTGGCCAAGCATTGGATATTTCATGTAAGTTTTGAGGCATGTATGATATTTACTTGAACTTTGGATGCTACTTTTTAAATGCCTTGTTATATTGATGTGTGTTGTCGAGTGGTTAAAAGCTGATTAATGTCAGTGTTTAACGTTTGTGCAACCTATGGCTATTACTGTTTTCAATCTTGTCAATCGTCCATTGATCATATAAGTAGCCCATTAAATAAATGTGTTCATTAATCAAATTACATATTATAAAATTATTCAGTTTATTATCCATATATCACTGTTTCAACAAATGTAATTCCAATGAAGTTTGCCCAGCCGGTGTGATATGCCAATAATATATACACTTTCGGTATGCTTTAAACCAGGATGAAGCGTAACGGATACTCAAGAGTACAATGGTATTAATTATCAGACTGGTACATACTTTGCAATAGCGGAAATTAATCAATATCGTGAATATTCGTCTTCAGAAATTTCAGTCAGTGAAACGTCGTGCAATTGTAATGTCAGTTAACAGACGGCTATTACTCTGTTTTCAATTTTGTCAATCATCCATTTATCATGTAAGTAACCCATTGTCCACTCATTAAATGTGTTCATTTATCGAATTTCATGTTAGATAATTATTCAGTTTAATATCCATAAATCGCTGTTTTAACAAATTTAATTCCAATGAAGTTTGTTGATACGTGATGTCTTTCTGTCGGGATGATTTAATAATATGCCCTTTTGGTGTGTTTTAAAATAGGATGAAGTGTAACAGAAACTCGAGAGTGTAATGGTATTAATTATCTGACTGGTACATACTCTGCAATAGCGGAAATTAAGCAATATCGCGAATATTCGTCCTCAGAAATTTTGTAAACAAAGCAGAACAATCCTTTGCTCCCGCAGCTGTGAAAAGGTACAGTCGATTTCATTGGTTCTCAAAAGTAGGTCACTGAAATATGTCCAATAGTCAGCTTTGGCTTCAGAAATTTTCATACCCTCAGTTTTCTCCTTCCGATTCAGGCGGCTGAAGTTTCTCCACCCAGTTACAGACTACGGATGGGTGAAACTTTCAGGTGAAAACTCGCTTCTCCTTTCTCTGGCGCCCCAAGTTACAGACTTGGGCCACTGGTGAGTGTTATTCCCATGTATTTGTGCATTGGTGGTAAGCTGGTTCATGCTATCTTTAACGTAAATACGAAGGTAGTACATGTATAGGCAAGGTAAGGCTAGAATTTTCAGTGTCTGAAATATGGCTAACAGGATTGCCGAGCAGATATTTTTGCGATATATCTGATGATTCTTATATGCATTATACATGCTTTGCAAGTACTAGGAGATGATCCCCAGAAAATTAAACTGTAGCTCGAGTGGGACTGGAAATTTCCAAAGTAAATTGATGTGGCATTACTTTGCTACTCGTTCCCAGGAGGAACTATTAGCCATCAACCAATCATGTTGGCTTCTGCAGCTGCTGTGTGACCAACTAAAATCAACACCAACTATAACAATATACACCTCCTTCATCTATTACTAATTTTTTGGCCATTAAATCAATAATAAATAAAAATGAATTGGCAGTTGCTTGGTTGCCTAATCCCATTGATTGATTTACTTAAAATCATTCCAGATATACACTACAATATGAATGAAAATACCGCTTCCTTGCCGGTACAACTTCAATGATCATGCGAATCCCTGTAGGACAGCTCCAATCATACTGGATTCCCTCCTCAATATCAAATACTGGATAGCACATTAGGTCTTGTTCTGGATCAAGTATCATTTGAAAAGGGCTTAAACTTAATATTAAATGTAAAAGCACTTAATGATGTTCAATCCAATTCACGAACCACTTCAAGACAAAAAATGATGTATTTCTTTCACATAGAATTATTAGTAAGTGTAGCCCATAAGCCAGTGGCGGATACAGAATAAACTCAAGGGGGGGGCGCAAGTTATCGCAACGATTGTAGCTTTCATACTGACTACCTGGTAGCGACTCTGCTTCCCTTATATATGTAGCTCGGTTGTTTTGAGAACATTCGGTGCCAGAATGTTCGCTTCCAGACTTTTAAGGAGTGTGAACAAATACAAACAGTAAAATATTCAAGACTTTCCTCGAACAAATGCCAGACAGAATAACGAATCGAGATCACTAGAATGGCCGCAACTTTTCTCGTAGGTTAGCTATCTATGTGCCAGACAGAAACGTACAAAATACGATGACGCGGACGCGCGCGTGCTACATAACAAAGTACAACTACTCGATATTTCGACTCAGAGTCGACTGACGAAAGACACGAACGAATAGCGTGCGGGCTGACAGGCGGGGGCGGCGCGAGCGGCAATGCGGGCGGCCCCGCAAGGGGGGGCACGCGCCCCCCATATGTATCCGCCACTGCCATAAGCTTTATATTTATCAAGCAAGAGCCTACCATGATGGAAACTCTGGTTCCTGATGGATCACCAAAGATAAGCATCATTGGTCTCAGCTAGAATTCAGTCTTGTACTGTGTTTCAAAAGTTTCTTACCCTGCCCAAAGTTGGCAAACAGTGCATTAAAATGGTTTTAGCCACCAACACAAAGAAAAATGATGTAATATAACTAATGTCTAAGAATTAAGAAATAAAGAATCACCCAGCTAGGATTGTAAACAAACTGGGTACATATTTCAACAAACATTAAACCAGTGCATTACTATCATTACTGCAATTCCTCAAAAACATATGCCTGTGCCTTTTCAAAAAGGACTAAATGCTTTCATGATTGAGTGACATTTAAAGACCATGAAGTTCACCAGATAAACAATAAATGAACTACCATGGATGAATACCTTAAACATAACGCAAGGTGATATCAGACTTTACAGGGTAAAACAGATGATGAAAATTAGTCATTTTGGTGTTGTTAATAAAAAAAAGAAAACTCAAGATTTGACATTATATTACAAAGAGATTAAACATGGAAGTCGATACCATATTTGGAAAGAAAATGGCTCCATAAATATGTAGGATTGATAGAGAATCTACACTGATCTCACTCCCAAGTTGGCAGTCCGCCCACCAATAGTTAAAGATCACCAACAGTTCCTTCTCTTGCAATGCCAGAAAAGAGTGACATTGCGAAAAATTACCACACACATTCATATTCATGCTACACTGGTAGAGTTAATCAATTTTCGCAAAAAATGAGCCGAATTTAAATGGAGCAACAACCTCAAATCACTCTAGACCTGAAGAATCACGTCTTACTTAACTGTTCCTTACAACTTACCCGTGCTAGAGTGTCTCCATGCACAATTGTGTTAGTAGTAAGTAGTAACGTCACAGTTTGCAGAACTTTAACTTCTTCAACTCCTGACTCCATAAGAATCCACAGGGTATCAGTTATATAACGGGCACCTTTTTGATCAACAGTTTGCTGCATCATGAGCCGCTGTATGATTCCCAGACATAGCTACAGTGGAACAAGAATTATGTAGTGTTTAGAGTTCATAATGCCAAGTCAACTCACCCTTGATAAACCACTCCCTCATAAGACTTACTCTAACGATTTTTGTGTCCTTGGTTTCACACCCTTGCACCAGTGGGTACAGAATTTGATTGACTATGTAAAATACAGGCGTTTGAGGATTGGAAGCAGCATTCCTTAGCTTAACAATGCCTTCTTCACACGACTGAAAATTCAATAAGAAATTATGACAACATCAAAACAAAGACAAGGTAGAGAACGGGTAAGTTTTCAACTGTTACATTCATATAAGTGCGCTTATAATGCAGATTATTAATTAGTGGTGAGCTATAACAAAGCAATTCATATTCTAAGCGTCTCATGGGCATTATGCCCTCAAAACGTCAAACTAAAAATCAGAAAACTAAGTCAATAAACAACAACACTCCCGATGGATCTATAACGCACTTTTCACTCCCTTCCCATGACAGCATAAAGGGTAGGTGTTTAAAGGTTACAACTGATTTAGATCATTTTATGTTTTTCCAGTATTTACATCCGAAATAATTTAGCGGTGGGAGTGAGAATCCAGCAAGAAAGACGGAGTAATTGCCACGGAAAGTATGAATGAAACTAAGCACATACCTCCTTTATTTGAGGGTACTT
Organism: Pyrrhosoma nymphula; assembly: GCA_963573305.1. Taxonomy (NCBI): domain Eukaryota; kingdom Metazoa; phylum Arthropoda; class Insecta; order Odonata; family Coenagrionidae; genus Pyrrhosoma; species Pyrrhosoma nymphula. Next base: position 110,866,136 of record OY754332.1, read on the forward strand.
TTTTTTTGTTTCTAATGATACATTTTTCAAGTCGTTCTGCAGTGTATCCAGAAATTTTTGAGCAACATCGCTCCCTGTCGTTCCACCCACAAACGCCATCGTATCTTGATTGAATGATCAGGTAATGTAACAGCTTCTCCCTCCTTGAAAAAATATTAACTATGCTTAAAGGAGCTATGCCATTATACACATTTAGTTCCGCAGACAAGATTTATAAACATTCTTGTACAATCCAACTCCATCACGCAGCGATTCGGGTGAGTTGGCACCATGAATAAAATACCTGTGTCAATAGATGGAGTGAGTGGAGCCAATGTATTCAAAACAACAGTTGCGCTGACAGCTGAAAGCGGAAACGTTGAAGGTAATGGCGCCAATCATAAGTCGAGGACAAATTTAACACAGCCAGAAATTGAAGATTTTGCTGATTATTTCATACTAAAGTATAATAATGAACCATAATTTAGGCAACTCACTTAAGACACACGCTGATTATTATCCAAGCATTCCCTTATTTCACGCATGTCACTAATCAGAATCCCGATTGAAAATATCTTCTCAAATTATCTTCTTTCGTCTGGCCACTCTAATAAGAGTGCGAGATTGGTTTTATATCAGTTTTTATACCTAAATGATAAGGGATTCTTGATAATTCACTTCAAGTTAAAAATTCTTATTATCTGAGCAGAAATTAATTAGTAGGTACATAATCAAGAATTTAAGTGGCTCGAGACTCGCTTATCTGATCGTTGGCACGTACGTAAACAAACCTTTGCTTACAACCAAAAGAACTGATAAAGTAGGACAGTACAGAGCACATTTGGTACTTATGTTAATGCAGATTCGTGTTAAATTCAGACTTTTTCGCCAATTAGCAAGTTACATGCTTTGCGCTGTCAGCAGACCACTGTTCTCTAAATGGAGACATTATCGCAGCACAGATTCCACTGCCAGTTGCATACGGACGTGGGGGGTTTTAGTTATTAACCCCCCCTTCCCAAACATGTTTACCTGAATTCGTTTTCGTTCGTTTACCTGAACTAGCGTTTAGAATTTTGCTTATTGGGCTGAAAAATATAGTTGAATTGTCTTCACGAAAAGAGAATGTTAATTTAATTATTGTGTTAGTGAATTACAATCTAAATATAATTTTATGATGATGCGCATAAATATTAATGAAGCCCCCCCCCCCCAGAAGTCAATCCTGCGTGCGCTACTGTTAACTGGGAATCATGATCAAAACAATTGTTTTGATTCGATCCTGGGATATTGCGTCTAGGGGATTAACGCCAGGTTCACTGCTCTTTAAATTGATGTAGTCACGAAAAAAGAGTTATTTTTCATTAAAATATAACAATTTCTAAATTAGTTATTTCATTTTCAGTTCATTCGATTACAAAATCAAAAAAAGTGTGTTCATAGATAATGGCCCAAATTCCGTTCTTTAATGGAATGTATGGCTTCACGCCTTCACTCACTCTATGATTCTCAGTATAATCAATTCTACAGTTTGTTATAAGTCTGTGATTGTGTCTTACCAATATAATTGTGTACATACAAATACATTACTCCATACCTCACGCTCCATTTGCGTGTCTGTATACACGATCGATAACGAAAAAAGTTGAGATGCATAAAATTAATTAGTATGACAATATTTTCCACCAGGCAGGGACGTGGATACCAATCAGAATATAAGAATATTATTATCTAGTTGCAATTAAATTCAAATTAGGTAGGTACCTCTGTGAAGCTATCCGGAAGAGCTTCCTGAGGTAAGATTTTATCTTCTCACAGATAATTCCACGGAGTGTGGAAGTTCTCTAATATCTGAGGTTAATTAATTTGATTTTTAAGTACTATTGATCAACAATAATTTCCTTAGTTTGTTGTTGTTATGTCACTGATCTCGAATAAGCTTATTACGACTCAACTTAATTTTTTAAATATTTGTTCACGACCAAAAACAGCTCAAGGCGTATTACATTGGACTGATAACAGTAGCATTAAAAAAGTTATTAAAGATTAACTAAGTAACAAATAACAACAATAAACAAATAAATAACAAAAGTATTATTTAACAATAAATAAAAAAAACAATCAGACAGAGAGCGATAGAAAAGAGCAGAATTTGCGAGGAGGGAGGAATGTCATTGATGTTTCGTAGCAGGCAATGGAAGAAAAAGTGAGACAAAAATATTCCACTATTAATTTTTTTACAATTTTTACTCTTAGTATCAGCTTCAACATTTCCCCTCACCAGTGCCGTCCCTAGGGTAATGCGACAGGTGCCGCTGCACTGGGCTGCCTATGGAAGGGGGGGGGGGGCAGGTTAGAAGGCGCGGGGAAACCCGCCTATTACCCGAAATTTGACTAACTACTTAGTACACATGTACATTTATTGAAATAAATTGCCAGTTTGTCGGTTAATTTCCTCCATTCCATGAAATACGCTTAAAATATGCTACTATATCAATAAGGGAATGTAAAGCTAAAGGGGCCCCCGACTTTCGTTTGCACAGGACCCCTCAGGGACGGCCCTGCCCCTCACACGAGAAGCTTTCGATGAGTGGGGGAGCATTGAGCTGGAGATGAACGAGGCGGATCTTTCTGGCGGCCCTGGATCAGCTGAACCCAGATGGATTACTCGGAAAGTTCTATTCACCATCGGCATTTCAACCTACTAACCAGTAAATTGAAGGAACATGCTTCTTGATTTCAATTATATGATTACCCACAAGCCAGCGCCTCTAAGGTCGGTCAACAGGGCCCCGCGCTGGTGGGAGCCCCGTTTGCTGTATTCTCTGCAGCATTGCTGTATTCGCTCTTGAATGTAATGTAAACAAGTAGCATTCAAACTACTTTCTTGCGCTGCTATGTTGTTTTGGTTCAATTTTCAAAAGAATTTTTTAAAGATGGTATTTATTAATTTTTCAACTGGAACCCCACATCCCATTTCAGCCCGGGGCCTCTGGGCCTTATCCGACAAGCTTTTCACGAGGTACTTCCGACTCTTCTCTCCTCAGAGTCATCGCTGAGGACGATGTGCCTCTGTTTACTTTGGGCACGAACTCGCGCGAGCATGAGCGTGAACAAATGTTCCTCCAAAATATCAACGGGTAATCGCGCGAACGCACCCGAAAATGTCCATAAAATAGCACATTCTGGCCTTGGTAGTGTGCTATCGCAAATGTTCTCACATCTAATTCGCTGCGTCCATCACGCAAAGAGGCATTAACAGCCAGTCTAGACTGGGCGGTAAGTTTGTGGCTTTTTGTCGTTTCAGTTAATTCGGTGATGCAGCGAAGGAAGGGCGCAGGGCCGCACGGGGCTTATTTATTCGTGGCGGTATTTTTGGGCTTTGAAAATTTTTAAACATTTATTTGGCAATAAAAAGAGTAAAACTTTCATTAATAATCCCAGAAGATAGCAGTTACAATAAATTACAAATAACGATTAAGGAATCATGCTATCCGTACTAGCACAAAAAGGATGATATCTGTATAGTTTTAGGAAAGAAGGATACTTTTTAATCTATATATGTAAGTGCATATTAAATCTGTATGAAATATAGATTCAAAGCCACTCAAAAAAGATTAAAGTTAGATACATTTGGGAAAAAAGGATACCTATGGCATAGACGTGCACTTATATACAGAATCAATCTAAATTTAATCTCAAATTTCGTTATCTCAGGGCATATAGGAAGTTGTAAATGACGACTAAGCGTCCGTTTCATGAAATTGTCATTACTAAAAACAAAATTTGTCTTCCGATGTTTAAATAATATTTTTTAAATAGCCCTGACACGCGAGATAGGTACCTTTAGTTCTATGTAGGATTTAGGAACGCGGGATACCTTTTTGTGCTAGTAGGGATATTGTATAAAGAATATCAGCTAACAAACTAAGTGCATTTTGAAGGAATCGCATATGATTTTTCCATTGAGAAGCAAGAACATTGCATTTAAGTTATGTATTTTTGTATTTATAAATAAAATGAGTACCATTACACATTTTCTTAAACCTAATTTTCAAATTGAGAGTACACAGCTTTGGTGAGAATTGTCTATTTCCCAAAGAAACGGCGGCAATTGACAGACCGCCTCGGGCGGCTCAAACTGTGGCTACTACGCCACTGAGCAAGTGGCCACTTTTAGAATTTATTCTTTAATTAGCATTCATATTTTTTTCGCCCTTCCACCGAATTCGTGAGGAAAATTTCGTGAGATTACGTGTCAGGGTGAACGACCTACAAGACGTCGACTTCTCCAAAGGCGTAAACTCTGACGAAGCCCTTCCGATCAATTATTCTCTGACGCTACTGAGCGACAAAAGGTAAACGCTTTGGCGAAGGGGTAGACGTCACGCCGTGAGATAGGCCGCCGAAATGAAAGAAAATAAACAAAAAGGAAAGGGTTGGATACCAAGTTTCGGTCGGAACTCAATGAAAACTCACGATACTCTGAGCGGAGGCGAGCGATAATACGCTCACGGATCACAGGCGGGCGAATATTTTGCGTGAGGGGTGTATGTGAGGGAGGAGCCGCTTACTGGCCTCTAAAAATAGCCATTTTGATAAAATCCAGGAAGTTTATTCTGCGCGTGGGTCTTTAAGACACGCACGAGGATTAAAGACTTCATTCGTGTGCCCATTTCGTGTCGTACTGTGAACTCGGAGAACATAAAAAACAGGTGCGTAACTTCACGGTAACTGTGCCAATGTCAGGGCTAAGAACCAGCGTCCTTCGGGTCAGGCGCTGAGCACATATGGCCATCGTGTTCGCGGAATCGACGTAAACCTGACAGCCTCCTTATGCCCCACATAAATTTTCGTAAATTATCGGCTGCTGAAGAAAGTCTCTAAGAGTTTCTAGGAAGAGAAATTTATCCTGTTTAGCTTACACATTTACATTCATCCCGCTGGGAGAAATTTTTAATTGCTTTCTGCGCAGTCTCTTTGTGAAACCCAAGGCAAGAAATCAATTTTGTCATCTTATTTTTTTAAATCTTCATAGCAATTGGATATGATGAGGGTTGGACTTGATAGTTAAATAGTTATAGTATAATAGTATAATTTGGGCACTTTTTGTTGCGTTTTCCATGCTCCACTTAATAAATATAGAAATGGTGGAAAATTTTATCGTTGATCAAATTTAGAAGATCATTAACATCCGAGGCTAATAGTCTCGCGGATTTAGATTTTTGCTATGAAGATTTAAAAAAATGAAGATGACAAAAACCATATCGGCAAAATGCATTTTTTTCACTTTTATCTATAGACGTCACTAATAAGAACACGAACGCAAAGTTTCACGCACATATATGCAGACAAAAATTTATCCAGCCACGTTAAGAGCAGGGATTGAGTTACAATCGAAAAAATTCCACCCCCGCTGCCCTCGAGGTGGCAAGCCCACAATACCAGCCGACTGACAGCCTCGATGATTTGTTGTATGGGAGAGGCGTCCGACAACTGAAGACATTTGGACCATGAAGGATACGTGGGTGGGTGGTTTGGTTTAGAAAAATTTAAGACACTCTGATTTCATTAAACGTGCAAGTAATCGTAAGTTACCCGAACACAACTGAAATGTTTCCATATGCCTTCCAAAGACGCTCTTTATTGCTACTTACGTGATGTGTAATGCAAAAGACTACATATTTTAAACGATATAATGCTTTTCTCGGTATAACATACCAATATACTCAGCAAAGAGAAACTCTTTTTAATGCCTACGAACTCATTTTTGCCAAGAAAATCTATTTCAAGATCTACTTAATTTACCGGGTAATTTTGCATTCAAGCGGCATCTTTGCATTTAGCATTGTAATTTGCGTGGCTGATTACTTGAGGAGGCGACAGAAAACTGAGATCATTTGCGTCGTTGAGGACAGGTAAATAGATTGGTGAGGGAATAATTAGCTGGGGATTGGAGGAGGGTGAAGAAAAACACAACCAACTTGAAAATTGACCTTTCCCTGATAGGAAAACCTAGGTCGTGCACTCTATCCGTTTGCCCGTGGGAAACACGCACGCAGACCTACGGAACCCTACAGAAAAGGAGGGAGTTAAAATTTATTTAAAAATGTCCAATGCAAATTATGAAGGAAAATGTTTAAGGCTCGACTGCGATGAATTTCTCCATCACGGAAAGAAATGACGATAGCTATGTTAAATATGATTTTTAGAAGGAGCCTGATTTTTTTTGTAGATACCACACAAGCAAAGATCAATTCAGGCGATAGGGAACCAGATTGGGGGTAATTATTTTATTGCCATAATACACCGTTATAATGGCATATATACTTTCAAAAATTACAAACAAGGCGATCTGAATTTTTTGGGGCTGAGAGAGAAATATAACCGGAAAATTATCCGCGTTTGTTCGTTCTATTGGTCGTTTGGTTGGCTAATTGTTAAGACGACATATAACTGAGGTAATTTGAATCATTAGGACAGGTAAGTGGGCTGGATTATAGAGGGGACGGAGGGAAGGGTGGAGAGAAACCTGGTGTCGGCATTAGCCTGCTCTTAAGGTGGTTGGAGCGATTTTTTGTTTACACAAAGATTTGCGTGGAACTGTGCATACGTGTTTTTGTTAGCAATATCTATTGATAAAAGTGAAAAAATTGCATTACACGGGTTTGGTTTTTGGTGATTCAGTGCTATTTTATCTCGTAGCCTTATGGAACATGACATTTATTTTGTAATAATTCGATAAAATATGTACGGATTTTCTTCTAAACGCAAGTAATACATTTATTATCATTATAATTGTTGCTAGGTGTCACGCCGAGGTAATCTCAAGGTGTCACGCCGAGTCCAATGTTCAAAAACCACTCATTTCAATGTTGGGAGTTGTTCGGGTTTCCGAAGGTTTCATCATCCTAAAGGGCATGATGAGCGACTCTTTCATCGAAGCGTCGTCAGAAATGGAGAGTGTGATCCGGTCGGAAACCTGAACCGCCATCGCTATAAGCCAAGAAAGTCTTAGATCTTTCAGCTCATTTCAATATAATTTCGTCTAAATTTCGAATACTGCGCCGAAAACTCGTCACAACATGCTTTAATTAAGGAAAATATCTTAAAATATAATTCTTGTATCATTTCCATTTTTGCCTGCATGGTGATTTCCAACACAATTAGATGCACTCAAACGAGAACTGGTCCAAGAATTTTTTTCGTCTCATTTTAAAAAAATATTCGGCCCCGGTGGCGACGGAGTAAAGTCCTCGCCTGCTAAACTGAGGGTCGCGGGTTCGAGTCCCGCCTGAGTGGATTTTTCACCACTCAGGACCTGGGTGTTTTTGTTCGTCCATTGTTACATGTTAATACACCCGATGTAAAAGGCCGTTCGTGCTGTTCTCGGGAATGTGGAAATAAATAAATAAATAAAAAAATCCTTACTCAAAAACCAATCCACGATAAACCCGAAAGGCGACAAGGTGTCTGAAGTATAATGTCCCATCCGACGGACGGAGTACTACACTAGTGCTCTCCTCAAAGCAATCTATGAGAGATCGGGATTCTCCTGAAAAATCTCCGATACGAACGGAATTCAAACCCGGTACCTTGGGATGGGAATGCATTACTGTAGCCAATTAACGGACTCGGTGCTCTTTCGGTCTGCTTCCTACACTACGGGCAAGATTTCTACATATAGGCTCCCAGAATGAACAAATCAGCTTCTGATCGTCGTGATGTTGAGGATGTTGTGTGTTTTCGGCAAATTCAGTCTCATATTTATTATATGTATTGTGAGCGAGATTTTTCCCTAGTCATCATAGAGACAATATTCAAATTTTATTCTTAAGTTGAAGCAGCAGTAAGAAGGATGAAGTTATGTATTGTAAAATTTATGACGCAAAAAATTTGGTTAAAATACTGAGGTTTTCATTAATTAACGAAATATAAATGCAAACGTTTTTCACTTGATTCGTTTTTTTTCACGCCGTACGCTGAAAACACCTCAGCCGAAGATTTTTGTTGCGATTCTGTAAAAATTACTGCGCTGAGAAATTGATATATTTTTAAAGGAGTATGGAAAGGATACGAACTACACACAAATTTCTGACGACATCTAATCGTTAGAAGTTCTTCATTTCTTAAATAAAGAATATGTTGCGGAAACCTGTACCATTTCCCAAGAAAAATGGCTGGTATTTTTTGGCAAATAGCTGGAATAGTATAATGGTAAGTGACTACTAAAGAAATTTATTTAGTATATATTGTTATCATTGGGAATTTGAGATCTTTTTCTTCTAGGTGAGGCTAAATCCATCAAATTTTATATGAAATGACATCTCGCTCATACTACCTCAACTGTTTCTTGGAATCGTTTGAGATGAGGGTGTGGTGGAGGATGAATGAGGTTTGCGATGGTCTGAGACGAATACAAGCGAAGAAATCCTGAGAAGAAATGCTGGGGTTGACATGATAGGAGATTAACGTGCCGAAGGAAATCAGGAGAAGTCAAAATAAGTGGATGGAAGAGGTACTTCACGGGGAGAGGAGATGCCGTGGGCCCAAGGGCGTGACATAGATGAGGATTTTGTGTAAGCTGATGAGATGAAGAGAGGTATGGCGCATGCCGGGTTGAAGAATGAAATTGTGTTAGGAAGAAAGGGGCTCGCGCCTGCAAAATTAAGTCAGCGGCTTCAAAAATGTTTTGAAAACCAGAATGGAAGATGAAATGAGGTAACTTAAGGCGCCACTTCGTAAAAATTTCTGACGTTCATGATGCACAATTAAAACTTTGTACTATTTTTACATTTATTATATAAATATGAGAATAGTACAAAGTTATAATCATTCATCATATGACCAAATATAATTGTTCACCATATGGAACAAAGATGAACCAATGAAAAGAGCGGTTTGAAACTATTTTCATAAAAGTTAACTGAAATTCAGAGCGTGGATAATATTCTGAAATTATTGCAAGTAATACTCAGTGCTCACATTGACTGAATCTCGATCCTTCAGAAAATGTCCGCAACCGATTGAGCTAATTTTATTTGTAGAAAGCCTTGATCGAGACACAATGCCAGCGGCTCAGTGACATAAAGAGAGGGAAATGGTGGCAAGATGCTGCTCTCTCGCAATTCAGGGCGAGCCTACGGGGGAAGGGAAAAGGACATGACTCCTTTAGGTTTTAGCGAGTAACGTCAGAAATAAGTCAAGCAAGTAGGGTGAGTTCAGCGAACCGAAGACCGAAGCGAACCTTTATTCCGCCCGTCGACGGCGGCGTGTCCAAGAGTTTTATCCGCGTCCCGAGAGATGGCCTTCGCGAACTCAGTTCCGACTCGAAGTGGCCTTCCTCCGCGTTCTTCTCCCCTTGAGGACACAAACCCTATCAACTCTTTTTCTCTCCCCTCACTTGCTTCAACTTCCACCACCCCAGTCTTCCACCCATAATCCTCTCCCACCCCAAAATCTTCTCCCCTCCCCCCTACCTTCAACCCGCCTCCCCTCCCCCCCTCACCCTCAGGAAGCACACATCTGCTCATGCCACAGAGGGCTGGATGGAATTTGGTACGAGAATGTTGAGGAAGGGGGGGGGAGGGGAGCAGGAGAGGGAGGAGTTCGGGGGAGTGTGAAGCCACTGCTTCTGGTGGTGGTGCTGCTGTGGCGTCGCGCTAGGGAGGGAGGGAGGGGGAAACAGGTCTTGTGTATGCATAGAGAGAGGGAGAGGAAGAGAGGGAAGGAGGGTGTGGGAAGCGAGCATTTGGGACGGGGAAGAATGGGACAATGTTTTCATTGATTCTCGGGCGCTCATTACGAGAGGGCTCGCGACATCGTCTTCGGCACCTCGCCTCCGCCCCGGTGCCTCGCCGCGCAATTATGAGGCGCGGAAATCGATAGCATTACTCAAGCGCGTGTGGCAGTATTTCGGGCGATATTCAATGCATAGGTTCATACCCATCAAGCCATTGCCCTTCGGTGTAGGCAAAGTCAGATAATCGCTGTTAGGCCTGGAAAAATGGCTCACTCTTAACAATTTCCTCCATAATGTCCTATCCTCGCAAACCTCTTCCGCTTCTCAAAAGGCCGTTTTACACGATGAAAGATTTTTTGCAAACGAATGTACGTGAGAGTGTGCGTTTGTCTCAACCAAATTAGAACAGGTTCTACTTTCCGTTCTGGCATTGAGACAATCGCACAAGCGTTCTTACAATTTGTCGCTTTACACAATACATTTTGCCTCATGCAAGAGTTCACGGAAGAGTTTGTACAAATGCACCGTGTAAAACGGCCTTTGCGCTCATGCATTGCTTCATACAGGCCCTCCCACTCTTAAGATTTCAAACATTCCTCCACTTTGGAGCATCTTCCACCGCATTCAACCGCGACTTTCTCGGTGTACCGAGACTTCTAATAATCCTCCTCTTAAGGTAGTTTTAGCCTAGGGAACTTTCTCGCTAAATAATATCTAGCGAGATAGTTCCCTAGTCATAATGGAGACCATATTCGAATTATATTTTTTATTTCAGCGTCTCTAGCGAGGATGAAGTAAATATTGTAATATTAATGGCGCAAAAATATAGTTATACATGACAAAAAATTCTCAGTAATTAAATAAATATATTTACTTAAGTATTTAACTTGACTCATTTGTTCACACCGTACGGATAAAACTCCCTCTCAGCAGAAGGTATTTTTGCGACTGTGTAAAATTTACTGCGGTGGGTAATTGGTCAAATTTTATAAACAGTTGAGAAAACATACAAACTACAAACACCGTTAGTTTTTGACGAAATCTAATTGTTAGAAATTTCTAATTTTGTCAGTATTCTCCGTAGGGAGTGCACAGCCATAATCTATCCCATGCATAGCAGTTTATGTTTTTAGGCAAATTACTTCGTAGTTTGGCTAGGGGTTAATATTTTTTTAGCACTGGAAATATGAGAATATTTTCTTTAAAATTAAGTAAAATTCATCTTATTCTAGGTGAGGTGATATTTCGCTCAAACTAGGTACCTTAAGTACCACTTCCACCACATTCTCCATACATAATCTATGGTTCGCGAGTTATCTTTGTGGAATTTAGCGATCAATGTGAAATTAAATCAACTTTGTGACTTCCACCCGGGTTTATTGTCAACAATCCCCGGCCGGTCTCTACACTTGTGTGTCATTATCAGGAGGATAATATGTACTATACTACTTTAATTTACTATCCTCATGATTATGAAAAAGTGTTGAAACTGGTCGGGGGTTGTTGTCAATAAACCAGTGTGGAAATTACAATGTTTGTTTTATTTCACAATGAACATTGCTCCATGATTTACGCTGTCCACCCCTTCCTCTCACACCGTTCACTCTACCACCATAGACCAGTTTCGCTGTCCCACTCTCATCCATTCCAGCAACAAGACCAAACCAACGAAGCACACTCCTGGATTATTTAAAAAATCGCAGGAATGAGTGATACTCAGAGTGAAATTATCATTCGCCTTGACCGGGTCTCAAACTAGGTTCCCCAGAATTCGCGCCGGGTAATCTAAACAATCGAGTTGTCCAGGTGTCCTCTTCCACTGATCCGTGCCCGTGTTCACGGCACCACAGTCTATGACGTCATTATTACTAGAGATGATCTACCGGTTAAGGTCGATTTAGATGAGGGATGCCCAAAGTGGTCGATAAAGACCCCGAGGAATCGATATGAACGTTGAGAGGGGTCGATTCGGGCTCCAGGTCGAAGAAAAAAATAGCTTGTATAATAAATGACTAAATATTATTTCAGTGTATTCTATGTTACATTTCGACGAGTCATGTTTGAGTTAACGTGATATTTTGGATTATTTACTTAATAGTTTACTAATAAAATCATTTTCACGAATAGTTTAATTTTAAGGTCAGTTAGCTAATACACTCAGATAGCTTCATTAGAAAATACAACATGCAAGCCACTTCTAATTTCGTCTAAAAGATACACCTATTTTTAAAACTTTTATTCAATTTTCAATAATTAAATTTCAAAACTGTGCCAGTTAATGGCCTCCAGATTCCCTATCATTACTAACCCTATTTATTTAGTTCGTTTCAAATCATTTAGTCTAAAAATCACGTGAGTTTTACTTATTGCTGGCCCTGTTATAATTGCGCGATAAGATGGTGGAGGGGGTCGATGAAGAGTTGAAAAATTCTTGAAGGGATCGATGGTCAAAAATATTGGGGACTCCAGGGTTAGATGAAAAAAGGAATACCTACATTACCCCTTACGGATGCAGGCTCTTGCTGCTATCATAACATAATTTCCGGATCGGCATACGCGCGATTACTTTTCATCCCGTTCAAGAAGCCTATTCTCTTTCCTCCCCACCGCAGCTAACCCAGCATCCTCCCCTCTATCATGGCCTCAGCATCCCCTCACCCATAATAACCTGTTCCAACCAACTACTCTGCCTCCTCCTAATCTCCTCCAACAGTCTCCTCTCCTCACCCACCATGCCGAGCACTTCCTCGTTCGTCTTCCTTTCCGTCCACCACTCCTTCTCCAGACTGCATTATAACAGGAACACTTTGTAAAAAATTTCTACACCAATTTTTATTCTACCTATGGGTCTACCTATGCAGCCTGTTGACACATTTACACAAGCTTTCTCCGGATACATAAAAAACACCTTCATCATCCTCCTCCACACCTATATCTCGAACGCCTGCATCCTATTCTCGTCTTCCTTCCTCAGAACCCACGTTTCTGCACCATACAATGCTGCACTCCATATTAGACTTATCGCCAACCTTTTCTTTACATCCTTACTCAAGATCTCAGTCACCAGCTTACTCCTATAGCTGCACGCTTCTTTCGCTAGCGCTACTTTCTCCCTAATGTCTCTGCGTATATGCCCATGTTCCTCCAACGTACTGCCTAAGTAAACAAATTGCTCTACTTGCTCCAGTTTGTGCCCTCCTACTTTCATGTCCAGCCTCGCTTTCTTCTTCCTAGAAAATCTCAATGCTTTTGTTTTCTAAACTGTATCTTCATTTCGAATTTCCCGCACTCATTATGTATCTAAAGACGCTTTCTTTTCTCAACCACCGTATCAAACACTTCCTCGCTTATCTTTCATTCCGTCCATTGCATTTTCTCCATTCTCTTTCACTCCCACATCTCAAACACCTGCAGTCTATTCTCAACCTCTTTCCTCAGATGCAGGCACGTAGCCAAGGGGAGGGGGGGAGGGGGCTTGAGGGCTTCAGCCTCCCCCCCTGAAATTTCAAATCATATTGTTAGTTTAGTTTTACCATGTATTATATTGGATGAAAAATATAAGGGTTCGAGAGGGGAAAAAGGTAAGAAGAAAGCAGTTTTCTATAAAAAAGTAGCCATAAATAAACTGCAATGACGAATAAAATTGTACCAAGTGAGGACCCCCCAGGCTTCAGATTAAGCCCCCACCAAACCAAAATCCTGGCTACGTCACTACTCAGAGGTCCAAGTTTCTGCACTGTACAACGCATCACTCCACATTAGACTCTACGCCAGTCTTTTATTTACATTTTTACTCGAGGAATATGTCATTATTGCTCTTATAATAGTGAACGCCTCTTTACCAAACGCAATTCTTTTCTTGTGTTATCTTAACTGCTGATCCACGTTGTGCCTCCTACTTTTATAGTGAAGCTCGCTAACTTTGTCCTAGAAATCTTTATTTTTATTTTGATCGATCTTCATGTCTTCGAGATTAAGGCCACATTTAAACGCCTGGATGTTTAACTAAGACGTTGCCTACCTTCCACTCCATTAGATAAATTACATCCCAATTTAATCTTACTGGAATATTTGTATAAAAACCTAAGAATGTTCTTTGAGCATATCCATTTCTTGCTTTCAGCAACTTGTTGAAAAGTATTTGACCAATAACAATATTGGTTTTTCTTTTACAAGTTAAGCAAAGCTTGAAATTATCATTAGAATTATTGTTTATTATTTTTATTAGATTGCCATTAAAGTGGCAATGATAGTTAATTAATGCTAAATACGATTTCAGTTCAGTTTTGTTTGTAGGCTCTGGAGCAGATTTAATATCAGCCACAATATCTTTTCTTGGTCTCAATGCCTCTGCATCAATGATGGGGCCTAAATACTCGTACTCCAAAATTGCAACCAGAAATTTACACTTCTCAAAATTATTTTTCACATTTTAGTCTACCAATCTTTATAATACTTGCTTAGCAACGCAGTAGCACTTCTCACTCGATGATTCAGTAATTAAAATAGCATCCGAGTAACCAGCCGATTTAGGAATATCTTTCAAAATTCGGTCCATCACCTGATTTAAATAGCACAGGTACAGTAGTTAAACCATAGGGATGACGGCACTATTGGGCATGTCCTAGGAGAGTTTTCAGGGTTAAGAATGATCGCGAGGTTTCGCAAACAGATTACAGCGAATGAGTTCCAGAGAGGTCCAATACAGAGAAAATATTTCCCTCAGATAATGTAGCGCAGCTATACTCCCCTGCCTCTCCGCTTTGCTCAAGTCTTCAGAGTTTAAAATCTTCAAATCCCAGCCTCGTTGCTAGTTTTCACGTTTAGCGGGTATGATATGAAGGTTAAATTAGCAGGCGACTGTTCAGGTTCAGACGTCCTTAAATAACGTGCCACCTGATCGAAGTCTAGCAAGGGAGTGCCGTCACATTATGTAATCTGACCAGAAGGACCAGGAAGCAAACAGCAAAATTGAAAGACAAAATGATCGTCATACACGATAGAAACTGTACCCATTTCGCATTTTTCTAGATAAACTATTAAGGTACTACAATACTAAGCTCTGTCATGCACTCAACGAAAATTATAGTACCGTGGCCCAATGGCCAACTAAAGCTTTCATGGACGGTAGCGCCCCTGCCACTCAACCTTTTCGTCGGCTTGCTAGACAATTGTGGATGCAGATGTAGCCGCCTCACAAACACGATTTCTCCTCTGATTTATCCATTTAGGGCCGGAATCGGCGAGGACTCTCGCTGTAATTGTATAATGATTGGCACCGGGGTGACAATTGATTAATTGGCATCAGCGCAAACGGGCGCTGCGAGGTAGCCCAGAAGATAGAGCGCTCGGCTACATGCTGGGGGAGGGGGGAAACGATTTTCCAGTAATCAAAGCTCCTTCGGAGCTGATAACATCTTCGAGTTGTGGAAATGTTTAGTTCGAGATAATCGCCCACATTCTGCGCGGAACGCACAGATCGCCAACTTAAAATCGAACTTCTTCCGGCTCATCAGAAATCCAACGTGGAGTAGTTCTGATTATGGAAGTTCAACTGTTGCAAGGGAAACGATTTTCGTCCCTAGAAGACCCTCAAAATTCGATGGTGCGGGTGATGGATTGGCCAAATGTGTGAATTTCACACGCCGCTGGACCTAACATGTGGTGAACTTGTTGGTCTCGTAGAGTCTTATTATATATAATTTATTTTACTCTTAAGATAAAAGATAACCCAAAGGTCGCGGGTTCGAATCCCACCTGGGGAGGATTTTTCACTTCCCAGGACATGGTTGTTTGTGCTTGTCCGTTGTTAATTGTTAAAATACCCCGATGTAAAGGCCAATATGTGCTGTTTTCGGTGGTAATGAAATAAATAAATAAAAAAAGCTTAGAAATCTACCTGTGCCTCTAGGCCGATCCTAAAGGTATTATTTGCGTCGTTTTGCCGCTGCGTTTTGCGCCACACGCACACGCCGTTTTCATAGCAGCGGCAGCATCGGATGAAAACATAAGACGGTGGGAAACCGTGACGTGGTCAGTCTATCTAATTATTCTTGTTCATTGTGGAGATATAATATTTGTTATGGAGATTCTGAAGAAAAATGGATGTTCACAAGAAGTACTGGCGACGGGCTGCACCACCTATGTTCAGTTATTGTCAACAATCCGAAGATGACTCACATTTCCTCGGGAAATAATCACGAGACCAACAAATGACAGGCTGAAAGCGTCGGTCCTCACTCCCAAGGAGGTTAAAATGAAATGGAGGAGGCATGACCGTGAACGCTCATGGGTGAGAATGAAGCAGGAATAGGGGTGCTTGGGAGGGATTTTGTTCCGAGTAGGTGTTGCCAAACCAGCCACAAAACATCGCCTTGCTTGTGGTTCTTAACTCACATTTGACGAAAATGGAATGCGACCGCCAGACACGTAAGCCAGAGGAAGGTCTAACCTGTACCGACTGCAATGGCGGAATTGGCTTCAAGAATCAAGTGGTATGTCACCTCCATTTCTTTTCTAACCTCCTTGCTCACTCCCTACCGCAGTTCCGGCTGCGTCGAAAGTTGAAAGATGGACAACTCCGACGGCAACGCAGTCTGCGTTGAAAGCCTCACTACCAATTGGCTACGTAAGTGTCCGGCAGCGCAAAAACGGCCGCATGAAAACGTAACTTAAAAGGAAGATAGACTTCAGTCATTCCGGTGAACCCTGCATTTAAAGAGAATAGCGAAATTGCCCAGTCACACATTACAGTGATAGCGAAACTTGGTGGCAGTTGCCTGCGCAATGGATGACGTCAAGGAGGGAAATGTTCGTGTTGAAGTGTTCGGTTTAGGACCAGAGAGGAGAGGACAGCTCATGCTAGGAAACGCTGCCAACGTAAATGCATTAAACTTGAGAGGCCGGGAAAGTATCAGCAGTGCGTTTCATAATAGTATTTACGATCCGAACAAAGCAGCATCAGAATGCGCTGATAGTGCTCGCAACCCATCGGAGAAGCCCAACTTCAAAATTAGATTAAGGGCCATAGAGAGCTATGATGTCGAAGGTCGTATGATAGGGGTTTTTGGGTCACCAGCCAAATTGGCAAGAGACAAAAAAGGTGAGTTTTGATCAGAGCTGTGAAAATCACCCGAAGGATGTGAATGGGATAGAATACAATTACTTCAGCAAAACAGGATTCAATTACAAGTAAAATTTACTTTGAAAATAAGTAATCAATTACAACTAGAAGCGGATTAAAATTAATTTATAGCATGTATGAATTCGCAAATTCTATGATTACCACAACATTGAAGTCTAAAAGCGTTAGACTTATAAAAACACAGCTTTGCGGTACAATGTTGCGTGGAAATGGGGTAGAGTACAATTACTTCAGCAAAACCGTAATCAATTACAAGTAAAACTTACTTTGAAAATAAGTAATCAATTACAATTGGAAGTGGATTAAAATTACTCTATACGAATGAAATAGCAAATTCTAGGATTACCACAGCATTGAGTTCTAAAAGCATTAGACTTACAAAAACACGGCTTTTCGGTATAATGTTTCCCGGAAAATGTTTCTGGTGGAGACCCGGATAAATAATTAACTGAAGGTGCTGAAAGAGGTTATGGTCGAAAAAAGTAGCCGAAACAAACAATTGTGAACAAATGCTCTTGCGGTCGATGACAATCAAAAGCAGGAGTAATCTATATTGTTACTGACCGATTACCCGCTGATTACCACTATCCCGTGAGTAGAGATAGCAAGAATGTAACGATAACTTTGGAAGTAGATTGCAATATTATAGTTACAATTTGAAAAATGTAACGGAAACAAGCAAAAGTAAGCCAAATATAATCGTTATCGGTAAACAGATTAATTGTAATCAATCACTCTCCATTACTCGTTTTGATCATAGATAAGAGAAGACAGAATAGAACCGCGATCGGCAATAATGAGCTGATCGGTTCAAAAACACGCAAAAAAAATAGCATTGGAGATGACCACAGAGATGATGTACATGAACGCAAGTGAACCGAATATTTGCAGCGATTAGCTAACTTCTGGAGATCATTAGGTCGCAGCGGTATATTTTAATCCGGAAGTAAAGATCGGGGGGAAAGTTCTATTATTTCAAATATTTTGCGCGTACAAAAACTTCGCAAAAAACGTAAAAAAGAAGGATAAACAAAATTAAAACCGAAGGGTTTTAGGCTCACATCCTTCACGAGCATACCTACCGCATCAGAGAAAGTTGGACTTCAAATACGTTTTCACAAAAGACTAAATCCATGTCTAAAATACACACCTATAGATAAAAAAACTCACAAAAAATGCTACTTGCAGGCAAAATATTCGGCGCATTTTCCGTGCAAGTGCGATAATTTGTCAACAGCACCCCGAGTAATATCACTATCCTTCCCTTCCGTCTTAGTAGTCTGTGACTCAACCACCTAAGTATCTACTACTTGCAACGGACTTGTAAGAACCCTGCTGTAGAAGTGACTTCCATGTGTAAAGCCGCCTTTATGACGAAGTATGCGCGGTGGCGAAAGAGAAATACTACACCACGAGAGTATTTCAAAGACTGGGAAAATGGAGGTAGATATGGAATATTGTGAAATAATAGCCTTAAGGTAAGATATAGGAACAGCGATACTGATTATGGGAATATGTAGGGGGTTCATTAATCAGGTTGAATAAAATATAGAACTTCACTCCTAAAAAGCTTGGCTTTAACATTTTGATGAAAATGTGAATTATGGTGTGAATGAGGATTTATTTAGTCTAGGAATACACGATGGCGAGGTAAAGTAAGTAAAACTGGGTGAAATAGATGGAGCTTATCGAATGTGCGGGAAAATGAAGGAAACGATTATTTTGGGACAGTTTGGTAGCACTTAAATAGAAGTTTGGCCAGACGTCTTCCCCAGGCCAATATTAATTCTCACGCGGAGAAAGAGTAAAAATGATGAGTTTTGAGTCCGATTGTGGCTAGTTTCGCAAGCGTCTTGTTTAGTATTGAGAGTCATCTGCAGGGGAGTGGAAGAGAAGGCATATGACTGCTTGGATGGAGTCCAATTTTTGTCTTGGAATGGGAATAGAGCGCGTGACGCCACAGTATCCTCTAATGAAAGTATTATTGGAAAGGCGTCCGGAGCGTACTCCGTCTTGGTCCGATTCGTGGATTTCAAGATTAGGGGGTGAGGCATGACGACCAAGAAAAGAAGCAATCCACCGAGAGTCAATCAAACTTTAAAACGATCCAGGTTTTGTTTTGATACAACAAATTCAGGTTACTGTTATTACATGTATGGTTAATTAACCTATGAAAAATGAGTTGTTTTATTTTACGTTTACAAAGGAAATCTGGTTTAAGTCTAAAATATGTATATTCGATTGATTTCAGAGTATTTCTGTCATGAAAACAAAGTTTTTGCGTGATTGATATCTCAGTATACACTTCATGCTTCTTACAACGGCTTAAATTTTGAAAAAAATGGCAAAATGTCTCTAAAATTACTTTTTTAAATTCTCACTCAAAGTTCCTAAAGAGACAGCCAAAATAAACTTAAAGTTTCTTCCACATTGGTGCACGGTTATTTATATCTTAAATTTCGTTATTCTTGGGATTTAACGTTCACAATCGGAAAAAGTACAACACCCTTGATGGTGAACACTGCAGCTTAGCTTAGCTTGGCTACGAATAAGGCATGATCGCGCAAGATCTCGCCAGACTTCACATCAAAAGCTAAAAAAAAATCACTGAGGCAATAGAGAATGGAATCTTTAATCAAAGTTGGTTCTAGCAACGTAATGAACTTGCTCAAGCTAAGCGCGCCTGCACATTTCAATCGTTTGTATTGCCCTCAGCTGGGAGCGCGTTCGCATCGAGCGAGCCGACTGGCGCAATCCTAAAACAAACAAAGTATAACTCATGGGTCCGCAAGCATCCGCAGATGATTTTTGGTAGTCTCATAAAGAACCCTCTAAATCACGTAAATAAGGCGAAGAGGTGCGTCTCGTAGTACTGTTTTTGTAGCTCAAATGAATTTACGACATTTACAAAAACTGTTCAGGACGTAATTTACGTGGGGTACCGGAATACTAATAATAATAAATAATAGTAATAAATTCCTTAGATATTAACTTTTTTGTAGATTTTCGCAGCTCATTGTTCATTGTACGGCTTTTGGTTCTGCGATTAATTATTTAGTATTCAATTATCCTTAGATATCACTTCATATATATGTTAGCCTGACATCCCTGAATTGAATGTTAGAAACATTATTTTCGGATAATTTTCAGTTGTTTCCGCCAGATATCTTCTTGTAGATATATATAAGATAGATAGAAAATGTATTGTTCTAGGGAATGACGTATTAGAACAAGTATATATAAATCAAAATATTTGCTGGGATTTTAACGTAACATTTGGCCAGATATAGCCCGTAGTATCGTTATCAGTGTAACACGGCAACGATTCAAAAGCTTAGAAATTATAATCCCAAATTACGGTGGTGATTGCTTGTTTAAAGATGTGTCCATTTAAAAAGTCCGACCAGACCAATTTAATCAGATGATGTAAAGAGTATGGTAGATATTAAAATAAGCCAAACGTTCTAGCCACGATGCCTCCTGTTCTATTGAGCCAAGGAAATTGTAGCTATAATCAGAATCCAGAAATACTAACTCCAAGTATCCTAATTAAGAATGAGTCGATTCCAAATTTCGATTCTCGATTCCACCGATTCTCAGGCAAAGAATCGGTATCGAGAATCGATCGCCTAAAGTCGATTTCGATTCCATATAGATAAATATTTTAAAAATAGACTATAAGCTGAGGATATATTTGCTAATTGACATTAAATACACTTTTTGAGCGACTCAATTGTCTTTATTATTTTATTCCAGCCAGTACTTGAATTTAAATAATAGTCATACGCTACTGGTATATCAATATCCCACCTGTTATTAGCAATAAGAATCGATGGAATCGGAATCGAGAATCGGGAATCGATTTGAAGGAATCGTAGTCGGAATCGGAATCGAAAAAAAGTGGAATCGACTCATCCCTAATCCTAATCCTTGGCTGCTATGGTACTGCTTACGGTCATCGACACGAAAAAGTGTTTTTACGTACTCATTTTTTCCATAGAATATATTTTACTAAAATACTTGTTTTTTCTTTGGATTTCGGTAGATATCATGAAATCCTAGAGTTCCATAGTTTTCATTTTTTATTTACTGAAAACTATCCTTGGTTCAAATTTTAATTTTTGTTTTTGCTATGACTTCTAGTCTAAATGAATTGACAATTTTAGATTTTTGTCATCTAAACGTTTTAGTTACACCTGTAAAGGTGAAAATTTTAAGATTTTTCGAAGTGAGAGCTAATACGCAGAAAGCCAGTACATATAAAGGTCTTGTGCAAATTCATTTTGCTGCGTTTTTTGAAACCGATCCCGGCTTATCAATTTTTTGCTCTCCAACGTGTGTCATGAACAAGAGCTTTGATCAACCGCAGAAAACATCACAGCAGAGAAAATCATAGTGAGCAAAACGTTATTTAGCAAAGAGAAAATGATAACTTTAGCTAAATCAAAAAGAGCAACAATGGCAATAACTAATTGCATGGGTAAGCTCTTAGTTTGAGTGTAGAGGATGTCATTATCACTATGCTTGCCACTTTTTTAGTGAAGTACGCAGCTTTCCTTTGTATTATGCCGACTTTCATCTGTCTTTTTAATGCCGTAAAGAGTTCAGCTGCCGGTTTCAGATTCAAATCCCTCAGGCATAGTTGAGCGTGCCCATCCCTATTATCCATGGCTTTCGGACACTTAGGCTCACTTTCGAGCTAAGTAGATATTTCAAGTAATAAAACGAAGACCAGTGCAATAATATCCCTTTTAGTCCCACCGCATTTAAGGTAAATGGCACTTAGACTGCCGAAGAATTCTCGTGTAGTTTTCAATGTTGTAAGCATTTGTTAAATGCTGATATCATTATGCTAAATATTCTTCTGAGGTTATATTTTCAAAGATTGGGGATTTCAACTGAGGGTTGGGAAAGGCTGTGCATCTATATTGCTGATTCAAAATTAGAAGAAAAGACTTTGGCAGGTCCACTTTATATTTATTTGGATCTCAACCAATTTAGATGCAAAGGATCGTCTTCTGGCGGTATCATCTTCATGAATCAAAGTTTCATCTTCTTGTATTGAAATCGGTCGAGATTATATAAATATTATTTTTGGAACAGGCTAAGTTATCCTTATTGTTTTTAATAATAATGGTGCGTTCCACCAATAGAAGCCTTAATACGCAGCACGCTCAGATTGCATTTTGAATAAAGTCGGTGGTTTCCGGCGTAACTTTGTGGGACTTACTATTCATTTTGAAGGTAGCGAAAAAATAAATAAAAATATGAATTACAAGTTAAATAAAGCAGTCCATTTCATCGGCAGTGGGCAGTTTTCGCACAAAGTGCGATAGAGCGGCTCTTCGTAGGCAAAAAGGATCGAAACAATGGAAAATGATTTGGAAATAAAAAAAACTGCTATCATGGAAGCTTATATGTATTGCTTTGTTTCACGGGGATTGTATGATTCGTAGGGGAGGAGAGGGCACATTGCTTGCGCCCTGACTCTCATGTCCGTGAGATACTACCGCACGCGTACCTCTGCTTCGCCCATTGCCCTCCCCTCGATATGAATGGAAGTTGTTATCATTATTCATGGTCGCATACAAATCGTGGCGGACTCCATAAGGACTTCCTCTCCCATTGCAGGTACTCCATTGCCCCCGCGTTTTATCCTTCATCACATCCCTAATGCCCCCGGCCCCCCTTCGCGCCGTCCAAATGGCCGTTTCTTTTTTCTCAACCCCAACCCCCACCTCACCCACACCCCACAACACATCCTGACCTCCACTCACGACCTCCAATATCCCATTGCCTCTCGATAACACCGCCACCTCCCCAATCCAATTACTTTAACTCCATCGAATTTCCTCGGCAGCGGCATCATCTTTCCCCCGTCGCAATCCCCCGTCGCTCCATCTCATTTTCTTCTTACGCCTCCACGATCGCACTTCAGAAGCCATCAACGCGCGTCCCCTTCGCCGGATTAAGACTGGGGGGAACTGTGCAACGCAACGCTTCTCGCCTACACTTCACTAATCCACTCTCTTTCAGAGATAACTCAGAGCACGCCAGTCAAAATGACATTTGAGATTTGACACAATTGTATATAGGTAGGTATTCATATATACTTCCATATAAAAGGGCACATAGAGATGAAAATTCACTATTTTCCGGTTCGGCATCGTGTGCCGGATCGTTATGAACAACGGTTTAGTAAGGGAAAAGGAAAACGATAAAATGTCGGTGGGGACTTGAGTAGTTCGGTAGCAAAGCCCTAGTTTATAAAAAAATAACAATTTTTCAGAAGGTATCGCACCTACCGACCCCAGCAAGGTGAAATTTCGTTTGAAATTTCAACACCTTCAACCTCAAGTAGTCTCAAACACACAGGTTTTGAATTGCTAATATTATTGTTAATTGTAAAATTGTGCCTTTTTCATGGGTTTTGCGATTTCCGGAGCAACAAATTGACGAAATTTATCGTGTGACATCCCATTTGGCAGATTTTTCTTTTCTCTACGTTTTATCCCCGTAAAGTATCTTCATAGAACGAATAGTTTTCACTATGAATACGAAAAACCCTGAAAAGTCGCTTTTTTCCCGCTAAATCGTTGTTTGTAACAATCCGGCACACGATATTGAACCGGAAAATGGTGTATTTTCATCCTTACCTGCCCTTTTATAATGTGAGTGAGTACCCGTCATCCACTTCCTCCATTTTGTATTGGATCCTTTTTGCAAAAACTATTCGCTATTCTCCTGTGTGTTTACTACAAAAGTCCCCCATTCCATCCGATGTGTTGCCGAAACATGGTAAATGACCGCCTTAATCCAATTTGTGGGCTCCCATCTTTGATGCTAAGTAAACATTCCGGTTTCTTGAACATCTGCTCATGCATGACTACATTATAGGATGAACATTGAAGCTAGAAAGGCACGAAAAAGTCAAAGAAAAACACAAAAAAGGTACGCAATGTATCCAACATTTTGGTGACCTTAGCCGCACCTTTGTCTAGGAGAAAGGAAAGGACTCTTCTTTCACGCGACAAAGGCCGTCCTTATAAGTCGGATACATAAAGTGTCTTCTTTTGTGTTTCGTTATATTGTGCTTGTCTCGTTTGCGACTTCAATTTGTGAATTTTCCGCATGAGAGATATTATACGAGGATACATATTATAAGATGCCTTTTTTTATAATTCAATTTCATCTCATATATCTCACAATGACATAGCGATGTAATCTTAGCAGACGACAATCCGTAAGCTAACTGAAAAACATGACCATTTTCTAACCAAACCTATTTCATAAGCCTCTATTGACTTTCATCCTTACCCCAGCTTCCATAACTTCTGCACCGTGACACCATACAACTGCACGACTTCCATGCAATTTTCTCGGGAAGAAAGTTGAATAAAGGCTAATAACTGGCAGCTATTTTTCGCTCTCTTGAGTCTTGCAACGCATAAAAATCCTCCACCAGCTCTCATTATTTTTACTGCCTGGTAAAAGCGTAGGACTCCCTCACGCGATCTATCCCTACCGTCTAGCCCAACAACATAACTCGCTCTACTCCGTTGAAAGACGACCGCTAAGCACGAGAAGCTATCATCTATTCTATTTTATCCCTCAAAATACGCCGTCAATGGTGGCTCTCTTAGCATCCGAAAACCGAACGTTATCACCTCAAGATAGGTAGGTAGGATTAGGTATTGGGTGCTTTGCACCACGCTCCAACCTATTTATTATTTTTGTCATAAGTTAAAACTAATTAAAACACCGAAATATTTTGAATTGACTTGATTAAATAATCACACTTTCTTAAAAAGGCCTATTTCTCTTAGAAATTCTAAAGCGTGATAGGCATTCTCATGGTAATCACCTAAAATGGTACTTAGGTTACCCGTAATGTTTAGTCTCTCACGTGAAACCCGGTTTGTATCATATTCCGTCAAGATGTGTTTAGTTGCAAATTAAGTGTCGCAGGATTTTCACTTTGGCGTAGAGATGAGAGAGAGTAAGGGCTCAGTGTCCTATTCTCGGTCGAGAGATGGTGAAGTCCTCCCTTCGGCAATTTCTGACGGACATGGGCCACGCTGAAACCACGTCAAGGGTTTTATGTAGTGCAGGTTACTTGCTGCTCGTTACCCTAGTTCATGCCTTATTCCACTTTTCCAGGGCTGCGTTTTGCAACGTTTTACGGCCAGAGTTTCCTTAACAATTACATCAGATATTATGCCTATTATTATTACTAATTATTACCTATGCTTCGTGTAATTTCAAACGTTTTCTCCTCTTGTAACCACTGATACGATGCGATACTGATACGATGCACTGTTAAAGCGATAGCATTAAGTGAGGGTTGAAGTTGACCAAGCGAAGTGCTTCAGTCACAACTGTTCGTCATAAATGCTGTGAATGGGCTCACAACAAGTAATCCGTCTGAATTAACCGAAATCCTTCAATAAGTATCAGGGATTGATCCTACTGCCACGCACTCTTCATCTCTCCTCTGCTAATTACTATCCCGATCGCCACTCTTCCAGGATTTGAAGTAATGATTTCGTCTTTCGAATTAAAAAATGTCTTAGTCAATGGTTTTGCCATACATGTACCTCTATGCTGTACCCCGCGGGCCACTACAAGGGTGCGTGGAAAGGCAAAAGCTATTGCATAAAATGCGTTTAAAATGAAAAAAGCGTTTTATGCAACTGCAATTATATGTTGTATTTAAATGTACTGGTTCATTTCCGTAGTTCTGCTGTAATCATGGAGGGTTTGAGGTAAAAATGAGTACCTATTTAAATCAGTATTTCCTCCAGTATACTTTCATCATTTTGTCACAGTTTCTGAATCTACCACAGCATTAAGGTGGCTTAGAAATGTTACCGGTGTCAAATTAAACCCATTTTAAATAAAACAAAGTTGGTAAATTTCCACACAGTATATTATCAACCACAAAATACAACACCGACCAAGGTTTCGGCACGTAATGCCATTCTCAAGGACCTTGAGAATGGCATTACGTGCCGAAACCTTGGTCGGTGTTGTATTTTGTGGTTGATAATATACTGTGTGGAAATTTACCAACTTTGTTTTATTTAAAATGGACATAAAGTATTTCCACGATGTTAAGCCTGATACGCTTTTATATGAAATTAAACCCAGGATCCCTATTGGATTATTATTTACTGTAGTTTTTATCTACAGAATTTCCCGTTTCCCGAATCCTTCACGCCATAGAAATCTGTTTTGAATATTGTCCTCACTTAATTGCCGGCCGAGTATGGCTTTGCTTTCACTCTTTGCCCCAAAGTTCTTCTCGGCCGTTCTCCTGGCTTATTGCTGCTTGTGTTCACTTCTTGTTTGCTCCCTTTTAGCTAGCATGGACTGCCCGTGATTGCGGATATTTATAGCATGTGCGCTCACGCTAACGTAATTTTCTTAGAGCATTAATGGTCAAGGAAAATTAGATGAACGCTCTTTAAACTATGTCTGTTATTTAAATCACTGTTCTCTCATTTATGGAGGGAGTCACATGAAATATGACTAATAGAACTTTTGGGTAGTGTCGATTTCAGGGGGACTGCATGGCGGATGGACCCAGGTAGTCTCCACAACACCCTCATTAGGAAGGCCCTCGCTCGCTTTCGAGCTAATCCGGATCCTCTCTCGAGGTTGGGGACGCACGAGGGTCGGCCTTCCCGGCAGGTAGAAAGTGACCCCGTGCAGTACAATTATAAAGTTTATAAATTTTGCAATTTTGTAACTTTTTCGCATCACCATCGAATCCCTTGTCTCAATACGTTTACGAGCGTCTTTTGATTGACTCTCTAGGATGAAAATTAAGGATTTTAGTGTCAGCATAGAAAATGCGGCGTTGGGTTGGGTTGGGTTTGGTTTGGTTGGGTTTGGTTTGGTTGGGTTTGGTTGGGTTGGGTTTGGTTTGGTTGGGTTGGGTTTGGTTTGGTTGGGTTTGGTTGGGTTGGGTTGGGTTTGGTTTGGTTGGGTTTGGTTTGGTTGGGTTTGGTTTGGTTGGGTTGGGTTTGGTTGGTGTTGGGTTTGGTTTGGTTTGGCTGGGTTGGGTTTGGTTTGGTTGGGTTGCGTTTGGTTTGGTTGGGTTGGGTTGGGTTTGGTTTGGTTGGGTTGGGTTGCCAGGTGTCATAGGCGCATTTTCTATGCTGACACTAAAATCCTTAATTTTCATCCTAGAGAGTCAATCAAAAGACGCTCGTGAACGTTTTGAGACAAGGGATTCGATGGCGATGCGAAAAAGTTACAAAATTGCAATATTTATAAACTTTATAATTGTACTGCACGGGGTACTGCACTTTCTACCTGCCGGGAAGGCCGACCCTCGTGCGTCCCCAACCTCGAGAGAGGATCCGGATTATCTCGCGAGCGAGCGAGGGCCTTCCTCACAAGAAGCCGGTAAAATTAATACCTAATCCCTATGAACACATTGCCTCATAAAACTAGAAGCTTGGAGACAACTTATGAATTAGAAGTTGAGTTCCTGGAGGGGATGGAGACGAAAATGTTAAGAAGCTCGCTCACAAACCCCAGAGTATCTATGAAATTAATGCGCGGTTTAAGAAATCACAATCGGCAAATAATTTCTCTGAAAAGCCCGTTTCACGAGGTACTTGATCCAGTACATGTTAGAGGATGGTCGCTAGTATAACAACTTTTCAGTGTCCTGTGATACTGAACCACCATGCTGGCTAACAAGCATACTCTCTATCATACTCGCTGAATTACATGATTTAATAATTTATGCGGTACTAGTTTGTCACTATACCCTTTTTCCTAACTTATAGCGGGTGGACGTCACAGAACGAACAGCCAATGAAAAGCGCTTCCCCTTCCACCTCAGTTTCTGGCTCCCGGCGGCCGAACAGCGCTGTGCACGCTAGGCGGTGAGGAGTTGCCTTAACCGCTGATTTTGAGCCTTAACCAACGAAGTCGGGATCAGTAAATTTGGCAACACAGACGATACGAGACCGAAGTGAATCACAAGGTAGTCGGAGAGAGACGGTGGCTCCCCATTTCATTCCATGCCACTCTTCTGTGATTGGCTGGAGAAGTGAAAGGTAGACCAGCGCATCCAAAGTCAGCCGCAATGGGTTGGGGAAAAGGGTATCGCTCCCAGTAGGACCTAGTAACCGTGGACCAATCACGTTAGCGTTTACACCCGCTTTACGATATTCAATTTTTGAAATCGCTGCAAAATATACCTTCTGGGGATATAAGTAATGATCTGGTCGTGGAATCAGCAACAAATGAAAATGTCCCGATAGTCGTTCTGGTCGTCTGCTGCCATAGAATGGTTAACTTAAATTAGAGAAGATATGTGCTACCATATGAATGAAAATACTGCTGAATCGCCAGTAACGTTCAATGATCGCGTGAAACCTAAGACGGCTCCAATCAAACTGGATTCCGTCCTCAATATCAAGTACCGGGTAGTATACAAGGTCTGGTTCTGGATCAAGTATCATGTGAAATGGACTTTGACTCAATAGTATATGTATAAGCACTTTGTGATGTTAAATCCTATTAACGAGCCACTTAAAGAAAAATATGTTTTTTTTCGCATAAAATTATTAGTTCGTGTAACCCCTAAGTTTTTTTTCATTTATCAGGCAACAGCCTGCAATTATGGAAACACCGGTTCCTCATGGATCACCAGCGTTAAGGAACATTGGTCTTGGCTAGAATTCAGAGGGGCAATCCTCTACTTTCTTTCAATTGCCGTGTGAAACCTTCTAGCTCCAATCACCCTGGATTTCGTCCTCAGTATCAAGTAACGGGTAGCATGCAAGGTCTTGTGTTGGATCATGAATCGTGCAAAACGGGCGTTAAGGGCGGCAAAAATAAAATTTTGCCCACATTTATAAAATAGCCATGCCCGAAACTTATATTTTCCGCCTGCTTTTCCTCTCTCCGTTCTGGATCTCTTCCCTCTCTCTTGGACGGCGGCGCGTCCACGTT
Organism: Pyrrhosoma nymphula; assembly: GCA_963573305.1. NCBI lineage: Eukaryota > Metazoa > Arthropoda > Insecta > Odonata > Coenagrionidae > Pyrrhosoma > Pyrrhosoma nymphula. The sequence continues at coordinate 110,894,977 of OY754332.1, forward strand.
CCTCTCTCAACTCTTTGAAACTTCTCCTCGCCTCTCCTTTCCGCCACATTAACCCCCGCCCCGATGGGTTCTCGCCTCAGTGAACCACTTAATTCGCCGCGAATTCTTCTCCATACGTCCGTGTTCATAACCTCCCGTAATCTCCTATCTCCTTAATCGTTCCTCGTTTTCATACATGAATTCCTAATTCTTCTCTACGTATTTACCGCTCCAAATTGCTTTCTCATTGGCTCTCCTCATTCTTCTTCTTTTAAAAAAGATATTTACACCTTTCCTCAACGATGTGCGTTGCCACTTTCTGCCTCATAATGTCGTCAAGTTACTCTCCTTCGTAATATTTCTTTTATTCCAGCAAAAGGAATTCTTTCCACTTTCGCCACACTCCTCCTATGATACCTGCAAACAAATTTTATGCTATAGTTCATCTCTCGGAATTATTACTGAGTCCTTGACCGCATCTGGGAACCACAGAAAAATTGCTGGAGCTATGCCGAAATTTACGCCGAATAACTCACACATTTGTACGAGTATAGTAATTTATCTTCTTTGAAATTCTGCATGCTTACCTACACCTACGAGACAAAGATAATGAGAAAATGTGTAAACCAGGTGTATATTTTTAAACTTATCCGGAAAAATACTTTGTTTCTCGCAGCTATAATTCGTTGTACATACCTAAACCATACTCTCCCACCTTAATTTCACCTCCCCCTACACCGACAATTGCATTATTACATCTTTTTATCTCAGAGGTGTTTTCTTGCTGGGATTTTTTCATATATTCAGATTTAATACAGAATCCAGCTAATTTTAAATTGTAAAACATTTTAACTACATTATAAAATGTTACTATATAAGAGAAATTCAGAAATCAATACAGTGGAGAATAAAACAATGCATACATAATGCGGTCCTGTTAAATGTTATAAGGCTTGTCCGCGGGTTAGATCTCATCTCGGCTATTAATTACATGAAAGTACTTTTCATGCCGATGGTCTTAGCCCACATATTCCTTCGGGCGACTATTTTTCATGTAAACCATGATTGCAACAACACACTGTCTATCAAATTTTACACCTCAAAATACTACTCCACCTCTTACTTGCTGAATATCCACTTCCCTTCTTCTCCGAGTTCTGATTAATATTACGGCTTCCCTCTTCGACCGTCTACGCTCCCCCCTGCCAGTAAGCGCTCTCCAGCTATGGCTTCAGTAGTCACTGCCGTCTTAACACCTCCCTTTACGAAAATCCGGCATACGAAAGGACATTGAGGAAGCCTATTGAGAGAAGAGTTTGGCAGGCTGAAGTTTTGGTGAATGTGGAGCCATACTGCGTTCCTAAACCTCGTGGTGGCCCAGAGGATGGAACTGATCCTTTATTCAGAGGGCGAGAACTTGAAACGCTTAAGAGCAGAGGGCGAATTGGGCTTAAAGTTCTGCTCTCAATTTTCAAGAAAAATATACATTCACGTACTTTTTGCCGTTTGGTTTTCAACCTCTTTATTTGGAAGTCTATGAATCTGAGTTCATTGCAGGGCCGCATTTAATGGACCTTCTAATTGAAATGCTAACTATTTCCTCTGTACTAGGTGTCTTTTTCACCCCTCATGATCTATGCCCTACTTTTTATCGTCCAAAATTCTCATCCACTCCCTTCTGCTTCAATTCTGGCTTTGCATTCTCCACTCTACCACGCAGTCCCACATAGCTTTCACTTTCCATACATACCCCATTCGCTTCTGCTGCCTCCCCCGAATCTCCATCGCCAACTCCCTTTCTGCCCTCCCTTCTCTAATACTTCCTTGCCACTCACCAACATGCCATACGCTATTTTATAATAAAGTTATTGAAACTGCGATTGCTAAAGCATCAGCAAAAACCTGAAAGTAACAGTCTTACTTACTCTTACTCCCAGGGACATCTATATCTTAGGCGATATTTAGCCGCATCCACAAATCCCCTCCACCTGGATCGATCTTCTGCCTCTCTTACTGTTGCTCCAATTGTTTGCGTATCTGTTCTCACTTGGTGCTACCATCTTAGTCGTGGTCTTCCTCGGGGTCTTCTTCCTTCGGGAATCCCATTTAGTATCTCCTTCAGCAAACATCCCTCCTCTTTCCTTAGAATATGTCCAGCCCATCTGATTCTTCTTGCCTTTATTTCACTTGTTATGTCTGGATGTTTATTTAGATTCCTGATTTCTCTGTTGTGTTTTGTTCTCCATTGTTCTTCTTCGTATGTGGGCCCATAGATTTTTCGCAATATCTTATTCTCGAACACTATTAGTTTTTTCTCATCCTTCTTCGACAGCCTCCACGTTTTAAAAACGTAACAGTCAGGAGATAAAAAATCACCAAAATGCAATACAGTCTAGGCATGCTACCAATGCCGTTCAAAGTATGAGTATTTATTGCATTTAATGCATGTAACAACTGCATAAGTATACAGAGATACAAGGGATAAACAGAAAACATGCGAAACATGCTGTTAGTACAACGAAGGAGTTGAAGAAACAAGCATTAGGAAGCAAAATAATCAGCCACACTTCCTATTGACAAACCTATTAAAAAGTCTCTATAATGGTCTCTTATAGTTCGCGAGAAAAATCTTGCCCGTTCTTCACCTCGCCCATATCTCAAAAGCTTCTAGTCCACGTAAATTCTCTTACCGTAAGGACCAAGATTCTGAAACATCCAATTAAAATTATCCGCATTAAAATTTCAACGGATATTTTCTTAATATCTTCCACGTACCTTTGTTTAAAATATGTTTTTCTGAATTTTACCAAAGCGTGTGAAATAAACGATGGATATGTCATTGGTCAAGTGCACGAATGCGAGTAATTCCTCGTATTCATCGTATGGACGGTATCTCGTAAGACCCTCCAGTTATCATAAAGCCTCTTATGAAATTAGCAGTCGGTGTGGACGCATGTGGAGTTCTATTGGGAACGCACTTGGCGCGAATATATTGATTTGAATCCCTGCCATGATATTTTCAGGTGGAATTCTTGCATTCCAGTATCTCCTCGGCGAGTGAATGTGCTCACGCAATTGAAGCGGCTTGCCCCGTTACGTTATGAAACCTGCTGGTTAATATTTTCACACGGAAGTTTTCAGACCTTCCGTTATCCAGAATTCCCCTGGAGTCCCAACCAAAGTGTCAACAGTTGTGCTCCTTCTCTGCGGCTTTTCCTCCACTGCTATACACTTGGCTGTGATAAGGTGTGACGGAGATAAGTGATGACAACCACGGACGCTTGCTAACGGATGCGACATCCACCACTCGTATACATCTACGTGCTACCACGCAAGCCATCGCATGCGTGTATGGCAGGGAATGTGAGGACACCAGCCTTGAAAAAAAGATGGAACAAGGATATAGGATCGGAAGAGGGAAAGGACCGCAGTAAACTGTGTATCATAAGTATATTAGTGCCTCGCAGTGTTTTTGTGGAAATCACTAAAGGTGCGTGGTAAGAAGGAATTTTTGTGCTCATCAGTTCGGAAATGCATCTATCTTATTTTGACACTTCAGTCAACGCTAAAGTGTGGGGTGAATATAAATATTCTTCGAACTGATGGTTGCTGATAATAATGATGTACGCCGAAGGCTTCCTTTCTTTTTCCTCACGTTACACTGCTGTTCTGCGGGGATATAATATTTTGCATTTTATTTCGCCTTCATTTCTCACCAAAGCTCTTCTGTTTCTTTAAGGTTGTTTTAGCGTGATGTCACCTCATAAAACACAACGAATTTTCACACGCTTTTAATAAAAATATCTAATCCAAAAATTTTTATGGTACCGAAATCTTGCTAAAAAGAAATATTTTACAAAATATTGCTGTATATAACCGGCTATTTATTACACTACTTTTCGAGATACTTGCGAAAAAAGCCGTTTTCCGCCGAGGTGCGGCTTTGCACTCCAAAGAGACATTATTTATAGAAAATGAGGAAGTTCTGACAAACTGATAGCGTAAAGTTGTGGCAACGTGGTTCGTATGTTTCCTCTATTAAAAAAAATAAAGAATAATAATACACTGGTTTTTATAAAATTTAAAAAAATCCTTTGGTTGTGAAAGTGTTTTTAGTGAATGGTGTGAAAAATGTTTTAATATTACGTAATAACCTATTAAGGAAGGTTTAACTGGAATTGAGTTAATATCTTCATTATTACAAGTGCAGAGCCCTATCTATTAGTGAAATTTCTTTCTTCATCTCATTATACTTTCTACCCTTCTTCATCCCGTCGATAAAACCTATTCTATTTCTCCCCTTCCCCGCTTGGCCAATATCCTCCCCTCTTTCACAGCCTTAAGCAACTCTTCGACCCTCATTACCTCGTGAAACAAATAAGTAAATTTATAGCCTCAAACATGTATAGTTGGTTAATGAATGCGAAATTCAGTCAGAAAAAAACAAAACTATTGCGTCCTTAATATTACTACATCTACAGCATGCAGCGTAGATCTTAAAGTAAAATTCGAATATGATCTCCACTATGGCTAGCAAAAAATATCGCTCAAATTTCCTAAACTTCCGGAACCTAAGGAGGACTCAACTGACGTCTCAATCCCATTTCTATAGCTTATCATATAGCCGACCTGTTATCTTAGCCGAATGATATCGTTCAAGATCAACTTCACCTGACGTGAATCTCTTCCTGCGTGATTGATATTTTTCCCTTCAAACCTCAAATACAGTGCACCGCTTTCTCTTATTTACCTTTTGGCATTTATTTTACGCTTAAATGCATCTGGTCCATTTCTTTCCGTCTCTTTGATGTATGTACATGCCTGTATCCTTCTATCCACCCTTCGTTATAGGACCAAGTATGAGTTCACTGTCTAAATTTGTTAATTACCTATTCGTCGATCATTTTCATTAAATCTCGTTATATTCCTATTTAACCGCTACTGTCTCCGACTCGTTTTCTTCACTAATGATTTTGTCAACTCTCTTTATCAACTATTCGATTCCTGTTGTTATTTCATTCCTTTCCCGGAGAAATATTTTTAATCAAACAGTATGACCACTCCTCTTCTCTTTTTGATCTTCTTGATATTCACGCTGCACTTCATGTGCACGATTCTACGGCCCAAATCCTTATCCACACCTGAGAAATCACACCAAATTCTCTGTTCCATGCATGCCTTGTCATTGTATGACTTAATCGGTATCGCCTTAAAATGTTTGGCATTTTATAGGATTTAAACACTACCACGCCGTCGGTAGTCTTTAATTCATGCGTCAGTAAATCCAGCTACAGACCAGAACGTAATGCGGAACTCCGTGGATGGTAAAGGTGGTGAGGAATATGATTTAGTTCAAATTATCGAGATTTGTAAAACTACCTGAAATATCGGTAACAGAATGGCACCAAGGAAAATCTTCTCAGTTCTAAATATTCTAAAGTTAACTCGAGATAATAATAAATAAAATAAATATATTTAATTGCTTCCAAGTCATTACAAACAAAGTATAATATATTTTCAAGGAAAGCAGTTTGGTATCCCCTAAGGTGCACCTGTCGTGGGACTACAATCAGTTAAACCATGTAGCATAGATATATTTTAAACAATGTAAGTAAATATTCACAGTGAAATACATAAACTTTAACAAAAGAAATGTTCTGTGCAAAAACAACAGAAATGAAATAATTACATCGTTCATCATACGCACAAACATAAAGCATATGTTTGCATACGCGTTTATTTATACACAAAGAAACACAATTATTATGAACGACAGTGTATACATACAGTACAATGCGCATAAATGCATGATTATATGTATTTGATATCATAGAGTCACTAACTGATGATACATTAATATTTTCTATTTAAATAGATACAATCAACTTCTGTTTAACATAAGACTTATTATATGTAAATTACTGAATAAAATTTCAATTTCGATAATTCTAAATGACCAATTTTTGACTTAGATCTAAAATTTCTCGGGGTTTTTTAAATTTTGTGATGAGATGTGGCATTTGATTTAGAAAGCTAAGACAACGATATAATTGGTGCAATTATTCATTCCCATTCTCTTGACTCAAATTTAAGTTGAAGGTCGGTACGGATTTAGGATTTGTCATCAATTCACAACTTCATCCCATTCTTTAGTTCTTTATACAGAAGAGGACTTCCTCGAAGGGTGATCTCAGTTTAGTATAAAAAAGTTGTCATTTACGCATTAAGTCATGTGGCAGAAAGTACATTATCTGTTGCGATTCTCTCATTAATGAGGAAGCTGGAAGGAGACTTGTTTGTGTGGGGCGAGATAAAACAGTGGATTCCTCCCCGCAAGTTCCATTGTAATCACATGCGGGCATGCGCGAAAGACTTTCCTCTTACTTATCACACTTCCTTCACTGCCTATTGTCCTTTGTGTGACGTAGTAAGAGCGACGCATTTTCCTCCCATAAGCGCTCGAGCAAAGCCATTCATTCTCCCCCAGACGCTGCAAGTCTAACATACTGATCTTCCTCCCAACTCAATCACAACAGGCCTTTCAACTGTACCTGAATCGACTAAGTACATTGCTATGCCGTCCGAGAATCATTTCCATCCTGTGCTGTCATTTCCTTCAGACAAGTTTTTCTTTTTCATACTCGAAATCACCCAAGGATTATATCCTTCACTATCAATCAATGGAATCACGGAACCGCGTCACGACGCCAGGAACAGATACATCTTCAACGGGTGTGAATTCCAGCTAATTTACCCATGGGTTCTTAATTCACTCTTGGCGTGGCTATAATGATGTAATTTCCGGTCCATTGAATCTGCTTGTTGGCGTCAAAGAACAAAGAGTTGAGAGTTATATCGTGGGTCTATCGATCCCAGTTTTAATATGGGGTGACGTATTCCCGGCTGAATCTTGGTTTTCTTTGAGACGACGGCAAATGAAAATGTAACCGGTCCAAAGTTGTGGATATTATAGCTCAATGGGAAAACATAATTTGCCCGGAAAATGGAAATGGAAATAATAAAATGGAAAGTATATGGCCCGGAATAAATATATTCTAATCGCTAAAGTGTATTAGCGTTGCATCTGGCCGACCTGGTTATAATTATTTACCTATATAATTAATTAGATCAAAACAAAAAAGGTAAACTAAAAAAAAAATATTTTTTCTCAACGATGTAATATGTGATTAGTTACACAAAATATGAGAATTTATACCATTCATCGGGTGTGAAAACAACTTCGTTTTTTGCGATATTTTCACATTTTTTGTGCATTTAGGCTGTAGATACAATTTATTAATTTTATTTATCAAAGCAAGTAATGCATAAACCATTTGTATGTTCTAAAGAGATATAATTTTTCCTGGAGTTAAATTAATATTCTAACTGAAATAAGTCGTCTTGAATTTGAAAGAAATACATGAGTGCTGTCCGTCATACTCGAAACATGGAAAGTTAAAAAATTTCAGTACTTTCCTTTTGAAACCTCGCCCAATAATGTGAAAAACCAGAAGGAATATTTTAAATTGGAAGGTATATGGGTGTAGGGGGTTTTGAGTCGTAAAATGAATTAAAAAAATAATAGAATAAAAATGCCTGGCGTCCACCAGATGCTTTGCGAGTACTGAAGGGTTATGCTTCGTCTACACTTCTGGTGTACCTAAGTAAAGTGTACATAAATGCAGCATTTAAATGCAGGCGAGCGTCTTCACCACAAGGGGAGCCTTAGGGTCCCGTAAATTAAGCCACTACCCTTGCATATCCGGCCATCTAGTGCTACGCAAAACAAAGCGCTGACCGTAAGATGTCAGTGTTTTAAAATATGCGTTTATGAGTAAACCTTTGATTATCACGCATGATATCTATGATCAGAATTATTCCGTTTTTTAACGATAATTAATAATTAGTGCGCGGAAAAAAAAGTCCTCAATTTTTCCAAAAAAGTTACAAATATTTCTGAAAAAAGTCTCAGGAATTTTCGTGAGAAAGTTGCTAAATGTAACTTAATTATTGGAGGAAAGAGCCCATAGATGCGGACTCATGGGTTTTCGAGTTGTTATATGGACTTTAAGAAAGGAAAAACCACAATTTACAAAATATTTTTTTTAAATACTGAATAACATTTCGTTTGATGACTAGCAATTGTGGATGAAAAATAATAATCCCTATTATTTTTATAGCTGATAAATATCTATCTTTATTTTGAGAAGGGTAAATTAAAGTTAAAATATAAGTTTTCGATAGCAAATTTTATTTTTTTATTGTATGTACCATATAAAATATAATAAATATATATGCCTACTTTCATTCACTTTCAGTTTCATTGCCTCGACGACGCGTCATAAAGTGGTGGCAAACGAGATATTTTTCCATGTTTTCCATATTGAACGTTGTGCGACGGTCGTTCAAAATAAGTTTATGAATCGAAAATGATCGCCTAACTTCACAGGTTGTCGTAGGGTCATACCTCAGCGTAGCCACTTCACTTACAGAGAGTTTTTGGAAAATGTTAATGTCCGCCCCTTGAACTCTTCATTGAGAATCGGAGCTACATCACTCATCAACTCGAAGCCTTCGTCTTTACTCAAAAAATTACACAATTTCGTATCAACACTTACGGCTTGTTCACCCTTTGCATATGCAAGTTTCTTCTTTACATCCATAATTGACGACACTGAATCAATTAGGCTCCGGAATGGAAGATTTGAGGTGTTTGATTTTTTCTACCTAAAACTCTAAGGATGCATATCTGGTCCAGTGAAAGTGTGCTATCTTCTGGGAGTTTTCGAGCATTTTCTACACATCCTGCATCATCTTTAGGGTCAATATTCTGTATAACCTGCAGTAAAAAATTAAACTATAGTTTTCCTCTTAAATGTTGAACGTGCAGTTGTAGTTATAATTAAGTTCGCAAAACTGGCAGGAATTCTATCACATATAATGGAATTGATTCATCAGTTACCTACATAAATATAACTACAAATAGTTATTTACAATCTTAATTTTTTCGAAGTGCTGGAAACTGAACACACAAGCTTCCAGCCATTTTCCAAATCTCGTGAAGACTGGGTTCGTAGGCAGTGGCAGATCATAGCAAAATGTTTTATATATTTCCACTCGCGATGATGCTTTCAAAACTACCTGCAAAAATATTAAATATGTGTTCTGCAGTAATAATGTAACAATTACATTTTATTTGTATTTTTATTCAGATTAAGAGTAATTACCTTTCTAACACTCAGAGTTCCAGTTAAATTAAGTTAAGTTGTTAATCTTATTCCAATCGACTTACCACCAGGAAATAGTGAAAGTATTCCAATAGATACGTAATAATACTTCCGACGCAAACCAAGCATTTTGAATTGCATGTATTCAAGGTATAAGCAAAGTTTTAAAATTACAACAACTTCTTTTGAAGTTAACCTTAATATAAAAATTTCAAAAATATATAGCATGAAGGGTTAGAAAATTGATACCTCTGGATCTAATAAAGTGTGAATAAGATTTCCCGTAGGACCACGAAGAGGGACCACACTCTTCCCTAGGTGCCATATTCAAGGAGCCTTGAAGGAGCCATCAAACAAAATATTTTTCTGGGAGGGAGGGTAAAATGTTGCCCCAGACCCCCCAAATGCCTCAGGGCTGCCCTTGTTTCACGACTTCAAAAATTTTCACAAACTTTTCCTATTTCTAATACCGAATGAACGGGGTAGTTATAGCGTGGATACGAAGGCCGTCCTATAGATCCAGGATGAATTTTTTTAAATACTTTAAACAACTTATGGGAAATTCACACTAGGTAAAATATTGACTTGCTCGGGAATGTCAAACGTTGCTTAAGGTAAAGATTAAATTATTATTATTGCTAAAGTCGTCAGATTCAAAAGTGGTGTTGATACTCATGGTTTTTTCACAAGCATTACAGTAATACTGTTGCTTAGAACTTGCAGATACTTGCATAGCGAAGCATACGGAGTCAGCTTGGCTCCTGAAGACGCCTGACCTTTCAACTTCTACATTTTCTTCACTGTATATCTTGAGCAATTCCACACTTTATGCCTTAGGCTACACAAACGAGCGGACGACAGTCTTACGATGCTTTGAAACCTCAGCAAATGACTGAGACTTTACGTGGCTTACTCGAATATAAAAGAGAATAGTGTTCATACAATCTGCATACATTCACCGGTCCTTGTTAAGCCTTCATTTTTCCTCTTCGCTCGAGTGCTTAGGGCGCATTGCTTGCCGCGCTACAATGTTGGCTCAGTTAATGATAATCTGCGCGCAATGCGATGCGTGCACCTCGTTGGAAATTCTAGATGGTCTTTCATATAATTGCATCATTTTTCCTATAATCTCCTAAAGAAAATTCGAGTGTTAGCATACAGCGTAGAGCTGTCAGCTCGTCAGCAGACCACCCGGGTTCAAATGAGCTGGTTCATAATTAGATCCACGTATTCTTTCAGATAAATGTATCCTGGGTGAAGTCTTTGGAGACCCCCAGAAAAAAACGCTCTAAGTGCGAGGTGGCCCAGGGAAAGGAACTGGCCCACCTACCCTGAGTATGTGAAATTCACACGCCTATGGCTTAGTCGGACATGAGCTCTACCCACACCTATCCAAGCCAACTTCCTGGTTGAAGCACTGAGTAAGTGTGATTATTTCATGAACGGTAGAGCTATAGAAAGAATTCATAGCACTTTCCGGAGCTATTAATAAAATTTCGCATTAACAATTATCAGGACTTTACATTTTTGCTGCACATCTCTGCTCCGTGGTGTTCATTCATTCAAGTATTCTACCAGCTGATTGGTAGGTTCTTGGACAGTCCCCATTCTGCATCCCACCTCAGAGACATTGTCTCGCTTTCCCTCCTAAGAATGGCCCGTTATTAGATCCCTCTTCAATTCTTCATATCTTCTACCTCCTCTTATTTCGTCCAGAATTCCTATCCTCTTCCTTCCTCTCCCACGCTTCCCCAGTGTTCTCCCCTCTATCACTCTCTTCAACATGCCCTCTCCTCTCAAAACCTCCTCCATCCATCTCTTCTGCCTTCTCCGAACCTCTGCCACAAGCTTCCTCTCCTCTCCGACCATATCCAATACCTCCTCGTTCGTCTTTCTCGCCATCCAGCTAACCTTCTCCATCCTTCTCCAAACCCACATCTCAAACGCCTCAAGCCTACGCACATCCTCCCTTCGCAATGACCAAGTTTCCGACCCATATAGCGCCACGCTCCATATTAAAGTTTTCACCAGCCTCTTCTTTACGTCTCTTCTCAGACCCCCCCTCATCAATTCCCTTCTCTTCGAAAATGCTTCTTTAGCGAGCGCAATTCTGCATCTGATGTCCTTACCACTAAACCCATTCGCCTCCAAAATACTACCCAGATACGTAAACTGCTCGACCTGCTCTATCTTCTGCCCTCCCACCCTTATATTCAGCCCCGCCTTCTTACTTCTAGAAAATCTCATTACTTTCGTTTTCTTGTGATTGATCTTCATCCCATACTTTTCGCACTGCACCTCTAATGCATTCACCATTGACTGTAACCCCTTGGCCGACTGACTAACCAATGCTTGATCATCTGCAAATCTCACTGATTTTATCAGCTCCCCTCCTACCTTTATTCCTACAGTCTCCTCCCCCCAAGCCTCCCTTACCATTTCTTCTGAATACACATTAAAAAGCAACGGCGATAGTGGGCACCCTTGCCTCACTCCCCGTCCTATCGTGGCCCATCCCGATTCTCCATTGGCTACCCTAACCTGCGCAGTCTGATTCATATACAAATTTCGAATCAGACGCCTGTCCCTCCAATCGACCCCTAATTTCTTCAACACTCTCATTAATTTCGTCCATTCCACCCGATCAAACGCCTTCTCGAAATCTACGAAGCATGCAAAAACATCCTGCCCATACTCTAGGTTTCTTTCTACTAGCGTCCTCATCACCGCTATAGCGTCTCGCGTTCCCGTCCCTCTCCTAAACCCGAACTGGTCGTCACCCAGGTATTCATTTGCCTTCTTCTCTAGCCTTCTGTTTAGAATCCTCAGAACTACTTTGGCCGCGTGGGATATTAAGCTTATTGTCCTATAGTCTTCGCAAGTTTTTGCCTTACTCTTCTTCGGTATAGGAATTAGTACAGTCTTCGCGAAGTCTTCCGGCCACACTCCATCCTCATAAATCTTACGAATTAGCGCAAAAAGTTTTCCTCTTCCGTTCTTCCCCATGCTCTTTAAAAACTCTGCAGGTATGTCATCTATTCCCACCGCCTTATTCCTTTTCATGTCTCGTAGAGCTCTTTCGATTTCGCTATCTAGGATACTTGGTCCGATGCCATCTCTGTCGATATCGTCTTCCCTTTCTATATCTAACCTATTGGGCCTTATTTCTTTACCATACAGCTCTTCAACATACTCCTTCCACCTCTCCTGGATCTCTCTCGGTTCTACGATTACCTTTCCCGTCTTGTCTGTTATCGTTGTAATTCCCCTTCCCTTATTACCACCCGTCAGTTCCTTTACTTTCCTATATAATGCATAGCATAAAAAAACGCAGATGTGTTCGATACCCAGTTGAATAAAAGTGATCACAACAGCCAACTTAGGCAGAAGGCTTAAATAAAAAGGCCCAGAAAAGTGTATTTTTCAGAAAAAGTCCCGCCACGCCAAAAAGTCCCAAAAAGTCTCTAAACAAGTCATTAAAAAATGATTTGTTTAGTGAGATTGGTGAAGATTTGTATCTAAAACCACTAAAGTCCCACTTTTACAAAAAGTCAAAAGACTTTTTTTCCGCGCTCTATGCTATTAATACTTAAAAGCCTCTACATGCACTGCAACGGCATTAAATAAGTGGACGGTCAAAGGGTCTACCGCAATTAATTCCTTGAGCTTATAGTGACCAAGTTAATGCTGACGTGTATTTCTTGGGAATATATATGATGAAAGTTGTTTAAAAGAGTTAATAACATCTATATGTAATGCCGAAGCCCAGATGTTGGTACTCTTCGATTGTGCATGACGGTACTATACGGTACGAAAAACGGTGACTGTTGATGATATGTAGGTGTTTTAAATCCAACCGCCGGAGAAAAGAAAGAGTCGCAGAAAATAACTCCTACGACGGGAAACAGAAGGTCCTTATTAGGGCCTAACTGGCAAAGCGTTTGCCATAGGGACTGGATAGTCCCAGGATAAGGCCATCACAGCAGAACCACATACCCAGGTGAGCCGGCCAGTCAATAGCACGCGGGAGGAATTCTCCGTGGTGCTACGTACGTATGTAACGTACGAGACGAAACGTACGTTAGTACTTTTTCGTAACGTACGTTAATATTTCCTTTGATTTTCAATCATGATATAAATGATCAGACTTGTCCTACTCTTATCGTACGACAGTTTGTAGTAATATTGATGCCTAAAAGACCTTAATTGAACTGCAAACTGTAATACCTTATTGGACGGTTGAATAGTCAGCTACAATGAAGTACTGGAGTCCACAGCAACTAAGAATGTGCTTAAATGTATTTACCACTAATATATATATATATGAATCGAAAAATTCGTTAAAACATTCGACAAATTACAACTAATGTAATTTGTCGTTCCAATTATTCTAGTTCCTATATTCTAATAACTCTAGCTCCAATTATTCTTAGATCCAACACGACGTGGCATGATGTGATACGATGAATTATAGGACGATCAAAGATTTTAGAAATCAGTGATTCATCCTTGTGAACCATCATTGGAAGGAAAAAAAACACAGGGAATATTCTTGATACTCCTGTAGAATCTTTATTTCGTGAATGCGAAATTACATACGTTACTCTCGTTACTGGGAGATTCATTTGTTTTGTTTGCCAGAAAGAAAGTTGAAATGAAAGAAAGAAAATTACGCTATACGTAACATTTATTCATGGAAATAATTAGTACAAATGGGTAACATATGAGCAATTGGTCGATTATAACTAATATTTTCTGCATTCCAATGCCAATTTTATTTGTTTTATATTACTAACGTCTAACTCACGTTCTAATCTCTCCGTAAACACCTGAATCACTAAAATCGTCCAACTTGTTACGGAGATACAACTGAACTAAGCGCGCGCCGTGCCCACACAAGCCCAAATTTAGAACCCTTTGCGCAGCGCTGTGACGTCACCTCGCAACCCCTTCTCCGCTCGCAACAAATCATTTCCTGTAGTCGACGAAACGGGCTATCCAGTCATAGTTTTAGACATTCTGTAATCCTTAATGTTTTTTCACACGAGACCCTCGAAAGTACACAAATATTGGTCGCGGCAAAACCTTACATGATACCGAGAACGAACCATAAGATGTTCATTCGCATTCACATAGAAAACGTCTCTGAAACAAAAAACTTTAAAGGAGTAACACCCAAAAAAGCAAAACAGCCCAAGGACAGGAGTTGGAGGACTGGTGATCCTGCATTATAGCACTTTCAGAAAGTATTATAACAACCCAGAAAATTATGTACCCAACATCGAATGATTATTAAGTTCAATATACTCGTCACAGTCGCAATACTCTAATAACTTAGGCTCTAATTGAAAAGATGCACCGTTAAAACTCACATTCCCATCATTCTGCACGACCCTGTCACATCATGCTTTAAACCACAGAATCAACTTATGGGAGTATATCAACAACTTAAAAATCAACCAACACACTGTCACATGCAAATGAGACTTTTATGCCTTCATGAAATTCTTTACGTGTATAAAAAGTCGCTTGTTTGCCATCTAAGACCTCTACAATTAGAAAAATAATACACGCCAGAAAAAAGTGAAAATGTTAGTTAATAATATAAGTAAATATGAGAAAATGAGGTAAATTTACTTTTACTCGTGTAAAGAATGAGAACTTATGAGGAAACTTTGTTCATTTTTTTTTTGCGGAAAACGTATATGTTGCCTTGGAAAACAACAGCTTTACTATTCTTACCGATTTAGAGATTTGTGACTGCAGAAAAGATACAATATCCATGCCACTCGGAGTTAAGCAAATATTCTAGCTATTTACAAGTAAAATTAGCTTTCAATTGTAAATGACTATCTTAGTTCGCCTCATTTAAAACTGGCTTGGATCATTTTACTCCTAATTCCTCTAAAATGCTCACGCAATAAAATTATCCTTCAAGATAACAAAATGAACATCTTCAGGCAAAATCGGATGGATGATCATATTTAATTTACGAGAAAGAGTTGCGCAGTAAACGAAGGTTAATAACACAAGGATATCAGACAACAACGCCCGACATTAGGGTGATGCTTCCTCAGTAAGGAGCAAATTCAATGAAAACGCAGGCTACGAAATCTTAAATTAACGTATGAGTACATGCATTAGAGGAAGGAACGTGTTAATTTTGCTCACGAAGATGTGATATCATGAAAATGATGTAACAGATCAGACAAAGTTTAATGATGAACATGACTCAATAGTAACCAACAGTGTTTAAGTTATATTCTACCCAAGCACGGGTTTCAACAACAATGAAACATTACGGAATTTCTAGGAAAAAACTGACGATTAAGAGAGAAAATTGGCATTTAAAAAAGTTCTCTTTTTCTGCAAATACGAAGGGAACTCCTTAAACAGAGTTAGAACCGCATTTGCACGAAGATAATTATAGCACAGGGACATTCGGTTAAAACATTCATCGGAAACTTTTTCGGAAGAAGGCACACGGCACTCTTTGAAGGTTCCCAGTCTCTCCTCCTTACTGCCTGTACCTACCTATTGCTTTCCTCGCTCCTAATCCTTGCCAACAAGTCATAGAGGAACGTGGTTCCGCAATTTGAGATGGAGTGGTCACGCATGCATCACTAAAATATTTGAACAATAATTTGCGGAAGTGTAATAAAATATCGTTCACTTACCTGTTATATGTTATTATCTTTGTCTCTTTTACCTTCAGCTGCCACTAGAAATTGGCCGAAGGCCGGTTTTGGCAACCAAACGCTCAACGGTAAGTAACCGAAGCAAAATCACCTATTTCCCCACAAAGACGGACCCTACCGCTATAATAGCTGTTGCTAATGTGCAATATACTCCAAAGATTTGATTACGCGCGTAATTCTAGCTCGGTATGTTAGAAATACACGGCTAGAACTCGAAAAAAGTCCCGTACTTCACACACACTTCAATGACAAGCAGTCGTGTTTTACGTAGATCATTATACGTAGATCACTACGCGCGCAATTTTCAGTGAAAGCGAGGCTTCTATTTCGGTCGCTTAGGAGAGCTGTAACCATAGACCTTGAATATAACCACGACGACCACATCCTCTGTGCTACAATGTGGACGTGAGAGCACCTAGTTCTCATAAATCCTCCGCATAAACCTGATCGGAAATGTGGAGATCCGAGTTCGAATCCCGGATAAGTCAAATGATTTCCTTCATGCTGAATTTCACTATCTATGGTGTTTCACTATTTTCTGTTAAAACATAAGTTTCCCTAGTCTACTCTTCTCTGAGTTATATCAATTTTCGTTTTACTCGACGCTTCGAGACCACTCACACGCTATCACCCTCACTGCCATTACTCAACCATTCTGTTCGACCTCCTCGCCTCCATCGGACTCGAACCTGGGACAAAGGGTGGGTAGCCGAGCCTACGCGCTGGCCTGCCACGCTGTATTCACTTCATCCACAGACGAGAGCTTTTATTGAGCCAGGATCTTTATGAACTCCTGCACCCGGCCATGTCTGATTGAACGGCGGCGAGCGATGACGAGCAAAATTTAACCGATTAGTAGTCGATAGATGGAGTAGCTAATTATTAGTTTGCTCCCTAATGCTTGTATCCTTATCGGCTACGTACTACTAAGAGCACGCCTTGTACATTTTCTGCATAACTCTAGTATTTCTGTGCATTTATGTAGTTCCAAAAAAACATTAATACAAACAGTATTTCTAACATTGGTAGCATACCTGTAGTCCAATACATGTTTGTGAAATTTAGTCTTCTGACAAGTATTACCGGGCTTTGCTAGTCAGAGTTACATATCAGAGCTACATTAACTTTAAAAGATAAAGTTTAATGAATATTGGTGATCACACCATTGATGTGGCTTGAAGGGTATTATGTAGATGTAGATGCACATTAAGCCACAATCTGTGACCACGTCGTGGAAACATTTTTGCGTGGGTGACTGCTTTGCGTATGCAATGGACTTGTAGATTGCATCAGGCGATAATTAGCGATAATAGTGAAACAATGAATTATTAAGCTAACTAGTTCTAATTGATCGTCATTACTACTGTAAACATGATTTTCAACGGATACAATACTCGTTGATCATGCATGTGTGCATAGTGCTCAGGGCAATAAGCAAATAACACACATGAAAAATGAAAAAAAATTATGTTAATGTTCATCGATTAGTTGGGGACAAGTTGGGAGGGGATTAGGTGGGGACAATATTTAACACTTCCATTTCCAAATCTTCCCCTTCATACAATTGTATCTCACTAATCACATACAAATAAAGGCGGAAATATGCACAAAGTTTCTACCAGATCGTTAGAAATATTATAATGTGCTGTGATATACCATCACGAGGCGATCGCATACGATTCTATCGCATGGAAATTGCTGGCATGCGATTTGGTTGCACAGGGAAAGATTTACCACCAGCCACTTACCGCGCTAGCTCTGGCACCAGTAATGTCGCCGTGTGCACAGGGCTGTCTATTATCATCAGCAGTCATTAACCCGAAGGTTTTTTTGGTTGCAGCTCTGCAATCCACTCTCCTCTCAGCTAACCATTCTATAAATTAGTAAGTTTTCACTCCGTGTTTTATTTTGCTACAACTGTCTGTTTCTGACTTAAATTTATAATATTTCCGCATGAGAGATATTAGAAGAGCATATATATTATACCTATTATGTGTTTTTTATGATCTAATTTCATCTCAAATGTTTCATAACCAAACCCATAAAAGAAGTTTCCTTTGACATCCATCCGTACCCCAGCTTCCATAACTTCTGCACCGTGACACCATGCAATTGCACGAATTCCATGCGATTTTATTGGGGATCAATTTTAATTCATTCATTCATTCATGTTTTTCTGCTCCAGATGACAGTTTTCTCATGGGATCCTCAACTCCACTCTTCTCTCAGCCAGGCGCTTTGTGTCCGCGTACCTTCAGCCTATTTCGGTGTTGTCTAGCATTTTCTTCCTTTTCCTTCCCCTTCCCCGCTTTTCTTCCACCATTCCTTCTATAGCCGTCGTCAGCAGACAATGTCTTCGCAGAGAATGTCCAATACAATTCCTCTTTCTTCTCCTAATCGTCTCCATCAGAGTTCTTCCCTCGCCCACTCTCGTCAATACCTCCTCGTTTCTCACTTTCTCCTTCCAACTCACTTTTTCCATCTTCCTCCATATCCAAATCTCCAGGGCTTCCAGTCTTTTTTAATCTACCTTCTTAACACATTCACTGCTATGATGAAATCGTGAATCGACCTCAGAAACTGTTGGAAGAGAGAGCTAAACCTCGAAATGGACCGAACCCGCCCATCGGCGGGCGCCTCTCCTGGGTACAGAGTAGCTTCCTTTTCCTTTGGAATCCTTCTTTTGCTAATGCTATCCGTCTTTTTATCTCAGCTGTACAAGACATATCTTCTGTTATAATACTCCCCAGATATATGAAGTTCTTCACTTGCTCTATGCATTCCCCTTCTAGTTTGATTTGAATATAGGCTCTTAATTGGCAAATCTTTCTCGCTCTCTTGAGACTTGCAACGCATAAAATCCTCCACCAGATCTCATTATTTCTACTGCATGGTAAAAGCGTAGGATTCGCACACGCAACCCGTCCCACCAGTCTAACTCACCAGCTTAACTCGCTCTACTCCGTTGAAAGACGGCATTCGAACAAGGGAAGCTATTATATACTCTATTTTATCACTCAAAATATATGCTTTCAATGGGGGTTGGTCGTCATTGGCTCTCTTCCCAACCGGAAACCTTTATTTATCATTCAAGTTTCCTTAATTACGACGTCAAATGCTCGAAGTGCAACCCTTGCTTTTCTCCTCTTGTAAACACATGCTACGGATATTTTACACATGTTATTTTATTGAACTATTAGCATGGAATGAGGACTTTTAAATGAAAACTTTAATTTTGACGTCTATCATGATTTTCCGAGTGCATTCCATCGCTGGCCTAGCTCGATCATTCTTTCTATTCATTTTTCCAGCCAATATTGCTTTCAAAAACTTTTGTGTCTCAGGATATATCCAGTAAGTTTGTCTCTTCTACTACGCCATGTTCACATTGATCGTCTTATCTCCTCAGAACTTAAAATTGTGACTGTTTAGGAAAAAAGAACCCAGTGAAAAAAATAAACATGGACTTAATGAAATCGGTATGTTGATCAGGAATCTGATCACCATATCAATTAGATTTATCTGAAAATTGCTTTATATCGTACAGTAAGAGATATACTATAGAGTAAAGAGTTAATACTTAATATGTGGATAGATATGAGAAAAAGGTTTGTTGAAGTTTAGAATATAAATTATTTTATTAATATTTTATTAATATTTTATTAACATTTTAATAATATTTTATTAATATTTATGGTTAGTTACGTAAGATACATCTTTAAAGTATTCTCCGCAAGATGGTGGGAGTAAGAACAGATAAATTCAAATTGAATGAAAACTACACAAACCATAAAGCACTTATATTAGCAGAATTATATTGACAAATATAATTCTGAAAATAATTATTCTTAATATTTTACTGTAAATTAATTGCACAATAAAGTATTTTAAGTAATTGATATTCTCCACTTCAACTACCTATATCTCAGATGTAACACAATTTGCAAATGAGGTACGACCAAGTTCACGGTCAACATATCAAATTCATTAAGAAAACTTATATATATATATTTTTTATTCGGTTCTTTGCATGAAAATAGTGTTCATAGTGTCAGCGCAAATAACAATAGTGCCAGCGCAATAGTGTCAGCGCAGCCTTTTCATTGGTGATTCCATCCCACAATTTGATATTTTTTATACTTCTAAGGCACCACAATTCATCAGCTTCCAATTTTTCTTGCCCTGCAGCTGTTATCATTTAAGCTTCACAGTAAGAGAGCAATTTCTAACACTATCCATATGTCGAAGTGAAGTGACTCCTTACATTCAAGACTGTGTTGCTAGCTGTTAGTACACACTTCCCATATAAAGAGTTCCCTAAATTATCGAAATACTATCACTCACTAAATTTTCAAGGCTTCTTCCATCGTCTCCCAAATGGAAATCTTCTTCTACTCGTCCCATTTTCTGCTGTCCAAGTATAAGGAGTGACTTTTTATTGATGTCTTCCACAAAACTCTTGTTTTATTTTCATTAACATTTATGTTATGTTCATTCATAGTTTTCCGTGCAATTTGTCATTCATGTCGGATCTTTTATCTCTATCTGAATTTCTTTGCCATTAGCAAAACGTAACATATTGCTTTTACAGGCATCAAAAAGTTCCACTTAACAAATAAATGTTTATTTGATAATTTGATTAACAATTAAGTTATTATATTTCAGCCAAACCTGGGTATACCAGAATTAGCTTAAAGACCGCTTTACACGTGGCACAATCTGATGTATTTATGGATGTGCATTGAAAATTGCGTCGTGTAAAGTGGTGAATTGCAAGAATGCATGCGCAAATGCATTGACGACTGATGGGAAAATAGCTCTTACTCTAATTCCGTGCTCGCGTTCTCGCAATTTCTTCAAACGAGTCCATGAGGCAAGTAACGAAACAGATATATGATAGTAGATTGAATGGTGTGAGAGGAAGGGCTAGACCGCGAAAGTTACGCGTAACTTTTGTGGAAAAGACTACATCTAAAAATACTAATGCTACCAATGCTGGAGGCCGTTAGTGTTTATGTATTTTGCAACTACATAAACGGACTGAGATTCAAGAGTTATGCTGAAAATATGCACGGCGTGCTGTAAGTACTAAGACTCGTATTATGAGCCTTAAAGGAATAGGAGTGTGTATAAAGAATGCTTAAGTGTATGGAAAGCGGAAGAGGTATGCAAATATAGGAAATTATGGGGGAAACTATAAAAAGGGAGCCAGTTTTCTAGGCCAAACTAATTAAATGTATGTTTGTTATTCGGGTGTACCCCGCGTACTATAACCAGGTGTGATACCTAACGTTTCGTGGCCGTTGCTGGTCACTTTATCAATTTACCTTTTCCCTTTCCCTTCCCTGATACCCTTTGATAAAGTGAAAAGCAACGGCCACGAAACGTCAGGTACCACACCTGGTTATAGTACGCGGGGTACACCCGAAAAACAAACATACATCTATAATGACCCGCGAAAGTTTTAACCAAGAATTGCAAACTAATTAAGTTCTTTGACTTAGCCTACCTTGAAAGGGAATGGCGTGATGAGTATATGTGTCGGTATTTTGAGAGGATAAGTGCTTAGAATCGAATTTGTTGTCTTTCGATCAAAGCGTTAGCTTGCGGATCGCTTCCCCGCGTTCGTGGAATCCTGATTTCAGGCAATATTTTATTTAGTTTATTGTTTCCTTTGGTGAAGAGGCATTATTACCATTTCGAGGGTGCCAAAGGCTGATGGCGAAGGTCCTACCATCCACTTCTCAACCGCTTTCAATATGCTCGCAGCCTTTGACTTTGCCAGTAATCAGTCATTCGTCCCCCTTAAAGAAAAAGAGTCGATTTTCCATTAATTCCGATTCGAGAGGTATGTGGTTAGTCAAATATTTGGCTTTCCTGCGACGCACACTCTCGCCTTCATCTTTGTGAGAAGTGAAGCATTTCAGGGGATTAGCGAACTCTCCATATTATTTTGTCAGCCGGAAGATACTCTTTTACCCAAAGGAAGGAGACTACAGGGTAGTGGAAGCACCTGAGCTAATTTTACTTTTTGAGTTGGATGGCCCGAAGAGATATTTGAATCCAACAAGCATTCGGGAAACCGTGATGTTTGAAGAAAATACGATAGGTATGGAAATGGCACGATAGTAAAGCGGTCCGGGTTAGCCATGTGGACAGTTTGTACGCAATCCAACCCGTAGTTTGCGGGTTCAAGTCCTGTGTGGGAAATGATTTACAGTCGGGTAATCCTTTCCTTTGAGAAATCTAACATCGAATTCAAATCGGGAGTTCCTGGGGCCCAAGGGAGATCAGAAGTGTCCATCATCATCATCAACGTCATCACTATCATCTACTGTGCTTAAGGAAGCAAATGAGCCACGATCTTATTGGGTAAGTCGTGAGGGACATGAACATTGTCCATTGAGAAGGAATACTTCTCACTTAAAGAAGTCTTTCAGTAAATCTAGGCCAGGTGATCGTTTTGTCCCACCAGAGCTGTTACCAACTGTTGATGAAAGTGAAAATATTGCGAAAGTTGACAATAGAGTTTCATGTAACAACCCCGTTGAAAATGTAATCATGAATTCGGTTGAAAATCCTTCATTCGTTCCTTCTAAAAATTAGATAACTCCGATTGCTCAACCCAACTGTGGTACTGTCAACCCAACGATCACTAGGTACATTTGTAATTGTAAAGAAACCTGTAAGATTTTATTGTTGAAATTGTATCAATTTAGCCTGTGAAATTCTAGTGTTCATTTTGTATCAATCTCAAACGAGAGGTGTTTCATGCAAAAGAATTTGATTAGCAACACACTGTTTGATCATATGTTAGAAGTTTATTTATTCTTTGTATTGTATTGCTGTCGCGATCTGTATTAAAGTGTGTAATTTCTGACACTGATTAAATATCTAATTGGGATTTAATCAAGATAAATCCATCCACATTAAGATAAAATAATATAAAACATGCCTTCTCAACGGTAGTCGATCCCAGGAGAAGACTTACAGCTCTCGCGAAAGCTTATGGCGTTCAGATGCGCGGAAGAAGACGTCGTGGAGGGGTAAAGTTTGGTGGAAGGGGTAGGGAAAAGGGACGTAGATGGTATTTGCGCCATGTATGAGTGCATTTCAAAAGATTTGAATTTTGCGAAATATTATTTTTACTTTTGCCGAACCTTCGCTTTTTCATCCCACCGGTCCGAGTTAAGATAACTGAAGCAATATTTGTCAATGCACAGATTTTCGTAAAACTTATTAGTGATGCATATGGATAAAAAAGACATTTCACCGATTTCGTTTCTTTTACAATTCAATACTATTTTAACACGTAGCCTTATGGCATATGAGATATATTTCGTAGTAATTCGATTGCATGAACACAGCATTTCTTCTAAACGCGAAAATATACAATTAATATTATTGTAACGGTTGCTAACAAACATCAAGGAGTCAAGCCAATTCATAGATTCGATAAAACATGTTTAAATACGATATAGTTTTCTCCTAAATTTCGAAATCCGTGCCGAAAACCATCAATAGCTCAAGCCATAGCATGCTTTAGCAAAGGCAAACATGTAAAATATAATTAATGTATAATTTCCATTACTGCATGTATGGTAAGTCCCACCATAGTCCCAAGTAAATGAAATCAGGTCCTAGTATTTTAGCAACTTTGTCGACAAAGAATGAAAATGTGCTCTCATTGACCGACGATTGTCGCTCCAGCTACCTGCCCCCACACCCTGCTCAGTGACCCAAAAGGATGATTGATCCGTACACGGGAGTCGTCTGTAATTTATGGGGCGTCACGCTTCATTTTTCCCATTTTTTTCCTCCCGTCCGAGTGGCGGGCACCAAAATGCCCCCTGCCCGGATTCAACCAATGGCGAGAGCTCAAAACCTTCCGGCTCCATGAGGAATAAATTGATTATATAACGGGTCCATTACAGTAAAATGTGCTCAATGGATATGGACGAGCACGAATCCTTGATGGGGAGCAACTGGTGCGACTTTCCTGCTCAAACCTCCGAACCTCGAAAGAATGTTCATTCCTATTCTCTTGGCTCGGGGACCTGATCTGACTGGTTACAAGGGTACGCGACCATACTCTTGAGGTTGTTAGTGCCAAGCAGTGTTAGGTAAACCACCGAAAAATACACTACACCGCTTCGGGTTTCACTTCGTGGAAATTTTTATTATCCATGCTAAGTAATAATATCTTGTACCTACTTTCCACAGAATTTTATCTTACCTGGTACAACGCGGGTCACCGACTTGCGGCATTATTATGATGCCGTGAGTCGGTGAAGCGCTTTGATCGATTTGATTGAATAGATTCCAGTGAAAATTATGGACCTAATTAAATTTCTATGCAAGAATACGTCTATTTGAGGGAAACATCTTTTTTTGCCTGAGCGGGACTGTGTAGATGAGCATTACGGAAGTTATAGCGACTGAAGAAAAACATAATTATCTTCTAAGTTTTGAATATTGGTAGAAAGCACACGAAAGGTCTTCGTGGGAATTCGCCTTGAACTATGATGGTTTTATGGTGTAACACGCTAGTGGTTGGTTCTGGTTCGGATTCCGGGCAAATTATTTTTGTTCACAGTGAATTTTCACAAACAGATGCTGCTGACAGCAGCCAACTGAGCGACCTAGTTTTGAGCGGAGATCTCGATTTAATTCAGCAAAATTACCTTTAATAGTATGATATTAATAAATAATTCTCGGGTTTCCAGCCGAGTAAGATTTTGGGTTGCTGATGTTTCAATGGAATACTCCTCCATCGTCCTCAGAGCAATAAAGCTTGCAGGGCATTCCGCCTGCGTTTATATAGCCGTCTCATCCGGGGGGCATTGTTATCTCCTATTTTCCGTTATTTTTTTAATTAACGGCTTTCATTCTCTGCTAAGGATGTAACCAGAGTCTCGATTTAATGTTTTATCTTCCAGCCTGATTTCAACGGCCTCTTTAAGGAGACGATCCTAATACCCATTTGCTTTGGAGACCAAGCGAGCCTCATCGAAGGATATGATGTGATCTTCCGATAAGCCATGTTCAGCCAAGGCAGATTTTTCCGGGTGGAACAACCTAATACACCTCCTGTGTTCTTTTATTCGAGTCTCTATCGTGCACCCTGTCTCTCCTATGTATATTTTTCCACACTGACATGGGATACTCCAGGTGTTTTGAGTCCCAATTCGTCCTTGACTCGCACTAAATCGCCACGCAGTTTTTTCGGTGGTTTATGAATTGTTTCGATGTTCAATTTCGCTAGGATTCTAGAGATTTTTCCGGCGACGGTTGAAACATAAGGCAGAAAAGCTCTCACGGTGGGATTTTTCTTTTTGGGAGAGATTTCAGGACTGAGGAGACTACCAACGCGGCTTTTCTTGTAATCGTGACTTGCTCTTTTCAGGCCCAGCGAAATCTCTCTTTCCGTATATCCATTTTGGCGGAAAGTTTCCCGTAGATGTTTTATTTCCATTGGCAGGCTTTCCTTGTCTGCTACAGTGTCTGCATGATGCAGGAGCGTAGATATAGCAACTCTTTTTTGGGACGGATGGTGGTGACTTTGGGCATTTAGGTACAAGCCCGTGTGTGTAGGTTTTCGATACACTCGGTGACCCAAAGTACCGTCCTCCTTCCGTTGGATTAAAATATCGAGAAATGGTAAGCTGTTATTTTTCTCCACTTCCATCGTGAACTGAATGCTTGGATGCTGTTAATTCATGTGTTTAAGGAAGTTATCTAGTTCCTTGGGCCCATGTGACCAAATTCTAAAAGTGTCGTCTACGTAGCGGAAGTAGTGCTTCGGCTTAAGCGTGGCTGATGCCAGGGCTCTTTCTTCGAAGTCTTCCATATAGAAATTCGCAATGGCAGGAGAGAGTGGTGATCCCATTGGAACGCCGTCATCTTGCTCGTAATATTTTCCATAGTGGAGGAAATACGTAGAGGTCAGCACATGATGAAATAGACTGAATGTCTTTTGGTCAAACCGGACTTCCAGGAGCTGAAGCGTTTGCTTCAATGGAACCGTTCCATTGAAACGTCAGCAAACCAAAATCTTACTCGGCTGGAAACCCGAGAATTATTTATTAATATCATTCGCCAAAAAAGAACCAAATCCTTTATTAGTATGATATTAAGTTTCCATTTTGCTGAGGTCATCAATAGGAGAACTGTGTACAACGGAGGACACATATGAGAGTACTAATAACGTGAACCTCATTCATGATGCTCAGAAAAGGCTGATGAAGGGTCTGGAATGGAGCTGTGCGCTGCTTGATGCAGAAACCTTAAAGGCCGTTTAACACGGTACATTTGTTTGTACAAACTCTTCCGTGAACTCTTGCATGAGGCAAAATGTATCGTGTAAAGTGGAAAATTGTATGAACGCTTGTGCGAATGTCTCAATGCCTGAACGGAAAATAGAATCTGTTCTAATTTCGTTGAGACAAACGTACAAACTAACGTACATTCTTTTGTACAAAATCTTTCATCGTGTAAAACGGCCTTAAGAACGATGAAATTTTCTTGGATAGATGATCCACGTGAAAAACGTGGTAGGTAAATAAAGAGTAGTGCTGGAGTTAACAAGCGAGAAAATAGATTGATTGGATCTAGCATTGAAGGGGCAATCTACATCTACATACTACCCTGAGAGCCGCCGCATGGGCGAGTGGCAGGGGGTGCTAGGACACCAGCCATGTTAAAATGTGAAGGAGAATGTTATACGGAGGTGAAAAGGTGAAGTGTATTTTGGAAGTGTTTACAGTGGATCTCAGTTTTTATTATGGTCACTTATTGAGCGTGGAAAGAACGAATTTGTGTACCTATCTGTTCGGCTATGTATCTCTCTTATTTTACCTCTCCTGTCGCAACTAGAGATGTAGTGCGGCGTCAAATTGATATTCACTGCGTCACACTGAAACACACCTGTTCTGACTTCTTAAGAAATTAAGCCTAGCGTGTAACCTCCGAGTCTCTAGCGTCTCCAAACCTAATCTCTCTAAAAGCTGCGAAAAACTCTTTGTTCGCTAGTAGCAGTTTTTAACTAAGCGCACAGCTTTCCTTTGTATTTTATTTATTTTTCGAATTAAATCTTTCTGTCCTGGGTCCCAAATGGTCGCGGCGATTCAAGGTGTGGTCTAACCAGAGCAATGTAGCACCTCTCTTTCACTTTTTTATCCGAGAACCTTCCTACAATAAACCTGATAACTTCTAGTTTCTTTAAGGTTGTGCTGCTTATATTTAATATGTGTGTTCTTCACAGTAGAAAGCCGGAGGCCGCCATGGAGAGAAGGATGGAAGTAGGGAAGGGGAATGAGGAGAAAAGGGTTTCTAAATGGAACGAAGTGAAGTAGGAAGTGTGTCAAACTGAAGAAGGGCATCACTTGAACAAGTTGTTGCCCGCGGTTATTACGGAGCAACCAGAAACACTTTTATACCCATCTAAACCTCTAATTCAAGAAGAGAGCAAGAGACGAGTAAATTTAAATTGAAGATTTATTAAAATTATCTATAAAAGCAAGGTAATTTGGACTCCCATGCTTGCATTTCGGTCATCCAGGTGACCATCAACTAGGAGGATTTAACATCTCGTAAACACATTTGCGTATTGCCCGAGGTTCACACTCGGACCGTGAACCTCGGACAAAACGCAAACATGTTCACGAGATTTTAACTCTCCCTGCCGATGGTCACCTGTATGACCGAAATGCATGCATGGATTCCTTTGCTTTTGTTGACAATTAGGATTAATCTTTCATTCACATCTAAACATCTAATCAGCAGCAGTCATAAATGCAGAAGATTGGTTAGCAGTAGGTCTGAATCTCCTACAGTTTAAGTATCCGACATTTTTGCCATATTCCACATTCTTGAATGAACTCGTCAAGGAACAGGACAAGGCAAAATTTAATCCCTCTAATAAATTTGAAGATGTGCAACGCATGAGGAGGATTCTTCTCAAAAGCATTATGTATAAAGTTAAATTAGACAGTCTTTCTCTGATGGTTAAACTATCAAGCACAATTGGGACTATTCGTACCTCACTTTGCCTCGATGCTTCCCGTTACAGGTGTTAATTTCCAAAATTACGTCGCAGACTCCACTCTCCCCACGGCCAATCGCTTCTTTCCCACATGATCACTCACTTTGACGCCCGTCATTATTTGCCAGATGTATTTCTCTGTAATTATTTCAATTCATTCCTCCTTCCAATATTGTTTTCAATAGGCTTTCGTGTCATAAAATGTGTTCATTAAGTTTGTCTCTCCTTCTTCGCAGACTTTTCACTGTAATTCTCCTCTCTCCGACTCTTCGTAGGACTTCTTCGTTGGTGATTTCGTCCATTTGATCATCATCAATCTTTGGTATCACCGCATCTCTATTGCCTCCAATCTCTATTGCTCTGCAGTGGTCATTTCCCAGGCTTCACAGCCAAACAGGAGCATGCTCCATGTATATTCTAAACATCTACACCTCCATAAACACTCCCCTGAAAAGGTCTGTGGTAGGGGGGTATTTGAATACCAGTCATTAAATGTAAGGAATGGGGAAAAATTGGAGGAGGGAAGGAACAATTGATATCCTATTTTCTGGCGGACATTTCAAAAATTAGAACGCGAAATCTGCTCATAAAGTGCATTACTGGTACGCCATTCCTGATCGAGTAAAGCTATATTAGCTGAGATTATGCATATTAAATGATAACGTTTCATGAAGTTTCGACACAGATTTGACGGGCATGTAATGGAATCTGTGTGGAAACTTTGTCAAATTTTCTTCGTAGGACTTCCTTAAAGTTACGCCCAAAAAAGTTTCTTATATCTGTATTTATTCTAAAATACCGAAGTGTGTCGTTTTTAGCGTAGTGCTGCAGTAGTTTTGTGTGTTGTTGTCTATTGTAGCTTTTTAACCACGTGACATGTGTATCTATTCTATCTCTATTTGTATATCGTGATCTGTGTACTAATTCCATCTGTGCAATACATGTTCAGGTTGAGATCACAACGCAAGCGATCCCTAGACATCCCATTTTTCATGTCTGATATGACGCGTAACCTTTGATGAGGTCTGTTCTTTAAGCAAAGGCGTTATAAATTCGGCGTTGGAGAGTGTTCGCAAAGCACTGACGCCATGATATGAGCGAGCTCGCAAGGCGGCTGCCGCGTCTTGCGTCATTTGCGGCTCGACGTCATCGGAAAGTGCAACCAGCACCCCGACGAGTGCGCAATTGAACAACGTGCAAAAACCATTCAGTTACAGTCCACCGCGATGATGCACGAGGGTTTCCCATCATCACTTCCCCTGCGTCGCATTCCGCGCCCCGTGCCTAATAAGTCCCACGAGACAGAATGACAGTTGTTTTCGTCCGTCTCGATGGGCATTCGTGTCATACGTTCGGCTAAGACCTTCGTTAGTACGTCGATTACATTTTTATTTTAGACAAATCACGGAAGTAGATGAAGTAAACGACGTTGTCAACTTTTTTCGAGACAATCTGCTACAAAGGCTTTATCGGGGGTCACTTGCGGAAGAGATCTACGAGTGTGAAAAATTCACCATGAAAAAACTCTGGAAAAAAGTCTGGCTCTTATAGGTATATAAAACTTTCCTTACTTCTATGCCATTTTACCCTGACGCTCGTTTAAAATGACATAATAAACACTTTTGAAAAGAATGCCTACAGTGCACGGCTTATGTTGATTTAAAAACAGTGCACCAGGATATTATATTTTATAACTCAATGAGGGAAAGCCTTGATACAAAATAATTTTAACAAATGATAATATTTTCTCTATAGGTAACAGGTTTCGCCAATTACTACCTATGTATTATATTTGGACAATACACACAACCATACCCTGGTTGATGAAGCAATAATGAGCTAAAAACAAAATGGTATGTCATTTTAGCCTGACTACCCCTACTTGAACCCAGATTTCATGAATAATACATGTACGCATTCAGTCGCTCCCTTTTTGGGGTAGACCTCCGTGATAGGCCTGTGAAGCTGACTCAGCTGTCGTAGTTTCCTCCACACTGTCCCATCCTTGCATGCCTCTGCTGCTTCAGTTACTAACTTAAATTGCTTCATACATGCTCTCCTGCTCTTAGTACTACCTCTCTTGAGAGAATCTTCCACCGCATTCACCCATGGCTTTCTCAGTACATCCTTTCCTTCTATTCACTCCTCTATCACATCTCTGCTTCGTTATTCAATTTCCATCCTTTCACTCAACATGCCCAAACTAACGAAGCACGCTCCTTTCATGCGTTCCCATTATCGGAGCATTCCACACTCTTATACTTGTTCCATTCCACATTCTTACATCAACCTCTCCAGAAGTGGCAGCACAATTAGAAACGAAGCTCTTACTGTACTAACTGGAATTCCACCCATAACTTAAACCATTCTGGAAAGAAGGATGAAGTCCGACCTCAGAAGAACGGGAACCGGGAAATTCCTGGATATAAATATTTAATCCATCGAGGACCTACGGCAAAATAAGAAAACCATCGCAAATAGGATCACCACCGAATGGAATGTGACTAACAAAGGAAAAACTACTAAGTACTTCTTCGCGGATATAAAAACCAGAATAAGCTATGAAATTCAGATAAACAATAGCTTAAGTGAAATTA
Organism: Pyrrhosoma nymphula; assembly: GCA_963573305.1. Classification (NCBI taxonomy): domain Eukaryota; kingdom Metazoa; phylum Arthropoda; class Insecta; order Odonata; family Coenagrionidae; genus Pyrrhosoma; species Pyrrhosoma nymphula. The sequence continues at coordinate 110,925,521 of OY754332.1, forward strand.
TAACCGGAAATGGAGATTTAAATCCTACTAGCACCGAATTGGGAATAAAGACTCAGGAGAATGCAGTTGCGGACAAGATATCGATGACCCGGAACACAGAATATTACACAGTAGACTTAACGAACCAGAAAGAAAAAGTTTAGCGGAAAAAATAGGACAAATCAACAACCTAAGCACCGTCGGACATGTCCTCCTTAAGGAAGGAGAAAATATTAGGACATATGTAACAGATTTCCTGGCAGATAAAATATAATATTTTCTCTTTTCAGAAACATAGCTCGGCAAAGGAAAGCCAAGCTACCCACAGGTTTTAATTCACCTGTAAATGGAAAAGACGTCACACAGGAAGGAAGAAGATGACATGCGGAAACGGTACCCAGGACAAGAAGAAAAAAGACAGGAAACTTTGTAAAGCAAGCACGAAGAGAAGAACAGAAGAAAATTCTATTGTAAACAGAAAACTCAAATCAAAATAAATACATAAAAAGTAAAGAATAAATGTAAAATAATGAAATAATTGGGGTTTGACAGTATAAAGGCACCCCTCACACATTGTAGATGTATGGCAATGGAGAAATTTGTACTTTTTGGGTCGAAATAAAAAGTTAAATGTATCACCCAATCATTCCTGAAAATATTCCTTCAACTTTTACCGCAAACAATTCTCAGATAATCCATGCTTACTGAATTTTGCCTAAATCCTATGCCTATCCTGGCATACTCAAATCTCGCTGCCCTACAATGGAGTGGGAAGGAGTATCTTCAGCATACTGCCCGTTTTGAAATGTCAAATTTCTCCTGAAATGTAAAACATTTTACAGTCCTGTACAAGTAAATTTTAATAATTTTCAAGTCAGTCGAAAAAATACTAGGACCACATTTCTTTCAAGTGCATCTGTTTATACGGTGGAACTCACCATATATTCAGTAATGGAAATGACTCAATAATTAGGTTTTACATTTTTGCATTAATTAAAGTATGATTACTTGAGTTTTCGGTATTGGCGGTATTCAAAATTTAGGCGAAAATGCTAAATTGATTTTTTAGAATCTTTTACTCGGCGTGACACTTTGATATTTGTTAGCAACCATTACATTAATGTGGGATGTGTTTTTTCGCAATTATAAGACCAACTATACGCATGTTTTTACGAAATATATCACGTTCCACAAGGCTGTGTTCAAATAGCAATGGATTATCAGGAGGCCAAATCGGTTAAATGCTAATTGTTTCACTTTTATCTGTAGATATCACTAATAAGAACATGTATACAATGTTTCATGCAAATCTATACATTGGCAAAAATCACTCCGGCCACCTTCAAAGGATCACTTGAGCAATAAACATAGCCATAAACATAGGTGTTAGCAGTAGAATTGTCGCGGTGCCATTGTGATTTATCTAGAAAAATGCGAAATGAAAATAATTTACAAAATAAAGCGCTGCATCATCCATAAAATGTATGGACTAATTGCGATACGATGCCATAATGGGTGGACCATTTTTCGCAACAAAGGAGGCTTCTTTTTTGTGCACCAAGACCCTCTTTCTTAGCCAATGGTTTAACTTTAATCTATCTTTGATTATCATGCAAAAACACACTTACTTCACAAAGGAAACTATTGTAGGCTTGATCTTGTGGAATTTATCCATTACGGAAGAATTATAATAACTTTGTTAACTCCACTAATTATTTATTATCATGCCCCGGGTTTCAACACTTATGGCCATCTTCAGTTCTAACCTGAAGAACCTAACCTAAACCTAACCAGAGCTGAAGATGACACCAAGTGTTGAAACCTGGGTCGTGATAATAAATAATTAGTGGAGTTAACAAAGTTATTTTAATTATTCCGTACAATTACTTCACTCGTGTTCCAATTACACTCTCGTTCGTGCTAACAGCTTCCTGCGTTCCAGAGTAACCGTGCTTTTTTTTATTCCCCGCAATTCGATTGCGCGCATACACATTCGATGCAAGGCTGATTACAACCCGGACGCAGTCTCTCCGAAATAGTGGGAAAGTTACAAAAAAATTAACTGATTAATATTCTTATGGATGTTGACCACTTTATGCATTATGGTAAAACATTTCTGGAGTTTTGGTCACGAGACCAATCACCATAATTTTTTTTACCATTAACTGATTAAAGTTAAAGTTAATCTCTGTAAAAAGTAACTAGTTAAATTTAAAAGTAACTTTTCCGAAAAAGTTACTGATTAAAGTTAAAGTTAAAATTAAATCGAAACTAGAAGCTATGACGTGGTGGAAGGGCTCCATATTTCATTACAGTAATCTACCGGTTAGAGGTAGGTTGTGATGAAAGTCAGAGAATATCCAACGAACTCTTACACGTGCTGTGCCCTTTCTACCTCTTGTATTTCTTTCTTCATCTCAGCATAAGTCCTACCTTTCTTCATCCCGTCCATAAAACCGATTCTCTTCCTTCCCCTTCCCCGCTTACCCAACATCCTTCCCTCTATCACGATCTTCAGCAAACCATCGTCCCTCATTACCCCTTCCAGCCACCTACCCTGCCTTCCCCTAATCTCATCTATAAGTTTCCTCTCCTCGCCCACCATGTCAAGCACTTCCTCATTTGTCTTCCTTTCCGTCCAACGCACCTTCTCCATCCTCCTCCACACCCACATCTCAAAAGCCTTAAGCCTATTTTCGTCTTCCTTTCTCAAGGTCCACGTTTCTGCCCCATACAACGCCACACTCCATATCAAGCTCTTTACTAGCCTCTTTTTTACATCCCTACTTAAGGTCCCCGTCATCAGCTCCCTTCTATTATTGAACGCTTCCTTCGCTAGCGCTATTCTCCTCCTAATGTCTTTGCTACTATGTCCTCTTTCTTCTAGCGTACTACCCAAGTAATTAAATTGTTCTACTTGCTCCAGTTTGTGACTTCCTACTCTTATCACCAGCTTCGCTTTCTTTGTCCTACAGAATCTCATTACTTTTGTTTTCCTATTATTTATCTTCATTCCGTATTTCTCACACTGCTTTTCCAGTGCATCTACTAAAGTTTGAAGTCCTTTCGATGACCGACTCACCAACGCCTGGTCGTCTGCGAATCTAACCGACTTTATCCACTGGCCTCCTACTTTCATTCCCACGTCTAGCTCATCCCATGCCTCTCTCACCATTTCCTCAGCATAGATGTTAAAAAGTAAAGGCGACAACGGGCACCCTAGCCGCACCCCGCGACCTATAACTGCCCACCCTGATTCACCGTCCGCTACCCTTACCTGAGCCCTCTGCCCCATATATAAGTTTCGGGTGAGTCTCCTATCGCGCCAGTCTATTCCTATTTTCCCCAGTATCTGCATTAGTTTCTCCCAGTTTACTCTGTCAAACGCCTTTTCGAAATCTACAAAACAAGCGAAAACATCCTGATTATGCTCTATGTTTCTATCTATAAGCGATGCCTGTTTTTATAACCTCCCATCTCTTCTCTATGGTTCCCATCCGCTTCTCTTCACCTATGTTCTTTTCTACTAGCTCTTGGTATTCCCTCCTTTTCAATTCTTTCAATGCTTCAAGGTTCCACCTCTTTATCTTCCTACCTTTACAAAGCCTTTTGAATCTAACTTCACACTTCATCATCACCAAGTTATGATCCGAGTCCGCATCCGCCCCTGGATAGCTACGACAGTTTTTTACACTGTTCCTAAATCTCTGCCTCACCGTTATATAATCAATTTGGTATCTCCCAGTGTCACCCGGCATTTTCCATGTGTACCTGCGCCTGGGGTGATGTTTAAACCAAGTGTTTGTCACTACTAATTTATTTCTTCTACAAAATTCAACTGCCTTTTCCCCGCGATCATTTCTTCTTCCTAGCCCAAACCCTCCTACTTTTAATCCGTCCCTCCCTTCTCCCACCACTGCATTCCAGTCACCCATCACTATCAGGTTTTTCTTCCCCGGCACTTCTCTAATTATTTCTTCTACTTGCTCGTACACCTCTTCCACCTCTTCCTCCCTATGGTTGCTCGTAGGCATGTCTACCTGGACCAGTACGAAATTCGTCGGGCGTGGTTTTATTTCTACCACTAGTATCCTGTCGTTCACCTGTTCAATGTTTACCACCCTCAGTCCCAACTTTGTGTTCAGTACCATGCCTACCCCCCGTTGACTCTCATCTCCCCCACTATAGATCACCCTGTAGTTATCACTCCAATAGTCCCCGCTATCCTTCCATCTAACCTCGCAAAATCCCAAAGCATCTATTTTTCCTTTTTCCATTTCCTGCTTAATATTTTCAAGCTTCCCGGCCCTCATCATGGTCCTTACGTTCCAAGTTCCTATTTTTACCACTGTTTTCCTCCTCCTCTTCCTCTTTTTCTTCTTCTTCTCCCTCCTTTCCCTTGTATCTTCTGATGATGATTCTGTGCAAGGATTTCGTGAGATGACGACCGCGGAGGCCTTGCCTCCCCCGCTGCCGGGCACGACACCCGCCCTAGTGGGCGGCGTCCCGTAGTTGCCAGGAATCAATTCTCTTTGAATGACTTTCATGTTCTGGGAAGTGATAGTTGAGAGGTATCCCACGCGACTCAACGGTATTTTTAACGTGACACCATCACGGAACTACCTTTCGTCTGGCTCCTACCCTTCGACCTATCTGGCATGGGTGGCCCTACCAGGAGCAATGTACTTGCTCCTGCCAGTCCAGCTCTAGGGGTCATTGGAACGCACAAGCCCTTCCACCACGTCAAGGTCGTAGTTCAAGGAAGAGGGCTCCATATTAGCAATGAAAAAACAATGGAAGTCACAAATTTTTTTTTCATTGCTAATATTAAAGTTAAAAAAAAAGTAAATTTACGTTAAAAGTTACTTTTTCAGTTACCTATTTTTAAGAAACGTTTAAGAAGTAACTTTAAAAATATTTTTTTTAATATTGGGACAAATGAAATACAAACTTCAAATAAAAAAAAAAAATTAAACTTTTGCTTAAAAAGTCATTAAATTTTAATAAAAATCTCATTTCAAAATTTGTATCGGACATCCGTCCTTTCCTGTCTGAAAAAAGAAGCCCTGCAGCACTAAACATCCGTTCACATTTCACTGGTGATGGAATTCCTGTGTTGTACATGATAAAAAGATTTCTCCGAGTGCTTTATTTCATTAACACATCTACACTCGTGAAAATACCTCACTGCTTCCGCATCGGCGATGGAAAGTGACTTCCGACTGATAGAAGTCGGTTGGTGTTTAAATTTTGAAAAACATGCATCCATAATAGAAGAACTTTCATTCTTGGTCTCACTGTTGGATGAAGGTGAACTATGGTACGCTCCTAAACTATGGCGGTCACTCCACTTAACCCCGCTTTTGTTTGGATGTATTCGTCTGGGCCTATTCATTGCATCCTTGTATAACTACCCACCTATATTGTATTCTTAGATACCGTTTTCTTTTCCCCGTTGTCTGTTGGGTAATCTTTGCGCCCAAATTCGAACAGGTCGACATTCGCCAAGAGTTAACGAAAACAATTAACTGAAGTTAGTTTTGTATCAGTTAATGTACATTTTTAACGATTAAAAGTTAAAAGTTAACTCTTCTAAAAAGTAACGGTAACGTTAAATTAACTTCATTAAACTACATTTCTTACGATTAATTTTAATCGTTAATTTTTTAAATCGTCAATCCCAACTATGCTCTCCAATGTACAAGACGACGCATCGCCGGTTACCACAGCGTTGCCTCACTCGCAGCTCATCGCCCATCCATCCATGCACACGGCGGAGGAACAAAGAGCCGTTGCTTGACACGCGCGAATCTTTCGAATCAGCGAAATGGATGGGGATTAATTTTCCGTCCTGGCGGAGAAATCCCGATCTCTCAAAGATTTTTCCCCCTCTGGGCTGGAGCCAATCTCGGCGACACGGCGCTCAGGATGAAGTGCTCACCCGCTAGACGCCCCCCTTTTTTTTCTCCGAACCTTCCAGAAATAGAACTTGTATAAATATTCCCCGAGGTGTCTTTACACCAATTCCATTTCCCTCGCCTCTCCCCCATTGAAGGCAACCTCTTGTCTCTCACCATTACGTACTTTCCTCGGATCGACCAAGTTGCTTTGCTCTCGACTTCGGCATGCTGATGCAATCCTCGCCCTACTTACTTGTGCTGCCGTTACACTTCTTACTAATGAATACTTAGATATTATGTTTATCGCTAGTTGTCACCCGTGAGGAATCATATGATTCAAGTTTCAGACTCCTCACATATAAACAAAACGAAAGGTTCGCCGTTATAGGCCACAAAAATTAAAAATATACTTAACAGGGGGTGGGGATAGGAATGTGAAAAGAAAAGACTTACAGGGAAGTTTTAGGGCCTGTATGCCCTTCTTCAGCGTAATAAAGCGAAGCCTAGCATATATATTATATTATATGTATATTATGTATAAGCAAAAATAAGATAGCGATACACTTGACAAACACAGAAACACGCAAAAACGACACTTACAAAAGATAGCTTGGACGTTTCGACGGTCAAGCCGTCATCGTCGGCGGTCACCCTAATTGTTACCTATGCGCAATCAATGGATTCAAGTAACACTTTTCGTGAATAATAAGTATTTCTAGGAAAGGTAACGGAGTTGTATAGTTTTAGCTAAACTTTAAGTAGGTAATAGTTTTTCAAAAGTTATCTATTTCTACAAGATATACCTACAGCCACTCATATTCCTTTCTTGCAGGCAGCTTTGTAGTTATCCTATCATACATTATCATTCTGGCAGGCAACGAATATTTGATGAATATTAAAATCGCTTTGGATTTCATTCCGGGTATCGACTTATATCGCTATATATTTCTTACGTCCAACACTGTAGCCAAATTTTGCATCCATGGAAACGATAAACTAACGTGTATCATGGCACGTGGAAACGTATTCTGCGGTGGTCGGGCAAATAAATTATTTTTTCTAGTTATACCCTAAAACAACTAACAAAAACCACACAAAAATACGGATCAAGCCTTGTTGTAAAAAACCATAAGTTTGTTATTCTGCCAATGTCAACGACATTTTCCTAAAACATTGTTAATATTTCATATAAAGTACATGCATGATCATTTTTGATGAGGTAAAATATTGATTTGCAGACGGATTTTCCAAAACATTGTACAAAAATTTTCCCATGAGGATTACAAAATTACTTAGTAGAAATCATGCAAAACAGCATTAAAATTACCTCAAATCAGAAACACAAAGCATAAAACACATCGAAAGAGGAAAAAAATTAAGCAGAAATAAACGTGAAATTGACATTAAAAATATATGAAAATATCATTATCATCAGACAGAGGTCATATCACATATTCCATTATTTGATTTAATAATCATATGCAAAGGTCTATATCCATCTTAAAATATGACAATATTTTATGCTTCGTATTTATAGATGTTTTTATACATGTTGGCAAAGTTATAGCATAGTTCGGGCATAATAAAAATTATCGCCCTAAAATTAATTTGGCATAGGTTTGGCACCACGAAAACACGATTTATGAACATAATTGTTACTTATATTACAGCCTTGATGGGTATATGCATCAACTGTAATGAAATATCGTCCGGTGGCACTGATAGAAGCCACAACCTAAATATCCAGTTTTAGATTTTTAAATCGTCGGACCAAATATTCGCATGCAATGAGAAAAAACACCTCACGGACCATGAGTACGTTCATTTCCACAATATGCAAACGTGACTCCTTCAAAACTTTTAAAGCGAATGGCGTGCAGCATTCCTCCTTCTGGGTCGAAAGGAGGATGGATCGGTTTGTGTGAGAGAGGTATAATGAGGGGAGAGGAGCCCATACCCAAGGGCGTCCCTTACCTTTCGAGGGTATATGCTTGAGTCACTGCAAGCACTCTCTGTCTCCTACATAATCATCGTCTTGGCTACTATCCATGCTGTTGGACGTACAGCATTCCTCAAATTCATGCACAATATATTCTCTCATCTATAGACTGTGGTGATTAAGTCCCTTTGCTATTTTGGCCCCCTTCCCTAATACAGTGACCGGTGGTTTCCCTATCTAATTGGTAAAACGCTCTTCATAATTCTTACATTTAAGGTCATTTTTGATACCTCTTGGACCAAAAGTATCTAAAAATTATGATTTCGTTGAATAATTTAGTTTGAAGATACAGGTGTTCCTGGTTTTACTCCGCGTTGGTCCATCTTCTTCGTACGACAGTTTCGCCAGCGTTGCAGTCGGCCACTTTCCTGACCAGAAGAAGCCGACTGCAACGCCGGCGAAAATGTCGTCCGATTAAGATGGACCAACGCGGAGTAAAATCCGGAATACCTGTATCTTCACATCCGTCATCCCGCGGAAGCCTACACAATAGTTTTGTTTGCTTGAGATTTGGAGGAAGTCTTTTTCTCAACGTGATAGATTTTCTTCGGTCTATCCATCATTACATTAATGAAGGGTAAAGGTTGAGAAGGCTTGATTGTAATACCTTAATTAGGGCCACCGATACTGCTAGATAGCACGTATGTGAAACAACTGCGGCAAGACAATACGTACCTATGAGAATAGGGTGGCGCTTATTTTTCTAAATTCAGGAGAAATTGGAATTTATACCCTAAAAATGATCTATTTGGTGGGAAATACATATGTTTTTAAGACTTACAGCTGTTCGACTCGCCGTAGCCCGGCGCCAGGGTCAAAGTTTAGCCGATTGATGACGTGGTTTTATCTGTGTAAAACAACCGTCCATACCATGCCATTGCAGAGCCACTACGGAACGAAAAGATCAATCCTTACGGCGTGTTTGGACGTCTTCATGGAGATACCGGCAAGGGCTAGGGCGCTCGTGACATGCAACGCCCGGAGCCATGCGGGTTGCGCCCCGGAGCCTTTTCACCTCTCTGATCCCCCGACTCCGGGCAGTGTAGAGTAGGCTTGTGCGATGACCGATTTTGGTCATCGATTTTCGATGAAAAAATTTCATCGAAATGTTTCGATGACGATGGCTGTCATCGATCATCGTATAGAGTGAACACGATGAACGATGACTATCGATGAATATCGATGATTGATGAATGTCGATGATCGATGAATTACGATGATCGATGACTCTCGATGAACTGTGCAGTAGTGATGAGCGATAGATATATCACTGTGATTGAATCACCGATACTGAAAAGTAGCAATCACAGCCTGTGACTAAATAATCGAAATCACTTTGACTGTGAATTCGGTGAATTTAGCCGATTTAGCTCAGGCTGCTACCGCTGCTACCAACTGCACCAGTGCAACCAACGAATACAATGCTACCACTGCTGCTGCGTATTAACTGTGATTGAACGTGATCGCATACTTCTGTATCGTCTACCACAAACTTAAGGAAAAACATGAATTACAAACATCCCACTGTGGCCCTGCCATCGTCCTCAAGGCGCAATAGCTGGGGTTCTTATACTTTATGCATACATTTTAGATCTAAGGCGTTCAAATGAATGGAAAAAGAAGAAAAATTAGTGATATAAGGATATCGATCATCCTCATCGATGGTTCTCATCGACTCATCGACATCAATGATTCGCATCAACTCATCGACTCATCGGCATCGATGATTCTCATCGACTCATCGACATCGATGGTCGATGACATTCATCGTCATCGATTACAGTCATCGCACCGCGATGACCAAAATCATCGTCGATGACTTCGATTAATCGACTCAACGCACAAGCCAACTGTAGAGCGGTCACTTGACCACTCAAGCGTGCATTATGTGTAGGAACTGGTTAACAATGACCTAAATCCTTACAATAATCTATAAACTATTAATAGTTTTGTATTAATAGAGTAGTATTAATAGTGTACATTCAGAGAGGTTACTTTCACCGAAAAATAGCGTCCTTACTCCCCTCGAGAGTAATTTGGCCGCTTCGACTATTTTTTTCATTTGAAGTGTAGAAAATCCTCTATTACATTATTTTGGAGCCAGTTTTGAGGGTAATTTACTGTTTTTACCAATCTTTCTCATGTCTATCCCTGTTCTCTGACCAGCCTGCCGTATCGTTTGTGCATTTTACAATGGTTTGAAAATTGCCTTAATCGTTATTTCTACCATTATCTTATTCTAAAACTCATCGCATAAAATCGTAAATTTTTTCGCTAATTGACTTATTAATTTCTCCTGCTATCTTATTTTAACGGTAATATTATCGGTAAATTTATTGTAAACATTATCATTATTAAATAAATTTACTGGAAAGATGTGAAATAAACCCCTTTCTTCGAATAATAACACCACTTTTGAGAAAAAGTTACCCCAATTTCCATTAAAAATTACCTCACATTTTTTAGGTCCCAAATCACCCATGATCAATTACAGAATTCAACATACAGTCATCATTAAAATGGAATGGCAACAATTTTTAACGGTTTCTCCCTAGTTAAACCTTCCACTGCCGCAATTAATTTTGCAATAAGCTACATTAATATTTCATATTTTTGCTGATAAATGTTTCATAACGTAAGTCTTTCATTTGGCCAAGTGCAGACGTGTTTATCAATTTTTTCATTTTTTTATGATCCCGCCGCCAGTAAAAATTGTTCATTTTGGAATAGAGTCGGGCTAATATGATTGCGGTGGTGAAGTGGTGGACAAATTCGTCCGCGTGGGCAGTAGAAGGTTAGCCGCAAGCGAAAATGCTGAAAATGGTGCTTTTCAACGTTAAATCCAAATGAAAAATGGTTGAGTGCGAGGAGGAACAAACAAAATCTCAAGGTCCATGGTGAAATTTACCTCGCACTTTACTTAATGAGGAGTAAATAATGAATCTTTGTGAAAATTTAGTGGACCACTAATTGGAAAGTGATGTAAAGAGAATTAGTCATTTACTGCTTTTGTCCTTTCGTTTTGCACCAGCCTCACTCAATTCTCATAATCCATGCTGGAGGATTATCGCCCAAAATATCCAGTGGTTACGGACATACACGAATAGGGACTGATTTTGGCTAATGATATTTCTTCCAACTTAGCGTACTAGGAGTTCATAATTATAATTATATGTGCGGATCCAAACTTTCAATAGAGCGGTGCCTTATCATGGTTTAAAAAACGTTATTAAATAATCTAACTAGATATATAGCACAGCTAACTAGTAAGACGATGACATTAGTCTATTGCTATGTTCGTACTATTGATCGTTGTGATGAATAGGGGAAAGAATTTAATCACAAATCCGTAGACATTGCTCATTTTTCCCATGATATCTGAACAGCCGATGCAGTGAAATATTCTTAATGCTAATGTATTAAAAATAATTCCCATACATGGAATTAGAAAATTTTTGTTCGAGTTACATCATCACCACCATAACTGTCGATGGCTTGGGATGCATTATATTTAAACTGTAATTCCCTGCATAGTGTTTCATGCTTCACCGGTGAACGATTTCTGGTGAAGGCTTTAACGCTAATCTCTGTGCTTCCAACGTCCCGTGTAATTATTCATGATTGCGAACAATTCTGAAATTTCATTTAGCCATGTCGGGTTTCCCTTATTACTTCGCTTTGCTCGAGTAGGCATCATTCTAAAACTGATGGCATCGGGAGTCAATTCATGCTCCATCTGCTTTACCGCTCAATATTGACGAGGGATAATGCCGAGGGACGCGGCAAAAAAATAATAATGCACGCTGTCATGCTAATGTATGTAAATAAATGCACAGACATATGGAAATTCACCCCTACATATCCGATTGAACTGACCTGCAATCTAACGCACGCATTCCTAACGGTGCTGTTATGTCCACCTGCTAGCCGGACATTTAGTTTAAAATATAATGACGGTTGACAACCTGAACGACAAATGGAAATCCCGGCTCTTCCAAATATCTACTCTGACTGATGTTCCCCTTTCAGTGGTCCCCACCGGGACATCTGATTGGGGGGGCTATTTTACCTCCGGAATATTTCACCGGAAGGAATGCATAATCACGTATTTGTATTGGTGAATGCAAGGCTGAACCATCTCGGGAGAATAATGTGGTGGTTTCCCACTGCCTTCCACATCACAGTACTCTCGCCGATACCGTGAACTTCATTCTCGCCCGAAGCTGTGACAGCTGATACCGAACCGATCATCTTGATCTGCGCCATCAATGCTTTCTGTTGAGACTCCTGCCTCTCAAAATTGGAGCCGGTTAGTATGGGTGTAGTATGCGAGGCGGAGAAAAAACAAAGCCTCATTGTCTAGTTCAAGAATTGATTTAGTACATGATTTTGATATGGCTTTTTTCAGTACATGATTTTGAAATGACATTTTTCAGTACATGATTTTTTTAAATTTCATTAATACATTTGTCCAAAATAAAAAAGCATATTTGCTTTCCCTTGAGTGACTTACTTAAATTATGCACGGTATTAGCAATGGTCTACGGAGGCTAGAGGTGACGGTAAATAGACGATTTCACACAAGTAATAAAAGAGATAATAAAGACTTAGATTGGCTCCTTATAGTCATGCAATCTTTGAGGTTAAGAGGAGGTAGAATTTGTTGGATGAAAACAGTACTAGTCAATTGCTATCTAGGAGGAAAGTTTGGAGAATTTGAAGCACAGCTTTTTCCACATGTAGTTAAATTTTTCACGACCATGGTTTCGTTACAGAGTAACATCTTCAGACGTGAAGATGTTACTCTGTAACAAAACTCACATCTATTTTTCCTAAAATGAAAGACTTCCACAAAGTTATGCCAGAAAAAACGTTTCTTATAGAGTGCCATCTATTTGTTAATAATTTAAATACTTACCCGTTAAGCTATACCGTCCGCAGCACAACGGACTGCCACATGATACGTTAGGTGCTCTTTATTTGAAAGGCATGTGATTCAGATAGAACGCCAAAGACAATGTTTGTACTTGAAATAGGTGTTCTGATATTTCGTGTTCGAATTCTGTAATAACTGTGCATTCTTGTTGTTTAAGGATCTAAGAACTTCTGCAGCTATCAGTTACGATTCGATATCTTATTTTTAAAAAACTTACGGTACTAGCCAACTTTTACCTGCCACAATAATTTTTTAAAATCGATTTTTTGCCTTAGCTCCGTATGGGTACTGGAAATATATTATATATAATATTTACAAACAGATGGCGAACGAAATTCGGGTGTCAGACCTGTACATCTCAGGACTGCTCTCATTCATTCATTGGTCGTTCAATCCAATGGTCGGTTGACTGCAGCCCTCCATCCTTCCCAAAATTATGCTAATTCCCTTACTCCCTGGTTGCTCTTCTTGTGTACTTTCCTCGTTATTTGGTCTATGTATTTGTCCGGAGTGTGGCCAAGTCATCTGATTCTTCTGCTCTATTGCGTTTCACATGGTTCTTTCCTCTTCTACTGCTCTGTACACTTATTCACTCCTTATTTTATCCGTCAATTTGATCCTCAGCATTCTCCTCCAACACCAGGTTTTGAAAGCTCCTAATATTTTCTAGCCTGTTTTTCCAATGGCCCATGTTTTTTTGCATAGAGTACCACCCTCCGCACCAGTGTTTTCACATACAATTTCCTCTTTGGTAGCACTGTCTTCTTTGAACACAGTACTTGCCTTTTCATCACGAGCGCTTTCTGAACTTGGGCTTCATCGGCAAGACTACGCTACAAATCTCAAATTACTGCCACCATAGCCGCGAAAGATAATCGCTCAGAGCCACACTCTGAGGAGAACTTGGATTTGAGAGACTTATCGTGATAATATGTTACGGTTCGATTCGGGCCCAGACAAGGTATCGAGGTATCTTAGTTCAACTTTTCGTCCATACAGTTTTTTTTCCTCTAAAATTCTCCCCTTCAGCATCCCCAGTGTGCTCCAGCTGAAAATTCCCCGCTACAGAGGGGAATAACGGCACCCGTGCTGAAAGAGCTGCCATAGATTGTGCATCCTTCCTGGAAAAAAAATATTTCTTAAGCCCTTATCAGAGATAGGATGGAGTGCGGTGAGACTGGGAAACAGCCCACGTCATTCCCGCCCTTGAAAGAGGAAGCAAACAAAATTCCGGAAACTGAGGACCGATATCATTTAAATCCCTCTCCAGATGAGTTGCGGAGTACATCGTTGATGGTGACCTCATCTGCATTCGAGATCGTTGAAGGTATTTCCCCAGAAACCAAGGCGGTGACCGCAGGAGAAGATTTTTACGACACGAAGAGGTGTTTGCTCATTCACAACATCCTGACGCTCAAGGAGGAAAACAACTCCTGCCTCTACAGAAGTGGAGATACCTGGGTCAGCTGACGTCTGAGATGAAGAATCTCGATAACCAGTAGATTGCCTGCGTTTAAATGAACTGTAAAGCATAGTTAATTCATGCGATCGTTCCATATTTGTCTTGTGCTCTTATTTCGATCTCCGTAGGATATTTTTATTGGGTTGCCTTTGAAAAAACTCACGGTCTTTCCGCGATCATAAAACAAAAACACCACTTAGAACGTTAGCTATTGAATGGCTGTGCATCATACCACCATGAAATTTCAAGTAGGTAGTTAAAGGCGTATATAAATAAAATATGATGAGTATCTAATTCATGCATATTAGTGAAGGCGTCTGCAATATTATGGACAAGTTGTTATTAGTTATTTACTTGAATTATTTATCATGAGTAAATTTATTATTTCATTTGTTTTGTAAATAACATTATATCTGTGGCCATTATAGACTAGTGGCCTACATTTGCCTCCCTTACCATGAAGTTCTTTTGATCGGACGTCAGTAGGCTTGTGCGATGAGTCGATTAATCGAAGTCATCGACGATGATTTTAGTCATCGTAATGCGATGACTGTAATCGATGACGATGAATGTCATCGACCATCGATGTCGCTGAGTCTATGAGAATCATCGATGCCGATGAGTCGATGCGAATTATCGATGTCGATGAGAACCATCGATCCCGATGAGTCAATGTGTTGATGCGAATCATTGATGTCGATGAGAACCATCGATGAGGATGATCGATATCCTTATATCACTAATTTTTCTTCTTTTTTCCATTCCTTTGAACGCCTTAGATCTAAAATGTATGTATAAAGTATAAGCACCCCAGCTATTGTGCCTTGTGGACGATGGCAGGGCCACAGTGGGATCTTTGGAATTCATGTTTTTCCTCAAGTTTGTGGTAGACGATACAGAAGTAGCGATCACGTTCAGTCACAGTTAATTCGCAGTAGCAGTGGTAGCATTGTATTCGTTGGTTGCACTGGTGCAGTTGGTAGCAGCGGGAGCAGCCTGAGCTAAATCGGCTAAATTCACCGAATTCACAGTCACAGTGATTTCGATTAAATAGTCAAAGGCTGTGATTGCTACTTTTCAGTATCGTTGATTCAATCACAGCGATATATCGCTCATCACTACTGCACAGTTCATCGAGAGTCATCAATCATCGTAATTCATTGATCATCGGCATTCATCGATCATCGACATTCATCGATAGTCTTCGATCATCGTGCACACTCTATACGATGATCGATGACAACCATCGTCATCGAAACATTTCGATGAAATTTTTTCATTGAAAATCGATTGCCAAAATCGGTCATCGCACAAGCCTAGACGTCAGTATTAATCAAATAGTGAAGTCGTCGTTGTTGCAAGAAGTTGATTTTTATCATTCACAAAAAAATAATGGTACATTTCATGAGACTGCTGCATACTCTGATTAATCGACATTTTTAGCCTACTACCCACAATGGTCTCATCCGAAAACCTCAGTCACAGATAGTGTGTAAACCACTTGGTTATGAAATATGTTATTTAATTTTATGAGCGCGAAAATATCATTCAAAGAAATAATGTTTTCCCTCATTTTCCTTGTTTTAAAGGATGACTCTGACTCTAGAAGTCAGTGTTCGGATAAACAAGGAAAACGGAAATGCACCGAAATACTTAAATTCCGGCCTAATATTAGACACAAAATAAGGAAAACCAACAGAGAACATCCGCTGGGCCGGTGATGTAGCTAAAGTTTGGGCCGCCCTTACTTT
This sequence comes from Pyrrhosoma nymphula, assembly GCA_963573305.1. Classification (NCBI taxonomy): domain Eukaryota; kingdom Metazoa; phylum Arthropoda; class Insecta; order Odonata; family Coenagrionidae; genus Pyrrhosoma; species Pyrrhosoma nymphula. The sequence goes on from OY754332.1 coordinate 110,941,548, forward strand.
ATGAAACACAAGATGCACGTCAAACCTATGTAGATGCAATTTGAAAAAATGTTAATTATTCATTTGTATTTTAGATACAAAATTAAAAATGTATTTTCCTTGCTTTTAAATAGCAAAATCATCTATGATACCTACTATTAAAAATATATTTCGGATACTAGTTGATGTCCTATGGAAAATATACAAAGGTACCTTGTTCGTTATTTGAAATTAACTGTATTGGATGACTCTGACTCTGTATTGAATTGGGGATAATTGATAGTTTTACTATTCCTATTATTTGCAGTGTTGGAAAACATTTGTATCGCGAAAAATACCGCCCCGAAAAAGGTGCCGCCCGAGGCGGACCAGCCCCTTCGCGCACCCCGAGCTAGGCCATAACCCGGGGCCTAATTAAAAACACCTACGCTTCGTACAGGTCATTTCACTGGAAACATATCGCCGTGAATTCAGAAATTCAGTATTTATGCGCGAAGTCCAGTGTTAATCGATCTATGGCGTATATGAATGTGAGCATCTTTAAGATTTTGTAAACAAGCAGTATTTCGAGCATTTATTCCGTGGAATGGTCGCGCAATAATTCAGTATATTTTGTTTCCGTTTAGTTTATTCAGTATATTAAAAGAGTTGGCTTTTCGTGAAAAAAATTATATTCATTGTAGAACATACTGTACAGTCTCGAAGGAGGGATGGATCTGGGTGAAGCAACGGAGCCGCCGCATAGGCGTGTGGCAGGGGGTGTTAGGACACCAGCCATGTAAGGGAGAGAATAGGGCAAATAAGGGGGAGAGGACAGAAGAAAATTGTAGTGGTGGCACATCAGTTTCATTGCATCTGTTTCACAAACGAAACAGTTTCAAAACGAAACAGTTCCGTGACATACGCTGTTGCGGACAACAGCTAGAGGCACACCAAACAACGGGCAATCAATCGGCGCTGTTAGAACATTTCTGGTATTTCTGTATTCTGTGCAATAAGAAATTATTGACTTACATAAAGTAAGGATTTCATTTGAATTCATGAAAGATAGGTACTTCACAGTTCTAATGCTATCTGCAACGATGGGCGGGCATGTGTTGGCTAAATAGACCGGCAACCGCTTGCAGCAGATACAAATCCAACAGATTGCAGCTTATAACCGCAACACGTGCAGTGCAACTGGAACAGAATAGAAGATGAAATGGTCAGCTTCAGATATAAGTTTCCGCTGCACAGCACAGAGCGCTACGTCGCGGCTGCGGCACGATCAAGAAACTAACCTGTTGTTTGCAACAGTTATTTGAAACAGTTGTCTGAACGAAACAGTTGCGGCTGCAGCCGTTTCGCTCCGACAAACACATTATTCAACCACTAGAGAATTGAATATTTGCGATGCTTCTTACGTTAGTGTCACGCTGTTTTTGTTATAATCACTAATAGTGCTCGGAAAGAAGGAATTTTTTTATCTATGAGTTCGGCATTGTATATCTCTTTTGCTGTCGCTTCTATCAGCTCTAGAGATGGGAGAGTGGGGTCAAAATCATACCGTCCGTGTCGTACTGAAGTAATCTAAGCCAAGCGTGTTGCCACTGAGTTTTTAGCCGTTATTAATCTGGACCTTACGTCAGCTGTATTACTCTGTTCGTTCAAAGCAGTTCTTGGCGAGTCGAAAATGTCGATCCAATGCTCGTGGAGGCTGCTGGCATCGTGTCGATGGGGCGGCGGAAGAAATGCGAGTGGTGTCGTAACTGCAGATGCACCGCATGAAAGCAGAGCCCTAATCCTTTCACTCACTCGTGCATTTCCGTGATCATCGCAGCCTTCAACTTTATACGATGCAATTTTGTCTACGTATCTATCCAAGAATCAGAATACGCCAGGAATGCATCTCATAAAACTGGCCTACTTCGGAAATAAAACTTAACTCTAGTGAGTAGTTATAAGAAAATATAAACAAGTAATTATAATGCAAGTATTTAATTCAAAATACTGTGGAGAGGTTTCATTTTGACATGACTCAAATTCGACCTTCGCGTCGATTACCTACTACGCATGCGTATTCATATGCAAATACCCCATTTTGCATTCATGTCGCGCGACGAATTTACATCGCTGATCGCAAGATCATCTGCTGGTTGTGTAGAGCGTTGTGCTGAGAGGTCCGGGATTGAATCCGGGTGAAGACTTTGGCGGCACCAGCTAACAAACACAGGCTAATAATTTTTATGTGCTAGATCGATTTGAAAAACCTGAGGTTTTTCAAAGCGATGCACGGGAGAGAAATTGGAATCTTCTGTAATAAATTATGTTAACTAGTCGTTGGGCTAGGTAAGACATGAGCTCTACCCTAAATAATTAAACCGATTTTTGGGTTCAATGTTGTGATATAGTAATCGTGTTGCTTGAATAAGATCAAATGGACGGAGAAAATCACCAATGAGACTGTGAGTGAATACCTTGTGAAAAAACATTTTCAATGAAAACTCTTCTAATTGTGAGAAAGACAAACTTGGAGGAAACATTCTGAGGCAGAACTACCTTCTGAAAACAATTTTGGATGGGAAAAATCGATGGGGAAAATTAACAAGAAAGACTATTGGTGAAATGCACTTAGGAAAGTAAATTTTACTTAGGGTTACCAACCGGGTCAGAAGTTCAGGTACCGACGCACAGTAGCCAGAAATAAATAAGAGCTCGCTAAAATTCATATATCTTTTTTTTATTAAGTAGACCCACGTTTTCACTAATTCTTATTTTTTTCTCCTGAATCCAAATATAGTTAGTTATTTTTATGTAGACCAATGAGGAGCCTCTCTGAAACAAAATGGCGGAATAAGTGAAATCTTCTCCTTCAACGATTAAAAGTTTGGTCAACTATCATTGATGTTCATACATGAGGTTTTTGTCCCTAATTTTACCGAAATCGAGTTATCAATGTAGATTTTTGCCGTAATCGTCTTTTGCATCGAAATTTTGATACGCGGTATTGATAAATATCGAAGATTTATAATATTTTAAAGAAGATAATGTTTTCATTGAAACATTCCCAGAAGATTGATTTATTTGAATTAATTTTTATACCGAATGAAAACATTGTGATGCTAGATGGTTTAAAATTAGAATATATACAGTGCACCTATAAGTATTATTTATTATTCTGTTCCCGTTGGACCAGCAGAAGCTGTCAACGTCGAGAAAAAACGTTATCATATACTTAGACTCCGTATTTTTTGCGAAGATCGAGCTATTACTATTGCTCGTAAAGCGTTCAGCTGTTTTGATACATATTTTCAAGCATACTTTCCAAATGCTCATGTATTGTTTAAGACTTGAAATGAAAATTAAATTTATTTATATTATTTTTACTAGCAAGTACCCATTAAACACTTAAAAATTGTATATTTTTCACCCAATTTTTGTAACTCCTAATACATATATGTACGCCACAGGATCGATCAAGGTATTATGCCACAAGAAAGAGGATTCATTCTCATAGGGATACTTAGGATTTACTTCATATTAATTTCTTCCAATCTACAATCCCTTCAAACTTTGCCTTCTATGGAAACTATTATACTAATCCGACTAACAAAAAGTTATTTCAACAGGGACGCGGGATACAGGCTAAGCCGAACTTGGAAATCAGTTATCCATAGAATAAAAACGAGGGAAACATTTTTTTTGCGCAAAAGATTCTCCACTCAGAAGTCAATCAGTGACGTCTTGACATAAATTCAGCAATGTATATGGCAAAACTCTAGCGTGCCCCTCTGTTGGGATTGGTGCAAAGATATATTTCAGACAAATCCGAAGACTGCCGAGGGCCCTCTGGTTTGCAAGAAACGGCTGTATCCCAAAAGATATCAAAATTCCCACAATTCCCTCCACCGCACTACAGAGCTGCCGGCAATTCAACTCTTCCCTTAAAAAACCAATAACCTACTCCTGCTCGACCTTTGGAATTACGATCCCGTATCCCCTTTTCCCTTCTCTAAACCCAAATCCCTTCTCCTTCCCCCTCCCCCCATCCCCAATCACAATGACAGAGTGGTTGGAGCACTTTCAGTCATATAGAAAAAAGAGAAAAAAGTTGCATTACTCCGATTTGATTTTTTTGGCAATTCAATGCTATTTTAACACGTAGCCTTATGACACATGACATACTTTCCGTAATAATTCGATTACATACGTGTATATTATCTCCTAAACGCAAAATGAGACATTTCGTATTATTATAACTGTTGCTAACTAAAATCAAGATGTCATAACGAGTCCAATATTAGAAAAATATCATATTTCAAAATAATTCCCTCTAAATTTCGATGCGAATAGTACTTAACTTCATCCAGGATATGCTTAATTAGTTTTTTTTGGGACTTTTCATTTCAAATTTGGCTCCTCTTATGATCTAAGGAAATGCTCTTCACCACGACGACGGAATCGCACTGGACGAATGAGTAAGATAACCAAGGTAATATTATGTAGGTAACTATGGCCATTATGATAATTATTATTTCCACGAATCTTACTCGCGTCTAATTCCTATCTATTCCAACACAACCTGACACTTCCTTTAAGGCACCTATACTTATAGGAAATACTGAAACTATTTTACGGAAGGCACCACAAGAGGAACTACTAAAATATCTGAAAAGCCTCGCCCATTCGACCTAAGGAGAATAAGTTATGCGTTACCATGGCCCACCCAAGCAGTAATTAAGCGCAGCAATGGGACCCAAAATTTTCTATCTGTATCCGGAAAATATTCAGAATATTGGCATAACTAAGTCTTCTGCAAGACTCATTAGAACATGTTCATTGAAAGATGAGGGTTTCGAAAGCTTTTTTAAATCTCTTGCTGCGAAGTATTTGTTTTAATTCGATATTCCTTAAGGTATTACAAACTGCTTTTGGTATGCTATTCATTTAAAAACATCCTCGAAAATTTTGTTGTAGTTCTCCTCAATTTTGCTAGTGGAGCGAGTATTCTCAAAGTTGTTAGGATTATTTTTGTGAACATACGTTCTGTTAAATAATGGTGCCACAAACACCGACTAACCTTACGGGGTACCTAAAGATTCAGGAATTAGTATTTACGTAAGTTTTTAGTTGTCCTATTTACTATTAGTAGCCACCTTTCTATTAACTAAGGTGATATTGTGATGCTGTTTAAATTATGCAGGTTTTTGTAATACTAATTCTGGTGCAATGAGTATTTATTCATTCATTCGTTGCAGGGTTTGCAAACTAATGCGCAGTACCTTAAAGTAAGTAGTGCGACATATAAGATTTGCGACATTCTTGCCTCGAGAATGAGTGTCGAGTCGTCTCTCTAAACGTCGGCAATTATGAACAGTTTAAACCCGGAGAGCCCGAGATGAGTTTACTCATTATGCGTAGTACATTTAATTGCAAACTTAGTAAATAAGATGCACCTCATTAGCTTAAATTCATAGCTGGATCCTTATCCTTGGGTAAATTACGTCGCAGTTCATGTCTGGTGAGGGATTAGTGTAATCACGCACCTAGGCAGGTGGCTTGCTTGTAGATGATCGTGGTGTGGTGTATTGAGAAACGGAGGCATTCCTTCGTGCGTCCCTCGGACTAAGGGGAGGTGACAGGGGGAGGGGGGGGAGAAGACGCTGAGACGATGACCTCGGGATGAGAGACTCAATGAGCGGACGCCATCCCGAACAGGGAAGATAGGAGGAGAACACGAGTGAATAATAGTCTCAGTTTACAAAAAAGCTCGAGAAATGGCTGGTGGGATCGCATACATGCAGCTCCATTGCAAATGCAAAGCAAGCCGATGAAAGCCCTAAAAAAAATTATTTTGACGTTAAGGTCGCGTGTTTTTGTAAATTTATCAGAGGAAGTGATGGAGATTTGCAAACTGCCATGATTCGTCAAGTTCCACTAAAATATGCAGGTGATCATTTTGCAGGCTGAATACACAGTCAAAATATCTTCAGTCAAAGTGCCTCGGGAGCGATGAAGTATTTTCAGCTTTCGATGTTTGCGATGGAAGTATTTCAATGAAACTTTTAAAAATTAATAAAATGTAAGATTTTCCATACTTTGTAAAATTATTAATGCATCCGATGTTAAAAGTTCGCACGAACTTAGCTTAATACCAAAGTAGATCAACATTCTTGCACATAACTGAAATTTTGACAAATGGAATCGAAGTATATTTATGTGTTTCTGGCAGATTTAGTCTTAAGATGAAAAGGAAACGCATGACGCCGGTAGGTATAAACTTGACAGAAGAGAATAGGCATTATAGGATAGAGCAGTGCGGAGGTGATATTAAAAAAATTCAGTTTCGCGTGCATTTGTAAAAAATAAACATCATATTTCGCTGCGCCTACATCGAAATGGAGTGGAATGAATGGTACATCCACTTGCAGTAAGATTGTATGTATTAACTCATATCGTGAACTCACGGTCGAATCGCAAAAATACATCATCTTCACCATGAGATTCAGAGATGAGGGATTTCAGCAGTACACCAGTTGGCAGCTAACTTTAAAATGTCGCTAAGAGAGAAGTTCAAGCCATAAAGAGCCATTATGATTTTCGGAAAACAGTTGAAGGATATGCTGCAAAATTATTGTTACTAAGTCGGGACCGAAGGTTTTTGGCAGGTCCCTACTAATCCTGCGTGGAAATTCATAACTTGTACAATCGCACGCCGTGGTAGATTTATTATTTAGATTCTTTTATAAGAAATTGACTGAGGCTGCAAAATGTGAATTTGTCCCCCTTTGGCCGGTTGTATAGATAATGATAATTTCTTAGGCAAATCTAAACAAGTAAATATTTTAAATTCTTAATCCTTTGAATGTTTACTTTTTACCAAGGAAAACATGACGCATATCAAAACGCTAGCGATCTATTTCCGCCCATTATCCCATATGAAAGTATGAGAAGTAAGAAGCATTGGAGAGACAAAAGGTTTGCTACACGAATACAAATTAAATTATGCTCCACCCGGTTTCAACCCATTGATCTTGCAAAATGTGACATTAAATCATTTAAGTATGACAGATAGTAGGGATATGGCGTTGAAAGATCAATGGATTTGAAGAAATTTATTTATTTATTTATTATAATGGATAGTGGAGATAGCTATTGCACCTTGCGAGTTTGAAGCAAGAAAGTCTTCTTCTCCTCAAGTGCCGTAGAGAAAGAAAATTATAGCAATTTTAGACATATTTCCACGCATTAGCACCATAAGCAGTTATTTTTATGTGGCAATATGAAAACGCAGCTATCATCATGCAGGAAAGATTTGTGAAATCATCTCTTATCAATCCATATTTATACCGTTTCCTGAGGATAAGCAAGCTGTACAATTTAAACGCATTTTTTATTTTAAGAACCTCAGTCTGTTTTCAACGCCTCCGCGTCATCCTTAAAGGAGCTATTTTAAGTTTGAGATAGAGAATGAGGCACCTCTTTGTAAAAATTACTCATGTTCAGATTGAAATCTCTGTCATTTTTTACATTGATTCATTTCCAACCGAAAATTGTATCAAACGCTTGATTGACACCTGGATGATGACACAACATATCGAAAATATGGTCAATACGAAATTCATATTCAGGGAGATATTGAAAATTCTCTTGGTGACGAATTAGAGTATGCTAATAATATAATAATGTTTTTACGCTTGATAGGCCTCATAAAAAATTATAATAAGCAAGTCCGATGAAAGGGTTAAAAAGAATTAAAAAGTTAAGAATTAAAAGGCATGTTGTTACTTAATACTCAATTATGGATTAGCGAGAGGTACTTAATGATCATTTCTGCTGAGGCACCCTTTAAATTGAATACTATTTTCCATATAAATCAATGTGCATACGTGTTTGTCATATTCTTAGTATTCATGTTCTGACGAGGGGTTAGATGGAAGAAGGGACTTCAAAAGTCTCAATCTCGCCCCAATATAGACATTTATCTATCTATACGTATATTAACTATATACAACATTAATACGAAGTTTACCAATTTTTTCAATATTCTACCCAGTGAATTTACACACAATTCAACTAGTGTACAATTTCTGTTAAGACAAAGCTTGGACATGTAATTTAGAAAAATATGATTCAACGTTACACTGTAACCGGCTAACACACCTGACCGGCAATTAGAAGATCTTGGTTCGAATCCCGGTCTATTCATATTATTTTTTCATGACGAATTTCACCCTCTTTGGTGAACATAGAATTTGATCACTGGAAACGAGTTTTTCAATTATCCAAAAAGTGAACTCGCATGAAATGCAAGTGCTACCTCGCAAGCTGCTGCAGAGGCTTGTAGCAGGGGGTGTTAGGACATCAGCCATGTAAATGGAAGGGAAATGGTGCAAAAAAAATAGGAAAGGGGACAGGAGAAAGGAGGTTTACAATGTTGGCAGTGCCTTGGAGTCCGTTTTGTTTTACTCAGTAGTGGTGTGGAAACAAAGGAATTTTTTTAACCAATCATTTCGACCGTGTATCTTTCTCATTTTGACTCCTATACTAGTCTAAGAGATACAGTGTGGGGTCACAATTATACCATCGGGTCATATTGGAACTCGCCTGATCTGAATTTGTCTAGTGCAGTAGAACTCCAGTTATCCAGATCAATTGGGACCGGACCCCATCCGGATAATTGGATAACTAACAAAATAGGTAATTTCTTTTAAAAAAAGCTAAATTTATGTATAATGTATTAATTTAATGACTACAAAAACAGTGTGGTTTACATTAGCGAGTGAAAGGCCTGTTCTCATCGTTTGCCTATGCGGCAGCACTGTCGCTGCACTACATAGTTTCGCTGTAGGAAAGGCCCAATGAATATTAATTTTTAACGAGAAGATTGCGTCTTTTAACATGTTCGCTACGGATTGATTTTAGAACGCTGAAGAAACGTATGTACTGCAATCAATAACTGTCGAACGAAATCAACAGCATGAAAGATACAACACACATTTTGAATAGGCTGTTGCCGTGAATGTAATTAGCCAATTTTCTAGGATTTTTCCCCTCAAATCGATCCGGAAAATTGGCGATATGGATAGTTGTCGGATAGTTGGAGTTGTACTGTAATTTAAATGCAGCGTGTAGCCTCCGAGTCTCTAGCAGCTCCCAACCTATTTCTCTCATCGAAGTTAAGTGCCATTTTCGATTCGTTATCGTGATTACATCGACCTTGAAAAAAGCGTAGTTCTTTCAAAAAGCATGTTTGTATGGAAAGGAACAAACTTTGCGAATTTCACTGTAAGTTTTTTATTCACGACCCGGCTTTCAACAATTAATGTCATCTTCAGGTCCGGGTCCAGGTACTGTTGAAACTCGGGTCGTGAATAAAACACTTACAGTGAAATTCGCCAAGTTTCCTTCTTTACATCATGGAGAAATTTCACATAGTTACCCCTGACAATCTAAGATTTTCTTAAAGTACCTACGCTTGGAATTAATTTTAATAAAATATTTTCCGACTATTGACGCTATCACCACTCATTCGGCAAGAGTGCCACAGTTGCACGCCTGTCGCGAGTTGGTCGTGCTCACGTCGTACACGGTGGCTCAGCGCTCTCATGGGCAACGCGGAGCACGTCTCCAACTCCGTCGGCGACGACGCGGGCTTCTTTTTTCTTGCCACGCCGGCCCATCTATGGAGTCCTCCCGGCCGCTCTCGCACGCGCACAATCCTCCTCGCCTCTTCAATGCCGACTCCGTCAGCTTCCGCGATGGCAAAGCGTTCCGAGGCACGCCTCGCCATCTCCCCGTCTCTTCCGCGCGTTGAAAAATCGCCTTCCGTCAGAAATCCCCGCCTCGCTTCCTCCCAAACAGATTGACTTGCGTCACGGCGCGGCCGCAGGCCAAAGTGTTTCCGCCTTCCCGAAGTGCAGCACTCTATGTCATCCGCGAGGATTTTACTGCCCGCCTGTTTCAGTCGACGTCATCCTCTAGGCTCTAAACTATTCTTTAAGGCGTCCCTGGTGAATAGGAGGAACACTAACACGCATACACTCTGTGCCTCGTGTTCATAACCTATTAAGTCCCGGTGTGCCATGTATGACATACATGGTTTTTACCGTTTTCTGATCCATGGGTGCCTCCTAGCGCTGAGAGCCTTTAGTATTCCGTACGGTGAGCGCTATGATACTCATTTTTTTCATCTTTTCATTTTGTAGGTATCATCTCGATATGTCTCGATAATGACCGAATGTATTACAGGTACATGCTACACATGTTTTCTAATTGTTGATTGAAGAATTTTAAATAACATATTTCGTGGTACGTTAAACATATTCAAACCAATTTCTGTGAGAAAGTGAAGCAAACGCAATTTTTTTATGAAAAATATGCTCTCATGTCTGAAGAGGTTAACTGGATATCCGATCAACCATCGAAACAGTTACCATACTGAAAGCATATCTGCGGTTAACTTTCGGATAACTGGTTGACAAGATAATCGGCAAATCGCTAAACCTCACTAATATTTGTAATCATTTTCATTTCAGTCACAACAAATTAACCATTCACGGTTGCAGAAATGATACATATATAATCCACAATAGTAATGTAATTTTTAAGACAAGACGTACGTTCAAGATGTGTTCCAAAACATTCAATATATTTAATGGCTCCACAATTGGTGCCATATCTTATTGATCCTGATGAATTTGTGTCAAGTGCTTATGAGCTCCATAAGTAATCAAAATGTCGGATGTGTAATGAGCCACTTGGAGAGGTGTTTCTTGAGAAAATATGACGAACGACGAGATAATTTACCCATGCTTACCAATAACGTAAATGAGCACTTAGATCCATACTCATTCTACCATTTCATACATACGATAAACATAAATCAATTTTATCCGGAGGTAGGAGAGTAGGCCAAATATTCGAAGCGATAACATCAACTCCCGGGGGACAAGTTACGAAAGCTATAGTTCCAGCAACCCGAATTTATTAGTCATTCCCGTAATTATATAAATCTCATAACTATCAATCCCATAAGGTGTTTATTTGGCCATCCTATAAATGTTTGTGAAGCCGGCCACTACTTGTGCGTGCTCATCAAATGGGGCCTCCTTTTCCTGTACAGCTGTAAAAAAGGCTGTACAGAAAGGAGAACAGAAGAATGATGTATCTGATTTGATGATGAAGGTAAGCCTGAAGAGGCCAGATTTTCATGGTGCGAACGAAATTAGCCGAGTAATATTGATATTATATTCACTATGGTGGAAATGAACTGCGCATTGCCTAATCGAATACTTTGGTTAATCGAATAACTCATTGACACCAATCCATTGTTTGAGCCACGGCAAGCCTAGTAACAGTAGACGAAATCCTCATTGCTGGTTCTCTACCAAGAAAATTACCCTAAAATGCCCCTATTTACGTGTTTTACCTCACAGCACTGTCCTTGTAAGCTTCACCAGACACATTTATATGCGTTGCTTCATGAATCGCCTACTGTTGATGGGACTCTTAATGTCCATTTCCCTGGACGTAATTTCGTCCGCATTCACCTGTGACTTCCACATCCTCCACCCACCCCTCCATGTCACGCAATTGGCTCATCTATCACATCTATCACACACAACTTTGGCCATTCGTCCCTTAACCATTCTCTCTCGGCATGACCAAGCTAAACGGGCCAACTCCTTTCCTACTAGCCATTACCGGAGTGTTCATTACAAATTCTTTCCCTATTGTCTCATTTTTATTACACACCCATCTGAAGGGCAACGCCACATTTAGCCAACATTCATGCTCGTGCCTGACCTAGCCAGTAACTTTCGCTTCCAAATTATCAGGTTTGAAAGGAGTAAGTTTTCAATAAACAATGCTATTATATTCCTCCCGTTGAAACAAAAGCTCATTCTTTGAAACTTTCATCGTTATTCGTCCAACGTCGTTAAATTCAGATGCTATCAATGGCTGTTCTTTCTGCTGTCACTCGTGGTTTAATAACTCCATTTAGGTATCCCATTACACTAGGATATGAGTTTGGTTGGAGGAAAGGGTACTGGCTTCTCTTACTGAGGACCCGGGTTCAAGAGCGGCAGTGGTGGAGATTTTCAGTCGCATCCCGGTCGCTATTTCGGTGCCATCTGAAGAAAACTAAATTGCACTACTACGTCCGATAGATGGTATGCTAAACCATAGAGTAAGGTATTACTCTGTGGCTAAACTGTGGTCCCCTTGGCGCCTTTCTGGTGGTTGGAGCGATTTTCGTTTATATACAGATTGGTGTGAAAATTTGCAGTCATGTTCATATCAGTGATATATATATATATATATATATATATATATATATATATATATATATATATATATTAGTTATATATATAAAAGAAAAGAAATGCATCTACCGATTTGTTTATCTTGGAATTCAATGCTATTTTTACATATATCCTTATGGCACATGAAATATTTCATAATAATTCGATTAAATATGCTCAGATTTTCTTCTGAACGCGAAATGGTACATTTATAATAATAATAATAATTGTTGCTTAGAAATATCTAGGTGTCACGCCGAGTCCAATATACGAAAAAGCATATTTCAATATAATTTCCTGTAAATTTCGAAAACAGCGCCGAAAACTCTACTCATAGCATGCTTTAATTAAGGATAATATATTAAAATATAAATCTTGTGCTAATACCATTACTGTGCGTATCATGAGTTCCAGCGCATAAACATGTGCACTTAATTGTGGCCCATGAATTTAAATTCAACTAACATAAAAAATTATTAAAATATGCAATAAATGACTCACAATTACCACTCCAGCCACCTTAAGCTGATGCCAACTCTAGATTACTCTCCACCATTTCTCTATTCCCCAATAATCATTCCATTGCAAACCTGCTCTAATGGTCTTTAATGGTGCAAGTAACCTCTGTTGTTGGTCACCACCCCAAATACCCGAGACAGGTCCGATCATAATTAGACAGGTTATAGAACAGAGGTATAAAATGTAATTTTTTCCGCGTAAAATTAGGGACCACAACAGCCACGTTAGATACCGCCAATAATGCTATTGGTTACGATACGTAGCGTTGTTTTCTTTCTCTTTTTATGTTATTTTTTAAATTTTCATTTCTGCATATGATGCTAATTAATCCCATGTTTTAAGTGTCTTTCATTTTTAAAGACATTTTGCATGCAAGTATAATATTAAACTCTTACAAATTGTCCTCATGATGACTAAGTGCAGCCTACTCCACATGTGTAGATTGATGGTTAGACGGCTTATGACATGTGAAGTCTCTTCACGTACGCCTCTGAAGCAATAATTTTCTCGTTCCGGCTTCATCCGAGGATTTTGAATTAGCCTCGTGAACGATGCGTGTATCTGTGCCACGCCGTAATTCGATACATTTCATTCTTGCTAGTATTTCATATGCTGAGGTAATCTAAATTACTCAACGGTACTTTAGATAGTGTCATGATGTATTCCTCACTTTATTTTCAAAAACCAAAGCGTTAGTGTATATCCCTCAAATTCTTCCTGCTAACTACTGCTTTTGTAAACGATTTATATCGTTTTTAAATAAATGAATACTTGCAAGTTAGTTAGCAAGGGAACATATATTGTTCTTTCTCATGAAAACCCCGGAAATTTTTTAGCATGAGTATATTAAAATAGTAATTAATGGGAATGAAAAGTTTGACCGGAGCCCGAGTGGAGCCAAGGCGGGAAGGCATCTTTCCCCGGTTCCAAAGCCCTGCTTTGACGTTGCACCGTTGTACCCCGCAACACACATCTACGCTGTTAATCAGGAGGGATTAGGACACCTACCATTCAGTAGTAGAAAGTTGTTTGATGTGTATGTAATTTTCTATACTTCGATATTAGTTCGTGCTTTGGCGCGCTTTTGCTGTCATCACTTTTCGTCCGAGGGGATGAGATGTACCTTCTACAACCTATCACTTCTTGTGCCAATGTCGGTTCTTTCACTCGAGAGAGCGTATCTACGGAAACATTAAGGGAACAAAAACATTAGCGCCAGTGTTGGAATTGAGCTTAGATAAAAGTCTCGAATATAATCCCACATTTCGCGAATATCACCTCACCGGTGTTACATGACCGTCATGACGTCTCTCTTCATATTCTCTTGTTTTTCTCTATATTCATGGTTACTAACCGATATGACGTATAAGACCATGCAATAGCAAGCTTCTAGTATGATATATTAACGATTGCGGAGCGGTGGATGAATTCGTCCACGTAGGCAGGGGGGGTTAAACTCTCATGGAAGGAATTCCGGCAGGCGACTGACTACACAGCGATGGCCTACGGTTCGAGCCCCTTCACCGGAACGAGTATGTGAGAAAGTGGTCTTTTAGGTGCTCTAGCTGTCAAGGTTAGACTGTTCCATCTAGCTTAAGACCTTAACCCTTAGACTAATCCTAAGACATCCATCATTACGTTTATCAATCGATATCAATTCAATCTGAATTCGGAATCTGATTTGAAAGTTCTGAAGCGATTTGATTCAGGTCGCCCGGTTCACTAACGTGGTCTCAAAAACTCGGTATTGAACTACCGATCTCAGTAGTCTGAATTATTTTGAATGTTCTCGCTTTTTCAGCCGCCGTTATTGCACACTGCTTTCTTTTTGCTCGTGAATGATTTGTTTTCCACGTGTAGGCAAAAGGAGAACGAAGATCGCCACAGTCCGGTCTCGTCGGGTCGATCAGAAATCTCAGACTGGCTGCGAAAGCAGGCTGACTCGGCTCGCTTCTCAGATCGATCAGGTCAGCCCGTTCCGTTTACGACACCGAGCTGAGCCGGTCGGATCGATCTGAGATCGATTGGTAAACGTACTGCATGTCCTTGGCGGGATTCGAACCCACCGACTCTTGAGTTCCCAGTGCTCTCTTGGGTTGCTAGTGCGTCACAAGCTTCACAATCACGGTCGGCCAATTGTTCAATTTCTTCCACATTAACCTTCAATGTGCAATGATTCCTCTCCGAATCGATTTAAATCTTGCTTTTGTGACTTTGTAGTTAAGCAACCTCCATTCCATCCCTCTTTGGCAAACAATGACGCCAGCTTTGCAAGCTGAACGAAAAGACTTCATGGGCAAATGAAAATGAAGGCTGAGGAGGGTAGTTAGATTAATTCCGTCCCCGAGTGTCCTTCTCTGGAGGAAGAGTTGGTAAGACAATGTTATTTTTACCCCCGCGTGAGGGGAAGGGATATCGGAAAATGGAAGACGTTTAGTGGGATATCTTCATAGGCCAAAGAGATATGCCATTTCTGGGTGCTGTTGGAGGATTAAAGCGTTGTGAGGATGTATCTATATCAATAAAGTACACCGCAATCCCTCTCAAGGGTTTATGGCCAGGGGTGAGTATTCACCAAACGTGCTCCCGGTTACTTTCTTGGAATGTATTAGGAAAAATGTAGGGGTGAACTTTTAGTATAGTGGAGTAATTTAAAGTATTCAAGTGCCACAAATTGAGTGCCAACATTTCCGCTCTAAAATAATTTACCGTGAAAATAAACCGAACAGTTCAATATTTGCAGATTGGAGTATCCAAGCCTTTCAAATACCCAAGTACTTACTATGCTTCTCTTCTATTTTCATTATTTTCTACATCTCAATAATGTACCGCAATCCATCGGAGAGATGTTTGGCAGGGGTTGTTAGGATGCCCGCCGTGAAAGGGGAGGTAATATGGAAAAGTAAAGGGGAGAGGACAGAGGTGAATTCTATTTTAACGATGTGCCTTACGTTTGGGTCACGCTGTTTTTACTATGATCATTAATGGTGCCTGGAAAAAAGGAATTTTTCTACTTATCAGTTCGGATTTGTACTAATTCTCTGATTTTGTCTCCTTCATGTCGTACTGAAACTCGCCTGACCTGAATTTTTCAAGTAATCTAAGCCTAGCGTGTAGCCTCCGAGTCTCTTACGGCTGCTCCCATTAAATCTATTTGTGCAGGGTGCCAATTGCTCGCGAGATATTCGAAATGTGTCATAACCAGTGCAAAGTAGCATCTTACTTTCATTTTTTCATCGGAGGGCCTTAATAATGTTTGATTGATGAGACCTAGTTTCTTTAATGCAGGGACGCAAATGCATCGTATGTGTTTTCTCCAACCTAGATCTTAAGTTAAGGTGATTCCCAAGTATTGGACTTCATCTGAACTCTTTACATTTACTCCTTCGACTTTATAGATGTGACATTGTCGTAATTTCTTTCGTTAGAGCTGTACTTCAGTGAATTTACTACCGTTATATTCGAGCCCCCACTCAAGAGACCACGAATTAACGTTGTTGAGGTCCTTTGAGAGGACCTCCAAGTCAGCATTTGTGGGAATTTCTCGGTAGATGACAGCATCGTCTGCAAACAATCTAATTTCTCAACTTCCTCATGAGTTAATGTCGATTTTCTAAACAAGGAATAACAGGGGACTGATCACGCTTCGTTGTAGGACGCCTCCGGATGTTACTCCAACCACGTTGGAACTAATGTTGTCCATTACTACCTTTTGTTTGCGAGTCAGAAAATTCTTGCTATGTTAGCATTACGTGTTAGAATATTGCGTATCCATTTCACTACTTTTTCGTTCACTCCACATGATATTCCTTTGAACATTAGTTTTTTGTGAGGAACTTTGACAAATGCTCTCTTGAAATCCAGGAATAACGCATCGACTTCGTTTATTGCTTCACCTGATTTTAGAGTAGCATGGGGGAAGAGTCCAAGCTGGGTCTCGCAAGACCTACTCTTCCGAAAGCCGTGCTGACTGCTGTGGGAGAAGTTTCGATTATACAGGAAAGTAATGATATTACTAATTATTTGCTCGAGAATATTGAATGACAACGTTCTAATAGAGATCTTCATCGTAAGCAGTCATTAATACGAGCATCGATTTGAAGCAACTCTGCAATGTACTATTTTTTTAATTAAACTTTTAATTTCTTCAAACTTCCTCCTCACGTACTCCATCATTTTCTGTGTGCATCATATCCTTGATTTTTCTCGATAATTCCCCCATTCGTTGATTTTTCCATTTCAGTTCTCAGGAAGCTGTTTCATGTCTCAAAATATGTCAATAAAATCCTCTCCTCTGCTTCATTGAGTTTCCTCCAAGCATAGTACGTGTTCATTTATGGAGTTGCAAAATACACTATTAGGTACTTGTAGTTGCTACAACATTGGTAGCATAGCTAAGGTGAAGTGCATTGTTGTGAAATTTCACCTCATGGCAGATATTTTCGGGTTTTTGCTCATGGATAACAGTCGTAGTTTCATTACCTTTAAGAGAACACGGTGTCGTGCATGTTGTTGAAAACTTTTGTCACTTACCCTTGTGGTGACTTGAAGGGTATTTTGTAGATGGAACTTTTCTCCACAGCTTTTTGAGGGTCTTCTGTATTGCTGTTTCCATCTGTCAATATGTTTTCCACAATTCTTCGATATTAAAAAAATTCCATTGCTTTCAACCCTATTTTTTCTCATGCTGTTATAGCACAAGCATCATTGCCATGCGATAAAATGGTCCATGCGTACGTATATTTTCCTAAATTAATTCCTTAATTTCAAGTTTTCGTTGGCAGCTCTTGCCAGGGAGCTTAGTTTCCATTCAAAAAAGAAGTCATGATATCCATAACTAAGTCATAGTCATCGATGCTCGTTGCACGTTAAAGCCCTGGTAATTTTTCAAACGTCACGATTAATATTTGGAACATTTGAAGCTTGGATATACAAATGATAATTGAAATGACGTATAAGGACGTGAGTTCATTATCGCACTTTTTATTTTCGCTTAGCTTGCTACTGATGAGGAGTAAGATTTGCTTCAAGTAGCAACTTGTAATATTGCCGTCCTATTAAAAACTACAAATGCTGTTCACTATATCGCACTTCACGTTAATTGAATGACGCATTAGGTGCTGTCAGACGTTGAGTACAAACTTGAGTAACCCTCCCTTCATTCGATTAAATGCCTCAAGCATTTATTGACGGACATTGGAATAATTAGGCCTCACATAAGGACTGAAAATTCCATGTCAGATATTTGGATTCATTGGATATTGGAGTTTTTGGATACGAAAATATTTTAGCACTTCCGATATTCCGATTGTAATATAAAAATATAAAATCTTCCACTTTTTCGTGTAGAGCCTGACTTGGGCCCTTCAGCGCTCTAAATACAATTATTTTACTGCACCATGGGTGCCATATATTAAATGAGTTGCCAAGAGCAAAGGGCTTAAGTGACAAACAGGAAATTGGAAATTTTAACTGGAGATCGGAAAACTAGCTCAGGGGAATTTAAACTGAACACCGGTAGATTGGGGTGGGTATGAATCTTTAGCTTTAAGTTCTATGGGCGCCAGGTATACTTTTAGACATACCGCTAAAGATTTAAACAAGGCTATACTTCAGATCTAATAACAATCCATTTAATAAAAACACTTGCTGGTACACACGCATCCAAACCAAATTCACACAAAAAAAACTGAAAGTTACCCTGGAATTGATATTATCGATGGGTCACAGAACACCAATTAGTACATGGAAAATGACTACATTCTTCAGACTTTTGGCACACATCCGATACACTTTACCAATTTAGGCTGAAGCGGCGTGGTCATTTTACTTCACTAGTACATTGACATATTTCTTCTTACATGACGGGCAGACCCCTTGCCCAAATGATTCTTGGTTTCGGCTGCAACATTTTATCCCCTGGACGGGACACAGGGTGGCCTTTAGTTAATGTTGAACATGATCAACATTAACGTAAAAAGTGGGGAGCACCCAACTTTTAACCCAGACATGAAAACCCTGAATTAAACGTACCGAAAATACAATTCCAATAATCGAAGTGGATAGCCTGACCAAATAGGCAGCGCTGGTGGGTAACACGCATGAGACCGTTACAGAGTGAAAAAAGGAAGCCTAGGCACCACATAACCTACCACCTGGCGAATGCTGGTGGAATTTTTGCACGCAAATGGCCATTTTAAATGGCCATTTGCGTGCCATTTACGTGGCCATCCGTCATGCAGATTATCCTCCAAAAAGAGTAAAGTTACGTGCAGATATTTTGGCGGTATCATAACAGTTTATCTGATCGCATGCAAACTAAAAATAATCAATGAATATATTGAGTTTTCAAAACTATAATGGACAAATTTGGCGCTATAGGAAGTCATCATACTTACATCATTTTCAGCAAGACATTGGCTTCACGTATGCACGCCATCTGCATTCTTTCTAATATGAGGTCTAGTCTAAATCCTTGAACACGCGGAAATATGTTTGAAGATGTAAAGCTTCCGGGTTTCTTTCCGCGTAGGTCCAATGTGCGGGGACTAGAGTTTCACCGGCTTTGCAGTCCGGTTCATCAGGTCAGTGAATTGAAGTGAAAAATGCAGTTAGACCGTTTTATAAGCATCATGCGTTGGGGTCAGGTCCGTTGTGATTCCGTTGTGATATCCGTTGTTATTGCAACGGACTTGACCCCAGAGGATAATGTTTATAAAACGGTCAAACTGCATTTCAACTTCACTAACCTGAAGAATCCGACTGTAACGACGGCGAAACTCTAGTCCCAGCATAATTTACCTTCGCGGAAAGAAACATGGAATACTTACACCTTCAAATTTATTTAGCCGCGGAAGCCTCAACACGGGTTTTACACGGGAATATGTATTGTACCAGAATTGGCATTCAATCCTGCTCCCCGCTATGCCGGATGCATTGGAGAACGACATTTCACCGCTTCGTACACACGAAGCCGCAGGCAGTGACTAAGTCGTAGTTCCATAAAGTTTAGCGAGGGTGACTGCTTTGCATGTGAAACGGATGACTGTGGCATAGTATTAGCGGTACTTTGTGATTAAAGCGAAACTATGCATTTTTATTTGACTAAATTTATTTGATCATCATCACTGTTATTATCAATTTTGGTAACGGCAAACATTCTCGATGATCATGTATATGTGCATAATTGATCGGTAGAATAAATAATATCACTAATAAAAAAATAATTCTTATAATAACTGATTAGTTGGATCAAAATTCAACACTTCCACTTCAAAATCTTCTTCTTCATACAGTCTCATCACACTCTTCAAAGAAATAATAAAGAGGGAAATGCACTCAAATTCACTACCAAATCGCTAGAAACATTGAGCGTGTTCTAATTCTCACAAGAGCAAGGCAATAGCTAGCGATTCTATCACAAGCCAGCAGATGGCGCCAGAAATGTCGCCGTGTGAACAGCGCTTAAGGCCTTGATGCTGAGATGAGCACATCGTCCGTGTCCTTGGCGGCCCTTGGCTCATCTATCACATGAATTGTCTTTGACGCTTCGACCTTCATTCATTCTCTTAGCCTCATCCATTGACAAACTAAAGAAGCTATCTCCTTTCATACTTCCCATTTTCGGAGCATCCAATCCGAATTCTTTCCCCAGTCTATTTTCCTCTTGTTATTACTCACCCGTTTTGAGACCACCATCGCATTCATGTCAATCCCTGGCCTGCCCCATAAGTTTCCATACAATGAGGCTCAGAAGGAGTAGGAATTTATTTTGAAACGCTCATTGAAACAATCACTCATTATTCAATATATGTATTGCACACATTATCGTAGCATAACTTTTATTTCTGTGTTCATGAATTATCTCTAATACCTCCAGGAATGGTATCATGCTTAGCAACTATTCGGAAAAGGCAACAAAAATCTATATATGTATATACATATAAATATAATATATATGTATGTATTGCACACATTATCGTAGTATAACTTTTATTTCCGTGTTCACGAATTATCTCTAATCCCTGCATGAATGGTATCATGTTTCGCAACTATTCGGAAAAGGCAACAAAAATCTGATAAATCTCTTGTGTAGGCTTTCGCGGGTTGATGAGTATGAAGATACACTTCTTCCGGGTATTACACCGCGTAGGTCCATTGTTCTGGGACGACTGTTTCGCCGGCGTTGCAGTCCTGAAGAAGCCGACTGCAACGCCGGCGAAACTATCGTCCCAGAACAATGGACCTACGCGGTGTAATATCCGGAAGAAGTGTATCTTCAATCTAATAAATCTACTGGCGCAATTGGAGGTAAATTATGGTTTTTACGTACTCCAATCATCAAGGTCATACCGCTACGTAAAGACTTTGATCCTAAGATAAACCCGACATGAATCCCCGCGGTGGGACTCGAACTAGCTTCCACTTCCCGGCCAGTTCTTTATTAATTTATCTCGATTAAATATTAGGAACCTTTGAAAACCGTACTTAGGGACTTCCAATCCAGAAAATCAATCGAATTTTTTTAAAGATCCAATATCACTATTTGTCAACAAATATATTTATATTTTTGCATACAGACGAATTACGGGTCATTTTCAGTTCCTATGTACCACGCTAAAAGGGAAAATGTATGCTTATTTTGCGATGTATGACAAGCGGTCTGTGAGACCACATATCTGTACTGGCGTGACAAAAGACGGTGTCATTGGTCATGGTGGCTGGAGTGGTAATCGTGGGTCGTTGAGTGCACATTGTTATTGTTTTCCGAGTATGCCAAAACATTCTTGGACCACATTTCATAAAATTACTTTATGATGTTGTGGGAAAATGCATGATTGTAACTCACCAGATGTGCAGTACTGGAAATGAGAAAATATATATTATTTCACATTTTGACATTAATTAAAGCATGAGCTAAGCGGCAAATTGTATGAACGCTTGTGCGAATGTCTCAATGCCTGCACGGGAAATAGAACCTGTTTTAATTTCGTTGAGACAAACGTACAATCTCACGTACATTCGTTTGTACAAAATCTTTCATCGTGTAAAACGGCCTTAAGAAATGGATTATTTCGCGTTTAGAAAAAATCTGTGCATATATAACTGAATAATTACCATTTATCTCATGTGTCATAAGGCTACGTGTTAAAATAGCATTGAATAGCCAAATCACCAAATCGGTAAAATTCAATTATTTCACTTTCATCTATAAATATCACCAATAAGAAATCATATGCAAGGTTTCACCAAGACATGTACTGAGACAAAACTCTCTCCTACCACCTTTAATCCATTAAGGCCTAGCTTTGCTTTATGTGAATAGTTTTTAACATTTCTGCAATATTATTTTATATTTTTCTTAAATTTTAACATAATTTATTTTAAACATTGATATATGAATGCAA
Source organism: Pyrrhosoma nymphula (assembly GCA_963573305.1). Lineage (NCBI taxonomy): Eukaryota > Metazoa > Arthropoda > Insecta > Odonata > Coenagrionidae > Pyrrhosoma > Pyrrhosoma nymphula. Next base: position 110,963,740 of record OY754332.1, read on the forward strand.
GAAACTCATTGGACGAAGTGAAAAATGGAAAGTTTTCAATGTAATTGAAAATTTCGAATCTAAGTTTCAGCAAATTATAATTTTCTGGAGTAGGGTGATAGTTTTATACGCATATTTTTAAAAATTAGTTTATGCTCATTTTCGCAAAACTGTTGTCATTACTGTGGAACTCATAATTAATAACATGAAAATATCAGAAATGTGGTATGCTGACAAAAATTCCTTGGGAAAAAATGGTTGCAGCATAAAATAAAAATGTTTTTTACAAAAATAAAAAATTAAGAAATTACTTTTTTAGCACTTTCACATTACATGCATACAAGTAATTTTTTAAGCAGAAAATTTAAAAGATGGTGAAATTTAATAAATTTAGTCCCAAATGGATTAAATGGTTAGAGTTTAAAGAATCACTAGGACGATAAAACAATCGTGGAGTGTCGACATATGCATTTGGCGAATTGCGGTTGGAAGTAATCGTGTACCGCGCAATAATGTGGCTGCAGAGGCATTCATTTAACCACATTTCAATTAAGTGCACCTGTTTATGCGAAATAAATATTCATACAGGCAGTTATGGAAATGAAACCAGAAATATATTTTAAATTATTTTCCTTAGTTGAAGCATGTTATGATCAGAGTTTTCGGCACGGTATCCGACATTTTGACTAAATGATATTTAAATATGTATTTTTTTTCTGAAAATTGGACTCTACGTGAGACATCGATCTTTATTTGCAACAATAATAATGATGAGAAGTGTGAAACTTCGAGTTTAGAAGAAAATCGATCACTGACAATCGAATTATTACGAAATATTTTTAATTCTTTTCCTAAGTTATGGCATGTTATGAAGAGAGATATCGGCGCGGTATTCGAAATTATTACGAAATAATATTAAAATTTGTGGTTCTTTTCCAAAAAATGGACTCTGCGTGACACCAGGATCTTCGTTAGCTACAATAATAATAAGGAGAAGTGTGTTATTTCGCGTTTAGAAGTTAATCTGTACACTTGCAATCGAATTATTACGAAATTTACGTCCTGTGCTGTAAGTCTTCGCGTAAAAATAGCAATGATTTGCCATATCTCCAAATCCGGTATGGTATGTAGTAACTGATCATACAGGCAGTAATGGGAATTATATCCGAAATAAATTTTAAATTCTTTTCCTAAGCTATGGCATTTTATGACGAGAGTTTTCGGCGCGGTATCCGAAATTTTGCCGAAATAATATTGAAATTTGTAGTTCTTTTCCATAAATTGGAATAATAATGAGAAGTGTGTTATTTCTCGTTTAGAAATTAATCTGTACACTTTCAATCGAATTATTACGAAATGTACGCCATGTGCCGTAAGGCTTCGAGTAAAAATAGCATTGAATTGCTATATAACCAAATCGGGTATGGTGCAACTATAATACTTTTATCTGTAGGCAATATTAATGAGAGCTCGCATGGAAACTCCACGCGAATATGTACGGTGAAAAGAAATCGCTCCGACCACCTAACGAATTTGAGTGGCGGTTCCCGGCGTTCCCACCACGCCTTTGCTTGGCGCAGGCGGCACGACGCGGTAGCCGCTTCTCCGTGTCACCCGCGTGGCCGTGATTGGACGGCGCCCAAATCCGGCGCATCTTCGTCTCTCACGCGGAAGAGGAAACTGCGGCCGAAGAATGTTGATCCGTGCGAGGGGGTCAGGGGGTGGGACGGAGAGAGGGAGTGAGGATGGTCAAGGTCGAGCGCGGGAGAAGGTCGCGGAGTCCTCCCGAGCAATAAAATCCAGCGATTAGAGCGGACGGATAATTTGGCATTTGGCGATACTCCCCAAATACATCCAATCCCCCCCACCACCACCACCTCCTCCCTCTCCCTCGGGCTTTCCTTTCCTGGAGCACGACGCCAGGGGAAGAAAAATACGAACTCTGTAATCGGACGGTGAAATGAGAGGTCTCGCTGAGCTATCCGGCTGGTTGATTGGTCAATCGGGAAGGTGAACGACAGCGGAGGTCATTCGTGTCATTAAGGTGGCCGGAGCGATTTTGGTCCGTGCACAGATTTGCGTGCAACTATGCATGCGTGTTCTTAACATGTAGTTATATTGATAGATAAAAGTGAAAATATTGCATGATACCGGTTTGTTCCCATCGAAATTCGATACCTTTTTAACATGTAGCCTTATCTAGGGCATATGAGCTATATTTAGTTATATTGATAGATAAAAGTGAAAAATATTGCATTATGCCGGGTTGCTGCCTTTCGAAATTCGATACTTTTTTAACACGTAGCCTTATCTATGGCACATGAGCTACATTCAGTAAAAATAAGATTATATGTGTACAGATTTTCTTCTTAACGCGAAATAATACATTTCATATTGCTGTAATGGCTGATAAGAAATATCAAGGTGTAACGCCGAGTCAAAGATTCGAAAAAACATATTTAAATATAATCTTCACCTGAATTTCGAATATCGAGCCGAAACTATCACTCAAGTCATAACGTACTATAATTTAAAAAAATATAGAATGCAATTCTTGTATCATTTCCATGACTGCATATATGATGAGTTCCATCGCATAAGCGGACGTACATATATGAAATGCGATCATAGTATTTTGGACTTACTTGAAATATTATTAAAACGTCCACTCAATGGCCCACGATTACCGCTACAGCCACCTTAAAGATGGCTGGGCAGGACGGTACATGGCGAAACTTGACGGCAGACGTCTGCGGGGAGCGTGGCGTCAAGGAGGGGAATACGTCAGTGGAAGACCAGAGTCCTCTCTATGACATTCTCAACGCTCCTTCCTCACCGGGTTATTCTTCATAGTTTTTAAATGGCAATCCAGAGGACTCTGGGGTAAGCTAAAGAGTAAAGCTCTAGATTCTACTAAGGAGCTTCTAGGTCCAAAAACTTACTTAATAACTTTTTCTTGCTTCATTTAATTATGTTCATTTGTATATATATATAAATATCTGCAAATACTTCTTTTTCTTCATTGTGAATATATATTGGTTTATTTCGAGGATACGATGATTTTTATTCGTATTTTAATTATTTACTTGCACTGTTTTACTTAATTCTGCATATATATTGGTTTATTTTGAGTCTGTGTTAATTTATATACATATCTGTATTTACCTATTTATTGTTTTCTCCATTATATGTATGTATACTAAGGCTGATGTTGAAGCTATTTGTGAAGTGCAAAATGGATTTTCATATGGGAGCAAGTCGCAAGAGCAAGTGGGAGTCCTCATATGAGGAAAGGTCGTATGATATCTCATAGTCCTCCTGGGGATATATTTTTCGTAGGCTTCTTCTCCAAGCACAAAGAGAAACACATCTGTGAAGTTACCTTTGCTGGTGATAAGGAATAGCTTGCGCAATTATCACTATATTTTGAAAAAATACGGTATTATTCCATTTTCATTTACCTTCCTCATTCCATACATAATGTGCATCCTATACTGTTGCTGGTTGATGTGGAAAGCAATCTGCGCTTCACTGTAAAAATGTTGTTGCAGTGCCAGCTGAGATGCATGCATCTGGAAAAAGGGTGGGTCAAAATATTTTCTACAAATGTATCCTGCCAGATGCAATACGGAAATATTTCTGTTGTACTATAATAATGGAAATCTTTGTGGTTCTTTGTGCTTATTTCCAGTGTCCCCTAGCGGAAATTTCGGAAGTAAATTGACAATTTTCTTTTAGGCGAACAGAAGACTTCAGACCAAAATTCCAAACTTATTCCCATTTAAAATAAATATTCCTATTCAACCCGAAAATTTCATGGCATGGCCTTTTTTATTAGGGGAAATATCCGTGGTTCTTTGGGGCAATGTGAGCCCGAGACGAAGTTCGTAATCTGAGGTAAAGTGACTATTTGCCTGGAGCCGAACAAAAGACTTCAAGCCAAAAGTTCAAACGTATTCTTAAACAACATAGAATTGCCTACTAACTCCGAAAATTTCAAAGCGAGACCTTGTTTATTGAGGGAAATATTCGTGGATTACTGGCCCAATGTTTCCCATGTGATCGAGCGGGAAGTGTGGAGTCGGAGGTAATTTTACAATTTTCATGGAGTGAAACGGAAGGTTTCAGGCCATCACGACCTGGGTATAATGACATTGAGGAGAGTAGGGTAGGGGACAGCACATAGAAGGCAATGCGGCCAACATGACTGTGTTTAAATTGGTAGGGTGAGAAAGTGGTAGCAGCGTGTTTCACAACAATGATAACGATTCAAACAAAACTGCATCGAAATACACTGACAGTGCTCTTAACCCATCGGCGAAGACCATATAAAAAAATTGCTTAAGAGCCATATAGAGTAAAAAAAGTTGATTTAAATAACAAACTGAGCATATTGAGGTTGGCAACGAAGGTTTGTGACTCTGGGAAACCTGGTAAACAAGCGCAAAGTATGCAAAACATTGCATCATACCGATTTGGTTTTTTGCAATTAGAGCTATTTTAACAAATAGCCTTATGGAACATAACATATATTTCGATTACACATGTAAAGATTATCTCCTAAACGCGAAATAATACATTTCTTATTATTATAACTGTTACTCACAAGGGTCAAAGGGTCACGGCCAGTCCAGTATTCGAAAACAACATATTTCAATGTAATTCCATATAAATTTCGAACGTCGTGCCGAAAACTCAACATAACATGCTTCAATTATAGAAAAAATTTAAAATGAAATTCTTGTTACATTACCATAACTACATGTACAGTGAGTTCCAACGCATAAACATTTACACTCAAATGAAATGTGATCCAAGAATGTTTTTTCGACTTACTTAAAAAGTCTTGAAAATATGCACTCAATGACCCACGATTACTTTCAGCAATGGAATATTCCAGCCACTTTCAGCAATGGAATATTCCAGTGAAAATGAGTCACCTGTGAAACTGTCACCATGTTTCTATACCACTATAAAGTAAATTGCACACTCTTAGGGATGAATAATAGTTAATTTGAGGGCTTTAACTATCAAACGACAGCTTAACTCTCAGCATGCTATATAGCATCAGCACGCACGTATGCACTATCCTGATTTTGATTAACACTATTCCTTCCAAGAATCCTATATCAATACAGTTACTCTATCCCTGTAGTTCATGTGCTTGGAAAAATACAATCGGTCTCTCTGTGATGTCAGATCCAGTTTATTACATGAAAACTGAAAAAAATAACAAAAATAATTGTATCATTCGTGGGGTAGCGAACTTGCGTTCACATTCAATACAGCTCACCGTTGTAAAGAAGCTGGTGTACTCCATTACATAGTTACGATGCTGTAAGAAAATGCAAAGTATATTGTCAGTTCAAACTATTTAGTAATGTACTATTTTTAATGTTTACGGAGACTGGAGCGATAATTGTTGGTCACTGAGTGCATATTTTAACAACTTTTTCAAGTAATTCGATGAAAACCAAGTATCACATTTCATTAAAGTGTGTCCATATTTTTATGTAGTGAATATCACCATGCGTTTATTGATGAATATGATACAAGAGTTATGTTTAACATTTGTATCTTAATTAAAGCACGCCATGACTTGAGTTTTCGGCGCGGTATACGACATTTAGGCGAAAACTTTATTTTACTATCGTATCTTTGGCTCGGTGTGTCACAGTGATGTTTGTTAGTATCCTTCATAACAATGTGAAATGTATCATTTCGTATTTAGAAGAAAATCTATGCAAATGTCATCAAACTAATGCGAAGTACATATCATGTGCCATAAGGCTGAGTGTTAAAATGCATGTAATTTCCAAAAAACAAATCTCTATGATGTAATTTATTATTTTCATCAATAGATATCACTGATAAGAACACGTTTGCAAAGTTTCACACAAATCTGTGCATAGACTATAATCGCTTCTTAAGAAGATGTCCTATTCTCACCGCCTGAGAGCCCATTAGCAGGATATTCCCATTGTGCAGCCAAAAAGAGTTAGCTACCGTTCCATTCATATATTCCTGAATGCGACTGATGACCTCACTGTGTGGGTTATCCACTGATTCAACCCGGCCGGGACAGAAATCCCTATTTTAAATAGAACTCGCAAACTTTTTCTCCGCAATTTTGCGTAATTCGACGTATGAGGTTTACCCCTGAGCCAAGCAGTGTATTTTTGTCTCCTTTGATGCACCACACCCAAGGATAACCAGCGTAGTAACCTCTATTAACATCGAAGCAAGACATATCGGATAACTTAGTGGAATTCCTTTTTTTCGCTTGAGTGACTCATTAATGGAAATCGTGTCTTTTTTAATTATCTATCTCACATAAATTGCGGAGAGCCTTCTTTGAGTATATTTTCATCCAATTAAATAGTCTTGAGTATTTTTGCGAATACCTTTCCTCCTTATTTAATGATAAGATGCAAGTATTGCAATGCTATTCCAGCACTTTTCTTACCAGTTTACGTATTGTTTTTACGTCCTCATCATGAGGGTTTTCGGCCATGGCATTTTAACTTTGAGACCTCATCTCACTCATTCCTCGCAAAGTCACCGCAAAAGATTTTAGTGCATTAATTGCGACATGAATTATCCGTGTAATTAAGCGAGCATCGATAGCTCCATGGTTAATGTGGTTTTTTCCATCGCCTACCATATCATTTCGCAACAGCGATTTTAGTCAATAAGCTTTTCCCTAATACCTGTTGCGATGCTACATAGGAATTATGAAGATCAAATTGACGTAGTGAATGACCAAAGATCAACTACTACGGAGACTTACGCAATAGAAGTCAAATTCAAACTCCACGAATTGTAAGATACGAAGTCGTTTCATGTACTCTTGAGTCACGACAGTAGCCCGCTAGTAACAATCTTGGAAGAGAAAATAGACGCGAAGAATAATGGAGGAAGATCATGATGGAATATCTCAAGAAAATGTTGACCGACGTTTAACTAAGGCTGATTGGTTATTGTTGATTAGTGTTGCTAGATTTGCCAAACGTATTGAATACCAAATTTCAAAGGAACATAAATTCATGCATCAGATTCATATACTATAACCTGCGAAAGGACGAACATATTACTCCTTACTGGAAACAAATAAGGTGGTTAAAAGTACAACATCGAAGAAAATACTTCTCGGGAGTTTTCTTGCACAAACGTTTTGAAAGCAAAAATTCAGATTACCTACCTACTTGAAATATTCAATAAAAAACTCCTGACGCTAATTAATTTCACCCGATCGAATCCCGATCTTTTATATTACCCCAGCCACCGCTACTCTACTTTTCAAAATGCATTTCAAATAACCGCAACAAAATTTTGGAACTCCCTCCTTACATCTTTAAAACAAAGTTCGTCAGTTAAATCCTTCAAAACCCAATTAAACCAATTTCTTATTGAACAATAAAACCTTTGAACTTTTGAATCTGTTCACAACGCCTAAAAATGTTTTTCATTACGTACTGTAAAATTATGTTAAAATGTTCATCTGATTTACATTTGCCTAGTTAATGAAAATATATATGTAAAATGTAACTGATTAACAATGAATTGATATTTTCGTTGGATTTGGATTTGCAATGGCATATATATGTTTATAAAAAATAATAATACATAAATATTATATATATTTAAAAAAATTATATATATTTGATTTTTAAGGCAACGGTGAGGAGTTAGACATTTGTTCAAATATCGCTTGCTGTTGCATTTAGCAAAACATTTCTGTACTCCTACTTCTTTGTTAATTATAATGTACATATTATCATTTACTGTATATCTGGAAAAATGTTACCTTAAAATTTGAGCAAATATTTTGATATATATGTTCTTATAGGGCATGCCCTAGAACAACAAAATTGTGCATCTATCTACCTATCTAAGGTAAGAAGATGGAATTAAATGGTCAATCGAAATGAGAATGGAGATACGAGCTGTAAAAAACAATCTTCGGGTTGATAGACGCTTGATGGTGGTCTCAAAGGCATTTTAAAATAGCAGGGATTGCGATACATTGACAATAGCAACGTGAACCCGGTATGAATCCTGCCTTACCGGCCTTGACAGTTAGTGGCGGGGTGATGTACTCGCTTCTACAACCCGGAGGTCGCAGATTCGAGTCCCGACTGGGTAGTTTATCATGTTTGTAGTGTTCAACAAAATAGATATTAAATTGGTACGTTTAGAATGGTGAAGTCAGCCGGTCTACCAAGGAATAAATTAGTACTATCATCCAATTTTACCTTTTCTAAGCCTCTAGGGGCGGAAACATTCACCGATTCCGGGTATTAACATACCCAAGGAATTGGGCACATTCAGATGCAAAGAATCTTCCAAAGACATAACACGTATCTAATATGACCAACATTTGCAATTGCGAAATTTCATATCTTAGGTGCAAGCACTCCATGTTGTTAATTGTTGATTTGAGAACTATGGTCATTGTTGATAGAATAGTTGCTTTCATTTTTATTCTCTTAAATTTTAATAGATATTTTACTTCAGATGCTAATCCTGCATAATTGTTAACCGCATTCAAGTAGGCTACTTGAATATTATGGTTTAAAGGTAGAGCTATGTCAATAATAGTATCATCTTTGGTTATTTTGTTTATTCAAAAAATATCAAGAATATTGTCTTTTATAGCTCTATCAGTTCTAATATCCGTATTCTAATATAATTTGTTGTAACTGTTTTCCAGTTTTTACTATGGATCATATTTGTAATATGGGTATTTTTTTGAAGACCAGGTTTTTTATTGACCGCTATTGTCTGGTATCGACCGGTATTTATTTAAAATAATTATTTAGTAACAATTAGCATTACTTCGTTTCGCGATGCGCTACATTTGATATGTTTCCACTTCGCGACTTTTATTGGAAGTGAATGTGATCTTGGAATGCAACAACGCGTGGATGAGATTTACCGGTAACTTATGCGATTCCCGCACCTGTTCCTAATGCTTGCATTACAAATTCCGAGTCAAATGCGGAATTCATTAAGAGCACACCTATTTACTCGGACAAACATATCGCTAACATGTGACGCGCAATTTGAATAGAGGCCTTGTGGCGGAATGCAATGCGTGATGCGAATTAAGTATTGCGAGGTGAATATGCAATGCTAAGATTTGAACGTTAATATGACGCGTCGTGCTTTTGGTGCGATCGTGGATGCGATCAACAATGTAACGTGATGATGCCACGTAAACGTAAAATGAAAAGTTTTCGCCCCGTCACGATGTGGACTCACTTTCTCTGCATCTTCGATATGGATCGGAGTAGCTATCAGACTGTATCAATTTAGACTTTATCTTGTGAATGAATTCCAAGCAGATCAATTTTTTGATGACGCCAAAAACATTTTACGGACCCCAGCACACTTAGGTAGATTAGGTCATGAGCAAAAAGTTAAGGGAATGGACTTCATAACGAAAGTGTTTCAAATGTCAATGTTCCCGCGACAGATAAAAGGCCATGGCAGTTGCCATTGAGACTTAATAATTAGGTCGTTCGACTCTTATTGTTAGTGAAGGTAATTACTAGTTGTTGATTTGCTACCAAATGCTTCAGTATTAATTCACTAAGTTGTACTAACAGTGCACCTAACGTGATTCCTCTATAACTGTTGTGTCTCTGTTCATTTACGTGGTCGTAAAATGCATTAAACGCATACCTAGTTTATAAAGCATTTGTGTAATATAGTTTAGCAAATGTTATCAAAAGCTACAAGTTTTTTCTTTTTGGAAATTCATTATAAAATAAAAGGAAACACTTTGTTTTTCCGCACTGCTAAATGGGTCGACCGCGGTTTCAATGCATCAGCGTCATTTTCAAGACAACAAAATACTTGTCTTGAAAATGACGCTCATGCGTTGAAACCGCGGTCGACCTATTAAATCGTGTGGGAACACGTGCGTACAGTCTTTCATTTTAGTGCATGCTGGTAAAAATGCATCCCTGCCACACATTTGCATGCATTTACATATGGCATAACAGTCGTAGTGTCTGTGATATTTGAAGCATAAAGTGTAGTTCGTGTTGGTGAAAATTCAGCACCTGCCTCTCATATGTCAGGTGCTTGATTGCAGGGTACTATGTAGGTGTACTTGTACTGGAATTCGCGTATGCAATTCACATCGGTCTTTGGCGATGTGGGTATGGAGAAGGCTCAAAATAAATAACAAGGACAGGAAGCATGACGTACTGTGGATTGGGTCATTCACCTCCCGACAGAAAAAGATATCCGGACGAAACCGTTAATCGCGGGAAAACTTCAACGACACTCTTTATCAAGTTTCGACAAATCCTCCCTGCAGAGGCTTTCCGTCACTCGACAGCGTGCACTATCGACCTCTCTATGTCGATAGCTCAACGAAAGAATTGGCTATCGAGAGTCAAATTGCTTTAGGTTGTTCGGTAAGACTGATTTCGATAGTGCTTCCGGAAAATGTCGATAAGCTACCGTAGCAGCAAATCCCCCGTTAGGCTTAACGATACCCGAAATAGTGAGTTTTTGTTGCAGCCACGCATTTGTTTTCGTATGCAAGGCTTGAATATTTAATCATGCGTATACTATAACGATAATGCAATTCACTTCGATTCATTCTCGGTTGAGACATAGCTGTCCGTTGGTTTTGTGTTCATGGGCACAGATAATTTCAGAATTACGAGTCAAGCGTGAGATAAAAAGGAAACTACATAAGACAAAAATATCTTATTGCAACGTAATGCGGCATCCGTGAAGTGCTGAAAATAAAATATTTTCGGCACCAGATATAACTTAAATTGCATGGAAAAGTATCCGATTCTGCAAAAATTAACCCTTTATAGGGCACTTTACAGTTCCATTGTAAAATACGGAGAGCATTCAAGGTTGATCATATTTCGATAAAGCCATGCCATTGATATAATTACATTTACACAGAAACGCGTGTGGTACTGATGAATATTCCAGGTTTGGTTAACTCTCACCGCCTTCGACTATTTTTTGGAATAACATCAGGCTTTGTGGTCAACTCCGATAAAGAAACAAAATTAAAAAGAAGACACAATTCGTTACCTAAATTTATCATAGTTTAAAAATTTGCAAGTCATTTATATCTTTAAGTGGTGGAATTCTAGTGCTGTCTTGAAAATACTCTGGTCAAATTTCGCTGAAAAATGAAAGATTGGCACGGGATTTAAAAAAAATTGAATTCGTAAATATAGCTATTACGGATTTCATGTTTGACACAGAAAATACCTATTTTACCTGATTGTAGAAAAAAGGAAATGTAACTTAATTTTTTTTAGAAGCTGGTTGGCTAATATAAATATCATTACCCCCTCCCGCAAAATGTAACAACACTACTATTGCAGTTTTAAAGCTTCATAAAGATCGCCAATTCAATATGGCGAAGAATACAAAAAAAGAAAATACACTCAAGTTTCATCCATCGCTCCTGCGTCCCGCTTTTCTTCCAACGTGGTCGTATGTAATGTAGCTCTCCGTTGCCGGTATTCATAAACATCTCTTCGCATCTTTCAAATGAAGCACGAAAAATCACTGCTCAATGATTGACTGAAAAATCTTGCCTATCTCAAGGGTGCCTCTCGTTGTGTCGTAAGCTACCGAAACCCATAAGGCATTCTTTGGAACGACAATTAGCCGATAACGTGAGTTACGGAAACGCACCGTCGATAAATGGGTGTCGATGTGTGCAGCGGCTTCCGTTAACAGCTATTGAGTTGCGGAAAGCCCCTGCTGGACGACAACTTCCACAACAGTTTTCTTTGAAGACTTTGAAGCTTTGCCACCCAGTGATGACATAGCGGCGGAATAACAGAAGCCTCAACGATTAAGGATTCGCAGCTTCACCCGTAGTAAGGTTGGAAAACGCAAACATCCAAGAAACAATAGGCAGTCGTAATTTCAAGGAATAATAAAAGCGGTTCCATTAAGTTTCAGGTTTAGTAAGGGAATAAAAGAAGACGCCTTAGGAATTGCAACACTTAAGCAATTCACCTTGAAAGTCTGATTATGATTAAGAGGTTTAGTACTCACCTAAGCTTTTCAATAATGGAGGAGAATGCAAGTATTTCAATCATCTTGAATTCCGGCAACTATCACTAGGTCCATCCGGAAGCTGTCATATTTATGAAAGTCCTCATGACAATACGAAGAGGGAAGCATGAAGAAATTAATGAAAGGATAAATCATATGAATTTTTCCTCAAATAAATAAAATTTACTCAAGACGTAGGTTTTAATGTTATTACATCATCTCATAATGATGCATCTACATGGAGGTAAAGGGGTAATTAAAGATTTATTTATTTGTGAAATGATACACACCAAATATCCTCTCATAAAGTTAAAAATCGACGTCATATCGCCTAAACCTTCAGAATTTGTTCATAAAGAAACTGTCAAGCTCAGCTGAAGAAACAACCGCATCTTTGTTTAGCTTAATACCTGTAAACCATTTAGGAATTGTTCTTGGGCTCTGCACCAGGTAATTGGTTTCATATTGGCCGACGTTTCGGAAAACGACTTGTTTTCCAATTTTCAAGGCGTGTTACTCTCTCTATGTAGGATTTTACACTGAACTGAATTGACCGTTTGACGAGTCCAACAATTAAGCTCCGGTGTTGTCTGATTGGCTTATGTTCCTTTGAAATGTTTTCTGTTCTTTCCTTATGTTCCTATCCGTCCTATGGCTGATGTTCCTTAGAAAAGATTTCAAAGGAACATAAGCCAATTAGACGATACCGGAGCTTAATTGTTGGACTCGTGAAACGGTCAATTCAGTTCAGTGTAAAATCCTACATAGAGAGAGTAACACGCCTTGAAAATGGAAAACAAGTTGCTTTCCGAAACGTCGGCCAATATAAAGCCAATTACCAGGTGCAGAGTCCGAGAAAAATTCCTAAATATTGTTCACCGGGAAAAACTTAAATCGTGTATTAAAACCTGTAAATCATGTTAAATGGTAGGCAATGGATTTTATTGAAATATCAGTAAACGTCACGGTAGTAAACTTAGGCTTCTGGAACTTAACTTTATGTCGAAAAGGATGATTCTACTTACCCATCGTGCCATTTATTTCGCGATTCGATGTCTATCATATGTTTAGCATCAAATTGAAAATACATGAGAGTGACTGATACATTTCAAAGTGCTTTTTACATAGCAAATCATTCTGCTGATAATCGCGCATTTTGCCCCTTTCGTGTTGTAATGCGAAGTTGGAAATCGAGTGCCGTGGAGCCCTGAGTCGTTCAATAAAGTGAAGAAAATTGATGGTACCAAGACATACCAAACGGCAGTTGCACAATCAACAAACGTGGACCAGAGATGAAGGGGTGTAAATAAAAATACCAGTATAGAACACATAGAAAACGTTACAAAGCTCCCAGAGAATAAACAAATAACGCAGGATACACTAACATAAGGAAAAAATAAAGCAAAACAATTTAAATGCTTAGAGTGAAACTGTAAAACCTTATTCTTTGTAAGCTTCCCGTTGAGCCCTGGCCGACATATTGGCTAAATATTTTTAGCGACCAGTGTGAAAATTATACTCCCAAGATACATGTATTCAGGAGAGTGTGAGAAAATTTCTTAAAGACAGTGCTATTATGATGTGGATGACTTCCTCAGTCGGTAATTGTAAATAATATGATGTTTCCATAACTTCAACATTAGCGTTTCAGCGAACCAAACTGCATCGGTCTAATTATAACTGTATTGCGCCCGTTTGTTGCACTCTAAGTTAATCATGTAAGTGCACAGCGTACGAATATGATGTTCTGGATGATATACAGTTGATTTGTTTGCGTACTTATGCTTCCTTGAAATGGGTTAAACTTGTAAAATGTAGCTTTTTTACTTGCTTTTGTTGGAATCATCCTTACTGTCCGTAGGTTAGATAAAGTTATCATTATACTGGCGTCCTCTCCAATAAGCTGCCGTCATCCATACATCAAACGCGTCCGATATTTGAAGATTAATTTCAGGGACCCTCAAAAGGGGCAGCAGTCTGTCCCCTCCGGATCCGGAATCAGTTCGTCCCTGGTAACGGGTCTTGCGCTCAGCGCGACGGAGAGATATCCCTGAGGGCTGTCCGTCGGCTATTTTGGAAATATTTGAGAGCATTTGGCACGTGGGCGAGCCTCAAATCAAAAAGGAACAAAAAAAAACTTCTTCGAATTGGGGTCCAACGGAGTCCTTCGATCCATCCGAATCATAGATTATACCCATAATAACACGCATGAGAAGTTTCGTGAATTTTTGCCAACATTTTAGAAGGCCGCGCATCGCTATTTTCGAATGTTTTCGGACAGTCCCGCCATCATGTTATTCCTAGTCGCCCGTCAGGCTTGTTAGTTCATTCCGATGTGACGTCGCCCTTGATATTAGCTTTACGCGTGTCATAACAGGGCCAACGGCTGCCAAAATAGCGGCATTATGAAGGACGACACTCTAATGCAACTTCGCGTGAAAATTGAAAAGGAATCGAAGCAAATCCACATCTACAAAATACCCTGCAAGCCACCTCAAAGGTGTGTGGCAGGGGGTGAGAAGTCTTCAACATGTATTTAACTATACACTAAAGCTAGTGTAACTACGGCTATTGATACATTAGCATAAATCACGAATGCGAAGCCTCACAAGCAATCACTACACTATAGATATTCTACCAATGTTGGAGGGACCGTTAGTATTTATGTATATTGCAACTACATAAACGGACAGAGATTCAATAATTATGGCTCAAATTTCTTTTTCACAAATGTCTGTCGAAGCATTAATAGACTATAGAGGATAGAAAAAAATGCAATTTCATATAATAAAGCCGCATATCAAAATAAGAAACAAATATTTAGGACTTATGGGAGGGTGAGATGATCAAAGAATTAGGTGAAGGTCTAAGAAGATCCATTAATTCAATTTTAATAAAAAGTGTTACGAGCAAAATCAAAGGAGAAATTGGCCATAGGATGAAATAGGTTGGGTGTTCCTCCCAACACGAAAAAAGCAAGCAAGGTTAATATTTATAGTAAGGTAAAGAGAACTATTGTTTACCTTTAGCTCTGACAATATCACGTATCTCCTCGTTATATCTTTTTATCTGACCACTTAAAGACAATGAGATAGGTTGTCGATAATAATGATAGGTTCTATCACGCACAATTTACGACCGCAATAAAATCATTGTAGAGCAACCATACATTAAAATAAAACATATTTTTCCTCGCAATGCACTCTTTTAATTAACATATATACAAAAACGGCTGGTTCCTCAAGCCACCTTTAGTCACATGCCTTGTTTCAGCACTCGGAGTACTACTTACGCGTCGTCATACTTGCAAATGTTCTTATTCCAAGTGAAACGGACGGTTTCTGAGGAGAAGTAGAGCACAGAAAGAGAGGTATAACCCGTGATGTGGTGGAATTTCAACATAATTATGACAGAAATTGCAATTTACCATCGGTAAAATATGTATGATTTTAGGCTTTCCCGGCGAATGATGCTTATGAGTTGTTCTCGGGTTTCCCACCGGGTTAGGCTTTACACGATTGCCGACGTTTCGGCAGGAGACTTTCCCGCCATTTTCAAGGCTGTGGATGACAGGAAAGTCTCCTGCCGAAACGTCGGCAATCATGGAAAGCCTAACCCGGTGGGAAACCCGAGAACAACTCATAAGAATCGGTAAAATAGATTTATTGTGACATAGGTTTCGATCTACTACGTGAACCTGACGATGATTTAGTACATTGAAACACGTACCTAAAAATGAACCTGATAATGATGTAGAACATTGAAACCTTGGTCGCAATAATTCTATTTTACCAGAGAAAATTGCATTTTCTATCTTCATTGTGAGATGTAGTGGAACTTCGTAGTAATTAATTAAGGAATCTGTTGCTACGTTCAACTTGATTTCTTTAACACCACGCGTTTTGACGTTAGGAGCTATTCCAGTATTAAGTAAGGCGATTTTTACCACTTTTTAACCCCCCCCCCCATTTAAGACAACGTAGGATTTCACGAACCCTCCCCTTCCAATCTTACGCAAGTTATCAATCATTTTTAAACCATAGACAGAGTTAGTAAACTATGAGGAATTCTATGTCAAAATGCACAAAAACTGACCTCAACACGGATGTTGATAACGGTTTTTGATATTTCACGATTCGCTGTTCGCACAAATCGCAAAACATGTGATCTTTGAAAATGCGACATCTCCAAACTAATAAACGCAACGAATTGGTTGTACGTTTTTATATAGTTTAACGTACATTCAGGCGTACTGCCGCGGCGGCGGCGATCCTAAAAAGTAAGATTTTTCCTCCGAAATAAATTTTTAAAATGATACAAATACGAACTCAGAAGTGACTCACATATTAAATAAGACTGTCTTGGACCCCCTTGTCCCCCTACGTAAGACAACGTGAGAAAATCGCAACACCCCTCCCTCCCCAAAACGTCTTAAGTAATACTTGAATGGCCCCTTACGAAGTCATATTCAGGTGTGGGTATAAGGTACAGTGGAAAATTAAATAATGAAGCAGTCAGTATTACTTTTTCAATTCATTTATTTTAATCCTACGCGTTTCGAGGTTACGACGTCATCTTCAGGTGCAGAGTCTGTTTCATGAATATAGTGTCGTAACATCTGAACTCGTAGTATTTAAATAAAGCAATTATGGGATAACTACGGACTCCTGCATTATTTCTAACTCAAATATTCGGCAAGCAGGCAGGGTTTCGTTGCAGTCAAAGCGGTGGGGAAGTCGAGCGAGTGTTTGCAGCGTTGTAGCCTCAACGCTTTACACCGCCGGGTGGTTGGCCACCCTGCCATCGTATCACTCGTGCGGTCCAGACGTAGGGATCGTGAAGGGCGGGGGGCGACCATGTGCATTCTCGCTCGCTGCAAATGCATCCGCTCTGCACGCCCCGGGATGCAGTCGATGCACGTAGCCGACGGTCCATCTCCTGCTCTCTCGACACCCGGACCGTGATGAGGAGAATTAGCTCGACGGACTCTCGCCCACCCTCGGCTCCAGCGGCCAATCTTAATGTTTTACACGTTTCCACAACTTCCTCGCGCCCATATTCTTCTCAGCTGATAAACGATTGACGAATGGGGAATTCGCATGAGAGTCGGGGATACCGCATTTCCCGGCCCACAACCCACTTATTTCTCACGAAAACATGTTCTAAAATCGGCCCGAGTCTAATGGGCCGAGGGTAGAAAGTTTCATTTCCATTCGTCCAATTCTGCGTTTCCGTTGAAGGCACAAGTTAAAGGAGGTTTATCTCAAATTACATCGCAAACAGCGTTGCGGCAGGCAGAGAGGTAAATGTGCACTCTCCATCACACATCACCACGAATAACTTTAAAGCAGTTGCTATTTTTGGAAGTTAACATTTCCATTTCATTTCTGTTATTTTTATTATTAACTGGTGTTGATTGATAATGCTTTTCTCCTAAAATCTAACCCAAAACATCACAGTTCGTCTCGTAGGTCAGTGTTTCGTATGGGACGGGAAATGTGGTAAATTATTAATAATTAGTTTATAAACCGTTAATGTTTTCAACGTTTTAATGCTATAAACCATCGGTTTTCAGCCTTTGGTACGCGTACTGCTGATGGGGTTCGCTTCTAGTGGCTTAGGGGTACGCGAGAAAAGTTAAATGGTAGCGGAAGTTTGGAAAGCAAGTAAAGGAAGAAGTAGAAAGAAAGGAAGTTTGGATTTGAAAGCCCTTACTGGGAGGAGTTACTAACTGATCGGGGTACGAGGGGGTACGCACGTAAGTCAAAAAATGCTGAGAACCGCGGCTATTAACAATTTACTCAGAAGACCAGCAGGCACATATAAAAGTTGTAGTTTCAGGCTTAATTTTATGGAATAACATCATAAATGAAAATGACTGGCAATTTTCCACAAGAATATATTTAAAAAACGACCGGTTTCGGTGTACAACACCATCATCAGGTTGACACGACCTGATGATGGTGTTGTACACCGAAACCGGTCGTTTTTTAAATATATTCTTGTGGAAAATTGCCAGTCATTTTCATTTATAATACCAGCAGGCACATTTGCTTGAATGCAAATGCCATGTAAATAAATACACGAGATGCGAGTATAAATTAATCTTTAAGAACTGAAGTGACGTCGTTATTTAGTGTTAAATGTTATCCTTTTGAATTATTTCGTCTATGTCGCAAACAGTATAGTAATGAAGGAATGAAAATATAATAGTATTTAAAGAAAGGTAAACGCAGTTTCAAGGTACAGTAAACTCATCACACGGTCAGGGTTGGTTGGATTTTTAAATTATTTTCGATTTCGTATTTCACCGTTGTCTCCGAAACTTTAGTTACTAGCATATAGGATGATTTCATTTTAAAGGGGTTTCCAAACTTACTACTGCTGAAATCGACTGAATAGGTCCATGCCCGGAGGAAATAACGAACATACTCACATGATGAACGAACAAAAAGTTGTTTCCGCAGTTTCACTGTCTTAGCATGCTCAGAATTATCACATGTACTCATACAGTAAATCTCTCTCTGACACATCTCTCTGCACGTAATTGTGTACAAGCAGCGTGCAGCACGATAAAACGCGCATTCTGTCATTGCAAGCTATAACTACGTGGACAACATGGTTGGATCATTTTATAAGGATTCTTTCTCTTTGTTCCCCGTACGAATATTTTCTTCTATATCACATCTTATTCTTAGTCCGTAATAGATGTTTCCGTCCAAATTTATAAATTGATCAACGTGTGCGCTCATATATCTCCATATATAAAGAAGAAAGTGCGTTTATACGTGTGTTTGGATGCTCGAAATGTTTAGCCATTTCCAGGTGTCGAACACCCATCAACTTATACTCAATTTAATTGTCTTGATGAGCTGATTTCAGAAAAAATGCCGTAAAACATGTCAACTTATTTATGTATTTATATATTTTTCAGTGACTCCCACAAGAAAAACAAGTAAAGCCGATGTTTGGTTTCGTTCAGAACATTTTCCATTTTCAAATTGTAACTAGAAATAAAAGTCGTACGGTATCGGGAATAGTCCAAATAGAAAGAAAATTGATTAGAGATTTTTCGTTTGATAATGTTGTGTTTATGTGTGTGATATGTTTATACGTGGTTTTCCAGTCGAAATGATGAAGTATTTAAGAAAATGTATCGATATTTAGCAGACGTTTTGGAGTCATCATCCCTTTAGTGACCATGCTAATTGTTGAAGCCAAGATTCCGTTTATTTATTTTCAATCTGAACTAATTAAAGGATAAATAAATGACTACACATACTAAATACTGTAGTAGCAACCGAATTTTTACCGGATATTAGCTGACTATTTGTTTTTAAAATTCGTGAGCGGACAAAGTTTACCTAAATAACGGTGTTAAGATCTGTGAAGACAAGGTAAGTGTGATAAACATTTTTAAGTATACTTAACTAAGTTTCTCACGCATTATTTTTTTACGGAAATTGTGATGACCATATGAAATACTAAATGCACTAAACTTAACTTCCTACGACTTAACTACAAGAACGAAAGAAAGCACGTGATATCACAGACGTGCGAAAATTGTTATAATCGTGAACAATAATGTAAAGGGATTGTTTTTACACAATAACTTTTACTCTCATATGAAAAGCTTTGATTCGGTGCAAGGGTTTCTTATTTTGCGTTTATTAAGGTGTATCTTTCACCTCATCCTCTCCATAAACGAATTGTTTATGGTATACTAATTGTATTTGCAATTTGCACGTCTTATCATGGGTATTCTTTTTGCCTTGTGAAACAAGTTTTTCTTCTTCCCGTTGAATTGCAACGGGCACCCTCCACTAGTTATATATGCGTTTCATTTGAGGCATTGTTTAGGACATAATGGTGCATGGGTAGCTATTAAGTCAAAACTGCGTCTTAAACATAGAGGATTGCAGAAATAGAAGCATGAATACATAAATGACTGCTCTAAATTAGCCTCTGGTCTAATGCCGTGTAATACTTGCAATTTACGACCCAATTATGTTCCTCTCCGCCTCCTTCTCGCAATTATTTCGGGAATCCTCACAAATATTGCAACTACTGCGACTGATGCAGTAATAACCGTTTGTTCATCAGCATAAATCGCTCCTTTTGGAGTAAACCGTATGGTTTTCAGGGCAAAAACAAACGCTGCGCACGAAGAGCATGCTCCACTCAAGCTAATGAATCACATTTTTTTGCAATAAAAATTAGACGGATTTATAGCACGAAAAGCGGCTCGCACGCAAGAACCGTGTAATCCTGTTCACAATCGTTCGACCCACAAATCATCGCCTTTCCCTTTATCTTCGAGCGAACCGATGCAGCTGCAAACTATTCTGTGAAATGCTCCGTTTTAAATATTTCCCTATTCATTCCATTGTTTTTTTCTACTGCACGAGTATCATTGCCTTCACCACATCCGTTACTTTATTTACAAAAAACCCTCACGGAAAAAATTTGGCATCATCTCACTCGCGTCTTTTCATTTCATACCGACAGGCTAAACTGCCGGGATGTCTTTCGGAGGGGGAGCAGGATGGGGGGGGGGGGGAGCAGGATGGGGGTGGGGGGGAGCACTCTGGGAATTCCTCGCAGCATTTGACGCCCCCGACCCGTCTGCTCATCGCGTATTTTTTTTTGTTTTTCTTTTTTCCGCCCGACCTCCCCTTACGACACTTTCCCCTTCGAAGGCTCCGTTCCTTTTATGCATCGCATCCGACAAGCGGTGTCCATCATCCCAATGTCCTTCCTAATAACCACCATCATTCGTGACGCATTAAGATAAAAGGAAATAAATTGTGGAACGGATAGGATTAGGATGTCTTTCCTGAGCGGGCAATCATCGTCAGAAGTAATCAATCCGAAGGGATTGGTTTTGTCGCATCCTTCCACTCAGTCCTCTTCCAAGCTAACCGCTTTATTATCGCAAGAATCTTCGATTTAGCGTCATTCTAAATGTGCCTCATTTATTCCATTTTGGTCTTTCCCTGTAATTCTTCCCATTCATTTCTCCTTCCATTTTGTTGCTTTCAATAGGCTACTGGTCAGCGAGCAACAAGGGGAAAATTTGTTGTAATACGTCTTTTCCAAGAAATTGCCACTCTTGCAGGGTAGACTAGACTCGTATTTAATGAACTTACTATTATCAATAACGCTCGTCACGCCGAATGATTTAGTCTCATCTCTGATGAGAATTCGTATCTAAACTCGTGCATTGAATGTCAGCAGATTTTTTAACCTAACACTTTACCAGTTTATGATTTATTGTAGGTCGTGCATTGTTCTCCTGGCTGTTCTTTGGCTAAGCACCCAGGGAAGGGTGCGGAGTTCGACTTTGAACTGAGAGGTGTATTGCATGTTTGATATGGAATCACACTCCTTGCCACAATTGCTTGAGATGGCTTGCATGGTACTACTTTGTTGCTAAAGATTTACTCTCGCTCTATCCCTGAAGCATGCCGGATGACTGGTGATTGGAGAAAAAGTTTTTTTTACGTGGACGCACTAAAAATAAATTCAACAAATTATTATAAAAATAAAATTCTCTAAACATTTTCTTCTTTTCTATTCTATTTTATCGTTAAGTGAAAATTTTTCCCACTTAGATGATTCAATTCACAGTCCAAAGCCTATTTCAAGGGATTGGTTTTCTCTTCCTTTAGTTTCTCAAATAAGTTTTAAGCTGTAGTTTTTCTTCCCAGAGCCTCCCAACAACTAATTGGAAGACTTCTATCAACGCTTGAAACAGCGACCGCAGCATGAAATATAGCGGTTCGTTTCATACTGGGTTTCCATTTCATTCTACAATAATACCGAGTCAGGCTTCGATATCGTCTGCCTTAAAACAAAGTCGAAGGAACGCGTCCTAGTGAAGCATACTATAAGCTCATTACCAGCGGCAATTTTAGGCTTCGTCAGGCTCCTATGGATACAACGACTCAGTTTCAATACCAGTATTACATTACACTCGCAAAAAGAATAGTACTTAGTGTATACTTTGCTATCACGAAAACAGTTAATTAAAACAGTCAAGCATGACACATAACTATAGCGTAATAACTATTTTGACGAGGCAGACCGTTTTATTTCAAACTAATGAAAACAATATTCAAACCTTTTTTTAGCGTTTTATTTTTTTCAAGGCGCCCATCTCTACGGAAGAAACGCCAGCCTCTGTCGTGGAATTCGTCCCTGTGCAAGCGTCTTATAAATGGATTGGACGCATTTCCCAAGGAGAAACTTGTATCAATTCCGCGCGCCCTAGCAAGGACAGCCGCCCACGTCTGTTATGCACAGTGTGCGTCAAGAGCTCGGCTGCTGGCAACGGGGGTCCTGTGGCCGGTCGCAGTCTTACATTCGCAACGTATGACAAGAAAGTATAACGTGTTCGAGCTTGTAAAGGAGGAGGAAATAAAGTATAAAGTTCGAGGGGTGGTTACAGTGTGCACTTTAGTCATCATAGAAGGCATTGACTGCAATACTTAAGTTCTTATGCAGGCGTAGGCTGGTTGGCAGATACGCGTCATGCAAATAACTCAAGAAAAGTTTTAATATAATTTTTTTCGGGTTTTGCTCCCGGTTGGACTATAACGAACCTACTTTTCGCTTGGTAACTAAGCCCTCGTCATCAGGGTTACAGCTATAAATGCGAGTAAAGTGACGGTTACACTTAGGAGGACATAATATATACAACCATTAATTTTTTCGCTCTGTCACAATTAACGCTTATGACGATATAAGCTATTGAAACATTTGTTCATAATAAACTAAATCTGTGTGAAACCTGCGGAAACCATTTTTATTTTATTCTCTGCGAAAGCCTTAAGTCCTTCTAGAAGAGGATATTCATTTCTTAATGTAAAAACGCCTTTAAAATCAGTCTGACATAGTGGTGGAATGAGGTGTTGTGGGAGCGAAACGGGCTGCACCCGCAACTGTTTCGGTCAGACACCTGTTTCAAATAACTGTTTCGAACAACAGTTTAGTTTCGTGATCGTGCCGTAGCCGTGACGTTTTACACTGTGCTGTGAAGCGGCAACTGATATATTAAGCTGACTGTTTCGTCTTCTATTACGTTCCTGTTGTACTGCATGTGATGCGGTTATAAGCTGCAATCTGTTGGATTTGTATCTGTTGTAGGCGGTTGTCTGTTTATTTAGCCAACCTCATGTCCGTTCATTGTTTCAGATAGCATTAGAACTTTGAAGTACCTATCTTTCATGAATCCAAATGAAATCATTACTTTATGTACGTGAATGATTTCTTTTTGCATGGGACACAGAACAGCCAGAAATGTTCTAACAGCGCCGATTGATTGCCCGTTGTTTGGTGTGCCTCTAGCTGTTGTCGGTTGCGAAACAGTTGCAATGAAACTATGGTGTTCTTTTAGTGCCACCACTAGACTGATATTGGCGTCCTACGGGCAACAGTGGCGTTATAACGATCGCAGGGTGATCCTTTCCAATGCTATAACTTCATGACTAATCACGTTATTCAAATAAATATGTTCTCCTTCAAAAAGATATATAAATAGGATGCGATAATAACGCTGAGTTGATTCCGCGCATGCGCAATGCAGCCCGCAGTGACTGGCAACCATTCTGGGGGCGGGCAAAAGACTTTTCGGAGTACACCTCTCAGCTCTGACATGAGATTCAGCTGATTTTTCTTTTAAATGAAATTTGTTGCCTTTATAAGTACAGTAAATTCCAAATACTAACTGTACATTACATGTTGGTGGAAAATCAAACATAACTATAGGGCGTTCCACATTTTGTAGATACTAGCAGAAATCCCCGTTGATTATCAACGGGAGAGATAATAGTAAGAAATAATAATGTAGTAGTTCTATTCATACAGAAGAGAAACAGATCTCTCATTTCTCATTTTACTGTGAGTTACTTCGTAGAAATAGCCCGGTTTGTCGCTTAATGATGCATAGTATTAAGCTATTTTATTGGAATCATTTATTTTTAAAAGAGTAAAGCTCAAAAAGTATTCCCGTTTCTCATGGGGGGCGTGGGAAAGATCGCTATAAACTTCGAGCATATTTTTCCTTAAGTGAGTTTGAGCCAGTTTTTTTCCAGTACCAGCAGAGACCATATTCGAAATTTTATTACACATAACTATTAAGTACTTACACGCAAAATTTCAAGATAAACGGCTCGTTACATCATTCATTACGAGGCTAAATAGAAAGCAGTGATTCGGGGACTTCATTGGGGCCCCAATCATCCCTCTTGAGCTCTAGGGCTGTAAAAAGATTAAATAGGAGTAGTACGTACGTAGGTCTCTAGAAGTTTGCAAAATTCTACGCAGTAAGCGATATGCTACGCATAACGATGGGCCCTAATTATAAGAATGAATGTGACGTGCTTAATTCAGATACTTTTTAAAAGCCGTTAAGCGCATATGGAAGGTTGAGGTACAAAATACCCCAACTGAAATTTCACTGAAAATTACAAATAATGGTCATTTTATTTAATGTAAGCCATAAATGGCCGGGCGAAATTTCCCGTTCATAGCCATTGCTTAGGTTGCCAAGGGAATATGCCTCTGTTGACATCGGAGAAAAATCAATAATTTTGGAATGGAAAACGTAATGTTTAAGCAAAAACGAAGCGTATAACAAAATCGATTGCAAGGATTAAATACTTTATTATTGCTGCCATCCGATAGTGAACAATTCAACACTATATCTTGATTGTAAGTAACTTAAAAAAGAAAAAAGTAGCATCTGCACTGATTCCAATGCTTTAATTAGGTGAGTCTAATATAGGGGCCCGTTTTGGGAGCCCTGGGGCCCTTGTGGTCCAGAGATATTTTTATGTAGCCTATAGTACTCCCAGTATACATATACGCTTGAATCATGGAAAATTTCAGGTCAATCGGTACAATAGATTTTTACGAGAAAAGTAACAAACAAACAGACAGACAACAGTACAGTTTTATAAATTAGTACAGATTAGGCTCTTAATAGTGTTAATTTCTTGGGCAAAGTTCCATTGGGTTGGATTTACGATTTAGCCAATAACAGTAGAAAAATTTACATCAAGCTTAACAGTGTACTAAATTCATCAGTGAGCAAACATTAGTCCATAAAGTAATCTACTATAAATTCTGACGTAGGTTTCCGTGGTGTTTCATGATGAAGTGCTGAAGGGCTGCCAATGTTCCACCGAGCCATTTGTCTGGTGATGACAACAGTTTCCTCCTCGTTCCGAACTTAGACCTGAAGATGTCCTCTGGAACGAGGACGAAACTATTGTCATCGCCAGACAAACGACGCGGTGGAACACACCTGAAACCCTTCAGCACTTAACCTACTTGAACTTAGAGCGGTGTTGGAAATAGTTTCCAACGTAGCGTAGAGTGTACACGACGCGTAATGTGGCAACAGTGTTCCTAATATGGTCCAAACTGCTACCTCTCAACTGAACGAGGAACATACTCTCATGAAATTTTAAGGTAGGTTTCAGACACAGGCCCACATTCACTGTAAAGTTCAGTGAAAGTTAACGCAACGCTGTAAAGGGCATCTAATTTCCCATCGATCAGTACCGCAGCATCCGTGGTTAAACGGATGAGACGGCTTTGGTAGCGTCGAAAAATCGGCGCGGCGTGCGACGCAAGCACCCAGATGGCCACGATTTAGACGTGTAATCGTCGGTCTTGAGTGCACACAGTCACTGATTTTTCCAGTAGGTCAACAAAAAATTCAAATACCAAAGTACATCTATCTATACGGTGCAACTCACCATAGATGCTGCAATGAAAATAATAAAATAATTATTATTTTACATTTTTTCCTTAATTAATGCATGTTTTCACTTTAGTTTTCGGCGCGGTATTCAAAATGTAGGCTAAAATTATATTTTAATATGCTTTCTCGAATATCTGACTCGTTGTGATACCTTGGTATTTTTAATCATGATATGAAATGTATTGTATCGCGTTTATAAAAACGTCTCGACTCACGAATACGAATTATTACGAAAATTATCTCATGTACCGTAAGGCTACGTGTTAAAATAGCATTGAATTGCAAAGTATCCAAATAAGTAAAATTAAGTTTTTTCGATTTTATCTAAACATATCCCTAACTAAAACACATTTGCAAAGTTTCGTGCAAATCTTTTCAAATACAAAAATCCCTCCAACCACCTTTTTACCTAATAAAACGTATACGATCAACCAACTATTTTCAAAATATTTCTAATACTCTGAATACTGAGAAATTTCCTATCATATTGGTTGCACAAAAATGTGGTACGCAGTCACGCACATGGGCGCAAATATGTAATTAATTCAAGGCGATCTAGAGGGAATTAAGATGGCTTAGTGGAGTTACTGGATAACACACCACGTCGGCAATTGTGAGATCCGGGGTCCAATCCTGGTCAAATGAAATGATGTTTTCACGGCGAATTTCACCTTCCTTGGTATGTAACTCTGAACGCTTATTAGCGACCGTTCTCGACGCCAATTAAGAATTCACGGAACCCTAAAATCTGGCAACAATAAATGAGGGTAATTATATGTATTGTGTAGTTGTATGGTGCAGAAACCCGGACTCTGGATTACTAAATGAGTTGCTAGAGCAAATGCGTCCGCAAACACAAAAGAAATTATGACTGAGAAACCGTCTAAGAATGTAAAGAAAAGACTATCAAAGAGCGTAGCGTTGCATGGCGTAGAAACTATGACTGTTCTGAAAAGAGGACGATTATAGGTTGCAGGCGTTCGAGATGTGGGTGTCGAGAAGAATAGAGAAAGTGCTATGGACGGAAAGGAGGACGAATTACGAAGTGCTTTGTATGAAGGGCTGGGAAAGGACACTTCTGGTGGAGAATAGGAGGGTAGTATGTGGTTTGAGTAGATAATGAGGGGTGAAGGGCTGCTGAAGGCCGTGATAGAGGGGAGGATGTTGGGTAAGTGGGAAAGGGAAGAAAGAGAATAGGTTTTGTGGACGGGATGAAGAGAGGTAGGACGTATACTGAGACGCAGACAGATAAGATCGTGTAAGCAAATTGGGCCTTGCGCCTGTAAAATTCTTGACAAGTGGTTCCGAAGTTGAGCGCTACCGCCTCCCGGGGTTAGTGCTTTAATCTCGGGGGGTTAAAAGAAACGAGGGTGCGGCAGGAGGCGCTGAAGGCAGGGTTCTGACTGAACGGAGACCATAGGCGATGATGATCTTCCCCAACCCTTCCTTACCTCAGTTAAAATGGCTTAAAACTAAACACTGCTTTTAATGGTTTCCAGATGTGGAGGACAATTTAAATGTAACATCGTCCTCCACACTGTTTACACTACATTGTGAAGAAAGGGTACAAGTACTTTATTTCTTACAATGATATGGTTTGATAATTTATTTGTTAGTTCCCTTTTGTTTTTATGTTAGCCCTGACTTGTCCTAGAAATGCATGTACATGTCCTGGGGTGAATAAACAATCTATCTATTGAATTCGAAATAAAAAAGAGACCAATCGCAATTGCTTTTAATTTTACTCATATTTTATTCCTGATTTAGTCATGTAGTCTATGGTTTTAAATCTAACGGTTCGAGGGGACGTTGGATATAGGTTTAAGGAACCAAGGTGGCTCAAAAACGTTAGAGACACACTGGTCTAGAGGATGTTTTTACTCTATTCCATTTAATCCTTAACCGGGAGATCACCCCAGGAATAATCGCTCGTAAAAATTTGCGAGACGAATTCTTTACTTATTCGCAAATATTTTCACTTTTGTAAACGGAACTGGATGCTTCGCGGGGCCCAAGCTGAGATTTTCAAGTTGGTGGAAATTTCCGGAATGCCAGCTGCGCCACTCAAAGAGGGTAAGGGCCTGACCTCCCACCCGGCACCCGTAAATTTCACACACCATTTGGCTCCGAACCAAACCAACTCACCACCCCTCACCAGTCGACCTTCGGATCAAAGACGCGCCTATTTACATAAGTGTTTATTTAGGGTGTCTTATCAATTACTCCTCGCCCATAATTATTTTCCCGAGACGCAACAGCCCATAATTTACATGCCTGATAAACACACGGCCATCCTGTGACGTAATTTCAACTCTTCCTTCGTGGCTGATAACGACAATACCGATAAACTCTTGCCAATACCGGAAGACATATTCCTGAAATAGGAATATCCATAGAAATACGAAATTTACTGAATTCAAGTCGCCTTTTAAGTTGGTTACTTTGCAAAATGTTTTAAATCTCAATTAATTTATATTCTCGCTCCTCACACAAATGTACCTTCCATTTCATATGAACTGCAAAATCATACCTATCAATTCTATTGTGTTCTCAACTGAATGTATAATTGCATTTTTAAATATGTAATCATGCATATTAAATGGAGAAAATAGTATTTTTTTCTATCTAATATACATATCATTTATGCGGAACGTTGTTTACCTTTAGGAAGTAAAAGCTGTAAGGGAGGCCAATAAAAATAACATGTTCGCACTTTAAAATATTTTTTGTTTAGTTATTAGGAAATTACTGCAATTGCGGAAGTAAAAATGGTGCAGTTGCCTATTGTGGCTGGAAGTGTTCAATTAAAATATATTCGTCAAATTATCTACTTATTTTCGACTTCAAATTTGTATGAAATAGCTAATGCATGTCATTGGCGAAAGCAATTTTTTTACACAAAGCATTGAATGTATGGGGCGGAAACGTGGACCTTGAGAAAGGAAGACGAAAATAGGCTGAAGGCTTTCGAGATGTGGGTGTGGAGGAGGATGGAGAATGTGCGTTGGACGGAAAGGAAGACAAATGAGGAAGTGTTTGACATGGTGGGCGAGGAGAGGAAACTTATAGATGAGATTAGGGGAAGACAGGGTAGGTGGCTGGAAGGGGTAATGAGGGACGGTGGTTTGCTGAAGGCCGTGATAGAGGGTAGGATGTTGGGTAAGCGGGGAAGGGGAAGGAAGAGAATCGGTTATATGGACGGGATGAAGAAAGGTAGGACTTATGCTGAGATGAAGCAAGAAATATTAGAGGTAGAAAGGGCACGGCACGTGTAAGAGTTCGTCGGATATTCTCTGACTTTCATCACAACCTACCTTTAACCGGTAGATTACTGTAATGAATGAAAGCATCGAAAATGGTTGAGCAGAGTATTTTTTTTTATTAAGAAATTCTAGGTGGAACCTCCATTAAAAAATATAACCTCGAATTGCTCATTCTTTGTGTCCGTTTTCAATCAACATTTGAGAACGAATTTGTTCTGATTTTGTTCTTGCATGGCCTAATACAATTGATGCGTTTATTTGCCGTATCACTCGAGACGGAGAAAAGCATGTTACACTAGTATATTCACAGCATTCAGATACTTAAATTTTTTTATCCAGTGGTGCAACGCTATTGGCTCGTTCTCCTCCAAACTTTTTTATCATAGTTACCGCACAATTATTACACCAGAGAACGTATCTGTAAATGTGGTCCACTCCAAAAGTGTTGATCGAATTCATATCGCACTCACGCAATTCATTCACGCATGATGGCCTTGAATAAAAATACATACCTATATACGGTACGTCCCTTGAAGCTTAAGCGCTCGTCTTTTTTTTTCTCGTGCTACTTCAAGAATGCGCTAGAAGCCTCCTTTCGTTGGGTTACGTATAGAGATAAGCGATACTGTGAATGTATCGATACTCGGATGTCTATAGAACCAAAGAATTAGTATCGATACCAGTGCCGTGTTGAAAGACAGTATCCGTACTACACGATATCGAATTGAATAGTAGCTACCATAATTCAAAGAAATTGAATTTTCTTTTGACATTCGTCATTTGGAAGTCTAAAAAATAACGACAAATGCATGAATTTTGCTCGCCAATTTAAAGCTGCAGTCGTGTATCGCTAACAGTACAGCTATTGTGTAATTTTCTTAATAAATATTCTAAAAACTACTACAATTTTATGTATTAAATACCTATACCTTGTCCTATCGATTGAGCGAAATTGTGAGAAATAATTCAAATAATATCGAAATACGATACCATCAACAGGGTATTTATATGAAAAAATATCGAATTTTCAGAATCGATACTGAAGTAATCTATGTATATAAAAGAGGATGTCCGTTTGTCCGTCCGCTATGCATTTCCATACGGCAGCACGGATTGCGAGCAAAGTTGGTACATAGGTGCATCTCATGCTCCCGAACCCAGTAGTGCTACTTTCGGTTGCGTCCGACGCGTTCTTAGCGTCGTTTTCTCATTACCGAACCCTGAAAGTGCGCTCAGTGCCACCTAGAACCCATCCCCGCGCTCTGCTTACTCTCCCACCTTCCGATAACAACCCCATTCAATCTGTCATGTTAGTATGTTTGTGTGAGCTGTGTGCGAGGTGAAGGCCGATTTGGCGACTTCCATTTCCGATACTGCCTTTTTTCGCAACTTCACCGTACACAGGTAAATCGCCCACGATTTTGTGTGCGAGGTGAAGGCCGATTTGTCTGCTTCCATTTCCAATACACCCCCCACTGGAAAAACTGCCAACATAGTCTATAAAGAAGTGCTGTAAGCCGCCCCCCATCAGTTTCGCATTCCTGAAACAAAGAGTTTTCTATTTTGCCTTTTTACACTCTTTTCTGTTTATTTAGATGACCGTCACCTAACCTGCTTTGTTTCTTTACCTACAAATCCTGCTATGTTACCATGAATTCCAAGTATCCCCCATCTCCTTCCCGAGCAACGCCGGGTGGCCTGCTAGTAGATAATAATAATAAAGTATTAAAATAAAAATTAACGATACTGTCACCGAAAAATATATATCGGAACATCCCTAGCCACGTATGTGGACTCGAAGACGCTGAGCGAAATCGGGGACAATGATGGTGTGATATTAGTTCGAGAAAAACCAATTCTGGTGAGGCTAAGTCGGGAACACGGCCTTAGCTTTTAAGGTAGTTAGAGCGAGATAGTTCCTCAGTCATAATGGAGACCATATTCGAATTTTAATTTTTTATTTCAGTGTCTGTATAAAGAACGAAATAAATATTGCACTATTAATGGCGAAAAAATATAGTTATATATGTCCAAAATTCTCATAAATGAAATAAATAAAGCTACATAAGTCTCTAATTAGAGCCATTTTTCCACGCCGTACGGCTGAAAAGCCTTCAAAACAGAAGGTTTTTTGTGATTCTGTAAACATTTCTGCTGTCAGTAATGGAATTATTTTTGCAATATAGTTGAGAAAACAAACAAACAACACACTTTTAATTTTTAAACAATTAAACTTTCATAGAAACCACACATTTGTGAAATAACATACACGACCCGGGTTTCGATGAGTAATCATCATCATCGGGCGTTTGTATTAAAGCCTTTTTTGTGCATATATGTTAGTCGTCGTTATGTGTCGTCAGAAGAAGAGGGTAAATGAGGAGAGGAGATGAGATTGTTCGAAATGGAGGCCAGGATAGGGGAGAAGGATGAGTACAGGTACTCATTATTAAGGGTGATGCCTGGATCATTCATAATTATCAAAATCTCTAACTGTTCTCGTAGGTCCAGTTCGCGTTCGCATTTTGAAAATTATAAATGACCCAGACATACCTGTACCCATACCCAGACCCAGACCTGTACCCATATTTCTCCCCTATCCTGGCCTCCGTTACGAACAATCTCATCTCCTCTCCTAATTTACCCCCTTCCTCTGACGACACATAACGACGACTACCATGGATGCACAAACAATATAAACGCCTGATGATGATTACTCGTCGAAATCCGGGTCGTGTATGTTATTTCACAAATGTGTGGTTTCTATAAAAGTTGAATTATTGGAAAATTACAATGATATACCACAAAGTTACACTAGAACAAGTTAATCTTACACACCTTTATTTTTAAACAGAATCTAGGTGTTATAAATTCCTAATTTTTTCAATACTCTCCCTCTGGAGCGCACAGTCGTAATCTATCCCATATAAAATAGCTTGTATTTTCCGGCAAATTGCTCAAAACGTAGTTCGGAAAGAGTTTAGTATTTTAATATCATTGGAAAGATGGGAGTTTTTTTTATTAAAAAAAAAACACTTTTTAAACTGGTCTTTTTTCAAAATGCACTGAAAAGTAAAAAATAAAAATGCACTAAAAAGTAGAAAATAAATTTTAGATTGAAATTTACAAAGTTAAGAGACCTTCTCATCCAAATTTACAAACATATTAAAGTTGAGAGTGGAAATTAATATATTTATTTACTTTGTTATAATATTATTTATTTACATTGTTACTATGTTCTTTGTTAGTGTTTAAATTATTTGTTTACTTTATCTGTGAAATTTGTCGATGATTATGAGGCAAGAACTTATAATTGTACGTCTAATTGATCATCAAGTTGATCATTATGATTATGAGACCAGGGTGCTCAAATTCAACTTAGTTAATTACTTTGCAGGCTCAAATTCAACTTAGTAAATTACTTTGCACCCTGGTCTTATAATCATGATGATCAACTAGATGATCAATTAGACGTAAGATTATACGCTCTTGCCACATAACCATCGACGAATTGCACAGATAAACTAAACAAATATTCATTTTCACCCTCAACTTTAATATATTTGTAAATTTGGAATAGGTCTCTTAAATTTGTAAATTTCAATCTAAAATTTATTTTCACTTTTTAGTTCATTTTTATTTTTTAATTATCAGTGCATTTTGAAAAAAGACCATTAAAAAAATGTTTTTATATAATTTTATTTTTTACTTTTTATTTCAAAATTTGAATTTCTTCATAGCGGTGTACCCCCTAAATGTTTTGCAATGCTATCAAATTTTAAAATTCAATGCGTAATGCTTTATTTATGTTTTCTCTATGTACTTGAATCAAAAATATTTAATAAAATTAAATCTGACAACGTAAACAATTCGAAAAAATTACCAAGATTTTGTCATCAAAATTAAACATGTGTGCAAAATTTGGGAAAGATTGGACAAAGGGAAGGGGTTCAAAAATTGGGTAATATATATGCGATTAAACTCACGAAGCAAGTTGAAATAAGACCAGTAATAATGTCAAATTCATAAAATTCTAGGTGAAGTGATTTTTCGCTCAAACTACCTTAAGCTGGTTGGAGCGGTCATTGAGTGCACATTTTAATAATTTTTTTAGCGAGTTGAAAACGAAATTCTTGGACCTCATTTCATTTAATTACATTTGTGTAAGCGTTGGAACACACCACAGAGGAAGTAGGTATTTGAAGTGATACAAGAATTATATTTTAAATTATTATTATAATTTTAGCATGTCATGACAAGAATTTTCGGCGCGGCATTCGCATTTTAAACGAAATTCTATTAAAATATGTTTTCTTCGAATATTAGACTCAGCATGACCCCTTAACATTTGTTATGAACAATTACCATAGCAATAATATCTTTTTTCGCGTCTAGAATAAAATCTTTACATATGTTACCGAATTATTACGAGATATATTTCATGTGCCATAAGGCTACGTGTTAAAATAGCATTTCCAAAAAACGAAATGGGTATGGTGAAATGTTATCTACTTTTTCTATAGACATCACTAATGAAAACACGTATGCAAAGTTTCACGCCAATCGGAAATTAAACAAATATTTTATGTTTAATTTAATAAGCATACATGCAGCAGTAAATT
This sequence comes from Pyrrhosoma nymphula, assembly GCA_963573305.1. NCBI lineage: Eukaryota > Metazoa > Arthropoda > Insecta > Odonata > Coenagrionidae > Pyrrhosoma > Pyrrhosoma nymphula. Next base: position 110,997,432 of record OY754332.1, read on the forward strand.
TAGAATTCAGTACATGAGCATGAGTGACTGATTTGAAATGAAACAGCGCATGAAACCATGATACGTGATGTCACTGTGAACTGCGATTGAAGTGTAAGAGGTGCGTGCAGTGACAATTTCAGTGTAATGGCTGGAGAGGTAAATGTGCGAGTTTTACTGTTTACTGATGATGTTGGTTTAAGCCAGAGAGCCCACAGGGATTACAGAAGCTCCCGTACAACTTCTGCGAAGCAACAGAAAGAATAAATTTAAGGGTGAATGTGTCAAAGACCAAAGGAGTAATTTACGTTATTGAAAATGGGAAGAATGGTTTTTATAAGTGTGAATGGTGAAATAGTTTAAAAAGTTGACAATAAGGTGAACCTTGCCAAAATGTTTAGTGTATAATGGAAGGATATATGAGGAGTTGAGCAGCCGGTATGCTGAAGTTAAAGGCGAATGCTGAAGGTAAAGTCAATGGCAGTATCTGGGCATAGAATTCTTGTCTAAGGAGGCAAAAATCGCTGTTAAAAAAGTGTACTCCTCACCACTTGATGGTATGACTTTATGGCTTCGGTATTGCATATATATGAAAGGAACGTACTTCCTTCGTCTAGATACGTTGAGGGAATGGATGAGAGCCGAATAACCAAGATGCCGAATTGATTTATCGTAGAGGAGAGAATTTTGTGAGAGGAAGAGGTAGACCGAGGAATTAATGGATGAAAGTATTAGAAGAGACTCTTTAAGAGGAGGAATATTACGGGCGTTAAGATCCAAGAGCGTGTATGAAGCAATACATGGTTGTGGCAGAAGCAAAAGAGGTATTAAAAAATAGATAGATTGACGTCTTTATTGGGGCGAGATTGAGACTTGATAAGTTTCTTCTTCCCCCTAATAGGGCTCTATAGAAGAAATTACTACGACAAAGCGAGTTTTCTTGGCCAACCACTGAGAATTAAGCCCTTCTAGACCACGCCAACCTCGAAAGGAAACTAGTTGATGAGTATGTATTTATTAATGTCCGCGTTCGCGGATGACATACAGCTACCGTTGAGGTGCGCTATGGCGCGTGCCGCCTCGATTGTTCCGACGTTCCTTGAGCATTCTGATCCGTTCTGCAACGGATATAGCGGTAGTGATAGATGGAAAATTAGGCGCCCTTTCCGACGAGATTCGTTCAATTGTTTTTCCTCTGTGCTTTTTTGTATTGGCCTGCATCATAATTTTACATTAAAATTCAGTTCTAATTTACTTTATTTCACCAATAGTTACTGTGAATGTCAGTTTTTAGCCTAATAAAACACAAATACACCTTCATTTTTGGCGTCAAAATCAGCGCGAAATAATGGCGCAGTGTCCTTTCTAAGCCCGAGTCCTACTGGTAGTGTTTATCTTTGATGTACATGCCTAAAATGGCCATAATACATTCTCCCATTATCTTGAGAGTAGTAGTGAGTGCATACTATGGCGGACTTAAGTCATATGCAGTAAAATATTATAGCGATTTTCCTTTAGGACACCCCCTAAATTACCGACAATGAGGCATTCCCATTTTGCATTCTCATGAATTATTTCATTACTGTTGCCAGCAGCTTACTATTCAATAGTTATCATGTTATTTTAATATGTATACCCACTGACTCGACCTGAATTCCCGATAGAGCCAATCAATAGTTGATCCGGAAATTGAATGAACGCTGTGCCGGGGGAGTTGTATCCCGAAGGGAAACACTCAACTGTACCCCATTCAATGCGAATAATTTCGTTTAGTATTACAAGATTAGCTACAAAAACAGAACTTTAAGGTTTAAGAATCAGTTGTTACCGGTAATTTACTAAAAGTGAAGGAGTATCTGCGAAATATTTACTCCTAAGAGCTCACTCTGAAAGTAAAAGAAATAATCGTACCAGAATAAAATTAATGCTATGCGATTTTTTAGCACCCACATACAGAAGAAATGTAGTGAATAAATGAGTTTAAGGTTTCCATAGGTTTAAAAATGCAATTTAACGCGATCCAGGCGTCGATATGATACACCATCTCCAACCGAAGATGATGCATCACATCGGAAAATTTGAAAAATGCAACACCTTTAATCACCACGTTCAACATGACAAATTTTATTTTTCACATTTGTCATGTTATATTTCAATTGAATGAAAATTCATTCAATTCGTAAGCAACCACAGTTGCAATTCGGAAGACGGCTATATGCAGGCTCAAACACTAAAATGTCAGCATTGCTAAAAACTGTCGACCGTCGAGAAATATGGGGTCTGTAGACACGCCCATGTCGATAACGGTCTCCGGGGAAGGACAGTTAACTTTTGTTTACGGGTGACAAAACTTACAGAATGGACCCTCGTCAACGCTCACTGTAATGCTTTTCATTTGTATTTCCTGTTGCCCGCATATGCTAAGATACCCCACGCCACCTGCATAGGTATTCCAGATTTAGACTTCTTCCCTCATTCCGACATATACATCTACACCCTACCGTGTAAGCCACCTCAAAAGTGTATGGCCGGGGGTGTTGTCACCAAAATGCATTACAATATACCCTACTAAAGTTAGATCAATCTTTGACAGGTTTACTTGGTGGAAATTCATATTAATAAATGATAACAATTTGTTTTTTCCACACTAATTTTAATTGACCTCAAAGGGTTTCGACGTTTTCACGTCATTATCAAGAGGAGAACCTCATTTCTCTACTTGATAATGACGTGAAAAAGTCGAAACCGGTTGAGGTGCATTAAAAGTAGTGTGGAAAATACAAAGAGTTACCTTTTATTACCTACTAAAGTAAATTTTACTACGAATATTGAAGCATTAGCAAACATCGCTACTGCTTGTCAAGAGGCGAAGGTTCACAAACATGCACTACACTAAAGGCATGCTACCAATATTAGAGGGACTGCTTGTATTAATGTAATTTGCAACTGCATAAATGGATTGAGATACAAGAGATATAGCAGAAACATGCACGGCGTGTTGCTAGTACTAGATTAGATTGTTTGCTAGGGGGACCTTCGACAGGAGCCTGGGCACTTGGTAGGTCCATTGTGCCAACCCCATGTCTGCCTGCCACATGCAGACAGGGGGCAAGAGCACCACGGTGAAGGTATGTACGGTCACTCATCCAACATCCGTCCGGGCCCAACTTTGCTTATCTTCGGTGATCTTTCGGGAACCGGTGTGTTAATGTGGCTGGACCCTTGCCCCGCTGTTGGTACTAAGTAGCAGACGAGGATAAAAGTATTAGACGGAAAATCTATCATCCTGAAACGCCCGCGTCGATTAACGGACGCCCTACCTCATTTATCCTTCCACATCCCCGCCCGCACCACGCGTAACTACCGCATCTCTTGCGTCTCTGCTCGATATTGCGTCTTCCTCTATCACAGTAATCGCTTTTCAACCGGCTAAAAATATTCTGCCATACCATTTCGTCTTCCCGCCCGCTCGATTGATCTAATCCTGTCACACTTTCACCGATCACACCAGAAAGATAATTACCCCATAATTAACCCTTTTGCGATACTTTTCTGTTTGTGAGTTAGTACCTACTGCTGCTGGTTTTTTTTACTTGTCAATGCTCGTTAATCTGTTTTAATGTATAGTACTCATTTTAGAAGGCTAATCTAGCTTTTTTTACTGAACTCAAATAAATTAAATATATTATGAAAAAAATTATTTTCTCTTCAAGTGCACGCGTTTCAGTTATCCGATGTCAGGGCATAATATTTCGCTCGATTGATAGCGTTACTAAATGGAACAAATTTATTAGGGCTCTCAAAATAAATTCGGATTTAGAAAAATAATTATCTCACCGTTGTTTGTATAAATTTCCACGGGGATTCATCTTTGGTATAACTCCTTAAAAAAGTTATGTAATTCTATTTTACAGTCCTTGGAGCTTACAAACGTACAACACAGAGCATATAAATAGTTTGACTCAACCAGGGTGTCAATGCGTAAGAATCATCTTCCTCCTGAATGCGTATTGCTTAGCACTAGGATCTCGGAGGCAGTCATTTCGACAGCTTTTCATTTTAGTGGAACCATTGCTCTTTGAACTATGACTTGGGAAGCGTACAATTCATATTGTAAAAACAAGTTTTCATCTGCGAAATGCAAATCAAATGATGACTGAATTTTCTGTTTTCCGTATTTCTGTTTGAAAGTAGCGTGAACTCAAGCATCTTAAATTCGCAAACGTGTTCACGTAACCATTAAAGTAGTATGATAAATGTTCTCTACTGCTTTTTTACTATCTATTTTTAGTAACCGAGCTGCTGGAAGAATATGATTTATCATTCAACAAAAACTAAGATGAAATATTAGGCTTTCACTCGAATTTCTGCTTCCCCACAATATTTACATTTAGGCAAAAGACAAAGGTGTATTGCAACGCTATAGAATGTAAAAATGTATAAGTAGTCGTTAAAACCAATGAAAACGCTAAATAATGCAATAGAAAAGTTAGATCAACTTTCATCACAACTTTATCCATAAGCAGTCAAATTGACTGCTTATGGATATTATCATTGCCAAGGTCGGTTGTATACCTACATACATATGTGAAGGTGTAGGTGGTATGGTTGCTGTAGACGGGGGGGATGTTGAAGGGGTTAGGGGAGGATATTTTTTCCGAGGAAGGTGTCGACAGGAGGGGGTAATGGAGGTTGTGGGTCAAGCATGTATTCCCTCAAATGAAGGGGAAGCTTCAAACAACGAGTAGTGTTTATGCATTGTGTTTTTACTTAGGCGATAATGGATTTCCACATAGTTAAGTCTGAAAAATTCGGTTGTAATATTTAGCTAACCATACCTATCTCTCTACTCTGTGGCTATGATCATGAAATTGTTATCATTCTTCATAACTCCTGCCTAACGCTAAAAATGCAATCCTTTTTATGAGGTCAATCATCTAACCTCAATTGTATCTGGCGTTACTTTGTTAAAATGCTTCATTATGAAATGACTAACAGTGGCTGACGATGCTGTATCACAATGTGACCTGACGATGTTGAATCACAGTAAAATCTAGGTCGTGAGGAACAAATTCCATGTGGAAACATCTACTCACACTATTTTATTTCGCGTCACATACAATTAGAGCACCATCCGTAATTGAACTCACATTATGACCGACTGTGTACAGGAAGTAAAGTAGGTGATAATAGTGAAACGTTAGTCCGTTCGAGCGGGTTCTAGAGCATACGGCATCTGTCATTACGCCCTCCGCCCCAAACGCCACTTCCCATTTCCTGGGAGGAAAATTGATTAATACGCCAAATACGATAATCAATGCACTCATTTGGTCTCATTTCTATACGTGAGCTACATTCCGACTCTTTGGTCGATTTACCTAAAAATAACTTTTGTTCCGTTTAGCCATCGACCCGCGGGGAAAGTGGTACAGACGAGGAAGCCGATACGGACGTCAAGAATACGGCACGTTCGATGGTAGGCACGGGCGGTATTTGAAAAAAGTACGCTGTTCTTCCGACGAGTATTTGAAAGCAATTATAGCAGGTGATAGTTCTGTAGCACGGGCGAAAAAATACCAGTATTTGCATGATTGTTCACATGCGTTTATGAAATAAAAATTAGTGCAAATCTAACTTTACTGTTGCGGAATGTCTACATAGGTATATTATTGGTCAACATATATTTTGCTGTCCACTATATTAAAGTTATATAAGGGTGTGTTTGCCACACAGATTCCAAATATGACATCGGTTTTGCTTGATTGGCTCTCCTTTTTGAAGTATTTAAGAAAACCTCAGTGAAAACATTAAACTGCTCAAAATATGACTATGTAAATGTTATGTAAATGTGTTATGTAAATTTTACATAAAAATATCCGAAACGAAGTATTACTTACATAAAAAGTAATATCTAATAACTAATATCATTGCATTCAGTACATTTACAGAACATGTTTCGCTTTAAACATTGTGGCAAGTATGATTTTCTCTTATGTGAGTCATCTAGACAATCACGTTGAAGGCTCCAGCAGTTAGTAAGTAGTAGTTAGTCAGTAAGCAGTTAGTTAGTAAGTAGTCAGCCATTATATGCCTGTACCATCAGCCTTGATACCTTTACTTTATCACCTTTATACTTTGATACAACCTTTCCCTTTGCTCCTCACTCAAATCAATAAGATTTTCTTGAAATGTATGAAAGTGGCTACGAATATAATGTACCTTTATGCTCATAGTAGCACTCATTTTATTATATGCCCATAGCATGTTTTGTACCAGTTAGTATTCATAATTGTGGGCGAAATGGCTACCCAAGATGTTCTTGACAACCATGACAGAGCTGGGTCAGGCAGAAGCTTCAATATTGGTCTTTGAATTTGTAAGATCTGTATCGTTTATGAATTTACGAAGTAAGAGAGCCATGAAAAATTGCTGCTTATAATTTTTCCATACTCAATCCAGGAAAGAATCTAAAAATGTATTTGAAACAATCGCAATCTTTGTTCAGATCTCTAACAAATTGCTTCATCAGTCCCAACTTTATATGGAGCGGAGGGAGAAAGATATTGTCATTGTCAACTAATGGCTCATTAGTGATGCTTGCTGCTTCTACAGTCATGTTGTCCCTTGGAGGCCATGTTCCCCTTTTATAGTGATTTTCCGTAGCCCTTCTATCCAAAAGGCAAATGAAACAAGGGAACTTCGTGTATCCAGATAAATTCGACAGTCTCTGGCGTTATATGGTGGAACAGCATTTTAGTACTTATATAAAACTGTAGTAATTGTACTTTCCACTTAAATTTTAATGTAAAAATGTGTAGACCTGATGATGATGCCCTAAGAAACGTCAAAACACGTGTAGTGTAATATTTACATTAAAATTTAAGTGGACAGTACAATTACTGCAGTTTTATTTCGTGTATCCACTTTTTTAACCCAATAAGAAGTTCAGCATCTTTAATTCAACTCATATGGACCACTGGTGCTCACGATAACAAAAACGTTTCAATACCATTTTGATATTTGCATATTCTTCTTTCAGTATTGTCGAGTGATCAATTGGAACAGATGCATAGCAGATACCATTATGCAGTAAAACACATTTCAGACTTGCGGTAGAACTGTCGGAAAGGTCGCCAGTCTTTGGGTCGATACCCCGTTACTCCCATCTGGAGGAGTAGTCCATGAATAAAATTACAGTACATTAGTACTTCATGTTGACTTAAATATAGATGAGTCCCGCCTCTCACGTCCGATAAAATGTTATTTTAACTTCCGGTTTCAGAACGTTCCTTTCTTTTAGTCTGGATGCAAACAGTTCAGATGCCTGCTTTGAACGAATGAGGTCTCGTATCAGACCATTGAGCTCTTCTTGGAAACCTTCTGAGTTGTTTAAGTACTTTCTTTAAATTTACTTTCAATGCTAAAACCTGTGTTCACTCTTCCTGCATATCCTCAACATCGGACCCAGAAAGTTCAGGGAGTGTAGTGAACACTGGTGTGGGAGCATCTTCACTGTGTGGCACAGGTCGCCTTGCTGATTCCAAATAAAGTTTCTCCCACTTATTTTTCTTGTAGCGATATAAATCTTTCACATTCACAGCTAAAAAATAACATTTATCATGGTATTTTTCGGATTCCTCCATGCCATAGGTTCACCAAATCTTAAACTTTTCAATTTTATATTTTTTCCCCTGACGTTAAAACCTCACACAATTTGAGCATACCGTATGGGGAGCCCATGCTTCATCTTGGTCTTCAAGTAGCATACCGAAATATGCAATATATGGTTGCTATACAAAGTCAGTTATATTTTTTACATTTTTGCAGAGTAAGTAATTCACCACATATTTAAAGAAAATGCAATAGGGTCATTTACACAACTTCGCAAAAAACTCATATTTCTCTATAAAAATTACAAACAAATGAAATACAAATTTAAAAAGAAAAATGGATGTCTCATCAAATATTAATTTACCATTACATTTATCAATATACATTTAGAGAATAAGTATGAAAAACAATAATGAGTTTTCTCTGCTATGGGCCGTGGTTAAAGAATGAAGTGCCTGTGATGGAAAAAGAGGCTGAACTTTGTATAACATCTTCTTATGCACCTATCTCTATTTGTTTAATTTTTACACATTTCAATGGGTAGACATGTTACAAATATGTGAGATGGTTTTACTTCTGTCCACCCCTGTTAAGTTTTCAACAAAATGTTGATGCACATTAAATAAGAAACTATTACCTTTGAAAATCATTCAGGTGGTACCAGGTGACCGCAATTTCTCCATGGATGTATTTGCGATTGACCAAATATAATTTGAAGTTAACATCATAAGTTTGTTTTTCATGAAGTGATAGCGTCACGTAAAACACATGAATCGGCCGTTTCAATGAGGGAGAGAAGTTTTCGCAACTGTCTCCATTTCGCACTATGTTGTTGCTGCACCAAATTGCAAAGTTTTGCTTAAGTCATTCCCTTGCAGTCCTTTTCATAAGACTAAGTGTCAGTGAAATAAGGAATCAAATACAATAATCCGTATTGCTCAATCATCTGGCAATGAATGGGCTTTGTCTTCTTTTATCAACTACAGTAGTTATGGGAGATCGAAGAGGAAAATTAGTTCCAATTGCTCTACTCTGATGTGATCATTATGAAGAATTTTGTTAATCATTCATAAATGCTATAAATATGTATTTATCACAAAAAAGTCATTTAATCTTACTACTTCTGTTTTCCAATTATTCATCTTCATTCCGAATTTCGGTCCCTTCCTCACTTTCATGAAAGGCCCTCCACTGTAAATGTATATTCCTGAAAGTATTGTGACTGGAATTTAGGTTCCAATGTTCACATACTGTTGCAGTTAGGGTGCGGGGCAGTCCTGTTCATTTTGTTGTGGCACCAGAATCGTACATGAGTGTGGCATGTACATATATATTATATAAGGCAGACGTGGGTGATGATTGGCAAACTCACAATGCTTAGTGCATTTTTCTTCTATGATAATATAAACGTGTGGCAATAGGCTCAATTGGGATGGTGCAATTAAACATAAACGTTGGCTTTTAAAATGTTATGTGCCGGATACTACTGCTGAATTGTTTATCATGGCATGGAAATTTGCAAATGCAGAGATTAAAATGCAATCTTTTCTGTCATACAATTTCAAGGACATGGGCTGTTGGGCAGCACAAATCAAATTTTCATTGTACCTGCATCATTCATGGATAGGAGGCAAGGCAAGCGCGGGCAAGATCCAGAGCTAGTGCAATTATGGGACAATTTACGTCAACATAAATTTTGTCACATGTTGGAGTGTTTGTTCCTGGGCCTGACAACTTGGATGCATTGTGATAGAGGACCAGGAATTGCCCAGGAATTTTCGTAATACTGTTCAAGGAAGTAGTCATTCTTCAAACAATGCAATAGTAAGTCTGTTTGTTATTTTAGTTTTTCAGTGTCTTTATGATGAATGCAATGAATAACTATCTTATTATTGCAGGTTTAACGAGCAGAATCATGCAGCAGTATGTAGTGATGAACCAGTTATTCTATCTATTGATTGAAGCAGAAAGTTTTTCATGTGCTGGAGTTTATTGTGTTTGCACTTTTCTGCTGTTACTAAACAGATTACATTAGAAATATATGTTCTCCTTGACATCTCAGAAGTGGGCCATTCTTATATTTAACATGGGCTTTTATTATAACATCATAACGGTGTTTCTCCAGGAAGTGTTGGTAAATTCCACCGAAGCAGCCTAATTTCAATTTGCTTCTCTCTTTGGTTTTTGGAATATTTATCGGTTTTAAAGCTTTTGGATGAGTTTTCTGCTGAATATTTGAGGTAATTCTTTTTCGGCTTGAAATTCATTTTTTTTCTAATTTTTTCTTCCTGTTATTGAATTCTATGATTGGATACGTTGACAACCCATCCTGGAATAATTACATTACCATAATGCGGTGAGGCAGGGAGGATGAGTTTTTTCGTGAAATTCCCAGACGGTGTCACAGGGTTAATTTGGCCTTTTCATTTTCACTGATTTAAATTTTTTAGGCTGGGAAATTATTGCTCGACCATTTAATAAATAAATATCCTTGAATTGCTCTCATTATTATGTTAAAGGTATCGACTGTTACATCATCTATATGCTGCATAAATATCAGATTTTATCTTTGATTTATCATTGCATTATGTTTTCAGGAGTTGCTCAGGCCACACGGAGGGTAATTATTAAAAATTGTAATCACACTGAAGATGCATGGTAAATAGGAGTAGCTTCACATGCAAAGGACTAAGCCTAGGAAATTATGCATGTTCTAAAGCATGTGCTTCATGTTCTGTTATGTGGTGATTGTGGACAATACTTACCAACGGATGTTGACTGCTGCTGTGAACATTCAAAGTGAAGTATGTAAGTAGGTTTTATTTTCTGAAACTAATTATAGTCTGTTTCTGTTATCAGGTATTCACCGAACCTTTCTGTTTTTTTCAGGTCAAACAAAGAATGCCTTATTATCTTCCTGTTCATTATGCTCTATCACTCCAGTATCAATTACATCTACAGAGAAGCCCAAACCTGTCCCTCTTTGTTCCTGACAACTTGGATACCAGGTTCCTGCTGTTCTTCACTTGGTACAATTTGAAATTCAGTTTCATTATATGTTTTACGAAAGTGTACGTGAGTAATTTACTTCAAATTCTCAACTTCTTTTAGCTAGAATTAAAAGTTCAATGAAATGTGTTCTCAGGGGAATTCGTAATACAGTACAATGTACTTACTTAACTGCATCATAGAGTGATTTTTAATTTTTTCAATATTTCCATTTTGATAGTGTTGCTTATATTTGTAATTGTGAAAAATTATATTAATACCACCTACCACTTCCCTCATATACCTATTTCCTATGAGAAAATGAACGAAGTCTGTGGTGGAACTGAAGGTTTTTGTAATTTTATGGACTAAACCCTGAATAAATTAATTCCTTTTTGTATTCTGTGCTCATACCCTGTGAGTTTATCACGAAAAATACTCCAAGACAGAGTCATATTTGACTACAAGGTGCACCACTTCGTGACGGAATGTAGCCCAAGGCAGATTAACATTTACTTTGGGGTAAATTGATCTGTTCATTTGTGAATCGTTGGAAGGAAGAACTTTTTGCTTTGGCGAGTGTGGGTGGAAGAAAAAGATTGGTGATCTGCAAACGTTAAATATTAGGGTTAACTAAGTGAAAATTGGAGATGATGGAATCTCTGTAATAACTTTGTAAATTTCTCAATTGATATATTTATTGTCCACAGGTTTCACTGCAAAGGTATGGTCGTGTTACCTTTGCAATGAAAAAGACATTGAGTCAATTATGAAATTTTTAAATTTATTACAGTGGTTCCATCATCTAAAGGAAAAAGTAACATTGGAACGGAATTCGAATTTCCCGCTCGTCGAGAGTTGTAGTTCACCCTTTGTCCGTCAAGATTAAGGTGGCGCCTTGGTAGCCGTTGAAAACTTAATACGTCACTTTTAATACGGAGTTAACCATCTTTCCCTTGTATATTTTCAGCTGGGTCAGCTGGGTTGCGAGGAAGACGAACGAGAAGGCATTGGATGTGGAGGGAAGGGAGAGGGAGAGGAGGAGGTTGGGCGAAGGCAGAAAAAATGGACGGGGGACGTTTGGAGAGGCCACTGGAGAACCTTCGAAGGGGAAGGATGGGAATTTTAGGCGACATACGGAGAGGTAGAGGGTATGAGGAATTTAAATGAGACCTGAAAGCGAGCCTTCCATAAGAGGGGAAGAGAGGTGAGGTCCTAGAACTTGGGATATTCGAATAAGAGCTGTCCAAAAACCTAACAATTAGCCGATAAAACACCCAAATGAAAAATACAGTAGGTAATATTTTAATTCTAGACATTTTTCATTTTTTTTTCTTAAACAAAGGAATGGATTGAGTAGATTTGATGCTACCAAGAAGCGAGTTACAGATTTTAGTAACTATACACAATGTTCTTTACCTATCGTGCAAGACAAAGGATAGAGTTGCAATTTCGTGAGCCATATTAATGGATTTCTCCATTTGAACACAATATATTTAAATAATTTTATGACCAATAATATTCACTATATATACACACATGGCACACATAATGTACTTAATTTCATTAGCAAAGGTCTGCATATACACATCGCAAGGAGAAAGGAACATTAATGGAGAAAAATCATGATGAACTCCAGTGGTGATTCGCAATTTTCCCTTGATGGTGGGAACCTCTGGATCTGAATTTCTTGATTTTTCATGCCTTTCCTTCCGAGGACAGCGGTCGTTTGGCTACGTCATTCGGCACCCCACACCACCTTTGGCAAGGGGTCTCGATCGCCACGTGCCGTATAAACATGGCAAAATTGGACTCCAGAACACTCGATTACTGTCGAACTTGAATTTATGAAATTGACGCCCAGATCTCTACGTGAAACGAGGCGTACCTCACCGCACGCTCCAGCACGACCCTGGTTGGATTCAACGCAACACTCACGACGTGCCTTTGCGCCAACTATTGCGAGCTTCCATTTTGATGGACCGGAGATCCTGTACTGGTCCTGGTCGGAGGAGTAGAAGTAGGTACGGTTTCCCCTAGGGCGCATATAATTCATTCGCTATGTCTGGTGTCCATGCTGCGTAGAAGAGTGCGACTTGGAGGGCACCCAAAAATTATAAGAGAACATTGATGGAGCTAAAGGGTGAATTGCGTACTGGAATATTGAAGCCATTCAAATGCACGATTGGCCTCGTTGAAAGGATGCATTAGCCGTTTCTTTGCGTTAAATGAGTACTGTTTTCAATCATAATGCATGTCACGTAATAAAAATGGGGGTTCACAGTTTTTGGACAGATTTATAATTTTAGTTTGAATTGTTTTACCTAGAAATTTCAAGTTAATTATACACCGTTGTTGTGGAAGTAAATTTAAAACATCTGGAGATTTAAGTACTTAATCTCCGCAGAAGAGGGGGGATATTTTTTGTGATAGTGGGGTAAATTCAAGTAGCCAGTGGATAAAATATGCATTCGGATATACCCGAACCTCGCAGCAAAAGGGAGTCACAAAAACATAGGCATTAGGCGAACAATTGGACCGCGATAATTCGTGCATTCACATGAAAAGCGGAAATAGATAAAAAAAGAGTAGCATGCTGTAAAACGTTCCCCGGCAAGGTTACCGTGACGGCATGTTTGTTGGATCTTTATCACTAAATTAAGCTTAACTTCCGTGCTAAAAGTCGTCATATTTTCTCTTGTTGAGTATATGATCTATGACATCCAATGCATCACACATACATACATCCTGTAAATCGAACTTTCAAGACGACCAAGCCCAACACTAATAATATTGTTCAATGGATCGATGGGAGTTGGTACATGTAAATCAATATTACTTCAACGGGAGTCACGTGCTATGGAGACGCATGAATATTCGAACTTTATAATTAAATAGTCAATCAATTTCCATTCAAGTCCAGGCGAACGAATTTTTCCATTATGAATTTCGCCCATTCCGGAGAGTTATTCATTCTGAATTTCACATTTATGAAATTAAAGCATTCGCTACTTCTAATCGTCTTAAAAACAACGTGAAATCACGGATTGTGTAAAAATATGAAAAATAAACGTCTAATTGGAAGATGGGTCAATACTACAAACTCCACGATAGTTATTGTATGCGGAAGCAAAAGGTTTTTGCTTGGTTTTGATGATGTATCGTAAGCTACACACCCACTTGATAGCTACTAAGCAACCACTGTCACATGCGGAGTGGATATGATAGCTACAGTGTATTGACTATACGAAACCATGCTATAATTGTAATTGTATATGACAAGTGCGATATTCCACAGAGGAAAAATCATTCGCCTTGACCGGGACCGGGTTCGAATCCCGGTCAAGGCGAATGATTTTTCCTCTGTGGAATATCGCACTTATGTGCACTTGCGGGTGGCTCCGTAAAGGTAACTACCGTGGCTAGTCCCGGTATCCTCAAAATTAGTAGTATTTGACAATTCCCCACATCGAAAGATTTGACAGCAGGATCCGTTGCCAGGGGACATGGGTTGAAGAGTGCCCAGGTGAAGGGTTGAGACAGTATAATCGTTGCTGAAAATGAGTAAATGAAGGTTTGATTGTGAGTTAATACGTTGCTCCGAGAAATTGAGTGAACACACCTATTTTACAGGATGTATATATCTCTGTATATATGTCTGAAGATTTCTGTTATCCTACGCGTTGCGTGTAGTCACCGAGTATCAATCGTCTCCCAAACAAGTCATTAAAGTGTCATCGTAATAAGAGTAACTCAACAGTATTAGTAATTTTTTATTAGTAACTATATATTAGAGATATATTAGACATTATAACTTGGCAGCCCATCGCCTTAGTGTGCAATAGGTTCTTGCTCTTTTAGGCGCAAGACTAAAACATTTAACTGCATATATCCGATATTTATTGCGGTCTAATTCCCCGTCCTTGGTGAGGCTAGTTATCCAGGGTGCAAAACAACTACCACTTATGAAGGCGATCGTATGGAAGAGAGAAAACCAGCTAAGAAAACCCTGTGAGGGAAAATCATTTGAAAGCTGGGAACAATCCTCCCGAATGTTTACCACTCGAGGCGTCAGGGTTCCCGTCGCGGAACGAAATGTTTGGCGTATTCCCTTTCCGCCTCAATGAGCCCGCTGCAGAAGGCCATGTGGACGGAGAGCAATTCGGAAAATCCTGCCTTTCTCCCTTTCGAAGTTTATCCCAGCGTTATCGCTAAGCAATCTCAAAAGGAAGTCCCTAAATCCATAAAGGCGTTAATTTGTATTCGCAGAGTCGACCAATTTTTACGAACATTTAATTATGCAGAATTTGATGTACACATTGAAATGAAAACCAAATAAGGTATTTTGCTATGACGCATAAAATAATGGAAACATTTCCATTTTCGGAAAGCTATGTATGAGGACGAAGAGTTAACGTTTGACTGAAACTGTTATCTGATACGAGAGAAGATTGTAGAGCTGCAGTATACCAATTTTCGGATTAATTACTGCGGATACATAGGTAACTAAATAATTCACTTCAATTCAAGACATTTGTATTGTACAAAACGTTTGGCCTTTCATTTAGTTATGTTAGTCAAATTTTAGTCTCGATCTCTATTTCCGATATGAAAGTAGAAAAAGAACTCAGGATAAGCAAAATGGTGGTCGTTAAAAATGGCTAATCATGGGAGTTAATCGATGACTTTACCATAAAAAATATCGAAAATATTCTCCTGCATATGTACAATTGCCTATGGATAAAAAATATCCCACTGCAAGATGGAGACGGTTTCTCTTTTCAGAAAATATTGCTTAAGAAGTACGTCGAAATTTTTTAGAGAATTATTCAGAATTGCCTTTTACAATAAATTAAGCCTGAGGACTTGGCTTCGCACTCCTTTCTTAGGAAATAATTCCTATTTTAGAAAAAAAGGAGTAAAAAAGAAACTAGTTTAATTTTTTTAGGGTCGAGATAATACTTTACTCCTCGGCGTTACAACCCTTGTAGGGCCTTGGCGCCTCTGATAATGTTAGCCCAGACATCACGATATAATAACCAGTACGGGTTTCATTTTCTTTGAGCTTCGTAACAAGACAGTTTTTATGAAATACGGTCGTTAGCCCTATGATCAACCCCCAACCTGGAGGACCAGGATATCTCTCTTTGTCTGGCCTATCCCCCTTGACCTGTCCGGCTTGGGTGGCCCTAACAGGAGCTTACGCTCCCGCCGGCATAGCTCTCAGGTTCGCTTAGGCACACAAGCTCCCTCATCACGACAAGATGGAGGTACCAGGGAGGGAGATAATACCATGCCCAATATACTTGAACAATAATTCATAGACATGGTTTCACAGATTGTTTCTTGCCCTGATTAAATTTCATTTCGTGAGCAATACGGTTCACAAAAATGTATTTGCCAGAGGGACTCATTATTTTCCACATTTATATCTTGCACACACCAGCAAATATGTATTCACTGATTGTGGATTACTCCAGCAGATTGCAGGCTAACGGAATAAAGTTATAGGCTTAAATGATGACTTAGTGGAGTGCTGCAGCGTACCTACAAGTTTTCGGATTATTGTTTACAAATGGTGATGAATCAAATTCAAATTACATTTATGTAGTGGACTATACAAAAAAATGTGGATAAGGATACATATCCCGTACATTTGAAGACAAAAGTGATGTTCATCTTCATCTACGATGCACCGTGCAAGCCACCACTAGGGTGTGTGGCATGGGGTGATTCCACACCCGGCATGCAGCACTCGTCCCAGCACAAGTCAAAACCTCGAACGCTCCCCCTGGCGCTAGGCGCAGGCCAGAGCAAAATGTTGGCTGTTTCCGTCTTGGAAGAACTAAGTTTTTTGTCAATTATTGCAATTACTCCTCTAATAGCAAAAAATGTCGTTGATTTAGATTTTTTGGCGCCATCTTTCGCTCCACCAAGGATCAAATCGAGTTACCATTTTCACTATAATGATCGCCAAATTCCTTAGTCGTGAAAATAAATTAATTCTATATCGATTAAAATGCATGGAGAAAATATTTTACCAGTAATTAAGGTCCGCCTTGAAGTCTCCCACCCATAATTTATTCTCAAGTAAATAGCATGCACGTAGTGCCTCCCTCCTCATAATAGCGCCGCGCCGTGGCTGGCTTCCGTATTGCCTCTGCGTCGGCAGTGGTCGGTCTTCGACCGCTTTTATTTTCCTCTCGCGAGCCATCGACGGCATGGTGGGAACGAAGAAATGCGTGCATAATAATAATCGAAGGGACGAATTCCTCCCTTCTGGGCTCTTTACAAGGCAATCGATTGACGGCGCGGCCGGCCGTCGACCCCCGACACGACTCACGCGACTGGAGTGCCGTGCGCTCGACCGCCATCCTCGCCGATGCGTGGGAAAACAAAGCAGCGACAAAATGCGTGCGTCACCTGTCTTCGACACGCCGCACATGCGGTTGTTCAGAAGCTCCGCTTTCATTTTATTGAAGAGGAGCAATTGCATTCCATTGCTTCTAATTAATGCAAATACCTTCCACTACGCGATGCGAACTTGACATCTCCACTACAATGATTCCAAGTATGGATACTATTTCGAATCCTCTCTTGACCTCTCATTGTAGCATGCTTAATCTATCGGTGAGATAAGTATATTAAGCTCTAAGATTACACACTAAAAGCTGCTACAACGCTATTAAAGGAACTGACAAGCTGCGCATGTCCGACATAATAGTGGCCGAACGGTTGGACAAAATTGTTTTTGTAAGAGAATTTTAAATTCGTTGCTTTCATGGTAAAGTTAGACATTTGAGCTCTCAAAGTGCTTACGACATAAGGCGGTCAGAAATATGGTGTTCCACATGTAACTGAATTAATCAAGGCCACGACTAAAATCTTCTTTTCGTTTTCAGACGAGAAACCTACATTAATAAGGTCTCATATACACGAAAATACGTATGGCAGTACCATTTACCTTAATGAGGAATGACCAAACATTATCGATTGATTAACGCGCTCTGTGATCAAATGTATGTTAAAAGACAAACACATCAAATTCACAACGAAGTTATATTAATATAGCAAGCTATATCTGTTAAGGTCCTACTCACGGAGGGGTAGCAAAAATTTAAATGAGTTCTACACGACGCATTTAGATTTCCGCGGTCATCTGCGACTACGATAGTGACTTACTATTTGTAGTATATTGAGCTGCTGGATATACAGGTGTATTAGGGACCCAGCAGCAAATTCAATGGTCCTGTCGCTCACAATTCATTTAATTGGAAAGAAATTATTGTGTGTCGGCCATTTTGATCAATGAAATGGCCTTTTTAATTCAGGAAGAGAGCAATTGACAAGTAAATTTAAATTAAATATTAATTCAAATTGTCAATGAAAGAAAAGGAGTTTTGACTCCTATGCATGCATTTCTGTCATCCAGGTGAACTCGCAAATACGTGTGTGTTTTCCAAGTTTTCGAAGTCCTAGTGTAACACACTCGGACTGGTCGATAACCTGGACATAAATCACCTGGATGACCAAAATGCATGCATAGGAGTCAAAATTCCTTTACTTTCTTTGACATAATGGAGTAATCTTTAATTTAGATATGGCTTTTTTATGTGCTGTGCAAATTCGCCATCTTCACAGGAATAATTTCGACTTTGAATAATGAGTCCAATCCATTCATGTTCACTCATGCTTCGTCCAGCATTATAGTGGCACCTATAGGGGGTTCATTTGTTATAAAATTGAGTATTTTATATTATTGCATTTTTAATTAATGCCATACACTCCTATTGCTTTCCATGCCAAGTGCCAACCAGCGGACATGTACCAAATCAATTGACAAAAAACAAACGCTACTCATTGTAAGCTTGAATATCGGGAAAATTCTACAAGATTGTAGCTTCAACGAAATAAGTAATGAATTTTCGGAACGCGTCAGAACAAGTAAATTCGGCTGCAGGTTGAAACAACAGTTAGGTGAACCAACTATATTATGCATGTTTGATTTTGGCCGAGCCAAGGCTTGGTAACCAATAACGCATTCAAAACTTCCATTTACGATACGCAGACTAAACCTCATATTTATTTCTGAGTAATGCCATTTACAAAAAGCAAGAAAAAACAAGGAATTTGAATTTTAAAATCCACTCAGTTTAGCATTAAGCATGTGAATTTTGAATGTCTTACTCTAAGAAAGGTTTTCAGGCTGTATCTTGTAGAGAATATGTTTGTTCAAAACGAAAATTGTTGTAACTATGTACTATTTCACACTCTCATTTAACGAAAGATTGATGTTTGTGGCACGGAATGCCGATAGCTAACAAACGATGAGAATGGCACTCGGTGTTGAAACCATAATAGTCGGTCATTGTATAAAAGTGTTTGTTTTTGGTAGGATGGCTGGTGGTTTGTGGAGGTGACCGAGAAACTGCCGTTAGTTGCTCTTTTAAGGGCAAGTTGGTCATTCATTGGTCATTCAATCCTAAGATTGGTTTACTACAACCCTCCATCCTTCCCTATCCAATGCTAATTCCCTTACTTCCGGGTTGCTCTTCTTGTGTACTCTTCTCGTTAATTGGGTTATGTATTTATCTCCTGGATTTCCTCTTGTGAACTTTCCCTATTTTTTTCCTTCAATTATATTTTTCAGAAATTCATTGTGCCTCAGGGTGTGCTTTGCCCCGATCATCTGCGCATCTATCTGGTCCTTGAACCAGAAAAGCTTGAAATACAAATGACGGTTTCCGAAGGATGATTGAAACGGTTGTGAAGCTACCTATCAACGAAGAAACAGCGTATCTTGGCACAAGTAATACTTCATCTCGTTCACACTTCGAGCGCGGATATCTTAGCGTTGAAAGTTTTTTTTTCGTGATGTTGAGGATTTTGGGAAAGTAAGACCTCCTACTTTCCGAAAGAGTGAATAGCGTGAGCTCAGCACTGAGAGGCTGTAGAGGTAGATATAGGAAGGGAGAGTACATTTGATGTCAGAATGCTGTGAAAAAGTTCCAATCGTAGTAGGCGGACGTGAGGAGTTGAACGTAACCAAACTCACATTTGCTGATAGGATCGATGAAAAAGAAAGATAAACAGATGCCATGCCTAATCTCAGGAACATTTTTCCGCGAATACTACATTTGAGCCGCAATGAAATCTCAATGTCTTGAGTCACATCGCGGCTCAAGATACCATCCCTAAGCATTTCTACAACCTTTCAGTTTTTGACAAAGTATTACTTTCACGGAAAATATACTACTCTGAGCAGCAGCCTCAGTGAATTTATTAAGTTAAGTGACTGATAAATTCACAAAAACCATGGAAGCTCTCATTGCATACATTTTAAACAGCAGTAAACTCTAATCTAAGACTGTAACCATTCCTTTAGCTACCCTATGTCCTACCAGCCGGGAGGTTATAATCTCTACTTTGAGCCGGTGTCGCGCGGTAGATGTTTTCGTAAATGTATTCACTAATAATTCAAGAAAACCCTCTGGATCGAACTGCGCATGCGCGTGTCATTTAAATCTGCGCGTGTCATTTCTGCGAATTTCTTTAACTTAGGGGACTCTGTAATTTCTTGCCAAGACATGACCAATGATTAGTATTTCTGTGTGCAGTGCATTACCATACCGTTGCTAGAGACTTCTTCGACTAATTGAGAAAAAAACTTTGTTGAAGTACGCTGTCTTTACCGCCAGTTGAAATACGGTAAGGGGGTTAGTATTACACAAATAGTACATTTGAGTGAATTGTTTATATAATTTCATTGTATGGCCGAAGCATATTTATTTTGTGCAAACACCTGCTGTTAAATTAACTGTTGTAGTTTGATCATAAATCACGCATTATTTAAGGGATCTGCTACGTTGGTAATTCTATGTGCATTATCGTGAGCCAGTAGGGTTGTTTGGGCTATTCTTTCAATTGAAACTTCAGGCTTTAATTACTATAGTTAGCATCGTAGACTCGTTGGAAAACTCTTCGCTTTTGTTCTTTCTGTGCCGATTTCAAATCACACCATGTCATATTGAATACCGAATTGAATCTGCCGGGACTAAGGCCAGTGAGCACAACAACCTCGCTCTAAATACTGGCTTAACAGATGTCCCGAGCTAATTGCCTCAAGCTTGGCTTAGACATGGTGTAAATAACTAATGAATGATCATGATAGTTTTTCAAATCTAATAACCCGGGAATAAGAGCTGCTAAGAATTTAATTTTTCCGGAAATTTTGATAGTGTAACCACGGCTCTACCCGACTCCTACTGGGCTAACATTAGCTTATCTGTCACAAACTTCTAGAATTAAGGTACTCGGTGGTAAATACCGTCATTTTAGACGCTTTCATACAAAGGTATCGAGAGAATAGAGTTATGCGAATTTCTTTAAATTTAAATTATTTGTCATGTGGTCATAACGTGAACTACTTATTAAAAATACAATAACAATAATACGAAAAAGTATATAAAGATATTATCGATGGTTCAAATATCAATGGCTCAAAATCCGCGTCACGGTTTCAACTTCTGCGGTAAATAGACTGAGATTCTATTTTTCCTGCAAGTAGCAATTCGATTTTGTGATAAAACTGCATCGCATCCGGTGAAATCTTGGTCACATGACTGCGAGCTGGGATTAAAAATGCAAATGACGGAGAAGGACCGATTTTTAGAGAGACTTCTGGTTGCATACGTAAATATTTACTTTTACCTGGGAATATTTTTGTTGTAAGAGTACTTTTGCTTTGCACTTAACGGTAACACTTGTGAATGTTCTTGTTTTGAGTAATTGGAAGTTATTATCATGCTTCATACGCTTTGTAGATGCAAATTTATCCATAAAATGTTAATTATGAGAAGTTATAAAATCCGCAAATGCCTGTGGACCTCGAAGAGTGCCATATTCAAACGCGTTGATTGCCAAAATTGAGCAATACCCACAATTGCCACATTCATTGTTCAATTCCATTACTCTTTTTTTTGCAAAAAAAAAAACAGAAGAAATGTGCCAGTAGAACAATGCCCAGCAAGTAGAGATACGCATCGGAGACATCGCTATGCGCTCGCCACTTTCATAGACGTGAACTTCCATGTGGAAGGCCACCTTAAGGAGATTCCACCGCGCCCGTGTGAGTCAATACAAATACTGAATTCCTCCATTCTGTTCATTTGGTTTAAAATCCCTATTTTCGGTGATGGCCGACACCATCTATTGAAAACCAAAATAATTAGACGAAACAAGCAGATTATTCCGCGAATATATTTTAAATTAGCACTTTTTGTTATATTCGCCCGACTGAAGCACCACTTCTATGGTATCACCACATTTTGACTTCAATTGAGGCAGTAATTAGCTTAGAACTAAAAACATAAGGTGGTAAGATCCATGTTTATTATTTTGATGTGAATGCGAATGAAAATCTTATGGTTCGTTCGCGGTGTCATGTAAGGTTTTGCCGTGACCAATTTTAGGGTACATTCAAGGGCCTCGTGTGCAAAAACTATAAGGATTACATAATGTCTAAAACTATGACTGGATAGCCTGTTTTGTCGACCACCGTAAATTCTTTGTCGCGAGCGGAGTGGGGGTTGCGAGGTGACGTCACAGCGCTGCGCGTAGGGGTCTAAATTTGGGCTTGTGTGGGCACGGCGCGCGCTCAGTTCAGTTGTATCTCCGGAACGAGTTGGTCGATTTTAGAGATCAAGGTGTCTACGGAGAGCTGAGAACGTGAGTTAGACGTTAATAACACAAGAAATATAAAATTAACAATGTAAAGCAGAACACATTAATTACCCTTGACCAATTGTTCATAGGTTAGCCATTTGTACTAATGATTTCGATGAATAAATGTACTGTATACCGTAATTTTCTTTCTTTCATTTCAAATTTATTTCTGACAAGCAAAGTAAAATAATCTCCCAATAACGAGAGTAACGTATTTAAGTTCGTATTCACGAAATAAAGATCCTACGGGAGTGTCAAGAATACTCCCTGTAATTTTTAATCAATTTCTTGGGAATTCCCGCTTCCTAAAAACAGTTTGCCATAAAAATGGCCTAAATATTACATAGATTAATACTGTTTCCCAATGTTTCACTCATTCTTCCATTGGACACTATGTAACTTAAAATTCTATTTGCGAGAAAAATAGTGTGTAAAGGTAACATTTTGTTGTTCATATCTGATAGAGGACAAGTTTTCTAAAAGTACAATTAATATGGATGAAATGACATTTAGGTCATTTCATTCATATCAACCCAGCCAACAACTTAAGCTAGGGTTGCCACAAGGGTGAGGTAAAAATTCAAGACATCGCCAAATCGTAATTTCATAAAAGTGGCAAAGATTATTTTTTATAATTACAAGTGTCATACTCAAATACAAAATAAAATAAAGTTAGCACACTGATTACTCTACGTAAGTGATATTGAGTGTAATAATACCAATCAGAAGGCCTTTTTTATGTGCCAAAATTCAGGATAATCCCGCTTTCTTAGTGCGTATGACAAACCTACCTTAAGCCCCAAGCCATTCTCACGTGCTCTTTCACACACGTCAGTCTGGAAATTTTTGCAGTTATTTCATTCTGTGATTCTTTGTGAGAGGATAAAGCGAGTGGATAAACGGAAAAAAATCATCAATAATTGCGACATGACTTCTCACTCGGAAGCGAAAAATTATAACCCAACACTTCCCCCTTTTGCGGCCAATAACTAATCCTTTGATTGATTTGAACGTGTATACACATCCCCGTGCCTTCCAGCCATCTAGTATACATGTAGGTAGGCTTTTAAACATCCAGCAGGAGCAGTAAAAGCACACGTGCACGCCTCCATTTCAAATGAATTGTACCGCTGT
The DNA here is from genome assembly GCA_963573305.1 of Pyrrhosoma nymphula. NCBI lineage: Eukaryota > Metazoa > Arthropoda > Insecta > Odonata > Coenagrionidae > Pyrrhosoma > Pyrrhosoma nymphula. The sequence goes on from OY754332.1 coordinate 111,020,868, forward strand.
CATCTTCCACGGAGGCGCGTGAGCTCGACTAGCTTCAGAAAGATTTTCTGAAGACTGGAAAAGAAACTCACCACTATAAGAGTGAAAACAACTAAGGCGGTCCAAATTTCTTCTCCGGATCAAGAGTGTTAAACCGCATCTCCAAAACCCTCTCGATTGCAACTTGCGTAACCCGACGTCTTTCGACGCTAAGCTAAAGAGGGTATCAGAGTGGAGGAGGAGATGTGTGGTGCGGGAGCGCTTCGGAGCGCCTGCCTGTTTGATGCATCCGAGAAGTGGTTCACGGGGCCGGATTAGGTCGAAAATAAACGGAACCCATACGTCTTAGGCAACGGTCCTACTTTCTCGTGTTTACTCCCGTTTTCTCCACCAGGGCTCGATGTTTTCATTAGCGCCTGCGTTTACAAGAGCACGCCCATTTTCAGCGATGGGCGAGGTTTTAAAGATGGGCAGAGGGTTCGCGCGGGGCCGAGGAAGTGGCTAATTCCGAACGTGTTGACGGGCGTGAATCTTATCGGCGATTGCGTTGACTTGCCTCGGCGTGCCACTTTACAACCCCAATTCACCCTCTCTTGCACGCACCCACTGCAGTACAATTCTTGTTGAGAACTCGTCCTTACCACATCGGTGACGTATATTCTCACTTGCAGCGAATCTCAACTGCCGCCAATACCATTCTGCACAGCGGCATGAGGAGTGAGAATAAAATGTGAAATAAAAAATATGACAAGCATCCGACTCATGTAATGACCTTTTCGTCATAAGTTCAAGGATGAATCACAGATCGCGTTAAAAATTATATACGGTGAAATAGAACACAAAAAAGGACGCTCAAAAGTTTTAGACCAGCGATGGCATGGGGGCCAATCTTATGTATTTACGTTCGAGCGTAAAGGATTCATTTCCGCAGGGTTGCGGGTAATATATCGATAGCAATTGCCGATTGCGATTGTGTAACTTCACTTTCGGAGCGTTTTTTGTCTCACGCTCGAATCCTCGGCTTCAGCATCAAAATACCAGCCGAAGCGGCAATTATCGATCGAAGAAAATTCCGTTTTCGCCTGTAATTTTCATCATATTTTAAGAATTATCACAATTTTGCACATTTTATGGACTACAAATCACTTAAAACACATTGGAGCGTTCTCTGCCAAACGGACCACCCCCACCTTTCCAAAACTGTTTAGGTATCTACGTACAATTTAATTATCTTGAAAAATACATCAAGAGTTTAAGCTTCCGTTTATAAGGAGACTTTTTTTTTAAACAATTGCAACATTTCAAGATGCTTGATGTTCAGTTGCTTGGAGACCGCCAAAAAGTTTCGAACAATATGCTCCAGAGAAAAGAGGAATGAGGATTTAATTTTTCAGTTACCGTCCAAAGATGCTTCCTGCCATTCTCTATCGACAGTATAACTTGCAAAGAAAAATTCACCATAGCTGATCATACATGGGGGCTGAAAAAAAAGTTATATGGCCAAGCCAGAGACGATGATGCGAAGATTTGATTTTGAATGAAGTACTATGCATGCCCAAGTGTAACTTATTTGCAATTATAATAGTTTCAGCTCGTTTTGGGTGTATACTCGGGTGTTTTTCTCGCAATTCCTTTAGTCTACTCAGAATTTATTTTACCTACCCCAGATTTCAGAAATGGTGGCACTAGAAAGAACAATTAATTTTGGTATTTTCTGGCAATTAGTTCATATTGGCATTTTTAGAAATAATTGTTTTAAAATACTTGCGACAGTAGTTTCTCCTGATGTCCCACAATAATAATTTCGTTGATTAGTCATTTCGTTACCATGAGTTACCAGTAACGATGGGCCTGAACTACGGTACTGGTTCAAATATTTATTCCTATATGATTTTCCTTTATTGCTTTTTTCTACCCACACTAACTGATGTAATACTCATAATAAAAATTATTATTATTCACATGTGGGATTTGTTTGCAAATATCTGCTGACATGAAATTGCAAATTAGATGGAACATAGAAAGTTTATTACTATACTTTCAACGTGTGGCTTCCTTTTTAGGAATCTGAAGGCTACGATTTGCTGCATAATGCACAGCCAGACTCTAGAGCTCAGCCAGTTTGTCAACCAGAAGAGCCCCAACCAGGTGCTTTGGAAAATCTGCTGCTTCTTGCTTCAGCGTGTGATCCACGTTCCTGCCTTGAGCAAGAGAAACATTGGAAATATCCCAAAAGTATGATTTCAATCAGGAGTGTCATAGGCTAAAATTACTTGAAAATTTCAGAGTAAGTTCGTTTCAGTATTAGTTACCTGTCGGCGGTATATATTTAGGTCGGCGGATACATGTATTTGTTATCGTCGCTAATGGCGCATGAGAAGAAGAAAGTTTTGTGTCCATCACTTCGGCAGAGTTTCTCTCTTATTTGGACGCTTCTGTCAGCTCTGGAGATATTGTACTTGGTATAAGTAATAATCCGCTCGTCACTCTTGACACTCGCGTGCATTGAATGCTTCAAGTAATTTAAGAATGGCGTGCAGCGTCCGAGTCTCTCTGTGGTTCTCAAATTAATCCTTCAATCCACTGCACGAGAAGGGCACGGTGAACTATGAAATGCAGGATGTGCATCCGATCAATCCCTCATGTGTGAGATTGTGAACTTACACGACAGCAAATATTCCAAGTGAACTCATGCATGTAAACTTCTCTTATATGCGTCAACCGCATACTTTAAGCATGGTGAAAAAAAATCACTTTGTACTATTCCACAAAGGTTCTTTATTCACGATCGATTTTAACGTATAAGCGTCATTTTCAAGAAAATACTAACCCTGAAGAACTTAGGTACTTTAGGGATGAAATCATGTGATTTATATCCACCATGCTAAGCGTAGCAAAATCCCACTAAGCTTCGCCTGACGACTCCAGAGGACGTATCTAATCGTTTTCTTTCAAATACTGTTTCAAGTTGGAATAGGAAATATTTAATGGATCTTCCTTTTCATCAATTCTCATTCGACTTCAAAAATTAAAATTAATATCAAAATTAATTTGTTTGATTTGGTTAGTTTAAGATATCAAAAGCACCTGATTTTTTCCGGAGTTGCAATCCTATCACACTGAAATAAGCGGCGTTATGTGTTGTCGATTATACATTGAGGTCACTCATATGTATTTCTAAGAGGAGCTTATCGAGAGAAACGATGATTTTTTTAAACTGTCAATGGAGAAAAGCTCTGTAAGAAAACACCTGATCCTTCTTAGATCCAAGTGCCAGTGAAGCGGGCACTGCGCCTCATGAATCCTCTGAAGTGTTTTTTGGCACTGCAGCGTTGAATGGGATATCTCAACCCTGATGTCATTAAATGCGGAAATTAAGCCCTGCCGCCTCTCAAGCTAAAATAGGTAAACATATGTTACTTCAACGGTTGTGGTAAATAGTGCGACCATTGGAGTACTAAATTTATTACCTACATCAACCAGCCAAATTGTTACACCCTATCAGAAAACTATAGCTCACAACTATCGATCATCGGTCGCAGCTGTTGCTATGGGACCTACATATATCCGCCGACCTAAATATATACCGCCGACAGGTAACTAATACTGAAACGAACTTACTCTGAAATTTTCAAGTAATTTTAGCCTAGCCTCCGAATCTCTTGCGGTTCCCAACCCAGTCTTTCCATCAGGCGTGTAAAACTCTCTGTTCACTCGAAGCAGTTCTTGCACTTTTCCTTGGTAATTTTGTTTTATATCTTTCTGTGCAGGGTCCCAAATTCTCAGACATAAAATAAATCATTAAATATATCGGTTCCTTCGTAGTGGTGGAAAACTTCATGAAAAAATCGTGTGATTTGGTCCTCGTGCTTTGAGGTGCACTTGGCTTCCATAATTACGGCTTGAGTGTATTGATTTATGACGGAGGACGTTTCCCCACTAGTCACCCATTTGGGCCCGAGTGATTAGTGTTTTACGTTCGTTGCTTACCCTTTATACGAGCCTGGGAATGTATCATTTTCATCGATTAGACGGTGGAAGTCCTCAACAAAAAGTTAACTACGGAGACGCAGAAATAAACTCTCAGTGACTGCAGTCAATGGATTGTGAAAGGAAGAACGCGACAGAACACACATGTCTACATGTACGTACTACCCTGCGGGCCGTCGAAGAGGCGTCTGGCAGGAGTAGTTAGGACACCAGTATTGGAAGGGGAATAGAATAGAATAAAATAATTATCGAGAACCTAGTTCTTCGGAAAATAAGTTCAAAACACTCTCCCAGTTTCAATTCAAAATACTGAAGAAGAGAAACATAGAAAATAATATCGAACAACATATATATGGAAATATATAGGGTACAGACTTACTTCAGAGCACTTACTTGAGGTGGACGGTTGGCCGGGGTTCCAAAAATTACAATCCTCGTTAGTTACCTACTACCATCGCACCAACCCCCACCCAAGTAAGTACAACTTTCTAGATGTACATATATTAAGGGAGCCGATCGGTAATGTTAATGGTAACGATAGATAGTGCTGTTTTCATGGCTTTTCATTAAACTTTTAAAATCTAAATTTCTGCATGGGACGCTACATATTTTCTATTAAGTCTCTTAAGTACTGCAAAAGCGTTTATTTGTGAGCATGACTGAACTCTAGAAAATTGCCTCTGAGATGAATGAGTGTAGTCTATCCCGCAAAAGTACAGTGATGGTTAGCAGTCGTATTGTATGGGCGGTGCGCTCCGCGTATGTTACTCAAATTAACGCAAAAGTATATTTAGTAAAAAAGTAAATACAGTACGACCGTTTGCACGGCTAGTGAATGCCTGATGTAGAAACTCCCCTTATGCCACCCACCTCTGAGGAGGCAAAGTACCGCGTACACGCAGGGATACTTAAGTTGAATTGTTCTTCATATGATACCCAAGTAGGGATAAGGTTTCCGCAGAAAAGTCTTCTTCTTACCCGGGTGCTGATCCCAGACCAACAGGATGAGAATCAAGTACTCCAGCCACCATATCAATCTGACCCCTTCCCCCAAGCAGCGCTGTAGCGCAAAGTTTTCAAGAAAGATTGCATGAAGTGCTATTTGCTTTTATGATGAATTTCAGCACAAGTTACCAGAATAAATAATCACGGTACTGCCACAATTTCACCAATGGCACGGAGTACTGCACTTAAAGTTCTCTCTACGCGGCGCCCAAGTAGGAATCGGCATTCCGCCGAGAAATTTCCGCCTCAGTCGGGATTCGAACTCGGGCTCAAGGGATGAGAAGGTAGTATTCTCACCATTAAAACAGCGCTCGGCACCGATGCATACAATTGCCACATTTTGCGTCAAATTTACACATAAGCCGGGCGCGTGTCAACCCTAAGTGTTCACCATTCTTTATGAAAAGGATGCACCAGGATACTGTAATATTATGATAAAATTAAATAAAAATTAACCTAATAGGATAAGTATCAATGGTTATCATACCACTTTGGTTGATATGACCCCCATAACTTGAGTGCATAATTAAATAAACACACATTTACTGTCAATATTCATTGCATTATGATCATTAAATAGATGTATTCTCGATCAGCTGAACGTAATCGAGAGTAAATAAAGGTTAACTTTGATAATGGAAGCTTTTATTTATAGTAAAGATAAATAAATATTAATACTATCAACTTTACTACGATTAATTCGGTCGTAACAAAGTTTTCATGAAAGCCATTGGTTTCTCCGCGAGCTGAATCACGACGATGGACACTGAATAAATGTCCTGTAACTTCGAATCTCCCGATTTCAACCGTACAAATACAATGTACTGCTGTCCTTACGAGCTATTGGTATAGCAGTAGTGAGTATCGTGTCAGTTAGCTCCGAAAAAATACATATTTATAAAGTACTTTTATACTCATAAATAAGGTTTTATAAATAATAAGGGGACAAAATATCGGAAAGTAGAGTTTATCGTCGTTTTATTGTCGTGCCACCGACAAACACTTTTCGTGCCACCTAGTGGCACGCGTGCCATAGGTAGCCGATCACTACCTTGGAATATAAATGTTATGTGGTAAGGAGAGACAGAGTGATTTTCATGCCTGTGAGCAGTTAAATGTTGACGCCGTGACTTACGGTGCTGCTGCATATGTAATTAATGATACGAAGGGGGAGAGTGGCCCATTCAGTCAAGCATAGCAGCGGGACGAGGAGCCTTCAAGCTTTCCCGTCTTGCATCACGCAAAAACATCTGAATCGAGATCTGCGACGCAGCGCACGTAGCCTTCCATTTTTAGTCAGCAAGGCCGTTGTTCAAACTGCGGCACTCGAGAAAATGCGGCTGGGTGTGATGATCGCTGGAAAAGAGACCACGCGCACGGCGAGGCTCGAGTGGAAGGAGGCTGATTTTTATTATAAAATGGAGTGAAACTCTGCGGAGGGTATGTGTTATAGCGGAGAAGATGGTACGAGGACTCGCGTTTGAGGCGTGCATTCTACGAAAATAGGCTTACCATTGAGGTCGTCGAGAGAAAACGCACTCCAGCGAAAGTGACATTAACGGGGAGAGAATTGAGTCCTGTGGCGAGGAAAAAATGCACTCAAACTATTACCGGGAGCGTAGAGAGAGACATGATTCCGAGGCCTTGTCTATTAGGCGAAGGGCGATGACAGCAGATGAGCCCGTGAGATGGGAATCCCGCTTTGGGAATTGTATGGAGGCTTGAGGAGTGGAAATAAAAATCAAACGATAAAGTATCCCAGTGGATATGATGCTGCAAGAAGGGATGCGGTACGTGGAGATGAGACACGTAGGTTTAACAGATGATCGTACAAAGCCGGATGCTGGAGATGGAGAGGGAAAATGTAAAAAAAAGAGCTGGGAGAAGAGGAAAAATAGTTTTTCACAGGAAATGGGGAGCTGTGGAAGGAAATGGTGAACAGCAAAAATGTGGTATTGTATTTTGATTTGTCAGCATCGTGCGACCTCCGCGAGCAGTGGTCTCCGGGGTCGTATTTCCATAAATGTGGACACAGCGGTTGATGGTGTCCTTGCCCGAAAGGGAGCATTGTGATACCAGCCTCATATGAAAACCAAAATATTCCAATTCGATAACTTTTTTTTCTAAGGTCAGCGATTATAATTTTTTTGCAACGTTTGGGATAAGTAGAAGGAAGAATATCGAATTTTAACGAAGTTATTAGTCGTGATCAACGACAATGTGCGGTGGTACGGATTAGTTAGTTTCGATCTAAATCTTTTTTCTTGTTTTTAGCTTCTCCCGCTAAAGGAGTTCATCAGATGTTCAGTATCCTTTTTTCGCCTTCTGCATCCATCAGCATGTGATGCTCTTCATTTTTCACCGCGCATGCATTTAAATGACAGTTATTTTCGTTGCTCAAAATATGTACATGCCAGGTTTTTTTTACTGTCTCTTGATTGACTTACTTTCCGATACAGATTATATGCCATCGTTTCTGTGCCATTTTTGCGTTGATGTAACATATGTTTCTTTCATCTATGTATGTTCTTCAGTGATAAGTTTACCTCTGCAATCAGTCCCACCCATGCCAAAGCCGCATATTATAATACTGGTCCTGAGCAGATTCGAAAAATAGTACTTTCTATGCGCTCTATCGTAGCGTTGACTTTATGTATTAACTGTAACTTGTTTTAGTAACTATAGTTTAATTAAGTCAGCCAGCATCCAAAAATTTTCTACCTTATCTCAACAATCTATTTTTTTGTATTATGAGGTAATTACTTTTTGCTATCTCTGTATTTAGTATGTTGAAACTCAGAGCATGCGCCTTCTTCAGCGTAGGCTTTTGCAGCTATTGACGGATGCTGATGAGACTTTCGAGTTTTGCTGCGGTCCGAGCATTTTTAGCTCAAAGTTTCACTCGCGTTCCTGCGAGCGTCTTCAGGAGCGAAGACTTCGTCTGTCTTGACTTGCCTTCTTCTACTTCGCTCGCTGCAACGCGAGTGAAACGTTGAGCTAAAACTGCTCGGACCGCATCAAAACTCGAAAGTCTCATCAGCATGCGCCATCTTGTTTTGATGTGAATGCGAATGAACATTCTTTGGAACGTTCTCGGTGTCATGTAAGGTTTTGCCGTGACCAATATTTGTGTACACTCGAGGGCCTCGTGTGCAAAAAATATACGGATTACAGAATATGTAAAACTATGAATGGATAGCCCGTTTCGTCGACTACTGGAAATGGTTTGTCGCGAGCGGTTGGGGGCTTGCGAGGTGATTTTACAGCGCTGCACGTGGGGGTCTAAATTTGGGCTTGTGTGGGCACGGCACGAGCTCAGTTCAGTTGTATCTCAGGAGCGAGTAGGTCGATTTTAGAGATCGAGGTGTCTACGGAGAGCTGAGTACGTGAGTTAGACGTTAATAACGCAAGAATATAAAATTAACATTGGAAATCAGAACACATTAGTTACCATCGACCAATTGTTCATAGGTTATCCATTTGTACTAACGATTTCTATGAATAAATGTATTGTATAGCGTAATTTTCTTTCTTTCATTTCAACTTTTTTTCTGACGAACAAAACAAAAGAATCTCCCATTAACGAGAGTAACGTATGTAATTTCGCATTCACGAAATAAAGATCCGACGAGAGTATCAAGAATACTCCCTGTATTTTTTTGTTTGATGGCTACTCTCCACTGTTTGTGCATCTAGCAACTTCTCCAGTTATCAACAGAGTTTCTGGATTCAGGCCATAGGGTAAAACATAGACATAGGCTTGTGGGCCATAAAGTGGTAAACACATAACTTTGGAAGTTGGTTCACCAAGAAACCCAAGTCTACTACCAATCGAAAAACCGGATGGTTTTATACCCATTGATCAAATATTTGCGGCCAGTGATGGGATAGATAAAGCGATTAGTGGGAATGCGCGGACGCGAAAAGAAAAGCATTCCTAACATTTAACCCTCCGCGGTGGGCGCGCCCGCGGCAAATTGCCGCATATTTTAGTTTCTGAGCTCTCCATTTGGTACCGTTTGTATTTAATGCCTGTGTCTCCAGGTATTCATTTTTCATGATAGGAGGGAGTATTTCCGATATCCAGATCAATTATTCACCAGACGCTTCATTAGCTGTGTGACACCGAAGAGAGTTTCACGTTTGACTAAAGATACAAAAGAAATTTTAGGAAAATATAAGAACAAATAACCGGTTCCTGAAGCACCTATAACAGTAATATGCCATTTTTACAGGTGGCATAAAAATTACAGGTCAAAAATTGTGTGCCAGTAATGTACAAATAATGTATGTAGGAGGAATTATCTTCAAGAGACAACATGTACGAGATGGGAAGATGAACAGAACCTAGATATGAACTAAGATGATTAACAATGTACATTCAGTGTCAAATAATAAAAGATGTAACTGTAACAACTTAATCAGCCTTTTTATTAGTAAATTATCTTGTCCTTAAATATAGGAATGCAATTTATTTTTGCGGTAAAATTGCCGCGGCGCGCCCACTCGTGGGAGTGAATTTGGCGCGCCCACCGGAGGGTTAAGGTATACCGAAGAATGAGCATTTGCCTCAAAGCAGGGATTGAAATGGTGTAGTATAGTAAAAGTGCATTCCGTACCACGTCAACGCATGGAAGAGAAACTTATAACACAGGGATAAGCCTTAACCTCCTATGTGCATGCAATTTGGCCATGTGAATTGGTGTACTTCAAACCGGTGCGTAGTAAAATTAAGACAATAAGTTGAAAAAAGAATTTGGATTGAATGTCCCGATAGTCACAAGTATGAAATAAGTCTGCTTCTTCAGCTTACTCATGCCGAGAGTGGACTGAGGTGCGCAATAACGCAGGTGTAGTACTTGTGTTAGATAGTAGTAGTCTTTCGTTCGACAATAAGATGTAATCTCGGCCATTATAGCAAAACAAAATGCAAAATAAACCACTATTCTCCACTCCCCAAACATTAAAGAGGTGATTTTTGATATTGGAGTTTACGATACGTTATTTCTATTGGAATAAGCGTATCATCGCTAATTTTCAATGTTTATTTCCAGTTTCTACTCAAGGCACTTAGAATTGGAATTATTAAGATCAAATAAAAAAAATTGCTGGACTAGCTTCAGCGACTGTCACCAGTTCAAAATACAAGAGTACACGAAGTACTCAATGAAGAAATCATTTTCCCGGACTGGGATGCGAACCCAGATCCAACGACTTAACTTCCGAGTGTTTGAGTAAATGGCAGTAAAACATGGGCATGTCAGGAAAAGTATGAGTGTAGGATAACTGCAGTGGAAATGTGGTGTTTGCGGTAAAAGTAGGAGGGATAGGGTTAGGAATGAGTAGATCATAAAAGACTGTGAGTAGGGTGTTCCGTGAAAGGAGTGTGCTCCGTTAGTTAGGCCATGTTGAGAGAATGGATGAGAGGAAAACAGTAAAATAGATTTATGATAAAAGATCAAATGACGTGAGGGGAAGGGGTAGATCAAGAAAGTTATAGGTGAAAGTGGTGGAAAAGACTATTTAGGGTAGGGTTAGTAGTAATCTTAGGAATAGGAGAGTGTGTATTAGCAATGCATGAATTTAATAGAAGCAAAAGAGGCATGTAATGATGAGGATTTTCGGAGGAAATTATTGAAAAACAGCTACTTTCCCGGACCTAGCAGCAATAACATAAGTTCTTCTATTTTCCAGCCACTGCAGTAGCAATTTTATACACTCACTAACATTTTTTCAATGTTTTCTTTATGTGCTTAGTAAATTTTGGTTCTATTTATGTTCATTTCTGCATATTATAATTTTGAAGTTAGCCTCATTACAGGCTTATTGCCTTACAGGCACTCCGTGACCTTACTTCTTTGCATGGAAATAATAAATGTATAAATACATGTATGGATGAAAAAATATTATAATTATTATTTCACCATGCCTACTCCAAATGGGAATGTCGAGATGGGTAATGCTTCAGCAAATAAACTACTCCGGATTCATTTTCCTCCGTGAATTTCGTAGAGGCTTCACGACCAGCTAAAGGTTCTCACGATGTCGCGAGCATACAGTGGCACTGAGTAGGTAGTTACTCAGGTCAACATGGCGGCGTGACGCCCTAGTACACGAGGTTTAAAATCCACTTTCATGGATGTGGGTTAAAAAAAAATATTGGGAGAATTTGAAGCACCCAGACAATTTTCGCGATGGTAAACTTAACGGGAGTCACGTGCTGAGAAAACACACGCGTGTACGGAATACCCGGGAAGACAAATCATTTGTCTCACCAGGGGAAACAAATCGGAATCTCCCCTCAAATATCCCCATTGAGGCGAATGATTTGCCCACATTGAATTTTGCACGTTAAAAACACCAGATGAAAAACAAAATCCTTTTCACGTCCAGCTTTTTCTTCCTTCGTGTTATTTATATTTTTTTCACACATGACCACCGTATTTTTTTAATTTCCGCAAGTCTTCGCAATTTTCTCCGGACGCTTCGACGGCTTCCATATTCTCTTACTTAACATATCGTTTTTCGGCCTCTACTTCTCGAATTGCGGTAAAATAAATTGTTTTCGGAGGGCACAGCAGGCGTTTCACCCCTCAAATAATATTTACGAGCGCAGCATCACCTCCGGATCCAGCAATCGTTAACACTCATGGGTTTTCGATTACGGGGATTGCGTAGCTTGACCCTTGCATGCATTACGAGCTCGGGGAATTCTCCAAGTCGGCTAACAATCGCACCTAAACATGCCCGAAAGAGCCAGCCGGTGGTGGCTTGCCTCCCCTGTTAGTGTAAAGGCCGTGAAAGTGGATGGATCGGTTCTGCAAAGTTGAGGCGGGCGCACGTTTGAATATAAAAATGGAGGATAAGTGGAAGACAGCCAATTTGAGATATTTTCTACATTAATAAATGACGGATGGCACACTCACTATTCAATTCGTAAGGGTTCCTCCTTGTTTATAATCACACACAAATACAATATACAGGCCATGTGCTCACATCTTCGTAATGTCCCGGCCCATACCTTTCAACTGTTTTTCTAACAGCACATTGAGCAGTTGTGCCAACCTCACGAATGATTATTTTGACACATACACCACATCCCTTCCTTCCTCAAAGTTTTAGTTCATACAATCAAAGGGATGTAGAAATTGAATACAAAAATACTTAAATCTAATCACTTCATGCTAATATCACTCACAATCACTTGTGAAATAAATCTAGAAATTGAATACAAAAATACTTAAATTTAATCACTTAATGCTAATCTCTTTCCTTTCACCTTCATCCCCAATCAAAATGGTTGCCCTCCTGATTCCATTCGGTGCATCAGGTCAATTAATTGAATTCGGTGCATTTTATCCCCGTTCCTTAGCCGAGGTGACGGCCTCTCGTGGGCGTGGTTATTTCCTTTCAGCCTTTTGTTCCCCCGCTTCCCTATTTGGCCCGTCTCTCATTCTCAGCTCATCATGTCATCAAACGGCTATCGTGCGAACCGCAACTCGGACATTCACTCTCACGGCATATCCACTGGAGAGGTCATCGGCGACCGAAGTCGGACTTCCTGAGGTGTAATCATGAGGTCATTTCCTCGCGCGGTCATATGCACCTGTAAATTGCTCGGTGAAAACTGCCCAGAGTAAATTTATCACATGGGGATTCGGTGGGGAAGGAGATTTTATAATCTTCCAGGAATACGAACTCCATTCCAACAAAACATTCGAAAAAAAATTCCAGTCTTAGGGTGGCTGGAGCGGTAATCGTGGGTCATTGAATTCACATTATAATAATTCTTGTCGAAAAGAAATTATTGGACCACGTTTCATTTTAGTGCATCTTTTCATGCGTTGGAACACACCTAAGAGGCAGTGATGGAAATGATAGAATAATTATTTCTTATATTTGTTTCCTCAATGAAAGTATGTTATGACTTAGAGTTTTCGGCGCCGTTTTCAAAATTTAGACGACATTGCATTGAAATATACGCTTTTTCGAATATTGAAGTCGGAGTGATATCTAAATATTTGTCAGTAAACATTATAATGAAAAGAAATATATGATTTCGCGTTCAGAAGAAAATCTGTGCATTATTAACCAAATTATAACGAAATAGGTATATGTCATGTTCCATAAGGCTACGAGCTGAAATATCATTTAATAAAAAAAAACAAATCGGTTAATGAGAACACGTATGCAAAGTTTACAAATCTATACACAAACAAAAATCGCTCCAGCCACCTTGAAGACTGAACTCATTGGGAATACGATTTCGCTGAGCAGGCAAGTAACGCTTGCTACCACTTGATAGTTCTCATTTCAAACGGGTTTCCCTCTGAAGAAGCAAAATGTGTATTTCTAAATGCAAATAATCCAATTTAGCCAATATAATGGGGCCAATCCATTTCGGCAGTAGTAGGGCTTTACGATTTTCATTTTGGTTTGACACATTTACAGTAAAAAAGATGCAATCTAAAATTGTGTAAAAATTTTAAGTGATGTGAAAACCAGAAGGGTTTTTTTACGTAATTTCTCTGTTATTACCAGCAGTCATTCATCCGGAATAAATAATTTGCAATGATCAATGCCACCAATAATGTTGCTGGTGTCAACAGCTCACGATGTTTTCATGCTCTTCTCTATTTTATTTTTGTTTAACTTTCAAACTCTGAATGGAATGCTAATTAATTTTGTGCTTTGTGCCTGATGTTTGATAATAAACTTGGCTACACATTCTCGCATTTAGCATCATGTAATTTCAAGTTCTACTTGCGAAAATATACTTTGGAAAGGTAATATTTTGCTGTTTTCATCAAACTGCATTTATATTTTTCTCGACGTAGAACTCGTGTTAGTAGCCTGAATATAAATTAAACGGCATTTATGTCATCTTACAGTGGAAGACCTTAGCAAAATTCTTACTTAATTCCATGCTTAAGTTGCAAGTTTCCGGTACTGTCTCATTCTTGTAGAATTTCTTACTGGCTCGGGTTAATTCGGTCATTATGTATTGTGTGTTTTTTTAACCACTGGTAATATTATTTCCAGCTATAAAAAATAATTCATGTGATCTGTTTTCCATTTGAATTGTTTAAGTGTAAACTTTTTGAATAGCTATTGCATTTGTTCCCTAACCTGACAAAGAAGAATGTCACTATGGTCATTATTGTAAATTGATTTTCCAACTAGCCCACAACACCGAACTATTTCCTGGAAAATAAATTTGAAGCTTTCGGAGCTTGGTATGGAATCCTATTCCCATAAGGAGTAAACTGTCACTGGCTTTAAAAAAAGTGTTTATCTGTTATAAAATGTTCCATTTATCACTAAAATATTCATGTAAACCTTGAACACGTGTTACATTTCGCAAAAATAAGGTATGAAGAAGATTCAGTTGGATATAATAACTTTTATAAATGATTGAAATGTGGGTAAATTCCAGGTATCTGGATTTCATTGATTGTGAATTTTTCTGAAATGCATTGTGCCTGAAGTTTGATAGTAAACTTGGCTACACATTCTCGCATTTAGCATCATGCAACTGGCATTCTATTAATATTTTTTGTGCTTGTGCTGCATAAATCCTGTCAATTATTTATTCCTTTTCAACTTTATTACGTAATAATTATCCCATTTTGTGGGGATGCTTGTACATGCAACATATTGTTACATAGGCGACTTTTTAATTTATTCGAGTTACTAAGCGTTGATTTTCGTTACTTCTGTACACTCTTTGAATATCACGTTCATGGAGAGTAGATTATTCTATTTCCTATTTTCCTGGAATTTCCAATTAAATAATGTTATTTTGCGCTAAAAAATGTTGATTTACATGCCTTAGTACACAATAATACACGTTTTTCTTTAGGGTTTCAACAAGTAATTTGAAACTCGTAGGAGAATTTCGATTGCTGGCCATAAGTTTCCTGTACGGTTCTTGGAAAGGAACGGACTTCTGGGAGGTTTTCCATAAGGCTATTTAGGGGCTCCATCTCACTCCACTAAATTCCGTCACTTACCATGTAACATTTTCCTTAGAATTTTGCCAAGGGGCACTTTTAGTTAGCGAATCGAGAAGACATACGTTGAATCATTCATTGCTTTTGGCGTTTTACGAAAATACGATCCCCGAAATTATTGGGTTTTGACAAGGCAAAACAAAATTATGGGGAGGTTTCCCATAAATAATTTTATTTCTAAACGAGATTGGGACATTAAGTGATTCCTAGGAGAGAATATTAAATTCAAATGGGAAGTGGATTAATCAGGAGACTATGCTCATGTCTTTGGTGTGGATATCAGGGTGGGATACAATTGCGTTAATAATTGCAGCGGTGATTGAGAGAGGTTCTAATTGTAAAACACATTGAGCAGGATTCTTCTGTTGATTCTTTCGTGTTAAATCTCAAAGAAACACATTCTTCTTGGCCTGGAGATTTTCGTGCTTATTCTAAGCTATGAGGTGTGGGAATAGATATATTCATTATTAATTTAAAACAATGTATATTTGAAATCACTGAGAGAATATAGCCAAAGAAAGTTCTGAAATTATTTTTCTAAAGCGGATACTGTAGTTACACAAAATCATACTAAAACTTATATTCTTAACTTCAAATACATTCCTCTTAGTAATGACCAAATTTGCAGATGAACGAAGATAATGATTTATAACCGGCATGTCGTTTTTTAAAGATAACGTCGGAATATTTTTTACATTTGTTTCTTCGCACGAAAGTAGTTTCCAGTGCCAGTTCAATTTCCTCTCGTATTTTCAGTGCAACCATTTCCCACGTATCTTTACCTGGAATCTCCGGTGAGGCTTCCATGAATCAAGCGATACAGAGGGTATTGATTTTTCCCCTTTATCTCAATTATCGCTTTAAGCGTAGTCGAGAAATGAAAACATAAAGAGGCCTGAGCGCCACGTCATTAATTCACTCATTAATAACGTGGAGGATAGTTTCAATCGTCTGTCTTTGTATTCCCTCATTATCAGTAGTCTTTTGAATGAGACAGCATCCGGACGCTTTTATTTATGAAGGAGTTAAATGAAGTCAAATACCTAGGAATCACCGTTACTTCAGGCCTAGCGTGGAGGATACACGTACAAAACATTTTTGACGCCGTATTATAGAGACTGGGATTTATGAAGCAAGTTGTAGGAAGGTTTTCCGATGGACAAGTGAGATAGAGATGCTACTTGCTCTGGCCAGGCCGCATCTCGAGTACCTACGCCGCGGGAATTTGGGTCCCTGCATAGAAAGATTTTGCTCGCGGAGTACATAAAATACAAAGGAATGCTAGACACATGTTAAAAACCTCCACGTACCCTAGGAGCTAGTGACAGTTTCAGCACGACAAGGACGATAATATTATGGCCGCTCTCTCAAATCTCTAGAGCTGATGCAACCGACAAAATACGTGAATATACTGCCAAACTTAGAGACACAAAAATTCCTTCCTTTCACGAACCATTATTGATTATAACAAAAAACAGCGTGACCCTAACATAAAGCATGTTGCTAGCATATAATTCGCCTCTGTCCTCCCCTCCCCCCTTTTCCCTATCCCTCCCTTTCCATGGCTGGTGTCCTTACACCCCCTGCCACGCGTCTCCGCAGTGGCTCGCACGGTAGTGTGTAGATGTAGAATATTTTGTACGAATGTAAACTAGACAATGATCCAGTGTCTGCAACCCCTTCTAGGTGCATTGGAATTTAACAATCTAATGAAATTACTTTATTTACGGGAGAAACGCGTTGTTTTTGTTGCTGCGACAACAGTTTCGAAGGCGTTGCAGCTGGCGTTATCTGGTCGGAATGTCGAAACAAGTACCTACATAAGGATGGGCAAGACCAAGGCATTGGCACCTCGACCTGAAGACGCCAGCTGTAACGCTGACGACACTGTTGTCGCAGCAACGAAAACAACGCGGTTGTCCCGACAATGAAGCTATTTCCTGTCGCACCGCGGAAGCCATACACGTATTTAACAATCTATTGTTCCAAATGTTGCCTCGTGCATGTGATTAAGACGCCTAGTTGTATATTTACTGGCGAAATAGCTCCATACGTCTGACACAATATATCCTATGGGAAGCCGTCCTTGGTGGCCAGATCCGTTAAGCTGGTGCAATTTTCGATTGGCTACCAGGGGAACTTGAGTTCGGATCCCTTCTCGGGATCGATGCTGTCTATTCTCTAATAATAATGTCCCATATCACGCGGCGGAACAGTTGCCCTCTTAGATTGAATATGTGAATTTAACACTCTTGCATGCTCTAGCTGAACTGTCTCCTTGAGGTATAACCAATATAAAGTCTATGGGATGGAATTACCAAAACACGGTAGCAATTACGGTGAAAATGCATTAATAAAATAAAATTCCACCTTAACTGGAATTAACTTCAACGGTGGACTGAGAGATATCGATGAACGTAGGTATACGTGGAAGGTGAAAATTTATGACTCACCTATTAGACTATTTGTTAACAATACCTCTGGAACCGCTGAACGTATTACGATGCACTTCACACACTGATCTGCCTTAGGCACAAGTCATTCACTATGGATTAAAAAGAGATTACCAGCTTTTACCAGATTTATTTTAAAATTGATCGAGTATTGGGTGTAGAGCCGAGTTAAAATGTTGGGACAAACTGTGCGCTCAAATCTATAACATTTATTAATACTCCAGTTGGTTTTCAGAGTACCTATTCTTAAACGTTATCTGTTTTCTTTTTGTAAATTCTGTTATCAGAGGAAAACGAATTTTAAAAGTTCTCATTAACTAAAAAGGTGAAAAAAAATCAACTAACCCAGCTACTGGTGGTTTTATATACATTTTCTGGTGTATTAAAGCTAACTATATGGCACTAGGCAAGTTGGCCTGCAGTAATCAATTAAGTTCACAAGCGAAACGTGGTAACCTCATCACGGTGTTCCTTGGTGAACACAAAGAGCCATGTAAATACTAAAGCAATAATATGATCCCAAACACGGAGTGAGAGGGGTAAGTAGTGAGAGAAAGGAATATTAGAGGGTAGTGTGACATGATAATAAGAACAATGGTTAGGCGAGCGAAGCCACGGGTAACGGTTTGTAGCCAATAAAACAAGCTCCGCGATCAAGCCGTAATTCTTTGCGAAATGTCTCAAAGAGCGTTGAACGCAGTGAAGCGCACGGGTTCGTATAGAAACATCCATTTGCGGAAGTTCACAATGAAAACAAATCTCATATACGTTGACCGGGATTCGAACCCGGATGTCCCAATTAAAGGTCGGGCCAGTTACGCCACCTGTTTGCTATGAGATGACTAAGCCAGTGGGACTAAATGTCTATCAAAATTGACCTACAATTGTGAGATCCGGGTTCGGCTCCTAGTCAGGTAAAAAATCATTTCTTTTCTCTGGTAATTATCCACACACATTGGTGTTTTTACTCCACGAACAACAGCATAATTTTGACAATACTCTAGCTTTTCAGTGGCTGAAACTTGTCAGTTTTAGCAAGAGCTATAATTTGGCACACCAATTAAGGTGAGTTGTCTCATGGCAATACTTTTCTGGGAAAGGAAATACTTTTATCTATTAGGAAAGGCAATCAACGCTGGAGGCTATTTGTGTCATTGAAGATAGTTGGGTTAGTTGGTACGGAGAGAATCATTTGTGTAATGGAGTAAGAGTGAAGGGAAACCGTTTCCATGTAAGCCTACCGTTAACGAAACAGTTTCAAGCACCATGGGATGGACGGAGTGGGGAACTAAAATGATTTCACGTTGCATCCAAGTAGAAGTCGACAATTTTCGGGAAAAGCTTTGACGCTGCCTTGCATCGAACCCATACCTACTCATAAATGATTTCTACTGTAGTAATCACGTCAAAACTAGAACTATTTTACGTGTTGTTTTAGCCGAGAGGCAAACCATAAAATTCGTACCAAACTCATACGATTCCAATTTAGACAAATTGAGGCAGCTGGAGTGGTAATCGTGGGCCATTGAGTGCTCGTTTCACTATTTTTTTAAGCAAGTCGAAAGAACACGAGGACCACATTTATATAAATTACATGTGTTTATGCGGTGGAACTCACCATACATTCACTCATGGAAATGATACAATTATTTTATTTTACATTTTTACCTTAATTAAAGTATGCGTGACTTAAGCTATTGATAGTTTTCGGCGCGGTATTCGAAATTTGGGGAAAATTATATTTAAATATTATCTTTCGAATCATCGACTCGGCGTGACACCTTGATATATTTCTTCGCAACTTTTGTAAAAATATGAAATGTATATTTTTGCGTTTACAATAAAATCTGTACATGTGTAATCAAATCATTACAAAAAATATCCCACGCGTAATATCCCGCGTGTCATTCCACTACGTGTTAAAATAGCATGGAACTGCCAAACATCAAAACAGTAAAATTCATTTTTTTTCACTTTTATCTATAGACCTTATTAATGAAAGACTTTGTAAGCAATGTTTCATGTAAATCTGTGAAGAGACAAAAATCGCTCTCACCATATGAAGAGTTTCAAATAAAACCACCTTTTTCCAGCAACCATGATAGCAAAAACAGCGGCGTGACGATGGAGGAGCGAAAGGGTACATTGCCCTCCCCCTCAAATGTCGCGGAGGGCGCCAAAGGCTTGTACTTTGCACTTTAGTAAGTTACGCTTCCTCCGTAAATCCGCAACGTTGTTAAGCCGCTGTATGCCGATATTCCAACACGCCTGGGCACCGTTATGAACGGGGCCGTTGACAGACCTGTTTTCTCGGGACATTTGTGCCGGGCCTGTGCGAGTATGCCCACCCCAGAATAATAACAGTTCAAAACTATTAGATAGATCTTCTGCTTGCAAGAAGTTCCACACTCGCAAAAATGTATGGTGAAAATATTTAACCCCTAAGTTGAGACAAACAAGTTCAGACATAAACTTGGATGTCAATGTTACTTGAATTGTTTTTTTGAAAAATATATATAATTAAGTTATAATTTTAGTATTCCGTTGCCTCGGGCGTGACTTCGTGGAATTTACCTAGCATTATACAATGATAAATAACTTAGTTTTTACACATATATTTATTCGAATACGACCTAGGTTTCAACGAAGCTCGTCATCGTCAAGCTCCTTATCAAGTGTGTGTATCCTGATGATGACGAGCTTCGTCGAAACCTAGGTCGTATTTGAACAACTTTATACTGATAAACTAATTTATTTATCATTTACAATTGTAATTTTAGGTTTAATAATGTCTAGGAGAGCGTAAAAATTCTGTTGATAAGGGTTTATTTTTCAAACATTTTCCAGGGGACCCCCCTTTCTACTACAGGGTAGACCCCAGACCCCCCTGTACGGGGGTGGCTAGGCCAATTCATATTTCCCGGAGCCCGTCAAACCTGTCTACGCCCATGGCTATGAATTGTGTTGCTTAGGGTTTGGCTCGAAGGAGGAAGGATATAAACTTCAGGAAGCTACGGACCGTACAGTATCATTAAGTCCACACACCTCTCATCTTAATTTAACCGTGTCAGTTATTATCAAGTTGGGAAAAGATTAGACGTTGGTGAGATATGGATTGGCTTTCGCGTGACACCGCCTCTCAGTGCAAGATAATGGACTGCTGGATTTATAATTGATACCGGTGGAGTAATTACAGTTGTATGCGCCGCTCCAAATCTCCTTATCATGTGTGCTGTAAAATTATTGAACATGTAATGAAAATTTTAGTAGTACACGCCTGTCTGTGACGAAATCGTGAAACTTCCTCCAGGGAGACTCATCCTCTGTATCAAAATATTTTCAGCAATTTCGTGTTTTTAAATCTTGGGGAATTTTCTTTACGTTTTGCCACAACATTAAGGAAAGAGGAAAAATGCAACTGGTTGCATAGATACCGGGATAAAAAATTATGATAGCTGAGAATGGCGAAGAAATTCGGGAATTTATATCAACGGGCAGATTAGATAGGTAGGTATTGTTAGTTCCTGCTATAGACATGAGAGAGCTATTTTCCACAATTTTCTATGAAAATAGATTGGGATTTCGTCACCATTTATCTTCACTCAATCCTACGGTGACTGCAGCCCTACCCGGTCCTATGCTAACTCCTTTATGCCCTTGTAGCTCTGCTGTTTCACACCCCTGGCCAATGTTCTTGTTCCACGGGTCACTACTCCTGGTCCTCGTGGGATTTTACTTCCTACTTTCCCTTCTATAATGTCTCCTGCAAAATTGCTTCGTCTAAAACTTCGCCCTATCCATCGGGACCTCGTCTTCATGATTGCACTCATGTACGGCTTTCTCCTCTTCCATTATTCTGTACACTTCCTCGTTTCTGATCATTATATCCCTAGTATTCTCCTCCGGAAAACTTCGATTGCAAGTTCATCTGGAAATAATTCACGCAGATGAGCTGCGATTTAAAATTGCGGAAAAAAGTACTAACCTCGTCTCTTCCCAGCTATGAGCAATCAGTAAAGACAAAATGGTTAAGGTAGTGATATTAGAACGAAGGCTTCCGTGTGGTTAACAGTCGAATTTATTTATTTTCTGGTGTTCCGACGCGTTGTGTGTCGTATAGCGACAACAGTTATGCTGCATTCCTGCCCGCGTCTTCAGGTATAATATGCTAGTTCACAAAAATTGCCCTCCTCACTTGTAGTGCAGCTGGTATCCTTCGTCTCGGTTAAAGTTATTTGTCGTTGCTATCTCTATAGCTTCTCTAATCAGTCTTGGGTGATATCGGCTCTCTCTCACTTTTACCCTGGAGTTAGAGAAAGCCCATACTACCCAAGACTGATTAGAGAAGCCTTAGAGATAGCAGGACCAATAACTTTAACCGAGACGAAGGATATCACCTGCACCATACGTGGAGGAGAGTCCTGAAACCCACCTATAGGAGAGCAGCATCCACAAAGGAGCGAATTTTTCCAAGGGAGGCCCTATATAAAGAGGGCAATAATTGTGAACCATCATCTTCGACCTAAAGATGCGGGCAGGAGTGCTCGCGAAACTGCTGTCGCCTTGCTACACATGACGCGTCAGAACACGTGAAACATGAAGAAATTCGATGGTTAAGGTAGTCGAGGGAGATTTTTCTCTATTCATTAAAGAGGCATATTCCATTCTTATTTCAAAATTAATCAGTAGAAAGAGGCACGAACTTAACATGGTAATATTAATTATGCTAAAACTCTGTTTTTACGAATGAACATCTCAGTAGCCAACCAATGGAACGTACTTTACGTTTATAATTGACTAATTTGTTACGCTACAAAAAACATAACAGCTAAAGGTTTTTTGTGATGTTAGTAAAAAGCATTACGGCAAGTAATACATTTTTTGAAATAATTGAGAAAAAATACGAGCAAACCACCGTTACATTTTCATCTCGATCTGCGCATAAAAGCTAGCTGTTTTTCTAAATAATATCTCGCTTGAACGCACAGCCGTACCAAATTCCAAGGGAAACAAATTCTATTCTATTGAAATCATCTTGAAAAATAGGGCGAAAATTTGGTATCATTCAATCATACAAAAACATGAACAATCCATCAAGTCCAATCCCTTTTCAACTCTCTCACCAGCAAGTATTCTTCTATTGACCTCTTCCCTCCAAAAAAAACTCCTTTACCTCCTCACTAAAACGCCCACTACTTACAATTAGAGTCATTAAATTAATATCTGCGTGTGATTTTTCTTAGTTGTTATTATAATTCCACCTTTTGTTATGAATAATTTGCTTGAATTAATTTATTTATTGGAATATGCCAAATGTAACAGGCCTAGCGGCTGTCTTCGTGGTAAACTTAAATAACTAAAGAGATTCATTACTGTATGATGACACCAAATTCATTGAATTTTACGCGTATTGATACCTCTCTCAAACGTCCATTTTAAATAAAACAAAGATGGTAAATTTCCACACAGTATATTATCAACCACAGTATATTAACAAACACCGACCAAGGTTTCGGCACGTAATGCCATTCTCAAGGTACATATTTCTCAAATACTCCACCTTATATACCCCGGGATGGAGGCCAGGGGGTGGAGGGGGGGGTGGTGGGAGGTAATCAGTCACAGAGGGGGGGGGGGGAATACAAGAGGAAAAGGGAGGGGGGTGGTTTAAAACAGAAAAGCCGTTGGTGGTGAAGGTCAGGAGGCATGGTCATCATATTGTCGGACGGGAGGGAGAACAAGGTTTAACAAAGGCGATCGATCATTAAAAACAACATCATTACATAACTTAGCCGGGCTATGAGTGATTTCATATTGTTCAAAGAAATCCAGCTTAGCCCCTTTGTCAAAATGGTGTAAAACTTCCGTGTCAAAATTACTAAAATGGTTAAAATCACACAAGTGTTTAGCAAGACAGGATTTATCGTCACAATTAATAAAACTAGATCTATGCTCCTTCACTCTGTCCTTAAATCTTCTGCCTGTTTTGCCAATATAACAAATATCACAGTCATTACACTTTAATTTATAAACACCACTTCTGTCTACAGGGTCATACCGGTCATTTGAGTTGAATAAAATTCTTCCTATTGTCACAGGGTTATAAAACGATACATTAGAACATTCATTAAGCACAGTTTTCTGCAATTTGTACGATAATTTTCCCACAAATGGAAGTTTTACCCAGCGATTTGGGAGGGAGCTATTACCAGGCAGTGATGTAAGTAACTGTATAGCTTTTCTTTGGCTACAACGGTGTAGTAACCTGTATATACATTTTTCTTCAAACCCATTCCGACAAGCCAAGGCCTTTATCGTGTTCAACTCCTTACTGAATTTTTCCACGGATAGGGGTACATTAACTAATCTGCGCATCATGGATCTAAAAGCAGCAAGTTTATGAGTGTGGTGGTGAAATGAGTCAAATGATATTAAAACATCCGTAAAAGTTGATTTTCTAAAAATGTTAAAATCATGACGTCCACTAGAAATCGAAATATTTAAATCTAAAAAGTTTATGGAATCACCACCGTATTCTAAAGTAAAATTTATATTATCATGTAACGAATTTAAAAAAGTTTTAAAAAGATCCAATTGACGTGTTTTCCCAGTCCATAAACATAAAATATCATCAACATACCTAAACCAGTAAAATACGTTCCTCAGAAGAGAGTGTTTAGAATTAAGTCTCTCAAACGTTTTTAGTACTTGGAAATGTCCTCAAATTAATCCACCTATTCCACCCAAATGCATAGTTATTATTACCTCCACATTTTGTTACGTATAATTTGCCTGAATTAATTTATTTATTTGAATATGCCTAATGTAAAAGGCCTAGCGGCTGTCTTCGTGGTAAACTTAAATAACTAAAGAGATTCATTACTGTATGATGACACCAAATTCATTGAATTTTACGCGTATTGATACCTCTCTCAAACGATTTTAGTACTTGGAAATGTCCTCAAATGGATCCACCTATCCCACCCAATTGCTTAGTTGTTATTATTCCCTCCACCTTTTGTTCGTATAATTTGCCTGAATTAATGTATTTATTTGAATATCCCCAATGTAAAAGGCCTAGCGGCTGTCTTTGTGGTAAACTTAAATAAATAAAGAGATTCATTACTGTATGATGACGCCAAATTCATTGAATTTTATGCGTATTGATATCTCTCTCAAACGTTTTTAGTGCTTGGAAATGTCCTCAAATGACTCCACCTATTCCACCCAAACATATTACCTCCACTCACCCAAATTGAATCAGGACGGCGTCTAGGTCGCGCCAACGTGTTGATTGAGTAGAGGCGGGTGACATAAGTTCAGCGCGAGCCCAAGGCGTCAAACCATCGTCCCGGATCACGCGTCGAATTGCCAGAATCGAAGAGATAAAGATGGCCGATTGCGATATCCAAGCGGAAACAACAGATAAGCCTATCGCACTTTATCTAATTTAATAGACGCGGCCTGCAACCGGGGACATGGTGTTCATCGGAGATACGAGCCAAGGCTTATGCTGTGTGCCATTACCGAGATGACACATGCGTGCTGGGGCACAAAAAAATAGTTTAAGACGAAGTCTGTAAATCCTCACGGTGAGACATGAACCGGTGACTGTCCCTCCCACACACCGTGAGTACTAGCGTTCACGAATGCCACTTTACATGAGGCATCCCAGTACGCAGTTTTGAGTTGCATCAGTTTAGGCAGGCATGGGTGCAGAGATGTATTTACGTGTAAGACTGGAAAAACTTTTCAAATGGCACCTGTGAACAAGCAATCTAGTTAGGAATCAATCTATGGATTCGGTCTTAAAATATACAAATAATTTGTGAAACAGACGATTAAATACCGAACGATAGTAAGATTTTAGATGATTCAAGGGCAATTGGTGATGTACCGACAGTTTTAATGTTTACAGGATATGTAGAAGTTATCTAAATGTATTATTTAAAAAAATACATTGCCAAAATAGTTATTAAAATAAATACCTAAGCAATTTTCTAAGTGATTCTCATTCTCAGCATCGGCCGGTGTAATTTCAAGAGTGATTTGAAAGTTCACTAGAGTCACGTTGGTGTAAGTAGATAGAAGATACTTTTTTATGCATGTTTAAAAAATGTGTAATTAATGAATTCACTTTCATCTTACGATGATATCTCCATAACATTGACATTGGAAAATTAATTGTAACTTTTTTTCATAGCTTTTAACCTGAATTACCGTGAAACATAGATTTTTATTTTCTTTCTCAATTTAATGCACCCAAAATCTACTTTCTCCTTTTATGCTTATGCCTGATATAAGTATGCAATGGCACATCGTGAATTTCTCTTAATTATTTATTTCATTTTTCACTTTTGTACTCAATGATTGCATTTTTCTCTTTTGATATAATTATATCAATTCAAAATGGGACACATTAGCGATGCACGAGTATTTTCCTGCAGTGATTTTTTCCGCCAAGAACGTCGAATGAATTTATAGAGCTTTTCCCATTACTTGAAGCACATTTTTACAATAATATTTTGTCATTTTATCATTATTATGCATGATGTTCAGAAACGTATGCTCAGAATGGCATTCGCGGCGGTTGCACTTGAATTCTTAATAGGGGTTAGATGGAAGATGGGACTGTCTATAGGCCGTTTTATATGGGACACGAAATTGCACGACTTCAAACTCCATGTTGTTCTCAATCGGGCGTGCAATCATTTTAGAATTATAGCAGGGGCTTGCCATCTCGCGTTCATGCATTCGTGCATGCGTTCTTGCAATTCACGGCTTTACACGCTGCAATTTGACATGCACGTTTGTACGTACATCAGATTGTGCAATTATGTGCTCCGTGAAAAACAGGATTTATACTCAGTATTGCGTAAATAATTTTTATTGTGTTTCGCGTTGAAACAAGCTGCATAGTTTTAATGATGCCAAAACTTGCGTTGGCGGGTCTATAGCCTTAGATAGATCTCTAGATCTCCAAGTTCAAGATTGATGCATCGATTTTCTCCATTTACATCCGAACGTTTCCATGGACTGTTCGGAATTCAATGCGGCTAATGCGATGAGAGAGCTTTGTTTCACTTGCATTGATTTCTCATTTGCAGCCGACTGGATTGAGTTATGGACCGCGCCAGTTTTGCCCTCAAAACTTCGATATCCCGTCGGAGTATGTCCCCTCGTCGTAGGCGGTGGCGAAACCTCGGCGCTCCCATCAGAACAATAGCGGCGTCTGCCATGCTGGCCATCTGCTCTGACAATGAGTGGTGTCTCGCTGTTGGCACAGAGTGTGGAGTTTATCTCAAGCCGGCAAAAAAAAGTGTAAATACTGCACTCGTGACGGCCAGACGTTTCAAAATATTACCACCGTGATTTATCTGCTTTCCTTTATCTGAAGGATTTCTTGTCCAGCGCAATCGGAAAATTGTCTAAACCGGACTTTACTGTCTACATTAAAAGAATGAACACCGTTTTAAAAATACCGAGAGTAATTTATCCCTGTCTCATTTCCATTGCATGCGAGCACAAGCTCAGTAATTAAATCTACATACGCTACTGTACACAAAGACGAAAGAGCAATATTCTTTATCTGTGTTACTTAATGTTGTAAAACACGCAGGTTTACTCCTTAACTATTTTCAAATAAAATTTTCGCATTTTCAAACAGAATAATAGTATTTTACTAAACTGGGTGCTACAGTCGGGCGTAATAATCTCAGGCTATTTTCCACACGGCTCGTCTTTCGTCCTAATCAAATTTTATTTCCTTAAGAGTAATGGGAATCCTATTCCTGCCAGCACTATGAAATGGCTTCTCCAAATCGATGATGGGAATAGAAGTTCACTGGCCGTTTTTGTATTACCTTCTCTATGAGATCATGGCTAATATGGCTTCTCCGGTGTCTCTGTTTTCCTTGAGCCGCAATTTTCTTTGCACAGGAGTTCTTCCTGCTTTTTCCGTAATCTATTACAACGACAAAACTTTTGGCGCGTGAGTAAAAGGTTCGACTGGTTCCAACATTTCTGTATTATTGCGCATTCTTCAAATTGAGAGAGATATTTCAGTTCTTTTTATAAGACATCCACTATTTTTTCTGCAGAGTAAATATTACCGAGTAATGTTTTTGGAATATTGTTGTTCTTTGCTTCCGCCAGTTGGTGATATTATAAAAATTTTTTCTATTCCTGAGACCGTGTTTTATTAAAGTCCTTCCCGACAGAATTGGACTCAACTCACAATGCATCGCATCCTTTCCCATCTTCACCCAGAGTCCCTCCGTCCTCGAGTAATCGTGTCATCATCTATTTGCCCTCGGTGAAGTTTCTCAATTAATTGATTTTTCACCTCTATACTATTACTTTATGTAGCAGGCAATACTCATAACTTGGTTCACTTCGAGCTGCCTTCTTATTGGACTTTGTTTGAAGCAACATGCGTCTTATTCCTTCGTAGTTGACTTCCATATCAATCTGAAATTGCTTTCCTTGGAATTCTTTACGTTGAACTTTCCATGCCGAACTTCATGAATGAAATATTGTGATATGGCTATTCACTTTAATGATTGCTTCATTTATTTTTTACTCATATTAGTCATTATTATTATTACTCTTGCATTTTTTTATTTTATTTCCTCCTCTCTAAGATTCTTTTCTTTGCCCGTGATATCTCTACGGTTTCCTAATAACCACTCTCCTTCCACGAACTTCGTGTCTTCCAGTCTATCGTCCCTTTTCAGGCCTCATATGACATCGATTGATTCCTCAATACTAACTCCTCCATTCATTATTCTGCGATTGACAATCATATTACATCCACCACAGCTTTTCCGCCTGCCGAGGATTCCTCTTGGCACTTTTAAACCTAGAAATAAATTTATCTCCTGCTCGATTGACTTTCCAAACTTGCTAGACCGACTACGGTTCGCTTTTCGATCTAACGCTAAATCGCTAAACGCACAAAATGGGAGAGCTTTGTCGTAAAATAGATTGCAGGACGGACAGACGGATTTAAAATGCCATCTTTCCGCGAATGTAAGACACCGTCTCAGGCTCTACTTTGTGGAATTCTTTCATAACGTAATCATGAAAAGTGCTTAGCAATTTCGCATTTTCATTTAAAAAACGACTAGTTTCGTAATAGAATTACATCTTCACTTGAAGGGGCACCTCTGTTATGAAACTGGTTCATTTAAAAAATAATACTGTGAAATTGCAAAATATCTTTCATTATTATATTTCCCCAAATGATTAGGGATCATTATAGCCTGGGATCGATGCCACCAATAATGCTAATGGTAACGATAGATGGCCTTGTTTTTACTTCTTTATGCTCATTTTTGAAGTGAAAACTTCTTATGTCGCGTTGAGCACTTTTGTAGATGGGTAAAAGAAATTGGACTCGCGTCACCGTCACCGCTACTACATATATGTATAATTATGTATATTCTGTATATACACAGTATACTCGCTATATACACAGTACTTGTGGATGGGTACAAACCATTGGACTCGCATCACCGTCACCGTCACCATCACCGCTACTAAATATATGTGTAATTGTATATTCTGTATATACACTTTTGTGGATGGGTAAAAGCCATTGACTCGCGTCACCGTCACCGTCACTGCTGCTAAATATATGTATAATTGTATATTCTGTATATACACAGTATACTCGCTATATACACAGTACTTGTGGATGGGTAAAAACCATTGGACTCGCGTCACCGTCACCGTCAAATAAACTATATTATAATTTTATTCATATTACATTATATATATCTAATATACGGTTTAGTTCATTCAATTTGGGTTGCTACAAATATTGTGCCAGATAATATAATAGTCCATAATCGTGCAGGAGAGTGTACTCGATACAAGAATAGTGAAGGTTAGTACAATATTTCTTTTAATACGTTCAATTTGAGTAGCTTATTCATATATACATAAACATAAACTTTGCAGACGATAAAAATCTACCATTGATTGAATTTTTAAATAGTGAGTTTGGTTTAACGATGTCTAATGATCGCAATCTTGGCACAACGAAATATAAAACTACTATTGATGTATTGTATGTATTTACAAGACATTTAAGCAAATTCGAATCAAAATTATTCGTTTCATACTTTAGTTACCATAAACCTATTGTATCAGTTTTAGATATTGCCGATGATGATGGCGGTGATGATGAAAGAGTTGTTGAAATAATGGATGAAAGTTGATTATTCTGAAGTGCACAATTTTTATGTAAAATAATTGTGTACAATAGCGCAATAAATGAAAATTTAATTTATTATATACATGAAACTACTTTCTACTGATAAATAAAATACTTCATTAGAAATTATTCCCTACATTCAAAAATGCTCACGTTATTTCAAGTTTTCACTTCTGTCGGCACTCCCGGAGTGCCTCTTTCTTTTTTTCAATATCTGCATGGGATGACGATTAAGTTTATGCTTTAT
The DNA here is from genome assembly GCA_963573305.1 of Pyrrhosoma nymphula. NCBI lineage: Eukaryota > Metazoa > Arthropoda > Insecta > Odonata > Coenagrionidae > Pyrrhosoma > Pyrrhosoma nymphula. The sequence continues at coordinate 111,050,775 of OY754332.1, forward strand.
GTGCCTGCACTTCGTAATAACTTTTGCATGTGAACTCTAGCAAATGGTCCCCGTGATGACCGAGCGCAGTATTAATTCCGCATAAGTAAAATAGCAGTTTGTGGATGTATTGCATGTGAAACCCTTTATGTACGTGTGTACGTTGAGAAATTTATCGTAAACGTATATTTGGTAAAATAGCTTTTTAAAATTCTTGGACCGGACTTCATTTTAGTGCATCTTTTTATGCGTTGGAACTCACCTAAAAGGTAGTAATGGAAGCTATACAACGATTATAATTTAATTTTTTCCTTAATTAAAGCATGTTCTGACTGACCGTTTTCGAAATTTAAATGAAATTGTACTAAAACATGTTTTTTTCGAATACTGAACTCAGCCTGACACCTTAATATTTGTTAGTGACCATAAAAGTGAAGGTAAATGTATTATTTCGCGTTAAGAAGGAAGCCTGTGTATAAGTAATCGAATTATTACAAAATATATGTCATGTGGCTACGTGTTAAGATATCATTTAATTTCCAAAAGAAACCAAATCGGAATGATGCAATTTTTTAAAATTTTATCTATACATATCACTATTGAGAACACGTATGCAAAGCTTCACGCAAATCTGTACACAGACAAAAATCGCTCTTAACACGTAAAAGATTGATCTCATTATGAATATGATTTTTATGAGCGGGCAATTAACGCTTATTAACACTTGATAGTATTAATTTCAAACGAGTTTCCCTCTGATGAAGCAAAATGTGTACGTATTTCTAAATTTAATATACATACTATATTAACTATATTACTATTAAATATATCTAAGAATTTGACAGTGTGTTTGACGGTAGGTGCCTACCTGGTGTGGAATCATCCCATCACACGCCGTACATCTACATCTACAAAATACCCTGCAAGCCACCTCAGGGGTGTGTGGCAGGGGGTGAGTAGTCACCAATATGCATTACACTATATCCTAAAGTTAGTGTTACTACGACTAATTATGCATTATCATAAATCGCTAATACATGTCACGAAACGAAGCCTCACAACCATGCACTACACTACAGATATGCTCACAATTGAGAGCAAATAAATACTATTGAACATTTTATCTCTATAAAACTTGTTTTGTGGTCACTAACGTCTCCTCTAGTATCTAGCTGCGATAAAATTTCAGGGTGGCTTGTATGTAATATCTCAGGGCAGTGTTGGTTGATATAAAGAACGTTTTTGCTTGCATACTGATGTGTTGCCTTGTCGGTTTATACGGTTTATACGGTCGGTTCAAACGGTACGGTTTTATATGTTAAGGTTTTGGGTGGGTTATCAATGCCATAGCTATTCTGATGAATTTACGGAAGGTTGAAATATAAACCGAAGCTACAATTTTGCAGCGTTGCCAACCATATTATTGGGTAACTATTAAGAAAGAAAGCTATTGAGATCGATTAAAAAGGAATGGATTCATGCAAAATTTGCATCAAAAGATTTAATCATGAGTGTAGGAGGCCGGTACCTTGAAAATTATGGAATCGTTTTAATTCAACGTTATTTATTCGGAATTTATGTCGGTGTTCGCAGTTTTAGCGATGGTTATTGTGCAGATGTTTCTGGAAAATTAGGTTATTGCATGGATCGACGTATTTCCTGATACTGATCATCCCAAATCATTGCTATAGCTGCTTTTGGCCCTGATGACTCTTTTTTCTAAAGTGTCAGATTTTTTCCGTTAACGTTTAGCTCTACTTCATTTACCAGCACACAGAACCACAACGTTTCACAAAACCCTTCGTCGTCAGCTGCATCGTCATATGGAACGAAATGCCTCTAGTGAATGTAAAAACTCCAATAAAACCTCTGTTAATTTGCGATCTTTTAAGAGTAAATATTATAATTTCCTGTTCCAATATTAAGTTACGTGAATATTTACCCTGAAAATGAAAACTTATGCCTGTTTTCTAGTTAAACATTACAATTATAGTAACATTTTGTTACTTATGTTGCCCTTTATTATGTAAAAACCTTATGTACGCCATGATGTGTTAGTCGGTTTCTTTTTGGGGTACTGTACCCAAATTATTGGAATAAACCTATTATGTTCTATACCTTGAAATTTAATGCGGAATGAATCCCTAAGGTGCATACAATGCTGATTACACCTTCTGCTGTTTATGCTAAATGCTTCTCAGGACTGGTTTTCAGGCATTTCTCAATGGAACACCGTAGTCACGGTTTAAATTTTGGTCTTTCTTAACCAGGCGATCCCAATGACCACGTAAGCGGTTCGCCTGTGAGCGTGAGGGAAGTTCACACAAAGATTCCCGCCTTCTTTGCGGACCAACCACGAGGCACCTGACTCCTGCGAGAACCGTATATTAGGACGACCAAAACCCCGGAAAAGACATTCGGGCTCACTATCACTGGAAAGTTAACACTGGTCCCTTTACACTTCAATCGCCATTTCCCCCTCTGCACACTTCCCGCTGAAGAGGTGGACTTGAGTCGCACCGTTGCAGCGTTCCACCGATCTGGGCTGCAGAGCCCTACCATTGTTCCCGTACCATACCTGAAACGACACTCAACAGCCGTAAGAACGGCGCGCGAGTCGCGCATCAAAACGGCGGCCAGTATGGAGAGCCTAAGCCGGTGGAGAACCAGAGAAGAATTCCTACAAAAGCGTGGAGGGTAGCGAAGAAAAGAGGGTTTAGAAGTAGTTCAACATTAACATTGGAAGGACTAATTTTAACGAACAGCCAGTCCATAGTAAACTCTCACAAAGTATGAGCGTGATTGGATAGTTCTCGTTACAGGAATGCGAGATGTGTTAAAGGAAACGTTCACAGCACAAAGAAACATTTTCAACACGATTGCTGGAATAGATTGAGAGCATGGCTGGCCACCAAGTCCCGTTGTGATTTTAATTCGAATACCTTGCCGTTGTTTAATCGGTCAGTGGAGAAGTGAGGTGAAATAACCTGGTTTTCTATTTTCAGGGTCATCCAAGAGAACCGCGGACTTGATAAGAATGAGAGAAATGTGGGGGAGCCAGTTTAGTGGGAAAAGGGATCTGCGAAAGCCGTGTGAGTTCCCATCGTTGTTTCGCCTGAGTTAGAAAAGTACACGCTCGAATGATACAGTACATTTCTAAGCTAAAGGTACCTACCAAGAATGATACGCTCCTCTAGATGATGGCAAGCAACTCCAAGGCAATCGGTGGTGGCTGCAACCAAGGAGAAAAAAATTCAAGTTAATGTTCACAGTCCGTGAGGAAATGCTTCTGTTACTGTTTCTTCAACTCTCACTTCCAGGAAACTTAGGCGTAAATTGACTCGATGAATCGCCACCATAGAATTGCCTTAATTTTCTGTAAATAATTTTCACTTTAACCGCGTTCATTTTGACTCGTAGTATAGGAGGAAAAACTAAGAATATATTTAAAATTTGGCTAATATTTAAAATCTTCTAAATTTAAATTGGACAACCACATACCATTCTGTTTAACACACACTCATAATCAATTTGGCGTGATAGAGCTTTCTTTTGTGATGACAGAATCCAACGAAAAAATTATTTAAATACTAGCTAAACCCGACCACGCTTCGCTGTGGCTAAGGTGTGATATAAAATTAATGGGAAAGTAAATAAAAGTATTCTAGCGAACATAGAGTCTCCGAGAAAACACATAATTCAATTCATTACCCTACCTTGCGTTGCTGTGGTTATTCTGTGGAATGAAAGGAAAGGAAGAAAAAAGATAATTTACACAGAAAACAATTTTTTATAGTAATGCTAGTTGATTGATTACATTTACTGTTTGTCCGTTTTCTACATAAACATAAAGATCAGACGGTTTACCAACTCTGGAGCATGCGACGTATAATTTCCCATGAGAGAAGCAATCGCTTTCTAAATTCAAACCGCACACTTCCAAAGAATGCCCTTGCGTTTTATTGATAGTCATAACAAACGCAAGGCGTAGTGGAAATTTATATCGTTTGAGCTCGAACGCCATATTGGTCGGAATGAGTGGTATTCGTAGCAGTAGTAAATTTTCACCTTTATGAATTCCAATCAGATTCGTTGATTCAATTAGATTGTTCATATTTTTTATGCTACTTATCGTGTACCATTGGATAACTTTGGCTGATTGGTGTTTCGGAGTAATACGATCGTCACCATAATTTTCTAATTCAGAATGTGTGAGGGTAATCCGAAAAATCGAGAGAATTGAATCGAATTCCGTTGGAAAAGTTACTGCTTCACTTTGGTTCAATACGGAGTCAATGGTATTGTGTGTCACTGCTTCACCTGCGATTCTGTTTAGAATGATTTTGTTCCTATCGTATATGTCGACATTTTTAGCCGCTAGAATAGCTCTTCCGCTCAACCATGAGTGATTTCGATAATTTGGTTCGATGCTTTGGAAAACCTTGTCCACTAATTCTCCTTTTGAATTCTCGATGTCGCAGAAATCAGATGGGAAGGTGACTTTTTCCTGTTTCTGGATTTGTAAGTACAGTTCCGATACCGACCTCGAGTAATTGTCTTGAAAATATTTCAGCTCTTGGATCGGTTTGAAGCTGAACTCTCATATTTGACGGTAAATAAATTTGTTTCACTGTGCTCCAAATAATTTAAAATTTCAAGCTGGCATGCAATTCATCAGCTGGTTTTGAGCGTGGTATAACTGGAAGAGTTTGTATGAAGTCACCGGATAGTAACACTAATGCTCGATCAAATGGAACCTGATTATTTCGCAAGTATTTTCATGTATGGTATAATGCCTACAATGACTTATTGTGAGCCACTATACACTCATCCCATACAATGATTTCACACGCCCAATGAACCTTTCCTATACCTGATGTTTGTGAAATGCCACGTTGGGTTTTCTGTGAATTGCATGTTTAGTGAAAACTTAAGAGCCAATAACGTAGTAGCAATGCCTGAAGAAGCAAGAGCTAACGCAATACGGCCGTTTGAACGAACATTAGCCAGGATTAAGGAAATTAAGAACGTTCTTCCAGTTCAACCTGGAGCGTCCAAAAAGTACAATCCACCGGATTGGTTGGCCTCAGCTTGTATGGTGGCATCAAACACTATCTTTTGTTCTGAAAGGAGTTTAGGTGTCTTTTCTTGGACAAACAGCTGTAAGTCATTTCTGTTGTATGATTTCTTTCTGAGTAGTTCTCTAATCAAATGTTGCATTGATTTAGTGCTGTCATTCTCAATTTTGCCAACAGCTTGCCGCACATTGCAAGACTAAGATCCTCAACGAAGATTAGCGCTTCATTGTAAATTTCTTCTGTGAAATCCAAACCATGATTTTGTGTTTCTTGACACCTGTGCAGAATATCTTCGGCTATGTAGTCTTTTTATTGCTCCCACAATTGTACTGGTCGTGACGGGGAACATGTAGATAAAATAATTGCGAACGGCGAACGTATTTGAAATGGATTAGAAGTGGCGACTGAATCTTCAATTGACTTGTCCCAATGATCGTCGTTTTCCATCAAATTAGGTGCCTCGCACGCACTCCGATACGTATTATGCACTATTATATCCACTGTTCGTAACTTTATAAATGATGTTGGACCACGAACGGTATACAGAAGCAACCGTAAATAAAAGCATTCAGCGTTGTTCAGATACACAGTGTATATTCTTCCTAAAGCATTTGATGAAAATATTCCAGGTAGTCCAGCTACTACTTTGCCTCTCTTCCGTCTTTCAAAATTCTTTCATTTTGCGTTCCTAGTGTAAAGAGTCGAAATGTCTGCATGCATCAAAGTTCTTGTAAAATCATCCGTTTGGCATAAGAAAAAACGCTGTTAATGTTTTCTTCGGTGGATTTGTTGCTCTGTCCTGTATGTTTTGTTCCGTGACATACACTCTTTGTCCGTTTTCAAGATGGACAGCAAGATGAACGACAGTTGGATGCCTCTCGCGGATTGGAAATCCCAAAATACGCCACACAGCTTCATTGCTGCTCATATATCGGCCGATTTGATATGGAAAGATTTCATCTAAATAAATTCCTTTTGAAACTCCAAGCACGGCCATATCGCTGCCTTTTTTTGACGTACTTACAAATGTATTTTATGGATTTCACAGAATTGTAATACTCAACGTTGATATGTGATTTGAAAGTTTTCGATAAAAAGAGTGAATATGGAACAAACCAACGATTATCGACTTCAATGTCATTTCCACGCACTGTCAAAGCGTTTGCTATTACTGTACTTCTTCGTCGATATAGTGGGTGAACATTATTGCCAGTAATTGTGTATTTTAACAACTCTCGCGTTGTGCCCGGCATGAGTTGCAATGTCTCTTTTTCTTTTCACACATAGGCACACATATACAAAGCAAAAACATTTACATGTACAAAATAAATGAAAGAAAATTGTTATTTTGGCGTATTACATTGAATTTGAAAAAGTTAAATTAGGTGCTTTGGGATATATTATATTCTTCGTCTTACCGCCCTCTACAAAAAAATACAATTTTTGGCTGTCCCACTCGTGAGCATGCAACATATAATTCACCATACGAAAAGCATTGATTTTCCAGGTTGAATCCACACACTTGAAGTGATTGACCTTTTTAGAGAAGGCGAGGCGACTCTAGTCGTTTGACTACAACTATCAAATTAGCCGTTGAACCTGGCCTTAAAATGCTGCAGGCGTGAATAGTCATTCATGAAATCGCTATAAAATGGATATTCACGCCTGGTTGCGAAGTAAATTTCTGTTGTTGAAAAGGAAGAAAAATTTGATGAATTCAGAGATAAAAACGCAATACTTGAACAAGAACGAAGCGTATAAGAAAATTGAATGAAAGAATTAAATACTCCATTATTTTATCCGTTCTATGATAAAATTTTCCATCCAACATCTTGAGTGGAAGTAATTTAAAAAAGCAAATAATTTATTTAACACCTGCACCAAATTCAATGCTTTTCTTATGGGAGTAAATGATAACAATGTTGTGGTAAAAACAACCCAAAAATTTGTAATTTTTATAATTTATAAACATTTTTGGGCACGCGCACAATAACTCACCAAAGTTTCCAGTCAATCGACTGACAACTTTTCGAATTTTGCGGTCACTAACATACGCAGGCTGAATTTTTATGTAAGTATAAGATTTTTAAATTTGTTCGATGTGAATATTAGTTTGAAATTCCGTCATTCCTCTTCAACAGCCTGGGATCGTAAGGAATGAGGCATAAGTTGATGGACAAGAAAGGTAATGACTATTACCACCTTATATCGTCACCCATCACCCCAGAAGCAGCCACCAGCATTTTCGATTGGTGGAACGAAACAAAAAAATTGTTTTTATTAAATAATGGAGGAAAAATCCACAAAAAAAATCATTATTTACATGCACCCTGAAAGTGATAAGTGATTGGCATGCTAATCCTCCATAAAATCATTAATTTTATAACCATTTCATCATAAATAAACGTTTTTTAATCACTTTGAAAGCTAACTTTGTTATAGCCTATAGTTATCACTTTGATAACTATAGGCTCTTCTATGCGCCTGATTTGAGAATATAGCTCGAATCACTCGATAATTATCCCCACGTCAATATATCGTCATCACCTCGATCTTTTTTTACGCTTTGGGTCCAAGTTGAAATTTTATAAATCACAGCCGTTAAGCCTCGTTTACGACAGCTCAACTTGGTGTAATGTGGCTTACGCTAAGCTACCCAATCACACCCTCTTCAGAAATCGACCTTATCCATCGATTCATGTGAAGTATAGCGAACATGAGTTTCGAGATTTCACCGGACCTGCTTAAGGTGGCTTTACACATGGGTGTTAATTCTATGGCAGGAGTCTTGCAGGTCGCTTGCAAGTAGTCCTTCCGCGTGAATGCACGGACCTAATGGTAGTATAGGTCGATAGGGGTAGGAATTGGTATGCGATCGACCACGGTTCACGTTTTCTCGGAAAATAGACGGGCTTATATTTAGCCTACAAGTAGTATTTCGACTTTGAAAAGTGCAGCTTGACATCCGACGAAATTCTAATCACATCACCGTGAGTGGAAATTAAACAGATTTATTCTCCGAAGAAGGACTTATTGTCACAGATATGTTAATCTCTATTTTTATCGGGAATTGTTTTCGTCATAAGAGGCTACTTAAAGGTAAGACTATTGACTGTTCTTGAAATGATTAATAAGAAATAAAATAATTCTCATATCTGGTACGCTTTATAGATAAACATTTTTATTGGTAAAACTGATGATCTCAGGCCTGACCTCGTGGAAATTATGGATATCCATGATGAGAAAACCACCTTTGTTAATTCCACAAACTTTCTTACGCTGGCACGACGCGCGATGAGTATGCCACAGTGGTGAAACGCGCGTCATGCCAGCGAAAGAAAGTTTGTGGAATTAACAAAGGTGGTTTTCTCATCATGGATTTTTATTGGAATATAATTTATACAATTTTAATAAATTTTTCGAATGGAGGCCGAACTCGAAGATTGCGATGTTTAAACGCTATGATAGAAGGAATTACGATAGCTTGAGCGAGATATCACGTATAATACAGATGTATTCGAAGAATTTGGCCTCATAATAAAGAAAAATGTAAACAAAATATCGTATTCTTATTCATAATTTTCGAGTTATTTGCCAGAAAATACAGCCTATTTACTTTGGAAATGATACGTGCATGCACATCAGATAGACTTCACTCAAAAAATGAGGAATTTCTAACGCTTAGATGGCGTCAGAAATTTCATATTTTGTAGTTTAAAAAAGCGTACTTTTTCAGATATTGAAAAAAATTAATCAATAGCAGTAAGTTTTACAGAATTGCAAAAAATCTTCCATCGTAAGGCGTGGAAAAATTAGTCAAGCTAAAGACTCACGCATGCAAATCAATTTCTTTACTGAGAATTTCAGTCATATGAAACAATATTATTGCGCTATTAATATTAAAATATTAACTTCATGCTTCTTACAGCTGCTGATGTTGAAACAAATGAAATTCTAATGTGGTCTCCATTATGACTAGGGACTTATCTCACTCAAACCATCTCAGTAATTCCAAAAGTTCCATTTTCATTTCTTACTTCCGTCATTCATTATTTTGAAAAAATCGGAAGTAATATTAACACAGAACGATGTACTGGGAGCAGCAACATATACACATCGAAGTGTCACTGCACCTGCCTCATCAATAGAAGTCAATCTCCATGCGTGGAGCCGTCTTTACGTGATTGTTTGGGCGTTGGAATCCGATTACTGACAGGGGACTCACCGTGGCTGCTTGATGAGCACCAAACCCGATGCCCGGCACGGTCGCCGCTCGCTCGCCGCCCTGGACGGGGTTCAGGGCAGCTGGTGAGCAACGAGCAAGGTGTTAGTTAATATTCTATCACCTTGAACAGCGAGGAGACCGTCCAGTCGCCCGCCATGCGCGCGGATTTGAATACCGCGAACGCGGAAGGGTCGCCGTGATTTGCTCACTCGGCCGCCGATGAGGCTCACGGGCCGGCCTACGTCACGGCCAGCAGGGCGTGCGACAGGTGCGGTCAGGACACTCGTCTTTCGATTGCGTGACGGCGGCCGTGTGTGTAGGGTGTCCACTGAAGGTGCGGCAGACGCGGAAATTTAGCTGAGAATTGATTAAGAATCTTACACACACATAAATGCGAAAAGAGTGTGCTTCGTTGGTTTGGACATGTTGAGAGAATATATGAGAGTCTAACAACGAAACAGATACTTGATTTTATGGTGCGAAAGGAAATGGTAGATCGCTAAACTCATGGGTGAATGTGGTGGAAGGTACTCTAAAGAGGAGGAATATTTGTAGCCATATGAACATGAGAGTAAGATTAAAAGAGAGCCAGTTTTCTAGACCAAACGGCAGTTACTGCATTCTTTAACTTCACCAACCCCGAAGTGGAATGGCGTAATGAGCATGTTATTTTTTTATTATTTTCTTTTTGCTCTTCGACGATTCTGGTGGTCCGTATGCCCCTGCGATCCCGATAAGCCATTGGCTTGTCTTCAGATTTATCATGGGCCGAACCACCAGTACTTGACAGAAACCCCCATGGCCTGGGCATTAGAAAAGCCGACCCATGCGGGACCTGAACCCGCTACACTCGGATTAGTAGGCGAGTACTTTACCCCGTCGCCATCGGGAGAGGCTAATTGTGTAGGTATGATAATTTTACAAAAGAACAAAGTTACATTTGAAGATTATTTGATTTAATCCTGCCATTTTTACATTTCTCGTACATTTAGAAGGAAGTCTCAGATCTCAAACGGAATTCTACGATCCCGGACTAATCGGCATTTTAAATATGAATGTGAATATAGAGGTGACGGTGCGACGAGGCAACTAGACCTTGGTCTCTAAATATGAAGTATCTAGCGGAATACCAACTAACGGAAGGTATTGAAATCACATATCAGAGAAATAAATTCGATAATAGTTTAGTTCGTGCAAAATCATGTGTTAAAACAGAGGTAAGTAACAGTAATTTGTTCCATAACTTACTGAAATTTAGCCATGGCAAAAATTACAGAATCAATAACAAATGCTGAATAACGTAGCGGCATTAATTGTTTCTATATATAAGATTATGCGGTACATCGAGGAGAGGAGCTTCATAATAAAAGGCAAATAACAAGAATACTGTCAACAAATTATTAACTTAAATAATGGTGCAAATGAGGGTATTCGGCTTTATACATTGCCAATTCTTGAATATCTAGCAGCAACTTACTGTCTACTGTCTGTCTTACTGTCTCTCTTAGCGTAAAAAATACTAAACTCCTCCGTTTCGTTTGCATTGTTGAAATGATAATCTTCCCACTAATGGCATCCACTAGCAACGAAAAAAACAACATAATTGCACAATTATTCGACAACCATATTTTCAACTAATACTTTCTCCAGCCTTAGGAGCCGACTGCAGCGCCAATTCAATTGAACTAACGCATTTTTATTTCAATTCCAACAGTAAGTCCCTAATAACTAAAAATGAAAATGTGACCTTTTTCTTCGTTGTTCACTGTCCAACTCCCTGCAAGAATTCATTACTTATCCACAGTTCTTCGTGAAAATTACATCAATAGATATTAGATACAAAAAATGCTATTTTACTCAACATTTCACCCATTCTCACATTGAGCACCATGTCATTTCAAGTCCATTTAAGGAAACAGTGTGGAAGGATAGAATTTTGTTGTTCCTGTTAATCAGAGGATACGTTTTTCTCAAGTAGCCAGAATGAGATTTAAATTAAATTTAAGTCATTTTACGGTCGACCTTCCTTGAGATGGTTGGCGCGGTATTTTTCAAGTAAGTTGAAAAAATTTGGGGACCCATTTCATTGAAGAACTACCAACATCTGCTTATGCGGTGGAACCTACTATGCATGCAGTGATGGTAATGACTCAACATTTACACTTTACATTTTTGCCTTAATTAAATCGTATTGTGTATTGCGCTCTTGATAGCTTTCGGCGTGGTATCCGAAAAATAGGTGAAATTCATATTTCAAGGTTAGAGGTATGTTCTGATGAAAGTCAGAGAATATCCAACGAACTCTTACACGTGCCGTGCCCTTTCTACCTCTAGTATTTCTTTCTTCATCTCAGCATAAGTACTACCTTTCTTCATCCCGTCCATAAAACCTATTCTCTTCCTTCCCCTTCCCCGCTTACCCAACATCCTACCCTCTATCACGGCCTTCAGCAAACCGTCGCCCCTCATTATCCCTTCCAGCCACCTACCCTGTCTTCCCCTAATCTCATCTATAAGTTTCCTCTCCTCGCCCACCATGTCAAGCACTTCCTCATTTGTCTTCCTTTCCATCCAACGCACCTTCTCCATCCTCCTCCACCCCCACATCTCGAAAGCCTTCAGCCTATTTTCGTCTTCCTTTCTCAAGGTCCACGTTTCTGCCCCATACAACGCCACACTCCATATCAAGCTCTTCACTAGCCTCTTTTTTACATCTTACTTAAGGTCCGCGTCATCAGCTCCCTTCTATTATTGAACGATTCCTTCGCTAGCGCTATTCTCCTCCTAATGTCTTTGCTACTATGTTCTGTATCTTCTAGCGTACTACCCAAGTAATTAAATTGTTCTACTTGCTTCAGTTTGTGACTTCCTACTCTTATGACTAGCCTCGCTTTCTTTGTCCTGGAGAATCTCATTACATTTTTTTTCTTATTATTAATCTTCATCCCGTATTTCTCGCACGACATTTCCAGTGCATCTACTAAAGTTTGCAATCCTTTCGATGACTTACTGACCAACGCCTGGTCGTCTGTGAATCTAACCGACTTTATCCGCTGGCCTCCTACTTTCATTCCCACACCTAGCTCATCTCATGCCTCTCTTACCATTTTCTCAGTATATATGTTAAAAAGTAAAGGCGACAACGGGCACGCCGCACCCCGCGACCTATAACTGCCTATCCTGATTCACCGTCAGCTACCCTCACTTGAGCCCTCTGCCCCAGATATAAGTTTCGGATGAGTCTCCTATCACGCCAATCTAATCCTATTTTCCCCAGTATCTGCATTAGTTTATCCCAGTTTACTCTGTCAAACGCCTTTTCTCATTACCGCAATCGCGGTTCTGGTTGCCCTCTCCTTCCTGAACCCAAATTGGTCATCGCCTAAATAAGAGTTTGCTCTGCTCTCCAACCTTCTATTTAGTATTCAAAGCAAGACTTTTGCTGCGTGCGAAATTAAACTGATTGTTCTATACTCCTCGCATTCTGACGGTTTCTTCTTCTTCGGGATAGGTATTAGTACTGGTTTCACGAAATCCTCTGGCCATACTCCTTCCTCGCAGATCCTGCGAATAAGTTCGAAAAACGATTTTCTCCCCTTACTACCTAGATTCTTCAGTAGCTCCGAAGGTAGGTTATCGGTTCTCATGGCTTTTCTACCCTTCGTCTCTCTTAATGCCCTCTCTATTTTGCTGTCAAATAAATCTGGTCCGAGGTTATCCTTATCTATTGTTCCTTCATCCTATAGATCTAGGCTAAAGGATCTATTCTCGCTGTCATATAGGTCCTCAACGTATTCTCTCCATTTTTCTTGGATATCTTCCTGTTCGATTAATATCTTCCCTGTTTTGTCCTTTACCTTAGGTATCGTTTGACCTCTCTTACCACCCGATAACATTTTCACCTGGGCGTACAAAGCTCCCACTTCCCCCTCCTCCTGCATATTTTCCATTTCCTCGCATTGTCCCTTCCACCAGTTATCTTTTGCCCGATTGGTCACTCCCCGGAGTTTATTATTCAATTCCTTGTACTTCCTCTTGCCAACATCGGTGTTGACGTTTTTCCATATCCTTTTCTCCTCCATTTTCTTCATCATTTCTTCCGTAACCCACTGCTTCTTAACCCTCTTCTTTTCCACCGTTCCTATTGTTTTCTCTGCCGCTCCTGCGATGCCTTTTTTTACAACCTCCCATCTTGTCTCTATTGTTCTCATCCGCTTTGCTTCACCTATGTTCTTTTCGACCAGCTCTTGGTATTCCCTCCTTTTCAACCCTTTCAATGCTTCAAGGTTCCACCTCTTTATCTTCCTACTTTTACAAAGGCTTTTGAATCTAATTTCACACTTCATCATTACCAAGTTATGGTCTGAGTCCGTATCCGCCCCTGGATAGCTACGCGAGTTTTTTACACTGTTCCTGAATCTCTGCCTTACCATTATATAATCAATTTGGTATCTCCCAGTATCACCCGGCATTTTCCATGTGTACCTACGCCTGGGGTGATGTTCAAACCAAGTGTTTGTCAATACTAATTTATTTATTCTACAAAATTCAACTGCCTTTTCACCGCGATCATTTCTTCTTCCTAGCCCAAACCCTCCCACTTCTAATCCATCGCTCCCTTCCCCCACCACTGCATTCCAGTCACCCATCACCATCAGGTTTTTCTTTCCCGGCACTTCTCTAATTATTTCTTCTACTTGCTCGTACACCTCTTCCTCCCTTTGGTTGCTCGTAGGCATGTATACCTGGACCAGTACGAAATTCGTCGGGCGTGTTTTTATTTCTACCACTAGTATCCTGTCCCTCACCTGTTCAATGTATACCACCCTCAGCCCCAATTTTGTGTTCAGTACCATGCCTACCCCACGTTGACTCTCATCTCCCCCACTATAGATTACCCTGTAGCTATCACTCCAATAGTCCCCGCTATCCTTCCATCACACCTCGCACAATCCCAAAACATATATTTTTCCTTTTTCCATTTCCTGCTTAATATTTTCAATCTTCCCGGCCCTCATCATGGTCCTTACGTTACAAGTTCCTATTTTTACCACTGTTTTCCTCCTCCTATTCCTCTTTTTTTATTCTTCTCCCTCCTATCTCTTGTATCCGCCGATGATGATGCTGTGCAAGGATTTCGTGTGATGACGACCGCGGAGGCCTTACCTCCCCCGCTGCCGGGAACGACACCCGCCCTAGTGGGCAGCGTCCCGAGTTTCCAGGAATCAATTCTCCGTGCATGTCTTTCATATTCTAGGAAGTGATAGTTTGGAGGTATTCCCACGCCACTCAACGGTATTTTTACGTGACACCATCACGGAACTACCATTCGTCTGGCTCCTACCCTTCGACCTATCTGGCATGGGTGGCCCTACCAGGAGCAATAGTTCTTGCTCCTGCCAGTCCAGCTCTAGGGGTCATTGGAACACACAAGCCCTTCCACCACGTCAAGGTCGTAGTTCAAGGAAGAGATATCACTCATAATATCACTTAAACAGAGTTTCACGCAAACCTGTACATCAACAAAAATCGCTCCAATCACCTCAAGGACTTCGCGGTCCATTGGCGAAGGGAGAATATCCGTCCCAAATCCTCATTTATATATTTACTGTTTTCGTAAGTTGGGGGGGGGGGGGATCGTAGATCGTTGGGGGGGATGTAGAGATCGGTTCTTGTGTTTTCACGAAAACAATGGGAAGCGATCACGTTTCGCTGACTCTCTGACCTTGGTCTCCATCATAATCGTTCGGATGTTACTAAACTCCCAGCCCCTTACCGCACTTATCTCGTCGGGTAGTGTTCCATTCTCACGCGATGACCTTCGTGCCGGCGATATCCATTTCAATGGCTTCCCGCGGCAGCGTGCCCAGCCGGTGGCCGCTGGCTAGCCTAAAATCCCCCCCCGGTCGAATGGCGCACGAATTCCCACAACCCCCGCCCAATCACGGATCGCCCGCCCGCACACTGGTTACATCATCTCGCGTCTCGGAATCCATTCCATCATAGCCCCCAAATCAATTATCTCCGAAAAAAATTCACAATTTTTTTTGGACAAATGGGTGAAGTAGATAATGTCTTCAATCACGAAGATGGCGAGCGATGTCGATTGCTGGCTTACCACAACCTTACTCAATGTTGCTTGGATTCGATCGACGTCACTTCAATGCAAAGAACTTCCTTCAGTACACACGGGAATACATCACAGAAACGTTAGACTATGCCTATTGATTCATATATTTGTGTTACATATATTGCAATCATCAATCAGCACCGTAAAATAAGCCGCTTACAAATCGAAATATTCCCAGAAAATAAGTTTGGGTTTCACAATATTCGGAATATTCTTTCTCTTCCGGCTGATGTTGAAAAGACAAGTTAGTTTTATTAAGCTCCCCCTATTTTTTCCCTTCACATTCAAGTTTGCTGCCATTAATTTATATTAATTGGGTTTTAACCAGCCAGGGTAGATATTCATTGATCATTTCTGAGCTACTGTATTTGTTTCTTGGGTCCAACTATATTCTTGTGCAATTTCTCTCACTCTGCCATTCCAAACTCTCTTTAAACATTCAAAATCTCTCTCAGTTTCTGGTTGGACTGCGCACTGTTCTCCTGACTGCTTTTTGGTCTGTGCCTAGCGGCCGGGGGTACGTGCGAGGTCCCGATTTCTGCTGGGACATACCAGGTGTGGAATCTGCTGCTGCACACCAGGTGTGGAATCACCCCGTGCCTGTTGGTGGCTTGCACGGTACTTCGTAGATGTAGATGAAAATGCGCCCTTCTCCCACTTCCCAGCATTCCACCTTTCAACAAGGCCCTCGGTGTCCCATCCCCCTTTTTAACTTGTACCACCCGCCTAATCTGCCTCTACTTAATTTCATAAAGCAACTGGACTTCTCCAGTACCATGTCTACGACTGCTTCGTTTGTTTTTATTCCTTAATACCACTTTTTTCCATCCCTTCAGTGTTTATCATTGCACTCGTGGGCGTGGCTGCGTACCAATTCGTTTGTGCATTTCGCAGTGATATTAGATTAAACGTTAAGACTCTACAATATTGGGTTTTTCCTACGTGACAGAGGCTTATCAAGCATGACAACGTCTCTTTTTCAGCACTGTAGACTGGAGAACATCTAGCTAGCATTAACCACCGCTCTAATTCATCTTAAACTTCAATCGATGGATTGGTGGTGAAACTAGCTAACTCACCTGACTGGCAATTGAAGGGTCTCAATCCCGGTCAAGTCAAATGATTTTTTTATGGAAAATTTCATCCTTTTCGTGTATATCTTTCCCAAAAACCCACATCTCGTAACTGTCCAATAATTTTGTCCGACTATAGGATCCAAGTTTGACACGATGTAACTTGGCTTGCCTCGGCTCAACGCTGGATGTGAGACCTTTAGAATAACATCTGCCACTTCACAACGACTTCAAGTGGCGTAGCTTGACTTGGCGTAGCCTGAAGTAGAGCCGAGTTCAACTTACTCTTAATTCCAGCTGCACTAGCGACAGTCCGAAAGCAACAGATTGCTACACTCGATATCCCTTCTCTCCTCGTACAGCCATGTTGAAAAAATAGTTCTATAGTGAAATTTTTACGCTTAAGTTAATGGTTAATGGTTAAGTTACGCCCGTGGTTACGCTTAAGCGAATATGGATACGTAAAAGTTGATCGTGTATGTGCGAAATAACCCTTATCTGTACAACAGATCTTTCATTGCAATACTTAAATGGTTAAATGAACTAATTTCTACTGATACTACACCTCAACTGAGCTGTTTCGGGGATCTCTCGAAAATCACGCTATCGACAGGCCTCATCAATCGATTTTGTCAGTTATGCGCTATGATTGGTTAGAAATTGCACGCTCTGGTTTACTTTCGGAGCGAGCATAAGTCCAAGTTACGCCGAGTTAAGTTGTTGTGAACGAGCCTTAAGACCCCTGACTAACCTTTTCTTAACATCTCAACGCTTCTAATCGTCTTTATCTTCCTTAAGATCCGGATTCCCCTGTCATTAGTTCTCCACTGTCAATAAACGTCTCTTTCGCTAATGCTTTGCTCTCATATTATTCTAAGCGCTACGTCCCATTTCGCCGTAATTGATTTGTGGTTCGAATTCGTCGTTGATGACGGAAATGAAATGTGCTTCAGATCTTCGCTGGGGATGGACGAAATGGATATTGTAATTAAGGACTATTTTCGTGAGTGAAAGCGGTAATGAAGCAACAGGGTTCCAATTGGAAGCAATTGTCTTCCACGAAAGACGAAAATGAACTCGCGCCGTTCCGTTCATCATTCTCGCCATACATTGGACGCGAGTTTGGCTTCGCCGGGATATCGGCATTGTGTCCTCGCGCATCTGGGAAACTTCGTTCCGCTTCATAACAGAAGTCCTATTACAAGGCAACCTACCTGATTGATAAATCCACCGGTATTACGAAGTGCTCGTCTGAGGCAAGCAAAATGGAAATCTATTGAGTTTTTTGCAGAGCAAGAAATGTACATGGCACCTTGCTAGCCTCCATGAGGATGAGTGGAAGGGAGTGAATTTTACACCAAGCATGCTTTGCATTGCTAGCAATTAAAGTTTTAAGATTCATACGGTAGTTAATATAGGTTTATTAGCAAAGTTGGGTATTAGCGCACGACGTGTAGCTGACTATACTCTTCAAATCACTACTCTCGGCTATTTTTTTACTAACTGTAGCTGTAGTGCCAATAAAAGTTCGTAGTAGCCGGCAGAGGAGCATCTACAAACATTTCTGTACCTTGTAGCTGTTTTCAACTGCTACTTTTCCAAATCACTCGGCAAACTATGGGATCGAATATCACCACAGCGTGAAGTGATGCCGAGCGGAAGAGTACTCGTTCCATCCTCAATTGGAGCCTTTCTCTCACGTGTTGAGTTAAAATTCTCAAGCATCACAGTTCCCCTTAGGGTTGTCCTTTTTTCTGAGAGATCTCTCGGCCTTCGGATAGTTCTGCGTCCCTTGGTAAAACCTTTCTTCATCGTACTCCCACGCTGCAGTATTAAGTCCTAAGGGTGCGTCGACAGCAGGACAGCATCGTCGTTTCGTACCGCTCACCTGGCTCACCACGACTGATTAGAGCTTACTTATTTCTAAGTTATTCCAACAAGGGGGTTATTTTCTACATCCAGAAATGAGTCCTTGTCATTATATTCTCATTTATTATACACAGTTCTATAAGTCAGCTTGAGAAGATACGTTATGACTTGGCTAAGGTGATCAGGGTCATCGCTTAGCATTTTCACGTCCTCAATGCTTTTCTTCCTTAAATTTTAAGACAAACTTTTACAAATATCACCACAATTAAAATTACACATAATTTGGGTTTCGACGATTGATCTTCTCCATCAGGTGACCTATATTTATGCAATTTTCTACATTAATCTTTTATTTAAATTCAATATTTCAAACATAAATGGTATAGAGCCCAACTGAAGCTAAGTATTCATAGATATAGGCAAAAATACTAGCTAATTTTGAATGAAAGTTAATTGTAAACCAATAGTAGCTGAGAGTAGATGACGGCTTCTTTTTGTGAGTAGCTGTAGTTTACTCGCTACTTTTTTCAATTGGTATAAGCTGTTACAGCTATTATAGCTGATTGAGTAGCTGCTACTTCTTTTAGGTACTCAGTTTTTTTGTAGCTTACCCAACCCTGTTTATTAGTTAATGAATTTCCAACGCGGCGTTGTTAGTCTAAGTAAATGCTCAATACAACCTTTTCGTCTGCTTCGTTTAAAAAAATGTTGCTTTCTCTTATGAAATTACTTAGCTATAGAATAAAAAAGTTGAGGTGCAAGATATGCAGATAATTTTACGGATTCATTTTTGATTAACACTATTTTTTCAACACTAGAGTGCCATTTCTATTGAATTGCCACATTTTGACTCCATTTATAGCAATTACTTGCTGATGACTAATAAAATATGATAGAAAGATCTCAACCTTTTATTTTTATTCACTTCCCTAAGAGTTTTTGCTTCTTCAGAACGTTTTTTTTGTTGCAACAATGGCATTTACATCGGATATAAAAATACTAATTTACCCCCTAATTTACCCATTTTCACATTAAACATCATGCTATTTCAAATTCTAATAGAGAAGAAAATAGTCTGGGAAGATGTAATTTTGTTATTCGTACGAATTACAGAACAGGTTTTTCTATAGGTATCCACAACGTGAATTAATTAAACTTAAAGTCATCTTACTGAGGAACCAACTTAATGGTGTGGGCACTACGTCAAAAAAGGCGTCCTCAGATCATTGGGGTTCATCGTCAATGTTTCAATGGAGGCACATAAAAGAATTCAGTTTTCGCCATTTGGCGCCTAAAAGAATTAGAGGAAAATTATTGTTTGTTAAGTTCATACTAGGGTAAGTCCGGGAGAGATGGCCCCTCGGGAGAGATGGACTGATTGCATAGTTCGGACTGCAGCCAGTCTAGTGCGCCACTGCTCTCATGCTGGTGTCATGGCCGACTACGTAGACACGTATTGTTGTTTATAGCCGCGTTGACCAGCTTATTTGATAGTTATTCAAAGAAAAAGATATCAGGCGAGTAAAATATTTTTTCAAAGTTAACGTTTTATAGTTGTAGTGTGTTTAATTGTCCATTTCATTGAGTTTCATGTCTATACTTGATGAAAACAATGTGTAACGGTTCATTATACACCACTGCGGCGCTCCTGGCATTGGGGAAAGCAGAAAAATGGCCTGGTCCATATCTACCATACAATCGGGAGAGATGGACCAGTTCGAGTTGGGATAGATGGACCACACTTTTTACACTATAAGTAAAAGCTGACCATTTAGATTTGCTTTATTAAAGGGCTGAAATGTTAAAAAACAAATACAGTCGAACCAATAACTAAGGAAATTGCAGTTAGTAGTCATTCCAATATTAAAACGGCCTTTTCATTACATTTTAATTTTTTGTGGGCCGTTTAATCCTTTTGGTTAGTTTCTTGTGTCCTATATGTTCTAATTTTGCAAATTTATAGTTTGGTAACATTGTTAGTAAGTTAGTGTTATGAAAATATTCTTTTGTGCAGAGAAATTGTTTTTCAAGTTTATTTAATGCCTTTTAGTTATGGTTCATCTCTCCCAATATCCTTGGTCCATCTCACCCATAGTATATGGGTGAGATGGGCCAATGAGAAAAAAATATATTGATTTTTTAAAGGTATTTTCCATTTAAATTTCACTTATTTCTTATGAAATACTATTAACGTTATCTATGATATTATATGGCAACAAACAATTGAACCTATTATACCATAATTAACAAAAATATGAACACTTAAAAAAGTGGGGCCATCTCTCCCGGACTTACCCTATTCATATCGGGATTAAAAAGTCTCTAACTTCACCGAAAATAGACCGCATCCAACGGAGTTCTTCATTTGAGAGTGTTCAAGAAACCAACTAACCAATGCGTCCACCAATGGCCGTTCACCTTTATATCAAATCATTTAACGAAAATGAAGGTTTCGAAGAATTTTTGCGATCGAGATAACGGAGTAGGATGCCATACCGTCTTCACTCCAGGGTCCCGCAGTCCGCCCCAATTGTCTCCTCTCCACCACATCCACATCTTATTTGCGACAAAAGTATCCTCACCCCTTAAGCACACACATAAATGGTCAAAGATGACTGACTTTCGGCGAGGAATGGCGGAATCCAAGGTGATTTGTTAATAGATTATTAACAAAAGCCGCTTTTGACATAGATTCAACTTACTAGTCTACCTGCCAGTTTGCCTATTTGTTCAATATTAATGACGGCTGTTCGATCAGTGATAATTCATGAAGAAAGCCACGTTTTAGGTAGATTTCGGAAAAATATTACCTATTGTGGGTCCCTACCCGCGCTAAGGTGTCCCGCGCCAAAGTGTCTCGCGCCAAGGTGTCCCGCGCCAAGGTGTCCCGCGCCAAGGTGTCCCGCGCCAAGGTGGCCGCGCCCAAATGTCACATTCCCACCTATGGTAGTCGATACCATGGACTTCCAAAAAAATTCTGAATAGTTTTTCGTATCATGGTCAGTAGACCCCAAACCCATCACCAATCTACTACATATCGTCCAGTGTATATTGGAGTAAACAAGACATTTTTTACATTAAAATACCAAGTACAACTAAGTAATCTAATGGTTTTTGGCGTCACCAGGAAATAATAATCGGCTTCGAACCTAATAAAAATATTTAAACTAGATTTTCAGCTCTGGTCTGATTGTGATTCCCATCCTGAAATGATATTGCATGCTTGTGACACAAAAAAATCATCGTAACATATTTTTGTGTATGTTACGATGTATTCGATATTGGTTGCACTCGATCAGATTCAAAAGGTACGCACGTCAACCTCTTAAGGTGGTTAAAGTGATTTTTTAAATATAAAAAAAATGCGTGAAACTTTGCAAATTTGTTCTCATTAAATAGCTATAGAAATAGATTAGATAAAGGTGAAAAATTTGCATCATGCTGATTTGGTTTTTTGGCAATTAAACGCTATTTTAACACGTAGCCTCACGGCATAATAGACACACCGAGATAATTCGATTGTTACATACGTACAGATTTTATGCGTCCAAATGCGAAATAATACATTTCTCAACATCGTTATTGTTGCTTACAAATATCAAGGTTTCAAGGTGAGTCTAATATTCGAAAAAAAAAACGTATTTCAATACAGTTTTGTCTAAATTTCGAACACCGCGCGGAAAACTCCAGTCATTATTCAATAAAGGAAAATACTTTAAATATATTTTTTGTGTCATATCCATTACTGCCTGCATGGTGAGTTCCTATCCTGAATAAACTGAATAAACACAATGGATATGTGGTCGAAAAAGTTTATTTCCGCGTACTTAAAAAATAATTAAAATGTGCCCACATTGACTCACAATTACCGCCCCAGCCAAATTAAGAATCCAAAATTACGTTTGGGTTTAATGAATAAGGATAAACTTGGGAGAAGCCAAAAGGTTCCTTCACTTCATCAACGCACAAGCGATATAACCAGGCGCTCATTAGTCTGAGTCGGGTCCAAACATTCCTAATGTTCCCCATGAATCGGTTAATGAACGCAAAATGAAAAAATCGTAGGACATGATGATGAAGGAAAAGAATGGGAGCTGAAAATTAAACGCCTTTTTCGAGGGATTTGATCTTCCGACACTACCATTACAATCCATGGGCGTTAAAACCCGCGACCTCAAAATATATATTGGCGATCATCTCCGACTCTATTCGTTTTCACCTAGGATTGCTTTTGTGAAATAATTACGCTGTAAAAAAACTCTTCTTCTAGGGACACGACGTGCAATAAAGGCTCGACGCGAAATTTTTATTACCAAATTTTTCGTGAATCTGAAGCTTGAGGTTTTGCAAGCGGAAGCAAAGGGAGATAAAACTAAATTTAACACCGTACACAAACTAATTTGAGAACATTTTTAAGAAAGATTATTCAATGCAACTACGACCACTAATTCCAGACGTTTTATTGATTTAAGTTATGACAAAGAATCTCTTTCCTCGCAGCTAGATAAAGTTGGTGAATCCTGAGAACTAGCCGCTGCATTACCTTAAGTACAGCGTCACCAGCCTTTACGTGAAATAAGTTTGTAGCGTGATCCAATCAAGGATGAGGTAGTGCATGCCTCGTGCAAACAAGTCTTTACGGCTTTTTCCACGAGTAAAGAACATTCCTTATCTTTGATTTAAGAAATTTCTGGAAATTTAACGAACGCGTGAGGTTTTACAGACGCCTAAAGTTATACTTTAGCTAGGAGAGATGAAAAAGTGGGACCGTTTTCCATTCTCACGGCAAAATCACGTAGTAGGCATATTCCTTTTAAGTATGTTAACAGTCACTAAGTAGGAAAAACAAAGCGTAAAACGCGACGTAAATTACTTTTCACCTCTCAGTTAGAGCCCTGCAAAACCGCCTCCGTACTCAGATATAATCGGTCGGCTGGTAATGAGTCACCGCCTCCTCTACGTTATGGACGGAGAAACATGTGGGTAGTCCGCACCCTGGCGGAGTATTCGGAAATCTGAGCCCGAGTATGGCTATACTCGATGTCGCCGAGTGCATTCATACTCGGCCGGCCGCCGCTAGCAATCGCTCCTCGCTTTTGCAACCGGGAAGTCGCTCGCAGTATTAGTACCCTTTTGCGATTTCCCTCTATTTCGACAATTTTATTTTTCCCACGGGCAGATGAACCGATGGAACGTCTCCAAACATATAGAGCCTCTTACTCAGTTCCAAATTTCTTGCAGGACGAAATCTTATTCCAAATCGGTGAACTATGGAATGTTTAGGGACGATGAAGTTTTTTAGTGGATGAATACGAAGGGCGAAATAATTTTTAAATGATGAACTCGATATATTACGCCATAAGTAGTGTATTTTTTGTCACGCAGGAGGTCATATGATGAACACCAAACTACGAATCCGAGTCGCTGCGCTCCGACTTGCCTTGCCGAAAATCCAAGCTACCGTCGAGTGTTTATACTCGTCGGTTGTTCGTAGACTCGGGGCGAGTGATCGGCCGAGTAATTCTAGACTCGGTTGACTCTGCACTCGAGTGTGTGCATTCGATTCAGCCAGCAACCGAGTGGACATGGGCGAGTATGGAGGCCGTTTTGCAGGGCTCTACTCACAGCTCAGTTCACCACGAGTAGGCATAATAAAAATTCGACAACGGTTGAGCTCTTTCACCGCCAAAAACACTGAGCATTTCCGCCGGATGATGGAGGATATGATGCGATTGATTTATAACTCCAAACCAAAACGGAGGAATTAATTCGTGGTATAGACAATTTTGTTGAGAATTAGCTAATTATTCATTAACCCCTCGATCAGTTGCGACTGAGCGGTGATTGATGCATGGTACTTACATGAGCTATAATAAGAGATCGGTACGAAAATGCCTCCGAACAAGACGTCTGATTCACTGACGAGAATATATGGGTGTCAGGATATCAATACTAAATATTGATTTTTCGTTGCATTAGAATGCACAAACTAACGAAGTATAACCTTCGTCCGAGTCTGGCAGATTCCGCGGACGAATTCTGTCTGGGTCATGTTATTTTAATAAAATAGGAATAGAATACAAGATTTGTACTGGATTTCCAATAGTTTTTCTTATTTATTTGCATAGTTTCCATCGGCGGTTCCAAATAATCCTGTCGCATATTTTTCCGATAGCTCTTGTTATTGCAGGTGACTTATACTTTTCACCCTGCCAGTCTTTTCATTTGTGAACATTTACAAAGTACGGAAAGTTCTAGGCTATGGCTTGATCACTTGAAAAGCAGACTGTCCTATCAACTCTCTATCTATCCACTGAGCGACTTCACCGGGGACGGTTCCGGTCTGCTATCACACGAGTACAAGAAGCCATTTGAAACCTGTCCTTTCTTCCTTCCACTTTTTTTTATCTCATGCCCATACATCGGTAGCAGGATTGTGCTACCTGAGGGAAGAAACGCGTCGAAACCGGAATTAAAATAATTCTGAACAATCGTTCATTGTTTAGCCTATTCAACAGGAAAAGATTTTCAACAAGTTGGGCCTGAAAAACAATGTATTCCTCAATTCATAGTCGATTCGCTGATTAATATAATTTTTTTTATTCGCATTTTGAGATTTTCAAGGGTAGGTTTCCAAGAAGAACCTGACAGACACTCCATACCCCTCTCAAAGAGGCGTCCGGCAAGGGGTGTTAAGGTCACCAGCGTTGGAGATACTTTCCTAATCTGCAAATGTTGTAAGAAACCCTAATATGTAATATTGTCGGGGTCAAAATTAAACTCGGCCCCCTGTATTATTCTAGGGATCTTAATCTTGCTTAATTTCTTCATGCTTGGAGTGACTGCCATATGACTTCACCATCTACTTCTTTATACACCTAGGATTATAGGCATAAGGCCTCAGTAGGCGTGGTGATTACATACCTAAGCAGGTAAAATAAACCTCAACAAGTTCGCAGTAATGTTAATACACAGAAAATATAATTCCAATACCATCATATAGGGGTGCTACTATGGGAACAAATGGTAAGTGATTATCACTATCTTAGAAATGCCACAAAAAAGAATCATTGATATTCATGAATATCTTACAAAATGTTGAAAGTTTTCAATATCCGAGGAGGAAACGACAGAATCGAGTGAGTATTTAAACTGCGATCAAGCCATTAATTCAAAGGTCCTCAAACTAACAACGAATGAATATGACCGCTTTGGCAACAAATCCACTACTAAGTCGAAAACATAAGAATGATAACGGAAAGCAAATAAAACAGTGAAAAATTTACGAAATCATCTTAAGAAAGTCAGAACAAGTACGTACTTAGGAGTTTTCAAGTAGCAGATCGTCACTGTGGTCACACTCAGAAGGGCACATTTCCTAATGCCATCATCTAAAAATTTGCTCACGCGCATGGAAGTATTAACGGCGAAGGGTTGCGCTAGCAAAAGATGCGTTCACGCAAAGAACAGAAGCGATGTGGAGATGCGGTGTTAGGGAAAGATATGTCAAAAATCCTTATATCCACCAGTGGAGAGTTGGCAGGCTCGGAGACTTGGTCGCTGTGGGTGGTTGGCTAAGAGTAGACTCACGACTTTGAAGAAAGATGGAAAGGGTGAGTCGTGCACGAAGGAAATAATGAGGGAATGCTAGGTACGGTAGGAAGAGTAAGGAGTCTGTTGGCAGATATTCGAATAACATAAATATGTAGCGGAATAGAGGCACCTAAAAAAGAATCTTGTTTTGGGATTACTTTCTGACAGAAGTATTTATTGGCAGAGGGTGGCAAAAACACGTACTTAGACACATACACGCACTTATTAAACTTCTCATCTTTAGGGATGAAAATTACAAAATATTTTTCAAGAAGTTATCTACCTCTTTTTTGGAAAAAATACATATTATTTCATATTTCATAGAAATTAAGCAGTAGAGTTTATATTTATCAGCTCAAGGGAGAGGGAACGAAAAACCTTGGGCGCAATTTGAACTAGTTTCCATTTAAACGCGTCACAGAAGCAAGTAACCCAAATGTGGTGAGAAATATTACAGGAGCTAGCTTCAGTCCACCCTGCAACATTTCTATTAGGTTAAGAGTTACTGTCGTACAGAGAAAGTAGTAAACGAGACTTAGCCTTTATCAAATAGCCGGAAACCTCTGTTGGCTATCGAGAAACAAGATTAATTTATTTTTGTTGCACTTACTTTTATTACTAATTGACCTATAAATCCAGCGGGGCATCTCACTCCTCTAGGCATACCTTCTTGCATTAGTTCGTATCCAACTTTAAAATTCCCACTCGTTCTACCTTATTTCAAACTGCTTTGCTTTTACACGCTTCTCGGGTGCTATTAAACGGCGCCAAGGATGTAGAAGCGCCAGTAGTGGTCATAAAGTTAATTATAGTTGGTGCCAAACTACGTCCACCACATAGATGAGGGAAGAGAATAGATCGAACCACATAGTACGATATCATAGAGGAATTAGGAAACCATAAAAAAGCGCAAACGACCATATTAAACAGATCAGTCTTAAGTTTATACTCCGAAAATGTTGCTGTTAATAGAGGAATTGTCGTGGTAACACGATGATTTTTCTATAAAAATAGAAAATGGAAAACATTTCCAAAAAAGCACTACATTATTAATTAAATTTATGGATAAATTGTGAGAAATAGCCATGTTATGCCCGGTGTTAAATAATTTAGATGTAATAGGTTGTTTGTATTGTAATAAATGTTAATTTATATAATTTAATCTTCGATCTTGTAACATTAATTACGAGAAACCATTAATCAATTGTTAATTTTTATTAAAGTTAATTATTTCAATATAATAATAAGATTTTTATTTTTTAATAAATTGCCTGGGCC
Organism: Pyrrhosoma nymphula; assembly: GCA_963573305.1. Lineage (NCBI taxonomy): Eukaryota > Metazoa > Arthropoda > Insecta > Odonata > Coenagrionidae > Pyrrhosoma > Pyrrhosoma nymphula. The sequence continues at coordinate 111,078,000 of OY754332.1, forward strand.
AAAGGGCCATTGTGATAGAATGGAATACCTATGTAACTTTTTATTTACCTTTATTATTTCGAACAGAGTTTTACAGCTCTTAAAACATTTAACATTTTCGTGCTTTTTCTTTTGATTTTAAGGCCTTTTAGGCACTTTATAAAAACTTCAAACTCTTTGTCAATGAGAAGAAGAGTAAATTTGTCAACTACTCCGAGAATTGAAAACTACAAAAGTTATGTGACTGACATTGATCTCATCAAATTTGGTCAAAATTTTTGTATGACGTATTTTATGAATTTCCAAAGGAAGAGAGGAATTTCACAGATTGCCCTGGGGGGCTCAAACTGTATCTACGTGACTGTTCGGTAGATCATTTTTCGCAAAAGATCAGGCTTCACTTTCGTGCGTCAAGATACCATATACTTCTTCTTGAGTCAATCGGAACTTCCCATTCAAGGTAATGAAGTCAGCGCGGATTGGAGCACATCAGCGCATACGAACGACGTTGAATGGAACGATGTGCGATAAAACTGTGGTTCTGTATAGAAGACAAACAAACACAGAGCCATTCTTTCCATAAAGTGATTGTCAAGCTCCATTGTGTTAATTCGAATATACTTCTTCTTAAAGCTGCTAATATGTACTAATTCGGGCGAATTGGAGTAAGTTTTTAGTGCAATGCAGAAGAAATGGCTGACTGGAGCACAAGGAATCGTCGTTAATGTTAGTATATTGACTGTATATTGACTGTATATTGAGCAACAATTATTTACAATAAATATATAGTTTGCAATCCAAGATAGCCGGTATATTTTACGATGCCGCACTTCAAATTATAACCTCCCAACAGTTTCCCTTACACTGGTACGCGATGTACACATGCCGTCGATTGGTTTAGCTAAAGAACAATCAACGATAAAGTTACGTATATTGAAACGTTGGAAATTCTTTTTTAGCCATAGTATATAGGTAGAAATGTTTGGAGAAATTCTGCATGAAAATCTCTATCTTTACTACTTGTTCAATACGAATCGAATTACGCCGAGGTATTACCCGATAATGAATGCGGCAACCAATGGAATATAGTTGGATCAAACATATATTAACTTTGTCATCGTTACGCACGTACTTAATCCCTATTTTGGATCAGTAAAGTCATCAGAATTATTATATTTGGATTACTCACCACTAAGTATATGTTAACTAAAAATAATTGGTGATAATATTTGCGAAATATGTACGATACCTGAAATTACTCATGCCAGTTTACGGGTATACCGGACAAATTTGGTCAGATTTACGTTAATTTGTAAATAATTTATTCAAATAAAACAGTCAAATAAAACAGCACACCGATGAAATTGTGTCGGTACTACCGGTCTAGTATTGATGTAAAATATTCGGTTTAGTACTGGTACTTTTTTAGGTACCGCCTAAGCCTAAACAAAGTGTGCTGTTGTGTCTAGACACGAGCAGCGCACTAGATCGAATGGCTCGAAAAGCTACCCATGTTTCACAAGGTAAACTTTCTACAGGTGTATGTTGACGGCGAGCGGTGCATCTCGGAGTCCGATCACACGCGCACCCTTGACTCTGCGGAACACGGCAACACTCCTCAGCCGTGAAATCTGAGTGCAGCCACGGCGGGCCTTGATACTCTCTCCCGCGTGGAAGAGTCCATCCACGCGGGCGCCTCGGAAGAGGGCAAGACCCGGATTGGTTCGGAGTGGCGTGGCGGCGGCGGGGAGTGCCGGCGAGGCATCGGCCGCTCTCTCAGCTGTCGGGGTTGAGGCACCTGCCCGCCCGCCGCCACAGGTTCAAGGCCGGTGGAGGAAACTAGTTCGAGGTGCGAGGGGTGGTTGGGGTAAGGGGGGAGTCAAGCTTCCCTCTCCCCGACCCCCCCAACTTCCCCCTCGTGCGTCGAGCGGCAGGTGAGGGGGAAAGCCGGGCGAACGAACGAAAGATAAGCTTGTGGGACGACCAATCTGCTGCGAATATTTCAGAGCCAATTGGTGTCCCACGTTCGCGCAGCGAACGTTACGACCATCGCACAGGTACACGTAATATCGCCAGCGGAAGATGACTGCGTGAATGAGCGTCAGTAATATCGTAAACCCGTCGTTCGTAACACTACCGGCTATTGTCCCATTCACACTTCCATCGTGCATGTGCGGTCACATCATTATTACCCGAGCCGTCTCAAGACTATGGGGGTCCCTAAAAAAGTAATGCATTGAGCAAGTACGCATATATATTTCCGTGGCTTGATTGAGCTCCCCATGCTCTTACGGTGGCTGGGCAGTGTTCAGGCGTGTCCATGCGTTAAGATGGCATCATAAAATATCGCTACACTGGGGTCTCATGAAAGTCGGCAATCGAAGCTCAAAAAAAAGTATGCTGTCCTGGTCTATCGAATGAATGTAATAATGTCTGAAGAGTATTGCGGGTTGTAACCGACATTTCTCACAGGCACATGAGGGCCCAGCTTAATACTAGATTTGAACGTTGATCTCTATGAGCCGTTGTTGGGGATTGTGGCGATACTGTGGGAAAGTAGGAAATCTTTACTAGCGTAACCAATCTACTTGCGATCATTTTACCTTCTAGGTTACCTACCTTCGTGATTCCGCACTGCCCTCTCCCGGATTCTCAATGAAGAGTTAGACTGTCGGTAGTTGATGTCAGCCAAAAGTATAAATCCTACATCCAATTGCCATGCGCTGAATTTAAAAAATAATAATGACGCTATTCATCAACATACACCAACTCCTCTATTTTCTCTTGGTAGAACAGTCTATGGAGTTGTCTGCCATTCAGAGGGCAAAGGAAAATTTAGAGCAACACTTAAAAATCATTCTAAAAACAATTTTGGTTGAAGAAAGATTGAACAAAGCTGGTGTGATGTAATACTTATTCAAATTTTCATGGCGGACACAGCTATATATATATACATATTGAAAATATATCAGGAATGAGAGCAGCAGGATCACATCACGCACAAAAACTGATGATTATTTGTTTTGATAATCAAAATAAAATGGATCGACAAAATAATAAGTCACAGTCATAACACTGGCACCTTAATTAAACATTCGATCACACAAAAGTTTCAGTGGAGGCCTATCAAAACAATTTTGGAAGACCAGAGGATTATTTTTAGCGTTGTGAAGTCTACGAGTATTTTTAACCAAGGAAGTCCATACTTGAAGAGTGCAAACTAAACAGGTCATTTTCAATCAATAGCGTGAGACGCATTCACTTTCAGGCCAATGGCTTTTGGGACCGTTAAAGACTATAACGACTGTACTTTACATCACCCAGCAAAACAGCTAGCCAAATCTGAAGTGATCTCCAACGAAAGCTCTGCTATACTAAAGCTATTGCTCTTGCATGCATCTGTGGAATTTAGTCCAGAGTACATATTTGTCCTGTGCACAGATTAAATACTGTCAAATTTTTATGATTTACTAACCATTATGAGGCATTATATGGAGACTCTCAATGATAAATATAGAATATAGCCCATGTCACTGATCGTAGCATTGATTAGTCGCATAGATTAAAAATATTATTTAACGGAGTCTTGGATTACGAAAGCAAGGCATGCTTGTTTAATATTGAAGGAATTGATCAATTAAATGTGAAATTCGTGCGAATAAGTAATGCATTGTGCCAATTTTTGTAATTTAGTTTTGGCTCAGTTTTGTCGGGATATACCTATGACCATGGTATCATGACAGTTCACCCCCTATTGCAACTATCTTCAGCACATTAGCTGCATAAGTGATCCACTCAATTTGGCCACATGTACTCTTTAATAACTACAATTTTCTCACCACATTTTCACATCTATTTTATTCTTTCTTTATAGCTTTACGGAGCATTGTCGATTGAAGGTTTTTAAAATTCACTCTTCGACAGAGTGCTAGAACTTCCAGAAGTGGGGCCCTTTAATCTAATCAGTTATGCTTTCATTTCTTCATTCTATTTTGGCCAAATCTAAAAAAAATATCATCGAATAAAAAATTAAGTCAATTGTATCCTCACAAGATTTTCACTCATGTTTAACAAGTGCCGTCAATTGACGGCTTTTTTACTTATGACGGAATGGGTCGGGCACTGGACCGTAAACATAATTTCATAGTATAATGGCTGCTTCTGCATCTATAACCAGTCTTATCTTAACTATACATGTGAGCATGTAAGTGCTGTGTTATATGAATGGAATCATCTTTTGAATGGCGTAATGGCCCTTTTTGGTGTACAGAAGGCTGAATTCACATGAATATTTTTAAATGACATGTCATTGCTCGGCGAGGCTTCTAAAAGGCACCAAAGGATTTAAAAAACCTATTAAGAGGCCATTCAAAGACGTAGTGGACAATTGAATGCCCTCGTTAAAGAATGGGTTGTCAAGCATAATTATTATGCCTAATATTTTTATTGCTATTTATAATATGTCTAAAAATCACTTGTGAAAAATGCGTATTTAATTAATAAATAATGTTACGGCAAAATTATTTAAATAAATTACAAGTACTATGAAGAATATTTAAATGGATCGAATAAAAACGCCGCTACACGTCACACCAAGATAAAATTTTAAAATACCTGCTACATTCTGCTGCTGTGTAATCTGTATATTCCAACACGTGTTTCTCCTCAATATGAAAAATAAGACGTTTATTTCAATAGGCAAAAACATATCTGCACTAATGAAAAACATAAGCTATCTAAATAATAATTAGTATTTTGACAAGATACGCAACAAGGCTAGGTTCAATTAATATTACGGAAGAATTAAAATAACTTAGTTAAATACTAGTGGATTTAACTAAGTTATTTTAATTCTTCCGTAATGGATAAATTTCAAAAATTTACGCCTACAACAGTTTCCTTTGTCAATTAATATTATTTGTCAGATGCGCGACACTGAGGCGTTCTTCCAATAAAGTTATTTCCTTTAAAAGTTTTTGGCAGAACTCCCGGAGAAGAGCATTTGCCCCACATAATCTCCCTCGTAAACTCTTCGTTTATTCCTATTCCGTCCTAATGCAGCCGATCACTCAATTATTTCTCTACATCTCCCCCCCCCCCCTCAAACGACGACACCTCCCCCCCACCACCGTACTCCGTCAGAGCATTTCAAAGCCCTCTCCCCACTCCCCGCGTTCACATTATCATCTCCTCCTTTAAATTCTCCCCCCCTCCCACAAACCATTTACTTCCCTCCCCCACACTATCGTTAACACATCTTCGCCAACCTACCTCCCTGTTCTCCTCAATTTCCCCGTCTTCTTCAAATCCACACCGCAGAGCATTCATTGGGCCTTCACTTTGTGTCCAGCTCTCAGAAGCCTCCAACACACCTACTCTTATCCCCTTTCCTAAAGACACCAAGATGCGAAGCCATGCAACGCCACACTCAATGCTCAACTCTTGACTAATCTCTGCTCAACGTTTTTACAAAGAGCTCTTGTCGTCCATGATCTTTGTCTGCTCTAGCGCACCTCTATTTTTTCTCTCTTCTTGGAGTCTTTCAACTTATATTAAAATGCTATTCGGATGTGTTAACAGCTCCATTTGGTCTGATTTAGGTCTGGTTTTGTGCAATTTCATCACCTATGTGAAATCGCGGCCATCAGCGTCCACGTACTACAGTGCGAGCCATCGCAGAGGCGTGTGGCAGAGGGTTTCAGGACACTAGCCGTGGAAGAAGAGGGAATAGGGAAAAAGAGGGGGGAGAGGACAGATGTGATTTGTGTGTTAACAATGTCCCCTATGTCAAGGAATTGTTTTACTTGTCAGATAGGCAGTGCATCAATCTTATTATTTCACTTCTCTGAGTTCTAGAGATACAGTCTGGGGTCAAAATAATATCCTCCGCATCGTATTGAAACTTAATCTGAATTTCTCAAGTAATCTAAGCCTAGCGTGTAGCCTCCGAGTCTCTAGCGGATCCCGGCCTAGACCTTTCATAAGCTGTGTAACACTGTCTTCTCGCTCGAAGCAGTTTTTAACGATGCTTTCCTTTGCATTTAATTTACTTTACGAATTAAATTTTTCTGATCAGGGTCCCAAAAGCTCGCGGCGTATTCGAGATTCGGCCGAACCAGAGCAGAGTAGCATCTCTCTTTCACATTTTCGTCGGAAAACCTTCCCTCTTATTCGCTTGATCCCAGTTTCTCTAATGCAGCGCCACAAACGTTTTGTGAGTTTCCCCCACGCTATAAATTGAATCGAGTCGAATGAAAAAGTGACATACTGAAATAAAACTTGAACGATGTATTTTTTCACACAGTTTATTAAAATACTAAACCCTACCAGTTTCGACACTCTTCTGTCATACTCGCTAACACCACCGAAATATTGGAAGTTTTAATTTGCGTCTTTCGCTTGTTTCTATATTTTTATCGGCCACCCTCTTGGCATATTTTATGTTTATTGCTCGATTGATCCTTCAAGAATTTATATATATATATATATATATATATATATATATATATATATATATAAATACTGAAATAAAAGACATACTGAAATAAAACTTGAACGATGTATTTTTTCACACAGTTTATTAAAATACTAAACCCTACCAGTTTCGACACTCTTCTGTCATACTCGCTAACACCACCGAAATATTGGAAGTTTTAATTTGCGTCTTTCGCTTGTTTCTATATTTTTATCGGCCTTGGCATATTTTACGTTTATTGCTCGATTGATCCTTCAAGAATTTATATATATATATATATATATATATATATATATATATATATATATATATATATATATATAAATATATATATTCACGAAGAGGGAGAGAGGGTACTGCAGGAGTGGTTGGGGTAGCTTAGAGGGTATGATTAAGTAGGAGTAAGGAACGTGTTGAAGGTCAGGATGATGGAGGAATGGTTTTTAAAGGCGGGACATGTACATGATAAAATGGGGACAGATTAAACGGTACAATTTCATTTAAACATTTCAGTCTCAAACCCTTAGATGATGATATAATCTCGAAGTTTTCTTTTAAAAATTCAGCTTTACACTATTATCATGAAAATTTAGTCTCTACTCTAAAATCAGACATGATTAAAATTACATAAATGAGATGAAAAAACTGACTTATCACCATGAATATAATAATTTAAATGTTCCTTTGATGTGATGCAGTACTCAGGACTGCAATTGTTTTTATGTAGGACAAACTGGTAAACGTTTTAACATGAGGACCATCATTCAAGTTTTCTTTCAGTAAAGTTGGAAAATCAAGTTTCTTGCAGTATCCCCCACACTAATTCTGAATTCCTGGGTGATTCCCTAGTGTTTGATTCTATCTTAATTGTTTATATCGCCCCTCCCACTTGACAGATATTTATAGTGGCGTCAGTGTGATTTATTACGTTAGGAGTGCACTGCTATGGTTTCGGGCATTCCCCCGCGTGAAGGCGTCTATTGGCGACAACAGAGGACTAACGCTGAAGAACGCCCGATAGTCGTTGCTCTTCAACTTGAGCGCCGCGAAAACGCTCGAACCAAGTTCAATGCCCACATTGTCATTGGTTAACTGACCGATTGCAGGCGGGCTCATGGATGGACGGTAAGTGGCAGGATTAACAGTGAAAACCACGATGTAATACACGCGTGTTTACGATATTTAAACTCTCCCTATCGATGGCCACCTGAATGGCCGATATGCATTCATATGAGTCAACATTCTTTTGCTTTAACTGACAGTTTGGATAAATATTAATTTAAACTTGCTTACAAGTTGCTCTCTTCTTGAATGGTTTAACCATAGATTGAAGAAGAGAGTATATGACGTCTGGATGTGAGAAATTGAAGCCTGTTTTCATTTTAAAATCCACCAAACGTTTCTATCAGGCGTAATCTGTCCATATATTTTACGAATGATAAATGTATTTTTTAATATATTCTTTTTTGTATTATTCTATACAGGCCACTACGGTACCGTGACAAATTTGCTACTAATTCCTATTTTGTAGGCGTAAACCCGTCTAATGCCTAGTGATGTCATATGACATCAGCACGCGCTTATGTACCATCCTTATCGTTATTTATGCAACTCATTGCAGGAATCCAATATCACATCAAGTTTTTCCGTCCTTTTCATTCATATGCTTGAAAATAAAAGCCTTTCAGAGCTGTTAAATTCAGCTTATTGCATTAAAACTGAAAAAATAACAAAATTAACTTCGGATTTCATGGTCTCACTTGTCAACTGGTCCGTTTATCATGGCCAATCGTGGATTCTGAACTACCCAATGGTTTCCTAGAGCAAGATTTCAACTAATTTCTTCTTACATTTATGGGTTGCTCCATCAAAAATACTTACATTGTTAGCATGTTCCCGCATACATTCTTAACACTTTTCCTGCGATGTTCGATTATATTCGAATGAACATTTTCATACTCTTAAATCGGAGCTTGACTTTACCCCACGAGCTGAAAAAAAAATATTATTTCCACTGCAGAGATCAACTAAAATCCCCAATACTTGTGTACCATTTTTGGATAATTTACTACGAAGCAAAAACGGTATTATATTATTTTGCAATATTCATAAAACAATGAAAATTGTAATTATTTCATGAAAAAATTGGAAACATTATTTTGTGAATTTGACAAAGAGTATGAGTGAAATTCTAAGTCAGGTAATCAAGTGAAAGATTCTGCTGAAAATTCGTATTTATATTTAATTTAATTTTCTCCTGTGGCGTAAAATTTTCCCTTACAAATCGATATCCCGTTCTCATCTAATTAAAATCTCCTCCATTCACTTTTTCTGCCATCACTAGAATGTTCTCCATCTTCTCCAATCCTTCCCTTTCATCCAGAATTCATGTTCGTTTGTCTTTCATTTGTACCGATCTCACTGACTCCATTTTTCTCCATAATTCATCGCAAGGGCAGTATCTTGGTGCTTTAACGTACATCAAGGTACGTCAATTACCACGCATCGGCGAGTCTCTCTTCTGTTTCCCCACCTAATTGACGGAGAATTCGCCTTCAGGCCAATTTTAAACACACACACGTAATTTTTAGTCAACCTGCGAGCATAGAAAAACTTATAGCATTTCCTTCATTATTACATACTGATAAAAGCAAAATTTTCAAACATTTTGGATATTGGACCCCCAAGAGCGTATTGCCTTGAAGAGGAAGTCGTGAAAATTTATAAAACAACACTAAGGAGACCAATTAAACCAGAAATACGTCCCAAATTCAATATCATTAGAGTAGGTATGTCTACCTGAATATCTGTACGTCCATCAAGGATAACAATAGTATTTAGTATAGTATTAATCTATAGTATTTCCTCGTGCTGGAGCAATAAAGTTAGCATCAATCAATACTTCAGTCTTTCAGAAATTGAGGGCGTACTCCGATTTTTAATGCCTGGTAACCTGTCACGTGGAGAAATATGGGAATTGGGGAAAGAGAGTGAAATGAGGAAAATGATAGTCGGGATGGAGTGGGTTACGTAAAACTACAGGAAAAATTTTCCGTGCGTATTGTTGGTTGCATAAAACCATAGGATATTGAACCTGAGACTGACGAGAAACATTTGGAGCAGAAATTACGGAGACCCATGCTGTATGATTGCGGAATACTGAAATCATGAAAATGTGAAATCTGCCAAATTGAATGTTTCAGTTGTGCAGTGGTTGCAGCTGTAGAATTAAGTTTAATATGCTTCGACGGCTAAGTTCTTTTCGCACATACTGCCTGCCACTTGCAGGCAGGGGCACTCGCGCGATCACTTCTCGAAATTGGAGCCGATCCGAACGCTGCTTAACTTCGGTAACTGATCGAGGGCCGTAGTTTCCATCGTGGCGGGTAGTCGCCCCAGTTGTGCAGTTAATACGCAGAAAATATACGTATTATAAGTTCAACGTTCACGCAATGAATGCAATGAATTTTCTAAGAAATTGAAAAATCCAAATAATTAATTTAAAAAAAGCACTAAATTATTCACGAAATTGATGGATGAATTGCGCACAAGGTGTTAGGTGGATATTTTATCCAATGTTAGGTGGATATTTTATCTAAGAAATCAGGCTTCCCTCACGTTATGAATGAGGATGGATTAGGGAAGGACGACTTAATCTGCGTACGGAGGGACTAATGATGGATCTAAATACATCCGCATTCTTGTTATATGGATTGTTTATAGCAGAGACCATAGATCATAAAATTGAATAAATAAAACCAAATGGTACGCCAGCTCAGGGGAATACTGATACCATTAAATTGCGCAATCGGCCATGTTTAATGGATCAGTTTTGCAGTTGATATGCCGACAAAAATAGGTTTTAGTAATGGAATTGTCACGGTACCGTAATGATTTAAGGTCGTTTGAGCAAGATATCTTTTCACATAAAATTCGATGAATTTGGCCTCATAATAAAGAATAAGATCCCAAATTTCCAATTAGAACAAATTATAACAAAATACAAATATAACAAAACACTTTCCATTATATTTTTCAATATTTTAGCCTAACAAACAAGATATTAGCCTAAATATGTTTCATGCGAAATAGCACATAATTGAATATGTTTTAAATATGTCTTCTAGTTGTTAGCGTCGTGTTTTCTTCCATCCTACCTTTGATACTTTTATCAATCTCCTGATATTCCTTTGAACAATTATGTACCAAGCAATATCCTTCTTTAATTGTTTGCGTTGATCATTAGCTGGAGAATATGGTCAGTCATCCAGGCTTGTTTCCTTGTTGGTTTTTCCTATTTTAGATGTTTTTCACTTTCATTTTTAGATATTTCTCCGAGATTATTCCACTATTCGTTCACATTATTATTTACACTTTCTGGGATAGCTAAATTGTTGGGATTAAGGTGCAAATATTCTTTAACATTAATTTTAGTGTCTGCACGATTAAGACCCGGTTTCATAACATTTGATTAAATATTTTCATGACAGAAAAGCCGAAGTTAATTCCACCTCCCATCGATAAAGCTCACGCCAACCAACCAACAGTCGAATGTTATGGACTAAGTCCAAATTCTCAGTAAACATCAAGTTAACATAAAGGCCAAGTCATCTTTCTGTTTACGTTAACCAGACATAAAACCGGGCATGTGTGGTTACGTTTAATCTATTAATTGTCTTCACCGTTTTAACAACTTGTAGTTTTAGTACAGGATTTACAACTAGTAAATTATGACCTGAGTCTATGTCTGCGGCTGTTTAAGTCAATACGTGTTTGATGAAGTTTTTATATATCGTATATTGTTTATCAAAATAAAATAAATAAGATTCCTGATTGGTATTGGTTGGTTTGGATTATCCAGAGACTTCAATGTGCATAGTCTTCTTTTTGGTAGTTTAAAACATGTGCTAGTAATAATCATATTGTTGTTTTGACAGAGTTCTATCAGTATATTACCCCTTTCATTTCCAACACCCAATCCATAGCCACCAACAATTTTACCCTGGCGACCTTCTCCAACTTTAGCATTTAAGTCTCCAATTATCATTGTAATGCCAGATTTTTTAGTTGACTTAAGAACATTGTTGATATTTTGATAAAAAAACTTTCCACTCCATCATCGTTTCTTTGTTCAGTTGTAAATGTATGTACTTGTATAATATTTAAATTAAATGGTTGGCCGTTAAGTTGCAGTAGCATGATGTGATTAGCTAACGGTGCAAAATAATTAGCATAAGGTAAAAACTCCTTTGGTATGATTATTCCAACGCCATACTGACGTTGTTTGTCTTAATGATCACTGCCTGAGTAGTATACATCACCTTTTCCATGGTATTGGACAGCTGACCATGACCAACGCATTTCACTGATTTCCATGATATTTACAATGAGTCTGGATGTTTCTGGTATAAAGTTGTCAATTTTTCCCAATGCATATAGAGTTCTTTCATTCCATGTGCCAATCTTGATGTTGGGCTTCACTATATTGAGCCGGAAGATTCTTTGCAATCCCCTGGCCCAGGACTCGGGATCGTGTTTTGATTTCTCGCACTAGTGATTTTCTAGGAATTTTTACCGAATTTGTATGCCCGTTGTCTTCCCCGACGGTGTTCTCTGTCGGGGTTACCTACGCCTAGCTGCGGGATCCAGTTTTATGGCGCTAGAGAGATATCATTGCCATCACACTACCTGTTATGCCCTGATGTTAGTCATTGGTCACATATCCCGGTGTTCTCGGGGTCATAAGACCATTCGTGGACGCCAGTGGTAGTACTGTTGGTACTGTTGCTGATGGAATGAAACTTTGGCGTTGTACGGCATTTCTAGCATATATTTCTCAGCCAAATATACACCACCCTGACCATATACCAACCATTTGAATACCGAATGATGTTTACCACTCGATAAAAAAACTAGGATCATGTGTGGTAAAATCACATATTTTTCAGGCAAGAATAAATGGAACTAGTTCAGGACTGCGTAAAATAGCCAACATAATTTAAGCAAAAGTTATAATTCACTTTGATCAATTGAATACTTATAATAATGTCAACTTTTAATAAAATAACTGATAACCCTTCATGTACCTTTCGGTACAGAAGTTTGCAGCACAGGACACAGGCATCGCAAAAATGGACCTTGACTGCTGAAAACTCGAGGAAACAAGAAGAACAACAATTGGGAAGTATTCACCCTTGGGAAGTATTGATTCGCGAGACCATTGAAATTATAAAGAATCCAGATAATTTTAACAGAGAGGATGGGCATTTACTGGCAACAACATGTTAAAGGATGTTCAACCCCCTAACCAATGGAAACGCAGATAATTTGAGCATGTATTTTGGCGGCACTAACCTGCTATTATAATCCGGCTACGATCCAACATCTCCACTTTGACCTAAAGACGCATCCTGAAAAGGAGAAGAAACTGTTGCCATTGTACGCAGTTGAACCTGAAAACATGGAATCCAAATTTCAACTTATATGCATCAAAGGTGAACCTCTTACATCACAAATTTGGATAGAGAAAAAAATACGAATGAGCAAGATACAGGGTGCGGCAACATAACTTCCTTTTTTCAAAACGCAAGAAAGTTATGTTTCCTCACCCTGTATTTTATGAAATCAACCCTCCCAAGACATCCGTTGCACATTTATTATAAAAATTGAAATTTCTAGGAAAGGGCTGAAATAGTTATGCATTTCCAATTTCCAATTTTTCCTTTAAGGAATGAAAATGTTTTTAGATTTGTCCTTTGTGATCGGCAGTTCACCTGTTTCAAAGAACTGCGGAACTGGCCACGCAGTAATTTTAACGGAGTCACTCGCTAATGGTCACTAAATTATGTGAAATTCACCGCGAAAAAATGATTCGCCTGGTTTGGGTTCGAATCCCAGTCCAGGCGAATGAATTTTTCACTGTGAATTTCACACAATTTCACCTGTTACTGGTGATCATTCCTTCTCATGTAATTCGTATTTCCCACTTCCTCACTTGCTTCTCCTTCTCTTCAATTTTGTAACGACTCCCATCCCAGTATTTTAGCGTATGTGTCGTTCTGCTACAGGCCTTTAACTGTCTGTCCGCTAGCAAAGCATCGCAACAGTTTGTATCACGCACCTAATAAAGGTGTTCGACGCATATACCAGCTTGCAGTAGACGGGAAAAACTCACGAATTGTTGGTATCTGTTGAATATTAAGATATTACCGTGAAAATGAATAATTTTCGCAAGCTGGATCAAATATTAATATAATGCATTACATTTAAGACGATTTTTAACTATCTTACACAAAAATTAAAAAAATACATGAGTTCAAAATGAAACCGGGAATGCCTGGTGTTGAAATCGGTCGAGGTTAAATGAAAATTGCAGCACACGAAAAAGTGTATTTGTAATCGTGAAAGTTTAGTCTTCAAACTCTGTGTAATAGAATTGGAAAGTACACTCGGAAGTATAAAGCGGAAAAAATATAGACAGTTGAACATGGAAGTTATAAAGGAGCTAAATTGACCAAGAGTGGAGTATCCCAAGGGCAAAAAAAAGTTCCAAGGATAATGACGGGAAATTCACGAAAAAGTCAAAAGAGCAACTCTCATGGTGTTAAATGAGAACAAAGAGGACTACTTGTGATTCGTGAAGCCCTACTTTTTTCAAATCATTCTGCTCTGCTTACATTCTGAGGGGAGCACAGTATTATTACGGTCACACATTAAGGAAACACATGGGAACTGAGCAACGGTAGTGACTCTTCAAAAGTAGAAAAGAGGACCGCTGCAGAAAGCTTAACTGTCTAAAGCTCACATCGTCAGCCTATTTTTACGCAATGAATTTGGGCATGGAGTAAGATTTATAACATTTTATCAACTTATCAAAGACAACTGTAACTACTTTATTAAGGATTTACAAGGCATATCCAGCCCTTCTGGGAGAAAAATCCTGTCGTAATAGCTAGCCTTCCTGTTTTGACTTGCAGATATAATCTGCTTGTAGAAAAATATTGGATTTACTATAACAAAAAGGGTGGTTCTGGAAATAACACGGTATTTCATAAAAGATGCAAGTAGATTTTATGTAACTTTTATGGCGGCTGGATTGGTAATCTTTGGTCATTGAATGTGAATTATAATAATTTTACAAGTCCTAAAAATACTTGGACCACATTTTATATAAGTGCATATGTTTACTCGTCGCAACCTACCACTCATACGGTAATGGAAATGATAAAAGAATGTTTTTTTATAATTTTTCCTCAATTAAAGGTTCTTATGACTAGAGCGTTTGACGCTGTATTCGAAATTTACGCGAAATTATACTGAAATATGGTTTTTTCGAATAATGGACTCGGCGTGACCCTTGGAAACTTGATAGCATCAGTTAAATATATTAAATTATAAGTATAACTTAGTTTTTCCATATATATTTATTACAACAAGACGACCTAGGTATCGACGAATCTCGTCATCATCAGGTTATCAGAAGAAGACAATATATAGTCACTCGAAATTGGGGTTAACAGTTAAATAATAATAAGTGTATTACTTCGGGTTTAGAAGAATATCTGTGCATGTTTAATCGAATTATTATGGAATATATGTCATATGCCATTAGGCTATGAGTTAAAATACAATTAATTGCCCAAACCCAATTCCACATCATGCAATTTTTCTTCACTTTTAACTATAGATATCACAAATGAGAATACACACGTTAGGTTTCACTCAAAATTGGGGTTTACAGTTCAAGAATAACACGTGTATTATTTCGGGTTTAAAAGAAAATCTCTGCATATGTAATCGAATTATTACGGAATATATGTCATGTGCCATTAAGGCTACGAGTTAAAACAAGTACATTGAATGGCCGAAAAATCCATTCGCTATCACGCAATGTTTATCACTTTTATCTATATATATCACAAATTAGAATACACACGTTAGGTTTCACGCAAATCTGTATATAAAAATCACTCCATCTGATTAATCTATGACCCCAAAGCTTCCAGCGACCTACCGTCTGGCGCGGGGAGAGGGAATATTTATCGGGCTCAGCGCGGGGAGAGGGCCGGCTGCGGAATGACCTGATGCTTGCCGAGGACTCTGAGGGGATGTTACAACTGTAGCAATTAAATAAATAATAATAATAATGCGACTTCATTTGGGCGAGATTGAGACTGTTCCAGTCCCTTCTTCCATCTAACACTTCGTCAAATACATCTATGAAACAATTACAATTTGGCTATTAAAATTATAGAAAAAGTACAAAGAAAATAACCATTAACATTCCATAATGAAGAAACTGGAATTTAAACAATGTAGAAATACATACACGACTGTGGAAAAACGTAAGGAATATGTGCTGATATCCTTAACGAAATAACCCTACTGCAGGAAAACACCCCACACATGAGGGGAGTGTGAAAAACCTACGAAAACGTATTAATAGATAAAGCTAATGTACTAAAAAAGAAATAATGTAAAAAGTATATTATAAAGAAAGAAAAGGGAATCTGATATGCACAAATAAATGTGAAGTAAAATATTTATAAAATTACATATCAATAATGAAAAAGGAGTCATAATTAGTAAAAAAAAATATGAAAAATGATTAAATACGATTCAATTATAATGTAGGCAATTCAATGGTAGGTAAAGAGATGAAGTAATCTCCACAAGAGGTAATGCGTAAGTTGTGTAGCAGCTCGCTCTTTCTTTCTCATACACGTTTTTATTTGGTGAACGCACAGGGAACCCTTTGAAACCATCCGCTCGGCGATGTCGAAGGTTGTTCGGGCTTCCCACCGGGTTGAACTCTCCATCTCTGCCGACGTTTCGATGTACGTGTCGTCCATCGTCATCAGGGCACGTCGTGCAACGCAGCTGGTCAGGAATAAATTCGCTTGTCTCCAAGTCAGGTGTCGTATGATTGGTCCGCTTGCTGACGCACTTTGAAACGTCGGCGGAGACGGAGAGGTTAACCCGGTGGGAAGCCCGGACAACCTTCAACATCACCGCACGCCGGGAAAGCCTTAGATCTTTCTTCATCCATTTGGCGTTGTTTATGTATCGCATAGCTTGAGTATGGGAATGGAATGCCCTTTGGCCTACCACAGGGAAGCTTGTTCTTTTTGTGAAAAAGATTCAACATGGCTATGGTGCGAAAGTGTTCCAGCAACTTTGTTTAAAACAGTAAGAGCTAATTCTTTACCAACGAATGCTATAAGCATTGACGGATTAACACACTTGGGGGCCTGTAGGCAATACAAGCAACAAGGCCCACGTTAATAAACAAGTCGCAAGAGAAGAAAGGGGAAAACAATTCACAGGGCCCCTCGGAGGCCCCTAAAGCCTCGGGGTCCATAGGCAACTGCCTACTTTGCCTTATTGGTTATCCGGATCTGGTTGTATGTGAACTCTTCTCTGGTTACAACACCCCGGGTCAATTTATTCGTTTCATCCAGCGTTTCGATGGACGACTTGGTCATCGTCATATCCTCTGTAGAGCTTTAAATCAACTATTTTTATATTATTTTTATTTATAATTTTATATTTCCTTATTTATTCTTGAATGTATTTTTTATAGTTGGTGTGATAAAAATATATAATTAACTTTTATAACTTAATAACAATTAATTTATGAATATTGGATCTATTATTCTCTTACATTATCTATTATTATTGATCATTAGATTAAGTTACCTTAGGGATAACAGCGTAATCTTCATTCAGATTTCAAATTTACAAGAAGGCTTGCGACCTCGATGCTGGATTAAGATAATAATTAGGTGCAGTAGCTTAATTAATAGGTCTGTTCGACCTTTAAATTCTTACATGATCTGAGTTAAGACCGGTTTAAGCCAGGTCGGTTTCTATCCCCAATTTCTTTATAGTAGAGATGATGGTGAGCGAGACGCCCATCGAAACGTTGAATGAAATTAAAGAACCTATTTTCTTTTTAGAAATGTTAATGGTTCACGTACATTCCGATGAATCATTGTGGTGTCACGAAAATTCTTGACGAGAGGACCAAGAGACGTTCAAGTGCTTCAAGAAAAGTCGTAGGCTGTACGTGGATCATACGAAAGAAAGAATGTTTGACTAAGGAAGAAAATTACGACGTGAACTAAAGGGTACTCCTCCCCACTCAATTGCATAGCAGTGAAGCGTAGGTATGCAAGAATAAGCATTAACTGCAGTGGGTATGGGATACCTGAGGAATGTTTGCGGCAAAGGAAGGGAGGCTCGAGTAAGGAAGGAGTGGGCGATGAAAGAATGTGGATCGAATACCCCGGCAATGGGCTTGCGTGAAAGGAACGCGAGTAGCTGGTTTGGCCATGGTGAGAGGATGAATGAGACGCGTTGATGAGATGATTGAATGGAAGAGCTGTGCTGTTTACAGGCTGAAATCATACGTTGCGGAATTTTTGCAGCACCTCAATGATTATATAACAAAATACAAAATTTTAAATAAAAAAACATTTCTGCAATATTCATTAACGTGATGGACCAGTAGCGCGCGGTGGCCATGCTAGGGGGATCATTTTTCACAATAAAAACATGAGTGCGATCGCGGTTTTCCATAACGCGTGCGCTCGCGATATCGTTGTTAAAATGTTTTTAGTAGGTTGAGTTCTTGTCTGTCTGTTGGGTACAAATTTTACAATCGATTTTAAACTAATTTTCCGATTATCTAGAGACTTGGAAATTTAAACATGGCTCAGAACTGGATGACAATGCAATAATATGTCATAATATATATTATACATGTTATATATATTAAATATTACAATATAATTTATATTATAAATAAAACATACAATTTATGCATTATATAATACAACATAATACGATATAATAAAATATGATATATTTATTAATTAAAAACGTTTAAAAAAACATTTTTATCGTAAAAAATGTTTTTTCCTTTAAAACTATAGTTTGTACTGCACTCATGAGAGCGAGTACGTGATCGTCATTAAGACTTTTCCGCCGGCACCGACTATGACAATACGTATAAAATGCCTTGAGAATAAATTCCCATGGACAGGAAATCGTACCACGGATGTTTGGCTTGCCGGGCATACCACCAGGCTAACCATGCTTCCTGATTCACAAGTTCATTCGCAACATCTAGGTCCGTTCATATCTTCTGAAACTGCGTGAGGAAGCAGGAAGCATGGATAGCGTGGCGGTCTGTTCATTAGCCCGTGGTTCGATTACGGGTCCAGGTGGATTTTTTCCCGAGGCAATTTCCACGTGATCGGCAACCTTCAAATTTTATCTAGCGCCACTCACTTCTCTGTCACTAATTATCACTCACTCAAAAATCACTAGTCTTATCTCTATCTAATCTCAAAAATCTTAAGGGATCACTAGTTTTCATTGATGGAGTGATTTCCTGGGACAGTAACGTTAGCATTGCCCTTCTGGAGCGGTTTGCTTTTGGATTGCGATGACGACAACGCGAAAGAAGGAACCGTTAATCCCACCCGAGGCTTCGATTTCGTGCGTCAAGACATCATCTACTCTCTTCTTCAACCTATGTACCACTCTATTTTGAGGTGTAACTTTTTCACGCGCATTCCCCATTCACGAATCGCTCGCGGTCTGTTGGATGTTCGGCTTCACTGGATTGAATTAACACGTGCGTCTATCGTATTCCCCTCCTTCCCCACCAAGCCACTCCCGACCGCGTGTTTCGAAATCGCTATAGCTTTAAAACGCTCCCCGCGATCTGCTTCCTTACAACTTGACGACCGGGTCTACTCTTGGTGATAATGGCCGTTTCCTAGTCTCAACCGTCTCAACCGAGCGAACCCCCCTTTACCCTCCCACACAGGCACCCTTGCCAAACTCTGGGGCGGAAATCGCTTTTCGCGGCCGCATCCGTAACTCCCCGAGTCCGTTGCCCACGCAAAGACAAGCAGGCTTCCCGTCACTCACAGATCGAGCGTAAAGTGTGAACGGGAGGAAGAACGTTAACGATGGTCACGAAATGTGGAAAACTTTTATGAGTCCGAACCGCTTGATGGGTGTCCTGGCAGCTAGCAGCTCAATCCTGGGAGCAACTTAACGCTTCCTTGAAACGCGTAACTATCTTGAGAGTGCTATTCTAAGTGGTGTTGTTTCCACGGACGATACCGGTGCCAGAAATGATGTGACCGTGAGAAAAATTAAACTCATAATCATCGGCGGTCATCGATTCCAAGATTTTACCTTCGGATCGATGACTGCTGATGATTAACTGAGGATAATCAAGAAAAACTTCACGCTTAGATCATGAATTAACCATTGTAATTTTTGTGTTAAGACCGCGAGAACGGAACACTTGAGCGCATCCACAATTTGGATAAGACGCAACCACATCCCATCTTCAGTGGTGCCAAAGACCCGAAGGCGTAATAAGTTGTTTTTATTGTAATAAATGTTACTTTCTATTATTTAATCTATAATTATTATATTTATTATAATATATACTTATTTATTCTTTATTAAAATTCTATTTCAATTTAAATAAATGATTAAGATATAATAGGTTGTTTTTACTGTAATAAATGTTAATTTCTATTACTAAATCTATAATTACAATATAAAATATATTAAGGTGGCCTGAGCCGTAATCGTGAGTCATTGAAAATAATGAAAAATGAAACTTTGTTTCATTCCACTAATTTATTTCACGGTACTACTAGTTTCGACGATGTGGCGTCATCTTCAGTTGTAAAATGAACTTCCACAAATTTGATCCTGAAACCATTGAGATAAGTGTGCCATTGAGTTCCCATTTTAATAAATTTTCAAGCAAGTCGAAAAATATTCTTGGACCACATTTCACTTAAATAAATCTATTTATACGGTGGAATTCATCATGCATGCAGAATTTTAAATTATTTAAGAATCATATTTAAAAATGTTTGCTGTAATTAACTCTTTTAGTATCAGCCTCCTATACCTGGTTTATGTGAAAAATGTCAGGGCTGTATTGACGAATTTGATTTTTAAAAACATGTTTGTCATTGAAACTTTTCGCCACTAGTGATAAAGAAGCATAAAAAACGATGTGATCTCTGTGTGTCTATGAAAACTATGTGACGCACAGAAAAGAGTGCCCGAGCGCAAAATACGCGGCCGATACGCAGCCCGTGGCATTTTTCGCACGTACCCCACGGGCTGATAGAACGGGCCCGCTGCCACCAAAAGGTTTTAAGGCATTTGCGGGAGACTCCGTAAAAAGATTATACCGTGGCTAGTCATGGTATTCTCAAAATTCGGTTACAGCATTGTTATGACTTGGGTTTTCCGCGTGGAATTCGAAATTTAGTCGACAATTATATCTAAATTCGTTTTTTAAAATCGACATGGTATCTCGATATTTGTTAGCAACCATAACAATAATATGAAACGCATTATTTCGCATTTGTGAGAAAATCTGTGCGTAGTTTAACGAATTATTTCGAAATATATGCCATGTGCCAAGGCTACGTGTTAAAATAGCATTGAATTTCTAAAAACTTTCGGTACCACCAATGTAGTTTTCTTTCACTTTAATACATAGACATAAATAAGGGCACGTATGCAAGGTTTCACGGAAATCTGCAAATAAACAAAAATCGCTCCAAGCTGTCGATCACTTCCCCCGAACTACCAACTAACCCACCGACCATGAGCCGATTTTGACGGAATTAGCCTAAGAGAGGACGTGCTTGGAGTTTAGGGTTTGCGGAGATCGAGGAGAGAATGCGAATCAAATGTGCCAGTCAAATTTATTCAAAATGGTCTGCGTGGATTGAAAGGGAGAGAAATAGAGTGAGAGTTATGAGGAGAAGAAGGAATAACCTTGTTGGACATATTTTGAGACACGACGCCTTGATGAAGACAGGTGTCAAAGGGGAGACGAGAAGGGAGGACTATGGAGGCAAGACACCGGGTGACGCACACGGCACAAGTAATGACAGATCTCAACGGGATGGGATGTGAAGACATGAAGAGTTAAGCGGATAGAAGCGGGGAGGCTGGTGGCGGTGAATCCCCGGATCGATGAGCAGCGGCGACAAACGGACCGTGGGCTGGAAACAGGATTAAACCTCTTGCGTAAATTGGAAGCAGATCTCTATTCCGTGGATTTGAAGGGGACTTTTTGACTCCAGTATTCTCGCGAAGGTTGTTTCGGCGATAGTTAAGAAAAGAGAGATAGACCTTAGTGACGGGCGGGTATTAAATTAGTCTCTTAGCGTTCCATTACAGGCTGAATTATTTCCGTCACAAACGCTTGCTGGATAATCTGTTGCAGACGGTACGTGAGTTTTTTTTGCCGTCTTAATGCAGAGCGCTATTTTTTTATTATTAATTTCACTGCTAGCAGGACGTCTCGCCTTCTCTGCGAACTTTTGTAAAATGGAATACTATTGTTACGTTCGTTGAATTTCTGCGATGAAGTCACTCTCGTCGGTAATTTATTCAACCACACACAATCATGTACACTTTTTTTACTAAAAAAAAATAAAAATAATAGCAGTCATAAGTTTATTCTTGAGTAATGAATGAATATTTACTGACAACAATAAGTTAGCAAATCACAAATACATTCCAAAAATGTTAAAACTAATCCTGTTATTATTTAATATATTAGAAAACCTAAAAGTCTATTTGAAAAACGCGCACATTGATCGTAAGAATGTTTCACAATTCATACACATTGATTCGCCTAATTATATGTGTTATGTGGGCAAAGCAGTATTAGTCGGCCCTGGAACGCATTTGCTAACCACTTGGTAAAGCTGGCAATGGAATTACTAAAGAAATATTTTTTGGATTTCAGAAGAAGTGTTTATGAAATAGGTGAAAACATAATACAGCTCAAAAATATCCATCGAGAGAAAATTTATTTTAAAAGTTCAAAAGCCAAAAAGAGATCTGAGTATTTTAGCATTGAAACAGAACAATAGAAAATCGAATCGAGCCGTACACGGAGTAGAGTTCATTTTTCGATTTTCTATAATTCTGATTTTCTCTAATTCTAAAATACTCAGATCTCATTTTGGCTTCTGAACTTTTTATACGACAACTTTCCTCTCGATGGGTGGTTTTGAGCTCTAATATGTTACTACTTATTTCATAAACCGCTTCTTCTGCAATAAAAAATCTATTTATTATATAAAATTAAAAATTCACAAAAACATGTTTTGTAGTTGTTATGCAATTGTTGAAGAAACTTAACTCATCATTTTAATTCACCATTATTTAAAGTTGTCTACATTCTGAGCTAATTTTATCCGTAACCGAAAGAGGGTTTCGTAATTAGTTACTCCGCGAAGGCCATTATTGCTCAGGAGGTAAAAAAGAAATGGAGTGCCCATGGCCGCACGCACTCGTGGAATAGGGCGAAGCAAGAACGAGGGTGCATCGTGGCGGAATAGGCTTCCAGAATCTATCGGAACGTTGCGTCGCGTCGCCTCCATCAAAATCTAACATCCGTGATCGTTGCCCGCAAGGTACAGGAACGTCACGCCAAATCTTCACAGGCGTTCACGTGGTGCTAACAACCCTTCACTACAAAAGATTTCCTTTCCGCCCACTGCGAGAATGGAGTATGGGCCCTCCGAAGAGCGAAGTCCAATCATATACATGAATCTTCATGGGGAAGTCTGTACTCCGGGCACCGAGATGATCCCAACTAAAATCCGCTCCATCCCCAAGGTTATCCAACCTCGAGAAAGATTCCTAAACATGAAATTTCGTGCACGGGTGATGCAACTAGCGAATCTCGACCTGCCCACGTAATTTTTTTTATCCCCGTCTTCCCCGTCTGATATCCCACCAATTGAGGACACGAAATAATCGGACGACAAATCTTGCGACAGGTTTCGAATGCGATCGATAAGGGGCGAATCAATGACAGAAAGTCATTGAGCAGAGCGCAGAGTGAATTTATTTTTTTTCACGTGTCAGCCTACTCTCCTCGCAGGGTGTTCGCGTCGATAGAGATCCGCGCCATCAGATCGTGAGGAAGTTAAAGAGCGTCCAATTTGACACTTCCTCCGTGAGCCTCGGGGGGACTATTTGTCGAGTTTGAGACGCAGCTAGGCGGGAAGTGAATCTCAATTAGGACCGAGTGCAAACATGTATCGTCCGAAGAGCAAGAGGCTTCACTCAAGCTTAGGAGAGAGCAAAGGTCTTTGGGGTGTGTGTTTGCGAGGATAGAACTCGTCTTGTCTAAAGCCTTAAGGTTAGTCACTAGACTTCAGCTTCGCCTCGTCGGGTCTCTCACCGCTCAGTCCCAGGTGGAATGGGAAGGCTCCCAGTGTGGAAGGGGAACTCGATGAGCGAATGGAGTGGAGGGTTTGGAGGGGCAGGAGCAATCGTGATCAGCGCGCGTCGCTGGACAGTAGACGAGCCTAGAGTGACCTTGGACTTCGTCGCGAAGCTAGGGGAGTCGACGGACAAATAAGCGAACTTATTTACTCGCTGCTCAATCTCGCTGTGCGTTGGCCTCCAGGAATATGTTCATCCAGAAGAATTCATGGGGTAGGGGTAGTCTCAACAATAGTGCTGAATATTTATCCCTTTCGTCAGGCAATGAAATGAATGTCAGAATATAGACATTACATGAGCGTTGGAATTTATATGGGTGTGGATGTGGACTATTGTATTATCATTTGGATGATGCGAAAAGACTAAATTTTACTTTGATCAATTTACACCTTAGCCTACACTCTGAAAGATATTAACGCTAAATAAAGAAGAATGCAAGAAACTCGATAGTCCTTTTTCTGCTTTACCATCGATGTAGAAAAATAAATATAAAAAACTCAAGAGTACAGCAGTAGTATCAGATGCATCGATTGAAAATTTTTATAACTTTCAGCCGCGCAACCAATAAAAATGTTTGCTAAATACGTTGCCGCAAAAATTTTCGGCACAAATTGAAAATTATTTTCACACAAATAGTAACCCCGTGCGTCGTGTGTCTGTGCCCAAGTCGTCAATTCGTGCGGCAGAAGCGTCCACATCGAGAATCATCACTCGGCGTAAATCCTTTGGCTTTCGTCAAAAACCCGACTGTCTGGAGTGTGTGCAATGAATGTGGATTGAATGCTGTGTGTGGTATTAGGCGCAAATTTATATAGGTGTTTTCGCGGCTTTATAGCAAAATGAAGAATCCCTCGCACATGATCGGCTTTATGATGTGAACGGATCGCATAACTTTGATGTCGCAATTATCTCGCATATAATATTCCATTGTGCATTTACAGCGTAATGCGATTTGCCTATGCGATACTATCGATGCGATATATACCTGGTGGAACACAATATTTCACTAATATCATAATACATAGTTGAAAACTTCGTGAATACAGCATGTACACGGTCAAAAATTTTCAATATCGCACAGTGAAAGTAAGTGATTTTACAAGGGGAAAAGCAGTACAACCAGACTCGCGATTTACCAAGATGTATCCTTGCTTTACACTGTGTCTTCTTACTTACCACCAATGTTTTCCTTATTCGTCATGGTTTGATCTCAGAACCTCAGTTTCCTTACCAGCACCAAATGAGAGAAAAGTTATCAATTGCAAAGATTTTACGGCTTGGGCCTGGACTAAGCATGCTTGTGATGCTTCACCCCATGACTAGCAATAGAGATTTATGCTAATGCAAAATTAGTCGTAGTTACACTAACTTTGGGGTGTAGTGTAATGCTTGTTGGCGACTGATCACCCCCTGCCACCCACCCTTGAGGCGGCTTGCAGTGTATTTTGTAGATGTAGATGTAAGATTAAAACAATTAAATAGTACGAAATTATGAAGAGCGAACTGCAAGGTAAATAGTGCGGGGTAAAACGTAAGGATGGTTACATCAAGAAAAATATCAGTTTAGGGTTACGTAATGGCTTAACATTTAATTTATTCGTTTTTATGGGTATTTAGGCGAAGTATTTTAGGCAGAAGTACCTCCATATAAAACTTTTCTAATGGTTGTTCCATTTGTTGTTTCCAAAAGTGATCATTTCTATTAATACGCTCAATGTAAATGCCCAATGGGCTCCAAACGATAAAGTCGCAGTACGTTTTGTCACAAATGCGCAACTGTCCTTGTATTTGATAATGTTAGTTATGCTTTTGCTTTAGCGTGACATTCTCCCCACTCTTTTGAAAAAAATTTAGTTTTTTCTGTCCTTCCGCCTCCGATGGAGACCAATCCCTGCAGCTAATTGGACATTTAACTTCGATTATGCCTTTGCCATCTTCTAGAACTCCATCAGGGGTTGCAGCCAGGAAAGACAAGGTTTCATCCACAAAAAGACCTGCAGGCAATACGGTATTTCCGCTAATCTTCTCGTATTTTGCAACAGCATTTCCTTCAAACGCTTTACCATAAGAAGTAACCATATTCCCTCGAAAAGTTGGGAACAATATCCTTTCTGCTACTTTTTCTCTGCATGTATTAGCCCTCAATTTACATATTTGACCGAATAAGGATGCCGTTAGTCTCTTACGCCTTTCAGACACCCACGTCAGGCTAAGATATTGAGTCCTAGTTTCGGCCTCCAGCCGTAGTCTGTGGTCTCTACTCAAAGACAATGACGCAAGGAACTCATTCTTATTAGCTTCATCAACTTCCTCAGTATCCTCCAGGCGGCTACATATTCCGTAGTCTTGGTCAGGTCCAGCTGGTATTTGGAATTTATGGCGCGTTTTGTATTCCAGGCGTCGTTTGGACCGCGCAGTCGACTTTTTTACGGCACTGGTCTTGTATTTTTTTGTAAATGTTCCAGGACTCTTCTGCGTCAGGCCCTTATGAATAAGAGAATGTAAATTGGGTCCTGCATTGTACGCAGTTACAGCCAACTCGCAACGCGTCTGATATGATCTCCTCATACAAAAATTCACCCTCTTTCCACCTACGTATTTAGCCACACTTGCGTTATAGGATTCCGCCATGTTATTGGTGACGTTGAACATCAAACTGACTGAGTGGCGGGCAATGTTGGCGTTTAGTACGAGAAGGTCGTCCCAAAGCCCACACACTTGCATCTGTGGGACTAAATTCACCTCCCCTTCCTTTGGCCCCAAGCAGAAGTAGTTGGCGCAACGTCCATGCTCTCCAAACACATGGTTTGGGCCGTTTCTAATGTCCTTTTCTAATACTTCCACCGAATTTCGTAAATCTTCCAATTTTCTAAATTTTATTGCCGAAGTAATAGCTGTCCTCAGCCTTAGCAAGTTGTCTCCCAGGTGTTTCCTTAAAATAACGGGGACCGGCCCTTGAACGTTACTTGGTTTCTTCACGAGTTCTCGTATTTTATTACAGTAGTTGCGCAACAAGCGATTAGTGCATTCAATTTTTTGCACGGGAAGAGATATTCCATAAGACATTTCTCTCATGAGTTTTGTCATGATGCTACTGTCGCCATCTCTTGCGAATGAAAATTCGGAAATCCATTGTAAAATATATGTTATAATAAACTGATAATGTACTAAAACTCAGACAAATAGTTGTAATTAAATTATATTTGATAAATAGGGTGTGGCAACTACGTATTCATAACTATACAGGGCTTATTTTGGGGGCGAAATAAATTACCCACATGCAACTTACCTATCAGTCTATGGAACTTTAAGTTATGCATTGCAACACTCTTTTTGAAGCTCTCAACTATCACGTCCGATTCTATGCCCGTTGAAGATCCGCTCCAATTCTTATAGCGGATGTGATCCTTAATTTCAGCTGTACCATCCTTCGAACGCCCATGCGCACATATACAGTAGTATTTGTTTCGCACTCCGAAAAAGAGTACTTTTTTGGAGCGATAGCTTACAATGCACGCCTGCGTAGAGCGCAAGAGTCATTGTGTTAAATTATGGCGTTTAATTTCGTCATTAATACACAATTTCAAATAGATGTTAAAGCGACAGTGTTTAATACGCACCACTCCAGACAGGGAATTGTAATTTGTTCGATAAGATCTCTTTGCCCATGATCCATCGCAGACAACAGTTATCATAGGAATTCCATCTTTGTCTATTTCTCCCTTATCTATGGCTATATCTGCTTCCTCCTTTGCTGCAGATTTTATTTGCTCCCATGCAACATCGTGGATGGTAGATGCTACTTTCTTCTGATGACGCAGAAAAGTCATATTTGCCATGCAAGGCATATCCAATAAGAAACACATCTCATTCATCTGTGAGTATCCTTGTCCAATGCATAACATTCCTGTGACCTATAAAAAAGTTAATGTATATATTTAGAGAGCCTTAAGCGGCACCTATACGGAATGCCAAGTTTTTGAACACATATTTAGCAATCAAAGACAAATACGATTTCTAAAACCTACTGACTAACCATAGCTTTATTTATGTCCATCTTTTTTTTGTGTGGGTCTTCATTGCAAATGCTCTTCTCAATTCCACACGTCTTGCACTTCAGGTGGAATTCACTGAAAAATCCCTTTCGTGTTTCTTTGATTAATTCCATATCCGAAATAGAACAGTCTAGCGGGCCGTGCCTTTCAAAATTCCTCAAGACGCTAAATAGATACTCGACATTGAATATACGCCTTCCTTTAGGCACACCATTAGCCGGAGTACCAACATCCCTATAATACAAACAAAATTAAGGCCTTGCCAACAAATTGTGTCTGCGAAAGTTTCAGGAATAAAACCAATACCAAATGAATGATGGCTGAAAGAAGATGATCTCACAAAATAGTAGGAAGTCAAATGATTTTATTAAGTACTGACAAGCATAGTTGGGCGCGATTCGCCATTACGAATCACGGTCCACGAATCAAAAGTGTATATTTACTTTTATTTGAATTATCTATGATTCGTGATTCAGAACTTGGTTTTAACCAATTTGTGAGTAGAAGTATTGATTTGAGCCGTAGAATCACTGACAACTCACGAAACACACATAAATTCACTACAAATAACGAACATTATTGGATGTTGTGAATTCGAGTTTGTTCGGCTTTAACAGGCACTAAGGGGAAAGGTAATGTGAGTATAGGAGTGGAAAGTCGCCAAGTGGGTTGCCAAAATGAAGGTCATCATACAGGAATCACCAGGGGTTGAACCCTGGATTCAAGTGCACCTAGGTTTTCTACACTATCTGTAGACTTACAGAATACTTGTAGAATAAATTCTTTGCTGTTAAAATTTGGTTTACACATCACCTCAGGCGTATGTACGCATGAAAATGCCGGGGGACACTGAAAACTATCAAACTAATTACTGCGAATTACTGAGGATATAGATATGATGGAGAAACAGAAGCTAAGGAACAGTTTAAACACTCGATCAGCTTTCCAGGGGCGGGCTCGGATTATAATTTGGTTATGATGAAATGTGATGTTAGATTCCAAAGACTTATTAAAAGTAAGGGAATTAAGAGATGAAGCGTGGAAGCATTGGAAAGGATGAAAATGAAGGAATAACTGGAGGAAGTGGAAAGGAACATGTTTGAAGGAATGGAAGTTAGAACAATCGAGAAAGTATAGAATAGTATGTAAATAAGGATAGTAAGAGCGGCAGAGAAAACTATAAGGGTAAGAAAGAGGATAAAGAAGCAATGGGTCACAGAATAAATTATGATGAATATAGAGGAAAGAAGGAAAAGGAAAAACAGAAACATGGAGCTAGAGAAGAGGAGATATAAGGAATTAAGTAAAAAAAAC
Source organism: Pyrrhosoma nymphula (assembly GCA_963573305.1). Classification (NCBI taxonomy): domain Eukaryota; kingdom Metazoa; phylum Arthropoda; class Insecta; order Odonata; family Coenagrionidae; genus Pyrrhosoma; species Pyrrhosoma nymphula. The sequence continues at coordinate 111,107,133 of OY754332.1, forward strand.
TCCTGCGAGCACACAATTGGGAGAAGAAAAACTAGTGAGAGAACAGTGCGAGGAAATGGAAGAAACGAGGGAGAAGTGGGTGCAGCATGCATTGAACTGAAAATGTTATTGGGCTGTTAGAAAGGGCAAATGGTGCCAAAGGTCGAGGACAAAACCGGGAAGATATCAATCGATCCGAAAGATATCCTGGATATGAGGAGACAATACGTAGAAGAGCTATGAAAACGGTAATAGACCGGTGACTTTCAATGTGGAAGCTAAGAGATCTGTAGAAAAGGATGACCTTGGGCCAGAGATACTCGACTGCGAAATGGAGAAGGAATTGCTAGATATGAAGGCAAGAAAAGCTGTATAAGTAAATAACGTTTCTTCGGAGTTAATGAAGAATTTGGATGATAACCGATGAGGACCTTTTTAGAACTCATTCGTATAATCTAAGATGAAGGAGTGTGGCTAGAGGGTTTCGTGGAACGTGTGTCGATACCTATCCCGAAGAAGAAGACAGCTTGAGATTGCCAGGAGAGTAGAACAATCACTGTAATTATGCACGTGGAAAAGGTTTTCCTTAGAATAGTAATTATAGCTTGGAGTGTAGAGTAAATCACTACTTAGGTGATGAAAACAGTTCGTATATATACGGTCCAGAGGGCACAGGTGAGGGTGGCTGAGGGAGAATCAGGGTAGACAGTTACAGGTCGTGGGGTAAGGCACTGGTACCCGTTGTCGCTTTGTTTTGTTAACATTTATGCCGAGAAAATGATGAGGGAGGCACGAGAGAAGCTAGGTGTGGGAATACAAGAAGGACTGCTGATGAAGAAGGCTATTTTCGCGGACGACCAGACGTTGGTTTGGTGAACATCGAGGGGATTGAAAGCTTTGTCTGATGCATTAGAAAATCTGTGCGGGAAATTGGGAATGATGGTTAATCATAGCAAAACAAAGGAATAAGATTTTATAGGACGACGAAAGCCAGGCAGGTCATGAAAGAAGGAGGGTAAAACCTGGAGGAGCAACCATAACAATTTGATTCTTGGTTGTACGTACTTTGGAGGAAAACGGCCGTATGATCAAAGGCCTTAGAAGGAGAATTGCGCTAGCGAAAGAAGCGTTCAGCAGTGAGGAGGAGCTGATGACGGGGAACTTGCCTAAGGATGTAAGAAAGACGCTAGTGAAGAGTTAAATATGTAGTGCGGCGTTGTATTGGGCAGAAACGTGAATTGTGAAGGAAGAGGACGAAAATAGGCTGCGGGCGTTTAATGTGTGGAAGTGAAGGAGTATGTAGAAAGTCCGAAAGATGGAAACGGAGTTAAAGGAGGAAGTGCTGGGAATGGTGGGCACGGAGGGGAAACTTCTGGAAGATATTATAAGGAACCAGAAGATTGCTCATTATAAACATATTTTTCAGAACTCATTAAGTCAAATTTGGAATTGTAGAAGCGGCGAAAGCAACGGTAGGCGTAGTGAGTGCAACTAAAATTAGAAAACCGTGGATCACGAAGGAGATGATCAGGGAGATGGAGGAGAGAAGGAAATGGAAGAGCGTAAATTCAGAGCTAGGTCAGAGGAAATACCGAGAATTTAATAACAGGCTTAGAAGAGAGACAAAGGAAGCAAGAGAGGCGTGGTGGAGAGAACAGATCGACGCATTAGAGAAATACCAAAAAGAGGGAAGAGCAGATGCATTATATAGGACAGTAAAGGAACTGACGGGTGGTAACAAGGGAAGGGGAATTAAAACGATAACAGACAAGACGGGAAAGATGATCGTAGAACCGAGAAAGATCCAGGAGAGGTGGAAGGAGTACGTTGAAGAGCTCTATGGTAAAGAAATAAGGCCCAATAGGTTAGATATAGAAAGGGAAGACGATATCGACAGAATGGCATCGGACCAAGTATCCTAGATTGCGAAATCGAAAGAGCTCTACGAGACATGAAGAGGAATAAGGCGGTTGGAATAGATGACATACCTGCAGAGTTTCTAAAGAGCATGGGGGAGAACGGAAGAGGAAAACTTTTTGCGCTTATTCGTAGGATTTATGAGGATGGAGTGTGGCCGGAAGACTTCGCGAAGACTGTACTAATCCCTATACCAAAGATGAGTAAGGCAAAAACGTGCGAAGACTATAGGAAAATAAGCTTAATATCCCACGCGACCAAAGTAGTCCTGAGGATTCTAAACAGAAGGCTACAGAAGAAGGCAAATGAATACCTGGGTGACGACCAGTTCGGGTTTAGGAGAGGGACGGGAACACGAGACGCTATAGCGGTAATGAGGACGCTAGTAGAAAGAAACCTAGAATATGGGCAGGATGTTTTGCATGCTTCGAAGATTTCGAGAAAGCGTTTGATCGGGTGGAATGGACGAAATTAATGGGAGTGTTGAAGCAATTAGGGGTCGATTGGAGGGACAGGCGTCTGATTCGAAATTTGTATATGAATCAGACTGCGCAGGTTAGGGTAGCCAATGGAGAATCGGGGTGGGTCACGATAGGACGGGGAGTGCGGTAAGGGTGCCCACTATCGCCGTTGCTTTTTAACGTGAATTCAGAAGAAATGGTAAGGGAGGCATGGGGGGAGGAGGAGGTAGGAATAAAGGTAGGAGGGGAGCTGATAAAATCAGTAAGATTTGCAGATGATCAAGCATTGGTTAGTCAGTCGGCCAAGGGGTTACAGTCAATGGTGAATGCATTAGAGGTGCAGTGCGAAAAGTATGGGATGAAGATCAATCACAAGAAAACGAAAGTAATGAGATTTTTTATAAGTAAGAAGGCGGGGCTGAATATAAGGGTGGGAGGGCAGAAGATAGAGCAGGTCGAGCAGTTTACGTATCTGGGTAGTATTTTGGAGGCGAATGGGTTTAGTGGTAAGGACATCAGATGCAGAATTGCGCTCGCTAAAGAAGCATTTTCGAAGAGAAGGGAATGGATGAAGGGGGGTCTGAGAAGAGAGGTAAAGAAGAGGCTGGTGAAAACTTTGATATGGAGCGTGGCGCTATATGGGTCGGAAACTTGGTCATTGCGAAGGGAGGATGTGCGTAGACTTGAGGCGTTTGAGATGTGGGTTTGGAGAAGGATGGAGAAGGTTAGCTGGATGGCGAGAAAGACGAACGAGGAGGTATTGGATATGGTCGGAGAGGAGAGGAATCTTGTGGCAGAGGTTCGGAGAAGGCAGAAGAGATGGATGGAGGAGGTTTTGAGAGGAGAGGGCATGTTGAAGAGAGTGATAGAGGGGAGAACACTGGGGAAGCGTGGAAGAGGAAGGAAGAGGATAGGAATTCTGGACGAAATAAGAGGAGGTAGAAGATATGAAGAATTGAAGAGGGATCTAATAACGGGCCATCCTTAGGAGGGAAAGCGAGACAATGCCTATGAGGTTGGGATACAAAATGGGGACTGCCCAGGAACCTACTAATCAGCTGGTAGAATACTTGAATGAATGAAGTCAAATTTAACATGAATTACATAGTCTGATTGTGAGATGTTTTCCAAATGCCCTTCACTTCTGGAGTGAACTACCCCGGAATCTTTTTCTAGTGCCGGTGGATTAGCAATTGAGTACTCAATCTCATCTTCTTGCCAGTGGCTGCACCCTGGCCGAGGCAAACGCGCCCTGTGTAAAATAGTTAGGAAGCACATTAAATACCAAATAAAATGATAAAACCTTTTTACAAAATAAAGAGCGTAATACAAAGTCTCACAACCTAGGCACTTATTTTTGTGACCAAAACCTACTTTTGCAATGACGTTCCGAACATGTTAACATGTTCCGAACAAGCTGCGGGCTCATCCTCCTCCCTCTGACTGGAGCAGTGATAATCAGTCTCTCCATCAGCCCTAAAATATTGGATATGTACGTAAAATATTTATTTGTATCTTTTCCATAACGTTAGCTAGTAGAAAGATGAATTCTTTGAACCTCGTAATATGCCAAAAAGACTAATGAAAGTAGATTCTTACCTCTCGGTCTCAGCTTTTTCTGGCGTTTTTTGTTCAAAATGAAGATTGAATTCTCTTGCGCAGGAATCCAATTCCATAATCTCTCTACGATAAATATGTTGTTGTTAGCATTCTAAATCGCTGCTATAGTAATGGCAATTACGATAAATTGTATAATCTAGTAATTTATTTGAGAATTGGTCAAAATATCTATTATTTATAAATCATAACAATGACTTTTCATAAAACAACATTCCTCTGCAAGAGAATATGTATTTGAGGCCAGTACTACATATATCTGTATTAAATATTAATACCCTTCTTGATCAACTTCCACGGAGCTGACGATGGACACTGGGGAATCATTACAAATTTCTTTGGATGTTATCTCCTCAGTATTACCTAACAAAGAGAACAATTTGGGATTCACTATCTATTCAGAATTCATCACAAAGGATAGCTTATACTGTAATGCATTTCAAGGAGAAACAGTGTAGTGCATGCTAACCCAATAATAGTTGGTATGCAAATACGTACTCAGTCTTAATTTTTTCCTCTCTTTAAAGAAATACGTCCTCTTCTTTCGTTTATATCCTTTGCGGAACCGGTATTTTCGATACACTCCTGAACCCTCCATAACACGATATTTTACGTAAAACACGCCACTCCCGAATAAGGAACAGCAGTGCTCCTATCATACACGCAGCAGACAGATATTTCTGCTCCACTTCTGAAACAGAATCAGCAAAGCCAAGATTTACACTCGCAGCAGTCGCAATTCCGCTCCGTCTCGATGCTCCTGGGGGCTTATTCTCTAACTCGAAGCATCGGAGCTTTCTGGCGAAAAGATGCTTCAATAAGCTACTTGCTCCCATCGGTATTCTCTATCATGGAAGCTACCGGAGAAAGAGCAAACAGAAGCTACCGGTAGCATATTAGGCTCCCACCCATATTCTGTAAATGTCAAGAAGCTACTTCCGTAGCCCCAATAAGCTCCCACGATAGCCTCACGAAGCGCGGCCTCCGTATAACCTGCTTAAATATTGGTCATTTTCTAACGCTTATCTATCTATAATTATCTAACTCACGGGTATGTTTCTTACATTTATTAAATGCGCATTCTTTGCACTTTCACTGTGTTACTTTGTCATTTTCGCCATTAGCGGGATTTTTCACAAAAAATGATATTAACTGGAGTGACGGAAAGCCATATTTACCTTGGGTGAATTACGTGATTCCAGCCCATAATGGGATACTTTTCGGGCCGTGGTAGCGAGTATCACCTTCGCATTTCTTTTGAAAGTTTCATCTTCGTATATTATTTAAATGATTTGAAGCAACGAGTAATCGACGAAAGCAAATAGCACGAATCATATTGAACCATATCATCGACATGAACCCTAATTCCCGAATATATTTACGAACAATCTTATTTCAAGGGATCAAAACAGCCAAGATGGACGTTGTGCGTTCCTATTCAAGACATTGTTCACGAGATTATGTAAGCAAAAATCGAACATTTTTAAGATTTTTCTTGTATGATTTTTAATGCGTGGCATTTTTCGCTAAACACGATGCAAGAGCATCTTCACCGTCTAAAACGGCTTTAAAACATGTTTCACCAGTTCTATCCACGGAAAAACATTGAGACAAGCTTTCCCATTGGTTCTAAGAATGACGTCACCAGTAATGAAGTTCCCGCAGATTTGGTTTAAAAAGATTCTCATACCCGCCTTTCATCAAACTTCTCTCCACTTCCTTTAACGTTCTTGAGAAAGCTCCCGCGAGTTAGAGAATATGGTTGGTAGCCAATTCTGGTAGCTTATTCGAAGCAACCGCATCGGTAGCTTCGAGATAGAGAATAAGCCCCCTGACTCGCGTAAGTGAGGAAGCGCAGAAGGATGCGTATGGCTGCCGCCCTGTGAGCCGACTGAGGGTGAGGGGGTGTCGGGCGCTGCAGGGAATCCACGCCAGTCATAGTATCTCCCGCCCATGCCACGAAAATCGCTCCGCGGAATTAATGCCATTCTATCCGAAATACGGTTTTTCGTCGCGCGACTCCATGATAAATAAATTATTGAAAACAATCGAAGCTTCCAATCTAGCCGCCATCATGTTGTTCCTTTTTCTCTTATTGGTTGTTGGATGACGTCAGACGACAAGGCGCGAGTTCAGCTGTGCGTTCACGGCATAAACCACGTTCTCCCCGCACCTACTCGTCCGTTCCCCCGTCAACTACAGAGGCGAGTCTGGAGGGACGGCGGGTGGGGACTGGGGAGTACCCCTTTCATGCTGCGGCGTCGAGGAGAGTAGCTGGAGGTGGGGGTATAAGGCGGCGGTGGTGGGGGCAGCCCGCCGCAGGCCTTAGTGACGCTAGTGAAAAGACGCGAAACATGCGTTAGTATTTTCCACACCTTTATCTATATTTTCGTAAATAAGGTGCTGTAAATACTTCTCATGGAAAGATAAAGGATAAACCTTTACCCCCAGTACGTGATATCTTTGGTTTTCGGCATCAAAAGCTGAACTAAAGCATGTTGAAAAACGACAAAAGGCGTCAGTGGACGCACTACTCTTCCTCAACATGGACTCAACAACGTCATTTAAAATGAACAATATCGCGTACTGGGGGTACAGGTCCATCCTTTTATAAGAAAGTAGAGAAAACTAGAAGTGTTTCAGAGCTATAGTTTAGCTACGAAAAGGTTTTTAGAAATGGCCTGCAGGAACACTTTCAGCCGATCTAGTGAACAACCTTAAAGGCTTACGTAAAATTAATTCCCGCGAGCGTGAGGGTCGTTGGTAGATATCATATCGCTACAGCTGGGGTATTAGAAAATGAAACGTAGCGTTACTATTATCATTATAATCCAAGAACACGTAAGCCTGATGAATATCTCAAATAGTAATAGTATTTAACTTAACACATTTACATTCGAGGAAATTCCGTGGAAATTCTGAGGGAATTCAAGTTAGTGGATTTTTACTTTACGTTGTGGAACAAGGAGATATAAATCATGATGAAACACAGTACAGTTCCGCTCAGTTTAATTGTTCTTGACCGGTTTCTGTTGATTCACACTACCCCTAATTTCATTAAGTAGCAGCTATAAACTCTATGCTACACAGACTCCTTTCAACCCCGTTTAGCGAAGCAAATTTCAACAGAGAGCTAAATACCATAATAAAATATGCTTGATCGATGGCTACTGTTAAAATTTTGCTAAAAAAGTACTCCACAGTAAAGTAAACAAAAAACAGTGAATTCTATGACCAGTTTACTAACTGTTTCCCGGAAAAAAAACCAAATTATTGGTGCAAATAACCCCTTCCTGGCCTCCTTTCTTAAATTGTAAGCAATCTTTTCCCCAAGGAAAGTGTGTGTCACTATCAAGTGTGTTTTTTATTTACCATTTTCCCTCGCAAGAGTGCTTTTTAATACTAAAGTCAAGGTGTTACCTCAATAAAAAAGTGGTGTCTATGCTCTTACATGTGACGAATGTGATCGCGTGTATGTGGGCCAAAGCGGTAGAAAATTTAGAACTCGCGTCGAAGCTACACATACTAACAAGTAAGTTAAACTAAACTTGTAAGTGCTAAGCATATAGACTTCAAGCCACATTTCGCCAATAACCTCATAGAAACCGAACACAAGTGTGATTTTAATATTAACTTCTAACATATGTAAATGACAAAGGTTTTAAACTGGACGTTTTAGAAATTCTTTAAATCACCAAATGTTCTCTTACCTCTGAGTTTACTAATTTAAATGGCTTGAAAGAATTCAAATGTTCCCCATTTTTGCTCACCGTTTGCAAATCGTACTTCTTTCTCTTTGTCTCCCCCCCCTTTTTCATACCATCCCCACCTGACCTTGCTTCCATTTCCCTCCCCCCTTAACTCACTCATCTCGCCCGGCCCGTACACTCTCAACCAACCCTCATCCACTCCCTCCTCCTCCCCCCTTCATGTTCCCCTCCCCTTCGCACTTTGGTTTTGTATATCAAGATCGCAGCAGCAATTCTTTTTCTGTTCGTCTTGAAAATGAGGCTATAATAGTCGCAACCGGTTGACAATAATAGTGAGTAGAAATGTAGCTACTGTGCATTCATCAGAGGAAATTTCCCGCAAGAATAATTTAATTATTATAGGTACCTCGTTAGTCTGATGTTCTGCAACTCGGGATAAAAGCAGCAATTATTATTATCTCAAATTAGAATGAATATCAGGTAAAGACATGGATAAATTACCTACCTCTTACCTTAATACCTTAACTTCATAGGGAAGTGCACAACTACTTAGTAGTAAAGTAGTGATCAAAGTGTATCGAAGCATAAAATTTCGCTAATGGGTGTGATGGCGGAGGAGGTACATCGAGGGAAAAGTGAAATATCTCAATGACTTACGCGTACCAAGAGTAGACCTATTAAATCGATCAAATCACTTTCGATCTAATAAAATCTGGAGATAAGGCAAAGCAATCTGCGGTGTGTATTCAAAGAATGAAATACTGGTGGACATTCAGAAGCATGCAATGGTCCATTTTCAACGGTCATAAGATAACATAAGAGTTTAAGTTTCGGGAAATCAGCCTGTCGACACATTCATCAAATATCTTGGAAACATACGGAAGAACTGAATGCTGAGAGGGGAGAATATGAAGGGAGAATTAGATAGTATGAGAAGCTGCTCCTGTGTAAAGTGTAAGTGGAGAGATGAAAAACGCAATTAATGTTCATTTGATTCATCCATTAAGACAATATGATCATCATCATCAGTCGTTTAATCCTAAGGTTGGTTAACTGCAGCCCTCTATTCTTCATAAATCCATGCTGTATTCTTTACTACTCTATATTACCATTTTAGAGAATTTATTATGGAACGTCATTTGGAACGAAACGTTCATGTTGCATTACGATTGAATCTGTATTTTCTCATACTGCTAGAAGAGTCAAATATGGTCTAAACCGAAATTAAGTGGTAGCAAATGCGTCCTAATGAATGCGCATGAGTGATAATGGCGTAAGCAGAGGACATTCATTTTTTCTGAACTATTTAAAAAGTTCATATTTTTATTTTTTATTTTATTTTCAGCAAACAGACATCAATTATCCGTCAGGCGAATGCCTGTTGACAAGACATATCTGAATAAGTTAAAAATATTACAATTTTTTTCTATAAACAACTCGTTACAGCAGCTCAGGCTCGTTACATTACAATACATGTACCAAAAATGAACTTCGATTTAGTTTAACACATAATGTTTTACAATTCCAATAACATCTGTCTCTGTAGTATATATTTAATAGTTATTTTAAAACCAAATACATTTTTTCCGTTTCTTTCTCCAATTCTCCAGAATATTTATTTAGTAACTTTGGTAGGATATACTGCCTATCACTTTCACCATATTTATTATTAGATCATCATATTCACCACATGCATATATAATAATAACGTAAATAATTTGCTGAGTAATAAGGCAGGGATTCAAAATATAAAAAAAAAATATCGCCACTCTGAGCTTAGTGGATGCTTTTCATAGGAAAAAGAAGAAACCACAAAACAAATTTGGTTGATTAGGGCAAATTTATGAAAAATTATGGCATGAATATTCATATACAGTCTTACACATAGCAGCGATGAAAACTTTCAAAATATTCACGTTGTGGTAAAGAAATTAACTTTTTGCGAATGCTGTAAAAAATTGAGGACTAAATGTGCGGACAGATCACAGAATGGATGCTAAACCAAAGCAGGATGAACAGATGTGCATAAAAATATACTCCACAGCTTCATACTGCACAAACCCGAATCATGCTCTATGTAGCTACATACTAAGATATTCCTAGATACGCATGTATAAATGTGGCGCAAGCTAAATAGAGTGGACAAGAGATAGTACAGATGAGTTAAAAGTTTGATTTAAAAAAAATATAATGACGTCTGCTGAATAGAAGAGTAGCAAATAATTAAATCTAGGTAATTCCAATGATTGTATCATGAGAGTAAACCTAAAGTATAAAAGGCTACGCGTAGGTACGTATGATTCCGTTGCTGGGCGTAGTGGTTCAGATGCGCGTCAATAGATGGCAAGCGAGCTTCCACATACGTTCTCCAGTAACTGACATGCATTTTTATTATATGCATTTTTCCAAAAATTAAATAAATTTTAAACAATTCTAACCAACTGTCACGGAGATTTTTAAATTATTTTTTTAGAACTGTCAAGTTTTATATTATTTTTTTCCTTATGAACTCTGATCATTCACACCAACATTCAAGGTAAAATAATATTGTGACTGCATTTGTCGACGACATTAAACGACTTACCCTAAACATTACAATTACTATATCTTCCTTTCAGGACCCTGCTGAATAATTATACCACTAACTGAAGCCGAAAATTTTGAAAGGAACCGTGAACGAAACGAACGAGGCCGCCGTCGACGCAGTCGATCAATTGTACCGTAGAAGGAGGCTTGAAATTCGAAACCAAGAAGATCGCAATCGAAGGGCAATTGAAACCGAGGAAAAAGAGTCCAGTCGACGGTGTCCTGGGCGACGTAGTTTAGCATCACTCAGAGCATTAAATCCGAATTTAGCAACAAACAATTGTATGCTGCATTCTCCCGTGTTCGAAAGTCAACATATATAAAAGTTCACGTAATGGGTGGACCTAAAATAAGGGAAACTGCTTAGCAACAGCTCCGTCTGCTTCACCAAAATTGTTGTATTCCAATAAATCTTTGACATTTAGAAAATATATAATGTTTACCATACTTACATATACAGTTTTCATTAAAAATATAAAAAAACACAAATTCTTTTATTTTTAATCATTACTTTATCCATTACAATTTGGATCTTTCACCAATATTTTAGTCTGTTTCCTCAGGATCTTCAGCTAGTGATGAAATAATTGAACAAGTGGACGAGATAGTGCGTATTGGCCAAATGTTGGCGAAAGATGGAAGGATTGATGAAGAGATTAAAAGTTGTGCAAATGCCGGTAGGATAGTCGTAGGTAGTATGATGAGAATATCAAGGAATGAGCGTCTAAGGAAGCGAAAATTACAGTGTACAATTCCGTTCTCCTCCTGATGATATTTTATGAGAGCAAAACCTGGGTAGGTATGTCAGGATGAGCATAAGAGCATGAGCTAAATGCAGTGGGAATGGGGTACCTGAGAAGTGTTTACGGGGAAAGTAGAATGGATAGGGATTGGAATGAGTGGGTCATGAAAGAATATGGGTTGGATGCTCCAGTAGTGGACATACATGAAAGGGGTGTGCTTAGTTGGTTTGGCCATGTTGAAAGAACCGATGAGATTCGAATAGCGAAACAGATTTATAATGGAATAGTAAATGGTGTGAGGAAGAGGTAGACCACGAAATTCATGGGTGAATGTATTAGAAGAGACTCTAAAGACGAGGAGTATTAGGAGTCTTAAGAATAGGAGAGCGTGCATGAAATAATTCGTGAGCGTTAACTTCACAGAGGTAGGCTTTACTTTGTATAAGTTACATATATTAGTACTCATGATTAAGACAAAGTTAGTTCTTTTCTACAAAATTTTTAATCTACGACGGGTTTCGCCGCTTTACGATATCGTCAGGTCAGGTACACAACACAGAAGTTTGTTATTCGAGTTAATTGTTGTTGTAGTTACGGAGGAGGAGGGGGAAAACAAATATTGGGGCAGGGTTGAGGAAAAAATAAAAAAACGCATAAGACACACACCTTTAAAAATAAAGAAACGCACAAAATACACCTTTCCCCCCTCACCAGCCCTTAATCATCATGTTTTTTTTCCTCAACCCTGCCCCAATATTTGTTTTCCCCCTCCTCCTCCGTAACAACAACAACAACTAACTCAAATAACAAATTTCTGTGTTGCGTACCTGACCCGACGATACCGTAAAGCGGCGAAACGCGTCGTACATTAAAACTTTAGTAGAAAAGTACTAAGTTTGTCTTAATCATGAGTACCAGCGTGAGCGTAAAATTATCGAATAAGACATACAAGAGAAATGGAGGCTGAATGGAGGAAGTGGCTGGTTCATTTTCTATCATTTCCTCCATTGATGAAAAAACTTTAAAGTAGGGTAAGTCCGGGAGAGATGGACTGATTGCATAGTTCGGAATGTAGCCGCTCTAGTGCGCCACTGTTCTCATGCTGGTATCATGGCCGACGACTGTAGACACATATTGTTCTTTATAGCCGCTTTGACCTGCTTATTTGGTAGTTATTCAAAGAAAAAGATATCAGGTGAGTAAAATATTTTTTCATAGTTAACGTTTTTTAGTTGCATTGTGTTTAATTGTCCATATCATTGAGTTTCATGTATTTACTTGATGAAAACAATATGTAACGGTTCACTATACACCGCTGCGGCGCCCCTGGCATTGGGAAAAGCAGAAAAATGGCCTGGTACATCTTTCCCGTACAATCGGGAGAGATGGACCAGTTCGAGTTGGGATAGATGGACTACACTTTTTACACTTTAAGTAAAAACTGACAATATCTATTTGCTTTATGAAAGGGCTGAAATGTTAAAAAAACAAATACAGTCGAATTAAGGAAATTGTAGTTAGCAGTAATTCCAATATTAAAACTTGGCCTTTTCATTACATTTGAATTTTTGTGGGCCGTTTAATCCTTTTGGTTAGATTCTTGTGTCTTATATGTTCTAATTTTGCAAATTTATAGTTTGGTAACATTGTTAGTAACCATAGAGTGTTATTAAAATATTCTTTTGTACAGAGAAATGTTTGTTCAAGTTTATTTAATGCCTTTTAGTTATGGTCCATCTCTCCCTATATCCTTGGCCCGTATCACCCATAGCATATGATGGACCAATGAGAAAAAAATATATCGATTTTTTAAAGGTATTTTCCATTTAAATTTCACATATTTCTTATGAAATACTATTAACGTTATCTATGATATTATAGGACAACAAACAATTGAACCAATTATACCATAATTAACAAAAAATATGAACACTTAAAAAAAGTGGGGCCATCTCTCCCGGACTTACCCTATAGCTCAGTATGGCATAAAATGATAGAAAAAACCAGTTTCCTCATTTACAGCAAAGATGGTTAAGCTTTCAATGGTGATCCGACATACCTGTGGTATTTGTGGTTTGTTGGTAGGAAGTGAAGTTATGAAATTTAATGTTAGACGTGCAAACGAATCGCAGAAGGAAGTATCGAAGGAAAGCCTGATTCTTCCAATTAATGCCGAGCGATCACCGAAACCGTTTGCGTGAAATTGGATATATATTTTTCAGTGTTATTAGTTAGGTATTTTATTTCACAATCCACAGCGTATCGTACCGACAGCATATTAAATTTTCCCGTGATTTCCGTCGGTAGGAATGTGCTACGCTCAAAATGATCGTCTCTTGAAACCTTAATATTCCGGTTGAATTGCCTCCTAGTCATTATTGAAGCTCTCAAAGTAAAGATGAACTTTCTTGTTCACAATTGTGGTAATTGGCTGATGGAAGGGAGACGATGCGGAAAGTGGAGCGCGGGTGAAGGGAACGTTTTGATTCGCCGTGATGCTCGGGGACCAGGAAGATGTCAGGAGTATTCCCGCTCCTCCGATCCTAAGGTCCTCCATCGTCAGTGCCGTTAATGAAGTGCCCGCCCGCTCATGCCATCCGCTTCTTCCATTACAGCGTCGAACAAATTGGTTTCCATTATGCGTGTGCTCCCTCTCGTTTCTTCCCCTGCCATCAAGAACACTGCATATACAGTGTTATTGCCTGCCATTCTCTTCAAAGCGTATCAGCCTTTTTGTCTTCTCGGAAGATATTTACGAGGCTCCACTCTTTGCCTACGGATTACTTGCGAAATTCTTTGTTTCCCTGTTTCCCCCCAAAGGCTACCGTTTTTTTTTCGCTCCAGTGACGTTATGCCGACGAATATTTTCTTTTTTTTTGCGAAATGTTCACCCTTGGCTCATCGTGACGAAAGTGATTTGCCGTAAAGGTATATCGGAGGTGACTCGGGTTCATCGAGTGGAAATGACATATTTTGCGATCATTTTTCGCTGAGCTATGCATTCCGCGAGGTTCGTTTTGCAGGCAATTTGTCAAGCTTGGATTCATAGCTCCCGGGCAGCTTTGGCTCCAGGGTTTCAGCTAACCTTGACCCCATCTTTCATGCAGTGCAGCATAAGGGAAGCGACTACATTTTTCCCGGATTTTTTTCTTGCGTGGAAGACTTCCCTCACAGGTCACTGATAAAAAAAACTCATTTAGGGATAAACCTGATAATATCCATCTCTGTACTTCTGGGTAGATTATTTGGTCAAAATATACAATATAGGTGGTATTACCAAAAGCTCATGCTTCTCATTACTGGTGGGTAATTAAAAAAAGCTGAATTTAGGGATTATACTAACGGAAATATCCTTTGATCGAGTTTTTTGTCTCGTATCTGGACATGCTCAGGAAGGAGACACATTTATACCTTGTCCGTTCGAGAATCTCTATGGAGAAACAAATCATTGCATTAAGGATTTCAAAACATATTTTTTTTAAAGTTGGATAAAAGTTGAGTCTCTATTTTACTTACCCTGCCTAATTTTGGATGAATAAAAAGATGAGCTGTTTTCCACAAAAAAAAGAATTTTAATTGCGTCCAGGTTTTCGATGTACTGCATCATTATTAGTTAGCAATTAAAACCCGGGTCTATATTAAAGTTTTTCTTCTTCTTGTGGAAAATCGCGCATCTTTTTATAATATTTTATATGGCATCCATTATTGGTATTTGAAAATCCACGCAATATCGCTTGAATATTCTGAATTTACTCCAACTTTATTTTTAGCTAACAGTCTATCAGTGGTTCTCATCAAATCATTTCAGACAACCACGATACTGGGTCAGGGTTTGTATGCCATCGTTTTGTTTACTACTCTTGCTGGTTTTTACCCAATTAGTTCCAGGTATTGGGTTAACTATCATCTTAACCAGTGCCCTAATATTGAATATTAACAAATAGTGAGCATAACTCACTGATTGTACAGGGGCTGAATATAAGGGACCATACGATAGGTAGCGCAGGAGGTAGTTTTACAGATGAAAATGAGCTATATTGAGTTGATAAATTATGAAGCTAATATGTCGGATATACCACTCTGGTGTTACAACAAGATGTATCGAGATACCGTAGTAGCACAAGTATGTGCATGACGTATGTACGTGAGTCAAATATAATTTGTAAGAAACAGAGCACATTGTGTAACTTTACTGGGCAACTTTCGCGTACAGGTCATGTTTGACGGATCATTTGTAATAAAAAAATTAGGGTAAGCAACGGTTATGGGCTTAACTTTGTGGAATTTCATCAGGCTAAGAAAGTTTGACGAAGTTTCGACTCAGCGTTGTCCACGTGTAATTTTATTATTCACGACCATGGCTTCGAAACAGTAATTAAATCAATTTCGTGAATCATAAAATTACGTGCGGTAAAAGCTGTGTTGAAACTTCGTCAAACTGTCTTAGTAAAGAGTAGGGTGATGTAACCAATTCTGCAGCCAATGGTTTTGCGCAATGAAACAAATCTATTTTTTAGAACGGACTATATCGTTTAAAAAGCGATGAGAAATTTCAAAAATATTTCAGATACAGATTATGCTGATAAATTATAGCCTAAAAATACAAGCAGTCATAAGTTAGGTGTGCAGATGAAGGCTAGATCATTGTCAAGAGTTCTAAGAATATTTCCATTCCTGCTCTTGGGTCTTGCAAAGTCCAGCTTATTATCAATGAAAATGGGGTATTAAAACAAATATTTTAACTCCTCTACCTATTCCCTTTATTATGGGCTGAGCTCGCATGCCTCGGAGAGAGCTTTACGGGCGTTTCACTGCAACGGTGTAATTCAAAACAAATTCCAAATTCCACTTTTTCTTTTGTATTGCTTAATTATGCTACTTCTTCCGCTAATTACATGCCTAGTTCATTTGAAAACAAAATTAAGGCATTAACAATGCGGCTTATTCGACGAGTTATTTTTTGTGAACATTTCTTCTGCCATAGACGCCGACTCCAGCCCCATTTCTATTGAATGAATGCATTTTGTCGGCAATAATTGCAGTAGTTCACTTCATTCATTGTTTGTTCAATCCTAATATTGGTTGACTACAGCCCTATACCCTTCTTTTTGTAATAGGTACTAGTTCCCTTCCTTCCTGGTGGTTCTATGTACTTTCCTCTCTATTTGGACTATGTACCTTCTTTCCTCTCTATTTGTACTATGTACTTATCCCTTGGTTTTCCTATTGGGACATTGCCCTCTATATTTACTTCAATTATGTTTCTCACAAACCAATTGTGCCTCAGCGTGTGTCCTTCCCATCTGGTTCATATTTTCTGTATACAGTTCCATGTGCTCCTTTCCTCTCCATTTCTTCTGTTTACTTCTTCATTTCTTAATCTCTCAGTCCGCTTGATCTTCAGAATCCTCCCCAACACCAGGTAATTAAGTTCTCTTGTCTTGTTAAGTCTTCGACGTGAAGACGCCCCCAGGACGGGAGGAGAAACGATGTCCTAAAAACAACAACGCGGCTGATATAACGGAAAAAAAATGTATTTTATACCAGATAAATTAACAAAAAACTTAAAAATTAAGACGGATAAGTGGCTCCTAGATTTTATTCCGATTCCATTCCCTGGGGGAATACATTATTCAACAGTTTTTCGTGATAATCTCATTATTATTAAATGGAAAAATACTATTGTCCTTCATTTCGTTAGAAACCAGGTAATTTAAAATTTAAAACGCGGAAAAATACCGTGGAAAAGTATTACTTTGTCGTTCAAATGAAGCGTAAGACAGGTTATTCTATAAGTTGCCAGAAAATGAATGAAATGTAATTTAACTCTTTAAATACTAACTAACTAGTATTTGGCCCAGCGAATGTTTCTGCGTGACTGTTGAAGGAAATATTGCATATTCATGTCAGCATTGTCATTTATTCAGTCCAAAATGTTGAAAAACAGGAAAAATTGCATTGCAAATGATTGATGTACACAGTAGGAAGGATAATTCACTGACAATATACCCGTGTTGTTTAAAACATGCAAACAAAAAGAAATCAGTCCTGAAATGTTTAAGTCTTGGATGGTGGAGCCACGTTGAGCTCACCGGGTCGCGCGCAAAGTGCACTCTTCCCGGCGAGCCCATTTAGTTGGCGGGGCCGCTCCCAAATGTGCCCCACTGTTTTCCGGAGAGGGCGGAGCCCGGACTATTTTTACGCCCGCGGCGGTGAAAACCCAGCGGCACACGGATTCCGGCAACAACGCCCTCTGGAATCGGGTGTTGAATGGGACAGCGCAGCGCGTAGTCGTCTCCGTTTGACACCGAGCCTGACTGGCTCGGTGTCAAACGGAGAGGGGGGGGGGTTTCCGAGGCGAAGGGGGGAGTGGGCAGGGGCGGGAGGGGGCGGACACCTGGAAAACAGACGTCTCTTCGTATCAAGGACGGGATAATTATAGTGATGGCCCCGCGTCCGCGACGGTTCGGCCGTGGCAATGGCAGTTGGATGGCTGAGGGTCCCCCGAGTGGGGTGGGTGGTGAGGAGAGGTGATGCAGAGGGGAGGGGAAGGGCGAGAGGGAATCCTTGGGAGGGTGAGTGGAAGAGCACTGCTCGGAATCTTACATTGGTTTGGGGCGGGCGGTGGCCGGAGGGAATATTAATAATCGACCGTGAGCAATCCGAAAGATTGGTTTGCTGCAGCGAGGGATGGAGACGAACGCATGTGATCCCGGCTCAGTCCTCCATCGCTGCCTTCATCCGCCCCATTCCAGAGTCCTTCGCTGATTCCACTGTGCCGTCTAGGGGAACATGACCAAGATGCCCAATCCGTAGATTGCGTAAAATAAAAGACCCAACCTTAACGGGCAACATCACACTGGAAGTGGTGAAGTCTACACCATTGCCCAAGACGTCATAGATATAATATTGGTTTGATATGTTGCTGATACGAGTAGGCATTAGTTGCAGAAGTGGCACATGGGGATTTGATCGGAAACTGAGGTATCTTGCGCCGCGAATGGAACTTGGGTATGCTTGAAGGCGTAGGATAATTTTTCTTGCATTTCATTTGCTCATATAAAAAACTCAGGTGGGTAATTTGCATAGAGTTATAAACTATAAATTAAGTTTCTAAGAATTATCACGTGATGAAAAGTAAGGAATTAATACGATGCGGGGAGTGGTAATACGCTGATGCCAGAGGCTATGAGAGAAAGGAGAATTGAGTGTAATTATCTTGTTAGGGCGATTGGAGAAAGTGGGTTTGCAGAGGTAGATCAAGAGGTAGGAAGACGAATTGGTACTGAATAATTTAGGGAAACGGTGGAGAAGAGATCTCTCAGAGAGGGAGAACCGAATTTGAATAGGTTTAAGAAATGACCGCTCTTGGTACGGGCGAGGATACGAAAAGAGACACAAGAAAGGATGAGAGTTTTTTTAAACAGAACCTTCAGGGGGAGAGTGAGGAAGCTCGTGGGATCCAAAATCTGGAAAACATCACAGGCGTGACAAGCAAAAACATAGGAACAAAGAAAAAGAAACTCACTCGTCAGTTATTTTTTTTAATTTTCGGCGGCACAACCGCCATCTTCGTAACAAGAGAGAGTAATCAAGCGCGCGTAATATTTAGCAGGTAATATCTTCCCCAGAAGCATTGTTATTGTACTAATTTTTGTCCTATTTATTTCAAAATTTGAAGTTCACAATAGTCCATGTACCCCATTGACAGAGCACTGCACTAGACGTGTTCAACCAAAGGCACCAAATTCGGGACTGGGATTCCTCTTACAATAAGAGGACACTGTCACTGCCAGGATTCGAGTTCAGGCACTCGGGATGAAATGCCAGTGCTCTAGCTAACCGTTCCTGTATTTCGCAGTTTTATAATTCAAGTCTGTCCCGGAGAAATAGGCGACTCAGACCGGAGAGAGGAGGGTATGGTGAAACTTAGGACAGAAGCCTTAACTTGAAGCGAGTAACAGCAAACTCATCCGACGTCCCTTTTGAGTTTAACGTCCCATCCGACGGTCGTAGTACTTCAGGGCTTTCCTCATCATTGCTCTCAGGCAGGGTTCTGTGACCCTGTCCGCAAATTACACGTCTCCGTCACCGAGGATTCGGGGACGGAAGCCACCGAGACCGTGTTCTCGTCACGGATCCTCCTCCTGTAAGCGATTCGGGAAACATTTCGGAGACGTTTCCGATGTCTCCCCACGGTCACGGAGATAGAAGCTGAAGTTCACGGCAGCTGTTGATCCTCGGGCGAAAATGGCCCGGGAATATAGTGAATGAATGTCCTCTGACTTTCAATTTGTTATTTGAATGGTATGTGAGAGAAAGTGATGATATTATAGCGTAATTTACGCTAACTGCAGTTATAAAAAGAACTTCGCGCCAGCTACCATAGACTATTTTATCAGTATAATCGGGGATTCTCAATTATAAATGTTGTATTGAATAACTAATTCATAATCACTGAGAAACGTTAATTTTTTACGAATACGCTACTAATTATGCTCAGAGATAACAAATGTCGGTATCATAATTTGTCAAATTCATTGAAGAATCCATATGATAAGTTAGTGACTGGAATTGGAGACTATTATTATATCAACGGTAGATGGATAATGTTCGAAATAAATTCGATAAATGTGATATCCAAATATTATATACTTCTTGGGAAATGAGAATATTAGGAATCGGATATAACTGCCACAATATCGGGCGTCCATTCTCATGTGGGTGACGATTGCGGACGACAGCTCAAATAATATAACAATTAGCTTCGAGTGAGTAATAAAAAAAAACAAACCAACGGTGATATAGGTCCATAGCTATCGGAAAAGTAAATAAAACCAGCACTTCATTCATTATATTAAAATTTTGCGATGAAATTCAAAGTAGGTTACATCTATCAGGACTACAAGTTCGAGAAAAAACTGTACTCATATTAAAATTGTAAACACACTTCTGACAACACATGTCTCATATGCCTGCAGCGCATAAAAAGTACCGTATAGCGAAATAGCTACGTGTCTGTAATTAATTAATGATAATATTTTAAGTTAGGAGTTGGAATCAGCTACCCTTTCCGTGAAAGGGAGTTCAGTTTCCTTGACCAAACACGGCCAGGTATGGCCAGGCACGGCCTAAACAAGCCACGGCCACGAATGCTCAAGACATCGAGACAGGTTCCGTGAAAGCCGAAGTGGATCGCAACTTAGCGATTCCTCCGTGGTTGTGACGTGTTTCCGTGACTTCACCTCGGAGTCTCCATGACCATTGTCTTAGCGAATAACCCCCCTGACTCAAATTGAAAATGACTGCCACAGCTGGGACTTGAACCTGAGCCTCCCGCGGAGGGAACGAGTATTCCAGCCCCTTCGGCCTTTCCACAACCCGATCTCTTATCAATACGACCAATAATTATAATATATTGAAAGCGAATTTGAGCGATACCGCAGTAATTTCTCTTTAGATATGTAAGTAGAAATAAGGCCACGAAAGCCGAACGCTGTGTAGGGTAAACCGAACAGTTATTGGCCACATGGTATTTTGAAGAGTACCGTTGAACAAAATTTACAATAATCATTATTGTAAATTTTGCTCTAATTATTGTAATTTTTCTAACTGTTCTCTTACTATGCTCTTCAAAATACCATGTGGTCAAAAACTGCAGGTTGGCCAATAACTGTACGGTTTACCCTATTACATATTTCACTTTCATAATAGTCTAATCGAAATGTCCGTCTCGGGTAAATTTCCCTGTGAGAAAACAAGAAGTCGCCAAATCTACTGCTCTACGGTGGCACTCACAAGGGAAGAGAAGCCTAAATGAACAAGATAAGCATATTTATAATAAGAGAAAAATATGCGGTACCACTAAATCTTCAAACAATTGCAGTTGAACACATTAATTTTAAGCAGCGTGGGGGTCTGGCCTTATAAGCCTTAAGTCCGTAGTTCGATTCCAGTTCTAGGCAGATTATTTATTATCGCAATCATCTCGTTTTTCATAACCGTAATTTTGGCTGGGCTCAATACTTTCAGCTTATTATTCAACTACATTTCATCAACATAAATGCGGAATTTATATCAGAAAGCTGCTGTCCAAGCTTTAATCATATAGCAGGATACATACCAATGGCTGGCTTCCTTGTTTTCAAGCTTATGTTAAAAGCTTTTAGGCCTTAGGCTAATAAGCTTTAGGTCAATAGCTTCTTTAAGATGATTGCTTTTTTTCTGCTTAAGGAATTGCTAAAGACAGTTTTAGTTAACTTCTTTATGAAATGTTCATAAAAAGATGACTTTTTTTACTTCTGCTTAATTAACGTTTTGCCAAATAAATCTTCATAATTTCTCTATTAGTTGTCTAAAAAATGTTGAGCAGTTAATAATTCTCTTCAAAGGGAGTTGAAGGTGGGGTAATAATTCCTTTCGTTTCAAAAAAAAGTTACCTAGTCAAGAAAGAAGATTGCTGCGTGATAATTTCATGAAAATATTTCTCAATTTTATTGTTACCCAAAGGTAGTTTTTTTGCAAAATTTCCCATCTCTTGAGCGCTTTCAAACTGTCCAGTTTAAACTTCTGGAAGATGGAAGACTTGCATCATCGCCAGGAATCTCACTAACACGTGTTCGCTCCCGGGAAAAAAACTTAATAACCCCAGGAGAGAAAAAAACGGAGAGAATACACATTTCTGGAGGTCGTAATTTCTGAAATAAGCCGCGGACAATTATCTAGAGGCCAATCGAAACCCAGCAGGCCGTGACTGACGCCTGTGGGGCAAATCTCATTATCCACTGAGCCGGATAAAAAACCTTTAAACTCGACGATCGGCTTGGAGGTCAATCTGAATGAATTACATGATCTTCAAACTCGAAAATATGAATTCACGGGACCACGGGACCATGACTCAGAGCGCGAGCATTCAACGTTGAAAATGTCACACCGCACTCACAGATCGAGGAAGAGAATAGATGTAACCATAAGGTGCGATAGCACAGGGGAATGTAGAAGCCATAAAAATGCGCAATCGGCCACATTGAATGGATCCGTAGCGTAATGAATACACAGTTATTCGTAACGGTATTGTCGCGGTACCGTAATGAATGATCAAACTGAATCAAATGAAATTCAAAATGAAAATAATTTCCAAAATATTACATCATTATTCTTAAAACTTGTACGCAAAAAGCGCGTCCATGCCCATGTTAGGTGGGTCATTTTTAGCAAAAACAGGCTACACTATAGCGCATCAAGATGCCAGCTGCTCTCTTCTGTAATCTGTGAAAACATAACAGAGCTGCGATAAAATATGTAATGTATCGTGAGATCGTACGCCACCATGTGAGAAAGGTCATTGAAAGAACTGGGCTTCTTATCCCGCTATGCTATGCGGATTGCCTTCACGAGAATTGCCTCCTCCGTCATACGGAAGATACGTAATGCCGTGGACGATGATGCGTTCTTAGCTAAGAGTAATATCAATAATAATAATAGTCGTACGTTCTAGGGCAATAAAACGGACTACCAGCCACTTCATCGTGTCCCTGGTAACGGGTTTGGCCGGCTAATAGTGGATGCCTGATGGTTTGAGCAAGATAGTTCCCTAGCCATAGTGGAGACCAGGGACATAGGGAGTGAATTTTATTTTTTTGATTTCAGCATCTGTAAGAAGTTTTAAATAAATATTGTAGTATTAATGGCCCAAATATACAGTAATATATGACCAAAATTCTCAGAAATTAAATTAATATAACTACACAAGTAACTGACTTGAATCATTTTTTCACGCCGTACGGCTGAAAACCCTTCAAAACAGCAGGTTTTTTTGTGATCCTGTAAAAATTTCTTCGGTAAGCAATAGATATTTTTTTTATAAATAGTTGAGAAAACTTTCAAACAATACTCCGTTAGTTTTTTGACGAAATCTAGGTATTATGAGTTCCAAAGTTTGCCAATATTCTCCCTCTGGAGCGCACAGCCGTCATCTATCCCATGTAAAACAGCTTTTATTTTCTGAAAAATTCCTCGAAAAGTAGTTCGGCAAGGGGTTTATATTTTGATATAATTGGAAAGATCAGAGTTTTTCTTGAAAATGAGGAGAAATTCATCAAATTCTAGGTGGAGTGATTTTTCGCTCAAACTTCCTAAACTGGTTCCGAGAAAAAACCAGAAGCGGCACCCACAACCGGGTGTGAGTCCTAGAGAAGTTGCGTGCGGTAAAGCAATTGGACCACATAGCATAGTTGTTTATGAGGCAAGCCGTCTCAACGACAAACACAGAGTATGTATTTAATCACATCAAAGCCGACTGTAGGATGAAACATGAAATACAATATAAGCATTATAAGATAAATTTTATTGTGGTTTTCATAAACGTTGGGAAGTTTGTATAGCAATATCCATTACTTATAACTAACCATATAAAAGTTTACAGGTTTTTTCAGACAGTTCACGTTGTATTTTTAAACCAACATGTATAAAAATATACATATTAGAATCGGGGACTTTAATTAGATCATTTGACAATGACCACATATTTAAACAATACTTATTAAATATTTAGGTACTAGTTGTGATACATAATGAACAATTTTCTGAAAATACTTATGGTTGAGAAAAGTAGGATCTTATACTACAAAAATATTTAATGGTTTGATATTTTTCGTCAGATACTCGTAATATTTTATTTTAAACGTTGGTATGGTACGCATACAAGTTATACCCTCCTGGGCAGCGAGTTCCATAGTTTTATGGCATTGACCAGAAAAGATCCCCACCGTACCTCATCCAGCCTTTTCCTCCATCTCATCACTTAACTGTACCGCGCCTGTGCCCTGTGGCAGGTGACATTGGGACCTCGCGTCAACTGGTAACCTTGTCGAGCCCCGAGGCGAGAGAATTAGTTAAAGAGAATATATGTATGAGCATACGAGCAACCACATAATCTATATTAAATGCTTCTATTGCACATCCTTCCCCGTCATGCATTTTTTCTCTATTCACAAGCAAATGAGGGAGAAATGAGCAAGGATTTGCTGCCAAACAGCTAGAAAAGTTGAACGTGTTTTAATCCTTACCAGATCAGGATAATAGCTGGTGATTATCCTGATATGGAGTGGAAAAACAAATAAGATCTGTCAGAATATATTAAATATATGAATAAAAATGCACATTAACCCTTGTTCATCTAACAAATCAGAAAAATATTCAATTCCGACTAGCTTTAAGTATCTTGAGCAAGATGTCACTCATTCGTCGTCGCTCGTAGTGTGCGGATGTGTTTTAGCTCTCTGTGATATGTCCACGGTTGTGTGTTGCTCGCTACCGGAAAATACAAACTGGAGTTTAATAAATGGCTGTTTCACGGTCGCTGAGCTAGTCAACGCCTGTTTAAACATTATAGTGATCCAGCTGGATAGTTGCAATTTTTTCACGCGTGTTAAGGAGGTTCCGCCGCGACTGTGTGAGTCAAAACAAATACTAAATTCCACAATTTTTATATTATGTCCAAAAAATCCTGCTTTCGCTGATGAAATGCGTAACCTACAGAAAGCCACGAATTTATTTTAAATTATCGCTTTTTCCAGCCGTTGGAGTCGACTGCAGCGTCCTTTCCAACGAATTACCGCATTTTGACTTAAATTACGGCAGTAATTCCCTAATAACTAAAATAATAATGTGGTTATATGCCTATATTTTATTTTTATTCAATTTATATGGATTATTTCCTCCATATAAATAGTTTTCCGCGAAAATGGCAATTATATTTTATGGAAAAATACTATTTTTCCTCGTGTTTCTCTCATTCCCCCATTGAACACAATGTAATTTGAAGTTCAATTATAGAATAAAATAGCCTGGATTGGTCTTATTTTGTTGTTCATATCAGATAGAGGACAATTTTTTCTTCAAGTGGACAGAATATGAATAAAATGACATTTGAGTCATTAAACGATGGAGCCACCTTAATACACTTGACTTGAAGATCTGGTTCGTGGGCCGAAAGTCGACCCGAAGCACCGTCCACATCGCTTGTTTCGAGTGCCGTGAAAGTTTCCACGGGCAATGTGTGAAAAAACCCCTTTCTTAGGAAGACATAGATGGGATTGTGGCAAATAACCAACGTTGGAGGTGCACTGCATGTCAGGCCTCACGTCGGCTGAGCCTTAAGGTGGCTGGTCGGGTAATCGTTAGTCATTGAGAAATTTAGTTACTTAAATTTTAATGCTCGTTTAAAATTTTAATAATTGGTCGCAGTTATACTATATTCAGTAGGAATGACTTATGATTTAGGTACATTCTGAAATATTGTCCTTTAAATTTACACATTGCCATTCAAATTTGCTAAAATGCAGACTTGATTCATTTCGTACGTCATTCTTGCGAAATTAATTTTCCGAAAACAGTTCACAGCCGTGGCCATAGAATTCAAAATAAGTGTTTTAATGAAGATGTATTGTCACTCGAATGCGAACAAGTATTGAAATATGCTTCTATAAATTACTTAATCTTTCGTTTTTAATCCGGCAA
This sequence comes from Pyrrhosoma nymphula, assembly GCA_963573305.1. NCBI lineage: Eukaryota > Metazoa > Arthropoda > Insecta > Odonata > Coenagrionidae > Pyrrhosoma > Pyrrhosoma nymphula. Next base: position 111,132,666 of record OY754332.1, read on the forward strand.
CAGGGTCCATTCTGCCCAAGTTAGATCTGTTCGTCCTGTTTACATGACCGTTAGCATGTCCCGTACTTTCGCGTGCTACGTTGCCAACTTTACACCACATAGCCGCACGCGACATTTGAAATTCTCGCATTCATATTTTTTAATCGCATTTACGAAAAATTTTAGTCGATAATATTAAATGATTTTTTCAGAATAGATTTTAATTTATTAGAGCTACATTATATCAGTTTAGTTAAATATCTGTTTAGTAGGAATGGAGAAAGTGCGTAATTTATCCTATTGGAGTGGAAGGGGCATAAGGCTCCATGTTAAAAGAATCTAAAATATCGCAAAAAATATGTCGATGATCCCCCGTTTTTTCTTCGATAATCCATAGAATATCCAAAATGGAACATATTTAAAAATTTTTAAGAAAATCTGTTCACTTTGGATTTTTAGACCAGCCACCTTAACTGTAATGCTGACGTGGTGGAGCCTATGAATAGTGCATGAGATGTGAAGTCATTTTATGACATCTATGGCCTATTTGTAGAGTTGAAAAATGGAATGCAGGAAGTTGAGAGAAGTCTCGGTGACACTATCAACAAAATATATGAGAAATTAGACGAAAGTATTGAGGCCATTGTGGATCAGGAAGTGAAGCTTAATCAGTGCTTTGAAGAAATCGATACGCAAAAAAAAGAAAATCAGTGCCTAAAAAATAAAATATCAGAGTGCGCAAATCGTCAAGAAGTATTAGTGCAATGTGTTTTAGAAAATAATATTGAAATACGCGGAATACAATGTAGCCCCAATGAAAACCTGCCCTTTGTAGTGAGTAAAATTGGTGCGGCTCTCGGTGTTCAACTAAACGAATATAGCATTGATTATTGCTACAGGTCAAAGCCCAAACCTTGTGGTGAGCCGGGTGGGATACAAGTGAGATTCCTCAGTCATAAAGTCAAGGAGAACTTCTTGACCAAACGTCGAGTGAAGAGAGACTTCTCCTCGCGGCATTTGTCCCTCGAAGGAGTTCAACCCTCGGACATCCCTGTTTATATCACAAAGGCATTGAAACCTGGAAGGCGGAAAATTCTCAACGCGTCTCGGGAGGAAAAGAAAACTAAGAAAGACGTGTACTTATGGATAAGAGAAGGGAAATTTTTGATGAGGAAAGCTGAAAAAGAGCCGATAATTGTATTAAGATATTTGAATGATATTAGCAATATAAAATAAACTCATTCACTTGATGTTAATGTGGCAAATTCTAACGATCTAAAATTCAATCGTTGTGATTTTAATATCTTGCATCAAAACGTAAGAAGTTTGCGAGCTAACCTTGATAAATTTATGTTATACCTGAATAATATGCTAGAAAAACCACAAATAATTGTATTTTCTGAAATTTGTATATGTGATTTTGAAATTGTGGCATATCAAATTAAGGGTTACAAAGTTTTTGCAAAATGTAACAATGTAAGAACAGCTAGAGGCGTCATAATTTATGTAAATGATATGTACGCATGTTCATCTGACGGCATTTTTGATTTAAAATCTGCTGACATGATCAAGGTAACAATACATCCTCCCACCTCGGTTATCAATTTCGGTTATTGGATCATAAAGATAACATTTTCTATTTTTGAGCGAGTTGGAAAGAGTCCTTAATGGCTCGCGTGAAAGGAATTTAATTGTTATAGGTGATATCAATTTGTGCATTTTACAAGATAATAATATTGCCTATGAGTACAAAACCATAATGGTGAGCCAAGGTTTTGAACAGCTCATATACACTCCTACTAGAATTAAAAAAAAATAACAGGACATGCATAGATCACATCTTTAGTAGAAGTAGGGACAATATGAATTATGAGCGGAAATCAATCGCTTTGGGTTTTACTGACCATCACATGATTTTATGTATTATTAAAACATACCGAAACTTATATATTGGGCAGAGGGCTCAGGTAAGGGTAGCGGACGGTGAATCAGGGTGGGCAGTTATAGGTCGTGGGGTGCGGCAAGGGTGCCCGTTGTCGCCTTTACTTTTTAACATCTATGCTGAGGAAATGGTAAGAGAGGCATGGGATGAGCTAGACGTGGGAATGAAAGTAGGAGGCCAGTGGATAAAGTCGGTTAGATTCGCAGACGACCAGGCGTTGGTGAGTCGGTCATCGAAAGGACTGCAAACTTTAGTAGATGCACTGGAAAAGCAGTGTGAGAAATACGGAATGAAGATAAATAAAAGGAAAACAAAAGTAATGAGATTCTCTAGGACAAAGAAAGCGAAGCTGGTGATAAGTGTAGGAAGTCACAAACTGGAGCAAGTTGAACAATTTAATTACTTGGGTAGTACGCTAGAAGAAAGAGGACATAGTAGCAAAGACATTAGGAGGAGAATAGCGCTAGCGAAGGAAGCGTTCAATAATAGAAGGGAGCTGATGACGGGGACCTTAAGTAAGGATGTAAAAAAGAGGTTAGTAAAGAGCTTGATATGAAGTGTGGCGTTGTATGGGGCGGAAACGTGGACCTTGAGAAAGGAAGACGAAAATAGGCTGAAGGCTTTTGAGATGTGGGTGTGGAGGAGGATGGAGAAGGTGCGTTGGACGGAAAGGAAGACAAATGAGGAAGTGCTTGACATGGTGGGCGAGGAGAGGAAACTTATAGATGAGATTAGGGGAAGGCAGGGTAGGTGGCTGGAAGGGGTAATGAGGGACGATGGTTTGTTGAAGATCGTGATAGAGGGAAGGATGTTGGGTAAGCGGGGAAGGGGAAGGAAGAGAATCGGTTTTATGGACGGGATGAAGAACGGTAGGACTTATGCTGAGATGAAGAAAGAAATACAAGAGGTAGAAAGGGCACAGCACGTGTAAGAGTTCGTTGGATATTCTCTGACTTTCATCACAACCTACCTCTAACCGGTAGATTACTGTAATGATGAATGAAAACATACCTTACGAAGGTAATTCCAAGATGGTCAGAAGAAAATATATTTTAAGTTTACTTCTGTGTTTTGAAAGAATTTGTATCAAACTGTGATTGGGGACCTGTCTACTTGGAGAGCAATGTTACTGTAGCATATGGTGTTTTCATTGATAAGTTAAAATTCTGCATAAGTCAAGCAAGTTACCTCGCAAGGATTAGCCATAAACACCGCTTAATTAAACCATGGATGACTTAGAGACTTGTCAAGCAAAATCACTAGGCGAAATATGTTGTATAAAAAACGTGAAAACAGCCAAATAACGAAAAATTGGCACGATATTATAAATCCTATCAAAAGTGGCTAGACAATGCTATAAATAAGTGTAAATAAAATTATTATTTGCGTGAATTCAGTGATAATGCTAAAAACACTAAATGGCGTATTTTAAACACCATCACTGGAGGTAAACAAAAAGGTGGGAGTATTGAAAAAATAAGGTCCAGTGATGAGACTGACTTAATTCAAATGCAAGATATTGTTAATGAATTGAATGCGCATTTCGGTAGACTAAGTAAATCCTCAAACAATTCTACGAATACTACAAATGACCTGGTTGATCAGAATGATTGGCTTCCTATGTGTAATGTTAAAGGGTCTTTGTTTCTTTTTTCTACAGATGAGAAAGAAGTCAGTAGTATTATAAAAGATTTACAACCAAAGAGTTCGAATGGGAATGATGAAATATCCGCTATTGTAGTAAAAGAAGTTTCTAACATATGATGGTTTATAGTGGGTGGGTTATATGGATAGAGATGAAGTTTCTAACATATTTGCATACATAGCAAATTTAAGTATACAAAAAGGGATTTTCCCGAAACAGCTTAAAATGGCTCTTGTAATACCAGTTTATAAAAAAGATGACGAACTGGATTTGAAAAACTATAGACCGGTATCCTTATTGCCTGTATCTTCTAATATATAGGAAAAAATCGTCAAAAAGTGATTATTAAGCTTTCTAAACTCCCATGAGTTATTTAGTAGTAATCAATTTGTTTTTTAAAAGGAAAATGTACGGAAGATGCCCTACTTAATTTTTGTTCTAATATATATGATGGACTCAACAAAGGTAATAAAGTGGCAGGATTACTTATAGACATAGCAAAAGCTTTCGACACAGTTAATCATAAAATTTTATTGGAAAGATTACAGCAAGCTGGTATCGGAGGAATTGCCAATAAATTGTTCGAAAGTTACCTTAGTGATAGATATCAATGTGTTCAAATTCGAAATTGCATTACCTGTGGGGTTCCACAAGGTTCAGTTTTGGGACCAATATTATTCCTAATATTTGTAAATAACCAATGCAATGGAAATTTTTATAGAAAGCTTACCTAATTTGCTGATAACACTGCACTTTGTTACGCTTGTACAGCAGCATGTACGCTTTACATATGCATATGCAAAGTGACTTGTATAAATTGAAGTTCTGTTTTTCTGTTAACTATATGGTGCTCAGCAGAAAAACAAAATACATCTTGTTTACTTTAAAAAATGTAAATATAGGAAACAACAGTTTGATTTATTATAGATGCTTGAAATTTAAATAATATTGCATTGCATTGTAATAAGTGTATTTTATTAGAAAGGGTCAGTCATATTAAGTATCTGGGAATTTACATTGATCAACGATTTAACTGGAAACAGCATATTAGTAAACTAAGATCGGAGATGATCTCTATAGTTAGAAAACTTTACTTGTTAACATGTATTTGCCCAGTGTTAGTTCTCAGATTGGTATATTATGCTTTAATTAATTCACCATTAGAATACGGAATCGCGTGCTGGGGGGGGGGGGAGGAGCATACGTAACTAATATGCAACCTCTTCTGGTATCCCAGAAAAAGGTAACAAGATTTATGCTACGGGCGCCAAATAAAACGCATTCCTTTCCACTATTCAAACAAATGAATATTTTACCTTCAAGACATTTTTTTGTCCATAAGGTCCTCAGGATTTTTTATAATCGTGGTGGTGAATGGAAAACACCAAGAGTACATGAGCTGCGTAGCAATTGCAATGTAACTATACCTAGACCTAGAACAGAAACATTTAAGCACAGTTCCGTATTCCTTTTACGAATTACCGGAACCTATCTCTAATATAAAAAATGAATGTAAATTTTGTAGAAGTGTGAAAAAATTTTTTTTTCTATTGATGATATTTCAATTTTATTTTAAAAATTGTACGAAATCGTAGATCTCATAGCAGTTATAATTATCTTTGTTCAGTATGTAACCAAACCAGCGTTAATACAAAGTTGTTATTATTACTTATGTTGCAACACATTCAATATATATTTTGTTAAGTAAAAACGACTCGGTAACCCCAAAACGGAGTTTCTCCATAGGGGTACCTATATTCCCAATGTTATGGGTTAATGCCAATGTAAAATGTATATGATGCTGTGGAATAAAATTTATTATTATTATATTGTTACTCATGAAGTCTAAGGAAATTGGACTCATCATAATGAAAATTACCACATATTTCTAATGATAATAAAAAAATAGATACCTATTGCACAATTTTTCGAGATTTATGCCTTAAAATTGATGCCTTAATTCATTGGATATTTACAGCTGTGCGCTCCATATAGTCAATTTTTTAAATTTCAATGCACTGACACAAGATATCGACGATAACGTAACGGTTTGTTGTCAGAATGTTTTCACAATAACTTTTACAAATTAATTTATCCTTCACCGTAATAATGTTCCTTAAATCTTAAAAACTCCTTCGGTTGTTCAGTCATTTTAAGCATACGATGTGAAAGAAACGAGTCAGCTAACATGTAAGTTAACTTCGTAAGTTACAGAGAAGATCAGTCAAAAAAGTTATTTCATCATTAAAATGCTCTACGATAATTATTTCATGCTCCTTACTACAGCTTAAATTATAAAAGAAAATTCCAATATTGTCTCCACTATGACTAGCTAAGTCTCCATTATGACTAGCTAGGTCTCTCAAGCTATCTAGTAGTAGTGTTTAATTTCTCATAAAATTCAAAGAATTTGGCCTCAATATATCGAAAACGTTTTCATCTTTTTAATAAAACAAAAATGTCAGCAACTCACCGCATTACTTTTTGAGATATTTGTTGTCATTTTTGGTATTTCGACGTAAAAAAATATTCAAGGCAATGACTCAAGCATATAGGTATGTTCAGCTAAATAATGAAAAGTTCAGTCAATTGAAACAAAGTTTTTGCTTTATTAATATCACCAATATGGCTTCATGTATAGTGCAACTGCATAGCTTAAAAATTATACTAGAATATGGTCTCCGCTATGACTAGGAAAAATCTCACTATAACTAATTAGGTACCTTAAATATATCCCAAATCACAAATGATGACGATAAAACTACTGCCCTCAAAAGAACAGCCTTAGTCAAATTAGGCATTTTAGACCGCCAAGATCAAAGAAGAGATGGCATCTTGGCGCTTGAATGTGAAGCATGATTTCTTTACGAAAAATTATCTCACTAACATGACTTTCGCATGCAATCTGTCAATAAAAATGTATTCGTAATGCAGTGTTTTAATGGAAATTACTTTCATTTTGCATTTACATAAATCAATCATTATGGTATCACGACAATTCTGCTACTGATATATATATATATATATATATATATATATATATATATATATTCCGCGTATCGATCCATTCCCTATGGCCAACTTCGCATTTTGATGGCCATCCCTTAGGTATTTATGGTACCGTATGGCTCCATCTATTATTTTCTCTAATCTATGGAGTGGTATGTGTGGTAACAATATTTTAAAGAATGATAACATGAAATCCCTGTGAACTTGGGTCAACCGCAGCGAATAAAACTTTCCGTTAAAAACAACACTCAAATTTGAAGAGTGATTCACAATGGTTTGACGTGGCTGAATGAATTTTTTTCCTCACTGTGTATTTCAACAGAAAGGGTCCAACTATATTTGTCCACTGCCTTCCATAAAGGAAATAAATATGATTATATTCGTCGAATATAGACAAACCAGCTGAAATTCACACGTAAACGCTTCGCCCGTAAAAAATCCTGGTGCAAACTTGCGCGGCAGGGAGGGGAGGTAGAAGTGGAGGGGGTGAAGAGAAAAGACGGAGGGGAGGTGAGGAAGATGGGGAGGTAACGAGAGAGGGTGATGTACGGGAACCAAACAATTTCGCGATAAAGGCAGGAGGCACACACATGCAAAGCAAGTGTTTAAAATCACCCATCGCCATGACTTCACCAGGGACCCTATCTTGAGGTCTTATTGTGAAACGAGTCGAAACGGGATAGCCAGTAGTGGTGAATCATCCCATTTCTCAAATCTCTTTCGTTGGTAAAAATTAGAAAGGGTTTCTTTCCGACCCAGTACACCAAACAACCTTTTTCTCCCGTTTCGTAGCAATCTGAAAGTTTCGAAGCTCATGTCCCAAAATCGTCCCCTGCGCAGCGCAAGAAACTTTTGCTAGAGTTATAACTGATCGCCATCGTCGGTATTTTACGCGAAAATACCGTTTCGTTTCGTGTACCACTCGAAACTCAAAATACTGGACGAGAAGGTGAAGGAAAGAGAAGTGTAGGCTAGGTGAGGGGAAGGCCGCGGGGGTGAGGGGGAAGAGGGCGAAGGGGTTGGCTCCTGAATCACCCCTGGAGGGTCAAGTGGGGCCATTCGGCGGTGGGTGGGATGGGTGCTCGGTGATGGGAAGCGGAACCCAGGCGGACGCCGGAAATTGAGTCGCCACGTGGGCTCTTCTTGAAGTGTATTCTCTTTTACCGGTTAGGGGAAGGAAAGAGACAAAATGAAGGAGAAATCAGGAAGGAAATGGACGTGGAAAAAAACAAGATTTTTTATCGTTCCTTGAGCGGTGACAAATTTCCAATTATTGTGGTCGCACAAATGATGCGGCAGGTGGTTACCTGCACGGGTACAAAGATATGAACCGAAGTGGGTGAAATTCGCCATGAAATAAATCAATTGACTTTACGATTCCAGCGATCCAAGTTCAATGCGAGTTGTACACTTTACTCTGAAAAATATGGAAGTCCTTTCGTCCGAAAAAATTGGAGCAGAGTCGTGCCATTAGGAACCAGTATAGTCGACTCTAATCATAAAATCAATGGTCTGCGAGTTCACTTCGTGGAATGAATACATCTTGGTCAAAAAGAAAACTTGGTTATATTCCACACAAATTTATTAAAAAGACAAACGGTTTCGACCTTTTCAGGTCATTCTCAAGAGTTGTAACTCTTGAGAATGACCTGAAAAGATCGAAACTGGTCGTATTTTTAATAAATTTGTGTGGAATATAACCAAGTTTTCTTTTTGACCAAGATTCTAATCATTATTGTCAATTTGAATGCTAGAGACCTTGATCGCGCTATTTCCACGATTTGGAATTTCGTGCTTTCTTCAAGAATGGTCTATTACCTGTCGATTACTCAATCCAAAACTTCCAATATTTTTCTTGACTTTAGAAAAATAACACTGATAATAATATGGTCCAGAAATACTTCGCAATATAATGTAAACTACTACATTCTGCTGCCTTAAAATAACTTCCAAAAGCCAAAAAAAGTCTGGTTAGGCAAATAACGAAGAACTTTTTGGTGAATGGTACCCATGTTAAATTCCTCTTATCTACCTGCATGCCACTTTTGACGCCCAAAAACATCAACTTGAAAATTCCCTTTCTTATATATGACCTTGAGAATGCTTTAGAGATGCCTCGATCCATACTTGGCAACGAAGTAGCCAGTATACAAGGCCGCACAAAATGAACGATATATGTTCCGAAGTTTACTTGAACCCTGCAGCCTCATCACTTCTGTGGAAGGTGTTTTCATATAGTTACTGCATATTGACATATTAGTGATGGATTCACACGTTGAATATCAGGGATAACTTAGTGCATTACATCATTTCTGTCACCTTTACCACATGTTATCTATAAATGCTTTAAAAAATTTATAATATTTTAATATACCGTCGTTTACGTTTTCCTTAAAAGCCTTTATGTTTCGAATGACTATTTTTCATTGTTCCCTATTTTGATTGCCATTGAACTTTTAAAAACAGTCCACAACCTGCATTCATAATTACATTACATTTTTGAAATAATACTTATCTAATACTTAAATATTTTCATGATCATTAGCCAAAAACGCAATTACCCACACTGACGATAAACATTTTTCTTCCAATTATTTGTGCTCATGTCCCGGCCAAGGAAAAGCATTTCTGATACATTAATTAGTAAGTGGACGTTTTTCCTCTTCTGACAATCACCATTGTGAATGTGCCTTAAAAACCAGACACCATGATCAAAGGTATTATTTTCCCTCTCATAAAAGTTATGTATACGGAAAGTCTTATCTTATCAATGTCATAAAATTATGGAACCCACTGTCCAGGAGTATAATTTGTATCCGTATAATATCAATGTTCAAAGTAAAATATTATGAATATCAGACGAATACATCATGCCATTAAACGTTTACAGTAATATAGGGTTCTAATTTTCTTTTTTTTGACATGTAAAACCAGTAATATTCTCTTTCATAATTGTTTGTAATTAAAAGCGGAGATTGTTTGAAATACTTATCATAAAACTGCTAATACATATGATAATGAATACTTATTATTGTACTGCCAATATTTATGAGATTCAAAATGATATTTGCAATTTTTGTATTGCATTTCGTTTTTTGCTTTTGTCTTACTGTTCGACTGTGATTTTACATGTATATACTCTGTAATTGTCCTTAGGTGGCTTGCCACGGAACAATACACTTATTTTTATTATAGTTACTGGACGCGTAAATCCTGAATTCAGTTGAAGTGCTGAAACTGGTTGAAGGATATGCAACAAATGACGGATTTCTTCCGTTCGCCTTTTCTCATCACATTTCATGTGTAAGCCTACGTGTAGACGAATAGGTTTTATCATCCACAAGCGTTCACATCGGCACTGGGTGCGACGGTGGCGCGGCGGCGGCGCGTGGGCGGAATCACCGGGCGCCGAAGACACGCAGCGCGCGTCGTCCGGAGGGAGACGTGGCGTCGCCGAGTCTCTTGAGCGGCGCTGTCAGCAATTAGCCACGAATCCTCTCTTTTGCCAATGGCTGGACTCAGATCGATTCCCCACAGCGGGCGCGTGTCGCATGAAGCACGCCAGTACCATGAGACTTGAAACTGCTAATTGAAGTGTCTACGAGGAATATGACCTGGAAAATTTGTCCCGCCGTGGTGAACTGGCCAGCAATCCCGTTTTCCCTAGGGACGGAAAAAGATTGAGTTTAACGGTGGTAACCAGTGGTGATTCCATCGGGTCCTAACCTCCTCATCCCCCACGAAATTTTGAATTTAATGTAATAAAGGACACTGAAGGAAACAGTTGTATTATATTTTATTTAACATAATGCATTCATCTCATATATTCTTTATTCTGAATGACTTTCTCAATCAAAATGTTTGTAAATATCAAGCATAAAACAACAGTTTATTGTATTCTTTGAGAATTTTGCACAGCAGAAATATTTTTTTTTTAATTGGATGTTACACCACTCTTATCTGCAGAAACACACAATCTCGCTTTTTTTCAAAAAAAGTTTCATCTCAAATCCCTAAACGAAATCCAGGCTACGTCACTGGGGGTGAAAGGCACATGGTGGCAGGCATTGATTGGTTGTTTGGTCACTTGGGCAGGCGACCGATAACTATGATCATTTTCGCCATTAGGATAGGAGGGTAGGTATGGGAATTGGACGAAGGGTGAAGAGAAACTCGGAGTTGGCATCAGACTACTTTTTACGAAAGGCGCCTAGGTTTACAGCTTAACGTCTCTTCCGATGGACGGAGTACTACGTTTAAAGCACTCTCTCCATAGCACCCGAATTTCCTGTATTCCAATGAACCCTGGCTCTTGGGATGAGAAGTCTATACCCTATCCACCCTACCAACCCAGTCCACAGGAGTCATTGAATGAATATAAATCATTAGAAGGCGTAGTAACCAAAAATATTTAATTCTGCGCAGCTTAGTAAAACCTGCACACAGTATAGGATGCATAGAGTTACTTTCTGTAAAGGTGATCAAGTTTGACAAAGAATTTGACGAAATAAAACAAGCCAGACACTTATCAAGAAAAATTAAAATAGTGCCAGTGTAATTGTAAAATTGAAAATAATTTTTCAATTACACTTACAACATCAGGGTATCTTAATTTTAAAAGTGACTAAGTAGCTACATAAAAATGAGATTTTATATTAGTAGAGCGAATGCGCCTCAAATTAAAGAAGAGGTGATATGGCACCTTGAAACACAAAAGGTGAATTAGGCCAATGGTAGACGAGTTCACTTTGTGGAAATTCATCTTAATAAAAATAAAGCGAACTTAGTAATTTTCCACTCTATTTTATTGTTCACTCAACCGGTTTCAACGTACTGATCACGCCATTTTCAAGAGCCGAGTCTCTGAGCTGAGCAAAAGCTGAGAGATTTTGAGCAAGAAAGACTCAGCTCTTGAAAATGACGTGATCAGCACTTTGATGTATAATTTCGCCTGTTCTGCCATGCTGGCATTACGAACATAATCTGAGGTTTCTCAGCCGTTCTCCCGTCATACCACAACCCCCCTTTCCGCCTCCCTATATAAGCTTGTACACACTTGATATATGTACCTGAAGATGCTGTAAAAAGCGAAACCGGTCGTGCAATAAATGTCATACTTGTGGAAATGGCTCTGTTTCATTAATTGCAGCTATGTTCCGTTTCGACTCCACCCCGCCTGAAACCTCAGATTATGTTCGTAATGCCAGCCAACGTGATCAGCACGTTGGAACCGGTTGAGTGAACGAAAAATAGTGTGGAAAATTACTAAGTTCTCTTTATTTATATCACAAAAGTGAAGCCTGTTTATTTGTTAAAAATGATCCAACTAAAAAGGATATTGTATGCATTTTGTCCCTGAATGTTATGCATTATCCATGGTTCTTATGTTGATTATTTCAATTTTGCATGATAATAGACAAATAATTACGGTACCTACGACTCACATTCCGCTACTAATTCCTATATATTTTTGTTTTGATTGCACAACTGATTCATTCAATATCACCAGTCACGCGTTAAGCGCATTTTATAGATTCAATTTGCCCCTGTGCTATCCTGCCATAAGGTCCTATCTATTCTTTTCTTTAATCCATCGGCCTGGACCGCGTGGACTGAATTTTTAGAAAGCAGACCCGTAAAGTGACCTCTCTCCCTACCCTCACATTTCTTTATTTCCTTTGCTTTCCTCTGTGTGAGAGAAGATTATCTTTAACCTTCGTTATTATTCTGCGTCTCCTTTCCTCTCCTCCAATCAATATGGTTTCTTTCCGGGCCGATCCTGCCTAACAAATTCAGCCGTTTTTCAACACCATGCTCTCGAATCAATAGCAATATGTCTTAACCTGACCCCGCCTTTTCAGATTTCTCAAAAGCCTTTGACACTGTAGGCCACGAACATCGTCTTCGATAAAGTCAACCAACAGTTAATTTCATTTATGGCACCCACCTCAGCCTTTCGTCCCTTTCCCAGTAAAGCCCACTTTCTCAGTATAAGAATCCTGCGAGTGATAAAATCGTGAATAAATTGTTTCAGTAAACGTAGATTTCTATACTTCTCGTAATAAGATCCTTATAAATTAAAAGGAAAGGACTTTCATTTTTTATATATTTATTATTCTTAGAGGAAGAAATCTAGAGACTAAATAATTATTTATATCCGTCTACTAAACTGCGAACAGCCCAGTGAGCATGTGACACAGGATGTTAGCACAACAGCTATGCTGAAGGGAAAGAAGGAAAAGGACTGGGAGGAGGGCTGGGACTGGAAGTGTGATATGTTATTGAAGAATTACAGTCTCGCCCTGTTTATGTAGTAGTCATTATAATGCGTGGCATGACGGAATTGTTTTTCCTAACTTATAGACAGTGCAACGCTCTTATCTCGTCACTTCAGTCAAATCAAAAGGTATTTATCCCGTTGAAGCAATATGTACAAAAGCCACAGAAGCAGCGGAGAATATCAACAACAACAACGCTGCTATAGAGTCCTATTTTGGGCGATCTTTCCACTTCAAGGCTTTTCCTTGTCTTTAGTTCCAGTGTTTCCTGGGAGCGTTCGCGTGGACATCTTATATTTCCATTCGGCCCCGCATTCAACTGCGTGCGAGAGGAAACCCATAAAATTCCCGTCAGGCTACGGAGATAAATCAATAAATATCATTGGATAGACTTTAAAGGATTTACACTTAAAAGACAAGTATATATCTCTTTGTAAAAGTGAGTTATCTTTGTAAAAGTTCACTGGAGAGTCCTACACCTCAGGCTTCAAAATTCAAATCAGGCGAGTTTCGGTACGACATGTAAGATACTATTTTGACGACGCGCTATGTTTCTTGAACTGATATAACCGTCATAATCAAACACGGACGAACTGATGGGTGCAAGTATTCCATTTTTCCACGCACCATCAGTAATTATAAAAACAGCGTGACATTAGTATAAAACATATCGTTAGCATACAGTTAACCTATCTCCCCTCCCTTTCCCTATTCCCTCCCCTTTCATGGATGTCGTTCTAACACCCCCTGCCACTCTCCTCTTCAGCGGCTCGCAGGATAGTATGTAGATGTAGCTACATCGCTGAGTTCACTGAGCGTGTGTCACTGGGTTGTGTCTCACAGGCTGGTGAGTCACTGGGATTCTGCTCTGTCAGTGAAATAATATACTCCGTGTGCCAACTTGTGGGATTCGAAAGTCTTCTAGACGTCAAATTCGGGTTCTAAGAAATTGATCTCCCTTCTCATTTCTCCCAGTATCCCGTATATATTTCCCAGAAAATCAATCTCTTTTCACCGAGATTCAATCTTGACACGGTATGACTCGCATTCCGCCCCGTGGCTGATCCAGCGCAGCCAATTGCGCGTCACCTCTCCGACGAAGCGTCTTTACCGCCACGGGGAGACAACATGGCTCACTGAGCATCATCACCACGTGCTGATGGCGGGGAGGATGACGCGTCGTTGGAGGAGCGAAGCAGTACAAAGGACTCCGAGGGGAAAATTGTCAAATTGACGGAAAAACTAATCTTTGAAGTGGATGTGAAAGCAGTGTCAACGACAACCAACTCTATTGCTTCCGCGTCCTTAAATAGCGCGTCACACGACGGCGCTTTTGAGTCGGATGCTCCAGATGTGTCAGCGGTCGAATGGCGTGGATGTCATGGCTGCCTGCGCGTGACACAGTGCCGAGGGAAGCGTTAATATGTTTAAAGTGAGACGCAGAGGGGGGTGTCTCTTGCTTCCAATTCGTGGAAGATGAAGACAGGGAGTGATGGTTTGAAATTGTTCAATACAGGTCACGGTTTCACACACATGAGAGGCTGTTCCCTCCAGCCCTTTTTCATATTTTAGCCGCGCTACTTAATCAAGTTGCATTTGACGTTACTTTTGGTAACGTCAAATTATCACGAACTAACTCCATTTCACGAAGGAAGTTTTACCGAGGAAGTGAAAAAACATTCCATCTTTCGGTGGTACCAAGTATTGAATGCCATCATGCTTTCTACCAGACAAAGATAACGTCCATGTCGACCAAATAATATACAATTTAAGCTTCATGACAAACTTGCTCATGTTAAATTAGAGATCCATTTATTTTCTTGGTTGTCAATTTAGCCACTTCATTAGTGGTCAGACCTGAAGTGCATACCAGCATCTCTACTGTGAGTCACTATGAGATTCCCTTTCTGGAGGTATGAGTAGGTTGAAATATCCAGTATCAGCAATTTGGTCATAAATGTGCCGCTATATTCATATTGAATTATTTATTCATAATTATTTTGGCATTGGACACTACATCCTCAAAACTTCACAGCAATTTACCATCCATATTAAGAGCATGGCCACTATCTGAGGGTTTGTGTCTTTTGACCTCTTGAATTAGCTGCTGTATAACTTCTTTACGCTAAGCCTAAACAGAAATAGTTAACGTAAATGGCTGCTAGTTAGTAGTTTGTACTGACAATGGAAATAGCTCTAAAGTGGTTTGTATCGCGGAAACTGCACGGCCCTGCATTTCATGGATGTTTCGCTGAGTCTGATTAGGCTCTCAATGACGTAATGTAATTCATTTGAGCTTTTCTTATGATTTCAAATTAGACTTGATATTATCTTGACAACGACACGGAAACTTCAGAATCGGTTGAAGATGCTTGTCAGCGCAAAAAAAAAAACAATTTTCTCTCCTTAAATATTTTCGTATCCCACTTATGATAGGACTCTTAACTCGACCTCAACCTTGAAACCAATATTATGCCGGGATGTGTTTTTACTTTGGAAAATCCGAATTAATGTTTCGCATGTTCGATGTCATAAAGCCGATGACGTACGTCGTCATTACGCTCGCTGCCACATCCTGGCATTGAGACAACTCGAGATATTCGAAGTTATTATCATCAAGAGACTTTTGCTCTCCATTCAAGAGAGTCATGCTCATTTTCCCTTGTGTCATACGTTTTGACGAATTGGGCGCGGAGCTACATAAAAACTATAAAATCGCGCAGTGCTATTGCGGTATCTCCGCTGCCTATAATGTCCTAAAATTATCCCGCATGAATTGGTGCTTCCTCCTCTTTGGGCGAGTTTTCCCACAAAGCATTCCGCGCCTATTTTCGGCTCGGCCTTGACCTTGCCACCGCTTGCGCTCTCTCACTCATAAGGTCGCACAGATGACTGAAGCGCTTTGATTGTGCCACTTATCCCACGCAAATCGAGTGGAACATCATTCGGTTGCGGCGACCACCGGCTTTATTTAAGGCCGTTTCACGCGGTACATTTGTTTATACAAACTCTTCCGTGAACTCTTGCATGAGGCAAAATGTAACGTGTAAAGCGGCAAATTGTATGAACGCTTCTGCGAATGTCTCAATGCCTGTACTGGAAATAGAACCTGTTCTAATTTCGTTGAGACGAACGTACAATCTCACGTACATTCGTTTCTACAACACGGCCTTTATAAATCCTTGGAAATATGAGCGCTTAAGTCAATCTCCACCGCCCTGACCTCCAATTGGCTCCACCCGGGAGAGCTTTTTTTAGACACAAAAAATTCCGAAACAAAAAGGCTAAGAATCGGCCAAGGAGATAGGACGCGAAAACAATAATGTTATTCCTTCTGTGCATGGGAATGATTTACAAGAATCAAAAGTGCAACGTCGTACATTTTGCTGCGATTCCGAAGTTAACGGAGGAGTAACGACCTGAACAGGTTTACATTTATTTACAAGAAGCATAAAGCATCCACCAATGATCATAAATACTTCCATTCCACATTGTACACTTAAATTTATGAGCAGATGAAAAGGCCTAATTTGTCATACTTTCAGGAGTTGCAACGAAAGCTGTCGATCATTTGACCCTTTCCTGTCGAATTCCACTCGACAGTGCATTTCCTTACAGCTAGTCTAGCGTCGAATTTCACTCGACATTTTTAATTTGTATAATTAATTTTGGATCTTTTGATTTTGAATTTAGTACACTTAATAAAAAAATTAAGAGTACTAAAACTAATAACATTTTCCCTGAAATTCCAAGATCTCTCAGAAAAGTTATAAAACAGTTTGGACCAGACTGCAAGAACCAGTAAAAAAATACGTGGACTCGGAATGATTAAAATACTCCATTGGTATCAATACATCACACTTAAACTTTAGGTGACGCGTGCGTTTGAATCTTACAGAATTGCCGAAATGTCGGCGCTAGGAAGGTACAGCGAGTTAGAAAGGGTATAGGGTGAAAAAACTACACCTAAGTCAGGTATCACACTAAATAAAATGTAAGCGTGACGTTCTCGATTCTTATATTGAGTTAATAATGCCGGCTTTAAGTAACTTTATGCATCTTTTTGGTCAATTCTCCTGCTTTTTTTAATCTATCTACATTTCAAGCATAAATTAAATAACAGCATGGATGGGACCATATAGATCAATAGCTCAGAGGAATTCTATTGTCTAAAATGCGCAATTGGCCATAGGCATAAGTTACGCATTCAGTACGCTGAAAGCACTGTCATTACTTAATGAACCACCGCAATACTGGCGGTGTTGCGGTGGTCAATACGGGTTTAGTTGTCCCAAATTGAAAAAAGCTGGCCAAAATTAATACCGTTGCTATTATTGCTTACTTACTTGATGTAAAGGTGGATTTCAGAGGTTTTTGATCCGATTATTTCGAATTTGAAGTACTTTTTCTGTATTTGAGATATTTTCGTTCTTATTGCAGCATTTGTTTAAACAATTAATTTAAAAATCCAAATGTAATTTAAGGTTGTTTCCGCAATTGTAAATACAAATTATGTATCCGATAAATCTGAATTTGATATTTTCTTGCATTTATCTAGTGATTGCTGTTGTTATTGTTTGGACAATGTTTGAACAATGAATGTTAAGTGAACCAAATGAATTTTTTTTACCTTCGCGAATGCTTGAATATATTTTATATGTAAGGAATATAATTTGGGAGTTAGTATTATTTATCTCTGATAATTATTACTCTACTTCATTAATTTTTTAACCCTTTGAGTACCAACGGGACGTATATGTTCAGGTAGATGCGACATATGTGCCGTCCCATAAGTACCAATGGGACATATGTGTCCCATCCATAAGTAAGAGTGGGACATACATGTCCCAACCCCTCCAGACCCTAACCCTCAATCTGATATGTACTAAAATGACTCTATAGCTTCTTGCAACACTAATAAAGAGAAAGGTACCAAAAAATAGTCTGGAATTACAGGAGAAAAAAATGGTAGTCTAAGGGTACAATTAATCATAACTAATTTAAATTAGGTACATGCAGTCATTTTTTCAAATTTCTTTTGACCTGCTAATGGATTTGATAGTTTTTTTTAAACCGTATCACTGCTATCATAATTTTCAATGGTGGTATTATTTTTATAGTTTTACTAACAGAAATGACGCGAAACAATGTCGCATAACTACTATTTTACTCGGGATTTACGTCAAAGTTATTGCTTCGATTGCTATAAGCTCATTTAGGGATGAGAGATTTGTAAAAGAAATCACCGAACACAGCATTTGGCAATAAAACTTTAATCAGATGTAGGTAATATTTAGTTTGGTATTAGAATTATAAAAGCAATAAATAAACTCTTTTTCCATTTTTTAATCACACATTATCAAGAAAAAATACTAAACACACACTCAATATCATCGTCTGATACTTATTTATCAGTCTTTTTATCACTCTGTTTGCTCGATTACTCTAAGGTAAGAAGACTCAATATCTCAGCAGATATTGCACTATTTTTCTTTAATAAACTCCTGAAATTGTTGATAATATGGGATCTGAAGTAAGAAGTAATCTTAGAAATAGGTTTTCGTTTGTGGCGATCCCGGAAAATTTTCTTGTGTGGTGTTCCCAGAATCTTCTGATATCCTTATTCCTAGCCTACATCGCCTCTTTGGACAAATGACCAATAGGGAGGATAGCTTCCTTGGCGATTGTTGATCCATGAGTTTGCAGCAGCTTGTGGATGATGGGTGGTATGCAATACCACGAATTATGTTTCACTTATAAATCTGCTGTTGAATAACAGTATTCTGTAAATACAGCATCATTTATCTCGTGACCACATGCCAAAGCCTTAATTCCTCTTAAATTATTCTTGCGAAATTTAATTATTCTTCCTCTTTCATTATTTTTGCGACAGACTCATCACCTTTGCTTCAATATCTCATCGATTTGGCAAACGATAACTCAGCTAGTTATGTGCTAGGCCTAAGATCCTCTGTTTTCCTTCTCTTTGGTCTTCCACTGGATTCCTCAAACAGTTTTTTCGGTCGGCCAATTTCATCTCCGTCAAACCTTCAAAGAGTAATGATTTTAATTAACACATTGAACCAGGTAATACGGATATCACCGCCAACTCATCACATATCACACAGTAGATACTCACCGGATGTACTGGGTAGATATTTATATAAGCCGGAAGAAATTTCAATTTCAGCTGTAGCCAACTGCCAAACATTCTTCTGAAAAAACTGTCAGGTCGTAAGCTTTGCTCCCACTTACGGATATATTTTGAGAAAAAAAAACATTTGCGTAAAACTGATAAAATATTTTTTTGCATTAACGTTCTCTTTTAAATGTAATTTGCTGCTTAAGTAGTCCAGTACCTATTGTTTATTAAATGATGTAGAATATTTTCCACTTTCAATAAATATGTCATGCATCTCAAGATGCATGACATTTCTCAGATCCATTAAGCCCTTAGCAGATTGTTTTTTAATATTAAAAATAACAAAATCGTACACACTTAATTGCTCTGATTGCACCACTTATAGCCAACAATTCGCGGAAGAGTATTGAAACTGGAAATTCACAACACCAAAACACTACGGGCTCTCCTCTTCCATCTTGCCGTGTCTTGTTTTCCGAGCGTAAAGAAGATACAAACGCTTCCACACTTGAAAAAAACTCACAACTCACGTCTTTCCCTGGCAAGACATTGAGCAAAACTGAATTCTAGTGAGAAAATTTCGGACAATCGATGCTTATAAGTAACTCGCGCAGAGTTTACCACAGGGTGAGGACAGTGATCCTGTGATCGCCTTTTTCCTAGGAACTTCACACAAGTTCAGTGGGACATGGCTTACTCCATTTACCCCCGGTGGCCGAAATGAAATTCATTCCTTGCACACAGAGAGCAGTGGTTTGTTTTTCCCGTTGGAGAGCAATAAAAATGTGGTATAGATCAGTCTTTTTCGGTAGCCGTTTACACTGCAAGCGGCACGAAGGCGACAGCCGTATTAAGGAAAAATGTGCCGCAAGAGGACGAAGAATAATCCGCCTCCCAGAAGGACATGGTCTAGGGATAGAGTAGCTTTTTGAAACCTCACGGTTCTAAATGCTTTCAAGTTGTTTGTAAATTACTTGTTCCCCAGCTACGTCTATTTCATTCCGTTGGAGCTCTCACGCTATTTTGAGGTGAACATCGGGAGTCACAGATAATATTTTAGCCTAACTGCATGCCGTGGATAGACACGATAATGTGTAATCAACGAGAATATTGGTCCATTTATGAGATAAAAATGTGGTAGAAGAAGCAACATATGCAAGAACGAAGAAAAGTAGCCACAAAAATGGGATTCCCATGAGTTATACTACGCGCCAGCCCGGCCGCCATCCGCATCAGCGCACTGCATCGTTTTACTTAAGTCAACCTTGTGGTCGAATTTGCAAGTATTATCAAGATTTTTTACTGCTGTTGCGTATACTATTCTCTTTTAATCTATAACAAAAAAACTCTGGGAAGCAAAGAGGTGCTAAAAACGATATTGCACTTTTTATTTGAAAATTAAGATAGAAAACGCTTAAAGTTTCAAAAAATACTATAAAAAGTAAATAAAACAAAAAACGAACAAAACTAGGTTTGAATGCTACGCAAAGATTTATATAAACATTTTATAATGACTGTAGGCTAAACATATAGTCTAAAAGTTGTCCTCCATGTAGGTGAACTTCTCCGAAATCGTCTGATTTCACGCGACTGGCATTTTCACACTGAATACTCCATGTTTCACGGGTCCCAGAGACTACTCTGATCAACGTAAATAACAATAAGGTAGCGTATATTGCAGACCATATCCTGTATAATCCGAATACACCATTCACAACTTCCTCGCCGAAAGTCGAAAAAATGACTTTGGCCAGCTTTTTTCGATTTGGGACCACTGTGGACCACTGTCTCTACTCACATGAGAACCAAAAATAATCCACCTGAAGCAAAGTATATCACTCAGCGTTAGCGGGCAAATTTCGCACGATAGCCATAGCTCACAAAGAGCCAGCTTCAATTGTGCGTTGAGGTAGTTATAGAATTTTTTTATGTACAGATTCGCGTGAAACTTTTCCTCTATTCTTATTAGTGATAGTATATATTGATAAAAGTAAAAAATTTCATCATACCGATGATTTTTCTATCAATTCAATGCTATTTTAACACGTAGTCTCATGGCACATGACATATATTACGCAAAAATTCGATTACATATGTGCAGATTATCCAAAAAACGCGACATAATACTCTTCTTATGATTGTAATTGTTGCTAACAAATATCAAGGTGTCAACCCGAGTCGAATATTCGAAAAAAATCACTTCAATATAATTTAAATTAAATTTCGACTACCGCGACTAAAACTCTAGCATTTACACACATGTTAAGGAAAATAATTGAAATATAATATTTGTATAATTTCCATTATTGCGTGTACCTTTGATCATTTCCACAGATTTTCTGAAATTTACTGAGATAATAGATTTTTTTCGACTTACTTAAAAAATAATTAGTGAAATGTGCAATCAATGACCCACGACTACCGCTACAGCCACCTTAAAGCACCGACTAATCTCCATTTCGTAACATTGTGTCAAGGAAAGGATGCTATGTTCATGGCTATGTTCCCTGGTTGTTTACCCACGAGAATCCATAGATTCAACCGGTTTGTACTAAGTTCCGCAACCTATAGTTTTCCTTTTCCACTTGCGCTCCCTCTCCTCTTGTTAATCCGAGTCAGTGGAGTGAAACTTGCCTCAGTCGTAACCGATGGAAGTCACGTAGTGAATTAAGAGAAAGAAATTCCATTTTCCTCCCATTTCTCACCTCATCTCGCCCCTTCTAGACCTGGAGGGTCATCAAAGATTCTTTTCCGTCACATAACGCTGATTGACCATGTCTTCCACGGACAGTCCATAGAAGCACCACGGTTCGTTACACGACCGTCAGTGATCCACCGCGGATATCTTCGATCCAGTAATTGCGGAAGAGAACGAAGTAAATCCTCTCGTTTCGTGGAAAAACTGCCGTGAAGGTGTCACGAATTACATCAATATCTGAGACGGGAGCCATCAAGTCGGCGGGATTAGTCGGCCTTAGTTACAAAACTATCGATAGTGTCCCTATCTTTGTGACATGTAGGGAATAATTCTGACCCGTCGCCGCATAAAACGGTTCGACAATAATTGCAAAACAAATGGGTAATTGTTCTACGGATTAAGTGAGGGTTTTCGATATTCCTCCTCACTGTTCAAATCTATCGGAGATAATTGAGAACTTGGGCGTAATGAGTCGTATCTCACTTCTTCAGATCCCTTCGTCCTCTTCCAGCGCAAGGTATTTTTTTTTTGCCCTTGGACGATTCTGGTGGTCCGTATGCCCGTGCGATCCCGATAAGCCATTGGCTTGTCTTCAGGTTTCTCAGGAGCCAAGCCACCAGAACTTGACAGAAGCACCCATGTCCTGAGCAGGCGAAAAACCGATCCAGGTGGGACTCGAACCCGCAACCCTCGGATTAGCAGGCGAGGACTTTACCCCGCCGCCACCGGGGCCGGCGATTACTTCCTCGTAGATGGTGTCATCCTACTCCTTCATAGCTTCCCAATTGACAGCTTGCGAGGGATTTAGTAGATGCGAAGGCTATTTAGAGGCAAGTCAACCCGGGAGTAATCATCATCTCATCCATTGAGTCATTCAACCCTAAGATTGTTTGATTGCAGTCATCGTCCATCCCTTGTTATTTCCTCGTCCGTCCGTTCCTTCACTGTCTCTTGTTATTTCCTTGATGTCTTGATGCCTCTTCCGTTTTACGTCCCGTTTCATCCAGCTTGTTTGTCCCTCTGTCCTCCTTGTGGGACTATCCCTATTATTTTCCCTTCTCTCGTGTTCCTAACGAGTTCGTTATGTCTCAGGGTGTGGCCTTAATGGTTTCTCTCCTCTTCTATCCTTCTGCATACTTTCTCCTTTACTGAGTAAATCCGTCAATTTGATCTTCAGCTTCCTCCTCCAACAACAGACTTTGAATGAACCCTCTCTCTTTTGATCAGTGGTCAAATTTACAGTGGAAATAGTATAATGTCGAATAGTTTGAATGTGTAACGGATAACAGAAGTTAATGACGATCGTCTTTTACAAATAAATTTTAACCGCACCTGACAAGAATATTTTTAAATAAATGCTATTTTTTTATTCTGGTGACATTAGGAAGGGCTGATAACTATGTGTCAGAAATAAAATGGTAGATCGGAAAATGATTTGTAGGCACTCGCATATGACAACCATTTTCCGAGAGTTCCCTTTAAAATCGATCGAATGAAATATTTGAATTTTTTTAGTACGAGCGGCACATGCTTGAAATTTTATTCATCGATAGGGGGGACAGTGTTGAGGAGGAGGTTTAATCATTGCATTGTTCAACAGTTTTTTTAACACGATGCCATCTCCCGAGAAAATACGTCGACGAAAGAGGACGAGAATAGGCTGTTGACGTTCGGGACGCGCATGTATAGGAGAATGGAGTATGTGCGGTGGACGAAAAGAAAGACGAACGAGGAAGTGCTGGGCATGGTGGATGAGGAGAGATAGACTACTGGGGGACGTTAGAGGGAGGCAGAGTGGGCGGTTGGAAGAGGTTAACGAGAGGCTGGAGGGGATGCTGGAGGCCGAGAAAGAAGGAAGGTTTTTGGGTAAGCAAGGAAGGGGGAGGGATTTATGGCTAAAAATATTTCTGGTGTTTAATTTACGGTAGTGCGGTGGTTTCGCTCAACTTAAGAGAGTTCGATGTGACTTGCTGGAAACATTAAAGCGTTAACTTTACGTTTTCTTAAAGCTACCTGATTTTTTTTCAGAATTATATGCCGCAGATTTCTTAAGATATTTGAACGATAAGTGGGCATGAAATTACACGGGTTCTTATGGGAACACAAGGCTTTATTCATCAGAAAGAAAATTTTCTAATTATTGAATGTACAATAATTTATATCACCCATAGGAAAATGTATAACAGATTTTTACTCCGAGCGCTTGAAATCCCTCGCCCGCGTTGCGGAAGATGTAAAATTGGCACCACAAGGATGGTATTTCATCGTGGATGCATAACTTGCAGGATGCCGAAGGAAAGGCATAAGAAACCGTGTAATTTCATTCCCAATTCTCAAATATCTTAAGAAACCTGCGGCAAATAATTCTAAAAATTCGCAGGTAGCTTTAGAATAAAATTATAAATGCTTTCAGGAAATTTCATTAAATTCTCTTTAGTTTAGTGACACCAACGAACCTCCTGAAAGCTATCATTGTGGAATATTTTGAAACTCGGCAATATTATTCGAAGCGCACTGAAAGAATTAATATAAATTGCAAACCACTATTGGTATATATCCACCACAAACCACGTGTGCCTTTGGTTCACACCAGACAAGTGAGCTTGAATGCGTTGACTGCGCTTTGATGTTAGCTCCATGAATTTTCTACTCCCACTCCTCTGCCCCCTGGACCACGGCGAGTGAGCAATGAAAAGAAAAGTTGAAAAAATGAAGCCGTTTGCATGCACTCATGGAATATTGCAAGGAATGCACAGTGGGGTGCATGAATGAGCACGGGGAATGAATAGAATTCATTCGCAACGGTGAGCCCAGCAGAATTGCCATCAATTAATACGCAATTTCAAAACGAGCCATATCAGAAATATGGCGGTGAAAATTATTCAATACGACAATGGTAGAACATTAGCATGTCTGCCGCCCTTTGAAAGATGCCGCTTAGAATGCACCATTGTGATGCGTGGAGAAGAACCAGGAAAATTGAGATCCAGACCAATAGCAGACGCTATTTTCAATTTAATAGACCTGTTGCAATTCCAGTTCTTTTTTCATTTTTGCGAACCAATGAATTCAGGTTTCTTAAGGTTAAAATTTCATGCTCAATGAGACTCAAAAGAATTCCATTAAAGTGATTTTCACCTCTCCAATAGGCTTAAGCAGAGTTACTCTTTCAAAAGCAAATATGTAGTAGTTGAAGGCAAATACACAATATGCATCCCATGCGGTTGATATTAAAGTGAGTCATTTATTTTTGATAAGGTGCACACTATTTAATTAGTACAAGAAATAAAAAGAAAGCAATAGAAAGGAGCTACAGCCAGCAGCAGGAGTAGACAGATGCGGAGGAAACAGCAGAAGTTCACCTGTTACTCGCATGGGCTTAGTAATCCGCGAATTGATGCAGTTTGAGCGAATTATTACTTCACATAAAATTGGATGAATTTGGCCTCACTATAAATAAATAGATCTCAACTTTCCAATGACAACAAAATATCATCCACTTTTCATTTTACTTCTCCAGATATTTGCCAACAAATACCAACCATTTCCATAGGAACTGGTACGCGTATGCGTATCCAGAGAAACTTGAATAAGAAATGAGGAATTTGTAAGGCATGTAAATCGTCAGAAATTTAGCATTTGTAGCATTCTAAACTATTTTTTTTAAATAAATGAATTACTCACTGCAGTACTTTTTACAGAATCACGAAAATTATCTTCGGATGTGAAGGCGTTTTCGGCGATCGGCGTCAAAAAATAAGTCAATTTATGTCCTTATATTTAGTTAATTACTGAGAATTTCAGCCATTTAAACGAAATTTTAGCGTCAATAAGGTCACCAAATTTACTTTAAGCTTCTTACAGCTGTTTGAATTCAAAAACAAAATTTGAATATGGTCTCTATTATGACTAGGGAAGTATCACGCCCCAACTAACTTTATTTCTTTACAATATGGAAATACATTTTACACGTTGGTTTACAAATTCAAGTATTGCGTAAGGTGACTTTGGCAAGTTTTTGGCCCCCCTCCTCCCCTATGTAAGACAACGTAAGATTTCATGAACCCCTCCCCTCCCAATCGTACGTAAGTTTTCATACATTTTCGGAACTATTCACATAGATAATACATGGGCGATTCCATGTCCAAGTGTGCAAAAATTGACCTAACCACCCCTGCTTAAAACATTTTTTTTACAAAACCATAGGCCCTTTTGAGAAATTGTGTGAAATTCACAGTAAAAAAATCATTCGCCTGGACTGGGATTCGAACTCAGACCCCCCGATTACTGCGCGGCCAGTTCTGCAGTTCTTTGAACCTTTTGAGAAACGTAGAAGTATGAATTTTTAGTCAGATATAGATAACGATTTGCGCTTTTTCACGAATCACCGTAGACGCGACTCGCAAAACACTAGATCTTCACAAATGCAATGTCGCCAAACTAATCAACGCAAGGGATTGATCATACTGTTTTCTATAGTTTAGTATAAATTCAGGCTTACTACCGCAGACGTACTACCGTACCTTAAAAAGTAAAATTTTTCGTCTGGCGATACTTTAACATGTTGATAAAAACATTATCTCAGAAGTAACTTAAATCTTATGTAAGATTGTCTCAAACCCCCTCACCCCCCCCCCCCCCCCCTACGTAAGACAACTTGAGAAAAGCTCAACCTCCTTCCCTCCCCGAAACGTCTTACGCAATACTTGAATGGCCCCTCGCCATCCGCTTTGTAAGAAACGTGAACTCTGAGGAAAGAGGACGGGAAAAGGCTGCAGGCCTTTGAGATGCGAGTGTGGAGGAGGATGCAGTACGTGCGACGGAGAGAAAGGAAACCAAACAAATAAGTGCTCGGCGTGGTGGAGATGGGAGAGAGACTGCGGGGGGAGATAAGGAGGAGGCAGAGAAGGTGGTTGGAACGAGTGATGAGGGCTGAGGGGATGTCGAAGACTGTGATAGGAGGGTGGTTGTTGAGTGAGCGGGGAAGGGAAGATGGAGAAGATCCCTCATTGATAGGAGAGACAGCGATTGGACGTACACGGAGCTGAAAAAGGAAATCATGCCGTGAGGCTGTCAAGGATAGTATAAGTGCTCTTTCTTTAATTTAATCATGCTATAATGCACGGCCTTGCGGCTGTAAAGGATATTAGAAGCACTCTTTCTTCAATTTAAACCTACCTTAACCGGTACATCACCTTTAGTAAGAATAATAAAATATTTAGGGGCAAGTAAATTACAGGAACACAATCTATAACCCTTTTACGACAAACCAAACATACTTGTGCCGTAGGGTCTTGTGCTTTTGGAATATATCGCTGGCTCGTATTGCCCTCCACCAGTGACGGATTGGTTATTGCTGTCATCATCTTTGAGTCTTTTTTTAACCGTATTCAATGCATTTTTATAATAATTTGTTACGAAATCTTGGCTGTATTTGAAACTGAAACTCGTGCACAAAGATTATGGCACCCAAGACCTGGTCAGTATGTGTTTCTTATGATTTTATTGCACCTTCAATGAGGGATTTCAACACACGTTCTATCGCGACGTGATGAACTTCCTTCTCCGCAACTTCAATAGCCTGCTAATGATTCCGTGCGTACTTGAATGCAGGGCGCGGTGAAAAATTAGCTGGATAGAAAGGAGGGAGATTGAGGCATCATTTGACGGGACGGATGAGGGGAGAATGACGGCGAGGGTAATTTCGAGAGGCCTGGACGAGTGGATCAAGGGTTTGTTGACAGGCAGTTGAAAGATGTTATCATCTTCAGTATTTCAATCCCAAGATTAATTGCCTAAATTCCTCCAATTCTGTCCAATCAAATGCTAATTTTGCTAGGCTTGATTTGGTATTATAACGAACATTTCATTTTATTCGTCCTTGGGACATTCTCTGGGTATATTCCCCACTGTGCTCCCCTCACTATATTACCGAGGGCGGCGTCATGCCTCCAAAAGAGGGGTCAGAGCGATTTGACGATATTTGATATTTTGGACGCATCGCATTGTGGCATGGAGCCAACTGGTTATCCGATTTATCGCCGTGCAATCAAACGAAATACGATAGACATATATTTGATATTATGCGATATTATTTACTGTGGATAATTATGCCAAGGAGATATCATGCGATATTATCTGATATTTTCCGATATGATATTTTAAATGAAATTTTGCGATATCATGTGATACTACGTAAAATTCTTCAATATTATGACATATCTTGCGATGCAGGATAACATTATTCGGTACTACATGACGCGATTTATGGTATAATGTTATTACGCTACGGGCCTTCATTGTAACGTGATGTTGAAATTTAATTGGAGCACCGCTCAAAATGTTAATGAATAGAGCTGGGGACTAAATATATCTTATATATCCATGCAATACATGCATGTATATGATAGATTACCCATAGAAGTAGCTACATTTTTTGTGCAGAATATTTGTATCAAAATGCAATTAAATACATGAGAAATCATTTCTTATTTAACATAATTACAGAAAGGTCACAGAATAAATTTTCCACATTATCAAAGATAAACGCAGTTGAAGTCAAGAGCATTAGTTTCTTTTAACCTTTTACTGACAATCGATTTTACATGTAAAAGCTTAAGAGCAAATATTTTGAGAATAATATGCGCCATCTCAGTGCTTTGCTTTAAATTTTTTATTAATTCAATAACAAATGCATCAATTCTCACTCAAACCACACAGTGAAGAGTACAAATAATATTACTACCAGTTCCTTTCCCTGGGCCATCTTGCACTCCGAGGATTTTCTCTTCGGGGACGTCCAAAGTGCTTGGCTATTGATCGAAGGGCCCCGAACCCGGGGCCCTTCGATCAATAGCCAAGCACTCTACCCACTAGGCCACCATGCTCCCAATATTATCAGCATGTAAAATCAAAGCATAATAAAACAAAAAAGAATAACATTTTTAACTTCAAATACGTTTACCTCAGAAACAATGCAATATGCAAATGAAGGGCGATCATATTCGTGCTTAGCATATTGGATTTATTAAAGTAAGGTGACTTTTCTTTCATTTGATTCTTCATACCAAAATAGCTTCCATGGTTGGTAAAGAAAAAAAAGAAGTTTTTAGCTAAAGCTTTAATGTAGAACGAGTCGTTGAATGGTTCGTTTGTTCATTGCGAGCAGAGGACATGCGTGCACAGGAGGCTCCTCGGACACGGGAACTGCAAAGAATGAGAACTGCAAATGTAAGCTGAGTATGAGGAAGGCAGCCGAGGAAATGTTAGAAACGTCTAAAGGGATGATAGAGGAGATAGATAGCTGGGAAGCGGAAGAATAAAAGTAGGGATCCTGAACAAAATTTGGGGACCTGATGTTATAAACCTGTATTAAATTAGCCTGAACATCGGGCGAATAGATAGTTTAGTGTACTTAAATTGGAAGATAACCCAGGAATGAGATAATGATTGGGTCACGACTAATGAATAATCTGCCAATAATTTGGTAGAATTACCATCTTAAGTCATGAATCTCAGACACGCTATTGCCACGTGTTAATTTTTCCTGCCTGTGACTTCATTTCGACGTTCCTCATAATTTGTCGTATATCTTCCATCCCCTGTCTTCCTTGATACTTTTTCCCATTCATTTCTCTTTCCACAATTGGTTTCCATCGATACTTGATATAGGTCGGATAATGTGTTCTTTAATTCTGACTCTTCTTAACCTTAGAGTTTTCTTGAAGTCTCTTTTCTCTACAAATTTTCTAAGGGATTCTTCATTGGTGATACTCTCCGTCCATTTGATCTTCATCATTCTTCAATAAAACAAAGGTTACTTGGCTTGCTTCATTTCTTGCCTGCTGTTACCCTCCAATCCTCACTGCCATACAAGGGAATGCTAAAAATATATTTTTTATGAAACGCTTTCTCACTTCAAAATTTTGGCAAAATGTATTTTATTGGTTCAGGCTATGGATGCTCCATGGAAATGGAACTGTCTTAGGAAAGGTTGAGTTCAGGTTGATTCCATGTCACTCGATAAATTGGTAGTTTCTATTTTCCAAACTCTTTGATTGCCGTCCATACTTTCGACCGTAGCTGTCACAATCACGGATTTTTACATAGAAAGTTGAATACTACTTTGTTAATGACAGTTAATGTCGAAACCACGCTAGGTATGGAACCATTTTGGTAAACACAAAGTAGCAATTTAAGAAGAGATGCATTGGTAAAAGTTCCACAAATTTAAGAAATTATGAGCGAGATTTTCCTCTAGTCTAGTGGACATCATATTACGATTTTATTTATAATTGTATACAGCTGCATGAAGCAAGCACACTATTATTAATTACGAAAATAAAATTTGTTTTATGATTGGACTCATCAGTAATTAACTAAATACATGCATATAAGAGGCTCTAAATATAGTAATTTATTCATGCCCTACGCTGAAAACACCTTAACGCCACCTAAGATGTTTTGCGTGAGTGATAAATGCCTTTTTTAAAACGATTAAGAAACATACGAACCACGCAACGTAACATTTCTGACACAAAATTGATGGTTTCAGGCGTTACTTTGTGGAACTTGGAATTCATCTTGAAAAACTTTAAACTTTGTATTTCCACATGAAATTTATTTAACTACGACCATGGTTTCGACGTCAGAGCGTCATCATCAGGATGATCCTGATGATGACGCCCTGACGTCGAAACCATGGTCGTAGCTAAATAAATTTCATGTGGAAATACAAAGTTTAAATTTTTTCAAGATGATTTCTGACACAATTTGAGCGCCAAGGTTTATTTTCTTTCATGATGTCTCTCTGGACCGTATAGCCGAACTAAATCAATGAGAAAACGACTTCTTTTTTCGCAAACATCTCGAACACTAGCGCGGTAAGAGGCTTATATTTTGTATCATTATAAAGATGAAATGCTTCTTTATAGTGAGGCCAAAATCAATGGCGTAGCGATCTACTCCAAAGTACCTCGAGCCGGAAACCTCCGCTTTTACTCCGGGCCCGCCCACCGATCACGCCCGTCGGCCCCCCCTTGGCCCCGCGAGGGCGCATCCGCCCCTGTCCGCGTCCAGCATGCCAGTGTCCGCCGAGTGGTCGCGGTGCCGGCCACTGTCCATCTCGCGGTGGCCGCGCCGGCCGGCAACGCCTCCACACCGCGTCTATTTGCGTGAGTGGGGCGGGAGGGGGGGGCGTGGCGAGGCGTTGTGGCGGGCGACGAGGTTGGGGGGAGAGGGGAGGGGGGAGGAGAGGGAGGGAGGGACAGCGTGTAAGAATAGCCGTCAGCTCTCGTTCGGTGGCAAGCAGCAAGGGAGCAGCCCACTTCCTCGTCGGCTGCTTCCACTTAGGGGAGAGGTCAATGGCAAGGGGATATTAGGAACTCTTCCCATACTTACCCATCACCACCAACCCCCGGCTGTGCGGCATTCAGATTTCAGTATCGTGTCGCGACAACGATGTAGTTAGGATTCCGCTTCCGGGGCGGTGGGGGAGTCCACGCTGAGCATAATCGCGGGGTTGGACGGGTGGAAGTTTTAGAAAATGAGGACAAAATTTTTGTGTTCATGCAGTCAAGGGTGCAATTGCGACTGCGGTGTTAGCAGCCGGTATTCAAAGATATTTAGCTATAGGTCATATTGCGATATTCATTTTGTATCGTATGTTGGGATATTTGGTGAGGTAACCGACAGCTGAGATCATTTGCCCCTTCGGGAGACGTGAGTAGTTTGGTGAGGCATTATTCAATGAAATGCAAAACTCTTCCCGAGCCTCTGAACATCATGACAACAACAAAACCTGATGCTGGCAATAGACTCAAAAGATAATGTTACAAATTAATAATTTGTTAAATAACAGACTTGGTTCTATTTCACACTTTTAATTTTCAAAATCCGACCATGGTTTCGGCAGATATTTGTCATATAAAGGCACAATAATGGTGAATATGTACCAAGACGATGGTTGGTCTTTTAAAATAGAAAGTTTGGAATTGAGCCAAGTCTTTTATTTGACATGTTCAAGTGAAAGTATTCCACAAAGTGACGCCTAAAGGCATTCTCTAAAATGAATAATAATTTATTTTTTTACAAATGCTTCAACAGAAGACATAGGTACATAACATGAAGCCTTCTGGTTAACGCATTCCTGTTACGGGGCTACCACCAGCTAGGCCATGCAATTAACTACAGTTTATGCAGTTACATCAAGACCTTTCAAGAAAACTGAATCATAACATTAAAATTTAAAATAACGCAAGACAGACAGCAGTTAGTAACACATACTATTAACTATTTCAAATTTAAATTTCGCTTTGAATACAAAACAAAGAGGACATCAGTAATAAAAAGAAGAACTGAAAAATAAATGAGAATAGCAATGAGTTTTTGAGGATTGGAAGATTGGTGGAGAGAAACCTGTCATCGGCACTAGTCGGCTACTCCCGACGTAAGCCGCCAAGTGGTCCACAGTTTAACGTCCCGACCCACAGATGAACTCTCCGCGTGCAACATAAGTATGAACCGTCATTCTCAGCCACTTCCGGGATTCGAACTCTGATCCTTGAGATGGCAATACATTACTCCAGTTACCACAGTAACACGGCCCTTTGTATAACAAAATGCGCGAATTATCGCATATCTCATGGTATTTTAAGATGTGGTTTTCACACTTCCGCATTTCTAGAAATATAAATTGTTTTAATTGTTAAATTCAGTACCATGCATTGATTTTGTATCTGAATAATTATGCACTTAAATTTAGTGTTTACTCTTGAAAAGCACATTTTTTTAAAACTTCATAGCAAATTGAAGAGGGTTTAGATGGCAGAGTGGAGTTAATAGTATCAATCTCGCCCTGAAAAAGCCAATTAGAACTAAAACTGTTAGTTACAACTGCCGAAAATGACGCCGATGAAATACAAATGAATTGCCACGAGAATAATTTGGACCTAGAACAAACCGCGAACATTTAGCTTACCGGAAAATGCGTAGACCACCACGGTACCGGCTCCGTACCGAGACTTCCTAATTCTCGTTGTAATTTAAGCAACATTAGAGGTGGTTAGGGTGATTTTTGTTGATGCACAAATCTGTGGGAAACTTTGCATAGGTAATTGCACTCATTAGTGGCATCTGTAGATAAACGTTTAAAAAAATTAAACTGTACCGATTTGTTTTCTTGGCAATTAAATGCTATTTTAACATGTATCCTTATGGCACATGACATAAATTACTTAATAATGCGTTTACATATGTGTAGCTTTTCTCCTAAATGCTAAATAGTGTATTTCATATTATTTTAATTGTTGCTAACAAAAATCAAGTGTCGCGCCGAGTCCAATATTCAAAAACAACATATTTTGTATAGTTTCGTCTAAATTTCGAACATCGTCCCGAAAACTATAGTCATAAACGCGGTTTGGTTTACATAAAAATAAAAAATAATTCTTGTATCATTTTCATTACTTCCCATGCAAAATTTCCTATCTTTTCAATGATATCAAAACATTAGCCCCTTGCCGAACTACTTTTCGAGAAATTTGCCTAAAAATATAAGCTGTTTTACATGGGATGTATTACGGCTATGTGCCCCAGAGGAAGAATATTGAAAAAATTAGGAACTTTTAACACCTATATTTCGTCAAAAAACTAATGGTGTGTAGTTTGTCTGTTTTCTCAAACATTAATAAAAATAAATATATTACTTACTGCAGTAATTCATACAGAATCACAAAAAAACCCTGCTGTTTTGAAGGCTTTTTAGCCGTACGGCGTGAAAAATTGAGTCAAGTTAGAGACTTAAGTAGATATATTTATTAAAGTAGTGAGAACTTTGGTCATATACAACGATATATTTGCACCAATAATATTACAATATTTACTTCACACTTCTTACTGACATTGAAATTAAAATATAAAATACGAATATGGTCTCCATTATGTCTAGGGAAATATCTCGCTCGAACTAGAGGTCCTACATAGGGACCTCTAGTTCATAGTACAAACTAGAGTCGTATATATCCCTCATAAAATAAAATGTTGAGTATTTGAAATGAAAGTATTTAAAAAATTGCACGTTTACAAATAGTCGTTGTTTAGCAGAGAGAATAAAAAAGATTCTTTACAGTGGAGACCACGCCGTCTAACGTTTATTTGTCCATCATATTACTAAAAAAAATAAAACGTTCAGTGCTCAGGAAACGCTAATAATTAAACAAATGTATCATTAAAAATAACAATTTAACACATCAGCATCAAACTTTAATAAAGGAAATCAATATAATAGCATTAGTCACAGCGGTTGTGAATGATATCTGCGGCCAGACCTCGCCGTCTCAGCTTTACTGTCAATGCATGTTACATTGATAATTAAAAAGTCAGGGCTAAAGGAAACTGAGCAATGAAAAATACTAGGATAACTTCTTATTTAACAACCAAAAAATCCAAAGATAAGATGGAGCAACAGGTCGAGTTATATGCACCACATTTCATGTTTTTTTATAATAGGAGAAAACAAAGGAAACTCCATTTCAATGTCTTACACTGATTCTTCACTCCATTAACTCATTACTTTTAGTAAAAATATTAGAGGACTTACCTTCGCGAGGTCACTGAATAACAAAATAGCTCAATGCTCCAGCTCACTGCAATGCTATTGAAGAGGCAGGACGAACTACTCATGGCGTCCAGTACATTCCGGTCAGAGGGATTCATGGGTAAAAAAGCGTCAGCGAATAGAAAACGAGCGGACAACTTGGCTAACCTCTGGTAATACTTGTAGCCCAAACTACCTTAACTGGACGCGGTGTTGAGCCCTTTCAGTCCAAAGTCAAATTCCAGTCAAAGATAGTAATAAGCTTAAGAGAATTAAGCTCTCCTGACTGTGCCTACCACATAAGGGAACGGCGTGATAGGTATCAAAGCATTAATTTTATATCTTCACACTGTCCTCATATTAAGTCATACCATCCGCCCTACAGTTTTATAATGTAAAGCGGGCATCACGCAGAACGCTATACCTTGCGTTGCCCCCTCGGCTGAATCTTTCAAGCTTACCATAGTAGGGATTTCTTTAGCGTTTCATCGTGAGGAAAACGTCCATTTTCCAATTAATAATACGATAAATGGTCTCCACCCTATTAAGAGTGGTCAAATCAAATACACTAATTCATTTCAAGTGATTTCTGAATACCAGACTGTAAATCTGTACAGACAGACTGTATTACGTTTTTCACATTTGTGTTCATGTTATTATGGTTCCTTATTTACTGTATCATTTTGCTATTTGTTAAGTTATGAATACATGAGTTTTTTGTGTTTTCCTTTTTTTTACATACTTACATACATTTGTTATGTTATGAAATGAGAAGACATTATTTATTGACATTCACAAAATGATGAAAAGTTTGTCTTTTTTGTAATTTTGATTGTGCCTGCAAACTGTATTATTATTATTTTTGTTCTTATGGATTTTTTCCTGAATAATAAATATTTTTCTATCTATCTATCTAAATGGCGTCTCTTTTTATATTCAAATCACAATGATCTGGATCACAATCTTTTGCTGAAAAATGATAGGGACGAAGCGAATGAGTCCTCCAGCTATATTTATATTTTAACATATCCTCTACTACTCTTCTTTGCGCCCATCGTTTCTATTCTTACCAAAGACAACCATTATTCCGAGCGCAGCAAATTTCCTTAGCCGTCCTTTACTTAAACGTATACGAAGAAATAAACATTCAGCTTCATGGTTAAGAAAGGCGACAGCAAAGGGATTATTTAGGACATATGTCTGGATGAAGTGATAAACGTTTCGTTGACGTAACGTAGCGCTTGCCTCTACAATCGACGTGTATGAGTATTATCGATGTATAATGCGGGTCTGTACGTAGAAGGAAAAGTATCGTCTGAAATGTTACACGCTTATCCCAAACGAGTACAGAAAACTCGAAACCTCGGGTGTGAAACCCAAGAAACCATCGCGTATATAATTCGCTGGGAAAACCTTAAATCCTTTGAGCACGTAAAAGGTTACACGCAAGGAATTCCGCAGGAGAAAACGAACCGTGTGATGCCAGAGAGGGACTGCAATATATTACCTCAATGTAATTTAGGACGTGATATTTTTCAGTATTCCGCTCTTTTCTGTAGCATTTCATTCTCTTTCATCGCCATCTCTCGTTCACCCGCGGGTCGAACATTGAGTTGAGTTTTTTGTCAAAAAAATAGGTGTTTCCCGCCTTGAATATATTTTGAGTCTGCATCCACAGATCCGGCTCATATTACTCTGGAATTTTCGATCAAAAGTAAGCAGCTGCAAATTGCCGGATCACGGAGGGAGGAAGATCGCTCCGCAGCATGAATGTGGACAGATGTTACGGGCGCGTAGAGGTCAACCCTTCCTCTCTTTCACGAAAGGCAGGCGCGGGAAACTCTGCGTCCGACGGACAATTGCTCCTAAACATGTCGGACGGGAGGTGCGTCCTCCCACCGCGGCTCGTTAAATAGGGTCCGCGGGAGAATGGGCCGGCAGGTGGAGTGCGGCGCGCATGAAATAAATGTAGTATTAAAAAAAATGAATGACGCTCTGGCGTTTACCACCCTCGCCAACCAAATTTCCTCCCTCAGTGCATCTAGTCGATATGCATTTTATCCCCGTCGGGTCAGTTTCCTTTGCCTCTTGCATGCACCGCGATCCTCCTTGTGCCTCTTAACTCATTTTTGCACAATATTATCAACTGACATATGGTATGATCCACTTATTAAAGGAGAGAACTGATGGCATCGAGGAGCACGAAAGTGAAGCCCGATATTTTTTTGCGAAAAATTATCCTCGCCGCACTACTATTGTGTATAAAATATCCATGGACGTTATAAAAATGCTGTTTTGTGAGTTATTTACTCCACACTTCTAAGGTAAATCAAAATAGAACCTAGAAATGTTTACATCGTACATGTAATTTTTGGCGTTCTAATTGCATTACTTCATGGGGTCAATTTCACATTTTAATGCTGTAAATATTCCTCCGTGCTGTTTTGTACCGTGTGGTTCGGCTCTTCTTTAATGTAAGGTATGAACGAATCCGGTGCCTCCGTTTTTACCTGAGACATTTCTCTACGATGTTTATAGCTGCATCAGTTCATGGAGTCTGAGTGAGACGTATTCGGTTTTGGCAATTATTAGCTCAAACTACTCAGGCTTTATCGCTCCAATCCAAGTCTAAGAACTCATTAATGACAGAAGCATTCAGTCCTGAGGCGATATTTGAACCCGCGACCTTTGGGTCGTCAAATCTACCTGTTTGCCGTACCAAACCTAGCGACCTGTACCGAGTCTGTTTAAAATTGCCGTGATATGTGGTTAACAATGCATTGTTATGATGAATTTTCCGTATCCACTTTCTATTATTCCTTTCTGGGTTGTAAATTATTCTCGAGTTGAAGAAATGACTATTATGACCAAATCTTTATCTTTCAAACTTGTCATTGCACAGTTAAGACCGGTTGGCAATAGGCATCAACGGAACTCCAACTTAAACCGCAAATTTAATGCATTGAGGGTTTACAGAGGCGTTTATGATCGCGCGAAAGCGTCGACTGTGGGCGTCAACCGTCGGCTTCAAAGTTCCACCAGTCACAACTTTCGAGTTCTCGGTTCATGGTCGACACCAGCGCACGTGGGATACGTAGGATATAGTTACCCATGTTCAGTCTCAGGTTTCCGCGGCGATGCAATGTTTTGTGGCAGGCATCTTTCGGGTTGCGGCTGCGTTCATGTTTAAAATACAAGAGTTTCGCCAGCTGTCCTGCTAGCGTCTTCAGGTGAAGAATGAGAATAGAAAAAAAGCTTTCTCGACATTCTTCACCTGAAGACGCTATCAGAAAAACTGGCGAAACTGTAGTATTTTAAACATGAACGCGGCTGCAACCCGATGCCTGCCACACTATAGTTATCCATTTTTTTAACCTTGACTTCTTGTATTTCTCGCGTTCCCACGGCTAGTA
Source organism: Pyrrhosoma nymphula (assembly GCA_963573305.1). Classification (NCBI taxonomy): domain Eukaryota; kingdom Metazoa; phylum Arthropoda; class Insecta; order Odonata; family Coenagrionidae; genus Pyrrhosoma; species Pyrrhosoma nymphula. Next base: position 111,170,367 of record OY754332.1, read on the forward strand.
AGCCAAAAAAGCGACTGGTATTGTTAAAGAGTTGATCAAATCAGCGTTAATATTTCCGTCGGCCATGCTATATGTATGCATATCGTAATGAACGAAAATTAGTATTTTTTTCTTTATGCTTACATTGATATCGATGAATGTTCACATGAGCCTCTGCAGTCGAAGATTTACTGAGATGGACGAAAATTATAGACGCAAGTCCAGTTTGGCAGGCGATTGTAGATAGAAATCTTAAACGTGGCTTCAATCAACAATTAACGTTTTAAGTTGACGCCAATTGTAAACATGGTTTTAGTCTTCACGTACTAGCGTATGTAATTTACTTCCTTGCTATTCCGTAGTGAGATTAGGGGCTATGTTGCCTAGGCTCCGAGCACGGGTCTGCGATCAGAGATACAGTCCTCGCGAAAGCTTACGGCCTTTAGATGCGCAGAACATAGGGGGTGAAATGTGTGGGAGGGGTAAAGGAAAGGAACGGAGGGGAAAATTAACGCGCGTGGCAATCAGAATGACCAGCATGGCGTCTCAGCGTAAAATGTAATTCCGAGCCGTATTGAACAATTCGACTCGTCGCGGAGCATGGAGCAGGTAGCCGACCCTTCCCCGCCATACCTCGTTCCGCGGCAGGGGCTGTGGAATAGATGGTCTTACGCGATGACTCACAGCTGGGCATTTCAATTACTTTAAACATAATAAAATTAATAAAAAATAACAAATTTAGTCATGATTCAACTGAAACGCTGATTGAGTAGACACGAAGCTTCGAGCAATTCCGTTGTTTTTCAGTTACGCTGCTAAAATTTTCAGCCGCGTGAAACTCTGTCATCCAGATTCAAGATATGCAACATAAAATTACGAAATAACAGAGCATTCTATATTCTTCTTCTACTTGGGTAATGCTATAAATGGAATCGGAGTTTGAATAACACTAACTAAAATTTCTGTCACTGAAATAAGATAATAAAAAGTTGCTACTTGAAGAGATAATGTCATAAATTGACACTATGTACATGTATATTCTATGAATAAATGGAACATTGAGAACATAAAAGAGTGTAAATATAAGAATATATATTATAGAGAGACGGAGAGAACATATATATTTCATGCAAAAATAAATTGGATAATTTCCGTAATTTTGGAATCAAGGAAAATTGCAAGAAATACGAATATGATATTTGTTTTTGTTTAATAATGTAGAAAATAGTTAATACTTGTTGCAACTATAATTCCACTTCCGAGTCATCGGCCTGAGATCCCCAGGTCGTGACCCCCTGGCGCGCGCTCAGGTCCAAAGGGACGACGCCCACTCCATAACCCACTGCGGCGAATAGCTGGGGGCATTCAAATTTATTGAAAGCTTATGACAAATTTCAAAGTTGGCAACGAAAATCGTAAACATTAGCCCGCCGGTGCTACCCTTCCACCCGCGGCAACCGGTTTTTAGATAATAGACCTTTCCAGTCCCAAAATCGTCTACTGCGAAACGCCATAAGCTTTCGCGAGGACTGTACCTGGCGGCCGAATATATTTGAGTGTGAGAAGACATTTTAGCGGCCTTCGGATTCACTTCAAATCCATCTCAACTGAAAAACTGTGAAAAAGTGGGCATATGTTTTTAACCCTAGCAAGCTTAAGACTGCTTTCTCTTCACTTCTATAATACAGTAATCGTGTTCTTCATTTTATTCAGCTAACATTCTTCGGTGAACAATACCATACACTTGGAAAGACCTTAGGCTTTCCCGGTGAATGGTATGAATGAAGTGTTCTCGGCAGGGGCGGATTAAGGTCGTAGTTTTGGGGGGGCGCACAGTGGTCGGAAATCAGAAAAAGCTGGCCAAAATTCCAAAATCGCGTTTTTTGAGATATGAACTTGAAAATTCGCATGAAAACTCAAAAATTATTCATGTATCTGGAATAGTACTTCATTTGGCATAGTTTTACCCCATTACTGATTGTGAGATACAGAAGCTCACACATGACCAAATTTCCATAAAAATGCCCTTCAGTTTTCTCGGAAAATCTTTCGACTTAAGTTGATGGTGAAATTAATGGAGAATTTTTATGGAATAAAAAAAGATATTATCTGTTAAGATGGTATTTTTGCTTTAAAATTCCGTAGTCTTAAAGAATTGCTTCGATACAATCTTGCTCTGCCGTTAGAAAATGGCGGACGCTGTTTTTAGACAAAATGTTACATTAAGTAGGAGATTCAAAGGGATTTTTGACAAAATCACGCGAAGTGACTTACATCAGAGCATTATTTGAAGACTTCCTAAGGTTTTTTTTGCAGTTAACATTGAAAATAGTTTGCGGCGCTGGAAATAAATGTCATTTTTCGATCGCGGGTCGGGGTTTGTCTCCGCGCACCGGGAGCTGGAATTGCCGCGACGCGGTAAGGTTTATGAAGTGGTATGGATTTTAATGCTCAGCATTCACCGTTTTTTAACCTTTGCTTGTGGGCAACTATCCCCAGAGAGTCTTTAATGAAGAAGTGGGGGGATTTTCAGTCCAGGTAAGTGTACGAGTAATCGACGTTTAGTTATTTTTCTTTCGATACGTTTCGAACCATGCCATATATTCAAAGCGTTCAAACCTTGAAAAATTGAGTAGTTTTCCTGAGACCTATACATAAAGAACTCCCTGAAAGACACCAGCTGGGATTGTTATACCTTTCCTCGTCCCCCATCCTTAACGCTGAGGACTCTAGTGCGAAAATGGTCGTGTTATGACACCGCGGAGCCTTTAACGGTCTTAACCAGGCATTTTCTGGGGAATTACTGTCCACCAAAGGGTTGGACCATACACATGCTTACATTTCGGGAAACGGAGTTGAAGCAAGTTATTCTATTGCTAAATTTATGTAATTCAGACAATTGAATAAAAAAGTTAACCCCTGTAAATGTAACACGGTAACGGCTGTAGCAACAGTTGAATATTGGAAAGCAATTTTAGCGATTACGATGAAACACCTCAGCAAAGCATTAGGTCAAAAACTAATATATTAACAATAGGCAAAAAAGTACAGAAAGAGATTACATAAGATGTTATTATTGCAACTCAATTACATGCATATAAAAGGAACATATCCTTAAATGAAGTAAATATTTGCAATACACACAGAGAGAAGTAAAGTTAAAAGGGTCACAAAATGAAGAAGGATAGAAAGAATCAATATATGGCTGCAGTTGAAGGCAGAAACTCCCTAAAATATTAATTTAGTTAACATAGGAAATTGGAAATTAAATTCTTTTATTTGTCCTCGGACGAATATTCATCACTACCTCTCTTTGAATCGAATAGTTTTTTTTCTTGTTCATCCACTATTAATAAGTCTTTCAATTCTTTTGACACTCCTTATTTTCTTCGGCGTTAAATGCGTGGAGGAGAAAAGTAAAGTATCAGATGTAAGTAAAAGCCTTTTTAAAAGTTCACCACCCTGTGGCCACCCTGTTAGTGGCGGCCACCCTGTTGTGCTTCCTAGTAAATCGCTCGCGGAGTTTTCCAGTGTCTTTATTTCTGGCCTCCAGTGCCTCTTCCGAAAGCTCACCTAATTGTTACTCCTTCAGGGTAAGCCGCCATTTTTGCTTGCACTATTCTGTCATAGCTGGGATATAATTCATGCCCATAGCTCAGAGCTGTACTACGGAGAGACATTTATTGACTTTTGGTCAATTCAGAGGAAATTATCAATGACAGTGCCTCCTTAACTGTTATATCAGTTTGGACATTTACACTTTTCCTCCACTTGGGAAGAACTCTCTTCGCCCAAATATGAGTCGTTGTTGTTATTTCCATATATATCTTAGCTGCTGCAGTATCTCCCTCCTCTCTCAAACTCATAGATGCTGCGAGAGCAAGCTCAGCAGTAGTGGAAGAAGTTTTTAAGTTTTGAATTTTTCTTCTTCGTGATATATCACTTGAAGTATGAAATTCTTTTTCTGGCCGCCCGGGAGTTCCTGGTAAATTAATTATGAAATTTGGTCACACAAGGCTATAGGTTGGATAATTATTGAGCTAAACTATTGGAAAAGGATTCATTTACACAAAAATACAAACCGGCCCTTGTAGAAGTACCGGGAATGTGCAGAATTACAAATTCTTGAAAAGTAATAAATTTCGTGAGCCACCTTTTGTATCGTGACATAAATCTTTCATTGTTCCGGGAACACTCTGTCCATCTCTTTAGGTATGGCCATAAAATTCGTTTCTGTAGGAAATCGCTGAGAGATTTCAGAGCGACAGCGTTTTGTTTTAAATTTAACTTTCGTGATAATAAAATAAAGAAAAAATTTCTATTGTTCTGGGTCTCTGATTTTTTCCCCGATTCCATTATAATTTTATGAATGTCTACTCGAGTAACCTCGTGAGGAGGCATTTCCCATTCAATGACGGAAGAAGCCTGCGTAAATGTTCTAAATATAGATTTTCCATTGATAGAATCGAGGTTAGCCGATTACGGAATGACGGAAAAAGTGATTACATTCTCCACAAAATAATTAAATCCACTTTCAACAACTCTGGGAACTCACGAGAATTCAACTTTCCTTCACCACAGTCAGACTAGAACTGAGTGTAGGATGCACATCTTACAAAATTAGGGGAAGTTTCCCAGAAAATGCCTGGTTAGGACCGTTAAAGGCTCCACGGTGACATAACACGACAATTTTCGCGCTAGAGTCCTCAGGGTTAAGGATGGGGGAGGAGGTAAGGTATAAAAACCCCAGCTAGTGTCTTTCTGGGAGGTCTTTCTGTATGAGTCTCAGGAAAACTACTCACTTTTTTAAGGTTTGAACGATTTGAATAAAAGGCATGGTTCCCGAACGTATCCAAAGAAAAATAACTAAACGCCGATTACGCGTACACTTACCTGGACTGAAAATCCCCCCAGTTCTTCATTATAGACTCTCTGAGGATGGTTGCCCACAAGCACAGGTTAAAAAACGGTGAATGCTGAGCATTAAAATCCATACCACTTCATATAACCTTACCGCGTCGCGGAAAATCCAGCTCCCGACGCTCGGAGACGAACCCCGACGCGCGATCGAAAAATAAATTTTATTTCCGGCGTCGCAAATGTTTTTCAAAGTTAACTGCATACGAACCTTGAGAAGTCTTCAAATAATGCTCTGATGTAAGTAGCTTCGCGTGACTTTGCAAAAAAACCCATTTGAATCTTCTACTTAATGTAACAATTTGTCTAAAAACAGCGTCCGCCATTTTGTAACGGCAGAGCAAGTTTGTATCGTAGCAATTCTTTAAGACTACGGAATTTTAAAGCAAAAATACCATGTTAACAGATAATAACTTCTTTATTCCATAAAAATTTTCCATTAACTTCACCATCAACTTAAGTTGGAAGATTTTCCGAGAAAACTGAAGAAGGGCATTTTTCTGGAAATTTGGTCATGTTTGAGCCTCTGTATCTCAGTAACGGGGTAAAACTATGCCAAATGAAGTGCTATTCCAGAGACATGAAAAATGTTTGAGTTTTCATGTGAAGTTTCAAGTTCATATCTCAAAAAACACCATTTTGGAATTTTGGCCAGCTTTTTCCGATTTCCGACCACGGGGGGACGGTTCACGACTTTTCGCGGCGACGAAACGGGGGTTCGGGTTGACCTCCCTCGGAAAATTTAAGAAATGAAGCACTTGGAACGTAGTTTTGGTGTGGCTCTATTATATAGTAGATGCGATAAATTAATGCTCTCTAATCACATTTTAAAAACGTAAACAAACGATGTAAAGAATGCCATTCTCGTGAAGATACAGGTCTACCGGATTTTACACCGCGTTGGTCCATGTTTTCTCGGACGACAGTTTCGGCGGCGTTTCAGTCGGCTTCTTCAGGTCGGTGAAGTGAAGGTGCAGTCATTCGTCGTCTTATTAATATAACCCGTTAGAGTCAGGTCTAACGCTCGAGATATGTAAGAAGACCAATGGCTGCACCTTCACTTTACCGACCAGAAGAAGCCGACTACAACGCCGACGAAACTGTCGTCCAAAGAAACATAGACCAACGCGGTGTAAAACGCGGAACACCTGCATCTTCACATCAATCAACTCGCGGCAGCCTATACAAGGATTTCAAACTCATTTCTTCTTTAATGTCTTACAAAATGAAAAATGGTTGGAATGAAATAAAAAAGTAGGTATTCAGAAAATACTATTTTCCTTTAATATTTTTATTTTATCAACAAAAGTCTAAATGATATCTTTCAAAGAAGAACTTTTAGGCTGTAAAATACCTACATTTATAATAGTTTTATCAACGATTAAAACAAATAGGCCCTACTTAATAAAAAATAAATGAAATAAACAAAGTAAAGGCTTTTGCTTGGAGGTAAAGTAGCCACCCTCACAAATACAGATATACGGGATGACGTACTCGTAGATCAAGGAAATATTATTTAGTTGTAATTTTTTGAGCTCCAACTTTAATGCAAATATAGCCTAGGTCTTGACAGTAGGTATTAAATTTATGTATACAACAGCAAATTTTGCTTTCTTGTTTCTTTCTGCTCAGCAAACCAGTTTAATACATAATTATCGGGGTCTACATGAATATGACGGTGGATGTACAACATAGCAATGCCGTTAAAAGCGACTGTCACCGCATCTTGATCGCACGTAACTTTTCAGAAGGTGTAGAGCAGAAGTTACCGTCATTCGTCAACGGCTCTTCCAATGATAATGCACCGTCGTCCCGATGACCTCTGAATGGTATGTTCTCACGGCCAAGAAAAAACACAATTTTTACTATCAGCTTCAGGTTTTCTCTATTTTCCTTGATTTTCTTCCTTCTGTAGTAGTCCATTTGGCTTGCGACTTGATTTTTCAGGTCTTTTGTATTTTTCCAGAAAATTCAGGGCCAACAGCACAGCACCTTTGTGATATACTGTGTTTTTGTTGTTTTCCAGATCAGCTTGTTTCCCCAGAAGTTTAGAAAACTTCTGTAATGGCTCTGTAACGAGGGATTTTACCTGCAAATTTTTATGACAAGCTGCCGTTCATTGGGCAAAAAGGGCAGTACCTACAAAAATTTCCATTCATTGAGGGAGAAACCACAATCCAAGAGTACATTTCAAGATGTTCCCTCCTCACGTAACGACGCTCTTCCGCGGTTCCCTTTCTATGAGTTGAAAAGGGATACTTGTAGTCGCTTGTAGCTGTCCTAGGGCATTCCAAAAGTTCTGCTATTTCCCTATCATCAGGTCTTTCCTTTCCCGGTACACTGAAGAGGCCTACGTCACAGTTGAAATTTTCAGCCAAAGGAAGTGAAGAAATTGAAGCTTCAGTCGATGTTTCGTGGATAAATGGAGGTTATTGTAAAAGGACCATGGACTCAGCTCGAGTCTCATTGTCAGTTGTGCAACATAAAGGCATGGTGTTAAAAAATTGTGTATTTTCTCCTGCTGCCTCTGGTGTCTTTTGTTTTTGGACGCGAGAGAAAAAGCTGTGAAGGTCCGCAGAGGCACTGTTAGGTTGCCGCTTTGTACCAGGGCTACTGAAGAGGACGCCTGTAAACAAAAGTAAGACTTAGCTATTCCTTCTGCGACGAGTTGCAAAAAAATTATAAGCATCTTTTTCTCACCCTGTAGCGTAATACTTGAAAATTATTTGGCTTTACTTAGAGAGTCCTCAATTTTATTGCTATCAAAAGGAGAGGGGTCAAAACTACGGTGGGTGGGCCTCTTACAGCATTTCTATAATAACACAATGAAAATGAAAGTCCTTCAAATAGTTGGGTGTTAAATTACTCCCCGTATCTCCGCTAATATTAAAATTTTGCATAAATTTTGCGCACATAAACTTAGGACTTTATAAGGAAAACACAAAACATTTCGTGCAAATCTGAGATAGTGAGGGCTATTTTTCCTTTTTTCTCGGTGCTTTGGCATGGAATGACCCCCCCGTAATTTCCCAAGAATGAGAGTGTGATATTTACAACCATGCTAGTAGTAAATAGTAATTTTAAAACGGTTAAACTAGTTAAAATTAATTTTCTTAAGAGATCGTTGATTGTTTAAGTGACAAGTTAACAAGCAAAAGAATGTGATCCCACCATTATTGGTGAGGGACCTCATAACTAATCATTTGATTAGTGTACAAACGGTATCTAGTTGAATTTCCCAGTATACTAGTAACGCTGAACCCTCAACTGAGGACATTTTCAATGAAATAAAACGAAAAAGCGTTCCATAGTTCGGAGCAAAAGCACCGGGTGAGTACCTAAAGAAATAATATCACGAAAACTTAAAAGAGAATATATTGCAAGTGAAAAATTTTAATGAAAACTACGACAGTACTGGCCACTGCATTCCAACAAATGGGTAATGTGTATTCTCTGAATTATACTCCATCCTTACCCATCTCAAGTTGACGTTGGCTGCAGGGGCATTCGTGCCAAAAACTGCTATAAATAAATAAATATACATCTACCGCTGACGATGGCGTCCTGACGTCGAAACGTACAAGTTTTCTTTTGTGAGTGTCCTTTTTGCGTGTTTCTGTGTTTGTTTAGTGTATCACTGTTTTATTTATGCATGTGCATCGTCGCCGAGAGCGATTTTCTACCAAGACATTATATATATATATATATATATACATATTTATTTATTTATTAATACTTTCAGATTTACCAATGGACCACAATCTTTTGCTTGTAGGCTGCCCAAATTCTCTACGCGTAAATGTCTTTGGTACAAAATCCATTCGTGATAGAATAATATTCTTTCCTTCCATCCGTGTTTTCTAGCAAATTGCTACACCGGACCACACGGACATTACGATTACTCATCAGATCCCCCAAATAACAGTAAATAACCGCTGTATTTTAGTTTGCCAATAACAGACGCAATGAAGACAACCTTCTTCCAATGAAAATGTTGAAAAAATCAGCACAGCATTATCTTTAGTCTCACTTAAGAACGCTCTCTTCATATTGATGCCTAAATTGGCCACTTGCGGCACCAATTCTTGCCGTGCACGGTCGTTATAGGAGTCTTATAGGGTGTCTCAGTTTTACCCGTAATATTAAAGGTTTTTTTTCTACACCTGTCAATAATATCTCAAAGTGGCTGGGTACAAAGTGATATCTTCTTCGCCTTGAGTAAAATGAAACCAACAAGGTTCCAATCTTTTACACGTTTTCTGTGTTATTTATTGCCTTGTTCGGGACGATTGCACGGAATTCTTTTTCGGCGGGGAATTTTCCCGGCATCTTTTAATATAAAATTGATTAATGGCCAAGGAATGTCGTTTGTACACGAGGAAATTGTGACATACTGCGAAGTCCTCCTTTCCAAAAGGGGCAGACGAGGCTTTTTGGGACTGCCTCCACTGATGTCGCTGCGAGCGCAGGGGTGGCTCGCAGTCCCTGCCAATGGTGATGTGGCCTTGGTCACAATACATAATTGGCAATTTGCTTGCGGTTGGAAACGAAGGTGACGCAACTTCTGTTGGTGCAACGCCAATATTTTGCTTTCCCCCATCATTAGCACCAGCTGGTTGGAGACCTTAACGTGAACATTTAACTAAATAAGTTAGTTAGAGAGCTTTATTTATAACCTCATCCATAGGAGTTCATCCAGGAAACGATCATTCCAAATTCTTCATCGGCTTTCTAAAAGCTTGTTCACAACGGATTAACTTAGCAAAACTAGGCTTAAACTTAAGATGAAAGAGGAGAATAGGTGGAAACTTACGGTACGATAGCACATGGGAATATTGAAGCCATTAAAATGCGTAATCGGTCTTACTGAAAGCAGTCAATTCGCCGAAAACATTGGTATTAGTAGAAAAATGGCCGCGGTACGGTAATGATCAATCTGTAATGCTGTAGATTGGAAATAATTTCCATAAAAAACAGTATGATTTATTAAAATGTATGGAAAAATTACGCGTGATAGGCAAAGGAATTTCACATTCATGCGTCAGGATGCCATCTACTCTCTTCTTCAATATTTGCTTTTCACTCATGCTAGTGAAAGAAATTTTCAACCAATCACAACGCAATCCCTGAGTCAATCTTTTCATCGATGAATGAGCCATTTTGAAAGGCTGATTTTTCCATGTACTTATCGACGAGTAACTTTTTAAAAACTTTGCTATTAGGGATGGTAACTGTATCCATGTCTCAACGCAGATTGCATGATTTTGTGATGCCATATTTATGGAACTGTAAAAGACTGTAATGCAGAGACCATGGTATTATGACGCTTCAGAAAGTTTCCACTGAGTTTAGGGCTGGGCATAGGAAATAAAGACATATGATATCCATTATTTCATTTCCATGAAATTTGATGCCTACGTTGTTTGCTTTAAGTCCACGGATGGTATTAACAAGAAATGACGAAAGAGCATTGTCACATAGCGGAAAGTGTTATTATTGCTATAAAATAATTTTTACACACTGCGCACATATTCCAGCTTTTGCTTCAGGGTTTTATTTATTTTCCACAGAACTTTTATACACAGTCCATTGTTTCATTTAATTAGTTGATTAAATCGGAATTGCCTGTATTCAGAGGACAGTTTGTCAAATCTTTTACACTCTCCGAAATGTCTCGATATGGTTTGTTACGGGTAACTTAAGTTAAAAAATAGTTTGTTTCTCAGAAGTCTCATTCAGAGCGACCCGTTTCATCGACTAGTCGACATATACGGATGATTTCGTTTATTCTACGAAACCATTTGTTCCGACGGGTCATAAAATACCCTACGTGTTGTCGACTATTCTATGAAACCATTCGTTTCAAAGGGTCATACGGGTTTCTACCAAATGATGTCTACTATTCTCTGAAAACATCCACAAACAATACCAGCCTGGATCGGGTATCGAATCACGGGCCTTTAGCTTGCCGGGCTTATGTGTAGAGCCTACGCTGCCCAGGCATCGCCTTTTTCCCGAGGGCACGAATATCAGCATGTTTTTCTCCAATACTTGGTAAAGGTAAAAATTTTCCGTAAATGCTGCTCATGGAATTACTTTCCACTCAGTTTTACGTTCCCGGCAATCGATTCTTTTTCCGCATTTGACAGTTTCTGTTCAACACGAGGTAGTAATGTGCGAAATCTTTGGAACCCCTACCGGAACTAATGCATTTTTTCCGACGGATAAGACATGTTTCCGTTCAAATCAGGTACTACCTAAAGGTCTTTTTACACTTATGTCAGCACCGTCAGCACTGAGAATCTAACTAAATTCAGCACACACGAAATCGTTTCGTGTAAAATTCTCGTGTAAAACGGATTTCGTACGCCATTATTGAAAACAGAGATAAGTAGCATACTTATTTTTCAACGGTGTCTCGCTACTAGACTACCAATCACAGGTGAGTAGAGTGTTTCTAGGAAATATCGATGGTGGAGCTAGAATCAATTAAACATTCCGTACATCACGATGGGGTGCGATATCGTGTCCGGTGAGTTTTCCGGGAATTCTAAATGTGCTACTAAAGGTTACTTAAAATTGATCGAAAAATATAAAAGAATAATAATCCATATAATAAAAGCCCTTGCTACTCACTCACTGACTCAGGAACGCTGTAAGATGGAGCCTAAATTTTAAAATACCGTTATTCAACTGCTATCAAGAAATTTCATAAAAGCGAGAATCATTTCTGATTTGGCTTCCACTGAGACAACGTTCCCTTTCATCTTGAGACGACGACAATTTCCAGTGATTCCATCATATGCGATTACAATCAACAAGTCGCATGGTCAGTCGTTTGTCCACGTTGGAACTCAACTCCTAACAGCAGTATTCTCACACGGACAATTGTACGTTGCTCTCTCTCTATCGTAAATAAAGGGAGAGAATGTAATTTTTGTGTTGGAAATAAACTCATGATATCACGTTTCATTTAATTTCAATACCTTCCTTGAATAAGTGGGCGCCACGGGAGCCTTTTTAAACCTAGTTGTGTATAATACATAAAGCTTTTCAAAGTTCTATCCACTTTACCACCGAGTCAGCGGATCCATGAAGGCCAACGTTGCGACACTAGACTCGAGCATCGTCCACAGGGCAGAGGTTAGTCGCTCACTCTGGCCTGAGGAAGATGCTCGAGTCGAGTGTCGAAACTTCGGCCTTCATGGACCCCCTGACCGGGTGAGAAACCCGAGAGAACTTTAAGAATCTCATATAGGGCACCAGGTCCTAGGTATATAAAGCGTTAATCAAATCTGTATGAACGATTATAAGACAAAGTCTCCGGATTCACCTGGTGGAAATTCCTTTGTCACACATAATAAAATACTTCGTTCTTTTCCACACTTTTTATTACGATACGACCATGGTTTCGACAAACTTGTGTCATCTTCAGCTTCAGAAATAGGTTCAAGTTTGCCTTATATACCTTAAAAACCAGAGGTGGGGGGGGCGGGATTCAATACCGGGCGGGATGGGGGTATTCCCCCTCCCTCAAAAAGAAATTCTGTGACCGTTAGAATACTAAACCTTCCCCCTCTCCATCCCCTTTTCCGCCCCCCCCCACCTCTGGCTGTTGAGGTATATAAGGCAAACGTGAACCTATTTCAAGTTTGTCGAAACCATGGTCGTATCGCAATAAAAAGTGTGGAAAAGAACGAAGTATTTTATTATGTGTGGCTGTATGAACGATCTCAGCAAACACAACAGCTTCTGCGCAAGCGCGCCGGTCTGAAACCAAAATGGACTGAATGGATCGTGTGAAAGGGCTCATCCGACACTTTCAGTATCCAATTTCAAGTATGCATAATTGAGTTCGACTTTCAGTACTGAAATAATAGTCATGTGCAACGGCCTTGAGACAGGTTTCATACGTTTTCAGCTGATAACAATGACGATAATATTCGGCCTTAAGTTTCACTATGCAAGAAATTTGAGACCGTGGCAGTGGATATCTTGTTTCACTGATGGCTGCCGATAGCCAAGAGCTCGCTGACAATGGTTATGACCATGAAGAAATTCCATCGCAAATGCGTGACTCAAAATACATGACACTTCACACATTTTTGTTGGTGAGATTTAAAAACTCTAGTACTTTCGTAGATGATATCCCTTCTACCGCCGAATTACGATTTAGGTATGCTACCACTGCAAATTAATCCATGTATATGTTTTAGGTAAGTGGTTACTTTTTTCCAGCCCGAGGAGTTGAGTGCAGCGCTATTTCCACTGAACCAACGCGTTTTAATTCCAATAACTTTCAATGATTTCTTTTGTAATCGCTAGACCTCTTGGAAATATACACTTCTTCATTAAGAATCGTGTATTTCTTCTTCATCACGAATAACCTTCCTTCATGACGACGAAGGGTAGGACGTATATCTAAATAAATATTATTGGTAGATAGGGCCCTACAAAAGTAAACATTCAGAGGATTTTTTCTCACTTTCATTCAAACCTACCCTAAACGGTAGGTTACCTTATAATAATAATGCACTTCATATATCAGGTTTTAGCAAAAGCTTTATTTGTACATGGTAGGAAATAATACTGTAAGTAGGTAACATTTTCTGCTTCGCCTATTCTTTGTTTCCGTAATTAAGTGGAATTAAAATCAAATATTAGTGTAAAGGTAGGATTTCATAGAATTTATCATCGCACTTTTTTTAATTAAACTGCATGACTATGTAAAAATAAGCATATATCCCTTGATTTGGAAACATCATGAATGAAGTAGATAGTGTTGCAGCCCTTGATATGGCCTTTAAAGAAAAAGCTCAGCCGGGTTTAAATCCAGGATACATGGGAGTCGAATCACTCAGGGTTTAGCAACTGTAAACTAGTTAAACCGTATTCCCTAGGACCTGACTTAAATCCTCTATTCTCTACCCGCTTCTTAAGGTGGTTCCACCGTAAAACGACTTAAATGTCATTTTATTCATATTCTGTCTACTTGTAGAAAAATTTGTCCTCTATCTGATATGAACAACAAAATAATACCTTTCCACGCTATTTTATCCTATAATTGAACTCGAAATTACATGGTGTTCAATGGGGGAATGAGAGAAACACGGGGGAAAATAGTATTTTTCCATAAAATATAAATGCCATTTTCGTATAAAACTGTCTCTAAGAAGGAAATAATCCAGAGAAATTGAATAAAAATAAAATATAGGCATCTTACCACCTTATTTTTCTAGTTATTGAAGAATTAATGCCGTAATTGAAGTCAAAATGCGGTAATTCGTAGAAAATGGCGCTGCAGTCGGCTCCTATGACTGGGGAAAAGTGCTCATTTAAAATACATTCGTGGAATAATATGCATTTTTTATACTTTACTTTTGGGTTTCTATAGGTAACGCATTGCATCAGTGAAAGCAGGATTTTTTGGACAAAATATCAAAAATGTGGAATTTAGTATTTGTTTTGACTCACACAGTCGCGGCGGAACCTCCTTAACCGTATTCACTAGCGCCTGACATAAAATCCACGTCGCACTAAGGTTCTACTTAAGGCACTGGCATAGAATTCGAGGGCGGGTAAAATGTGGTGATAAATATTATTCTTTCTATCTGAAATAAAAACCATTGCTGCTAAATAATGCCAGTAAAAGCGAATTATTCCCGGGAAATTGATTGGTAATGAAATTTAGGCACTTCTAAATCATATTTCTTTACGTAATTAAGGAGTAATGCAATTATTAAAGTCAATGCGTTTTAACTCAACGGAAATGGCGCACAGTTTGCGAAAATAAAAAAGCTGGCCAAATTCATATCTCAGTTATTTTATGAAGTAGAAGCCGAATTTTCCCATTCTTATTTTTTTAGTCCCTGAATCCAAATCCAATGTTATTTTTGTGTAAGCCAATCAGGGGTCTCCCTAAAACCAAATTGAGGAATCAGTAAAACCCTCTCCTTCGATTAAATTGATGTCTGCATATAAGGCCTTTTTTTTGGAGTGTGGAAATAGTATTGTCTGGTGCTAGAACATCAATTCTGCGAGAAACTATTGATATTTAAAATTTTGGTGTTTCCCGTGGACGAGAAGATGCCGTCTAATTTAATAGAAAAAGTTGTCAAAAAATTTAAACTTCCGCATTTTCCGCGATAATCAAGTTATTACTTTTGCTGATGAAGCGTTCATCTGTTGATTGTCAAATCTTCAATCCATTTCTGAATGCTCACATACTGATTTAGACTTCAATTGAAACTTTTATTTACTAATATTAATTGCACAAGTTATTATTCAACGTTAAAATGCAAAAATGGCCGGAAATCGGAGAAACGTGGTCAAAATTTCATTCTCTCTTAATCCAGCTGAAGCGAAGCATGAAATCAGCCAACTTAATATTTTTTTGGGGTCATTATGACGAATATTATGGTTTTATAACGCTTCCAGCGAAATGGGGCCTTTTATTAAACAAATTGGAGTTAATATAGGGATCCAAAACTGTTGAAATAAAGACATCCCAAAAGTAAAGAAAGAAATACTTGTTGATTGGATCTCTCCTTAGCTTGAGATTTCATTGGCTTAAAATTATCCGGAGACTAAAAACCAGCAGCGTGCCAAATGCCAACGCTATGACATATTCAAATAATACATACACATTCATACCTAATACAGACTTTAGTTTAAAGAATCAAAGTTCATGCGCTAATTTTTTTTGACTCACAGATGAAGCTGAAGTATCAAATATAATCAGATGTCAAAGTTAGATTCGACTCAAATCCATTATCTCAGCATGACCAAGGGTGCTTCGTTGGCTTGGCCGCATAGGGAATGTTTGAAACTCGAATATCAAAACAATTCATGACAGACGAGTGAATGGTGTGAGCGGAAATTATACAAGAACTATATTTTAATTTATTTTCCTTAATAATGTATACTATGACTAGAGTTTTCGGTGTGGTATTCAAAATTTAGACGAAATTATATCGAAATATGTTGTTGTCGAATATTGGACTCGGCGCAACCCCTTGCTTTTGGTTAGCAACAATTATAATAGTAAGTAATGTAGTATTCCGCGTTTAGAAGAAAACATGTACATGCATAATCGAATAATTACAAAATATGTATTAAGTATATGCGATCAGGCTACGTGTTACAATAGCAAAAAGCCAAATCGGTAAGATGAAATTTTGTCACTTTTATCAATCACTTATGATGTGGCGTGAAATGAAGAGCCGTATCAAAGGTTTTACGCAACTCAATGCAAAAACAAAAATCGCTCCAATCGCCTTATGGACAAGAGGGCGGGAATGTAGCAATGCATGAATGAAATGTAAGGAAAAGAGGTATGCCTGCATAGGGCAGAATAGGGTAGTGTGGAAGAAATCATTGAAACGAAGCCAGTGTTTTAGGCCTAACATCGAGAACTCAGATCTTTTCACTGTGCCTCCCGCGGAGGTAGTAGTAAGATAGGAATGTCTTCGTGATTTTCAAAGTTAGATATTATGTCCATAGACTCAAGTTAGCTGTATCTTTAAACACTATTATGCTGGAGTGGAAAAAAACATGCTTGAAACCGTACACATTGATAGATACGGCAACCGGAACAAGATTAGGCACCTTATTTATCGAAATCTGCTTCTGATAATCGCTTTGACCTCAGCGTCATAGAACTTGTGCACTCGTCGTTGGATTCCCTTTGACAAGAATTCCTCGCTGTTGGAAGTATCATAGCTTTCTATCCATACATTTTCCATGCTCAGAAAACGTTGGATAATACTCCAGTGATTGACTGAAAAGTACCTCCAGGACGTTTGACAGAGTTTTGGGTAGCTAAGAAGTAGCATCTGTGTGGAAGCTTTGAGCCAGCGTCATTTTGGAATCTGCCCAAACTAAAACCGCATGCACAGCTACAGTTTTAATCAACAAATAGTAACCTTTACTACAGTGCATTGGCAGCACAAATGGCCAGCGAGGAAAGGGTTTCACTTCTTTAAAGGCCATTTTACACGGTGCATTTGTTTGTACAAACTCTTCCGTGAACTCTTGCATGAGGCAAAATTTATCGTATAAAGCGGCAAATTGTATGAACGCTTGTGCAAATGTCTCAATGCCTGAACGGAAAATAGAACCTGTTCTAATTTCGTTAAGACAAACGTACAATCTCACGTAATTTCGTTTATAAAAAATCTTTCATCGTGTAAAACGGCCTTAAGAGTTGTTGCTGCGACTACACTGAATAAGTAAGATAGAAGGTATATTGCTGTCGGCAACTTCTTGCAATTCTACTCTCAGTACCACCTCAAAATGATGGAAACTGTATGTCATTACTGCTAGGTATAAATACAATCACTTTTGAAGTGAGATGCGGACTAACCCAGGAAATTCTTCCCGAAATGAACATTAACAGTTAATTCTTTTCCCGAGTTCTGGCTCTTCATCCCAATTAAGGACTGGCGACTGTAAATTTTTCAATAAAACTTTACCAAAAAAGGTCATGGGACGAAAACATCCCATCTGATCGCGCAGCCTTGCAATTTTGAAAGGACATGACGCGTTATTGCGGCATTCCATTCATTCATCACCTTATAAATGGAAAGCGACTGAACTCCAATGAAGAACTTCAACTTTTTTAATGGCTCTAGGTCACTATTGATTGCGTAATTTCACGATCAAGGACGCGACTTCCCTTGAGAATGCCCCCCCAAGTACCTCCAATCGACTACTTAGCCATTTTTGACTGATAAATTCCCCTGGTCATTACAGGTAATTATTCTGACGGTAAAAACAAAGCATCTGTCTTTCCCTTCAAGGAGCAAACAATGGCATCCAAGTATGTATGCATGTGAACAGATGGCTCGATAAGTGATACCTCAACTTCACCATCAATCCTTAACTACCTGATTCTCTTTCTAAATAAGGTGAAGATACAACTCCGTTCATTGCATTAATCATTAAGCTCTCCTTGACCTTTTCTCAGGTTGAAAATAGACAAAATATTCATTTAAAAACTGTAATGCTTTTGAAAATGTATATTATCTACAAAATATGTAATATTTTCTAATATATCTATGCATTGTTTATTTTTACAATATCTATGTCAAGCTTAGGTCCAACATAGGAATCTTCGTGCAGTGGGGGATACTCTTGACTGCATTAAAATTAGCCTAGTGTTGAGGCAAGTGATTTGACGCGCTCGGTCCCATGGGTTACACTGGAATTAGCTGCTTGACCCTAATTGTCAGAGGCACAGATTAGTTCAGCATACATACATGCACCTAGAAAGAAAACCTCAGAAATTTAATGAAAGGCAATTCAACAACTCGTCTTTTATGAGAGACTTTGCTTGAATTTTTCCCTATGATTTAATGGAGAGAGATATAATTATTTCTTGATGGGTAAGAAAATGAGCGCCCGGATTACTCCTCACAATTTCAATAATTAACAAGAAAATTTTGCTTTGAAGTATTAACTAATCTATTTTTGAGTTGTTCACATAAGGGACGCGTCTAGTATACAGCAAATTCAATCCAGCACGATGGTATGTTGAAAACAATAATGGAAGGGGAAATGAATGGGAAAAATTGAAAAAGAGGACCATGAAAGGAGTGCATCAGGTAAATTATGAAGGACGTCAAATTAAAGAATTATTTCATAAGGGAGCGCTTGGTGGAGAGGAGAATGGATTGGAGAGCTGCTGTAGCAAACCAACCTGCGGATTGGTGACTGCTGATGATGGATGATGATGAGAAAGAGTGAAAGTTCAAAGGAAAAAGGTAAGGTAAAGCACGTAGGAGGCTTTAGATAACCTACATCGCGAGCCTAAGATGAGGATACCACCATTAACTAATATAGCAAAAATCAGGATTACGTTTGATTCGGGGTGAATTAGTAAAATCGAATTATGAAATAACTTTTTTCCTTCGTAATTCTTTAAAAAAAAGTAGAGATGTTACTTTTTTTAAGAAATAAAACTATGTAACTTTTGTGAAAGTCAAGAGGTATGAAGTACCTAATTACTCTAGGAACATATAAAGAGTGCATCTCTCAAAGGTATTCTTGCGAGCTTCAGGAAACCGTTCAAATATTTGCCCCGAAGATTGTCGATTTACGCACTGGTAGATATGGAAATTATACTCACACTCCTGTCGCAGAATGCTATAAAAACTAAACAAATAAATCCCATAGTAATACAAACCTTAAGTAACCAGATGCTTAAAAGGTGGAGTGTTTGGAAGAAGCAGTTTACGAAGTTTGCTATTATTATAACCTTGCAAAGCTTACGGTATACGAAAACGGTAATTAAAAATGTATCCGCACCGTCGAATATAAGTGGAAAGCGGTAAAAAATAACTTATGGGATACTTAAAATACTGGAATGTGGTGGCGCAATACAGGATCCATACCAATTTTATCATACTACTCAAATTCCTGCTTCTCAGAGGAAATCATCTCGTTATGCTAGAAATTGACATGAAAGTCTGACCTTCGTGCCATGTTCTCTGGGATGGGAACATGCATGGTGCTCGCAGGAGGAGAGCTATGTTGAAATCCCTTTATGAAGTGCCATTATGTGAATGGGGAGTGCTCGGCTATGCTCAGCACTTGAGTGCGTAACTTGAGAGGTCTGATTGTCGCAATCGACATGCAGTACCTAGAATGTATCACTATGAAGCGAGTGAATGTTTCTCAGCCTCGAAAAAAGCATTCGCTTCCTTTTTAACCATGCAATTGGAAAGGTTGCTTCGAAATGCTTTTAATGATTTTTCTTCGAGCGAAAATGTGCTCCCAAGATGGGATTTCTTGAGCTTCATGCGTTGTTACTAAATGACGACTCAAGTTGTGTGTTTTCTCATTAACATGCGTAAATTCTCTTAACTTTTCATAAATTGTTTTATAACATTTTTTCACCAAGAAAGTTTTATCCACCAGATATGTAATTCCACAAGCAAACGTGAGTTAAAAGTTGCTTCAATGTTTGCATGCCAGCAGGATAAGTCGGTTTATATTGCACTGTGTCCACTGATATCATGGCCTTTTCAGGCGCGGTAAAGGGATCGATCGTCCATGTGTTTCATGGCATTGTGTTATAATCTGTTCGAACAATTGCATGGGGAGGCGAGTACTGCCAGAATGATCGCCTTAGGCGACGAATAGTGTCACCTTCAGCTATGTGGGAACACATATAAGAAATATTTGTGGCAGAGCTCTGAAGAAGCTAGGATTCGTCAAGCGTATTGTGGGAAGATTTTCGAATGAAAAAGTAAAAGAGAGGTGCTATTTCGCACTCGTCCGGCCACAACTTGAATATGCAGCGAGCATATGGGATCCGGCGCAGAAAGACATAGTCCGGGAACTTAATAAAATACAAAGGAAAGCTGCGCGATTTGTCAAAAACAGCTACGGGCGTACAGACAGCGTTACACAGATGTTAAACGAAATAGTCTGGGAGCCGCTAGAGACTCGGAGGCTGCGCGCTAGGCTTACATTGCTTGAGCAATTGAGAATAGATATATTTAAGAGCGACACGGAGAACATCATATTAGAACCCCACTATATTTCCAGGTCCGACAGAATTGATAAAGTAAGAGATATTTTGCCGAACGGATAGGTATGGGAATTCGTTTTTCCCCCGAACAATAAGGGACTTTAATAAATGCTAGGTGTAATTTCATTAGAGCGTTTCCTTTTTATACGTAAACGGCTGGTGTCCTGATACCCCCCGCCACACGCCTATTGATGCGGCTTGCGGGGTAGTATGTAGATGTAGATATGTGAACGAGATCACAGAACTATGCAGGGAGTGGTGTTGCCTTCCGTGCATAGAGCACAATGGGGAGTGGTTGCAGTCGCCCGCGAAAAGTTAGGTTTTCCACACTCCCATCGACTCTTAATGGAGCCTCACTTCAACGTGTGAATTCAGTCAGTGGGTTGGAGGCAATCTCGCGACGTGGTCTCCACTTCAACTCCCGTGCTCAGCACAAACGATTCGAGGCTCTCGAAACAACGGGTGGTGGTCTCCATTGAAAGGAATGCTTGCCTCTCTCGAATTATTTCTCCCCGTCAGCTTTAATTCACTCACACTCCGCTCGCTCTTGTTAGACTTGTCCTTGAGGATGGGAGCGTAATATGGATTCCTTGCCAATGGAGAGAATCCGACTCTCTTGAGAAGCTGTGAAAGAAAGGATAAAAATATTCGCGAAATGGCTTATCCATTGAGAAAAAAAATCTAATTAGAAAATGGGAGTCATCTTGGCTTTGAGGTAAATTGTACCTTTTTCGATCGCGCAAAAGATCAAATACGGTATGTGATACCTGTTAAATTTTTCAGTGGTTTAAGTGGTTCAATCATAAAATCACTAAAATGTAATTTGATTCATATTATTGCACCTTTTAGATGAATAAATCTGCTGTTTGTTCATCAACAAAATCCCGCCTTTCCATGCTACGTTTTAAGAAAATTTTCCTGGAAAATACACGATGCATTTAGCAAGAATGTTTAAAACACGGGGAAAAATAATACCATTATTTCTCCTCGTATTTAACTAAAAATTAGGCTAAGAGAGCCGCATGTTCAAGGATGTTATCTGGGATTTTTACATTCGCTCTAAATAGTATATACGTATGGCTACATCGCAGAAGCGTAAAATATTAGTCCATCTATTCTTATATATCCATTGAATTTAAATGACTATCATAAGCTAGTTAAAATACGATTCTAAAACGATTTAATTCGCACTTCCTGATATTGGTCTTAAATATTGCGCGTTTTATGTTTTTTCAGCCTATGAAAAGTAATTTTTTCTTCTATACCTAGAAAATTTTCAAAAGCCTTTGTTTAATATTACCTATGACATAGTTTTCTTAATGATCAATCTACTCGGTTTTTGGGCCCACTAAAATGAATAAGACGACGCAAAGACAAAACTGAACTTAAAATATTTAGTTTGTTTATGTAAAATTAATAATAAATTAGTCAAATTTCGAAAGAGATTAATACCTGAATACCTCTAATTACAAAAACACCATTATAAAATACTCTCATATTTATAAGCTCTTAAAAAACTGAAAAGATGAAAATATTTTATGAGTAAAAATATAATAACTAAAACAAGATGTATTTAGACAGAAATAATTTTTATTCTATTCCAAAATGAATGCATGACTATTGTTAAATACATATTTTTAAAAGATCAAGACAAATTCTTTTTATAATTATCCTCAAAAACAATTAAAAATATATTACTGTAGATTTGGAAGGAAAAGAGAGTTAAGTGAACTGAGGAGGTATAACGATTAACCTGTAAATCGAGAATCCTAGAGATCGGTAGGGAATAATTTCATATGCTAAAACTATAACATTGCAAAATAATAATATATGTTGATTATAATTCTTTACTCAGAGCAAAAATGCATTTCGATCGCGAACATTGTGAGATGATTTTGGTCTAAACAATGCTACGCCCGGTCATAACAGCGAAAATAATTTCAATATGTTGCTCCGGGAGTCCAACAGACCAGCAGATGTACCTTTCAGTGATTACGATTAGTCGAATTAAATTATTCCTCTGTTTATAATTTTACACTCCTGCGGCCGTATTCATAGATTTCGAGTTATACCTGGGGTTACGCGGTTTATTTTAGTCCGGTCTAAGTGCGGTTTAGAACGGTACTAAAAGTTGGTATTCATAGATTGGGTCGAGGGAGATTGCCTCGGGGACTAACGGAGTCCCAGACTTGCCTACCGCGCGAGGATGGAACGCTTGGCAACACCGCTATTCGTCAAGTAGCAGGGTATTTCCTGGAATTTCTGAACTGGTTTTTGGGGTCTTCTGAGGAGTTGTGAGTTGCCTTCGAACCCTTTACCCATGCCTTTACCAGTCATTACTTGCTTCTGGCAGGGGCGGATTAAGGTCGT
This sequence comes from Pyrrhosoma nymphula, assembly GCA_963573305.1. Classification (NCBI taxonomy): domain Eukaryota; kingdom Metazoa; phylum Arthropoda; class Insecta; order Odonata; family Coenagrionidae; genus Pyrrhosoma; species Pyrrhosoma nymphula. The sequence goes on from OY754332.1 coordinate 111,193,168, forward strand.
TGTTTTGGGGGGGGCGGTTCACTACTTTCCGCGGCGCCTGGGGGGTATGCAATACCTCTCAACGAAACGGGGGTCAGGGCGGACCTCCCTCGGAAAGTTAAAAGAAATGAAGCGCTTGGAACGTAGTTTTGTCGTGGCTATATTATAAAGTAGATGTGATAAATTATTGAGTTTAGCTCTCTATTCACATTTGAAAAACGTTCACAAACGATGTAAATAATGCCATTCTTGTGAAGATGCAGGTTTCCCGGGTTTTACACCACATTCCAATTATATTTAAACATTGTATATTGATCTGGTGAAATAAAAACTTTAATTGGTGAACCACCTTAATGATTACCATCTTTTCTCTTTTCCCGGGAATTACGGGGGGGGGCGGCCGCCCCCCCCCCGCCCCCCCCCTTAATCCGCCCCTGGCTTCTGGGACTTTCTTGCTCACTGAAATCGGCCCGAAATCCTGCTTCCTGCATTTTGGATATCTTCGATTTCATTTTTGTAATTATTTATGACTTATTGTTAGACGCGTTGCAATTCATTTTTCTATTTTTCTTTAAGTTTAGTATCCTTAAAAATATATAACATAATCACCCGGTTTTGTTTCGTGCAATGCACGAAATTTAATTTAGCTACACAAATAATAAATTCACTAAAGCAAGTTATTCATCAAAACGCACAGCTAATTGAAATGAACGTAAAAAACTAACTATGTAAAATGTAAACAAAAGGATGTTACAAATTATGAAAGGTATGAAGTATTATTGATATTATCGTGATTGAACAAAACTCACCATGCGAAATGTAAACAAATGAACACACCTAAGCGATGTGAAAACAAATTTAATCAGTGCGAGCGATAATACCTAATAAAAATGTACTTACTAAATTATAAAGTTGATTAACTAACCCGATTACCAATAAAATTAAACTAAATAAAAAAATAATTAACTATGTATCCTGAGAATGAAACTACTTCATTACTGCCTATACAACTATTTACGTCAGTATAAACCTAAATCACTTTGCCAAAAATATTCCTAACGATAGACTAACACAAAATATTACAACTTAAATTAGCTCTAACTTGGAGAACTCGCGATTAATCACTTAACACCTTCGCAAATCACAACACCTAAAAAACTAAAGAAAAAGTGGCGACGCGCGGAGCTTATACTCAACGTTCAACCATTATTCCATAGGTTTAACTTCCTCCGGACTAAAGCTGCCGGGACTAAGGTCGACCAGCGCTAAAACGAAGCTATGAATATGAGTTCAACGACATCCCCGGTCTAACTTCCTTAAACCTCCGGTAGGCGTAGTCTAACGTAACTATGAATACGGCCGCTGGTGACTATAAATACGTAAACCCATAATCATCGGCTATGAAAACGTTAAGTATCAAGTCCGGCAAAAAATTTATTTGAGAGTGTTTTTTGAAAATATAATACTATTGGGGTTCCTGAAGACTCGAGGGTTGAACTTTATGTATTAACATGCTTCGACGGCATAGGTCATGTTGCACTTACTGTCTGTCACTTACAGACAGGAGAAAAAGCACTCAAGAACAAGTAGGAGGATATTCCGTCCAGAATCAAGCTGAGCCCATGCGATGCTCACCTTCGGCAACTGATTGTGAGCGGGAACCGGTATTTCCACTGTGGCAGGCCATTCCACTATTAGTCGTATTCTACTATTCCTAGACCAGTGTTATTCTATTGGTCTATTCTGTTTTTGATGGTCCGTTTATACTCCCCATTTCCACCTTCAAACAGCTCTTCCCAACTCCATATTTCTCTCTCGAATAGAGCAACATTTCCATTTATCGCCATTTCGTTCAGCTTTCTTATCCTTTCCCGCTATCGACCACGTACCCTCAGTATCGGTGTTCAATATCCTCTTTCCTCTGATTACTTGCTCTACCCCACCGCTCAGTATCCTCCGATTTTGTCCAACTTCTTTCCCACCCTTAGTTTATCCTAGAATGCTTATGGGCACGAGATGATGCTAGTCCATACAAAAAGCCGAGATACCCGAGTTTTAGACGTTATATCTCGATAACCAATGAATCTGTTGGAAAAAAGCTCAATCAATATTAATGATTATTTATATTTACTTGATTGGTGTGTAATAAAAAATATAGTCTGATATTTTCTATAGGACTGCGATTGAAATTTGTCACGGTTTTTGTCCCCTAAGAAACGGTAGTATCACTTTGAATGCTAATAACACGAAAACGGCAGAGCATACGCGCATGTAGTTTTAAAGGAGCTAGAACATGTCTATTTCAAATATATTTACGGGAGACAAATGTTGTTTCGGTAAAATATAGGTACAAAATATTTTGTTAATTGCTTGAATCTTTGCTCTTTTTCGTTATTCGCGGGTTTATGAGAAATTGTTGGTCAATATGAAAGAGCAAGCAATCAAATGTTTAAAATGGATTATTGATGGCACACAGATACACTTTATTATGATGAAACAACTGGCAAATCAAATTGCATGGTCACATTGGCGATCGATGTTATTGGTACAAATGACATATTGATTACGGATTAAATATATACAACGTCATGAACTAAAATGTATCCTCAAGATTTGAAACTTTTCCAAGAGTACACACGCAGTCATCGGTGATATAATAAACATTTACAAAAACGTGTTTTGGTTCGATGAATGCGTTCTTCGCTTCGATTACCAATTTCTCCAATTAGGCGCCGGGTATTCAAGTTGGAATTGGATGGAACGGTTGGAATAATTCTGTAATAAACCTCAAAAAGGAAATGGCACACCCTCCTCTCCAAATGGAAAACCTTTCGGAATTAAGGACGCCTCCACGTGTGAAAGGGAGGCGAACGACTCTTTGATGAGTTCCCACCGTGAGGAGGCGACCGATTTCATTCCGAGATGAGTCGAAACTTAACCATAAGTGGACGGAGTGCGGTGATGTCGGAATGGCTTCGCTTGTCATCGCCGGGCACCGTCTGACGGAACTGCCCAAAGATTGGAAGCACCCACTCTCGAACACGTAGGCCGCTCAAAAGCCTCTCTCTACTAAGGCAACAGTGCCAGAATGGCTCCTCCCCTGCCAGTCAGCAGTGAGAAAAAAACAATGCATACAGTTCACTAATTCGTGACCTATCCTCCCCTGAAATCCTCACGTTGGCACCATTACTTGAATAGACTGCTTTCGACACCCATCTTTCTTTTGCGCTTCCCTCTGCATTTTGAATTTTGTGGTCAGAATCCTCCACTGCTTCCTTCTTTCAACAGGGGTTACCTCTCTGAAGAAACATACTTCTTAATCGAACTCTACATTTATTAATAAGAGAGGAAATATTAGGCTACCCTCATTCGGGTATTTTCTATCTGCGCCCAGTGTAACCGGTTATTCTCCCCGCCCAAACGTGTATTCTGTTGCAGTACTTACAAGAATTATATTAGGACAAAAATGAAGGAAGGCCAGAAAAAATGGATAAAAAAACCTATCTTAAAAGGTGGAAGGCAGTCTCTGCCAGGAAAAAGTTGAAGTTTCCTGCAGAGTTGAAGTTAGTAACTTTAAATAATCAATAGCAGGTCTTCTGGATTGGAGAAAACGAAATTCTCTTTGAAAATAAAGACGACGCGAAGAGATGTATACAGTGCCTGGAGAAATCTAAAAGTGGCATAGGATACTGACAGATGGGATAGATACAAGATACTGATGGAATGAGAGAGACAGTGGTTGAAGATGAAAACGCATATCCAACACCAAGATCAGAGTATTATGCTTACGGCCACACAATACTCTCTTTACTAGAACTTGAGAGAGTAACAAAGTCAGGAGTGGATGAATTTCCCGAGAAGATGCTAAGTGTGAAGGATTAAGATTCCTGAATAAGCCACATTGTAGAGCATATAGCAACTATCGCAGTTTTGATAGAATATCTGACAAGAATATTCTGGTCTGGAAAGATCTGGCAGAAAAGAAAAAAGGTCCAACAAGAACATTGAATAGCACGCACAATACAATGAGAAATTACAACTTGAATATTTATGTAAAAAACAATAATAAAATGTGGGAGAAATCTAGAAGGCTTCGTTGTCGTCAAACTTGAACAGCAAACACTTGTAATGGAATAATGTGGTGAAGAAAGAGGCGAGTGGAAGAATGTTGCTATTAGGGATGTAGAATTACCAATGATGGAAGAAGCAAGAAAAACATTGTGAGCGTAATAGGCTATGGAAAAAGGCATTTTTCTAAAATTACCTACAGGATGATAGAACAGAATATGGAACAAATAGTTGAACAGCCTTTTTAAACAGGCGAAAACATTGGCGAAATAGCCAAGAAGTAGTCAACGAAGTAAATAGTTAAATAGTAATTGATGTGTCGTTTTTTATGTTTAATAAAAAAATGCCTGTAACTATGGAAAACAATGTATAATATCTAACAATCAGAGATTTCTTCGAATGCAACATTTTTGGTGAAGCAGGTGGAGCTGTTACTAAGCAGTTTTTCTTGTGAGTATTTTGAAAAATGAATTGCCCGCGGCATGTGTCAGTTAGTGGAGAACGTATATGGGAGCTCACTTGCCATCTATTGGCATATACCTGAACCACTATACATAGCACCTGAATCATACGTACGTACGTGTAGCCTTTTATATTGTAGACAACTGTCTGAAGATCAATTTGATTCCAGGAAGAGTAGGAGAACGAGAGAAGCTATTTTAGCACTGAGACTCATCACAGAGAAGAGGTTTAAAAAATACTATGCCACGCATATTAACTTGATCGATCGATCACTTCAACAGCCAGCAACGAAATCCTGGAAGTAAATAAGCATTTCAAAAAAATATATATTTGAAGCATGCTCTTGTTTAAAAGTGAAACCTAGACAATGACAGCTACAGGGCACAAAAGATAGAGAACCAAAGAAATGTGGTGTTTTCGAAAAATGATGAAGATCAAATATACGGAGAGAATCAACAACGAAGGATTCCTAAAAATATTTGCAAAGAAAGGATAAAAATATAATGAAAATTCAGAGGAGAAGAAGAAGAATTAAACTTATTGGGCACGTTTTGTGACATGACAGCTTTTTGAAAACAATAATGGAAGGAGAAATGAACGGGAGGAAATGCAGAGATCAAGGATGGAACACATCAGGAAAATTATGAACGGCGTTAAAGTGAATACTTTAGTGGGAAGGAAACGGTTAGCTGATTGGAGAGTAGAGTGGAGATCTGCTGTAAACGATCTTCGAATTTATGACTGATGATGAGTATTTAGGACTAATATCACTATATCAACCACCCGATTATGGTTGCAATTCAATAGTCACGGTTAAAATATCGAAAGATCGTTACAGAACGGTACAGAATCAGTACAGATCTAGAATACAGGTAGTAAACTTGTATTTTATTAACGCATAGTATTAGGTAATCGTTTATTGCTCCAATATCGCTACGGTGGAAACAATTCAAACTATATCACGCGCGAAATGTATATTTCAATGAGAAATTACTTTCATGCGGTGGCACGATTCGGCTCAGTCACTATTGAGTACAATACTAAATTTAAAAATGGCAGACTTAGGGATTCAGGTGATTCAACTGCTGTGATTTTATCATATCTCCTGTTCTAAGACTTTAATGCTAAGGTAAAAACAACATCCGTGCCTGAGTGAGGACGCGATCATTGAACTGCCAGGTGGGGGCGTTACCAACCTAGCGACCGCGGCCGGCCTTCACATGAGTAGAGATGGAGTAAGGCTGTATGATGAACAATACACAGACAAATTGGAGAGAAAATTTAGAATGGCATTTATGTTTGAAAAATAATACTGGAGCGAAAATTGAAAAGAAGGCCTCATGAGGAAGGCTGAGTGCAAATAACTGATTAGAGAAGGTAATAGATTAAACCATGCGAAAAGATAGCACATGGTATTAAAATCATTAAAATGCTCCAAAGACCATATTGATAGCATCAATATATAGTATCAAATAAAAAAGAAGGTACTAGGTGAATAAATATTGCAATGCCGTGATAATTTCGTACAGCAATTCTGAACCGGAAACTATTCACGACTACCAGAGCGTTTTAAGTGAAATCACCGGGAAAATTTGTACACATATCCACGAAGTGCGGATAATTTTTCACAACAAGAAACAAGCTTAACATTTTACCGTCAAAGACGCCACCTCTCCTCTTTTTTTAACTATACTTATAAAACAAACCAAACCAAACAAAATGGAGGGATGCAGCACGGAAGAGTCATTGAAATAAATAATTAAAGTGGGAATAAATGGCGGTCTGCCGCAAATAAAATCATCAGATTGATGGAATAATTATTACGATGAGGACGCAAACCATCCCTCCCATTTCAAAACTCATGGACACTTTCAGGTCGGTCACCTTCACCTTTGAAACTGGCAAAAACCCTCCCTTTCAAGCCTCCCCAATGGGTTTTTCTTATAAACTCCCCGCTCAGGTTTCCCGCAACAGCCAAGGCGATCACGCAACGCCGCATGCTTTGGTTCATAAATATTCTGTCACGCGTCACCGCGGGCAGCCGCTCTCAAAATATGCCCCTTGGACAGAGGCAGCCCGCATGCTTGCCCACCTCAGAGCGGAGTGCTTGAAATCCGTATCGGCGGCATTATTTTGGCAGCCTATCCTCTTGGCTCGCGAGGGGGGGAGACTTCCGTCAGCTGGGGTGCTCGCTTTGAGAGTTGTTGAAGGTCACCAGTGCTCCGAGCAGAAGGCATTATGCGGCCCGAGGGAAGAAAGCAGCGTCGGGTGGAGGAGCTGCTAGCTTTTCCGAGACGATTTTTTCAATTTTAAACCGCTTCCCATTTTTCATTTAGAATACAGGCTAGGCAACGGGAATGAAAAGCAAGGATATGAAGATAAGTGTATTCTAAAAAAGATATGGAAATAATTCCGATTGAAAAAAATAGAAACTTAATTGTATTTGGCGTAACTTTGAGTGACTACTTCATTATGAAATAAAAAAATAACTCCGTGTGTTTATTTTTTTACGATTTATGTTTTGCCACTTTACAACATAATGTTGTTGTAATAGCGCTTTATTGTTATTTCCTCCAATTTGTCCGCGCCCTGCCGGGAGTAGATGTTTTCTGCATCATCCTTTGCTTTTCTATACTAATTAAATAGCGTGCAACCTGTAAACATTAAATGTGCAACATCAGGAATGTGCAATATGTGGAGTTTTTCAACATGCATGCGAGACAATATCTGATTATGTACAACTTAGTGTGTCCATATGTTGTTGCTCAACATTTGGCTACATTTAGTAATTGGTTGTTACCTATTTCACGAGAAACTATTTACGAAAATATGGAACATACCTGCGGTTAAAGGAACGTGGCCATCCTCTTTTTTCTTGTCCTTGATAATAAAAGAATTTTTGTTTTCTTATAGCTAACCTTTCTTTATTAATCCGTATTTTACGCACTGCTTTTCTAATGCATCTAACAAAGCTTGCAGTTGAAATTCCTTGGGTGATCGAATAACCAACGCCTGGTCGTCCGCGAATGCAATCAGAATTGTCATGTGTTCTCCATCCTTTATTCCCACACCTAGCACTTCTCATGTTATGTTGTTTGGTAGATTATTCTTCTGTCATTGTAACAAAGTCATAACCTTTCAGGCAATTAGAATGCCCCTCCTCTAATATCCTACAAATCAGTTCGAAAAATGTTCATCTCCCGTACTCCTGAAGTTTCCTCTCCTCACCCACCATACTAAGCATTACTTTGATCGTCTTCCTCTCTATCGCAATTTTCCATTCTCTTCAACGCAGACCACTCAAGCAGCTAGAGCCTATTCTGTTTCCCCGAGTCCACGTTTCTGAACCATATAACGCGGAAGGCGAGTGTAAATATTATTTTCAAACTGCAAAGATATCCATTCGCTAATAACTTAGCTATGGTTATGTCCACACAGGGTAGAAGTGCTTTGTTGATATTTCCTCCACTTTTGTGCGCTCTGACGGAAGTAGATGTTTTCTGTATGATCCTCCACTATCTACACTAACTAAATAGCGTGCAACTTGTCAAAAATAAATGCTATTTTGATTTTAACTTCTCACGACAAGTCTTTTGTGCTTGCCATTGATAAATAATTGCTTTACAGGAACTCTTCGTGAAACTTTTAGAGAGATAACCCTGATGGAGATCTTTTGAGCCTCTTGTCAGTCTCATAGAACGTATAATTTAGCCCAAAAAACCTCTGCGCCGAATTAAATGCTTTCATCGGTGAGCTAAAATAAAATAATCTGGAATTACAATAGATCATTTTAATTGGAAACTGGGTATGGATCTGGATTTGGATGGAACCACGAAAATAGCGTCTGGATTACGATGTTTCTGGTTCTTCCCCACGTATCACGCGGTAGCCCTTTCACAACGGTGCATTCTGAACAGCATCTTTCAAAGGGCGACCGACACCTAAATGCTTTACCATTGTCATATTACATGCATTTTAATCTCATTTGTTTGTCATGGTTCATTTTGGAATTGCATGTTGATTAATAGCAATATTGTTTGGCTCTCCGCTGCGAATGAATGCTAATTCATTCACCGTGCGTACATGCAACCCACTATGCATCCATTGCAATATCTTGTTATTGCATGCAAACGGCTGTATTTTTAGTATTTTTTCTTATATCACTCGCTGTAGTCCATAAGGCTGAGAAATCGGGGTTGATAATTCATAAAGCTGGCATCAATGCACACTGAAGGAATCCAAGTTCACTTGCCTGTCACGAGCTAAAGGTGAGAGTGTATGAGATTATTGCACGCGGGTATATGCCAATATCAGATTACAATTCATATCAATGCTTTGAATGCACTTAGAATTATACTGCAATGTTTCGCGATATTACAGAATGAGAGTTTTGAAGTGAACAATACTAGTATTTCTGGTATTTAATTTATCACGATTAAACAGGAGCGTGGCAAGTCCCATAGTTCCATCAAGGGTAATTAACGCAGGTAATAAAGCTTCAGTTGTTGAATTATCAGGGCATTTGAAAATATCTTGACAAAACGAATTACACCAACGTCCATGTGATATTATACCCTCAGCGGACGAATTCTTGCACGAAGTTTAGACAGAACTTCGACTGAAAAGTTCTAGAGTTCTGCGTGTCATACCGAATTCGGGATAAAATTGCATGAGATCAAATGGAACTCCCAATTCTCAATGAATATTAATTAATCCATCTGAATAGAGGCGCTTTTATTTCTTGTCCAAAGAGCTACACTCTCTGTGAACAACAAACATCAGATTATTACTTCTCTTTGACGTTATGTAAATATCCTTTCATCCTAAATTTAGCTACGCATATTTTGTTCAAATAAGGTTTTTCAGTGTGGTAAAGGCAAAAATATTTTTTAAGTATACGATTTGGTCAAATAAATCCGAGTGGTGTACGTGATCGCATGGCTTTAATTTTAGTATGTTTCATGCATACCTGTCATCTGTAGTCGAAACACCTAACATTAGATTAAATGAAGCAGTATAGCTAAGCATAATCATCACTTATCCAAGCTGGGGTCACTCTGAATTACCGTAAGACATACCGAACTATTATACATGAATAGCGTTATACCTTCGTGATAGCAATTCTTGATTTCTGGCATTAAGTTACAATCATTCCTGGTGACTGGAATTTTTCTTTGCCATGTTTCATGCTATAAACCATGCTGGCTGACCGATGACATAGGAATTCAGTTTTCTTTTGTGATTGTCGTTAAAAGCAACCTAAGTATACCTGGAGTAGGTTTGAAAGTTTATAGCATGGAGGCAGCTGGGTAATCAGTGCTAAGTAAGGCAAAAGAATATGTAGTAATATTTATTAGAAATAAATGTGAATGAAACAAAAGTGAGATTATATTTATACGTTGACTGCTAAAGGATTTATGACCCCATACAGTAGTATGGAGACTCCTATAAAAATCCCCTCCATTTTATCCAATCAAAAACATCGCAGAGAGTACCTGTAACCATGACTAGGATCATAAACAAACTATTAAATACAACAACGTGTACAACAAATTCGAGCAACGCTGAGATCATCTTCAAGTGCAACACTCCGTCGCCGGATAGGATGTGAAACTGAACCGCTGGGAGTCTTTTGTTAAGAGCAGTCAAATGCCGACGGCGGGTTTTTCGACATTCCTCCTCCGATCCCATTATGCGCAGGGCAACCCACACACCTCACCCATGATGGAGCAAGTGTGCTCGAGATGACGGTCGCCTCCCCTCATTACTACTACTCCTCCTAATTGGAGTCCCTCCGGAACACTGCACTAGTAACCTCCTACAGTATGCCAAGTATCGTTTCCTTCAAGCATTACACTGTGGATTACTTGAGCTTTGAAATGGAAGCGAGCTTTGAAATATCGATCGCCGAATCGCAATGAGTTTGTGCTAAAGCATTGTAATAAGAGATATTCACTTAGTAATTTTCCACACCATTTATTTTTTCTCGATCGGTTTCAACGTTTACAAGTAATTTTCAAGAAGTTACATGAAGCAGTAGCTTCTTGAAGAAGTACTTGAGCGGCCACTTGAAAATGACGTGTACACGTTGAAAACGGCAAGTGAAAATAAAATGGTGTTGAAAATAAAATGTGAATATTTGTTATGGATAATTTCCACAAAGTTTGCTCATCGACTATTAATTTTATGACAAGGTATTATTTCATTAAAAAAAATACAATCTTTGAGGTAACGTACTAAATTATCTGCTAAATAATTTAATAATTAAAATTAAATAATATAATTACCATGTATATTATCACTCAATGCCGTCCAAGATAATAGCGCAGCTGAAATATACTGATTTGGCTTAGAAATAAACTAAAATTAAACGATTTTTTCACAAACGTATGACTTAAACAAATGCCACCATCATGGATTCTTCGGTCACGTGATTTTCTTCCCCAAACGGCATCGGACGTGTTTACTGATTGGCTGCATTTATAACTGCAGACTGAGCTATTATCTTGGACGAACAAAAGATACCAGTATATAAAATGCATAACATTGATTTTTGAAGTAAACAATAGAATATTGTTTGATATAACGGAGCCATCTCGTATGCTTTCGTTTGATGACGCGACGCATGAGCCAGGATCAAGTCGGGAAAAGTTCTTTTGTTTCCGTTTTGCTTTATGCGGTTAGTGATTGGTCGGTTAGCAATAGGCGTTTAGTTGGTTAGGAGAGGCGCTCACCAAAGAAGATATGCAGCGCATGACGCCCCTGCTCCTGGCCAACGTTAGCCCCCATGACGACGTTGGCGGAGATCCTAAGCACCGAGGGGCATTCTGGGATGCACTGTGAAAACGGTGTACTACTCCTGGAATGGACCGCTCTCCACCATCCACGCCAACGACGATAACTTTTAAAACAGACTAATTCTTATCTTATAACTCCTGAGAAACATCTGTTTTCTATTTTACGTTCTGCCATCGCCAATAACTTCTTTCCTAAGTCATCCCTTTCCTTATTCCCAAACTTTCCATGTCGATGTAGTGTATTGATTATGTTATTGTCTCTTTGTTTTTATTTGTATTCTATTTACCAACGCATGTTTTTTCATACTTTATTTTGTTAATGCTGCAGATTTTAAGTTGTAAATGTTCAATGTAAAGGCCGGCATCGGCTGTTTTTGAATGTTTAAATCAAATCAAATCAAATCAGCCATTCTGACTGACTACAAATCTCGTCCTTGCATATTTATAACCGCCAAATTTTGCTCTGGTAAAGATGAAATTCTCCCAAAAATCTGTAAATAATAGTGATGCGCCTCTTATGCTTTCAGATAGAACAACACGAACTGGAAAATTACGATCACAGCCTCAACAAGAAATACAGCCAAAACTACGCAGTAATCCGAGACCGGTTCCCAGTCTCCAGGTTCACTATACTCCATCTCCAGCAGTCAACGACAGAAGCATCACCAGAAATACATGTGACACGGTGTTCCGCGTGGGGTTTTGCCGGTTTCCCTCACCACCTCGGGCGAAAGCCAGGTCATTAAAAATGATGAAAATAGATTTAAAATGTGCTGCCTTTCGTCATGCAAGTGGTTAAAACGTCAAACAACTAACACACGTAGATAACCATACCCATTAGCCTATTATATGGATGGCATTGTAAGTATATATTCTGAAAGTAATAATTTTATTGTACGATGTATATTAAGATATATTTTGCAATGAAAAAATAAACGCTGTTTGAATTGACTTTGGTTAGTACCTCGTATCCATTGTTTTTTATAAATTCTCAAAAATTTCACACGCAATGGTTGTGGAGAAGTCTGCATAAAATATTTTTGACTGAACAAACATATGCTGCTCACCTTCAATTCCCATTCCTTCTATTTTCTTAATATTTTATATCGTAGGCACTAGCAACTCAACATGAAGTGCCTAATACAATAACACAAACTTATTTGTTGACCTTATTATTTTTGTTTTAATCGTGGCTTTTATGCATTCCCGTCACCGTTAAGGGTGATCGCCGTTGACGAAGCACGGGAAAGAGCCCATGAGCATACTCATTCCCCTCTATATCCATTCCTCACCCGTATAGCATGTATAAGTTGTCTCGGACCATGCCATGTATCATTTTACCCCTGGAAATTATGTTATACTCTTAAAAACGCAGTTAGGTAATGATAAAAGGAAGGAGAATGTCATAAAAGTTCACATTTATTTTACGATTTCTGTGTCAACCATTTTTCTACAACCATCTTGTTTCCTCTCAAATGTATGTTTCGTATATTCAGGCATATATTCACAACAAAAACCAAAGAAACGGCTATCCTTTTATATGCTTTCATTTGTGATTAACGTCTCACCACTTCCGTTCACAATGTCTTTCCGTTTTCGTGTAAATCTTAATGATTACAAAATGTATAATGTTTGATATAGTGCCCTGGGCGCAGTCATATAGTGTTGAATTTTATTCATTTCACAACGTGCTGTCCTTATCTCCCTTACGCAGAGGGGACTATTACGTTTATCAACACTGCTCCGAAAGTCTTCAATTTTACCTCGGTTAATTGTTTTATGTCCACATGCGAAGTCTTTATCAATAGTCGTTAACTCAAACTTCTTCCTTATTTGGAATAACCCATGCATCTCATTCACAGTGAGTGAGGAAATTAAGATTCAAAATTGAAACAAATATGCAACGAAGATAGAAATTACGACTTAATAAATAAAGATCTAACATTTTTTGGAGTCTCAGTTACTTTTAAATCCATATTGAATGGGCTTTTGAAGTACGGAACAATATTCAAATTTACTCATACCTGAGCGAATATGAGATATTTTCCACTTGCTTCTATTTACAAAGCACTACGCAAATTCCTATTTAGGTGCTCGCAAGATTCTCTTAATTCGGTTAATGCGGAAGGGACTCTTTTCATGCACCACAGTTATCCTTGTCTTCGATGAACCTTTAGCCTGGTACTAAGCTCATTTCGTTCAGCTCAAGCATGCCCATTAACTTCACCAGCCATTGTACCATCATTTGTGATTACTTCCAGGGTATTTTCTGTTAATTTTCAGGATATTCCCTGTTAATTATCAGGATATTTCCAGAATATTTCGTGGACATCTCCTATTACCCATCCCATTAGAACTTGTTCTGTTTACAGTAAACCCTTACGTAGCGCGAGATTAGGTTCCTTGAAATCGTTGCGCCTTGTTAAATCGCGCAAAATGAAACTAATACAAGACGGTGAATGGGGAGTTTCGCTGCTCAATATCAACACCTAATGTTTAATTCTGCACGAAATTTTGTATACATTCAATAACCCAGTAATGCGTAAAATACTTTCGTAGCTGTAGGTTCTTAGCCAAAGATATTTTCGTTATTTACTTGCAATGGCGTCCAGTTTAATCAAACGATGTTTGTAATTAAATAAATCATAATTACTATACATCGCATTTACACGCTACGGTGTTCACAGAATTAAGTGCTTCGATAAAAAAATGTTGAAGTATTAACTTCTGCACGACATTTTATACGAGCCTTTTGACGAGACCACGGAGGATGAAATATTGAGCTCATGCTGGTAACGGGCCATACATCGGCTACAAGCAGATAGGGCATTCGCAGAACAGCATGTGATGCAGGGGAAAACACTCATCACTCACGACTTAGATGCTGAAATTTGATGGATCGTAAAAATAATATTGCTTACCTTTAGGAAATATATAAATGAACTCCGTTTATTGTAGCCGATGCACGCCAAGCTTTAACTTACATTCGAAATAATAACTGAAGAAATCGGTGACACAAAAATCCCGTGAAAAAGAGTGTACTTATTGAGAGCGAGAGAAATCTAAAAGCGGTAGATACTGCCACACACTCTCCTCATAATGAACCACACCTGCCGATATTTCCCTCAAAACCTTCAAGAAGAGGGGGCTAAGGCTCGCAGAACATGTACAATGTAACGACGAACGCGTACTATACAGAAAACGTCACTGCTAATAGAGAGCAAAATGAAACACTTGATATCGCAATTAAATGATGAATTCGTCGCAAATGACATAAATTACGATGTTATTGACTTACAATGTGGTTTAAATTCAACAGGTTTAAAAACTAAACATTGTTTCTAATCCTTGAAGATATGTAGGAAATGATGATGGCGCGTGACTCACAAGTGTATTTAAAACCGCGTCATACCGAGAAGAACGATCGCGTCATGTAAAAACTGGTAGATAAGTATATGGTTAAGTATATATAACTAAGGTCTTCTGAGACCGCATTATTTGAACGTTTACTCTATTTTATTATATATTTTCTTCGTGCTATCTTTCTTTCGATTAACCATGACCGTCCTTCCCCTTCCCTTAAAAACTAACCCACCTCCCTTTAAAGGTGTTTGGAGTGTTTTTGTTCATGTACAGATTTGTGTGAAACTTTGCAAACGTGTTCTCATTAGTGATATCTATAGATAAAAGTGAAAAATTGCAACATAACTATTTGTTTTTCTTATTTGGCAATTCAATGCTGTTAGTAGTACAAGCACAATGATACACGTAGCCTTATGGCACATGACATATATTTCGTAATACTTAGATTGCACATATACAGATTTTCTTCTAAACGCGAAATGGTACATTTCTTATTATTATCATTGTTGCTGACAAATATCTAAGTGTCACACCGAGATCAATACTCGAAAAAAAAAACTCATTTCAATATAATTTCGTCTAAATTTCGAATACCGCGCCGAAAACTCTAGTTATAACATGTCATTCAATATAGACAAAAAAATAAGATAATTTCTTTTATCATTTATAATACTACCTGTATGATGAGTTCCAACGCATAAACAGATGCGTTTAAATGAAATGTGGTCCAAGAATTTTTTTTCGGCTCACTTACAAATATATTGAAACGTGCACTCAATGACTCACGATTGTCGGATCCAGGCACCTTAAAAAATATCGGGTTCGCGCAAGTCCGCCTCCGGTTCCATTTTCACGGCGAGTTAACCTCGCCGACAGAATCCAGGAGCCCTTGCATCCCGCAGCATCAAAGCCTCGAAATTTCATCTCTATGCGTGCGGGAGAACACGCGAATTATAAACCACGGATCATTACAGCTCGTAAACATCGCTTCCGAGTTGTGTGCCGTGGTGAGTCCAGGGAAGGCCGGCGAGTGCGGACGAGCGGCGGAGAAGAGGAGAAGATGAACGATGCGAAGCATTGCGAGAGTAAGGCGGCAGTGGGGAGGGGGTCTTCGGGGAGAGGATTTTCCAAGAAACCGGCAAAAGGTGGACGCAAGCGGATGACTATTAAGGGGTAAATGGGACGGCGAAGGCCAGCGGTGGACGGGAGAGAATGGGTGGGCTCAGCAAGGAGGAATGGAAGGACTTCTAAAATAGCCATCTCAAAAGAATTGAATTGTGGAGAGGAAAATGCATGTCGCGAAGGAGATTGAAATAGTGTAAGGGGATAGGTATTTCAAGGTAAAATTCACAGTGTCGTCATGCCCACTGAGCGCTCAAGCCAGAACAGGTATTTGAAGTACTACTCCGGCTCTATGAAGTACTACTCCGAAAAGAGAGAGTTGTTAAGATTTAGCGCAAGTTATTTCTAAATTATGACTCCCACTATGGGATAAATTTAATAAAATATTTTCTAACGTTGGTCTCTCAAGCTGTCCTTTTAGACATGGAACGTGTGTACATGAGGAGAACACTTTAACTCGATTTAAGAAACACTAAAACAAAATTTTAAAAAATGCAGAAAATTCATAGAAAAAAAACTTCGAGCCTTCGTCATTGCAGATAGTGGAGAAGAAAAACTTACAAAGCTAAGAACCAAAACAAAAATATGTACTGCGGAAAAAGTACGTACTCTTTTTATTCAATGCACATGGTATGGATTTGTGCATCTGTAACTGGGTACTACTAACTATCCATGTGATAACAATCTCTTACCTCCAAGGAACCATGTATAAAAGCCCAATGAAATGCTATTTAATCAAGAACGGTTACTTTAACCTTGCAATGGATCGAAACGTCTTTGCATTTTCGGATCGTGAATTCTTTCTTCGAGATACTGTATCTGTTTAAGTGACTGTTAATGTCTCATTTGAAAAAAATGACCGGAAGATGTACGCAGTGTAGCAGGCCTTGAAAAGTAAAAAAGTGTCGGATAAAAAGCCTCCTTACTTGAACTTCGAGACGCTATCCATTTTTTTATGAGTTGGTGGTCATTTGATCCCACAGTTTTGGATCGCACCCAAATCTTACTTATGCATAAATTACTGCCTGATACCTGTGGTTAGTTTCCTTGTCTTAATTTCTTAATATACTACATCAAATGAGAGGATTTCTTTAAGGTAAAAGGACTACATTCTTTCGAGGACTTGTGCTTACACTTTTTTGGAATGATTTCGTGATTTGAATGTAAGAAATAATTAGTAATTTTCTGTACTCATATTTATGTCTCTCGACCGTAGTTTCCAACAACTCAAAGCTAATGCCAAGGGTAAAATAATTTTTAATACAGGTAAACAAAGATATGTTATAATTTTCGAAGTCAAAGAAACCACGGTTTGGACTCATAAAGCATTGTGTGGAAAATCGCCAAGTAATCTTTTTCATTTCGTAACAATCTGTGTGCTTCAACACTTTTGAAATCCAAATGAATTAAACGGTCTCGGATATCAAAGCCAGAGTACACGAAAGCAGCCGATAATATTTTTGAGGTCACTTTTGTGGAGACGGAAGGTTTTTTAAACTTGATCATTAATATATTTTAATCCCATAACCAACTCTTTCACAAAAGGGTCCCAACGGCGGGTTGGATATTTAAAAGGTGGCCTTATTTATTCAAACTAACATCTTTTTTCAGCTGGCCTCAATAAATTTTCACCGTGAAGTCGATCTTTTCGTCATACCTCTTCGCTCCTCACCCTCCGTCCCGTACAATTGCACATTGAATCTGAGTACTCCCTGCGTTTTTTTTTCAATTTTTGGAGTGATGATGTTACATCGCGATATTGGGATGTAGCAGATACTCTGGCTACCACATGAATACCCGTTCCATTATCGACATTATTTACGCTTACTTAAGAACCTAATATTGCAAATTTCACATGCAATTCTCCTTGTCACCGTTATCACTGTGGGTGGGGGCGTTCCAATACGCAAATAATGGCGAAGGTGGCCGGAGTGGTAATCGTGGTTCATTGAGTGCACATTTAAATACTTTTTAAGTAAGTCAAAAATTATTCTTATACTACACTTCATTTGAATTCATCTGATTATGCGTTGAGACGCACCACACAGGAAGTAGGTGATGCAAATGATAAGAGGATTACACATTGCATTTTTTTAACAAAAGCATGTTTTGACTAGAGTTGCCGGCACGGTATTCGCAATTTAGACCAATTAAATTGAAATATGTTTCTTCGAATATTGGACTCTTTTCGACGCCTTGAATTATGTTAAAAACAATTTTGATAATAATAAATGAATTATTCCGCGTTTGGAATATAATCTGTCTATTCATGATCGAATGTAATGTGCCATAAGGCTAACATAGGCATAACAGCGTTGAATTGCCAAACAACCAAATCGGTATGATGCTATTTTTTCACTTTTATCCGTAGATGTCACAATTTTAAACACGTATGCAAAGTTTCACAAAAATCTGTGCATAAACAAAAATTGTTCCAACCAACTTGAAAAGAATTTTGTAGATAACGTTATCAATGACGGAATGCCATTCAGCACGCTGAGGTAAGCAAGTGCACTCTCCTAATCGCTTACATGACGAATGGACCGGCGACCAGCTTGCAGGAAATCACGAATGCTTTGTAATACAACCAATGCGAGACCTTGGCTAAATGAAATCATATAATATGCTACCCTATTGCTTACATTGAAATGAATTCTAATGCATGGCCCACTTCAATGCTGTAAGATCCAAGAAAAAATGACCTTGGTATGAACGCGAACGAGTTCCGTTTTATTTGGACAAATAGCTGAAAAATGACCATACATAAATAAATATTCAAGTACACCGGTTATTCTCATCTTAGTTGATAAATGAAATGGAGTTTGTTGACGATAACATTTTCTGGAAGGAGCATTGGAATTGCTTACTGAATATTGCTAAATAAGGCGATAAACGAATAAGGAATTTAAAAATTCCAGCCTATCTTTTGCAATTGAAATAAAATAAACATCGTGAAGACTAAACTTCTGCCTCTGTTGACGACGTACAAGAGCTATTAAATCTTTCGCAGCCTTCTGAAAAAAACTCCCACTGAACTTTTAACTTGATTGGAGCAAATACAATGTTTAACGATGACAGTGTTCAACCTTGATGATTATTTATGATGCCGCGGGAGTCCCGATCCGACCCTACCCTCCCACTCTTGAATGCACCTGCCTCTCGTCCGGCTCTGAAGAGGATATTGGTGCAGAGAGGACTTGAAACTACGCCAAGAACTACATTGTCCCGTCAAGTCGAACCGAAAGTCAAAATTCTTCTGAGAGATCATAATCACGGCGCCGAAGGTGCGCAAAATAGCACCCACCACAACTGGTCCTGTAACATTGCAGCAATTAAATGACAGATGTTAGTGTTGCGATTGTGCATATGTTGTGTTTCCGAGGAAGAGAATCTTTAATTTAAGTTTAACAACATTTAAATGAATAAACAAAGATGCAATCACGTGTTAAACACCTCTTTTGGTATTTTTTTAACATTTTATGAATTTCCTATCATTTGAACTCAAGTTAATATTTTTGTCAATTTCTTTTTCTCTTATTATTATTAACAGTTTTAAAACTATTTATTTCATTAAAGTATTCTACCAGCTGATTGGCAGGTTCTTGGACAGTCCCCATCTAGCATCCCAATTTCATAGAAATTGTCTCGCTTTCCCTCCTAAGGATGTCCAGCCATTAGATCCCTCCCTCCTCCACCATTAGATCCCTCATATCATCTGCCTCCTCATATTTCGTCCAGAATTCCTATCCTCTTCCTTCTTCTTCCACGCTTACCCAGTGTTGTCCCCTCTGCCACCTTCTTCAGCATGCCCTCTCCTATCATTGTTAAATATTTTTTGGTTTATTTTTATTCATTAATCATATTGAAACAGTCACTTGGTATAAATCCACACTTGAATAATAAAACCGACCAAGTTTCGGCAATTCAGTGCCATTTTCAAGGTGGACCGGCAACCTTGAAAATGGCACTGCGTTGCCGAAACCTGGGTCGGTTTTGTTATTCAAGTGTGGATATATACCAAGTGATTGTTTCATCATGTATTTTGACGTAATATAATGTCATCATCAGGAGCTGATGATGACGTTATATTACGTCAAAACCCGGGTCGTGCTCATAAAAAGATTATTGTGGAAACACAAAGTTAAAAGTTTTTAATTTTCATGATGAAGTCAAGCCTGAAACTATAAGTAATTGTTCACTTCAATGGGCAAGCCAAAATAAATTTAACCCTTCATGGGGACCGACCAAACTAATCCTAAAATAATTTCTTTTCTAAAAGACGAAAGAATAGACGAGTAATTTGCTGAGGCAGTTTGTATGTTGTTGGGGACGACCGAGCCTCCTATAAATAGAATTCCCGTACACCCGCCCCCAGTCACCAACTCTGCCCCAATGCTACTCCCCCAATCAGGAGGCGCACCCCCGCCCCAACTAGGGGGAGGCGGCGGGCGAGCATCCACCGTCCCATTCGCGTCAGACAGAGTGTGATGGGGGCAGGGGGGGGGCGAGCCGTCCAGTGCCCCCCGTCGCCGCGCCCCCTTCGACAAGTGCAATTACAAGACGAGCTCACTGAACGAGTTCAGTGTCAATAAGCCACTCGAAAATAAAAGAAGTCATACGCGGGCGACGGAGCGAGCTTGAGGAATTAATACCCACGGGTACACGAGTTGCGGGAGGAATTAATTGCGGCGACAATTCGATGCAAAAAAGGGTCGCAGGGAGGGATTGGCAGGTCGGAAACGTGCGAGGGGGCACTCGAGAATCGTTTAGGAATCGCGGTTCGCCGTTTCAATTTGAAGAGAACAGGAAGGGGATCATTCGAATACTTTCCCGCGATGACCTTCGGACGATTTATCCTGGATGATCTCGACGTCGTCGATTCCCGGCGATGACGAAATTCTGACGTCACGGATTCGACTGATGTCGAACGAGGCATTCTAAATGTGGAGGCTGTGACCTTATAACCCCGGTGATTACCGACGACATCGATGATCCCGAGTTTATCCTGAAAGGGTCACAGGGACAGTGTTCCAGCTGGATAACGCACGGAAGTTGATGATGGTTCAAAAATAATTGGCGACACTACATCGTACGCTGCCACGTGACTGCGAAGTGTGGGAATACTCCTTGAAAAAAGAATACTGTGCTCGACTGAGAATCGAACTCCGTTCTCTCTGTATTTCCGGTGGGAATCTGTAAATTAATATGTAACGTCCTGTTGTGCACTACAATAAGGATGACTTTAGTCGATCAGCTGATGATTCCTTATAATCTTAATATCAAACTTTCGCAATGTGTGAGAATATGTTTGCTCTTTATGTGAAATGCTGACGCAGAATGTGCATTTTTAATAATCATTTTACGCAATAAATGACAACTTACTGATTTCTAGTGTTGTACTTGTATCTTATGCTGTAAAAAAGAGATTTATTGAACCTTTTGAACTATGTTTCAAGATGGTCGAAAACCTAAAATATTACCATTAAATGCCCTGAGGAGATTCCCAGAGCAAAATAAATTACTTCGTGATCGCAATAATGGGAAAAGAGTTCGTCTAGCATTGTACTACAGAGGCACTGAGAGCCACTATAGAGGGTTTTAAGTGAAATTTCAGCATATCTTTAGCGCTTTCTAGCTTTTGCGGCATGAAATTATATTATATACGTTATCAAGGAGGTGCATAGTAATTTTTTTTGTAAATGCAGATTGCAATAATACCTACCAAAAATTTGAATGTAAATCATAGAAAACATGGATACAGAGTGTGCATTTTCTAATGTACCGTTGCACGTCTTCATATTTTTTCACCCAACGCTCAGATTAAAATGCTTTGTGCGAAAGTTGTGAGGAAACATTTAATGTAAGTATGGAGCAGCGAGAATAAAGATTTAATTTCCACCGTCAGTCCCGTGAAAGGCATAAATGATAACTTTCGACGAGGATGATCTCTGATGAAGAAACCAAGTTGAATCATGGTAGCGTCACGACCCGTGATTTTTATCGGTCTTGTACCAGGCGTTCGTTCGTGCGTGGCGTCATCTTCCGACGCCAATTCCGCCAGCGAGTTACTGGTGGGCACGCTTGCAGATAAGCAATTGTTTATCCATCTCCAGCCTCGCTGGGGGTGATTATTCCAACTGAAAAGTCTGCACGCGTGGCCGCCATGTTCCAGGAAACCAAGAAGCAGGCCACGTTTTGAGGAAGTGGCGATGAAGCGGAAATCTACTTGGGGACCGTAGGACGATTAGGGCCATGTTCGCACCCTGGTTCCGGTCTAAAATCATTTGAATAAATTATACGAGAAGGCTTTTGGTAGCTAAAGATAGAGCAGTTGATTAATAGGACAGCTTTGAATCCCTCGATAATATTATTTTAGGTAACTCCGCATGATTTCAACACTTGCACGCCATTGGTTTAGCAGTTTCATAGCTAACTCTGTGTCTTTATTATTAGGCATTTCTATCTGTATTTTAGCTAATTATTTTATCTGCTCTCTAATTCTGCATTAACCTTCTACGTGTTACTAAGAGTACATCACGCATGTTTCCTGCATAACTATCGAATCTCTGTGTATATATGTAGTTCCAAAATACGTTAATACTTGTCATTTCTATAAAACTGCTAATATATAGTTTTGTATATGTTAGTATTTGGAGGTTTCTGCTTATGCTTTAGTATCCATAGTCACGAATAGCCATTTGTACGGCATAGTGTAGTGCAGCGATAGGCAACCTACCGCACCTGGTGGCAGGCAATAGGTTTGTTGGTGGAAAGCTAAAAAAATTGCGATAAAACTTAACTTCCGTTATCCTTTGCTCTTCTTCTGCATAAAATCTTATTTATTTCGTTAAGGAAGGTCGCTTAGACGTGGCATGCACCCTTCTTGTAATTAAATGTAAAGTAAAATATAGCACGCAAACGCATGTCTGTTTCCGACCGCTATTGTAGTGCATGTTGGTGAAAACTTAACCCCATGCCTTACATTCTTGAGGTAAGTAGTAGTGTACTAACGTAAGTAGATTTATGTGTGTTAGAATCCGCACCCCCTGGCACACCGTTACAACGCCAAATGCCCAGAATGACGTAAAAATATACATATGCACGTGCATTAATTAATCTTTCCACGTACGATTCAGGCCCCTACTACTGTCGGTGCAAATATTATGTAGACTCGAGTTTGAACACCGATTAAATATGAACCATTATACGTACACGAGTACAAACTGCATCACATTTTATTTAATTTTATTTTGCGTATGACAATACTTAATGACAATTTTTATAACACACCTCTGATTTTTAATCGCGATGACTACAATAAAAGTACCCGTTTTGTTGGCGTTTTCTAATGAAACGCTCTCTTTGACCGCTCATAAGGCAAATATTTGGCGTTTAATCGTAACGATATTTTAATAGAGTAAGGAAAAATTATTTTTTGATGTAGCAGTAAGACTAATAACATATATGGCACAGTATTCTTTGACAAATGAAACTTTCTGCACTCGGATGTCGGCCGAAAATTTACAACACTCTGCCTCCCTGGCCAGCCGTTTGAGCTCCAGGCATAAGATACGAGTCATGGGAGCAGTATTCTCACGTCAACAATTTATTTGTAGGCAAATTTAACAAATACCACACAATAAAAAAAAATATCTGACCCGGGTGACAACGAATCGTCGTTATCATCACCTGATGATGACGATGATTTGTTGAAATCGGGTCGCGTAATTTTGATTTAATGTATGGTATTTGTAAAAGTTTGTCCACAAATAAATAGTTGACTATGAAGTGCCAGAAAGTTACGGTAGATAGTTTTAAGTACCTATTCTCATGAACTTTATTCGTAGATTTTCGCAGTTCATTTTAATTTGAATAAATATCTTTTGGTTTTCTACGGTATAATTACTTTTTTGAGCAACAGTTTCAAAATTTTTTTTTTAATAGCAGCTACTATCCACGGGTGATTAGGGAAGCCATTGAAATAGAAAAAAGACCTAACAACTTAAACAGAGAGGATGGCTGCTAACTCCTGCCGTTTGAGCTCCAGGCATAAGATACGAGTCATGGGAGCAGTATTCTCACGTCAACAATTTATTTGTAGGCAAATTTAACAAATACCACACAATAAAAAAAAATATCTGACCCGGGTGACAACGAATCGTCGTTATCATCACCTGATGATGACGATGATTTGTTGAAATCGGGTCGCGTAATTCGAAATTTGTTGAAATCGGGTCGCCTTATACGTGGAATAGAATTTTGCAAAATTCAAGTATAAATTGATTCTGTTACATAAAAACCGCCGTAGTTTTTTTATTTATTTGTGATTGTTGATTCAGGATGCCTGACAAAGCCGGAGGAATATCACGGTGAAACTGTTGCTCAAAAAAGTAATTATACCGGAGAAAACCAAAAGATATTTATTCAAAACTATTTTCATGATTCCATGCGGTGTATTGGGCAAAGAACGGCATGAAATCACGGTATGTTATGGAAAATATTTGTATATACCCATACGTTGGTGGTGAGGGAAGAAATATTTAGGTAGTGTAGGAAGGATGGAGAGAAACCAGGTGTCGGCAGTAAGCCTTCTCTAAAGGTGGCAGGAGCAGTAATCGTAGATCATTCAGTGCACATTTTATTAACTTTTCAAGTGACTTGAAAAAATTCTTGGATCACATTCAAGTCACATTGGATCACATATGTATACGTGGTGGAACCCACCCTACATACAGTAATGGAAATGATACGAGAAATATATTTTACATTTTTCCTTAACTAAAGTACGTTATGTGCTGAGCTAATTTTAGGAGTGGTTTTATAAGCGAAGGAGAAAATTATATTTAAATATACTTTTTCGGATCCTTGACTCAGAGTTACACCTTGATAGTTGTTAGCAAGCATTATAAAAATATATGCAATGTATTATTTCAGGTTGAGAAGAAAATCTGTACACACGTATTCGAATTATTACGAAATATATCTTATGTGCCTTAAGGCTACGTGTCAAAATATCATTTAATAACCAAAGCACCAAATCGGTAAATACCTACTTTTTTCACCTTATTCTATAGATATTCTTAATAAAAACATGCATCCAAAGTATCACGCAAATCTGTACATAGAAAAATACTCTCCAGTCATCTTAAGATTCCTCCCAATTCTTCAAGGTCGCTCAACATCCCATTGAGCAATGAGTCACCACTGACCGGTTTGGGAAGCGAATCGCAACCTCGTTCGTTGTGACGACCTTGTGCCCACTGCCTGCACGTTCTCCGCGGGATGATTGACCAAGTATCGATAAATTTGTATGAAATCAAAATCAAATGACGTATTATTTACCATGTGTGTAACTTTAAATTCACACTATTTTGATGTGAATAACCAAATGAAAGGCAAGGCGCCTTATCTAAATAATTTCGATATGCTGATCACGAATCTAACCGTCATCCAGCTGCAAATAGCGTTATTTCTGAGATAAGCGTTACTGAAGCTGAGAATATCAATATATTTATATGTAATATGAATCTACCTGTATATTAAAACTGCGTTCCTCGGACCCCTGGGGTAACACGCATCCTTCCCATTGGGTCCAATAACTGTTATTTATATTACAATATTAGTCACTATTATAACGTTATACAAGAATATTGAAATGAGATTATCTTTTTAGTATTTTTTTAAAAATTGAATACATTGAACACATTTTTCATGTATGCTCTAGATTATTTGTGAATATTTAATTTTTACGAGGAAGGGTTACATAAAATACATTAACAGTCATGTAGGCTTTATGAATAAAAAATTTTTGAAGACTACTGCGCTACGGTATTACATGCTGACAACAGTGGTAGCATTATCCCTCATTGTAGTCGATGTTCATTGCAAGATACTTATATTAAATCTGAATTATTCTCCGCCAGTTGGTGTGAGTGAGGAAAGATACATTTCAACATAAATTAATGCATAACAAACTATAAAGCGCTGAGGTCATATTGACAAACATATTTCTAAAAATAATTATTCTTAAGCTACGTTTTTCTAAAATAATTAACGATATTTTCACATGAGCAACGATCATGTTCTTGATCGGCATATTTAATCCATGAAAATAATATACAAGTTCAATCATTTGGTTTTTCGCCACAAATTGTGTCTATGGCAGAGTCAGTGATTTCCCAATGATAGTTACATCAGATAATACACCATGGAATCGTTGGTAATTTGACATCGTCGAACCGTATAGGAATTCTGGCATGTTACAATAGATAAAATCCTGCGAAAAGAAGAAGGTAAAAAATTGCAAAATGGAAAGATTTAGAATGTCATTGTCATATTACCGCGAACAATAAGAGACCATGATAACTGCCACTGAGACATTATATTTAGGGTTGTAAGTGGTGTAGGTAATTAATTTATTTGCTCCCTAATACATAATATTTAAACGGCTACGCAGTACTAAAAGAACGACTCTCATGCTTCCTGCCTATCTCTTGAATTTATGGAGTTGCCAAATACCCTTATACTCAGAGCTTCTATGATTTTGGTAGCAAACCTATAGTGTAGAGCATGTCGGTCAAGTTTCCCATCCTGGCAGATTTTTGCAAGTTTTTACTCTTGCATAGCTTTGATTTGATTTACCTTGTCGTTTCATTAACTTCAGTAGAATGTAGTGTTGTGTATGTACGTGAAAATTCACCTCCTGCCACACCCCTTTGATGACTTTGTAGCTGTAGAATCGCAGATTTTCCTAGGAAATTTGAAATGAGTGCAGAGATAAGTTCCGAAGAAGGAAAGATGTAGAGAGACTATAATCAGTACATTTCTTAGCCCTAAGTGCGTGTAATGCCTCTAAGTAGTCAAAGCAAGCTTAAGTGATTTAACTAATGATAAAGGAAAATATCTATCCCCCGTATGAGCATACATTATAATATAGTACGAGTAAAGGAAAATGAGGAACATAGGTACTCACTGGGAGCTTCTCTTTGAGGTTACTGACTCTTCGTATTATTAAAAGAAATATGCATCAAAACAGATACCTACCTAAAAAATCAGTCATTGCATAGCATCTATTCGTCTTAAGTAAATTCAGTACAATCACCAATGATGGCAAAGTAAAAATAAACAACTGAAAATGTATTAATAGATCTAATTTGTTTAGTGAAATATTTTTAAACACGTATTTTTGTTAGAAAAACATTTTACACATCCCAACACAAATCGGTAATTTGGTTATCAATCCAAGGTTAGGTAAATTAACTTCCCGACTGCACTGTCTTTCCCACAGCGCGCAGTTAGCCCTCAGGATGGCATACATTAGGGCAAGATTAATAAGTTTTCAGTCTCTTAAGATTATCTGGTGGCATTCGCGTACTTTGTGCATTTTACGAGGATTAAATATCATACTGCTCATATATCCATGTAAATTTTTCCAATTAAAATCTTTCCTTTGAACGTTTCTTAGTACAATAACTGTTGGGCAAGCCCAGAATGACTAATTTCTTGGAGTTTTTCTCAAAATAGTTCCTTTGTTTCGTAAATTCTCAACGGCATATTGTAATTCTAAAGCTTTGAAAGACCTTACATCTGCATAATACCCTGCAGACCACCTCAAAAGAGTGTGTTGTAGGGGATGAGTTTTTACCAATTAGCAAAAGCATGCGAATACCTGTCAGGAAGTGATATTTCATGCACAGCACCAGATGCTACTAGTATTTAAGAGTACTTATATTATTTTAAACTACATTAGTGTACAAAAATACTAGAATTATACAGTAAGCTTGCGAGACTACGAATTATTAGTCGTAAGTACTACGAAGCAGAATATAAATAGCATTGAAGAGTGCTTAAATCGAATAATAAGCAGCACTACCAAACGACAAATCTATTTGGTGGCTATGAACTCTTATCGCTCGCGGTAAAAATGACATTTCAAACCTGTCCGTTCTGCAGTCTTTTTCCAGAAAATAATATTGAATGAATCATGAATATATTTTAGTATGCTGTTTCGTAAAATGGGTGTTTGCTGCCTTATTTAATACCAAAATAATTATTATAATTTCATTTTATATCGCTAGAACATATTGAAAATCGGGTTAATAGCCGATGATATAACCACTCCACCAAATTTTAATCATATTTGCTTTTTCCTAATTAAATATGAAATAATGCTTTTAAACGATTTTAGGTTATTTTCGCCAATCCATACGTGTATGTTTAAACCACTCCACACATTGAATCGCAAGGTCCTATAAATCTTATTTTTACTCCATACACGACGAAATCGCTTCAAACGTGCCATTCTTTTCTTACTGGGAGATGAAATCCGTGAAAGTGATAGAAACGGAGCTACAATCGGTTTCATCTTCGTCCTCGAACCAGGTAAATGAATCACTGAGAAAAATCACACATGTCTACTAATCGATATCGTTCGCAGGCTAATCTGGCTTTTCAGGTGCCTCTCCATTAATCAGTGATAGGATAAGTTTATTCTTATCTTTCTTGTATTATCCCTACACTGCACACATGGACGAGTATTTCCACTACTTTGCAATCGCTAATACATCATGCCTACTCGGCTCTATTCCCAAATGAACCATCTTTCCCACTTGTGAAACCATAAAAAATTTCAAAAATGCTGAACACGTGTTTACTCGACCAAAAAATACAAAATAAAGACTAATGTAATGAAAAAACAATGTAGTTTAGTAAAATAATTTCGACAGTTGATGGTTAGTTGGAAAATGCTTCGTGGATTCAAGGCATTTGTTAGAAGTTAGCATATATTTCATCGAAATTCATCCCTACAGTCACTAACCAAGCTTTTTACACATTTATATTCGTGCGCATGTCTTGTTTTCTTTAGTATTGTTATCCTATTTTTTAGGTAAAATTAATTGAGCAGTCAATAGTCGTTGCTGTGGAAATCAGTCCAGTTGAGCAAAATAATAATGAAGCCATTCTATACAGTGCTCAATTATTGCTGAGATAGCGCGGCGACATTCAGGTTTATGGCCGTTCGCAACAGGTATGTTGTATTTAATCCTCAGTGAATGTTCCCATGCCTATTACGTGAGATGAAAACGCACATGAACAATGTTTTATAGTTTATGAGTGTGGCCGACACGTTATGGATTTCCATTGCCATTTTCGACGAAGAATATGATACTTAATTGATACATAGCAATCCACTGTTTTAGATATATTTATTTCGAAAAGTTTTGCTACACTGTGGCATCTTCAGGAATAAGTCAATTTAGGAATAGTTCAATCATCATATTCATCGATGAAAATGACAAATTTGTGTTTCAACATTCACATGACATGTAAATTGCTTGTACTTGAATGCTTTTAAACGTCCGGACTTTTTTGATTTACCGCCATTCCTCAAGCACGCATTTCGTATTTCCTCCCTTTCCATAAATCATAGTTTCATAATATTTCTGCACATTTTGAAACAAAAAAACTATTGAGAGTTCATTTATTTACAGTCTGTATCGAGGTAGTTTTTAATTTTATAAGCCAAAGTCGACGCCAATTTTAGCAGAAAGAATCCTCTAAGACCACTGATACAGCGACGAAATCTGAAACTGGAAATCAAAAGCTGAACCCATAAAATTTAAATTAAATCTAAAATAATACACTAGAGAATATTTATTTTAGATGTTTAACTTTTGAAAAAAATAGATACTATAGAGAGATCGACTTCAACGATATAAATAACAAGTAGAAACCTATAAAAGGTGAGGTTATTTTTTTGTTCAAAAGTGGGGTTATTTTTCACCAAAATTGCTGTTATTCTTCTAAGAAAGTGGTGTTATTTGGTGTCTTTCCGATAAATAAATACAACAATAACAATTTTTAGAGCAAATTTACTGACGGTATTTCCATTAAAATAAAAGAGCAGAATACAAATATCAGCCAATTAGTGTACATATTTAGGATTGTAGGTACCTATATGTGTTTTCAGAGGGTAAGGCTAGAGGTGCAGTCCAGGATGAGATAATGGTGGAAAAAACCGATTAAGGCACTTTTGAAACCACTGTAAAATGCACAAATGATGCCGTCCCAAGATGATTAGGGAACTGGGATGGACATGAGAAAGATTGGTAAAACAGTAATAACCCTAAAAACAGGCACAACAATAATGTAGCAGATAATTTTCTAATCTTCTTGAGAAAAATATTCCATGGTGGCCAAATTATATATGGTGCTAAAAATGGCGATTTTATCCATTTTTGGCAAGCCTCAATCTTCTAATTCACATTCGCACACTAATTTTTTTTAAGAAGCCCTGGCCATTGCAAGGTTTTGACAAAGAATGTGATTCAATGAACCACGTGTCGATGAAGGTCCAGCCCTGATGTGATGCATGCAAATTTTCCTGGCAGTGAGACCTCTCCTGTCAGAATGCGATTGATACTAGGGTGTACTTGAGAAGCTGAACACCTTGGGAGATCCTGGATAAGTCCAAGGGGATAACTCTGAGGATTCCATCCAGGGTTTAAGTAATTTTTGAAGCGTAAACTTCTATAGGCGCACCATGCACAGAAAATTCTGCAGGCGGTAAATCGCATTCTGGTAGTCATGCTCCTGAACGTCACGCTCTTTTTCTCACGTCACGCTCGGCTATATATAGTAATAGTAGGTACGCATATATGTATTAGCTATAGCAGAGCGCGGAAGAGCGCGCAGCGCTGATGCTGTATGTATTTCTTTTTGATATCCAAAATACTTTCCAAAATATTTTTTATATATTATATTTATCAGAATATCGCCATAGAACTTAACACTTTTCCCGTGTGGTCTTAAGCACCCCAATTTATTTCGCCTGAAAATGAGGTTTAAAAAGATTGCAATCACAATATACTTTTTATTGTGACGTGATATTATTTTTTCGGAATAACTTCCGACGTTTTAATAGAACTTCAAGTTTTAGTAATCCAATGGATGTTGCGTGGTGTAAAATGGTCTAAGTTGACGACTCAATCATAAATTTTACTTCTACAACTAGTAATAGTTTGTAAGATACTATAAGGGGGTAGGTCATAGTAAACCAGTGCCGGCCCATGTACACGCTTGTGTGTTCAAGTGACTGCTCTTCTTGCCATGGCGGCGCCATGAAGGCGTCAACATACGCCAAAAGGATTGAAATTGTTGCTCCGGAGCGATCCTAAAATGGCGTGATTATTATACGGACGGTTGTTTTAAACACGAAAAATCATATCTAGAGTCGGCTGAACTTTGACTTCGGCCCTACTCCACATGCGTGTTGTATCGCCGGAGTTGTTCCACATACCTTCTGTCTTGCAGTCTCGGTGGCCCTAAGCCAGTCGCATTGCGTTAATAGCCAGTGATTTCAGAGGGGATATGTATTATGTGGAATATAATTATGGATAGACCAAAGAAAATTGATCACGCTGAGAATAAGGCATCTTTCAAATCCCACGTTAACAGAATTATTCAACGAAGTTATAAAATTAGCTTGAATATACTCATGACTTGAGAGGTGGGAAGAACGAGTTCAAGCTTCGAAGAAGCATGGTGTTCAGGCATCTGTATGATTATTACGGAAGAATTAAAAAACAATTCAACGAGATAAGTCAACAAGGAAGGCATTTTGACGACCTTGAGAAGTAAGATTTGAAGACGTCGAAAATTTCCGTGATTTTGTGATGGAGTAACCAGGCCGTTCCCATCATTCAAGATGATGTAAATAAGTAATCTGTGGATGTGCCAAGAGAAATATGACTCCTTTCTACGCAAGCATTGGCTGGCGTAGAAGAATGTTGCTAAGAAAAGGCTTTTTGTCGTCTTTGCCGAATTTAAAAACAGTGTCTTCCGGGTAATTATGCAGAGAAATTATCTTTTTAACTTACGTAAAAAGCATGGCTCTCGTCTTGGGCAGATGGGGACTGCCGATCAATCTTTTGTGCTGAATTAGTAAACACCCAGGTCCATTGCTGCGTCAAAGGGCATTGCTCGTGCTTGACGCTTTCAGGGGTCACCTGAAAAAAAAATGCGAACAATTGAATCGCGGAAATGCGTGTTTGCCCACTGTAGGTGCAAATATTCGTAGAAAATACGCCTCATGAACCTCTATTCCGCAATGGATTTTCAACGAATTAATCAAAAGCGAAGTATTTTATCAGGCTTAGTGCTGTGGTGAGGTGACGTCTTCGGCGACCGCGTGGTGAAAGTCGGTTCGGCGTCACGACATGGGGGTTGAGGGCGTATCCCCTGACTCCTGAAAAAATACTCCTGCAAAGAGCATGGTCGTTTTTTGAGACCATCTTTTACTTTATAATTGTGAGAAGAATTATTTTCCTAAAATTGACGAAAACTTTTTATGGAATACTAAAAAGAGCTATAATTTGATAAACGTATTAAGAAATGTTTTTTCTCCACTGAATAGAAATTTCATCACGATTGAACGACAATTTTCTTCTTTATGAAATGTCAAAGAGCGTCATCAGTGAGCCGTTGGAAAACGCCAAAAAACGGTACCTACTGTTTTGTTCTCATCGCGATAGAGAATCGAGGTTGCGTAGTAAAAATAATTACTAAGCATGATTAAATGCAGATTAAAATAAGCTAATGTTCGATTTGAGACTGCTGTAAGTAAATAAAATGACACTAACTCATTTCTCTTATGGTACGTCCTGCACATGGTTTGTGCTCATTTTAGAAACAAAAACAACTGCAGGAACACTGTTTAAATTCCCAAATCCTTTTTTGAGGATATCGAGTAGATCAAATATTTAGTACAACGTAATTGTTGCCATAATTCTGAGGTTTTCCCAAATAGTGAAGTAGAACTTCGTAAGAAGCCACAAGTGACTATGGAAAAGGAATTCCCCACAGGAACTCATCCATATCCATGCCCTGAATTTGTGAATGCCTATTAGCCTAGTAAGAGGTAATCTTGATCTTTAGAGTGGGTCTTCTTGTGAGGGGGTGAGAGAGAGTATCCACAAATAGTACTTAGAACCACAGTTAAAAACAATTAGTTTGCTTACAGAAGTTACCCACATCTCCAACATTTCCATAGGTGAGCACATTGCTATTTATTTATATTTAATGAAGCTATTGGACGAAGGTAATGAAACATTCACAACGATGAAATATTTTCCATCCCACAGGTTTACCAGCAGTGAATTTGGTTTCAAAGGAAAGTTGGCTGATTGGGAAACACATTGGTGAGCACATTGGGAAACTATGCGTGTTATCTCTAAAATAAATTTGCTATTTATTTATATTTAATGAAGCTATTGGACGAAGGTAATGAAACATTCACAACGATGAAATATTTTCCATCTCACAGGTTTACCAGCATTGAATTTGGTTTCAAAGGAAAGTGGGCTGATTATGAGGAAACCAAAGATAATGGTCATTTACCACCACCAGAATCACCAGAAGAATAAAGAGCTAGTTTTTAGGACCCATAGGAATAATATTTGACTAATTTACTAATTAAAATTCAAAGAAAACCCACTACATTAAATAAGAAAGAAGAAAATTTGAATGGATGATTGAATGAATGGGGAAAGAGTACGTGAATATGCGAAGTGCATAGTGAAAAAAATTACTAGGATTATTAGGTATCTTATTGGCCAAAGCACTCGATGCTATTTCTGAGGTTCTAATCCCAGTCAAGGCTTATGTTTTTTTTTCACTGCGAAAATTTCACATTCCTGCTTGTGCTAAAAAGTGACTTTAACCTCCTGGACTAGGCATGTGCGATGACCGATTTTGGTCATCGATTTTCGATGAAAATATTTCATCGAAATGTTTCGATGACGATGGCTGTCATCGATCATCGTTTAGAGTGTACACGATGATCGATGACTATCGATGAATATCGATGATCGATGAATGTCGATGATCGATGAATGCCGATTATCGATGAATTACGATGATCGATGACTCTCGATGAACTGTGCAGTAGTGATGAGCGATATATCGCTGTGATTGAATCACCGATACTGAAAAGTAGCAATCACAGCCTGTGACTAAATAATCGAAATCACTATGACTGTGAATTCGGTGAATTTAGCCGATTTAGCTCGGGCTGCTACCGCTGCTACCAACTGCACCAGTGCAACCAACGAATACAATGCTACCACTGCTACTGCGTATTAACTGTGATTGAACGTGATCGCTACTTCTGTATCGTCTACCACAAACTTGAGGAAAAACATGAATTCCAAACATCCCTCAAGGCGCAATAGCTGGGGTGCTTAGGCTTTATACATTTTAGATATTAGGCGTTCAAATGAATGGAAAAAAAGAAGAAAAAATAGTGATATAAGGATATAGATCATCCTCATCGATGGTTCTCATCGACTCATCAACATCAATGATTCGCATCAACTCATCGGGATCGATGATTCTCATCGACTCATCGGCATCGATGATTCTCATCGACTCATCGATGGTCGATGACATTCATCGTCATCGATTACAGTCATCGCACCGCGATGACTAAAATCATCGTCGATGACTTCGATTAATCGACTCATCGCACAAGCCTATCCTGGACTGTGGTTCAATGCGCGCATATGTCGTGCTTCGTAGCCTTACATGCACGCTACTTGAAAAAACATCTAGTTCCTTAAAGCCTCTCCATAATTGCCACGGTGGAAGGGGGTGTCTCAGTAACTAAAATCATAGCTCCTACGGCTTTAATGAAGTGAACATTCTCCAAGATCCGTAGGTGGCTGTACCTCTCGTCAAGATGAAGGTGAAAAGAAGAAAATTTGAGTAATTCGGAGGGGTAAAACGGTGCAAGGGGTCAACTCAGTGATCAATTAACACTCCAATACGAAGCATTTTCCCCCGAAACCACTCACTTGGATGTGAACGGTTTGTCTTTCACTCTGACGATGTGGCAATAACTCCTCGTTAGAGAAACAATAGCGGGTAGTTTGAGACCATAATGCTGCTGACTGTGAGTGCTGCATATTGGAGCTCCTTGAGTTGAAACCTGGAGTGGATTAACACCCCTTAAATCCACGATCACATACGGGTTTCGGAGAAATTACATTCATGAATGATGCCTCGTTGGCGTAATTGCATTATTTGAAATTCTCAGTCGTAACTATGCGGAAATGCTTCGTCGTACGAATGAAAGGTGAATTTACAACATTACATTTTCCTCGATATATTTTATTGCCCACCACCATGACTTCATTTCAAACCAACATCCTTACCACCTGATGCGCTGCAGCAAAACCAGTGACGTGAATAATAGAACATATTGTGGAAATTTCCGCGTTATAAATTCACCTTTCGTTTCCTAATTGCTTTAAGGGCTCGACGTGGCTTCAGGGGATTCTGGGTTTGAATCCCAGTTCAGGTAATTAAACCTACCACCTGCGAATTTTCCACGATCGTGAGTCTTCTCAAAGGGCGGTGGTTGTTAAAAATACGACGCTTTGTACTTGGGAACGTAGAAATGAAAACTTGGAAAAGTTACAGAGGGGTTGGTTTTATTCCAAGCAAGCCATTTTTAAAGCCAATAAAAAAATAAAAATATTACTGAACTGATAGATTTTAAATGTAATTTTTTCCTCGGACAGTAAGGAACCATAATAGTTCCGAAAGTTATTTCTATGAAATTGTCAGCATCAACAAGCACAGTGGACGTTGTAGATGTGTTCAATAACATATCATTATTACTAATACGTCACTCTGCTTAGAAGGTCCCGCATCCTTTCTGCATGAAGCCTGTAGTATTCAGTTATTAGTGTTGGTAACGCTAGCTAGTACTTGTACCTTAACCAGAGTACCCTATGTTAGCACGTCCGCACACGTAGCGATCGATCTCATAATTTCAGGTTTGGCCGTGCATTGCTCTTCAGAGCGCTTTCTGGCACGTGTCTAGTGGCCGGGGGATCGTGGACCTTGAACTGGGATGAGTATTTCGTGACAGTTTTGGAATTACCTCGTGCCACACCAAGACCATCGAGATACATATGCATCTCGGTGGTCGGGGCCACACATTCTGGAGCCACACACCTTATACGGTACTTCGTAGGCGAAGTTTTCCGACACCGACGTAATAATTAGACTAACTCACAACTTCACCAGATTCGTCTCTTCTTGCGGGGAAAACACACACGAAACATTTGCGGTGGTGCATAAAATAAACTAGGATTAACCAAGAAAATAGTAAGAAGGTGATGGGATGAAAAAGTGAAAAAGAGTTGCAACTTAACGATCTGGTTAGGCGACATTTTGAGTATTCCGCGAGCACTTGCGACCCTGCGCAGAGAGACATAATACGTCAAGCAAACTAATAAGAATAAAATTAGGGAACTTGAAGAACGGACAGATTTAAAATGTCCTTCTTCCCGCGAATGATAAAAGACCATAACAGCTGCTAATGGGACTTTTTACTAGGTTTGTTGATAGTTAGTGTAGCTCTTAGTAGTAGTAGTACTCCCTAATACTTGTATCCTTATCTGCTACTTAGTACTTGCAGCACGCCGTGCATATTTTCAGCATAGCTCTAGAATCTCTGTCCGTTTATGTTGTTACGAAATACAAAAACACTAACGGTCCCTCTATCAATGGCAACATATCTATAGTGCAGTGCATGCTTGTGAGGCTTCGCCTCGTGACAAGAATTAGCGTTTAATGCTAATGTATCAATAGTCGTAGTTTCACTAACTTTAGGGTATAGTGTAATGCATGTTGGTTACTATTTACCCCCTGCCACACACCCTTGAGGTGGCTTTAAGGGTATTTTGTAGATGCAGATGTAATGTAATGGAATGTAATGGAAAGCCGTAATCTTCGTTAAAAAAATGCTACGAGCGAACAGAGATTTGTACACAGCTGGTGGAAGGACAGGCGCTAGATTCTCGGAGACTGCACGCTAGGCTAAGATTACTTGAAAATGTCAAAGCAAGGTAGTTTCTGTATGACATGGAGGATATTACTTTCAGCCCACACTGCCTCTCGAGAACTCATGAAAGCGAAAAATAAGAAAGACACTTCCGAAGTGATTGGTGCGAAAATTCCTTCATTCCACGCACCATTAGTGACTTTAACAAAAAAAGCATTATACTAAATCTCGTCGTTAACATGCAAGTCACCTTCGTCCTCCCACTCCTGCAAGCCACGTCAAGGGTGAGTGGCAGGGGGTGATTCCACGCCACGTATGTACAACTTGTCAGACACTCATACTATCGTAAGATGTTTTACTACATATACTTTGAAGTTAAATGAAGTAACGCGCGAGAAAGGGACTTCACAAGCAATACGGTTCATAGCCATTATTCCACACTGCACTGGATAAACACTGCTCTCATGCATCATGGGTAACATTTGTTAAAATTCAATCATGCTAGTATGCAAAAATGTTGCGCAAAATTAGAGATAAGACTAAAGAAATTAGTTAGCATCCCATGCAGGAATTGAAAAATGAAAAAATAAAAATCAGGTAGAGCATGAAAACAACGCTACCTTTTGCTAAAATTAACATTACTGGCGCAAAAATCAAAGCCATTGTGGTCCCTAATCGTGCGCAGAAAAATGACATTATAAATGATCTGTTTTTATACACGTGATAATCTTCGTAAGGTGGAGTTTTTAATGTGTTATTCACGTCATCGGAGAATTATCCCTATACTGCCATAAGCTCTTGCGGCGGTTCGACGGGTTGTATGTGGATGTAGATTCGATTAATCTCATTGAACAAAGGAACCGGGTACTTTGGACGAGATGGACGAGGATTATCTTTTTTCTCTCGCACACATCAGGACCACAACAGAAACGATTTAAAGCACCAAAACGTTCATTGCATGCAAAATGAACACATTTTCATGTAATAGAAAACAAACAATTGTGGGCTGATGCACGATCATCCCCTACCACATACCCTTGCGACTTGCGGAGTGGGTACTGCGTATTTTTTTTAAATTTTGCTTTCCAGACGATTCTGGTGGTCAGTGTTATACTTGACGAAGACACCCATTCCCTTAAAACTATCCAGGCGGGACTTGAACCCGTGACCCCATCAGCAGGCGAGGGCTTGACCCCGTCACCACCGAGGTTGACAGCGAAGTTTGAAGGCGAAATCACTCCACGGGAGATTGAGTTTTATGGTTATCTACATTATCTATTATTCTACATCGATATTACCGGGAGAGACCTCACAGGAGTGGGTAGCAGGGGTGGTTAGGTCACCAGTCATGAAGGAGAGAGCGGATATGACAAAGAAATTGAAATTGGGAATGAACGGAAGAGAATTGCATGCTAGGGTACGTGAATCACAAGGTTACCGAGAGGTTGATTCTAATTCAAATCTGAAAGTCAGATCGCAGTAATCGGTTTTTCACGAAGAGAAAAACAGAATAACACTGAAGAAGGGATTGTTTTGCGCTAAATGAACCGGATAAAAACTCCTCTCGTTTTCAATATTTGAGCCTGCCGTTTGAGACGATGGGAGAAAGCTGTTGCCCAACTCCATTGTTTTAAGGACAGCTTTCCCCGGAATAAATACCATCTCCCACACAGCAGTAATTGTCCCCGAGCAAGGATTGCTATGAGATTGAGTATTTGGTCCAGATTGAAAGGAGAAAGGTTTTCTCCTCGACATCTCGGGAATTCTAAGGAAGACGCCAAGAGAATTGCGTTTTAGTGCGGCTCAAGTGAGAGGATTGGGTTTTTGTGGCGGGTGGCGTACCGGTTCGCTCCATCCTGATGGGCCGGGAGCGAATTCCGTCCACAGCCACAAATTTTTCAATAGAATCCCGATCCCTTCTTGGGCCAATGGGCAGGACACATCAAGTGTTTAGCTCCGATCCGGTGATGGGACGTTAAAGAGTCAACCACTTGGCGTTTACCATTAACACTTGAAGGACCGGGGTTGTATGGCTACCTAGAAGGACCATTATCCGTCATTTTGACGGGTAGTAATTATTTTAAATATTTCTTCGTTTATGTTAAAATTAATTGATAACTTCATTAAATATAACCTTTTTCTTTATTTATCAATACAAATGAGTAATTTTTTACAAATAATTTCTAGGAAGAAGCACTGCTCCCGTAAGCCTTGCGAAAGCTACTGACGCCACACTCATATATGCGCTGTAAGGCCACCCACGCACGATATAACCCTTCTCTGCCTTTTCTTTCCCTAACTAAAACATCAAAAACTAAACTAACTTTCTTTAACTAAAACATCAAAAAGGCCAGACGTAATATAGTGTAGTGATTTCCTGGATAAAACACGCGTTACCGTTACAAATAACATAGAAACGCCTAACCCGTCATAGACAGGTGGTATAACACCATTTCTATGTGAAAAAATTAAATTATATTTTAACAGGATACGTACCATACAAAATAAATAAAAGTCAGAAAAAATTAAGATGACATAAAATAAACTATAGGCAATATGATTAAGTAAGTAGAGGTTACCCGTCAAAATTACGGGTCTGGTCCTTCTAGTGTTAAGGTGATTGGAGCGATTTTTGTCCATGTACAGATTTCCATGAAACTTTGCCTATGCGTCCTCATTAATGGTATCCATAGATAAAAGATAAAAACATTGCTTTTTACTGGTTTTCGTTATTTTGGCAATTCAATGCTATTTTAACACGTAGCATTATTGCATTGATAAACATTTCGTAATTATCCGATTTCGTACATACTATTAATTGTCTCCTAAGCGTTAAAAATATATTTCATGTTATTACAATGGTTGTCAACAAATATGACGGTTTCACACCGAATGATATACTTGAAAAAATGTATTTAAATATAATTTGCGCCCAAATTTGGAATTTCTCGCCGGAAAAATCAATTCATAACATGTCTTAATTAAGGCAAAAATTTAAAATATAGTTCTAGTGTCATTTCCATTG
This sequence comes from Pyrrhosoma nymphula, assembly GCA_963573305.1. Classification (NCBI taxonomy): domain Eukaryota; kingdom Metazoa; phylum Arthropoda; class Insecta; order Odonata; family Coenagrionidae; genus Pyrrhosoma; species Pyrrhosoma nymphula. The sequence goes on from OY754332.1 coordinate 111,232,835, forward strand.
ATGGTGAGTTTCACCGCATGACCAGATGTACTACTGACCTGGTGAAGTCTATTCGGATTCTGCACCTCTGAATTTCTGCCGACGTTTTAAAGTACGAGTCGTTCACCATCAGGGAATGACGGTGGACGGCAGGGCATTATGCCCTAATGGCGATGGACGACTCGTGAATCGAAGCGACAGCAGAAATGCAGTGTGACCCGATGGAGATCCCAAATAGACTTCACTAACATTATACGCCGGGAAAGCATCAGATCATTCTTCAGAAATTCAGAAAAAAATTCTTAAAAAAAAATAATAACAATAACAATGCGACTTTATTGGAGCGAGATTGAGAATGTTACCTTCCCTTCTTCCATCTAGCCCTTCGTCAAATACATCTATGAAACAATTACAATTTGACTATTAAAGTTATAGAAAAAGTGCAAAGAAAATGACCATCAATGTTTTAGGATTAAGAAACTGGAATATAAACAATGTTGTACCCAACTGAACGAGCGATTGGCATAGGGTATTAAGGTAGCAACCACATTCTCATTTAATGCTCATGTAAGTTAATGTAAGCTCATGTAAGTTAATGTAAGCTTATGTAAGTTAATGTAAGTAGATAAAGATATAGACGAACAGTTAGTCCGGTAAGTTTGTTAAAAAGAGTGTGTGAATTAATGGAAAAGTGGTCAAATCAGCGGGTGGATAAAATTATGCGTGATTTCCCACAAGATAAAACATTTAATCACGATCCATGTTTCGATACACTGATACAGAATAGGGACTGTCCAAGAACCTACCAATCTGTTGGTAAAATACTTGAATGAATGAATACCATCATCAGTTTAGCTCATCAGGTCACCTGACCTGATGATGGTGTAGTACATCGACACCTGGGTAGCAGTTAAAGTGTTATTTCTTTGGTAGGGACACTGCGCACCTTTTCATCCATCCATAGTATTCAAATTCCACGAAATATTTCCTGAGTCTTATGAATTTCATCAAATCAGTGTTTTTCATAAAAAGTATGATAAGTTTGCTCTGCATTGGAGCTTGGTTTCTCCCACCGAGTAAGCCATTTTGAATAGATGTTTGGGACACAGAAATCCCAGAAAAAAATCTCTAATATATGATCGTATCACATTCTGAATGAAAGGGGTGATGAAGATCAAGATGACTTGAAGAATTCCCTGCATAATCAACGGCTTCACCATTGAGGGATAAAATACCTTTTTTCAGCGAAACAGCAGTGTTGTATAATTTTATATTACTTATACAAAACGGACATTTGAGACGTTAGGGTAACGATTTTACCTAATTTTATACCAATACATTCTGAATGAAAGGAGTGATGCAGATCAAGATGACTTGATGAATTCCATGCATAATCAACGCATTCACCATTGAGGGATAAAATACCTTTTTTCAGCAAAACAGCAGTCTTGTATAATTTTATATTACACAAAACGGACATTTTAGACGTTAGGGTAACGATTTTTTCCTAATTTTATACTAATCTCCTGTACGCGTAGGTCTGTTTTATGCACGAGCAGCTAATTAATTGCCATTCAATGTTCTGGAGCGGATTATATAAGTGGAAGCGACGAAAAATATACTCAAAAAACTAAAGATATTTGTTGTGACATAAGCGCTGTCTGTTGAAATGAAAATAACGTCAACCACCTCCTATTATCCAAAAATATGGTTTTTCGACCCAGAGGTTTATCCATAATTATAAATTTACTCTCATTGTATTTCACCTGACTTTTTGTCTGAAATTTGGAATTAGAACGGCAGCTCCGACGTGAACAGACGACAAATGGAAGCGAAATATGTCACAAACAGACTTGGGCCTCTTATGTTACCTTCCCAATTGATTGAAATCTGTTTCTGCCATGTGATACCAAAAACCTCAGTTGTAGGACGCATATCATATTAATAGATATATTCTAAATGTTTGTTAGGTTCAGAAATGAAAGCAACGAAAAATATGCACAAAGACCTTTATAGAATTGTTGCGACACAGACGCTGTTTATTGACATGAAAAGGACATCGAACTTCTAATTTTCCTCCAATTTACAAAAATAAACATTGTTTTTCGACCCAGAGGTTTATCCAGATTTAGAGGCTTACCCACTAAGCATTTTTTTGTCCCGACTTTGGAATTAGAGAAGGAACTTCGACGTAAACACACTATAAGTGGATGCGACGAATCCCTGACTTTGTTTTCTATTATGATATTATCTATTGATTGAAATCTGTAGCTGCCGTGTGATACCCAAATGACTCATTCACTTCACAAATTGGCTTCATGCACAGCAAATCCTATTAATACGTCTCCAACATGAGTTAATCACACACTTGTACAATTCGAACGATTTCAATTTCCACTATGGCTTTTGTTCCAGCGTTTTGCGTGTTATTTCAGTACGTTGAAAGGAAAGGATGAGAAAATGCCCATTACAATGACACATCATTCAGAATTATACTCAACGGGAGGCCATATTAATAGAAACACATAAATGCCCTCTATACAATGAGTAGCTTTGTCCGATGATTTGTTCCGCGCAGCTTAAGGCCGATTCATGGAACGAGGACAATACTAAATTACCTTGAAAACTTCATGTTGCACAGAGCGCCTAGAGTTGTGAAAGTACGTTATGATGCATCAGAATTATTGGGAGTACTAGAAATATAGAGCAACAGCATACCAAAGGGTGTAACAATGCTGAGTCACTCCATTATTCTCAAAAATATTATTCCATTCGATAATTCTGAGGAAGCTTTCTTCCGCAAATTATTAAAACACTCAGCAAACACCGGTTCGCTTAGTTAGGATGAGTAAATGTCAAATTAACGAGGCGCACGGTAGAATGAACAGGCTTAAATTATCTATGACCAGCACGAATGATACGAGGCCAAAATTGCTGCCCTTACAATTGAAGTCAACCAACAAAGTACTACAAAAGCTTAGCTGGTCTAGAGTGCCGCCATCTTTGAAAAGTCTAATTTTATGATAAATCCAGTAACGTCATACCTCGCAGGCAAGGAGCTCCGATAAATGTTGTGTCAAGCTACTTCCATCTTTTGCGTTTTCTTCCATAATTTCATCGTTATTTGCTCATTACCGTAGTGTGCTATTAGTGCATTCATTGAATTTAGTAGCAGTCGGTAATTATGTCTGGTAAAAATTCATCCCATGCTCAATCTCTCGCAATGACTCCTTGAACATTACTGTGAATATGTAATTGAAATACTCTGGCATTTCATGTTATCCGTTTTCCCCCTCTTGTGGCTGCTTTTTATTTCAATTTAACCTTGGTGAACATATGGTAAGACACATGGTAGCCATTAGTAATTAAGTCTCGAGAATCTTATGATTTTCACCTATTAGGATTCCATAAAATAGTCTACATGCAGGACTATATTTTTTATTGTCCTTACTTTTTATTTTACCATCAATGTCTCACCATTAATTCTTAAAGCTCAACTAGCATGTAACGTAAGTAGTACTAGACAAGTGTTGAATTATCCTCTGCCACACGCCTACGCAGTGGTAGGTAGGTAGGTATTGCTTTATAAGTATGGATTCAGTTCAGGTTTCATTCGCTGTCGTATTCGGACAAATAGTTATCATTTTTAGGTTACAAGCAACGTAGATTTTAAAAATTGTAACATTCATAGCAAGTCAATTTCAGTCACTTTGTATAAAATTTTATTGTATGTTAATGCATTCCAAGGTAATATAAAATTAAACCATTATCATCATACTCGGAAATTATAATGCGATTCACAGCAATTTGTTAATAGGCACACTGCTACGGCCTAACTTCTCAATATCTACATCACCTGACAGTCAGTATCAACAGTGATTCAGAAAGAGATATTTAGTGTAGTTATGTTAAAATAAATTATCCTCGACAGTAACTACAATAATAAAATAAGTAAATTATCCAAATTAGCCTTGATTTCTGTGAAAAAATAATGAAAACTTCCATGAAAAGGTCATGTTGCCAATAAATCGTCATTATACTTGGCCTTTCCAGTTTTCACACCCTACCCGGCACCAGATTAGGTACCGGGAACATTCAAAAAAAATTTTCTCCAGCTTTACATTCAATTCACCTTTACAATAATCGTTTAACTCATTCATAATTCACAGTTTTAATATCTGTCACAACCTGCTTGATGTATTCCATCGTCAGTTTTCATCTTTCATGTTTCCTCATCACTCATTTTTCCTTCAGTTTATTGTTTTCAGGAGACTTTATGTCTCGAAATTCTTTTTAAAAAGTATCATTATTTTTTACGCGGAGTTTTAAGTAAGAGTGGAGTTTTACATTAGATTATTCGCGTCAAAAGACTGCTACATACAGTCATATCCATTATTCGTTTATCTCATAACTAACACATTTGTATGTTTTAATAGCCAGCGAATATTTGATGCCAGAAGTGGAAATATGCCAGATGTCGAAGATAAATGTTAATTTAACTTTAAAAAAGAACTGAATCATATAATGCCCATATCGAGAACAACCTTGTATAAAAGATGATTTTCAAAATTATAACGGGCCTAAAATATACAACTAATTGCCATAAATAGTAAAAAGATGCAAAGCTGAAATAGTATGTCTGAAGTGGGCTGAAGAAGGTCCTCTACCTAATGTATATGCTGAATCTTTTTCTGATATTGTAGCTATTAAATTTTAGTCTTCTACTCTACTGCATAAAAAATATAACAGCCTCATAAAGCGTTAATAGTAGCTCACTTCAGATCCTGGACCTTTTAGCCCGTCTACAGCTTCCATTGTTTGATATTTTAATTATACAGTATTTTCACTTAAATAGATAAATTATTATTATCATTATAAATTGGTTTTCGTGTAAGGACTTTCTTCCCCCGCTAGGATTTCTTCATTGAAGAATATGTCCGTGCATTTGACCTTCATAATTCATCCGTAATACCTCCTTTCCATTTCCTCCTCCTTTACTCGGCTGCAGTCATTTTCGAAGCTTAAAGGTGGCTGAAGCGGTAATAATGGATCATTGACTGCGCAGTTTAATAATATTTCGAGTAAGCCGAAAAAATAATAGGACCCCATATCATTTAATAACATCTGTTTATGCGGTGGAACTCTCCTTTCATGCAGTAATGGATACCTTACATTAATTATATTTTACATATTTACCTTAATTAAAGCACGTTATGACTTGAAATATTGTTGGTCTCCGGCGCAGAATTCAACATTTAGGCGGAAATGTAAAGAAATGTGTTTTTTTTCGAATCTGTGACTCGGCGTGACTCCTTGCTATTTGTTAGCAACCATTATAATGGTATGAAATGCATTATTTTGCGTTCATGAGAAAACCTGTACATATCAAATCAAATCATTCCGAAATATTTATAATGTGTCAGAAGGCTAGGTGATAAATTACACCTGAATTACAAAAAACCAATTGGGGATGATGAAATTTATTTTCAATTTTATCTAAACATATCTCTAATGTTGAAAGAAAATGAATTCCCCAAGGCCGTACTCTTCGTACTCAAAGAGTACGGCCTTGGGGAATTAATTTTCTTTCAATATTTTAACGGCCGTAGAACGTTCAATTGTTTATATATCTCTAATGAAAACACGTATGCAAAGTTTCGCGAAAATCTGTGCATAGACAAGAGTCGCTCCAACCACCTTAACACCATATGAGAGCATTCTCCGTAGGCTTACGCACAAAATGTTTTAGATTCCCGGTCAGGGGATATTGCTTTCATTCCCTCTTCCCTCGGTCGCCTGTGCCGCGAGATTGAGGAGTCTGTTCCACCCCGCGGTGACTCAACGCTACGAAATCAAATCCCCGCGCCCGGTGCCGCACCTCTGTAATTTGGATCGAAATCTGCGACGGTGAAGCCAAGCGATGCTCCCTCACCTGTACGTCCACGAAAATGAAGTCGGGTCAGCCAGGAGACTCCGCGGAAGGGCGGGAGCTCTTGTATGGCTTTCGCACCCTCACGCGTGCAATTCTCCAAATGGGAGGCCAGAAGTTTTCACATACTGAACGAGTGACATATTTACCGCGAGCTGATATCACTGAAACTTGATATTTTTCTGTCTCTTATCCATTTCTGCTGAATTCAAATCGTAGATATACGTGGTTGATAACAGTTCCCAAGAGTAGGATGTGTTGGACGAATAAAAAGGCGGAAGGGCACAAAGTGGAGCAAATGGAAGGGTGCACATATCACTGGTGTATTTTATATAAGAGTGAATGAAGTAGTGGATAATATCGAAGTGTTATTCAGAATCTCATTAGTTAAAGTCTTTGGTTTCTTATCAATTTTTTCTGAAGTTCAAACATAAAAAGGCATACTTCATAAGAGTTCCCAGCAGTAAGAAGTATCAGCTAAATAAAAATCTAGAATAGCACAAAATGAAACAGATATAACAATAAATATATCATAGGTAAATTTCTTATAAGAGTGAATCTAGTTGCATTGAACCACGAAGGAATGCGTAGAATATCATTAGCTTAAGTCATTGTTTTCTTAATAATTTTTCATAAGAGTTCCCAGCAGTAAGAAGTGTCGGCTAAATAAAAATCTAGAATAGGACAAAATGAAACAGATATAACAATAAATATATCATAGGTAATTTTCTTATAAGAGTGAATCTAGTTTCATTGAATCTAGTATCATAGTTCCCAGGGGTAAGAAATCTCGACTGAATAAAAAGGTAGTAGGGCGCAGAGGAGAACAAATGAAACGGCACACATATCGCGGGAATATTTTCTATAGCGCTCAAATTTATGGCAGTAAATATCACCCTATGGGTTTGAGTACCTATCGTGTGGCGGGCAGAATTGGAAGAAATTGTAATTTTTAGTTTAAAGGCATCGATCAATCAAATTCTTGGGAATAAAATTACATTTCCTTCAATTTCTTCTGGCCACAAGATTCTCAACCTGCTTGCTCGAACATTTTGCTAAAATATTTTACCGCGGGACATATGCTTCAGATATTAAAATGAATTGCTGAGTATGGCTCGGAAAATAAGTCTTGTCCAAGTTAATAGAGAGCATGGCGCAAACTTTGCAAAGTTAGTCAATTCGGAAGGAGGATGTGCATGGACTCAAGTTCTTCGAGATGTGCATAGACTCAATTCCTCCGAGCTGTGCATAGACTCAAGTCCTTCGAGCTGTGCATAGACTCAAGTCCTTCGAGATGTGCATAGACTCAAGTCCTTCGAGATGTTCATGGACTCAAGTCCTTTAAAATGTGCACTCAAGCACTCCTCCCAACATCATATTAGTTGTTCTGTTGTTCACAACATCGTACCCCGGTGTCATGGAGGTTTACACTGAAAACGAATCTCCATAAGAGCCCATCATGTTATATAAATGTGAAATTCCTTTAATTGGAAACAAGGGGTAAGGGAGTTAGATGCAAGGAATTTTTAGGTTTAAAAATTCCAAAAAGAGGCGTATCAGGCGTGATGTGATGGAATTTCAGCACAATGAAAGAAGAAATTGTAATTATCCTCTGGATAAAGATTTATAGTGACCTAGGTTTAGATGTACATACTACATCATCATCAGGTTTACACACTGCAACAGGTGTAAAACACAGTGAAACATGAGATCTTATCGAAACCTAGGTCGCAAAATAAATCTTTATCCAGTGCAAAATAAAAATTTATATCTTCATTAATTTAATTACTCCTTGTCCCTTCGCACAATCCATATTCTAAATAGAAGCACAACGAAGCACTCGTTGAATTAAAGACGAACTAATTTCGTGCATAAAAATAACTTTTTTTTCCTGCAAAAAAGTCGACTTCAACTTCGTATTATTTCAGTTCACGGTGTACGGAGGACATGCAGGTGGATCTATCGGTCTCTAACTTCGTCAAGTTCCCCGAGAGAGTAAACAGCCACAAGAGAGCTCCAAACCCGATCGCTATCCGGACTCCAGGGGGTGTGTGAAGAGATCGCCAACAGCAGGGAGGGATACTAATCCCGCAGCCTTAGTACGAGTTTTGGGTTTAGTCCAAGTCACACGATTGTCTGTTATGTTTTCGTAGGGACTCTTTTACAGGATTACCGTAACGGGATTCCCCCTCGCCTCCCCCCCGCGCTCTGGTGCAAGGCGGAGCGGAAAAGCGAGGACGATCAAAGGCACCTCCGACCGCGAGAAAGGTCTCCCGGAATCTCTCCTGCCCTCGCTCCTCAACGTCTTTGTTTCGCACGAGTAACGCTGATGAAAATAATTTTTTCATCGCAGCTATACAATATATGTTAACCATTTTACGTGCTTTAGTAAAACAAGCCCGTTTAATGTATGCTAAATTAATAAAGCACGTAAAATGGTTAATATATATCGTATAACCGCAATGAAAAAAACATTTTCATCAGCGTGACTAGTGCAGCACAAAGACGAACATACTTTTGCGATTTAAGTTTAACTTTTAGATGTTATAAACTATAGTATGACTTGTCAGTTGGTGCCATAAACCACCAGAGGTGAAGGTTTGGGTCACCTTCGATGCCGAGGCTCGGACTGCGAGTTCAGGTGCCTCCCGGGTCCGGCACTTAACTATAACGGATAGTTTCGTGCCTCCCAGGTCCGGCACTTAACGCTTTGTGCCTTTTCGGATCACATCCCAGTGTGCACACGGGGGCATTTAATGTTCAAGAACTAGCCTACAATCCTGCACACGGCAATTTCGGGCGGAATGGTGGCAACATATGGCGAGCAACAGTTAAAAATAATAATACCAATGTATTTTGTTGTTCCAATAGAATTAATCCTTACATTAATACAGTGCAGTTTAAGAGTAGTTTTAGGTAGCCAAGAATGAGGACCTGTTTCAAGGCTACCAGGAAATGTATTTGGTTATGCCTATAACTCATGTACATATACATTCAGCATGTTTAAGGGATTGCAAAATTACTTCAAGTTATCAGTACGTACATAAAACTACAAAATTATTGAGTCATAGTTCATCTTGTTATAATAAATCCTCTACATTTTCTTTAGTTAGAAGCCAAGACTGTCCATTTTTTTAAATTGGATTCACTGAAAGTGATTTAACACCAAAATTAGGTAATCAAGGAAACGGTTGTAGGCTTGATTCACTGCGGAAGAATTTAAATAACTTAGTAAACTCCACTAGTAATAATTATTATCACGACAATTTGGTGTCATCTTCAGATGAAGATGACAAAAAGAGTCGAAAACTGGGTTGTGGTAAAAAATATTACAAGTGGAGTTAACTAAGTTATTTAAATTCTTCCGTAGTTGGGTGATAAATGGTACTGACCTGTGGTTCTACAAACAAAAAACATCGTTAAAATAACGTAAGGTTATGTGAGTTTGACGGAGGGTGAAGGGAGAAGGCAATTATAATAATAACGCTGCATTTCCACTTCTTCTATAAAAACGTTGTTGAACCTTATTCATATTTAAATGCCTAAATGGAAGAAACCAGTTCACCGGTGTGTACAGTTACAAACGAAGTTACAGGCAGACACCAGTTTAGCGCGAACGATTGTTTAGCGTATGAAATGGATGGCGTTCAGATTTTATGACCTATAATTGGCTATCATTAGGGGAAACTATGCATTATTCATGTGACTACAGTTAAATCATCATCATAATCATTGTTTTTATCATGCTTGGTAACTGGAAACATACTCGTGGATGGATTTTCTCAGAAGAATATAACAATGGTCATGAAAACATTACTACAATACTCGATGATTAGTTGGATAAATATATTTTACACTTCAATTTCAAAATCTTCCTCATCATACAATTATTTTTTTCTGGTTACAAACAAACTAAGGCGGAAATTAGCACAACTTTGCTCACAGATAGCTTGAAAAATTGACCGTGTTCTAATTCTCACCAGAGCAAAGCAATCGCAAGCGACTCTATTGCATGCCTGCATATGGCATGCGATTTGATTGTTCACTCGGAGAAATTAACCCCTGGCCACTTCCCGTGCCAGCTCTGGGGCCAAAAATGTCGCGGCGCACACAGGGCTTTCGAGTGCTTTCGGAACACCGTCCGGAAGGAACGGCAGCCCCCACACCCGGCGCCGCACCTAATACACACCACTGCCCCGCGCCCCCGCCTGTTCCGCCGCCGCGGGGGTGGGGGTGAGGAGCAGGAGGAGCAGGGGTGCGGGAGAGGGCCGCTCGTGATGCAGTGGGAAAATCCATTGGACGAGCATATCTAGACGAGAGGGGGATTGGATGTACGCCACTCAATAGGCGACCGTCGCACAGTGGGCTGAAATCGAAAAAAGCTGGCCAAAATTCAAAAAGTGCTTTTTTCAGTAAGGAAGTTGAAACTTTGCATGGTCACTCCAAATTGACTGTTGCATGTGATGTCATGTTCCATTTTCTATAGTTTTTACTTGTTAACAATTAGCAGCGGCTCAAAGTTCAACAATTTTCGTGAAAAACTCCCGTCTTCGATTTTCTACGAAATCCCCCGATTTCAAACTATTACAGAACTCGGTGAAATTAACACATTGAATAAAAGCCTGTTTCATTCTATTAAACAACTCATTTTTCTTAATTAAGTGTAAGTAGTATGTCATTATCTGTACATTTGAATTTTATGTAAAACAAAATGGCGGACGATGTTTTTTACCTATTTTTTAAGTTAATGCATTGAAATAGTTAAATTATACACCGACATACACATCGAATGAAAGATCGAATTTTCGATGACGCGGCGGAGTCAGCTCTGCCTGCCGAGGGCCGAGCGCTGCAGGGATGCGGCGAGTTAGTTAATAAACTTCTGACATATAGTGGTTGCAATGGTGACTTAGAATTATAAAACTATTAAAAAGAACCTCCACAGTTATTGTAACCAAAGAATTACGGGAAAACCCCAGCTTTTTTACGCACATGGGTAGCCACAAAGCTACTACTGGCGTCGTTGGACATGAAAGTAAAACTTAACATTTTGGTTGCATGCACTTCTTCATGCAAGAGGTTATTACTTCCTACGTAGAAAATTTGTTAGCTATATTTATTTATCCGAATCCCATTTTATTTATTAGAATATAAAATCATATGCTTTTTTGTTTATACTCCTCAAGACAAATACCATGAACGCATACATTTTGATTTGAAGTGCATACTGGACATTGTTTGTGCCGGGCGTAAAACCATTTATCGAATATAAAGTACTTTTTGTAATTGTTAATTTTTCTTAGATAAAATGAACCCTTCTCCTTAAACACTATTGTGGCCTAATTTACCTTCTTTCTCGCAGCTTCCTTAATTGTTGCAGTCATTTAAGTCCTCCTCGTACCTAGTAGAAAATTCTACTTCTTCCTCCTTGTCATCTACATCAAGAAGGTTCCTTACTCCCATCGGGATCTTCATTTGTTTATTATGCGGCAAAACTTTAACGTTGGAAATAAAGGGATCTGAAGTAAGAAGGAGTCTTCGAAAAAGATCCTCGTTAGTGGCCACTCTTGAGATTTTCCTGGTAAAATGTTCACGAAACATCCTGGTGCCCCTACGTCTGGACTCTAATGCCTGTTTCGATAATTGACCCAGCGGAAGTATTGCCTCTTTAGCTATGTCGGCTCCATGAATTAGCACCTTATGGATAGTTGGTAGCATATAGTACCAAGAATATAATTGTACGAAATGTTCAGCTGCTGCCCAGAAGTTTCTAAGGCAGTTTCATTGAGTGGCATTGTATATTGGCTCTTTGTTATATTTATTGTAATAATCATTGCCAAAGCCTCTTCTCCTGACATCTCAGACTGTGCAATGTCCGATCTCTTCCACTTCTGAAGCACTCTCATTGCCCTTGTCGGCGTGGTCGTGCTTATTTCTTGAAGCAGCATAGAGGCCGCTTCATCTCCCTTGCTGCCCTTAAGTCATGGATATTGCGAATGAGAGCGTATCTGTGGAGTAAGAAGATAGTAGACTTTCTGTTTTACTTCTTTTTTATCGAACGCTGGATACATTAAAATGTTTTCCCGACGTCCATCTTTGCCTAGTAAATTAAAAATTTAATTAAGCAATTCGTGTTCTGGAGACGAAATTAGGAGACTATTAATATAATAAGGAGAACTATAAGGTCACAAATGAACTGAAAATTCCTCAAAAATACTTACAGGAAACGTTGAGGTACTCGGTAAGTATTGTAGCACAATATCCAGAAAATCAACGACGGCGTTAAACCATTTCCAATAGCGTTTCAAAAACCGTTCATCGTTCCTACTACTCGCTTCCCACCTCATCAGGTAATGCCCAAAAAAGCTGTAGCCTTCGTAAAGACCACCTATATCGTCTTAAAATCCTTCCAAGCAAAACTTTCTGATTAGGAAATCCACTGTATATTTCTTCTTATCAGTGAAAGATCTGTGTTGAACCTCCATCATTTTTTTATGCGGCAAAATACGTGTAATTTCGGCGTGTGCCATTTTTTATACGTAAATAACAATAAGCATGCAAACGGTAACAATAATTGCACATTTGGAAAATATAAATCTTTTACGACACTTTTGGGTTAACTAATTACTGAAGCATGGACTGGAAATATCAAAGATGAAGAGAAAATGTTAGAATTACAAATTCACGCCGAAATTACGGTAGGAAAGGAAGTATTGGACTGTCGTCAATTATCGCCTAAATGCCAAAACAGAAAGCGAAAAGAATTTGCCTATTTGTATTTTGTAAAAACTACCTATTAAACAGTGGCTACTAGCGAAAATGTCGCCTCCTCCTAGGCAAGACGATGCTTCACCGAAAAAAACCTGTCAAAAGTTTCCTTGAACTACACAGTCACGACAACACAGACGCAAGTGTACTTCTCCACGAACAAACCAAAACTGAATTCCTATGGATTTTATGAGCCAGCCATCATATTCTTACTCCAAAAATAACCCTCAAATAAAGCACCCTCAAACGACCCTTTTCGCGGGGCCTTAATTCCCGCGAAGCCGTTCACACGGGACCCTACCTTCTTAGTTTAGGGGCGGCATGCGACATCGGGTGCTAGTATCTGATAAAGCATTCATTTCACACTTGGTTCGAGTAACCGAAAAAGACCTCACACAACTTTCAAGCGTAGAGATGTGGCTTGAAAAGTTTGGGTTAGCTTCTGCATTATTTACGAAAAAACTGGCTTAAATGCCTGCCACCAAGGCTTGCAGCTACCCATGTGCGTAAAAAAAGATGTGGTTTTCCCTTAATTCTTTGGTTACAATAACTGTAGAGATTCATTTTAATAGTTTTATGATTCCAAGTCGCCATTGCGACCACTATATGTCAGAAGCTTATCAACTAACTCGCCGCATCCCTGCAGCGCTCGGACCTCGGCAGGCAGAGCTGACTCCTCCGCGTCATCGAAAATTCGATCTTGCAGTCGGGGACGCAAACGGACTCAAATATTCTCTTCGGAATCACATTTTGAAAAATTTGAACAGTATTGTGTATAAATAACTCGGTGTATGTCGGTGTGTAACTTAATTATTTCAATGCATTAACTTAAAAAATAGGTAAAAAACATCGTTCGCCATTTTGTTTTACATAAAATTCATATGTACAGAAAATGACATACTACTTACACTTAATTAAGAAAAATGAGTTGTTTAATAGAATGAAATAGGCTTTTATTCAATGTGTTAATTTCAACGAGTTCTGTAATAGTTTGAAATCGGGGGATTTCGTAGAAAATCGAAGACGGGTGTTTATCACAAAAATTGTTGAACTTTGAGCCGCTGCTAATTGTTAACAAGTAAAAACTATAGAAAATGGAACATGAAATCACACGCAAAAGTCAATTGCGAGTGACTATGCAAAGTTTCAAATTCCACACTGAAAAAAAGCACTTTTTGAATTTTGGCCAGCTTTTTTCGATTTCAGCCCACTGTGTGTCGCCTTAGTTTGCGGACGAATTGGAATCAACCCACGAGGGAATAGCACCTGCTCCATTTTCCGTCACATTTTACTATGCTCACAAGATTTTCATGCTCAACATTTATTTCATCTTTCCTACTAACTACACTTTTCGCGCACCTTTCCGAATGAATGATCAAGCTTTTAAATATATCGGCTGCCGCGGCCGGTATACAGGTACCGGTAAACAGGTACCAGTGAGCAGTCCAGTGGGTTAGTCCAGTATACAGGTACCAGAATACAGGTACCGCTTGAGAACTGCAACCTAACTAAGCGTTGTAGTTTAAATTTCTACCTTGAAGCGTATCGCCAGATATATCAGCAATCACACCGATACACCAGGCCGCCACGAGTCGGCTGAATAAGCCTGAGTGGGGAATAGGTGGGGAATTTTTCTCAAATTCTGGCTACTGAATGAGCCATTGAGCACAATAGCAAGAAACCCCTCGGGCTGAAACAATAAGGGGGGACTTCTCCCACCTTATCTTCAGTCGTCAAGCCGTCCATATCTTCACCTTTTCTCCACACCCGTAGACGCCCATGGGAATGTATTGTGCAATATACCGCCCGATAGCCGATACCCGATATTCCGGAGCCAAACCGCTAGGAATCAATAATAATATAGCAATCGTAATAGTAACAGACTCGGAGGGGTATGTTACAAAAGTGACATATATTAAAGTAATAATTAATAATACTTGCTATTATTATTAACTATTGAAGATGCCCGCTGAATATTAACGGGAAGAATATTATCTTTTTCATTGATTGTAATAAACCATTCATATCTTATTTAGTGCAAAGAATCATTGAGTTAATGGATATGCACGGAATCTCGACTTAAACAATGTGTATGGTCGTTATGATGACTCAAAAACGCTAAAATATTGCGAAAAATCATTACGTATTAGCAAAAATTTTCTGAATTTCGACTTGAGTACAAAATTCGACTGGAGGAATAAGACTCTTAATTTTAATTTATTTCTATTGGTACCTTTACCAATAACAGAACGCCACTATTTCTAACTTAATGTTGCAAATAAAAAAAGGTTTCCAGCCAAATTAAAATTCAGCTCCACGCGTATTTCTCGTGTGAAATTTACTTCCATTTATATATATATATATATATATATATATATATATATATATATATTTCCATTTTTTTTTTTTTTTCGAAATTCACACGTGGTGAAAATATATCTAATAAGGAGTCACAGGCGTGACAAATAAAAACATAGTGACACAAACAAAAGAAACTCATACGAATGGTTTAATTTTCGACAGCATTCAACTGTCTTCTTCCGAACTGGAGAGAGTACTGGAACTCTCTCCAGTTCGGAAGAAGACAGTTGAATGCTGTCGAAAATTAAACAACCATTCGTGTGACCACTTCTTGTATGTCTTCCACCACATTCCTGTGACCGTTTCTTTTGTTTGTGCCACTATGTTTTTACTTGTCACGCCTGTGACTCCTTATTGGGTATATATATATATATATATATATATATATATATATATATATATATATATATATATATATATATATAAAACTTCCAGGAAAATCACTCGGGTGATAAATATACAGTATGCCAAGAGGGTGGCCGATAAAAAATATACACACGGAAAAAAGAACACTTACACATAAAAATTTTCGATATTTCGGTGAAGTCTAGCTCCACCTTTCTCAAGGTTTAAGGTAGGAATCACCTTAAACCTTGAGAAAGGTGGAGCTAGACTTCACCGAAATATCGAAAATTTTTATGTGTAAGTGTTCTTTTTTCCGTGTGTATATTTTTTATCGGCCACCCTCTTGGCATACTGTATATATATATATATATATATATATATATATATACACACACACACATCGGTGATAATAGTAGTAGATGATTAGCAAATGACATTCATTAACTAAAACACATAAGTACATTTTAAATACTAAGTGAGAACAAATAAAGGAGCTTTAGGTGACCCCTTAGGAATTTGTCTTGAGTGACTTCATCACCAGCAGACATCAATCCGAGGATTTATTTGCAAAACGCTGCAATCAATTGGGATTAGGTCGAATGATGATGATTCATTTCTTCACCATTAAAACTTGCTAACTCCCGGTTATATACCTTTCACGCCGTCACTAATTGATTTGGTCACAGTCAAAATGCATCTCTTGCCATGTTCGGGAAACTGAATCTCCTTCATTGCTTCCCTCCACCCTACCCTTTTCATGCCTGTTCCTCTCGCAATGGACTTTATTGAGAGCATGGAGGAATGGACAACGCAACGGCGATTTTGAAGAGCATTAGATTTCCTTTCAACGAACAATCTTCTTCCTCATATTAAAACGGACTACGAACAGCCTGTTTTCAATGATTATTTAAATCACGAGAGATAAAATGTATGAAAGGATAAATTGGTTCATTCAGATCTATTGTAACGGTGATGCATGGGCATTTATATGTTTTTACAATTAAAATGAAAAGCCATGGTTCTTTATTCTGAGGCATTTAATAAAGGCATGGAGGTTATTAAAAATATTTCAAATTTCCAGGAATTCAAACTGTAACGATAATTCTGTTGGACTTAGAAATCGATTGGCTAAACGCACCATTCTGTAAAATAATTATCATTATTTTTCATCAATCATTATCATTAAGGTGAGAATGAAACCTTGAGAATGGTCCTGGGTGCCAGAATCATGGTCAGTTGGCAAATTAAATAACGGTATGGAATAGAACCAGTTACTTTTAGTATTTCACCATGATTTTTAAATTGCATCACTAAGTAAAATCTATGGCCTTTTCTTAAAAACTAAAAATAGATTCATTTTCAAAAAGTCTAGAAGTCAAAAATGATGCATGTGAAGAAATATTATGCTGCTGGAAACATACAATACACGAGAATGGTAGCAGATTCTACGTGTTTATCATAAAAAGAATGATGAAAAAATAATGAAAATCAGCGGAATTATATTTCATTTAATGATTTCAGTTAGTCCGTGAGCCACTTTTGCCTTCAGAAAGCGTAAAGCTCAGTCGGGGAGTGTTCGCACGATGAATTTTCCCAATGCATCATTCATTTACCAAACACATTGCTGGGTATGATACTGAATATATTAATTCCACAGGACTAAGCATATTTTCTAAATTTACACGCCTTACAGCGAATCATTCACAAATTTACAATTATAAGTCGGCCTGGAGGTAATTTCATGATGCATATAAACAGCACTATATGAAACATTGGTGGGCGCTAAATTTATGCTATCAATTTGAAACACAATTAACCATCAGCAGGTCTCATCAATCCGAAGACTGACTTTCCAATCATTCCGCTTTTTTTCCTTTATATTTAGCATGCATGTATTATTTAGCGTGAAGAAAACTAATGCTATAATCACGAACACAAATGTACATATTTCATTTACTGTTACACTATTGTATTATTTTATTGTATTATGGTTATTGTTATCTTTGTATTTATATAAAGCAAAGGCAATAGGGAGCGTGGTGGCCTAGTGGGTAGAGCGTTTGGCTACTGATCGAAGGGTCCCGGGTTCAAATCCGGATGTAGCCTTTGGACACCTGAACAAAATCCTCGGAGTGCGAGGTGGCCCAAGGAAAGGAACTGGCCCCCCTACCCTGAATGTGTGAAATTCACACGCCTGTGGCTTAGTCCGGGGTGATCTCTACCCTCATCTATCAAAAACCGACATTCGGGTTGAACCACTGAGTGAGTGAAAGCAATTTTCATGATTTTTCTAAATTAATGTTTGGTGTGTTCTCTTGTTGCCAAGAAACTGTTTATATTGACCCTGTAAATTGGAATGGTTGATATCATGTTAGTGTAATTAAAATTTCACAGGTTTGTTGATATTTGTTACATTAGTGTACCCGATAAAAAAATGAGTACAGTGTAGTTATCACCAGAGATGTTATAACAATTGTTATTTTTCTGTTTCTACCTGTTTATGTTGTTAATTTTGTTTTATGGTTTTCAATTAGCCCTGAGGATGGCAATAAATTTGCCGAAACGTTGGAAGTGAAATAAAGGAATTTTAATCGACAAAACCTCGATAAATTAAAAGAAGATTAGAAAAGAAGAAAGGGTATTATTTTTCTTTCGTGGTATTCATATCTTCTTCAATAGGCTAGATAAACTCAATGGATTAAATAATCTATCCATTTATTATAGGTATAATATTCTCACAATATTTAAAGAATGTAGGATATATTACTTTGTAAAACTTGATGCCCTCAATATTTGAAGAATAATAGTGAAAGAATATATTCATTGAAAAAATATTACTCAGCTACAATTCACAGTTCCTTATATCGTGCTCTGTGCGTTCAATTCACTCAATCTTCAGGGTTATTACCTACGTCACCATTTGTTGTAATCTTTGACTCTAATTGACCAAATAAATTGCGACTTGGTTCCTGTAGGAATAACCCGAGAGAAGTAATCAATGTCATCATTAATTAATGAGTGTCAAAATACACAGTTATATGTCAAATTGTAAACTACTGCTTAGCCATTTTTACAGCGAGGAGTGAACGCTTATAAATTAACCTTATGTTTATGAGTGAATGTTGAATGTGACCGATAGTAAATTATATTTACTAGGCTATTACTTCAACGATAAAAACAACCTGTCATTGTGATAATACGAACACAGTGCTCAGATAATTCTTAATTAGCACAACAAATACGGCATAAGAGTGGTATAACATAGGTGCACTTGCCGGGAGCGTCATAAAAATACACCACTTAGTTTCCTTCTTGGAAAAGATATTATCACTGCAATATTTTTATCTCCTCCCTAATTTCACTCCACCATACGTTAGATAAATAGGTACTAAGTGATTACGCGCCAATATATATGTGTATACGACCGCACTCTTATCTTGTTGGTGTGGGGTGATACTCGAGGCTGTGAATATCTGAATTTCATTTCTCAGAAATAAGCATACCTAATAATTGCCTTAAGCTAACCTGTTAGAAGTCCTTCTAGATCAAATAACGAAAATCCTCTTTGTATAGTCCTCAAAGTATATTATAATCGACCTAGGTTTAAGGATACCTCAACAATAAACAATAAATTTTGGTTAAACTTTTTTGGTTATAGTAAAAGGGGTGGATTATACAAAGCTTTTATTTCACTATTGGTATTAACCTGTTATTAACTAGCGGATCCGTTTGGTTACCATCGTTGTCGTGTATTTTTCGATACTCCACCAGATTATTTTACCTTCACGTCAATAGACGTATATTTAACCTTATTATTCCGAATGATTCGCTTTTATTGAGTTATATTTTCGCTTGTATATGTAAATAATATAACGTTGGCAAATTGGTGTTTTTTAATTGAAAGAATAATAGACCAAAGCTCCATAAATAGCTATGTTTTCGGTTATTCAGATATTTGAAATGAGAGTATTTTTAGTGAGCACCCAAAAAAGTTTTTTTCACGAAGTCTTCCCGATTCGTTTTGTTAATCTAGTCTTGCCGTTTATATTATTCAGGTTTCTGGTTCTGCGATTAAATTATTTTATATTATTAGTCTTGCCGTTGCCAAAAAAATTAGTTCAGAACCATAATATTATTTCTCAAAACATATCGCTATGGGTATGATGTGTTCATTTAGGGTAGATTTAAGTATGGGGA
This sequence comes from Pyrrhosoma nymphula, assembly GCA_963573305.1. NCBI lineage: Eukaryota > Metazoa > Arthropoda > Insecta > Odonata > Coenagrionidae > Pyrrhosoma > Pyrrhosoma nymphula. The sequence goes on from OY754332.1 coordinate 111,252,414, forward strand.
AGTTACAATGTGTAACATTTTATTGTTACCAAACGATACCGCTCGGTGCATTCCATGCTATCTGTAGTTCCACACAGTCAGGCCTGACATCTCTAAGTCATTTCAGGTGTCAATGCATCGTAAAATGGTCAATGTCGATGAAGAGAAAAAATATTCGCAATATCCCACCCAACAATTATGATTAGCTGACCAGTTTGCTTGCACTATCAATGTTGTCAAGGCACTTCACATTACTGCTAACGACAGAATTTCGCTTCCATTCTATACTATTAAACGAGCAAATATTGTATAAATGTGTTTATTTATGTATATATGTATGTAAATTTTATTTCGAGAACGGCTCTAACGATTTTCATAAACATTACAAATTTACTTATTTAGGGTACGACAATGCGATTTATCTAGGTCTTGATTCTGGGAAATCTCTTTTTTTTTACAAGATATTGGGCAAAAAATGTTTGCATTTTTGACATTTAAAAAGGCAACTCCATTTTTGATATACCGTTGCTATGGATTTAAATACATTCACCAAATTTTTATTAGGCTTTTTTCTCGCCCTTTTCAAGGTAATCATCAAAGGCCACCACCATTGCTGCATCATAGGTTTTACGATTACGCATTTGTTCAATTATGAGCCAGAGAAGTGAGTGGTTAGCGGAAATGCAACCACATGATTTTCAACGACGTTCGAAACACCAATTCGCTCAAGACATGTGATTTCTTCATGAGCTCGCCTGATTTAAAATTACAATCCGATTGAAGATCGGCCCCCAGAATTGTTTACGATAACTTTCAAACCGATTGGGTAACAATGAATTCCGTGTTCGATATTACCGCTTCCTTTATCGTTTCCATAAGCTATCCAGGGAATCAGTTCACCCCGTCATTCGTTTTCCTGATGAGAGAACCACAACATTTTGCCCCAGCAGAAGGCAAGCAGGACGACGAGATTGGCTGGGAAGATGTGTCCGCCCCAAAGGTCACTGCGCTTCGGAGGGCGATCGGGACGGGTTGTTTGGCGCAGATAGTGAAGGGAGGGAAGAGGAAGGGTGCGGGGAATTGTCAAGGATTGCAGCTCTGGGATTAGGCAAACCCTGGCCACGACCACAACATCGCGTCCCCACTTGGGACTCCCAGCGCAAGATTCACTCGCGGTCGAACTCAGGTGCCGTCCGTTGAGAATCGTCATTTTCGTAATTAACGCGCGCAGGCACACTTGGGCTTGAAATTGGGTTCAGCTCAAGTCCGGCAAAGGTGGCTGAAACCGTGTGGTTTCAGCCACCTTCGCACCAACTTTTTCGGCTCTCTAAGAAAAATACTGCCATTATGCCCTGTGTCCACAACTTACTGATAGGTACCGGCGTACAGTGGGCGGAAATCGAAATTAGCTGGCCAAAATTCATATCTCCGTTATTTTTTAAAAGTAGTACCACGATTTTTTTTCATGCTTCATTATTTTTACCCCTTGCATCCGAATATAATGTTAGTTTTCATGTAGACCAATCAGGGGCTTCTCTGAAAAAAGGCGGAAACAGTAAACCTCTCCTTCAATTATTAAAAGGTTGGTCAACTATAATTTGCATATATTTAACCAACCTTTTAATATATGTATGTAAGATGCCTAATTTATTCCTGAAATTCAAATAATTGTGTTATTAATAACAAACTTGCGTACTGGTACATATTTTCGTAAGATTAAGTGAATTTGGCGGAAGGTTTAATATTTTATGATAATTTAACAGTGGCTATGGGGTGATTGGCGGCAAAGAAGTTGAATTTAGGGATGGGCGGTTATGACGAAGAAGCGATATCTGGTTAAATGGCCATTCAACCTCAAGATATTTTGAAAGCACGTTGTTATCCAAGCTAGAAGGACATATTATTATAAAATAAAGGACTGTTTTTGTTAATTAATTACTATACCATTCTTATTACCCCCGTGAGATATTTCATTTACCGTTGTAATAATCCATTCCGTTAAGTCTAGCCAAGTTTTAGCTGAAATTATAACAGAGGTGACATTCACATAGATTGATGAAAAACAGAATGTTGCAATTGTGATTCCTAAATATTTATCTAAATCAACGTTGACAATTTTCATTTTGCAAATTGAGTAACATGGCTGTGATTTATTTTTCCTTCTCAATAAAAGCAACGGACTAGCATTTTTTAGTTCCAGCTGCACTTCATTTCTATTTCTTCTCTGTTTGGTATTAGCAAACGCTAATTTTCGTCGTTGGAGCCCGCCGATAGTCAATCTAGGCTTAGCTCTTGATCTCCGCGTTGGTGACGCTATAGTCGATTAAAATATCCGTGTGCATAAAAAACTGATGTATTTAATCATATGTTTAACTTAATTACATATTTCATTGTGAGTGTAGACACACACAGGATAATCGTTAGAGTAGGCTAAATGCTGCGGGAATGGGGTACCAACTTGAGAAGTGTTTGTGGCAAATGTAAGAAGGATAGGGGTAGAAATGCGTGGGTATTGAAAGAATGTGGGTTGTATGCTCCAGTAATAACATATGTAAGAGGAGCGTGCTCTGTTGGTTTGGCCATGTTGAGAGAATGGATGAGATTCGAATAACGACATAGAATAATAACGGAAGAGTAAGAGAAGGAATATTAGAAGTCTTTAGGATAGGAGGGTGCGTAAGAAGCAGTGGAGACAGGGTGAAGATCGAATAAGGAAACATTTTTGTTAGCGGACGTAGTAGGGGGTAGACCAAGAAAGTCATGGGTGGGAGGTACAGTCGTCGCGAAAGCTTATGGCGTTGCGCAGTAGACGATTTTGGGACTGGAAGGGTCTATTTTCTAAAAACCGGTTGCCGCGGGTGGAAGGGTAGCACCGGTGGGATAATGTTTACGATTTTCGTTGCCAACATTGAAATTTGTCATATGCCTTCAAAAAATTTGAATGCCCCCAGCTATTCGCCGCAGTGGGTTATGGAGTGGGCGTCCTTCCTTTGGACCTGAGCGCGCGCCAAGGGGTCACGGCCTGGGGATCTCAGGCCGATGGCTTGGATGTGGACTTGTAGTTGCAACAAGTATTAACTATTTTCTACAATATTACACAAAAACAATTATCACATTCGTATTTCTTGCGATTTTCTTTCTTTAATTAATTACGGAAATTATCCAATTTATTTTTGCATGAAATATAGGTATATATGTTCTCTGTCTCTCTGGAATATATTCTTATATTTCCACTCTTTTGTGTTCTCAATGTCCCATTTATTCATCGAATATATATGTACATAGTGCCAATTTCTGACATTATCTCTTCAAGTACTTTTTATTTTCTTATTTCAGTGACTGAAACTTTAGCTATCTAGTGGTATTCAAAGTCCGATTACATTCATTGCATTAGCTAAGTAAAAGAAGTATTTAGAATGCACTGTTATTTCGTAATTTTATGTTGTGTGTCTTAAATCTCGATGACATAATTTCACGCGGCTGAAAATTTTGGCAACGTTATTAAAAAACAACGGAGTTGCGTTAAGTTTGGTGTCTACTCAATCAGCGTTTCAGCGGAATCACGACTATATTTGTTATTTTTTGTTAATGTTGAAAAATGTTAGTGCGTTTAAAGTAATTGAAATGCCCAGCTGTGAGTCATCGCGTAAGACCATCTATTCCACAGCCCCGGCCGCGGAACGGAGGTATGGCGGGGAAGGGTCGGTCGGCTACCTGCTCCATGCTCCGCGACGAGTGGAATTGTCCAATACGGCTCAGAATTACATTTTTACGCTGATACGCTATGTTGGTCATTCTGCCTGCCACGCGCTCACTTTCCCCTCCGTTCGTTTCCTTTACTCCTCCCACACATTTCACCCCCTCTGTTCTGCACATCTAAAGGCCATAAACTCTCGCGAGGACTGTACTCATAAGAGAAAGAATATTAGAAGTCATAAGGGTAGGAGGGCGCGTGTAAATCAAAAGAGACTGCGTGAGGATGTAATAACGAAACATTCATGATAGAGGAGTGAATCGTGTGAGAGGACGGGATAGATCGGGAGGAGACACTTAAAGACAAATTCCTCCAATGGTAGGAGTATTTTGGACAGGATGGCGTGCATAAAGTGCAACAGTAACTGAAGTAATTGATATGAAATTATGGGTCATTATGGTGGAATAATGAAAATCCAGGCAGCAAAAACTATGTTCCATGATTTTGCCTACCCCGAAAGGGCAGGGTGTGATACGTATTTAATCGTATACTTTCCTCCTCGGAAAGCCCGAAAATTCTGCTCGCTCTAATTCCCTCCTTGCGTCGCGAAACTGTCTCTGCAAATCCTCTCTCCCGGTAAATAGGTTGCCGGTTTTTGTCCCCATTAATTCCCGCGCAACATCCTTGAACCAATCGATCTATTACCACATGCCTGAAGGTGATCTCCGAGGAGTCTGCTCTGTAACATCGATGTCATCCGCGAGGCGGAACAAGTCAATAATTTATAATCCCTTTACCTCCGATGGCGCTGGTCCCCCCCTCCACATTCAATGACATCCTTCCGGTGCAATATTCGGCGCCATATCCCTCGGAAGTCGCGCACTCTACAGCACGTGAGCTCTTCGACGGGGAAATGCATCCAAAGAAGTGCTCCGTCCGACTCAGAAGGGGATTTCCGAGAAGCGAGCCCCGGGCACCGAGGTGACCGAGCACGGCGTTTGAGGCGGCGCGCTCAGAATTTTGCCACCTCATTAACCGAAAACTGCTTTTGACCTTTTCCGCTTTTTTTGGTATATTTCGAAGAAATACTAGCTAATGTAGTCTTTACCATGGTAGGAGTTCCGGAAAATTTCTGCATAATTAAAAAAAGTGATATAAAAGAGATTTTTCTGTTTTTTAATAGGCTGTTTTACATGGGTTAGATAACGGCTGTGCGGACAATAATGAAAAAAATTAGAAATTTGTAATTTCCTAAATTTCATTAAAAAAACTAACGGTGTGAAATGCTGGTATGTTTTCTCAACTGTTGATAAAAATAAATCAATTGTTGTCCGCAGTAATTTTTACAGAATCGCAAAAAAAAACTTCTGTTATTAAGGCGTTTTCACGGCGCGGCGTGGAAAAATGAGTCAAGTTAGAGACTTGTGTAATTATACTTGTGTAATTACTGAGAAATTTTGTCATATATAACTATATTTTTGCGTTATTAATATTACAATATTCAATTCATATTTCTTACAGATGGTGAAATTAAAAAAATTAAATTCGCATATGTCTCCATTATGACTTGGGAAATATCTCGCTCAAACTACCTTATGGAGTGGTAGGGGTGTTTTAGAATGCCGTGCTTCGGCAGATAGGGCCATTTCGCCTTAACCGGTTTCACCTGCCACTTGCAGACAGGGGTAACAGCAATTGGAGGAACAGGAGGATCACCCCTCCGAATCCGTGCCGAGCCCAACGACAATTAATTTCGGTGATTGAGCGAGAACCGACGTTTCTATCGTGGCAGGCCGTTGCCCAATACAATTATGAGTGGCACCACAACAAAAGCTTAATTGAAAATGGATCTGATGCTTTCCCGGCGTATTATCTGGATGAAGCCTTCTCTGGTTTCCAACCGGGTGACGCGTTCCATGGTTTCCGTCGTCTAGTTTCGTTCCGTAGTTTCCGAGTTATATTATTGTTTCAAAGCTTTTGGTATAATATGGGGATGGCCATCCAGCCGAATTTCGTCAAAATATGAAAAAAATGCCACGAGATATCCTAGGAATTTAGAAAATGGATAGAGAATAACTAAGGAACTATATATAAAACAACGGAGGAACTAGATAAGAGATAAATTAAGGAAAGAGATAGAGAACGACTAAGAAACTAGGTAGAGAACAACTAAGGTACTATATATAAAACAACGGAGGAACTAGATAGAGAACAGCTAAGGAACTAGGAAGAGAACAACTAAGGAACTAGTAGAGAACAACTAAGGAACTAGTAGAGAACAACTAAGGAACTAGTTATAGAACAACGAAGGAACTAGATAGAGAACAACTAAGGAAATAGGTAGAAAACAACTAAGGAACTAGGCAGAAAACAACTAAGGAACTAGATAAATAAAAACGATGGAACTAGGCGGAGAACACGAGTTCTATTGAATGCTTCAAAAGTGCCACAAAAATTAAGAAGCCAGGGTGGCGTAGGGGTCTGTATTTCGGCTCGAAAATTCTATGATCCGTGGTTCGATTCTCAATTCCATCCGATTATTTTATCGTGGAATTTTTGCTTGTTAGTGGATGTTTATGGAAGAAGTATAAAACAAAACGAGCAAAATCCGACGCAACAATCAAATTTTTTTACTATCGGCGTACGGCTCTTACGTCTCTCTATCGGTCCAAAATTTTATCCTACGACAGAGATGTTGAAAGTTAAAACGATGAGGAAGGAAGCACTATTTGATCGCCCGAAGTGGAACACTATCTAATGACAGCGAGAATTCAGGTACAAAACATTCCTCTGAATTTTTTATTTTCCGGCAGCCTTGGTCGGAATTCTTCGGTTTCACTTCGGTTCGATTACATCGAATACGTTCCTGACACAAAACCCTCCGAAAGTCACATCTTGCACTGGGCATCTTGCACCGAGAAAGTACATCTAGTGTAAAACAACACCTCAAAACCTGGACATCTTGTACGTACTTTTGCTCCATGCCTGCATACACCCTTGCTTAGAAGGGCCTTCTGGCCGAACTCGACCCTGACATTACCTACATATTGCAAAAGAAAAATGTTAGCCGGACGCAGAATACACGAAACTAGTACCTAAACAAAATCCGAACGAGCATGAAGGACATTCTTACAAGTCACTCTTACCTCAAACCTCTATTGTGCCGTACTTTTTTCAAGGACATGCGGCTCAGCTTTGACAGTACTGGGGTTTCATTGGTCAGGTCTTCGGTGCATGCGGCGAGAAAGTCAGAGACGGTTGTCATTGAACATAAGTTAGGCGGCACTTCACGCGTTAGAGATTGAAATAATTCAATTGCAACGTCTTGAAAATATCCCGCTTAAGATAAAACTTGGACACAAGAAATGCAGTAATATGAGACAGATTAAAATTAATTATAGCAAATATTTGTATTATTATGCTGCAACCAAATGGTTACAGGCGAAACCATTTCAGCATACTCCCATTCTATCCTAACTTTTGTTTATACTTGAGATATTTCGTTTCATTAAAATTCGTTCTGGTGTTAAAACAACAGATTTGTGAAAATGAATATATCTATGCTTAATTTAAGAAAATATATCCCGGAGCTCCATTGAACTCAATTTTGGCGACACAGTTGGTATGCATGATAAACTTTGAATTTTAGGGTCTCTTGCCATCGATCACCTTTACTTAACACAAAATTAGTCCATCAATATTTAAGAAAGATTTTGCAATTACTGCTGAAAAATGCTATTACAGAGCTTGGTTCACAACCGTCACCATATGGTAAAGCTGATACCTAATTTTAATGCGAAGCCGAAAATGTTTCTTATGTTTCCCCAAAGTTAGGTCTGAAGTCAAGGTGATTCCCAGGTATTTGACTTCGTCTAAACCCTTATATTAACCTCTCTCACTTGTAGATGTAGCGTTGATGTGATCTCTTAATTTGTGAGGTTTGTGTGATAGTCATTGTGACCACACTTCCAAAACCAGACCGGGTGAAACATGCTACACCATACTAAAACAGACCTTTAATTGTTGGTTCAATATTATACCTTTAGTTCACATCGTTCTACGGTATTGTGTCATGTTACCATGTCATTTTAAGTGTAAGTAATAATTAAATTGAGGTATTTCATGTAACGTGCCTGAAAGTCAGTGTTAGCGGTAGATTTCCAAGTTTTTAGAAATCAATGCTTCCTTTTTCACAAATATTAGTCAATTACATCGAAATAATTGTAAATTCCCCTTTATTTTATAAATTTCAGAAAAATCGGGAAACACCCAGCCGTTCCACGCACAATACGCTACATCCGGTGACTTTTCGTAAAAAAAACGCTCGAATTCGGCGCGTTTGCGCTCAGTGTGGCCACACTGATGTTCAAAACTCTAATGTGGGGCAAGCGCATGCGGAACTAGCCAATGAAGAAGGGAAGACGAAAGTGTCACCTCTAATTCAAACCCTTCCTAATGACGTGGGTTTCATTTATTTGAATAGAAATGCGCCAATGACCAAGTAGTGTTTTTTTGACAAGGAGAATGGAAAGAATGGTTTTGCGACAAGGACGAATGGTGAAATACTTGAGCTAGTGGATAAGTGGTGGAAGGAAAGTCGTAGGTAGCGTGCGGAGAATGGCAAGGAATGATTGTTTGTATATGGATGCGAAAAGTGCAGCGTACTAGATTATGCTCCTCTCCACTTTGTTTGAATGCGAAACTTGGGTATTTCAAGATAAAACAGTAGGCTAAATGGAGTGGGAATGGGGAATCTGCATAGGTATGCACAGATATTTTTACTAGGTGTGGCCTGGAATTGTTTATATTATCAAAAACAGCGGTTAAAAATGGCATTTGGTACAGTAGAGTCCCGCAAACTCGGGCACCGATAACCCGTAAGTCTGGATAACCCGAAAACCCAGGCAGAGCGGTAAATCCCCGCACATCAAACGCTACGGCACCGACCGGAGCACGAAACGACACCGACCAAGAACAGTATTAACTTTTTCGTTGGATATTTTTAACAGTTGAAGTTTAAATTGTAGTTTTGTGTATTTTTATGCAATAAATAAATGTTTAATATAGTAGTAATGTATAAAAACTCATAATTTTTCTTATTTTAACTCCTTTACCGATAACCCGGACATTTCACAAACCCGGACACCCTTCATTCCACATTAGTCCGAGTTTGCGGGACTCTACTGTATAAATAAATGAAGTCAAATTCATCAAATTCTAGTAGTTCAATGTACAAACGCATTCGTCGTCGAAATTAGGCAATTTTCGAAATTGACACATTCATTGTCTTTTTCCGCCATTTATTTATGTTTGGGGAAAAGCCAGAAGCAATGCGTAAAAATAACGATGCCCGGCAAGCAGCGATACGCACTGAGACATCGCTACGCATCGCCACTTCCACAGTTAACTTCCGTGCGAAAAGCGGGCTTGAGGTAGCTCGAGCAAGATTTTCCCTATTCAAAAGAGAATTCCCATTCCACACAAATAAAATTTACATTCTAATTTTATCTTTTTAATTAGAGCTCCTGTAAGGAGCATGAAGTAAATATTTTTTTAAATACTAAGAACGCAAAAATAAATTTTATGAATTGAAATCCTTTGCAATTAACTAAATATATAAGCCTTTATCACGGCTCATTTGTTCATGCCGTAAGCTGAAAAACTATCAACGGATGTGTTTTGTGATATTGTAAAAACTATTACAGTGAGATTCATAATTTTTTAAATAGTTGAAAGCCTGCGAATAAAACACCTTTAAATTTTTTACACGTGTGTCAGAACTCCCTTATTTTTAAATTTTATTAAAAGCTCTCTACAGTGGTTAGCAGGGCATTCATACATGGAAAACCGTTTGTATTTTTTGGCAAATATGTCAAAAGTTAGCATGGTAAGTGGCTGATATTTTTGAATTTATTGAGGGATTCTGTCTTTTTTTATCGCAACCAGGCCAAATTCACAGAATTTCATCGTGAAGTGATATCTCGCTCGTACTACCTCAATATTCGCACGGACTCCGTCGGTCGGCGCGGAAAAACTCCCGCGCGCTTCGGCGCGGGGGGAGAGCCCCGTCGTGTCGCGGGGAGCGGAGAGAAGCGCGGTGCCCCTTTTGACGGGGCACAAAGGTCGTCGCTCTGCGTTTCCGGCGAGAGCGCTCAGGCCGGCGATGGGTGGAGGATGGCGCGCTCTCAGCCAACGGGAAGGCACCCGTGACGTGTGGCCGACGGAGGAGAGGGATGAGCCGTGCAATTGGCGAACGCCAGTGGCATCCCCTTCGCCGCCGCTATATTTGTCCCCCCGCCGCGCCGGGATATTCTCGGCATGGCCGTGGATTGATAGCCGCGATGGATTTTGTCGGTCCCTTTTCTACAGCCGAGGGCGAGTCAACGGCCAATCACCGCGCCGCTGGATGGACTCGAGAATAAGTTTTCATTTCTAACAAGTAGGTACGCTTTGCATGCCTACTGCAGCGCATTGGGGGCCCCAAGGGGGGCAGTAGGGGAAATTGCCCCCCCCAAACCCGGCTTATTTATTTGTCATAGACCTTAAATTAGAAGCCAAATTTGTTTTGTTTATTTTTTGTTGTTGAAGTTTTTGTCATTTTACTTTAAAATCCAGTTAAATTGTATATAAACTAAAACGGTTTTAAAACCACAACCTAAATGCTTGAGTAAATGAAAATAAGTTTGGGATTAGTCGAAACTTGGTGGTAATCAAAAAGGGAAATGTGCATTTAGTAAATACTTGCTCTTCTTAAAAGGCAAGCTTTCGCTTCCAAACCATTTATAACGAGCCATTTAGCGCATATTTTGCCACGAATTTCCGGTAGCCGTTGGTATCTCCCCCCCCGGAACCTCTGGTCTGGAGCCGCCCCTGCTGTAGCGTCATAAATTCAGGTACTGGACGTCGAGTTCCTGTGGAATTACTTCAAGTTAAATGAAAATTAAATGTAAATAAAATAAACGTCGGACGGCCAAGAAAAAGGTGGTGCGACAACCTTGTCTAGAGAAGGCTTTAAGTTGAAGAAGGCAGAGGCCTAAGGAGCCTGCTGTAAAATAAGAAGGTGATAAGAATAAAAATGTCGACATTTTTTCATTCAAAGACGATTGCAAATCGCCATAAATTTAAAAGATAGTAGAAAGCGCGTCTTGGCGATTCCTGTTTTTAGCGAATAATGATTCACCAAACATGGCTCTCGCGCCCATTTTGTCCATATATTATATGATTAATGCAGTATTTTTTTAGGATTAACTTTCGTGTCGCAACTTTATGGATTAATCATTACGATACCGCGAAATCTTCGCCACTAATATCATTGCTTTCGGCGTATCAATTGTACGGCTGACCCATTCCGCAAAACCAATGGTGCATATGAATGACTTCAGCATACTTTGTATTTGTACCTTTTTTGTCTCTTCTCTTCTTTTGCCGACGGAAATATCATGCACAAGCAAATAATACAGCTGCATTGTGAGTTTGTTTATAAGGTGCATGATATAAAAAGCATAGTTAAAATTAATAATATATATTTTGTGTGGAATGAGTTACAAAATGATTGCATGCCTTCGACTGATTCTACTATGGTGAGTGTGGGTCAAATGAAAGACGATGCAGGGGGCCAACACTTCGCGTTACTCCACTGAAATAGAAAGTAAAGGAATTCCAAATTAAAGATTAAACCAAAATGTCGATGAAAGCAAAGGGATATAGACTCCCATGCATTCATTTCGGTCATCCAGGTGACAATCGGATAGGAAAGTTAAAATCTCGTTAACATGCGCGTGTTGTGAGATTTAAACACTCCCCGCCGATGGTCACCCGGATAACCTAAATGCACGCGTAGGAGTCAAAAAACATTTTCTTTTATTGACGATTTGGATTGATCTTTGATTTAAACGTAAAACTTACACTGTCCTTAAAGATAAAGAATGCATGCAATGCAAAGGGCATAAAGAATGGCGCCTTTTGCTTATAGCAGGCTCATTCGGACACCGGGTTTCCACCGAGCTGCTGGTGTGGAAGGGGTGGGCTACGCTCAAAGCGTTTGAAACGCACCGAAATATCTCATCTAAACAATAAGATGAAGAGCCATAGTGAGCTGGAGGTTGATGTGCATAGAAGATTAAGCATTTTTAAGTTGGCAATGAAGGTTTTCGACCTTGGAGACCCCGGTAGTTGAACTCGGAGTCTACCTCACTTCCCCTTGAGAACCAGTTGGTAGGTAATGGACTCTTCTACTTAAAAAGGGCCTTCTTCGAAACTGCCACCATGTTTCACTACCACTATACTTCATCCATTTCACTGGGCTACAACTGTGGTTCCGTTTGTGCGTCCTAGGATAAGAGTGCGTCGACGTCGGCACCGGGTTTCTCTCCACCCCTCTCTCATTTCCCAAATAATCATCACCACACCAACCCACCCACCCGTTCTAAAAGGGGGCAGGTGCCCTCCGCAGCCCCGTCGAATCCCCTCATAGCGGCGTGCTAAGTCCAATAGTTCTTGAAAAAGGTGAGTAAATTTCGCTTCCCCAGCCTTCCCTGGTCAGTTGAAGCCTCTTTGGACGCGGGCTGCGCGATTATCTGCGTATCAGACCATCGTGGGAAAGCACCGGTTGCGCAGGGAAAGGGACCCGCGTTAATTTCACACGCCGCCTCGGGGATCGGCGCGGAGTGAGTGTGCTCAGCTCTCATCCCCCTGCGAACGAGCGCCCCGGGTTGAAGACTGGTTTCATCACCGCACGGCTAAAGCTTAGATTAAACGGGAGGGTTAGTTGGCGTTTTGACGAACGAAAGAGAATCCCATTTTGTGCGTAAAATGATCCATTTTGCGCTAACCCCGAGGTATACGTCCATAAATTTTATGAAAAATGCAGTGACAAGTAATGATATCGGCAGTAACTTGGTGGAATTCCTTCATGATGAAATGATGATTTCAAACGGAACAAAAACAAAGTATTTCATCATTTCACTCATAATAATGCAGAGCATTTTTTTACTATTTCCATTTTACATTTTTTATACATGTACAATTTATTCAGTTAGCGCGACAGTTCCTCTGTTAATGCCTATGTTATCGCCCCATTAACTGTACAGGTGCTCCGTTCAATATGGCCGGTTGCGCATTTCAATGGTTTCAATAATTCTTCTGGGCCATCACTCGGTATGGTTTTATCTATTCTCCTCTTTAACCTATGATAAAAATGTGGAGTATGAGGGAAACTGAGGGAAATCTTTATTTCCACTGTTCGCGGAGAAACAATTATGGTTAAACATTTGCATTTAAAGCAAGGGAAAACATTGGATTTTTCAAGGTTCACGGAAGAAAGCTATTTTGAAGTGTCTTCCTTGAGATGGTGAACATAGTTACTCAACTCTTATCTACCAGGCTTCGATAACAGGGATACAAGTTTTTTGTTTCTTTTCACTGAGGGTGATACTGTCCAAGTATGCCCTAATTTGCGAAAGGATTGCTGATTAACTTTCGTAAGGTAATCGGGACATCAATCTATTCAAATAAGGCTGAACAAATGAATAAGTAATCGATTATCAGAACTGAATGAGAGAGAGAGAGTATATGGATATAAATTCAATTATAAGAGAGCAGAGACTCACAATTAGTTCTTCACCGATCAAAATGAGGTAATTTATAGTCATTTTTGCCACGTGATATTTACCTCCTGAATTATACTATTTTGTCAACTCATTTTAACTTGGCGGAAAAAGGGCACAAGAACGAAGGACACAATGACAAGCATCAATGGATAGTTTGGTATTTTTTCGGTATTTCTAAGGTTTCCCAGGGTACCTCGAAGTTTAATAAAATAGACACAATGCAACATAAGCAATCTAGGAACAATAAAAATGAAAAGAAAGCGAAAATCACGTATACTTTAGATGAGAAAATGAATTCATGCATGAAGTCCTGCTCCATGGCTTATCAATTATTATTTAGGCTGGCAGTAACAAAAGCACCATCTCGGCCTGCCTGAGTACGTAATCAGTTTTATACTACGATTAAAAGGTTTCTCGTGATATTGGTCCAATTGATCTTATTCAATAGGCTGATTCATGGGACATGAATACAATTTAAGTGTGAATTTTCCTGGGCTTTGGTAAAATAAACATATTCTGCGTCGAATTTCCCGCGTTACATTTTTAATGCTTTACAAGTCTGTTGCCATTTCCGAGGTTGACCCAAGTTAACATCGTTTTTTTAGATTACATTCGAGAGCTCGAGAAGTCATGACACGACAGGGATGTGATCCGGCAGGGATGTGATCCGAAAAGGCACTTTACGTTTCGTGCCGTACCTGGGAGGCACCGAGTACGAGCCTAGGCATTGAAGGAGACCCAACCCTTCTCCGCGGGTAGTTTATAGCACCAACTGGCCAGTCACACTATAGTTTATAGCTTCTTAAAGTTAAACATGAATCACACAATTATGTCCATCTTTGTGTCGTACTAGTTACGCTGATGAAAATGGTTTTTTAATCGCAGTTATACGATATATTAGTTTTACGATAACCATTTTACGTCCATTAGTAAATCAAGACAGTTTAATGTACATTGAATTACTAAAGCACGTAAAATTGTTAATATCTATCGTATGACTGCGATGAAAAAAACATTTTCATCAGCGTGACTAGTGCTACACAAAGACGAACATAACTTTGCGATTTGTTTAACTTTAAGAAGTTATAAACTATAGTGTGACTGGTCAATTGGTGCTATAAACTACCCTGGGTGAAGGGTTGGGTCTCCTTCAACGGCGAGGCTCGGGCTCCGAGTACAAGTGCCTCCCAAGTACGGCGCGAATCGTAAAGTGTCTTTTCGGGTCACATCCCTGCCTTCTGGGCAACGGGGTTCCACAATTAAATTCAAGGAGGGAAGGGAATTGACAAGTAAATTTAAATTAAAGATTAACCCAAATTGTCAATAAAAGAAAAGGTATTTTGACTCCTATGGATGCATTTTGGAAATACAGGTAACTATCGACAGGAAGAGTTAAAATCTCGTAATCACGCACGTGCTTGCATAGGAGTCAACATTCCTTTTCTTTCGCCGATAATGTGGATTAATCTTTAATTAACATACATTCATAGTCGCCCTTGAAAAATCTGGTCATAGCAAAAACGTTAAAGCGCGTACCTTGCTCTGACAGTGGACACCAGTACTTATGGTGCGACGACCAAAATTAAAGGAAATATACATTATCTTAATGAATCCAATGTGACAAATAACAAGGCAAGTGAAAGCGTAAGCGTACGCTGAAATTTCTTTTACAACCGAAGTATTTTCCATATTTTTAGAAAAACTAACACGGTGAGTAATGAATTTATTCTTAAAATTGATTGAGAAAGCATTATAATCATCCACCGATACATTCCTGCAGAACTTCCTCATAATTTTTAATAATGTCTCTCTGGAGTGCACAGCCGCACCTTCTCCCATGGAAAACCGCGTTAATATTTTGGTAAATACCTAGAACATTATAGCGTTGTGTTGCAGATATTTTTGTTTTATTAAAAATATAAGATATTTTTGTTTCTATAAAGAGCTAAAATTCAATAAATTTCATGTGAAATGACATATCGCTCATTCTGCCTTAAAAGAGGGACATAGAATCCAAAATGGCAAGAAAATCGTGAAAGTAATTAGACTGAAAATGATGATGAAGCGTTATTTCTTCAAATGACTATCCAAGAAAACGTACCGTCAAGTTAGCAGAAAGGTAAAGAGAAGTCCTCTATTTAAATTCCTGCTAACTTGACGAAAGTTTACTCAACTTGTTTTTAT
Organism: Pyrrhosoma nymphula; assembly: GCA_963573305.1. NCBI lineage: Eukaryota > Metazoa > Arthropoda > Insecta > Odonata > Coenagrionidae > Pyrrhosoma > Pyrrhosoma nymphula. Next base: position 111,267,879 of record OY754332.1, read on the forward strand.
TTATTGACTTGGAGTTTCTGCTAACATTTTATTTTTTAAATAAATAAACTTTTACAAAAACAGCTTCTTTTTGAAATAACACACATAAGAGACAAATTCCGTGCTGCTTTCAAGCCAAGTGCCACTCTCAGAAGGCTACTTGTAAAATGTTAAGACCAGATAGACAAAGTAGATAGATGTGGGGCATATGCATTAAAGTGCAGTGAGTGTAATGGTGTCTACGTGGGACAGACAGTAAGAAGCTTCGGTGTGTGAAGAAAAAAACATTTAAGTGCTTATAAAAACAACAATGATAGTAAAAGTAATTTTGCTAAACACTTACTATGTTACAATGACAAGAGTGATTTTGAACTAGAGATTTTAAAATTTTGCAATGACCAACGCGAACTGGACTCACGAGATGAGCTAGATATTTTGAAAATTATGAATGACCCAGATATCACCCTCATTAATGAGTGCCTGTACCCATCCTTCTCCCCTATCCTGGCCTCTGTTTCGAACAACCTCATCTCCTCCACTCATTTACCTTCTTCCTCTGACGACACATAACTACGACTACCATAGTTACACAAAACATTGATATAAACGCCTGATGATGATGATTACTCATTGAAACCTGGGTCGTGTGTTTTTTTTAAAATAAGTGGTTTTTGTAAAATTTTATTTAGTTAAAAATTTCAATGATATTCCACAAAGTTACAAGTTAACAAGTAAATTCTGCTAACATTTCTGAAAAAGATGTGTCCATTAAAAATGCCGTGAGAAACCTATTCTGCCTCCATCAAATACCTTTCATCCACTGCCGCATCCACCATTCTTTCAATCGTCTTTCTCTCGACCCTTTTCATCTTTTCAAGCCTTCCCCATCCTCATATCTCATATCCCTCCAGTCAATTCTCATCCTCCTGCCAGTTTGGAAATATTTTGTGCCTCGCTTCACGTGCAAATCCCCGCTGTCTCTCCCTACGTGTCTCTCATCACGTTTGGGAGCCGCTTAAGACTCAGCAGTTACACGCAAGGCCGAGCTCAAAAGAGACATTCAGATCAAGGGAGTTCCTAGTTGGCACAGAGGACATCATTTTTCACCCGCAGGACATGAGTAGAACAGGCTAAAGCAACAATTGGAAAAGAGATGGACTGTCGAACAGATATAGCTCTCGCAAAAGATGCTGGCGCTGCACAGTGGACGATTTTGAGACTTACGGAGCTTTCAAAACCCTACGTAACGGGGGAGGAAGGTTGCTTCGTATGGAGGGTCAGTCAGAAACCCTTACTAAAAGGGAACGGCATTAATTTTTAAATGTTAATCTTTTCGCTTCGGGAGTCATTTTGGAGTTGTCTGGTATATTTTATTACAGCGCAATTTTCTCTTCCAAGCTCGGAAAATGAGGGAAAAAATTCCGTAGCATTTTGCGGGCAAAAAAACCGCCCCCAACGCTGGTGCGCTGTGACGTCAGTCCCAACGCCGTTTCTAGCGTGTGTTTCTCGCTAGTTCGGTCATATTCATGAGCATTAGCTCGCACTTGAAGCATTCATGCAAGTTTCTGGGCCTTTCCTAGCAGCGTATGACCTTAAGATTTGATGGTCCCATTCGCGGAAAGCAAGGAAATAGGGGAAATCATGCCATGGCATTTTATTTCACGTATTTAAAATATAATGGTATCCACCAACTACCGTGAGACTAGGACCATATTTTGACAAAGGATTAAATTCTGATTTTCTTCCATGTGTTATGCTAGTAATGATTTAAAAAAAACGAAGCTCAAACGCATGATTTCTTACACTCCCTTCCAGAACCACCAGTAGCGATGACGGCTTTTTTGCTTATCACCACTGACTACAATCGACTGCGTCCATTGCACTAGTGCTTTTCCGTGTTCATTTTTTAAGACAACATACGGGCCATACATATGTAATCATTGAGATCAGCCACATTTGTCACTATTACTATCGGAGAAATGCACTGTAATCAATTTTAATGAGATTTTGAAAATTGAATGTCTTCCAACATTAAAAATGGTTAAAATTTTAAAAATCTCTCAAGACCCTTGTTTACTATTGGATAACGATTGAGATATTTTTAATGATCTTGGGGAGAATAATGCTTCCGAAAAGGTATTTCGGTTTATGAAGAGACAGCGATTGCAATTAAATCGTGGAATAGCCGTTCCTTATGATGTATATATGATTAATTTCAGGGCACGAGTGCATCGCCAATACTTTAATTGCTTGCTCAGTGCAAGAAAATTTTACTGGTGAAATTAGAAGACTACCTCGTAACTGGCTAAACTCTCCATTCGCTTAGAACATATCATTTTGCATCATTAACCTTCCGGCAGGCGCGCAATTTTCAGTCACACGAGCGGGCGCGTTGTGTACGCAGTACACGAAGACGCTAATTAAGAATAAATTAGGTGTTTTGTTATATAATGGTTAATTTGTAATTGGTTACCTAAATTATTTATTTATTTACATAATTGTTCACATTTCATGCGCTATTTTTTTTATTATTTTATATTTTAATAACTGTCTAGCTTGCCAAAAAAACTTGCTCCTCGGCGTCTTGTAGGCACAAATGGCAAGTGACAAAGACTCGTTAATGTTTTTTGCTAACGTATTTACCACATGCAATATCAGTGTAGGAGTGTTATTTACGCATAGTTTATATCTCCCGCTTTTCGCATAATTCACTGGAGAAGTAGTTTTTACTCGAGAGTGGTAGTGCTTCAGGTATGCTTCCAATCAGACAGCGGAGTCAAAACGATTTTGACACTAAATGCCCCTTTTTGAGACCCACGGCTGGATCGTGTTTGAATATTCTTCTTCGACGCTGTCCTTTATCATACCATGTTCATTGAATAGACAGAATCTGAGTTTATACCAGCTATATTCAAGAAAACAAAATACCATGCAAGTGGTGGGCCACGGACTACGCACATTTTATCAACTGTGTTTACTGTACCTTTAGTTTCCTTGTAAGGTTGTATAACTTTTGGTCTGTTGGTAGCTGCATTGATGTCATGCGAGTCATGCGTTGTAGGCATTCGAATGATAGCTTTGAGTTGTGGTACGTATAACACTAGGGTCACGTTTCTTTAGAATCCAAGCAATGAAATATGTACTTACTTCGCTTCGTTCGGCAGAAATTCATGCGGGATTTCTTGCTTGTTTTTCGGCACCTCCCGATCAATGTAATATTTATCATGAGAATATATTGAGCTAATGTATAGTGTGCCAATTTTAAGTGGGAAGAGTTCTGTTTTCATTGTCTAATGACTACACGAGACTTTTGCCTATAACTGACGGTGAATTTCATATTTTATATTTTCCATCCATTTGCTGCCCGCATTTGAGTTCATTATTGCCAGAGTAAAACGATTTTGCGTCACACTATGCCACACATTCAGGCCATACCTTGCTGAATTGCTGGGAATGTACTGCACAAAACCACATCGACGTCTGAATGGATGCAGCATTTCTTCGATTGCAATGTAATCGCTCGTCTTGTAATTTTTTATGCAGCCACTCAAAAATTTATCTAAAAACGACCGTATTTCCACGAGTTTGTCTACATTTCTTCAAGCCTTCCTGATTGTAGACTCTTCCAAATTGGAGACATTACAACAGGAACCTCCTATACCTCACCGCAACTGTAGGTGCCACGATTCCACTTCCGTCTAGATCACATAGTTCTAGAATATTGGTATGATGCGGCTTTGTTTTATGTCAACCAGAAATGAACTTTTTCTTCATCTTCAGAGACTCCTTCTTCCAAATTGCTGTACATATTATCCTCATGTAAATCTTCTGCTTCGCAATCAGAACCATCATTATCGACGGCATCATCTTCCTTTTCCTCTGCGTCTGAGTCTAACAGAAGCCTCGAGTTGATAGGTCCTCGTTTTAATTTGGAGCACTAATCATTTAAAAATTAGTTTCACTAATGTAAATTGTATGGATGCACAATACATCATTTTTATGCAATAAAGAGTGATTCATTCTCTGATATAAATGTAAGGAATACATGTAATTCTACTTACGAAGATATTGTTGTCATGATCACAGTAGATCTCCACAACACACGCAATATTTTGCTTCAGGCGAAAACTACTGCCGTATAAAAATATGAATTGATAATAAATAACTTTCAATATTTGTCACTAACTATTGTTAACAATAAAATAGTCAATATCTTATAGAATAACAAGAGATATACGAACAGAGCTCGATTGTTCACTGATTCAACGGGCCTCGCAGCGCACGACGTACGGACTTCAAGAAGCGTTTCGCTTTCTTTTTCCCCAAAAACTGCTTCTAAGAAAATAATTTCTCCACACTACGAAGGCTATTTGTACAAATAAGAAATAGAAAAGGGTTCCATGTTGGTTCCATTACGGTTAAATGGATTATAACGCCGAAAACCGACCGCCGTGTACTCAGTACACGTACGCGCCCGTTGGAAGGTTAAAATATGATAAAATCCAAAAACAATAATAGACCTCCGACTAAATGATGACTAATTAAATATTTAAGAAAAATTATTAAATCAAGCTTTATTTACTGTGAGGAAAGTTATAAAATTGACCTTAGTTTAAACGCACAATTGTAGTTTTTATCACCATTGTAACAAAGAAACGAGTAAAGTTATTGAGGAGCTTCTTGCCACTGATGTGGTACCATCGTGCCATTCTGTCCATTTATTCAGGAAAAAGGCGACAAATTTGCATCAGATACATTTTTTGCCTGAGGTAATAAGCAAATTTTGTGTATTTATTACGCTTGAACCGAATTACTATGTCTCAGAGGCAACTATGAAACAAAACCAATGGCGTGCAAGTTTTGAAATCATGATTGGTTTAACCTAAAACAACTGCGTAGAGCATTTCAAAGTTGTTCTGCTCATGAATTGCACTGTCTTTAATTGCTTGAAGTCTGCTGGGGAAATTGACACAAATCGCTTTATACCGCAACCGAGATGATTTCAAATTGGTCCAAATCCTCCCGATCCCCGCTTCATCGCCATTTCCTCAAAACAAGGCCTGCTTCGTGGTTTCATGGAACGTGGCGGCCGCGCGTGCAGACTATTCAGTCGGTTTAACCTCCTCCAGCGCGGCTGGAAATGGAAAATAACCGCGAATCGGCAAGCGTGCCCACCAGGAATAGACGTCGCGTCGGGAGATGGCGCCACGCACGGATGACTCCCTGAGACAAGGTCGGTAAAAATCACGGGTACTGGCAATCCCATGATTCTACTTGATTTCCTCATTTCCTTCATTCCTTGATTTCCCAAAATCCACAATATATCCCATGTCATATAATTCATGTAAATAGCTCACATGTATTATTTCAAAGGTTAACGAAATGGTTGTTGCAAAAAGAGGTAATCGATGCATACTTGTGCTGAATTAATATCTGTTTTTGCATTATCCTGAAAAATTGTTCACTTTGTGTTTTTTTTCTCTAGTTCTTGCTGTCTTATATTGTGGGGTATAAGTACTTTTGCACAAAGATTAACGAAAAGATTGTCGCAAAAATGGGAAGTCGATGCATACTTGTGCTGAATTAATAAATGTTTTTGGGTTATCTTGAAAAATATTTTTTTTCATTTTTGTTTTTTGTAACGGGGTATAAGTTCTTTGTTTTGTAACTAAATTTTTTTGTTCACATGTGCCAAAGTTTGAACGGGTGTCATATACATGTCCCCTTTTTGACACCAAATGCATCTTCATGTTTAAATATATGCATAAATATGTTGTCCTATTGTATAATACTTCTGGATGAATAAACTTCAATTTCATCAGCAAATATCCTCGTCGAAAGTTGTGAGTCCTGCCTTTTAGAGGACTGATGGTTGGAAATTAAAATATTTAGTATAATTTGAATGTAATCTATTTCCGCTGAACAAGGCATGCTTTGCCACTTCCCAGAACATGGCCGCCGCGCGTGCAAACATTTTCGTCGGATCCATCTCCTCCAGAAAAATTAATGGACGGATAATATTGCCGGACGTTCAACATATTTTGCTGGAGCCAACGTACTACAGTAGACGTGATCACAGAAATAAGGTAAAGGAAATAGACTGCAGAAGCGTTAGATTTAAAATGTATTTTTTCCACGTACAATAAGGGATCATAATAGTTGCGACAGATCAATCATTTGAAACTCCTACCCTCACTAGGTAGAGAAGAATTTTCACTTGTGTTTAACAACATAGCATCATTATTAACACTTCACACCGCTTAAAATGCCCGTCATTATTTTGCTCTCTGCATGAAGTAGTATCTCGTACCATTCATACATTAATAGTATTAGTCGTATTAACCACTAAATGTATCTTTAGCAGTGTACTGCATGTTTGCATGTTCATTTTCGTAGCACTCTCCCAGTTTCTAGTTTCACTGCGCACTGTTCTCCTGACTCCTTTTTGGCCTGCGCCTAGCGGCCGGGGGAACGTGCGAGGTCCCGATTTGTACTGGTACGAGTGCTACATGCCTGGTATGGAATCACTCCGTGCCACACGCACTAGTGGTGGCTAGCACGGTACTTCGTACATGTAGATGTAATCCATATGTAACTACACAAATGCATGGAGATCCAAGAATTATGCAGGAAACATGCGAGACGTCCCGTTAGCCATACGCAGCAAATTAAGTCAAAAGCAGTAGAGAGAAAATCAAACATTTAACTACTCTAACGACTGAAAAGCCTAATTATAAAAGCTCGGTCAACCTTGATGATCTGCCAAGTATTCCATTTTCCGGAAATGCTCTTAATTTTGCCCAAAATGAATCTTCATCCTATATGACATGGATTCACGGATTCTCCAATTCATTGTAATACACAAACTATCCCTTCGCTGAATGGCTTAGCGCCGCAAAGTTGTTTTTCATGCAAACCCTCATGTTACCACCACAAAATGTTGCCTTTTCTCATGCTTTGTGTCTTTTTTCTTGCTCTCTTCACCTTTTTCAATACTCTTCATAAGATTCACACCCCTAAGGCTTCTTACATGTTCTCGTTTTCCTTTCTCAGCTAGTAAATGTTCCGCAGCTACGCAGAGTGTTGCCAAGCTATCAACTTTGTCGCTAGATTTAACGAATTTTACGAGACTTTAGGGGGGTAAAATATAAATTTTAGCGTCAAGCAACTAATCTAACTACTTTTCAGGAAGATAAATGTGACGACAAAATTAATATTTTAGTCTATTTTTATTTTTAAATCGATTGCGTAACAATATCGCTACATAAAAGATAATCCTAATTTTTTGTTCACCTGTTGAGACCTTGCAAGCATAACGCAATTAAGGGATCCCTCATTTCCATCCGTACTTGTGGCACAGCGAAGAGAAGAGAGAGAGTGAAATCCCTTTTTCAATACTTAGAGCCAATTTATTAATTTGGAATTTACAGAATACTAAGAACGTAGAAGGATTCATAATAATAACTGTAATATTATATAATTATATAATAGTGGGGGGAAAGACAAAAAAAAACAGCAAAAAAATTGCTCAAATATTAGCATATCAATGGCATTTATTTCAGAAATAGCAAAAACTCCATAGCATTAATTATGTATCAAAGAAAAAATAATTTTATAGTCCACAGGTTTATTAAAAATGAACGACCAGTTTCGTAATAGAATTACATTTTCAGGTTTTTACATTACTTTTTTTATCATATAATATATATAATTACTTTACAGAGGGTTGGATTCGTGCATATGTACCTACATTGGCCAGAACGTGTAGATGTATCGTGTTACGTACTTACATGAGCGGTAAACGTAAATCTAATGGCCCGGATGGAATCACTGGTGAGGTGTTAAAATCTACTCCAGAGGGAATCGTACCCTTCCTCAGAGTACTCTTCAATGTATCGGTGAACAATTACAGTCTACCAATGGATTGGAAAAGAGCAACTATAATTCTCATGTGCAAAAGTGGCAAAAGAATTGTGGTTTAAAATTGCAGGACTTATTAGGATTATAGGACAGGATTATTCTAACATCTGCGGTGTGTAAGCTAATGAAAAAATAATAGTTTTTAATTTTTGAATAATGGAACTTAAAACGAATGACTACATTAATATCAATATGGCTTTAGAAGAGGCAATTCTTGCGGCACTCAGTTGTTAGCTCTGTGTCAGGATATTGAAGAGGCAATCGATGAAGGTGACATTGTTGACGCAGTTGTGATAGACTTTGCAAAAGCATTCGACATTGTACCCCATGACTTGCTAATTGACAGTTAACCAAAAGTACTACTAAATCGACCGTATATTAGTGAGATGGCTCGTTCATTTGTCGAAACAAACTAAATAAAGATAATTGGATACAGGCATTCTGAGGAAGTAAATGTCACTTCAGGATTTCCACAGGGCAGCGTGGTAGGACCTTTGCTATTTTTAGCCTTTATTAACGACCTTCCTATATCAATGAAATCTAGTATAAGACAATTTGCAGACGAATGTATTTTATGCGGCAAAATCCAATATTTTTATAGTAAGTTTATGCTACATAAAGATATAGATAAAAATCATGTGTGGTTTCAAGTAAAAATAAATGCCAATAAAATCGTTGGTATTCAATTTTCAAATATGCGGACAATTGCTACATGTGTGTATAAATTCAATGGTGAACAAATGATCACATCAGCAAACTTGGTGTCTTACTTTCAAAAGACTTGGGTTATGGGCACCACATTGAAAGAATTTTTGGTAAAGCGTTTAAAAACCTCCACTATGTCATGAGAAATATTAAAGGAGGTACAAAAGACGTGAAGGAATCGGCGCACTCCACTACTGCTGGACTCTTGCTGGAGTATGCTACAATTAATGTTTGGGATCCCCATGATAAAGGGAAGTTAAAGAGTATAGAGAAGGTTCAAAGAAAAGCTGCAAGGTACGTTTTAGGGAGCCATAAAGCACGGAACAGTGGAAGGTCCATATTAGAGGAACTGGGGTGGAGTTCCTCACTAGATAGAAGGCTAGTATGTAGGGGGTCAAGGGGATATAAATGTGTGTAGGGCTAGGAGAAATTATTTTATACCTACTTTTTTATGTCCGTTTTAAAAACGTATTATTTTAGTATTTTAATTTAAATACTTAATTCTAATTTGACTGTTCTTAACTCGCACGCCATGTATCCCCAAGTATAAAGCCTCGAACACCTCTCACCGTTTCTTTTGCTCGCGCATGAAATAGTATCCACGATAAAGGACTACCACGCTTTACTTCCTTCCTATCACCTAGATTCTCTGTTCTTTCCACTATCTACAATTATACGTATTGAATGAATAACCTATGTCTCTTGTCTTTATGGGGCAATATCCCATTATTTTTTCCCGTCCACCTCTATGAAACGTATAGAGGCTGTGAAATCCCTCTTGCTAACATAAGACGATTATCTTTCGTTATTTAAGTAATGAGAATAAGAGTAATTATGCGGGATTCATTAATTAATTATTAACTTTTATCTTCCAAAATGGGTACAATGCTCCAATTAATGTACCTGTGCCCGTTTTTGAAAACGGTAAAAGCCTTCATTTGATTCATTATAATAATTGTGCGCCGATTCTGCCGCTGACAGAAAAGTGCAAATTATTTCTATCTTTCCAGTATTCCGCAGTGTTACGATGTGAAAATTTTTCATTTTCCACATTTAAGTTTGATGCAGAGGATTCATAAACTGTCTTGCGTCCTTGAGGAACGGGACCCACGTAGTGGGTGCCACCTTTTGAATCGGCAGTTTTTTGTAATAAATAATTGTTATCTTCCTCAAATATTTGTTTAAACTTATTATTTTCCAGGTCGGGAAAGCTTACTTAAAATTGCATTCTTTAAAATATATTCACATTAGTTGTCCTCTCAATAAGTCAAATGATCTCGCAGATACACATAGCTAATGCTATCAATCAGGTATTTTTATAATCGAACTTATAGTTCTATTTTTTCCCCGTAATTGGATTCATTTCTTTATCGGTCACGATTTTTCGCTTAAGACCTAAAACTAGCGTAAGATGTCCCAAGCTCAAAATAAATACTAAGCTAAAATTACCGAACTCACGAACACAGCAAACGGTGGATGCATAACTTAAAAACGGTTGGCTAATTCGTTAAGAAATCCAAGCAACGTAGGAGTTTATTGCAGAATTTTTTCACATAATGGTTTACAATCTGTTCTCGTTTTAGTGACCGCAAACTTGGAAGGACATTTAGTATAAAGTATTAATTTGACTCCTTCAAATAGTTTTTAGGCACAAGACTCGGAGTATGGAGATGATCGTGGTGATTATGGAGTGTACCATTTTGAAATGCAGCGTGAAAAGGTACTTGAAAACCTGGAACCAAGTTCTTAAAACTTTACCAAAATAGCCATGACACAACGTTCCGTAAATAATTAGCAATTTATCTCTTGTTCTTGTTTCTTGTGTTGTTTTCTTTCTTGTAAACGCTTTACTTGGTGCATCTCATACTTATTTTTCCTTTCGAGTGAAACGTAAATTGGTAGTATTGATGTATAGGTATGGACCATTTTCTTGAAATGAAATACATCAAATTAAAATAAAAGATCCAATTACTTCATTGTGATTTATGAATGTCTTCCATGTTGCATAGTCTAATCCCTAATAACTCAACTTCTCGCCATCACATGTCATAGAAGTTCGATGAAGACTGTTAACATGCCTCACCGAAAACAATGGTCCATCATGAAAGTCAAGAAAAGTATGTAGCTTATGTGTACTTCATGAGGAAGATTATGGCTGGAGATCCACGCTGGATGCTATATCCATTTCGAATGTTAAAAATAAAGGAAAAGGCATTTGAATGGCTGAGAATGTTTTCCAGCAGTAGGAAGAAATTCCTTGAATATTAAATTCGAATTCTTCACCCGTAAAAAAATAGAAAAATGGCCATAGACGGCTACCGTTACCATTTTTTCCACACTGACAAAAACGTTTACGGGACTCAGTCGTTTCGTGTTTTTAATGCGAATTTTTTAATCCATGGAAAATATTTTATCTGTTGAATTGGTTGATTGAAGTCATTGAGTTCATTTATGATCATGTTTATTTAATTTATCCCATTCAGACTGCTAACAAAAACAATTTATGAAAACTATATAAAATAATTCCTCGCCCATGAAAGCAAACTCGTGTCTTATCCACAGCGGACGCTTGAATTCAATACCTTTCGAGAAAATATTTCGAAAGTGACAGCGAACGTAAAACAACACAAGAGATACCTTATGAAACTTTCGAGCAGTAGGAAGAAATTCCTTGAATATTAAATTCGAATTCTTCACCCGTAAAAAAATAGAAAAATCGTGTCCACTTTGTACATCGGACAATGCTCAGATTGATAAAATTTTCGGATTATCAGAAAAATTGCATTATTACTGTAAAAATCCATTTAAATCACTTTATTTTACGTATTGGTACAGTATTGTATGTATTTCTGCACTTCGTGCAGATTTGAATAAAACATTATTCAATGATTACGGTACATAAAAATCTGTATTGTTCACTTAAAACAAAATTAATCGTCGACGGGCTTACTTTGTGGAACTTATCCATCCTCGGAAAGAAATACATTTTGTAGTTTATTAACCTCTTGAAAATGACGAGTATCCGGTGAAAATATGTCTTATTTTTGAACAGAAAATTGAGGGTAAAGGGCGTGATGATTGAATGGGTGCATTAATTTTGAACAAAAGGGCTGCATGAAACTGCATTTGAGTGTACTAGAATTCCGCTAATCCGAACTAATGAGGACCGGACAATGCTCAGATTGATAAAACTTTCGGATTATCAGAAAAATTGCATTATTACTGTAACAATCCATTTAAATCACTTTATTTTACGTATTGGTACAATATTGTATGTATTTCTGCACTTCGTGCAGATTTGAATAAAACATTATTCAATGATTACGGTACATAAAAATCTGTATTGTTCACTTAAAACAAAATTAATCGCCGACGGGCTTACTTTGTGGAACTTATCCATCTTTGGAAAGAAACAAATTTTGTAGTTTATTAACCTCTTGAAAATGACGAGTATCCGGTGAAACCGGTAAAGGAAAAATGAAAACACGTGGAAAACTACAAAATTAATTTCTTTCCAAATATTGTACAATAAATTTGCATATGTAGAGTTAATTACCCGAATTACAGTAGTTGTGTACCATATTATTGTAGATGTTAATGAGAGAGTGTTTTTTCAGTGTTTGTCGCTAGATTTTGTTCCGTTTATCCCTAGAATTCAGCCTAAAACTATATTTTACATTTTTTAAGTGTTCCAAAAATGCTGTTCGGATTATCCGAACCGAACTTTTGGATTATCGGTGTTCGGGTTTCTGGGAGTAATTGTGATTGAAAGGTGTGCGGATTGGGAAATTCCAGTGCTTCCAATTGGAGTAGTATGCCTATTTCCCACATTACTGCATGAAGGTGAAGGTTGTAACACAATAATTGCTTGTTCGTGCTGAGAGAATGGCATTTAGTTATCCTGCTGAAAACGTGTAGCATGAAGTAATGTATACCATCAGAGGATGGCGTTGATTTAAGTAATACTGGCTCTGGTCGAAAATTGCCTCGAAAGAGGGTATTTCGAGAGACTTTGGGAAGCATAGGCGAGCAAAAAAGCAATAATGTGAAACAAGGGGATGAAGCACGAAGGGATAATAATATGTGAGGGACTTTAGGAGAGGGTAACCAGTTCCCGAAATCAAAACTTAAATTTAGCTTTCACGACAGCGCCCCCACCGACAAGGAACGCCGAAAAGAGAGCGTACTTGACACAATTTTCCCTCGCACTCCACTCCACTGAGATACAACCAATAAATGCGGCCTCGACGAAACGCCTTCGACACTAAGCTGCGCTATGCCAGCGGAATAAACAAAACCCACTCGCTTTGCATGATTGCATTGGCCTTCGTGCGGAAGAAACTGCTGGAAGTAAACTGAGAACTCCAGAGCTGCATTGCTTATCTCGAAACTCATAAATTACCGCCGAGGAAATAGCATTAAAAAAATGAAAATCCAGTCTCATAGGGCTCCGTAATCCTTTGATATGGTGAACCAACTGGAAGAACTCGGCCCGGAGATCAGCGCTGGCAGTAAGTGGAGTCTTAAGGCCCTTTGAGTGCATCGCCAGGGAAGGAGGGTGGGAGTGCGGGCTCATTACCGAGCCGACCGATGCTTCATAGCCCTTTTTAATTAGATTCCGTCGTATTCCCGACTTAAAACATTCGCCACATGAAATATTGAGCAATTTTCTGTTATTTTTTTTTTATTTGAGCAAATGTGGAAAAATGACGCTATAAAATTGTAAAAGGTGGATTTCATCCTGATACTTGATATTCAATTAAAACTAAGCTGGAAATCCACCTTTATTCAACATGTTTAATGAATATTTTACCACACGCAAATATATCCTAAGACTGCTAGAGGAATTCTTTCAATATCAAATATTCATGTAATTAAATTGGAGCGTAACTGTGTCTTGCGGGATGCGAAGGATTTCAAAAGTGCCCTACTATCTACTTTTATATTTTAACCTAAATTTCATCAATAATCATATCCATGTTCCCGTCACAGTTTAATTATAATGACTTGATACTCGTTTTAATCGATAAACTCCCTCTTAGTAGCCAAACATTCCACGAAAGTTGTTAACACATTGATAGTGTAATTTAAATGAGGATTAGAAAGGGAGGTCGTCCAGGCAACCTAAAGTTGCTGGTTTCAAGCCCGCCTTGGGTTTGGATGCCGTATATTTTCAAGGATTGACCTGGATTGAGGATTTTTCAAGGTATTCATACCAGAATATCCCAACGTTACATTAACTTTAGTATTGAATTCAGAGTGTATACCAGAGGATGCCACATTAAATTAGCATAGCAATAGCAAACGAAGAAGTCCTACGAATGGTTTGAGGAGAGAGAAGTAACAAGGAAACTCTGAAATGAAGAAGAAGCAAGCTTATTGGACATGTTTTGCGACACAATATCCCATTGAAAACAATATTGGAAAGAGGAATTTATCGGAACGGTTTCATAAGGAGACCTATAAATTACATGCATCTGGCAAATTATGAAGGACGTCAAAATGAATAATTGGGTAGAAATCAAGTGATTAGCTGATAGGAGAGTGGAGTGGAGAGCTGCTGCTAACCAATTTTCGGATTGATGGCTGCTGATGATGAAGAAGTGTAAAACTCCGAAAATTCAATTCAATTTCTTCGGAGAAAAAAGTTGGAATGAGAGGAAATAAAAGTATTAATATGTGTATCGTAAACTATTATAAATTACCTTTAATGCACTCCCAAATACACTCGCAAAGGTACCAGGGCCTCGGTCGTCTTCGTCCACCTTCCTTCAGCCTCTTCCTTCAACAGGCTGTCCTCCAACGGATCTGGAAACTTTAATTATATTCCTTACGTCTTTTGCTAGAAGATATACGCAAAATGTAGATGGGCGAAGCGGACCGAGGTCATGGTATCCTTTGGAGTGGATTCGAGATGGGAGTAAAATAGTTAGAGAAAAACAAAGGACCCGTGGGACACAATATAAAAGAAGGAAGGCTCTCAATAGTTGTGCCGAAGAAATCATGCATGGGAAAATTAATTACAGCTATAGCATCGGGGAGATGCCGAAGGGTTTTGGGAAGAACGCAATGATTGCAGGACCGAAGAAAATTAGGAGCGAGACATTTGAGTAATATATACTATGAGTTGGTTGTCATATTTGTTCATAATACTCACAGGAATAATTTGCCGATGAATAGATTGAAGGAAAGATTGAAGAAATCCCCTTGGACAACCAACTCGGGTTCAGGAAGAATTGTGGAACCAGAGAGGGACATACTCTGTCCACGAGTTCTCACAGAAAAGGTTATAAACGCCAAAAAAACTCAATGTGGTATCCATCAACTGGATAAGTCCCTTCATTAAATAGCATAAAATGATAAATTTGATTGTTTCAGGCTTGACTTCGTGGAAGTGATATATCCATTTTTAATGAAAAACTTTGTACTTTTCCACACTTTACTTAAAAACTGCGACCGGTTTCACCTTAATAAGGCATCTTCTGGCACATTCTGAAGCTGGGGCTGGGCAGTTGGGGCATGGCAGAGTGAGAAGGGGTAGTGGAAAACTCTAGAGGATAGGAAGGAAAGTGAATCGGGGGAAGGCAGTGGGAAGAGTAGAAGGTCACTAAGTTACACTGTTTTCTATTTTTTTTTTAAAAGAAGAGTGGTTAAAGCCCCAGCCCAAACATCTGTGACTGAAGGGCAAGGAAAGTAGGCTAAGATCTGCCGAAACAATGATTCAAAAAAGGCCGCGAAGTGAGGATCTGCAAAGAATGGACCCCAGAGGGAACCTCGGGTGGGTTTATGGATGGGCAACAGATGGAGGGTTGTGAGGGGAGGGGTTTGGAAGGGCTCCAAGCAACCGTAGGTCGTGGAGGTGTCGCGGACGTGTAATGGACAATGTCGTGGACTACATAATCTGCCTCTGGACAGGAACGGAACGACAACTAGATCAGTTCCTCGCTAATTTAAATAATCTGCACAATAATTTGTCATTCACGATTGAAAAGGACGTGAATGACAGTCTTAATTTCCTCGACCTAACTATCTCAATTACAGCACAGAGGTATCAATTTTCAATCTATCGAAAGCCTACCGCCACGGATCATATTATTCCCAAAGATTCCTCCCATCATTTCTTCCACAAACAGGCCGCATTCCATGCAATGGCACACCGTCTCATCCACTTTCCCCTGTCACCGGAGAGTTATAATATATAGCTCCAAACAATGCATTCCATTTCCACAACAAATGGTTTCTCGATTGAACTGGCGGAAAAAATTGTAAGGGCAAAACAGAAACAGATGGCGATTAAAGAGAGTCCTCCGACTCTATTTGTGTTTCTGGAGAAAAATGGAGGTTTCTACCCTTCGTGGGTAATCTCGCATATAAATTGAGTTACTTAATGCCAAAATATTTGAGGGCAGCGTTTTATTCCCCCCTTACCTTAGGGAAAATGCTCTGTAGTGGGAAGGATAGGGTTGAAAGATACATGAAATCCGGTGTTTATCAATTACAGTGTGAAGAATGTACGTCTTGTTATGTTGGGCAAACTGGAATAGGAGTGTCAACACGTATTAAAGAGTATGAACCCTCCCTCAAAAATGTTGATGGCCATTCCCTATTTGCCCAGCATTCATTAGAATGTATTCACAGCAGTGCTTTTTAACCTGTAATTCTACATATGTTGCCGAAAGGCCTAAAAATGGACGCTTTGGAACATTTAGAAATTTGTATGCTAGCGAAAAACAAAAATGTTAATCTGTGTAATGACCATGTATATAAGCATTTCTCTCCGTTGTTTTCGATATTTCGCCCCTTCCAATCCCCTTCCCCCTCTCCCCACCTACAGTTGCTAGGAGCCCTTCCAAACCCCTCCCCTCACAACCCTCAGTCAGTTGCCCATTCATAAACCCAGAGTCCTCTGGATTAACGATAATACACTACATAGTTGAGTCGTCACATTCCGCCATCTTTGTTCAGAGCACATTTTGTTTACTGTTCGAAAGTGAAGGCGGTAGGCAGTCGCTCTGCAGGATTTTCCTTTATCTGCAAAAGATATAAAGCAAAATGTTTGGTTGCTCTGCTCCTAATTGCTCTAATAGCACTGAGAAAGGGTTTCGAAATTTTAGTTTCCCTCGAAACTCCGAGAGGAGAGCGAACTGGCTTAAAATGTGCCGAAGGGACAAGTAGCAACCAACATCATCTTCCCGTCTATGTGAGATAAGTTTTTTTTAACATAATAGTTCCTTAAATGCAACAACATCAATTTTTTATAGTATTGATAAATGTATTTTTATTATTTGGTTTGAAATGTGCAAAAGTAGTTATTTTACTAACATATATATACCGGTGCAGATAATTCAACGAGGTATCTGGAGACCAGTGTTAATTAAAACGTGTTAATGCTGCTAATGTGTTTTATATTGATAGATGTAATATCAACACATTAATTGCCAAATATTATGACAGAAATTATTATTTTTAGTCTTGATTGCTGTGATAATTGACGTAGTTGTATAGCAACATGCCAGAAAGCATCACTATCATTTTGTAATAGGTACATATTTCGTTGTGTTAATGCCACTAGTTCTGTTATCAAAATATAGATATACTATTAACAATGTAATCGCTAACTTTTATGCTGGAATGTTTTCGTTTGGAACAAATAAAGTCAATTACATTTTTACCTATAATCTACGACATCAGCACCTCCGGATACATATTAATAACGGAACCTCTGCTTTTCATTGCTTTAAATGTGTGTAGTCCAATGGAAGAATGTTTATCATTTTTTGCAGTAGTATGCTAAAATTTAGAATGCGATTTAATCGCTTTTGCAACGAACATTTTCTCGATTCATTCAGTATTTTTTCATCCCAGTTTTGTATCAATAGGAGTAAAGTACATTTATGTAACAGCAGAGTAAAGTACTCTGCTGTTTATTGCCGACTAATTGGTCAACACCGAACCTTCGTATGTGTCCTCGTAGCAATGCAATTACAAATTATGAGTGTGTTTAGTTAGCAAACATTTATGTTAATTTATGTATTTTTTATTCCCTGTTTTAGGCACATTTTGAAGAGTCACAATTTGAAAGTAATCGTATGGATGGTTGGAATAAATTAAAGCCCAAAGCAATTCCGACATTATTCAATGAACCAAATTGCCCTAAACCGATTACTCCTCGGAGGAGAATTCTTAAGAGGTCGCTTGCAGAAGGTGTTAATCGTGTTGATACTGCAGTGGTATGATCTGGCTACTGATGCTTCCTGCGTGCCTGAAACTTCAACATCTTTGGTCGGACCTTTACTTGTGGTACGTATTAGAGCTATCCAATAAATATGGCAAAGGATACCTAAGAATAGTGCATTATTTCTTCATAAATTATTTCAATTTCAATACGTTATTGTCACAGTGTATGTTATTCATATTAGGATCGTTACAGAGTTGTTTCGTTACAGAGTAACAAACCATGGTCGGAGATATTTCGTTACAGAGTAACAAACCATGGTCGGTAACAATAAAACCTCATGTGGAAACAGCCAAGTTGTAATTTCTTCAGACGCTCCTACTATGAAGGATTTCCACGAAGTCACGCCCGCTACCATTACTCTTATTCATATTAATTGTTCTATAACTCACTGTTTTACTTAAAGCTTTAATGTTATTTGAGTCAATCTCTTTATTTGTGCTGTTATAAATATAAACTAAATAGTGGATTGTGGATATTGAGTGGACTAGAAGCATATTATTGTTGTAGACAATATATAAGCAGCAGTAACAATTAATTACTCTCGTTTATTCAACACCTGATATGATATTGTGTAAAAATAACATATATTTTTTAATGATGCTTTGGACCTGTCTATCATGATTCAATGTGAAATGAAAAACCCCTTTAAAAGACATTGCTTACTGATATGCTATGATCAACCTATGATATCGTACTCATAAATCCATTAATAGTGTTTATCCCTCCTCGTAGAGGAATTCTATTTTGCGTTGCTTCCATATGCTGGTGTTATTTAGCGTTTCATCATTAGAATAAATTGATAAATTTGATTTTCATGATCACTTTTTCTTACTATCGCTCAATGCAGGTTCCAGAAGTGTCACACATTGAAGAACCAACACAGGAAGAATCAGCTCAGGACGCTAAAATGTCTGATAGGGTAAGTTGTAGATACTTGCTGCACTAAACACCCTGGAAATGCAAGAAAAATTAAACTTTCTTGCCAGCATAAAAAGGATACCGCATGGTCTTTATTATTATCTTAAGGGTTGATGTCAGTGTCTGTAGCTATGCATATATTTGAAGAAGGTATTCAATTACAGTTTCAAAAAAATATTTTTTAGTAAAACGAAAAAGCCAACAACCTCATCATGAACGTGCCATAGAAATATTAATTATGATGAATCTCATTGGGTTAAAACTTAACTTCAGCTTAAACTCTTGTATAAGCTTTTAAAATATTAGAGTACAGAAACGTATGAATGGATATCACTGATTGGCTGAATTTGTATCATTTTAGGCTTGACATCAATCTTTGCGAAAGATATTTTGGCTCCATGAATAAACATGCAGAAGATATTTCATATTTAAATGTATTTCTAAGGTTTTTTGCTTTAGGTAACACTATTTTTTTAGGAAACCAACTAATTCATTTTATCTTCAGTAGAATACACTAATAGGGCCTTGTTTTATGTGTGGCTGTTGTACTGAAGAATGTCAAAAGTATGACGTAGAGTTGTAATTCTAAATCCTCATATAAATTTAATTTTTTTCAGAAATTTTGATTACGTCATCCTGCTCTGCAAATTAGTATGTTGGATTTAGTAACTGAGGAATATGTATGGAACATTCCATGAAGGTGTTGAGGAAGAAATATAAATGGTGTTTCTCCTAGTGATGAGAAACATTAATTGGAGGGTAGATGAACAATGATGGTAATTTCTTATTTATCTGCTATAAATTGTAATTTTTCGGTGGATTATTTTATGCAGTTTAATATCCAAATTCTAATCAAATTAATTCATTGTGGCAATAATTGGTATAAATTATTGATAGAATACATTATGAGAAAAACATAGTACAAATTCCACTATTTTTGTATTGTTGTCGACCGGTTTTGACTTCTAAAGCGTCATTATCAAGACAAACAGCTGTTTGTCTTGATAATGACGCTTATATTTCCATGGTGATCTTTCTTCCGGCACCCTGTCTTTTATGTCCAGTAGAGTAATGTTTTTTCATGGGATTCTGGGATAAAACCATTGCAGCCCCAAAGCTGAAGAATAGGAATCTCTTGCAGGAAGACAGGGTGCCGGCAGGATGATCACCACCTGGAAAAAGAATTAATTTGCAGAAAGTTGTTTGCAAATTAATATTGCTCGGAGAATATTTTCTTCTTTTGCACAAACCATGATAGATGACGCAGAAACTTGAGTGATAGCATGCTTAATATACATCTAAAGGTTACAGAACTTAGTCATGATTAGTGATACCGAGCGTTTGATATATCACTCGGATACTGTTAATTTAAATTGTTGAATAATCCCTTTTATCAGTGGAAAAAAATAAGAGATAGAAAAGATTCTATTGGTTGTTTGTATTAAAAGTGTGCCAGTTGCCTTCTATCTAAAGATTACGTTTGCAGAAACTGCGTGCAAATTAATCAAGTTAGTAATATAAAGTATTTGGGTCTTGTTATTGATGAGAATTTATATTGGAAAAATCATTTACAAAATTTAAAAAATTACATGAATACAGCACTTAGGAAATTCTATTACATAAGACAAATATGTAATTTACCTGTACTAAAAAATGTATACTACTCACTAGTTAATTCAAAACTGCAGTATGGTCTTTGTTGTTGGGGCGGAACATATATCTCGAATCTAAATCCAGTGTTAGTGACACAAAAGAAAATAATAAGAATGATAATGGGCGCCAAAAGAGATGACGCTTCTAATCCATTATTTAAATTACTGGGTATTTTACCCCTTAGGTATTTATATGTTTATAGAGTCCTACGCATGTTTTATACCAGAGGCGGAAATATCACTGGCTATGTAAATATTTCCTACCATGGATTGAGGCCACGGAATAGAGTACCTATTCCAAAACCGAATAACGAAGCTTTTAGAAGGTCTTATTTATATTGTGCTACTAAGATGTTTAACCTTCTACCATTTCATATCGCCTCTATAAAGTCCTTCACGTTGTTTTTACGTGAATTGAAAATATGGTTGTTCTCCATAGACAATATAGAAGAACATCTGTAAATATTATCTTTGTACATTATCTTAACATTGCATGTTATTGTATGTTATTAATCTGATTTCTGATCAGTGTATGGATTATTTCTATGTATCATGGTAATTTATGCATATGTTTTCATTTGTTTTTATGTTTCTATCCTTCACAAAAGGAACACACGTTAAAGAAAAACGTACTTTGACTCATAAGTTATGGCATATTCATTTGTTTTGGCCGCACCAGCCAGTTTGTTAATTTAAGAGGTGGCAACCCCAACACTGGTCCTTACCACAGGGGTGCCTATATTCCACCTTGTAAACTATGCTGTTCAAATTTCATTCACCAAATGTGGAATAAAAATATATTATTATTATGTATATTATATAATTAAGTTCAACCAATTTATACATATTTTTAATTGCAGGTGTCGGATATTCCAGCAGCCAAGGTCATTGACAGTATAAGAACCTAGTACCATTGAGAATAATGCAAGATGTTGGGTAGCTTTCATCAGCGACTCATCATTCTCCCTTACTGATTTGAATGTAGTGGAAATGTTACATCACGTGCACTTAAGATTTATTTTTTCATTAGCTTATTTAGCATTGATGATAGAAAGACTCTTAGTTTCAATGGATTTGTTAAATCAGTCTGGAAACCTGAAAATGTAACATTTGAGCTGTGTGTACATAATATACTTTGAAATAATGTGAATTGTTTTCTTTTTTAATATTTCCTTCAATGATTTGATTTAATGCAGTTGATATCAATGGTACAACTCTCATGTACTTTAGGTACATTATTTGCGTGGTAGCTTGTGGTTTCCTTTGTGAAGTGGCCTTTTTACAGTTGGCTCCGAACCCTTTTGTTCCTATAGTACCCTTTATAGTATAGAACCCTGTTGCTATAGTAAACATACTTTATGGTTAATTTTTATTAAAGCACAAATGATTTTTACATTTGTTCAGCACTTTTTTACATGCTGGTAGTTATTTTCCATACGCTACTTATTCGTTTTACTCAACTTCGAAGTGAAAGGTGACATTGCTTGTGTAAATTCTCTAGTAAATTGCTGTTCTCGTTTTTTTTTTATTTTGGGGGAGGATAATATTTCCGATTTGTCAGCACTTAAATTGACCAGACTTGTCCTCAAGTTCCTCAGATTATTTCCATTGCACTGTTTTCACGGAAGTTTACTTGGAAATTATATGCGAAATATCTTTCGACCGTGTCTTTCAGCCGATATTTAACTCTCCTAAATGCTGTAATTATTCTTTTGAAGAGTAAGTATCGCTGTAATAGTCATGAGAGTGATAATTGTACTTTCAGAATGACTTAATCTGTTCAACACTAAAATATAGTAAGTTTCATATCCGGAAAAAAGTCCCGTGATAAGAATCAAAGCTTGGCTGATGCGCGTTTAATTTGTAATTTTTCACGATTTCCAATTCATAAATTATTGGTACTACTAGGTCCAAACTGTATTTATTTTAATTAATTATCGCCCGAAATGCGACGGGAATCGCGTGTTTATGAAAAAAATTAAGCTAATCTCACTTTCCCCCATAAGACTCAATGGAGACGTTTGAATAAAGATGGCGGAATTCTCAATTCCCACAGTGGAAATTTATGCGACGACTCAACCCTATGAGGGATTAGTGTTCATTACGACCATCCAGAGGACTCTGCATAAACCCACCAGGGGTTTCCTCTAGTGTCCATTCTTTGCAGATCCTCACTTCGCGGCCTTTTTTGAATCATTGTTTCGGCAGATCTTAGCCTACTTTCCTTGCCCTTCAGTCACAGATGTTTGGGCTGGGGCTTTAACCACTCTTCTTTTTAAAAAAAATAGAAAACAGTGTAACTTGGTGACCTTCTACTCTTCCCACTGTCTTCCCCCGATTCACTTTCCTTCCTTTCCTCTCGAGTTTTCCACTACCCCTTCTCACTCTGCCATACCCCAACCGCCCTCTCCCCCATTTCAAACCAACCCCCACCATTTTTTAGCTTTATCTGGGTATATATTGTATACCCTAAGCTTCAGAATGTGCCAGAAGATGCCTGGTTAAGGTGAAACCGGACGCAGTTTTTAAATAAAGTGTGGAAAAGTACAAAGTTATTTTATTAAAAATGGATAGCATGAAATGAGACGTTCAAAATGCTTATAATAATAGGAACTGATTACAAATATAGAAGAGTCATCCAACAACCCAATAAAACCACGTCACCACGATAAGAATGAAGCTAGGTGTAAAAATAGAAGGTAAATTATAAAAAGGAGTTAGACAAAGATGCCCACCTTCACCAGCACTCTTCAGAATATAAGTACCTGGAGGAAGCAGTACAATAAGCCCAAGAAATGGTAATCAAAGAAATTATGGTGAATTGATAAGAAATCAATATGCTTCAAATTGAAATGAAAAATTATGAGTTTGTGATACCACTTGTGTATTTTATTCAGGTACGACCCGCTTTACGACGTAAAACGTCTTTTTCAAGTCTCTTGGACGTCGAAATCTGGGTTTTATCTGAATAAGCTTTGAAGAATCACCAAGTTTTAATTTTTCATTTCAATGTGAATCGATTCCATTAAGTTAAACTGACATGCCAGAAACCAACGATTACAACATGCTTCGTATCACCGATGACATTGCTGTCAAAGTAAAGAAATCAGAAGACCTTATAGTATCCCTGAACATAATGGATCGAGAGCTACAAGGATGTAAATTGAAGATTAGTGGTAAGAAAACGATAATTCTATTCTGTGAAAGTGAGAAGCTGAAGGCAGACATCACGCAACCAGGAGAAGTGTTAGAACAAGTGGAATCCTTCACCTGACTTGGAAGTTGCATGACATGGGATGAAGCAAGTTCCTCAGGTAGGTTACGCCTGGGCAGTTACACTTCCAGGCTATTCTCGCATTCCTTTCTCTAAGTCTACGTTTCTGCCCCATACAACGCTACACTCAATATTAAACCCCCACACCAGCCTCTTATTTACATACTTACCCTAGGTCCCCGTCATTAGCTTCGTCCTTTGCTAATCGCTCCTTTCGCTAACGCAATTCTCCTCCTAATGCCTTGGCTGCCATGCTCATTCTATTTTTAATTACAACCCAAGTAATTAAATTACTCTACTTGCTCCATTTTGTGCCAATCTACTTTTATGGCCAACCCCGCTGTATTTGTCCAAGAAAAGTTCATTACCTTTGTTTATTTACGATTTAGCTTCATTCCGTATTTCCCGCACTGATTTTCTGAAGGTCATATTAATGACCAGTGAATCTGGTATGATGCTCTTGAAGCGATCCAGGATATGGGCTGGTGTGAAGTTGCCATTGCAGGGACAGTGTCGGCTCTTTTTTCTGCGGCTTAATGTGGGGGACCTCAACAGCTGCATACAGAGTTACTCGGCGATTGATGTGGCGCGATGAGAGCGCCTTGTGTCTCGCCGTTCAGCACATGGAATCTACGGGGATTCATTCCATATCCGCAGCCGCGTGCGCTTTCCTGGAGAGACTAACAGCACAGGAAATTGCAACGCTAGGATTAGTGGAAGGTTTGGATTTTAGGTACTTCAGCAGCTAAGTTTATAGTGGTCCATCTAGAATAGGACCTCAATCCAAATACATACACGGCATCCATAGCGGAGACAGGATGCTAATCTACAACAGCTGGGTTTCCCAGCCACCGCGTGACGAAAATTGCTAAGGCATTTCGTTCAATAGGGTTGTGAAGGAGTTACATATTATGTATCTGGAAATGAGAGCTGTAAATTTAAATTTATTTTAAATAATTCTGTTCACCAAAATTTCATATATTGCATATGTCAACTTGCAATGTTTATCTAATTTCATAATTTCAAGGCAGGATCGCGTGTATGCCCTTGTTTTAATTGTAAAAAACTGAGCTTCCGCGACTTGCACCCGCGCAAAAAAGGCAATTAATTTCACTAGTCTCCTAGGTAATAGCTTCAAGAAAAGTTAGCGGTGGTTGCGAAATTATAGTAAATAGGTTATGGACGTTACATGCATAATCATATGTATGTTACACCAAGGAAGGGCCCTGGCCCTTCATACCATAAAATGGAATCATATGAATAAAAGGAAACGCACATTTTTACCCCCCCCCCCCCAACTGGTGCGCCTAATTTTACTAAGATAGGCGTCAGAAGTGAGGCTATCTATGCGAAAATTGGTGTACTGTTGCTTTCCATTCCATTCTCATTCGACTTAACGCCTCACTGTTTCATTTGTGTTGATTGTAAAATCTCACATAGTCTACCAGATGTATTTTAAGTCTTTTTTCTTCCTCGGTATATCTTTCCATTCGTTGCTCCCTCCATTATTGATTTCAGGGCGCTGTTACGTCTCAAAATATGTCCAATATCTTCGTCTCACCTACTTCGCTGAGTTTTCATTACGCATCTTTTCCCCCAACCGCTTTTTAGGGTTTCTTCTTCGGTGATTCTCTCTGTCCATTTGATAGTCGTCATTCTCGGTCGCATGCTGCTCCATTAATGTATTAGAAAGCGAAGTTAGCTGTACCATAGAGTATTCATTACACTATGGTTGTTTGTATTTCTTCTGGCTCCAGGATTCATATCAGTCCAGCCACCCATGATTCCATTCATTCTTATGTGCTCTTTGCTATTTTCGTCCGCCTATGGTTTATAGAGTTTCTTAGCTGTGTATTCATTTCACGAGCCAATCAATTTTTTTCTCCTGCATTACCTCCAATTAATCATTTTCACGCCAATCATGGTTTACACATCAAGTCAATAAGTTCCCGTTTAGACTATATTCTGTCATAAATTTTCGTATTCATCGCAATTCGTCTGAATCCTTTGATCCCATTCTGCTACATCCTTTCCGCCCATTTCTGAAAAAAGTATTCCATTGGCTTCAAAGCCGCTCATTATTTCTACAGTTTCCATCCAATGTTTTCTTATCTTTCTTCTTGTGATATTTTTTTAGTTTTTTCCCTATGCGTGCATAGTAAAATTTCAATATATTCTACTATCCTTTTCCGATATCTTTGTATTTAGCGTTACTCATCCTCCTTCATGCCTCATTTTCATTTGCGAAACATTTTGCATGTTAGATGTCTTGCGTGAATGTTGTTTACTTCCACGAGGTAAAAAAAATATTTGAGATAGTGTAGTAAACCCTATAGCTTTAGATAGCCTTGAATATTAGTACGAATTGAGGACTACTTTCACTTGATTGCCGTACTCGTCATCAGAAGCTATCAAATAAAAAATATAATAAATGTAAATAAGAAAATAAAAATTCTCCATAAAGTAGTAAAAAAAATTCACAAGTACGTCCCATAAATTTACCGGAACAGGATTTCTACATTGTAATGAGCATACATCTATGCTTTAAAACAATCAAGCGTGTAAACGAAAATTAACATTTATCTCCCTTATAATTCCAAGCATACACTTGTATCCCTGTGTAATAAAGATTGCCCAGGGCTTAGGGCTGATTGGTTTACATATGTTACTTTTCCTTCTCTTGTTATACGATTACATTGTATAATTGTCAGAAAGGGAATAACCACTAATAACATAAACTGATCTTAAAAACTTATACTTGGAAGTGTCTGCCATGCAAGAAATCTATTTCTAAAAATAAGCGGAAAGGGTACCTTTATATCTGACTTATTGTTTAGCGTTGGTGGTTTTCGGCGTGACTTTATGGATCATACTATTCATTTTGAATAATAAGGTTAAACTTTGTTTAACCTTCTTATTCAACCTAACCTTTAAACACCTGATGATGACGTTAACCGTCTAAACCATGGCCTTGAAAACTAAAATTTAATGAGGAAAAAACAAATTTTAACGTTTTTAACCAAAATAATTGTTCAACTATTCCTTTTGAAAGAATGTCTGATTATGTTTTACAAACACTTCCCCGACAAATTTTTATTGCGAATAAATAATTATATGTATTAATATATTATACAGACAAACAATTTAAAGGGGCAATCTAACGGCTTTATGCCGGATGAAATGAAGTCTTGTATCTTGATGTTTAAAATTCAATCCACAAAGAATGAATGACTTTACATTACTCCAAAGCAGGCTTGATGATGTTCACGTTTTCTATCCATGCAATCATTCCTTTCCATCTTCCCCAATCGCTCCCCTCATTTCCGTCCCCGACTTATTTGTCCCATTCCGTCTTCCTCGGGGATAATATACTCCGACGACTTCGTCCATTCATCATTCTCCCCTTAATGGATAGCGGCTTATCTACCTCTTTTCTCTCCTCCCAACGTTTCCCACACCGCAATCACACGGACACACACTCCTTCAAAGTTCCTTCATCCCCATCCCCTCCCTGCTGGTTTTACTCGCGAAGTTTCCCGTGGCGGGAGAGCCGCTCCATTCGCGGCACACATTCCGTCGAAGTTTCCATCCAATGACCAATCAGAACGCAGGCGATTGCAGCGCTCGTGGAGTTTCGCGAAAGTTTGAGCCAGTGATGTGAGGCGAACTCAGCCGGCGTCGACGAAAGTTGATATCGAGATCGCAGAGTGGCGGGTAGAGGGCGAATTCTTTTGTCATGTCTTGGACCCGGGAGGCGTTGGAGAGGCTCATCGAAGAGTGGGAACGATTTCCCAACCTTTACAACTCCAAGCATCGATTGTACAACAGTAAACAAGCGCGCTTGGGCGCGCTGGAAAGAATTGCCGCATCCGTTAGCAGCCATCGACCTCAAACTTCCGCCTGTGAGTGCAAGACGAAATTGAACACACTGAGAACGCAGTTTGTTGCCGAGTACCACAAGATTCAGAAGGCAAAAAGGATTGGATTGGAGACGGATGAGGTGAGTACTTGGTTTGATAACATCACCGATCCACTAGTTTCGTGGCATTTATATGGATAGTGTGTTCTCTGCTTTGGAATCGTAAACGGCTATTTTTATCCATGAAAGGTTTACGTCCCGAGCTGGTGGCTGTATGATAAGTTGTGCTTTTTGACTGATTACATCAAGCCAAGGAGTTATTCATCATCGGGACTGTCTGGAATCAATGATGCAGCATCTCCAACACATGTGAGTATAGAATATCATCCCTACCCACGGATAAATTCGAAGTCTAGAAGATTTGGTAGGCCTCCGGAGGCCGTTTCGCTCTAGGCAATTCTTTGCGTGTCATCATGAACGGATATATATACCGTCGAAATTTTATCGCAATATGGTGACTATTTCATGGATGACTGCGATAATAAACGAATACCCAAGGGAAATAGCCGCTTACCCAATAGGGTGCATTCTTTTCCTTTCCCTCCGTATACTTCTTGCTGCAGTGTCAGCCGCCCCTGTAAGCAATTCAAGTACTGTTACTGCAGTGATAACAGTGCAATGGGACAATGTTCTTAGGATATGCGGATAAATTGGGCTGACAAAGGTGTATCAAGAGGTGATGCGCATTAATTCTGTGTTAATGATAGGTATTTCTGTATTTAAGAGATATGGCTTGAAAGTTTGTCACTACGACCTTTCCATGCCCTCAGGGTGTTTGCGGACGGGGCGAAGGAAGTAATCAGTGACGGTCTTCGAAAACAAATAGTATGTTTACTTGGGAAATCGCCTCCGGACTTTGCTGTCCGTCCTGTGACACAGAGCTCGCCTCCCTCCCCAAACGTCACGGGTCGACTTCTAGGTCACATGAAAACTCCATCTGTATTTAAACACCCGAAAATCTGTATTCGGGAACATTATCAAAAGAACGTTTCGAGGCGGTCGTTTGGGTACAGCACCTCAAAACCCTCTGGAATTCAGACGCAGCAGTTCGAGTCGAAATTCCAACAAATTATCGTGTTCTCCGGATCACTACACAAAATAAGGGTGTTGAGTGCGTTTGATTTCGATCCTGTGTCCGGAAGACCTGAAGGAAGAAGGGGCATTGCAAGAAGATTCAACAGGACAACTCGACGCTGATTCCAAAGAGTCAACCGAGGGACGATACGAGAGTAAGCAGAGCCCCTGGCAAGCAGCCGCTGAACTTCCAAGTCTGAGGAGAGAACGAGAAGGGTCAACGTCGAAATTCCGACAAACTGTTATGTTCCCCGGAACACTACACAAAAGAACTTGGTGTCAGGCGCGGAGTAGAGTGCGTTGGATTTCGATCCTGTTCCCGTAATACAGGAAGGAAGAAGAAGCATTGCAAGAAGATACTACAAGGCAACTCTACGCCGATCCCAGAGAGTAGACGGAGGGACGATACGAGAGTAAACAGAGTCCCCGGCAAGCAGCCACTGAGCTTCCGAGCCTGAGGAGATAACGAGAAAGGTCAACGAGCCGCCGGGGTGAAAGGAGTGACAGAGAATTGAAGATAAGAGGGTAAGTCACACCCAGTGGTCCTCTAATTACCTAACTCAGACTCCATAAATACGTAATAATGGCCCTGTAACTGAATCTAATGTTAGTGCTAGTCGAGAATAGTTTTGTGTCATAATGGAAACAATGAGGTTAATTACAATTCCATTTGAAGGAGACAAAATGAAACTAAGAGATCTTCTCGAAAATGGACTAAAAATTGCATCCAGATAAATGCGATTTCCTGAGAAAAGGAGTAAATTATCTGGGACACATCATAACAGACGATGGCATCAGACCAGACAAGGTAAATGTGAGGAAAGTTCAGGATTTTCCGGAGCCAAGAACCGTCAAACAGCTAAAGGGATTTCTAGGTTTGGCGGAGTACTACCGAAGATTCATTCCAGAGTTTAGTAAGATCGCCAAGCCACTGCATGCACAGCTAAAGAAGGAAGTACAGTATGAATGGGGTTTGGAACAGCAGGATAGTTGACGCTTAACTATCCCTTGACTAATGAGCCGTTATCCCGACTTCTCAAAAGAATTCATACTCGCCACTGACGTGAGTAACGAGACGTTGAGATGTGTGTTATCACAAGGATTCATCGGGGAAGACAAACCCTTGGTTTACGGAAGCAGGACGCTCAACAAAGCAGAAAAGAATTGACCATGAAAAGACCAAGGAGAAGGAATTTCTGGCAATTGTTTGGGGTACCGTAAAAGATCCTAGCTCAAGATGCGGTGGAGATAGAAGATGGAAGAATACGATTATCGCATAGTGTACAAAAATGGAACGCAGAACTTTAACGCTGATTCTTTCAGCAGAATCCATCAAATCACCACACCAGCAGATCCCAATGATTCAGAAGACGAAGAGAACTCCAGAGAAAAGAAAAAAAGATTCTTCGAGAAACTTCAAGACTCTCCGGTAGGTGGAAACCTACCTATAATCTTTGAACGAATTAAGTAGCATTTTAATTGGCCAGGGATGAAAGCGAATGTGAAGGAGTACATAAAAACAATGTTAAGCATGCCAGAAAAATAAAGGTAGCCAAAAGAAAACAAGAATGCCTTTAGAGGTCACCAGTACGCCAAATGTGGTTATGAGAATATGTGCATTGGATATATGTGGATCCTATCCAGTGACACAAACGGGTATTAAATATTTGCTCACCTTCCAGGATGAATTGTCCAAATACACGCTTGATTTTCCAATTGAGCAACAAGATGCAACGACAATAGCCAAGACGTTGGTAGAAAATATGGTTTAAAATTCGGTATCCTTCAAATGCTGCTAACCGATCAAGGGTCAAACTTTCGAAGTATCTTATTCAAGGAAGAATATTTCCTCCGGAAGATCAGGAAGATTCAAACCACAACTTTTCATATACAGAGCAACGGTTCCCTTGAAAGAACGCACAAATCGCTGATATGAGGCATTTCATCGCTGATGACCAAAAGAACTGGGTTGAATGGATCTTTTATGCTGCCTTCGTTTAAAATATGACGCCACACACTGCGAAAAGATACGCCCCCATGAACTAATGTTTGGCATTGCAGCCAACATACCTGGATGTCTTCAAGGTGATGCTCCTACGACTCAATATTGCAACGATGATTATCTAAAAGAATTGAAATTAAAATTACAAACTTGTTATCATAGAGCGAGAGAAAACCTCCGGGAGGGAAAGGAAAAAATGAAACATATTATGGTAGGAAAGCCAACGTTTAGATGCATTTAAGTCCGGTGACAAAGTATTGATATATGATGAATCAGTGAGGAGTGAGAGATCAAGTACGCTGTCCGTTCGAGGGATAGGCCCTTGTATAGTAACTTTTGCAGGAGCAATGAACGAGGACGAGGCAAATTATTACAGTGGTAAATTAGGGAAAATAGAGTCTGATCAAAATGATATATTGCAATCAGCCAAGGAGCAAATGACTGTGGTCAAGTCCGCCCTAAAAACAGTGAACAAGACTGTGAGAGGAATAGAGAGGAACGAAGAATCCTTAATGGAAATTTTAAATCAGTTAGAAGAACGCATTAGCAGAGAAGAAGGGGGATTAAGCTGTGTCGGGATAGTCTCCATCATGATTACCGTTAACAAACACATGATTCAACTCGATTGAGCCATAGAAGAAACCATTATGCCCAGAGAGGTATACTTCAGCCCCATATAATTGAGTCCAGCTAAAATAATTCAAATTATGAAGTCTGAGAATACCCAAATCCCTACCCTTTCCCTCGGGTGTGGCTTATGGCAGCTTGTTGTTAAAAAATATGGACCTTTATTTGATAGTGAACCAAAATGTGTTGGCATGTATCATAAAGATCCCTTTGACGGATCATGTGAAATTTAACGTTTATAAAGTGCTTTCTTTTCCAATAGCCTTAAAATCCAAATTCATTCTTATTCAGCCAGAGAAGCCCTATTTTTATATGGATGTAACCAAACAATATTATTTTAAAGTCTCCAGTGAAGTGCTTGGCAAGTGCAAAGAGTGGACGAATGTTAGGTGATGAACAAACATGAATTCACTCCGTGCATTCTAGCCATTTCCGAGAAGAATGTGAGGTAAAGTTACTATAATCGATTAGGAAAATTCCTTCCGACTGTTCGAAGAGAATTGTGCAACTGAACTAAACTCTACAGGCTAAACTAGAAAACAATTAGTGGTTATTTTTGGCTCCTTAAACTGAAATAAATGCTATTTTGTGTGAAAACCAAGAAGCAGTTGATGCACTAATTAAAGGTTCTGGAAAATTGAAATTCATTAAGAAATGTAAAGGGTACAGTAACAATGTAATTATTCAAGCTCAGATAAGTGTGAATTTTTATTTTACTTATAAGGATATCATACCTGCATTGAATTTCATATATGACTGCTGTAAATATGAGAAAATTAAGCTAAGCATTTATCATGAAAGACTAAATTCCCTAATTAAAAATGTTAGAAATAAGCTAGACGATTTGCAGTATGCTAGCCATAAAGTGGATGAAGTAGAAAAATTAATGGCCGAATAGGAATGGAAACAAAGACATTCCACTATAAAAATTCATCTATCAATTGAAACAATATAAGTAATGACTACAATTGGGTTAATGGTAAAATGTTAGTGCTGTAAGTGTGGTATAAAATGCTTTCATAATTTAACAGTTGTGATGATCGTTTTCCTTGCAAAGCCATCATATGTAAACCTAAATTTACCAGCAAATTGTCCTCTTCGGATGAAAGATTGGCTCAACAAGAGGGGGAAATAAAATTAAATCCCCGCACAGTGCTACTGTCTCAAGGGTAAGGGAGACATTCCTTTTCACCTCCGACGTTTATGTGATATTTCAGGGAAACATCATTGTGAATGTATTCCCTCTTCTCCTAGGGGGAAGGTGTAATGGGACAATATTCATAGGATATATGGAGAAATTAGGTTGACACAGGTATTTCAAGAGGTGTTGTGCATTAATTCTGTGTTTGTGAAAGGTATCTCTGTAGTTAAGAGATTTGACTTAGAGAGTGTCTCTACAACCTTTCCATACCCTCAGGACGTTTGCGGATGGAGCGAGGAAAGTAATCAGTAACGGACTTCGAAAACAAATAGTGTATTTACTTGGGAAATTGCCTCCGGACTTTGATGTCCGTCTGGTGACACAGAGATCTCGCCTCCCTCCCCAAACGTCACGGGTCGACTTCTAGGTCACTTGGAAACACATTCTGTATATTCAACACCCGAAAATCTGTATTCGGGGGCATTATCAAAAGATCGTTGAGAGACGATCGTCTGGTTAGTCATGGGATACTCAGCGATATGATCTCACTTTCATAGTTAAAGCCCCGTTTATCTTATTGTATCAATCTATACGTGTGTAATTTCCTGATCTAAGACTAATCTGAGTTTCAACCCTTAAGCACGTCAAAACCATCAGAAATTTAAACGCAGCCGCTCGAGTCGCAATTCCAACAAATTGTTATGTTCTCCGGATAACTACAACAGCCTTGACGTCACCTATATTCCAACTCACTTTCGAAAATGAATCGTCAGTTACCATTCAGACAAAGATACGCACGAATGTCCTAATCTGATGAAAAAATACCTACTTTTCGCTGAACCATTCCATGGTCTAGATGCTGAAAATATTGCTTGTTCCCAACTGAAATGAAAAACTCTATGCATTCGTTCACGTAATGAGTCATTTCACCCGGGACAAAGTAGATTTAATACTTTTATAAACTAAAATATCTCTTTTAAGGCTTACTTTTTCTACCCTGTAATTTCTCCTAAGGGTATGTATGACACTTATTTTCTGCCAAAACATGATAGATTTGGAGCAACATTTGAGTCACAATACAGTGTCATGAAGGATTGTTTGTTTCTCGTTTGAGAAACAGTTACAGTAACCATTGATTAAAATTATCATCTAATCTATCTACGCACACTTCCCCTTTAACGTTCGCTGCGATTATTTACAGGTTGGTGAGGTTTTCTTGAGTGTGAACGTGAAGAAGGAAGTTGAGTCTTCGGAGGAGGCAGAAGACGTGACTCTGCCTGGTTCCACGGCCTCCTCATCCTTATGTGCCCCTTCGCCGTTGGCTAGGTCACATGAGAGGGACCCCTTGCGGGAGCCCTCGCCACCACCATCTCACGACGTGCCTATATCGGCTGCAGTATCCCAGATCAAAGAGAGCCCAGTTCCCAGGTCCAGACTTCAGCATGCCAAGCCTCCGAAGGAGGGCGGCTTTCCTCCAGCCGGAGCGGCTGGAGGAAAGCCGCCCAAGGAAAGCATCCCAAGGAAGGCGACCGCTACTTCAATTGACTCCCTTCAGCAGATAGACTCAGAGGAAAAGACAATTGCACAGTTCTTGGCGAGTGGCTGGGCTGGTATCAAGTCCCGCGAAATTAAAATGTATCTCAAGCATGAATGGATGAAAGCCTTAATTGATGCAGAGACCAAAGACCTAGCGCGTGGCTCACCTAGCTAATGCTGCAGAAATACAATTTTTCGCTAAAGATGGTATGCATTTGGTGAAAAATGCAAATGTATAAACAAGAATACAGTTTTAATTTATTCTATTTTCATGTACAATAGTTAATTTCCATATTTATATTATGAATAATGTATAATATAAAAACATAGCACAATAAAAATTTATTTATATTTAAACAGTTCTTTAATTAATCATTTGTTCTTGACCTAGGTCAAGCCTGAACACCACAGTAAACACTGACAGAAAATGTCTAGTTTTACAATTAAGGTAGGTGAATGAGCGCTCGGCGCCACTCATACTATTTGACCACTGTCAGTGACAAATCTTTTTTTGCATATCCATTGATGCTTCATGCATGTTATGAAAATATTTGATATTTGATGCAGAAGCGAAAGTAAATATTTGCAGAATCATTGTCAATGCCCCGCGGTCAGCTATATTTCCGTTCTAATTCTCTCGATAGTGCGCACTGAATGCTTGATTTACATATATGCAAACGGCCGACTGACGTACCGCTATCAATTAACGAAGGCTTCATATAAACAACCTACTCCCTGGGAGCTGTTTATTGATCACAAATGGCTACTTAGACTGCTTTTTCCAGCTTACTATGGCGATTTGTCTGATTTAGACGCTCTCCACTATAAGCAGAACGTGTGCTCACGTGATTTGGGTCTTTCTACGACCTTTCCACCAATTCTCAGTGATTAGACAAGAAAGGTGGATCGCCCCTCCGACTCACATTCCCTTCAATCTGCCATCAATTTTGTCTCTGACTGGTGCTCTACTTGGCTGCAACGAGTCACCCCTCAAAATCGGCGCTGATGACGTTTTCATTAAACATCAATCCCCAGAAATATTCATACACCCTTTTAAACAAACCTATCCCTCCTGTAACTTCCCTATGCGACCTTGGAGTGATCTTTGACGAAAAATTAAATTTTCAGGAACACATTAAGATGACTGTGAAGAAAGCAATGGCCATAGTTGGTATGCTCTATCGACATACTGACCTTCAGGACCCCACCGCTCTAAAAACAGTGTTTTTTGGTTGTTTTCTCCCCATCCTTGAATACTGCTCGCCAATTTCGTCTACCGCCTGCCCCACTACTCTAAACTTGCTCAAACGCCCTGTCAACTTCTTTCTCGCTGTAGCCCGCCATCGAATCCCCACACTCAGAAACTGTACCCGTGACTCTATCCTTTCCTCCCTCGGGATTTCCAACATAACTCACCGCCGTGTCTTATCTGATTTAATGTTCCTGCATAGAATCTTCAGCGGATCTCTCCGGACCAATGAAATTCTCCCTCTTTTTCGTTTTCATGTTCCTCCTCACCCCTTACGTAATAACCCTCTGCTTCATATTCCCCGATTCCGTCTTTCCATCTCCCAACGCTCCCTTTTCTACCGAATTCCCTCCTTGTTTAACTCCATGGCCTCAAAATATCCTTCCCTGGACCTCTTTTCCTCTACCGCTAATTTCAAATCCTCCCTTAAATTCCACCTGAAAAATTCACCGCTCTCTAACCCTTAATCCCCTTTTTACGTTTATTAATTTTTGTTTTTTTATTTATGTTATTCTCTCTAAGCTTTTATTTATTTATTGTGGTAAGCCAATGTAAAAGCCTTTGTGCCGTTTTTGGTGGTGAAATAAATAAATAAATAAAATAAATAAATAAATATGGTCCTTACTGAATCTGTCACTTTTTATTTACTTTGTATAGATACACCGGGACGCTAGAAGTATCTCAAATATTATGGATGAAATTTACCTATCATTTTTTAAATCCTCGGTAAGTTTGCCATTAGAGTACATCAGTGTTCAACGTAAATCACCTAATACTGGATTTAGTATGTGATTGATGTAACCATTGATGGTGCGAGCGTGGAAGAGGAAGGAAGAGGATGGGAATTCTGGATTAAATAAGAGGAGGTGGGAGATATGAGGGCTTTAAGAGGGATCTAATGGCAGGACATCCTTAGGAGAGAAGCGAGACAATGTCTCAGAAATTGGGATGCAGGATGGGGACTTTCCAAGAACCTACCATTCAGCTAGCAGAATACTTAAATGAATGAAGTGCGTTCTTATGAGCACGTGGTGATTCTCTCCGTCCGATGGCTTCACCATGGAACAGAACAATGATGTGGCACATTGGTTTCATCATTCATCATCATGATGTGAGAACCAAAGGCCCATCTCTGTGTCCTCGCCCAATTTAAACATATTGATGCTAATTAATCATTTGAATATCTCTCATAATCTTTATTAGGTAATTCATTCGGGCATTTAGATGATCCGTCACTCCGTTGTCGCGCCGTTGTCAACACTATTCTTGAACATTCACTCGTTCACTCATTTTCAGCATTGTTCATACCCATATGATCGCCTTTATTGCGCTGATTCTCCTCATGGAGCATTTTCCCGGAACGTTTAGATGCTGATGACCAAAACAACCATACTGTTGACGTACCGGCATGGTAACACATAGATGGCGGCTTCGGATACTGCAAGAGGCATGTGCATTGCGTTTGTGGTATTTTTAGTAGTTCAGACAGCGCGGTTCAACCTTGGTAGTAACCCAGGAGCACTTATAATCTAAGCCTACTACCGCTTGAATACATGGTCTCACTGATGTTCCTCATGGTGCATCCTAGCAATTGTCCCTCTCTCCGCCTCTTCGTTCATCTTCCCCTGTGTAGGAGCCAGGAGGGTTTCCGGAGTGTTTGACGATTTCGTGAAGTGAGGGACGCGGAGGGGACCTGCCCGTCGCTCGGATGGTTGATTGGAAAGACGCAGTGGGGCGGAACGAAGGGGGCGAGGGGCTGAATAGGAGTCTTCGAGGGGCAAGAGGGGGCTGTCGGAGGGTGAGTGCTAAGAAAGAGATAGGCAGAAAGAGGGTGGATGGGACGGGGTGAGAGAACTGAAGTGTGCAATGGCCGGGTGGGTTTTAAACTCGCGGGTTGCTGAAGGCGCGGGAGCTAGTGTTACCTTGATAATGACTCGTTCGCGCTAGTACGCTTGAATTGTTGTTAATTAGGCGGCTGTAACGGAATTGCATTCACATGAGCCCCAACTCAGTGTCTTAAAGAAGCTGGTGACCATGGGTAGCGAGTAAAGAAACAGTAAGGAGCGTAAAGAATTATGTTAGCTATTAGTATTTGGCATTATATTATTTTAATTGCAAAATAGTCTCACTGGTGGTGACGTCCATCATAGCACCCGTACACCCTTCGGAGTCATGCTTTCTGCATTCGACTGTCCTTTCGACTTTTTTTTAACTCCCTTTCCCCTCCACACATCTATAAATTACTAAACTTCCGATCTCACGCGTCACAGAAGTGGGTTACCTGCGCCCATGATGATAACTCAAAACTGGTCAAAGAGGTCACTGGGGTTTAGTACCAGCCTGCGTTCCGACGGCAAACTGGCCAGGTGCTTGTTCATACGAGGCAGCGTTGCTTGATTGAGGAGTATCCATCTGGATTCTTAGTTTATTTCTATACACGTCTCAATTGCGTCCAGTGTCGGATGAGGGTTCTTGGTCAGGTGGAGCCAATGACGGTAATTTAGATTGGTGCTGAGTTGTTGGTTGTATCTAAATGCTATTCGTGCAAAATGTTCGTTAAGGGATATTGATTGATATGCGGGTACTTGCTCTAATGCGATGTAGCTACTAAAATGTTGGTACCCGTTCGGATACGTTGTATTTGATTATTCATGGGTGCTCACATGGGTGTTTGATTATATGTATGTGGGTGTATGGGAGAGACCATTGTATTTAGTTACGTGGATGCTTGGATTTAACACGGTGTACCTGACAATCCATGTGTGCTTGATCAGGCGCCGGAAACAGGGGAATAAGAAGCCACTTACTCGCGTGCGCTTTGTATGGCGTTTATCTTGTGCATTGTCGGGTGCGGGATGTTTGATGGCGGTCAACCGGGGTGCCCTGGTCGTTAATCCTCCGTCCTGGCAACCCGAAAGTCGCCCGTCCGAGTCCCGCGCTGGGCAAAGATGTTGTGTTAGCCATAGGATTAAGTTCTAATTACGGACGGTGCGAAAGAATACTGGATATTGGAACACCAAAAACTTCAACGCTAGGGAGCAGTGTACATGATAGCATGTGGGTGCATGGACAGTATTTCTGTAATTGATCGGGTGCAAGTGTCAATCCGGGTGCGGATGCTGGGCCGGTAGTAGGGTCATGCGCCGTGGCACGAATGCATTCGGGTGCCGTTGAATCAAGCAGAGGGTGTGGGATTGT
Source organism: Pyrrhosoma nymphula (assembly GCA_963573305.1). NCBI lineage: Eukaryota > Metazoa > Arthropoda > Insecta > Odonata > Coenagrionidae > Pyrrhosoma > Pyrrhosoma nymphula. The sequence goes on from OY754332.1 coordinate 111,306,311, forward strand.
TGTTGTGTCGTGTTGGGTGTCGGGTTTCGGGTCAGGGGGCGAGTGGGGAGGGCTTCGGAAAAGGGGAGGTGGTTGTTGTCGCCCGCGGTGGTCGAGATGTGCGGGGAGGCGGGGCGGGGGGGGGGGGGGCAGCACTGCGGCGTTGCCACGTCGTCTCGGGGCGGGGCCTGCCGTGCCGCCCCTGCCTCCAGTGCGGCGGCAGGACGAGTGTTTTCACGGCGGCAGGGGGTGGGAGGGGGGTTGGGGGCGGTCGGGGGCAGGGGCAAGGGCGGCGGCGGCGGAGGGGGCCGCCGCTCTGGGTGAGTTGCCGAAAATCAATAGTGCGGCGCAAGTGGTGTTGGACGGACGGTGTGTGGCGGTGGGTGCGGGGAAGGGGGCGCTGTGGGCCCTGTGCCACGGCCTCTGCCGAGTTTTAGGGGCCCGAGTGGAGAGGGCCCTTTGCGATGCCGTCGCAGGGGCAAGGAAGCAGTTGCGACCGCCCTAGGTAACTGCGGGCCCGCCTTATAAGAATACTAGGGAATGTATACACACAGTGATGTGCAAAAAAATGAAACTCATTGGCAATGATTTATAAATCATGGAGGTGCTGACACCTTCATCACCCTGTATTCGTTTCACATTTTTTAGTACAAAATTTCAAAGAGACTTGAGAGCAAGCACGATATTACTTCAAGCAAAGGCTTACTTGATGTTCCAAATTTGTAAATATAGCCTATTTATTTTCCATATTTTGCATAAATATATTATAAATCCTGATTTTTTGTAAAGTCTTAATTGCTGAATATATTGGATGACATTTTTTTGAGGAATAAAAATCTATGTCGTTTGTGCCACACGCTAATGAATAATAAACAACACGTAAGAGGACGATAGATGTGAATTTTGGTTGGAAATACAGTCGCTGTTTTCGCTTCGCAGAGCGACTGTTACTCCAATTTACGAATATGGATCAATATAAAAGTAAGTGGGACAATTAATGCCGCCCAATTACTATACTGGAAGTAAGGTGTTTTATCACATCAGTTCCGCTTGTAGCTACATTTTAGGACACATCGGACAGGTCGGAGGGTCCTTAAACGTATCACTATCCTAAAAAAAAGAGTCGCTTATCGTTTGTGATTACGTCATGTACACCGTCGCCTCACAATTTCAGTAAATAATCCGGTCGTGCATTATATTTTTATTCAAAAATTCATTTTAAATTCTCAAGTGAATTTGGCTGACTTATTAAGTTCGTGTTAAATTAAGAATCCGAACAAGCTCGGTGACAAAGAAACTCAGCCTTTTAAGCTTATCAATCAAACAACACAAACTAATTTTAGCATCTTCTTAGCGAGGAAAACGTTTGATTAAAAAAAATTGTCTACATTAACGACTGGAGAGGGGATCTATAGTTTCTCTCAATATCTTAGCGATGGAACCTCTAAATGCGCATTAGGTCATTTTTAGCAGTGGAAACCATACAAGTCAATGTTTGTAGCGTCAAAATTTAGATCGCAAAATTTATGCAATAACCAAAATTAGGGAATGGGCTTCGCACGAAGAAAGAAAATGTGATGGCATATGAGATGTGGATTTTGAGAAGGACGTGGAGGGCATAGGAGACGGGAGGAGAGGATATCGAACGAAGAAGAGCCATGGGATTGTCGGGGAAGGATGGGAATCGCTGCTGCAGGGGTTCGGGAGGAGGATGGAGAGGGTTACTAATGGCTACGGAATGCCGAAGGCCCTGATGGAAGGAAGAAGTTTAGGTTGGTTAGTCACTCCACTCCGAACCCAATTAAGTTCAAGCTAATCCAAGTTTTAGGAAAGCCGAAAATTGTTAAGAATGTGAGTGGGCACACTGATAGTGATGAATTGGGGTGGAGTATCCAAAGAACAGGAGGGAGACAGTACGGCGGGAATGAACCATGCCGTTGCGAGCAATTTTCGGACATATTATCATTAATAGCACTAATAAGTAGAGTAGCCGAAAGATAACTTAGGTCATTCAAGCCGTTTAGGATATGTGGGTAACAGAGGGATTACATGGGGACATGAAGGAGATCGTCGAGATACCTGGCGTCAGGATTAGCCCTAAAGAATGGAGCCAAGGGTCCACATTGTGACGTCCCATCCGATGGACAGAGTACCGCTCTGTAATTGCTCTCCTCATGGTGCCTAACCAAGGATAAAATACATTTATTGATTTTCTAGAACCTTGTCCTATGGAACACATACAATTTCAATTTCTAACATCGAGAAATTTAACATAACTATGACATCTTCAATTACAATAATGTTTTTCAAAACAAATACGTGAATATTTTTCCCCTGATGTGTGACTCTTATGAGGCATAAATTAACAAAAAAAAATAATTGACAAATTTGGCGAGAATCTAAGTTTTGTGTTATTAAAAGTTATACATAACTGACAAAAAAGAAAAAATAGACATTTGACTTTAAAAACATACATATTGACCAAATACAGTTTAAAACAAAAGCAACATGGAATGATTGAAGACTTTTATCATTGTTATAAATATTTATAATATTTGGATTTACCAACTTCAATTACAATAATGTTTTTTCAAACAAATAAGTGAACATTTTTATTGGAATTGTTAAACATTATTAGAAATTATTATATCATTAGGAATATAATTCCATACCCTCACGCCATACCCAATTCCAAGGAGAGGGGTTCGACTGAAAAATCTCCGCCACCACCGGGATTCTAACCAGGGGCCTGAGCGTTGGAAGACAGTACTCAGTATGTTACTCCTATCCGATCTTCCTTTTATTATTTGGGTTCTACCGGTTAGTATAGATTTTCATAAATCACTTCTATACCACTCTGCCATCTTCGTCGCAAACGACTCTGTGCTTAAGACCGGATATTTTCCTGTTAAATTGGTATACTTCATAGCTCTTCATACTTTCTATCCTTCTCAACAAGTGTATCCTTTCCCCCCTCTTCCCCGCTTACCTTTCGTTCTACCTTCACATAAACGTTTTCAACAACCCCTCTTTTCCGTATTATCTTTTTGATAAACGATGGAACTACTACTTCAAGAAGATAATATGAAAAATAATAGGAAGGAAATCCAGATCAAGTTATGTGGAAGAGTGAAATTAAAATTAAACATTACACTGCGAGGAGAGAAATTAGAAAGAGTGTTTATTATCATTTACTTACCTCGGAATTACCATCACGTGGGATGCCAAGAAGCCAAGAAGGCATTCATGATGAAGAGACCACTATATTATCAAGGAGGATGCAGTAAGGAACAAGGGAGAAGTGCGTGAAAATCTTCGTATGGAGTGTGGCACTCAATGGGTCAGAGACTTGGACCATCGTAAAATCTGAGATAGGAACAAATAAACATCTTCGAAACACAGGAAGCCTTCGACATCAGGTGTTAGAGACGGATGTTGAAAATAAAATGGTATGGTAAAATGAAAAAGGATGAGAGCGTATGTGAGTGTAGTGAGAAATTGAATAACCAAGTGGATTGGACACACCCTGACACACAATTCATTTGCCAAGAACATTATCAAGGAATAAATAGAAGGGAAAATCCCACGAGGAAGAACAAAGGATAAGTACATGGGCCAAATAAAGAGGGATATGGGAAAGGAAAAATACCAGGTATTAATAGAGTTAGTAATGAGTAGAGAAGAATGTAGCGCTGCAGTCAACCAACCTTAGGAGTGAAAAAACAATGAATGATGACAACACCTCGCCTCTAATTCCTTGTCCCTTTCCACTTCCTCTGTCTTCTCCTTATCTCCTCCATCCGCGTTCTTCCCTCCCCCACTACCCTTCAGGGTTAGGTGATTTTGGTGAAGTTCTCTAGTCTGAGTTCTCAGGCACTTAGAGCCAGACCTGTTGGTCCATTGTGCCGGCCATCTTATTGAATTTGTACCCATGGAGACCGATAGCCTTACCAACAGCCAGGATGTATCCAATGGATCAATCCCTAATGGCATTGGGTTCTGTATAGGGAGCCTTGAGAAAGCAAAATTTTTAGGCTTTCCCGGCGAATTATTCTGGTAAATTCTTCTCGGGCTTCCCACCGAGGTAATATCTTCCTAATGGCCCATGAAGATAGTTGATGAAGAGAAGGAAACCATACCTCATCTACTGAGCAAATTCCCTGTCAAAGGTATGACTCGAACACATTACCTCTCGGTAAATTATAAAGTAAAGTTTAGGTAAAGTTAATGCGATCATAATGGCCGACGTTTCGATAGGAGACTTTTCAATTATCTCCAAGGCTGTGAATGCCAGTTGTTGGTTGTTGTTCGTACGTACTAATCTCTCCTTCACCTATGGTCGTTGCTGATTGGTGGTCTTTTTCTACCATTTTAAGGATTTTCCGCCATTTTTAGGATTGGGTTCCAGGTCTTGCTTAAGTTCTTGCGTTTGAGATTGTTGCGTTGAGATTGCGTAGATTGAGTTCCAAGTCTTGCTAAAGTGTCCCCGGTTGAGAGGCCATCGGCAGCCAACTCGAACCCAATAACGTTAACAGGGTCAGGGATTGAAATTTAGCAATATCTGGAACACAATCCTCAATTTTGTAACAATTTTGGCAGAAATATTGATGTAAGCATATATTAATTTGTCGGTCGTTCCACACTTACAATTAGTTGACATTATGGGCTCTTAAGATGGTTGGAGGGATTGTTTTATGCAAAATTTCCCAGAAAATTTGCATACGTATTCTCATTAGTGATATCTATAGATAAACATGAAAAGTTGAACTGTACCAACTTATTTTGGAAATTCAATGCTATTTTAGCCTGAGCTATGCAATGCTATTCTCCATACTGCTCACACAGTCAGCTAAATGTGGAACGCCCTATACTTATTTTCACAACAAACAGACATGAGAACGAGACCAGTGAGGTTGGCCGACGCGACGTGTCGCCGGGGACATTTCTTCACATTAGTGCAGGTCCTCAGCAGCGGAACGTCTTCGACGCGGGGCGACCGAAGAGCACGTTCGTGCGGCGGAAAGTGCTTCCGTTCGTACGTCGTTCGACACGCCCCCGCGGATCGCTTCCGCCCGCCCCCGCGGCTCCTTCACAAAAAACAGTTTGAGCAAGGAGAAAACTGTCAAAGGAAAAAATATTATAGTAACATTATCTACAAAATTAGTCAACTTTTATGTAACTTATAGGTTCTAAAATTGCTTGAAAAATTTGGGTAGTCATATTTCAGTACCTATCACTCACTCAGTGATTCAACCCGAAGGTTGGTTTGGATAGTTGAGGGTAGAGCTCAACCCGGACTAAGCCACAGGCGTGTGAATTTCACACATTCAGGGTAGGGAGGCCAGTTCCTTTCCCTGACCCATCTCGCACTCCAAGGATTGTACTTTTTTTGAGGAAACCGGGACTAGCCACAGTAGTAACCTTTACGGAGTAAACCGCAAGTGCACATAAGTGCGATATTCCACAGAGGAAAAATCATTCGCCTTGACCGGGATTCGAACACGGATCCCTCGATTTCGCGCCGAGTGCTTTAACCAGTTAAGCTACCGAGGCGTCCTTCTCCCCTGTGGATTATTTGGTGGCTTTATAGGAGCAAGGTGGTCAGGACTGCTAGACATATGATGTCATTAGCAGTCCAAGTCGTGCGCTAAGCGCCACAGTTACCGATTATAAAGCCGATTTTACTTTTGTTCGGGGGCGTCCAAAGGCTACATCCGGATTTGAACCCGGGACCCTTCGATCAGTAGCCAAGCGCTCTACCCACTAGGTCACCACGCTCCCTTTCAGAACCTATAGGTCCTATCAAATTTACAAAGTACCATTTTGTAGATAATGTCATGACAATCATTTATGCCAATGACATTTTTCTCCGAGCTCTTAACTTTTTTTTGTGGAAAATAAATAAAAACCCTTTAGACATTTAAGGGGGAGGGGGAAGCGGGGATTTTGGGGGGGGATGCTTCTAGCGTCCTAAGGAGCATATGTGCCAAAAATCAAAATTATACATACTTTTTAGGCTTGGCCCTATATGTATCAATCGCTCCTACTACCATCACGGAACCCCCAGGGTAAATCCCCAGGGTTCCGTGATATTCGTTCTTCCAAAAAAAAACAGTCAAGGAATAAAAAACATGAATCCCTTTGGTTGCATCATTAAACTCATTTGGTATTCATAATGCATTCATTACAAAGTTATAAATGCGTCAGATTATTAATACATGCATAGCTTCCGTTCATATTTCATGCTATTTTAAACCAAAGCATTGATTAATTTGGCTAAAATCCTGTTAAAAATATTAGCGCGTGAAAAATTGCTATCGTTAAGTTGCGCTCTAATTTTAATCCTCAAAAAGCGCCACTCGGGAAATATTTATTTAATACATTAGGATTAAAAGTTGCCACATAAATTAAAGATACCGAATATATAGCATACCTATCTTTGGTAGATATCTCATAGATACTAGTATAAGCAGAGGATAGTCTTGTATATGTCTATATATTTTCCTAAGCCTATTTGACATACATGGAATTATGATACCTACAAATTGTAAAAAAAATAAGTCAAAAAAGAATGACTTGAAATAACATCGTATTTGTCTCTTCTTCATAAGTTAGGTAAATAAATTGCTAAAATTATCTATTCTAATATAAGATGCTCCTAGTTTCATAAGTCAATGAAATCTTAAATGTTTATTCAAGAAAGATACACACCGAGACAAGTTATAATCTTCATGTAATTACTTTCTACTGCACCTACACTTCGCTATTTGAGAGTTATACCATAATATCAATAATAATAGTTATATTTACTCATTATGTACCAAAGTCTAAATTGAAGTAATTTATAAGTTCCTCTGATACTAGATATTTACAAACTAGTTTTTAATGTCTTTATATACCTATGTCCATGTAGGAAGTATCTGAGGTCTGACGACCAGTGGTCCAGAACAGCGTTGTGTGGGATGCCGATAGCTGCCCCATGATGAGAATAGCAATTCCTTCATTGGTTACGCTTTTCAATCTTTGCAACACAAGAGCTCACGATGGGCATTAAGTACTACGGGTGTCGTGTCGTTGGAGATAACACGTCGGTTAGGGATTCGCCGTCAGTGAACGCTTCAATGTTTTCGTAGCTGCTACCAGACAGATCAGATATCTTCAGACAGAGACCGCATGATGTGTATCTGAAGAATTTCAGATAACGTATAGGTAAAGTAAAAAAATCAATTATTTTTAATTATTATTTATCATTAGATATTATTCTTTGTTTATGTAAGTCCAAAACTTTCAAGTTTTATAAGCATGGCTTTCCGCTAACATCGGTGGATGATTACAAACCTGAATAACCATATCAACTTATGACCCATGGCACTTCAGTTGATTTCACGGCATGACAAACAATTTTGCTTATTAACACAAGGCATTGTCAGATTCAATAATTACCAGACGATGTCGGAACCGCGTAGGTAAATTTTGACTCTAAGTGCGATAAAGGTTCTCCGTTAAGGTTAATACCGTGACTAGTCCCGGTATCCTCAAAATTGGCTTGAGAGTAATGTTTATTTTAATTGAAAACCTTGTTGATTTAAACATTACATAACATTGGGTTTTCTTTGCTTTCCGAACTTCGGTTTCAGGTACCACTTAACCACAATTAAAATAAAAAATTTAATATTTATAACCATCCTAATACTCTTTTGTATAGCCTGGAAGGATTAATTATATTTTTCTTTCGATTCACATCCTCAACATAGTTCTAAACTTCCAAATAGCTCGCATTTTCTCGCTTTCATGTACGACTGCAGGTGTTGAACAGAGCCTCCTCACAAGCACCCTTGAAAGAAAAAACGAAATCAGCTTTGGCTTACAATATACGGATAAATTATACAGTAAGCCTATTGCTAATTGGGAATTCAATGTTGTTGCATAAATCCACTTCGCCATAGTAAAATATCACGGTTCTTATTAACGTTCCTCTTGCAAATAAAATAATTTCATCGTAGAACATTCAATAACTTACTATCCTGTGAAAAATAGGCACACCATAGCCACAATCGGATTTCAACAGTAAAGTAAAAACCAATGCTGTTGATTCACCATAAAACTGAATCTAAAGTTGGTTCCATCGAATCCGTTTGCATGTTGGAATATTCTTCACCCATCTGCATGCTTGTAGAGAAGGCGCGAGGTCTATCCTTCACGAATAAAGGCGGCGTGAAAAACTGAAATTTTTTGACTGAAAACTTTTAATCATCGACATTGTTCGTCTAGTTCCTTCGCCGAAGTTTTGTCGCTTTTCAACGTCCCGTGTTGCGAAGCCAAAGGCACTACGTCGGGTCGCTACCCAGAGCATATGCTCGTGGCAAGGATATTGTTCCCGCCGGAAGTTCCTCAGAATTCCAGACGCGTTTGAGATGCTGTCTGCCTTCTTCTTTTAAGGCCCTCCCCATCCCCATACACCTTCGCTCCATTAATCTTTCTCTTTAGGAGTTTTCCTCATTCTCAATACATGCCCACACCAGTTCAACCTTCTCTCATGCAGGGTACTTACCTTCCCTGCAGTGACGTTGCCAGGGGGTGTCAATGGGATCCTCCACATTCCCCGAAATGTTTAATGTATTAAAAAAAACGCCAACATGTAAGTACAGGTCCTCTGCCAATAGACGGACATGAGTTTGAAAAAGTAGACCATTTTAAATATTTAGGAAAGACAAATGACAAAACGGAAGAGCCAGAAATACAAAACAGGTTACACCTCGCCAACAGATGTCTACATGCATGCAACCGATTCCTATCTTCTAAATCCCTGTCACACTAAACAAAAATTAGACTTTATAAAACAATAATACCCAGTACTGCTCTACGGATCCGAAACATGGAGGCGGTCAAAGAAGTAAGAGAAAAAGCTAATAGTATTCAAGAATGAGATATTGCGGAAAATCTATGGACTCACATACGAAGGAGCACTATGGAGATAAAAGCACAATAGAGAAATCAGGAATCTATACAAACATCCAGATGTAATAAGTGAGATAAAGTACAGAATAATCAAGTGGGCTGGACATATTTTAAGCAAAGAGGAGGGATGTCTGCTGAAGGAGGTACTGTCAGGAGTACCGTACTGCACGGGATTTCTGAAGGAAGAACACCCCTGGGAAGACCTCGTCAGGTGGGACCAAGTGAAGAAGGATATAGAAAAGATCGGAGCAACAGAAAGAGAGGCAGAGGATTGATCCAGGTGGAGGGAATTTGTTGATGCGGCTAAATATCGCCTAAGATATAGATGGCCCTGGGAATAAGAGTAAGTAAGTATTTTTTTAATTAGCGCTAAAAGAGAGACACTTTTTTTAAACTAAGAATGTCTTATTCATTTATTCTTCAGCTTGAGCAACTTTTTCAATAAATGCTTGTGATTTTTATTTAAAAAGTGTTCGTCTTGCATTCTTTCAGAAGTTTGCATAGGGGGATCGAGTTGGTGAGGTGGCTAGGATACTGGCTTGCCATCCAACAATTGGGTTGGGTTCTCATCCCGGCAGTGGCGGATATTTTTCAGAGGAAACCCGATCCCAACTTGGGTGTCTGGCGCATGGCACTTAAAATGCAGTATTTAGTCTATCGGATGAGAAGTTAAACCGTGGGCGCCTTTCGTTGAGAGTAGGCTAATGCCAACGCCGGGTTTCTCTCCACCCTTCCTCCATTCCCCATAAAATCCTTCCCTTGACCTGTCCTCACTGTCGCAAATTACCTCAGTTGCCGGTCACCTCCCCCTAAATAACCAACCAACCAGTTTGTATAGCTTCAATCTTTAAATACAGGCTGTTAATCGCAATTTGACAATGCTCTGGTTCGTATATTTTTTATTTTCAATGTTGTGAGAGCCTTCAGATGCAAGAAGGTCCACACATTTTTCTCCCATAAATCCATCGACGAGTAACTGAGATCAAGTCACGGAAATATCGAAGTGTTTAACCGTTTGGTCGATGGGGAGTTTGGTGAGGGCTAGTTTCTACGTCATTAGTCGGGAGATCCAATCACCATGCTGATGCAGCTTGGTCGGGTATCACGGTGGGCTCTTCCTGAGCCGCATCTATGACGTAGGAGTAACTTGGAATGGACTGATTTTTAAAATTTGCTCGTTTTAATTTTTTCCGTCAACAGAGAGGCACGAAAGAAAAATTTCCTGCAAAAAAATATTTTTTCACCAAATTCTAATAATTAAAATGGGATGAAGCTTGATAAAAATAAACAGCATTCAGGAGGAAATGCTAGAGAAGACTCCTAGTGGTCAGAAAAGTAGAGGCAGGACTGTCCTACCTAAGGACCTACCAATTACTGTGTAGATAGCTACCGACTCAATTGAACAAAAAGGAAGATTCAGATTTGAAAAAAATATTATTTGAATCCTCTCCAACGTCTCATCTTGAATGAATATGGGTGATAGGGAATATGGCATTAGCATGGGTTGCAATTTTTCGTGCCTAGGTGAATCGTTATCAGACCTTTATAAGCTGCAAATCGGATGAAAGTGCGTAACGCACTTTACAACAATGCACAATGCCAGGGTACAGTTACATGGCAAGGGTTTAGGTTTGGGGGGGGGTTAATCCGAAGCCTGGGGGGTCCTCTCTAGGTACAATTATTTTATTCGTTATTGCAGTTTATTTATGGCTACTTTTTATAGAAAACTAATATTTTATTCCCTTTATCCCCTGTCGAACCCTTTTATTTTTCATCTCATATAATATACGGTAACACTAAACTAACAATATGAATTGAAATTTCAGGGAGGGCTGAAGCCCCTCAAGTCCCCGCCTGGCTACTTTGGCTGCCAGGGTACATTCTCTAAGTGGAATGGACTTCCACAAATTTAGTGCGAAATTCCACAGAGGAAAAATCCCTTCACCTTGACCGGAACTCGAACCCGGATTCATTGATATCACGCCGAGTGCTTTAGCAAGTTAAGTTACCGAGGCAGTCTTGAACATCTGGTTCCTTCAAAGTCCTCAAAAATTCACATGGAAGGAGGATGATTCGGTAGCTTAACTGGCTAAAGCACTCGGCGTAAAATCTAAGTATCCAGGTTCGAGTCCCGGTCAAGGTGAATTATTTCTCCTCTGTGGAATTTCCTCCTTGTGTGCACTTTCGGGTGACTCCGTAAAGGTATTACCGTGGCGATTCCCGGTATTCTTAAAATGTGTCCACAAGTTCTGCTAGTCGGAGAGTTTATCAATAAAAGTTTAGGCGATTTCCGTGCGTCAAAGTGACTTTTTTCGGGAATAACTTCAGAAACATCCTCTGAGGTTTAAACGAGCGGAGATAAATAACGTGCGAACGAAAATATTGTCAGATATCTCTCAGAACCAAGGTTATGTACCGAGCTGAGTACCAACTTAATAGCTATCTTCTCATGATTTCGTATTTCAGAACGCACTCTGGACACTTTTTTGTGAGGACCATATCAAGTTCCAACAATTCTTTTAATGTTATGCGTTAGCCTATCCATAGCTTTTCATCTATTTCTCATCAAATATCTTGCCTAATTTTGGCTCCAAATCTATCTTTCCATCCTGCTAAGACTGGCTTGGCATTCTAGACTAATGACGCATCATCCACAATAGATGAATCTGTACTAGGCGGAGGAAATCGCTTAATATACAGCATTGAGATAACGGAACGGTAGATCTTTAGATTGGAAACGTGTCTCTCATCCTTGGTATTAGGACCTAGGATCCTCGGGCCTACCTATCAAAAATTAGCGCTAACCCGCTCATGAAGCCCGTGAAGATACTCATGGAGCGTTTATGGGAGGAAGTGAACGTCTCCAAACAGAAGATACTCGCTTGATGTATTCCTGGAGCGGAGAAAATCTCCTATCCAGAGGAGGCCTACCTCGCTTCGCCCTCCGTGACTGAAAGGGGTCCATTCACATCATTCAAGTGTCGGTCGCAATCCTCCTTCAAGAGGGCTGGAGTGTCTTCTTTTGAATGGCTTCGGCGTCTCGTATGTGGTCTTGAGGGATCCTTCGACAACCGGTGCAGGTGGTGAGGAATATGACAACAGGTGGAGGCGCTCCTGTGGTGGAGACGGAACTACTGTGCATAGGAGGAAAAGGAGGCGGGATTTCCCCGTGCGAGCTCTTCCCTTTGGCCGGCTTCTTCCAAGCCGCTGAAAAACCGCGAACCTTTGGGTCACAATATACTTCATTTTACAAGGCGACGGCGGAGCTGTAGTGGTTAGCGTGCTCGACATCCAATCCGAAGGTCGCAGGTTCAAATCCTGTTGCCTCCAAATCTTCAAATTTTGAAATTTTCAAAAATGCAAGGTCTGGAATTTTTGGAGTCAACGACTACTACTCAAATACTCGGCTCCACTGGTGAGAAGTAGCAGCTTCAGCAGAAGGCATTGCGAAAGGGATTGTGAAGGATGGCGATGATCCGGTATCAACTGCGAGAGTGAAGTTCACGGAATCAGTCCTGCGATTCCGTGAACAATGGATTAGTACTGCGATGTGGAAGGCTACAGGATCCGACCAGATTAACCTCCCTAGAAAATGCAGCCTTGCATTCAATGCAAATATGAGGTGATGGCATTCCTCCCGGTAAAATATTCCGGAGGTAAAATACTCCCCCAATCGGATCTCCAGGTGGGGACTACTGGGATGGGTACACCAATCAAAGATGTCAGATGCAGGATAGGGACATGGAACGTGAGATCATTTGGGGGTGTGCGGGAAATTGGAGAACTTGAAGATGGAGATGGCCAGACTGGAGTTAGACATCGTAGGGGTGAGCGAGATCAAGTGGACGGGAGCGGACGACTTCTGGAGTGACTGATATAGATTCATATACTCCAGCGATAACCAGAAGATTGCGGGAGTTGGATTAATCCTGAAGAAAGAATGGGGAATAAGAGTAAAGGCAGTACAACGAAAGGATAATGCTAATCAAGATAGAAGGAGAACCGACAGACATAGTGAAAGTGCAAGTGTACATGTCAACGTCCAACCATTCGGAAGAAGAACTCAAAGAAATGTACGAGCAACTAGAGGAGGTCCTGAGCATAGTCAAAAGGAAGGAAAATTTAATAGTAATGGAATATTGGAATGCAGTGGTTGGAGAGGGAAAGGATGAGAACACAGTAGGAGAGTTCGGGCTGGGGAAACGGAACGAGAGAGGAGAAAGGCTTGTGGAATTATGCAGTGAGAATAACTTGGTGGTGGAAAACAACCTCTCCATGCAACACCGACGGAGAAGAAACACATGGAAGATACCAGTAGACAGAGCAAGATACCAAGTAGACAACATTCTGGTAAGGCGAAGGTACGAGAACCAAGTGAAGCATTGCAAGACATATCCCGGGCCAGATATCAACAGTGACCACAATCTAGTGGTAATGGAAAGTCAACTGAGATACAAGAAGATATGAAGGACGAAACGAGAACAAAGATGGAACCTAAAGCCACTGCAAGAGGAGAAAGGAAGAAGAATATTTGCTACAGCCATTGATGAGAAGGTGGAAATAGCAAAGGAATTCAGCCTAAGTGTAGTAGAGAGATGGAATAGCCTGAAGATGACCATCACAGAAGTAGCAGAAGTACAAATAGCAAGGAAGCCGGTCGAAATTAAGAAACCATGGATGACAGAGCACATCATAGCCCTCATTGAAAAAAAGAAAGTATAAGAATTAAAAAATGAAACTGAAGAAGTACTGTATAAAAGGTTAAGGAATAAAGTTATAAGAGAATCGAAAAAGGCCAAAGAGAAATGAATTGAAAGCAGCTGCGTGAACCTCAACGAAAATATGATGAAGGGGAACTCAGAATCGGCAAACAACCTGATCAAGAGGCACTTCGGAGAAAGGAAACCAAGATGCAAAAACATCAGAGATTCGGATGGGAAACTGCTAAGGGAAGATAGAGAAATCGACAATAGATGGAAACAATACGTTGAAGTGCTATAACGAGGCCCGATCCCCCTAGGAGAAGAATTCACAGATGACAAGAACCAAATGGAGGAAGACAACCGTACACCAGGGATACTAATTGTAAGAAGCGAATTTGAGAGAGCAGTAAGAGATCTGAAGAATGGAAAGGCGCCCGGAGAAGATAAAATCAGCGGAGAAATAATCAAAGCACTTGGTGAAAAAGGACGTGACGCAATTTATGGAATAATCCAAGATTGCTACGAATCCGGAAAGCTGCCAGAAGACTTCAAGAGAACTCAATGGTGACCATACCAATGGTAGCAAGGGCTGAGAAGTGCGGAGAGCACCGAACCTTGAGTCTAGTGTCACATGCCTCCAAAATCCTTACTCGGATAGTAGGCAAAAATATTGAAGGAAAAATTGAAGAAAACCTGTCAGAAAAACAATGTGGATTTAGGAAGAATAGGGGGAAAAGGAAGGCAATACCATGCCTGAGACTACTGGTAGATAAAGTGATTCACGTGAGCAAGCCATTGTAAATAGCCTTCGTGGACTTGGAGAAGGCATTCGATAATGTCGAATGGAATATGATGTTCAATACCATGGAAAAACTTGGCTTGGACTACAATGACAGAAGAATCATCTACCAGCTCTACAAGGACCAGGTGGCCACAATACGCATGCAAGATGGAAGAAATATGGAGGCAAAAATTAAAAAAGGGATCCAACAACGATGTTACCTGTCACCAGCCCTCTTCAATATGTACATGGAGGAAGCAATATAAGAAATAGAAGAACAGGGAATCAAAGGATTCAAAGTGAATGGAGAATAAATCAACATCCTACGCTTCGCTGATGATATCGCCATCGTAACAGAAAACGAGGAAGACCTACAGAACTCACTGAACACAATTGAAAAAGTGTTCCAGGAATACAACATGAAAGTCAATAAGAAGAAAACCAAGATACTTGTGTGCGGAAGAGAGAAGGTAGTGGTCGACGTCCGCCTCAAAGGAGAAAGAGGAATCATTCACCTACCTCGGGAGCACCATTACCTGGGATGGAAGAAGCACGACAGACATCAAGCGTCGAATAGCCCAAGCAAAGACGGCATTCATGGCCAAAAGCCCGCTACTCTGCTCGAAGACCATAAGACTGGAGACCAGGAAACAGTACGTGAAAATATTCGAGTGGGCAGTGGCACTCTACGGACCAGAAGCATGGACCATTGTAAAAACTGACCAGAAAAGAATAGAAGCTTTCGAGACCTGGTGCTGGAGGAGGATGCTGAAGTTCAAATGGACGGATAGGGTGAGAAACGAGGAGGTATACAAATTAATTGGAGAAGAAAGAGAATTATGGAGAGCCATACGCCAAAGAAGAACACGGTCGGTTGTCCTTCTCATGAGACAAAATAAATACGTTGGAATCATAATGGAGGGAAAAATTGAAGGGAAAGTTCCCAGAGGAAGACCAAGATACAAGTACTTGGGGCAAGTGAAGAGGGATACGGGGAAGAAGAACCATAGAGAAGTGAAGGAACTGGCATGGGAGAGGGCGAAATGGAGGCCTGCAGTATACCAATCCTAGGATTGTAATACTATGATGATGATGATACTTCGTTTTCATTTATTGAGAGTGGATGCTCTTTATACTCCACTCAACGGATAAAAGCGATGGTTTTTAGCTTAAAGTTGAGGAACTCATACTCGTCTCTCGATAGAGTTCTTTGTATTTTCCACACTTTTTTCATTCCCGACCATGTTTTCCACAGTAACTGTCAATGTCACGATGATGGCAGTCTTGATAGTACCTGACACACTAGGAACGGCATTCGGCAATGCCTAAAAGAGTGTGGGAAGTACGAAGTACACAATTTGTTGAACGGACTTAACGGGCTTGATTTTTTAAATCATTTATACCCTTTTTTATAGCATAAAAATTCACACGTACCAATCAAGCAGCTACCTTTCGGGTTTGCTACAGTTAAATAAGTTTCATTCTCAGTGATGAGCATGCAAAACTGACTGCTTTAATAACTTCCTCTATAATGCTCTGCCCTTGCTTCAGTTACCCTCATACATCACTGCATACTCGCCTCACTGTTCTTAAGGTGGCTGGAGCGGTAATCGTGAATCGTTGAAGGTACATTCTAATAATTTTTCAAGTAAGTCAAAAAAAAATATTCTTGGACCACATTTTACTCAAGTACAAGTTTATACGTTGGAAATAACCATAAATGCAGTAGTGAATATGATGCAAGTGTTACATTTAAAAAATTTGCTTCAATTAAAGTATTGTTTTGACTTTGATTTTCGGCGCGAAATTCGAAATTTACGAGAAAATCATATCTAAATACGCTATTTTTACTCGGAATGATACCTTGATATTTCTTAGTAGCAATTATAATAATATGAAACTTCTTATTTTGCATTTAAGAGATAATCTGTATATACGTAATCGATTTTTTTCACAATATATGCCGTGTGCCATAAGAGTACTTGTTAAAATATCATTGAATTGCCAGGAAACCAAATCGGTAGCATACAGTTTTTTTCACTTTTATCGATAGATATTACAAATAAGGACACGTATGCAAAGTTTCACTCAAATCTGTATTTTAACAAAAATCGCTCCAGCCACCTTAAGACTTCTTAGTTGACTTATGATAGACTTCTGACTAATATTAACTCTTTCTCTTAAGATTATCTTCTTGCACATCCACCCGTGACTTTCTGTCTACCCCGTCACCTCACACCATTCACTCCCCAGTCATGAATCTGCTTCGTTTTTGACTCTCATCCAGTCTCTCGACATGGTCAAACCAACGAAGAACACTCCTTTCGCATACGTCTATTTTTTTTGTCAAATTCTTTTAAACCCCCCTCATTTCTAACATTATCCCTCCGGCTTTTATCAGAAACACTATACCAAAAACCCACTGTATTAAGTCTACTCTTATGCTTATCCTGGCATACCCAGGTTTCAACACTGTACGATAAAGTCGGAAGGAGTAAACTTTTGCAAACGGAAAGTTTTGCTTCTAATTTCTCATCTCTGGATAAATTTTCTAATCTCTGGGAAAATATTTTCTCGTCGTGAAAACCGATGTTGATACGTTTTCCCATCGGTTACTATCTAGACAACGGGCAATCTCATGTAATTCACAATACCCACACTATCATTTAACACCAAGGTAATGTAAAGGCTACGTCATCTTGCAGTATAAATGAAAATGACTGGCAATTTTCCACAAGAATATATTTAAAAAACGACCGGTTTCAGTGTACAACACCATCATCAGGATCATTCACCTGATGATGGTGTTGTACACTGAAACCGGTCGTTTTTTAAATATATTCTTGTGGAAAATTGCCAGTCATTTTCATTTATGATGTTATTCCATAAAATTAAGCCTGAAACTACAACTTTTAGTCATCTTGCAGTTAACGTAAACCAGACGTTGTCAAACTGGGTCTTCGAAAATTTCCAACCGAAAGTCGACGCAAAATATGTTTTGTTTTACTAATAGGAGTAACCCTTATGTCTGTGAAGTCACTCGTGGAACGGATTTGCATGTTATGTAAGGGTATCCAGCAAAAGGATATAATGCTTCAGCAGGTGCCGATGAATGTACACAACATTTCAGCAAAATAAACCCAGGGCCGACATGGGCAGACTGGAGGAAATGAAATTAGTTTCTCTTGCAACAGAACTTAAAGGAAATCCATTTAAAGTTCAGTGCATAAAGGCATCGTCGCAGATCACGTGCGGCTAAGAGTTCCTTTCTCCAAGGCTTTGTCGTAAACATTTGTCGTGGTAAATGATGCTCGTAAAAAACAACTGTAACCAGCATTCAGCATTGATATTTTTACTCGTTTAATTGACTCGACTGCCATAACGGGAGGGAAGTGCAATTTAGCTAGAGGTGAATGGAATTTTAAATTTGTTTTGCATGGCAGCAGTCCTCAGTCACGTTGAAAATCTATTTGGAATAGAACGCGATATGTTTAAGTTTATTGAAATCCGACCGCGCACGGAGGGGAATTAGTTATTCACCGGGGGCGGCGCGGAAGTGTGCCCAAGGCCGGCTCGTTAATCCCGCCGGAGGCGCACGGCACGTGAGCCGGAGTCACTTGTCTCGTGTGAGGACGGCGCGCGGCGGTTGAATGTGCTGGAGGTAGTGCGGTGGCTCGCCGCGAGAAGGCCGAGTAGTGGTAGCGAAACATGGTGGACGTCCACCCGTGCGAAACGTGGCGTTAAGAAGAAGACACGTGGAAAGGGTGGGCTTCGAAGGCTGTGGTCCAGTGAACGCTCCGTAGCGTTTATAGCGAGAATCCGAGCCAACTATATCCAACATGGAATGCAGAAGTGGTTCCCGGTGTCAGTAGCTCCATCAATAATTTCGGTCATCTATAATGTAATGTTTATAACACATATTATATAGTGAAATGTATCCTGAGCTTCTATTTTTTTTATTTCATTTCATCTCGTAATACTTATTTCACAGAACCTATTATTGTTCCGTTTTAACAGGTTTTCGTGAGCAAATGACAACGTCGCGCGCGCACCGTCTGCTTGTTTTCGTTTGAATTTTGGATGCGTTCCAAAACAGCTTGCGAAAAAAGAGAAAAATCTCCTTCTTAGTGAAGGTAAAAGGTGCCAATGTGCACAGGAAACTTGGAAAAAGTTTCAAAATGCGGAATACTTGTGCAGTTAATGGTTGCGAGTCGAAAGTGTGAAAGTCTTTTAGATTTCCCCGAACAGTCGCAATGTAAGATTCTGTGGACTGCTTATTTAATTGTATTAGATGTTTTATTTGTTGTAATTACGTTTTCTTTCTTAATACCTTCCCTTGTCATTCATGTTCAACAATAATATGTTAATTTTCCACTTGTGTCACTTATTTGTTATTATGCTCGTCGCGGATGTTAGCAGGTGATAATCACTGTTAGTATGCTTTATAGATACGCTCACAACGTTTTGACTGTTTATTCCATTCAATGCTCCAACGTAATTTGTGAAAAGGTTTTAAGCGTACCGTAACCTGGGGAAAATCTACTTTATCAATTATCATCTACCGTTTACATAATGAGTATAACAACGAATGGCGTTTATAACCTATTGATGTAAAGAGGACAGGGCAAAAATGGAAGTGATGAAAGATGGAATTGATAGTAACTCAGGCTCAACGTGGAAGTTATCCAGTTTCAGCCATTGTGAGTCGAGCAAATGAATTGATTTGAAAATTATCGCATTGTAGTGCTAATTCTGTTTAAGTTTTATTCTTACTGTGCAGTAGTGACAATGTTTAATGAGATCGGAGTAAGTGTTGGTAAAAGAAACCATGAACACATGATTTATCATACATTAGCACTATTGTATTGACACTTAATTTATTATTGCATATTGTATTGAAGCCTGCGTGCATATATATTCACACCTGCGTGTATTTACTGCGCGAAGAGCACAGCTTGAGTCTTGTAAGTATTTTTCAAATGCATAACGTTCACTCGGTGAAGCATGTGGGTTGGGTGAAATGTTGGTGACAGGAATGGTTGACTGCTTGAAAAGGTCATGCTCATGTATTTTCCTGTGGTTTGGGATCTTGCTTATTACCGATGGAATGAGTAGAATGTTCGTTGTAGTCAATTATTGTGGCAATGCTGATCAATTTTACATTATTTATGCATGCTTACCCCAATGTAAATGCATACGCAAGAGTATTTATGGATAAAATCGATGGTCGGCAACCTGCCTATTACTAGTATTTATGGAATAAAAAGGCTGCACTCATTGCTAAATGCTTGAGTTTATCATGTGTGTATGCTTCTACAGCCTTTGCAGACTCCTGTCATATTTTTGGTGGCTTTTTAGCCTCGACATTCTCTGATTTTGCTTTTCACTTTACCTACTTCTTTTATGCATGTGTTGGTGGTCGGCATCAGAGCTAGCTAAGGAGTGACGAGAGTTATGTAAAAGCCCCGATCTGTTCCTGTAAGATGTTGCAAAGCTCAATAATAACACTTGCATTTATGAAACACATTTCACATTATTTCACATTTCACAAATGGCAGCAAGAATCATTAGTATTTTTGATTAAGATTTCTTGCATTGTATTACAAAGAGAAAATTCAACAAATTGAGATTTATGGCCAAAATATATTGCTAAGACATGAAAGCTTAATATCTCAGTAAATGGCAATGTTTTTTTTTTAATTGATGTCCCCAGTAGTGTACTGCTCCACCTTTGAATCCAGTAAGGTGTATAATCATGCATTTTTCTGTTGTCTTCATCATTCCTTGCAGCTCTCTCATGAGTAATGGTGACCACTGGATTCCATACCCCACACAAGGATGAGGAGAGTTACAGAGAGTCTGCTGCTGATTAACCAAAGGTCATTTAATTAGCAATTAACTGCATGGTACCTTAGTTTTTCTGTCTGAAACAATATTTAAAATATTTCCTTTAACATTAGATGAATTCCTGATCACTTACAGAGGTCCTAGGAAAAGTTGAGTTTTTTCCCTCATAGTTTGAATGGTTGGTTTTTGAAAAAAACCATTGAAGGTTGGCCATGTATATCTCCATCACGTATTTTGTAATGCAGTTGTTTACGGATAAGCAATTTGAAAGATAACTATGGTAATTGAGTGATGCATGCCTCATGTGATTTCATTACTTCTTAATTAACACAGTTGATTCCTTTTATTAGATCTTTTATGTGTGTGATACTTCTGAAGTACTTAATTTAAAAACGTTAATTTATTATTAAAATTTTACATTTACACAGAAAAATGGAAATGATTTTGCTAGCTTGAAAGAACCTACATGTTGAATCTCCAAATACTTAGTGTGGCTAATGCCTCACTCAGGAACTTGAGATGAGCTCTACCACCTCGGATGTTAGATTCATTCATTCAAGGTATTCTACCGTCCCTGGTAGGTCCATGGACAGAAATACTGTACTTCACTCCTCAAAACCCATCCTTTTTTCTCTATATCTGGCCCTGCTTTAAATGTTCGTGCCTTCTCCCTGCCTTCATGCCATCCAGAATTCCTACTCTCTTTCTCCCTCTCACACATTTACCTCGTCCATTTCCTCTAATGTAAGAATTTCATATCAAATTTACCTCTGATTGCCTGAATAAGTACAACATATCTACGAAGCGAGGCCATCATTGACAATAATTTTTATTGAGTTCTTTCCCTAGAATGTTGCTTTTGCATGTGCTTTAGTGAATTCATCATTTTCTAAGGGTGTTTAATTAATATGTTTCATTTTTTTCTGGGTTTTTCTGAGCAGGAGTTTGGAACCATGAATGTCGATTAGTTTCATAATAATTGTTACGTTTACGAAAGCTTCACTGCAAAAATCAATTTGTCATGCGAAGTGTATTTATTTTTTTAATTTTCATATTATATCACAATAAATGAATTTTTCAATCGTAAACCATTCGTTAAATCATTTTAATTTCCCAAATCTACTTTATTTTCCTGCCTGTGATACTCTTCAGTGGGGGAATTTCGCCAATAAGCATCCAGGGAGTGATTCCATCAGAGGTGGTTCCTTATAAGAAGAGAAACTTGATAATTGGCTAAAATTTTATTTCATGGGTGCCTCAATTGACGTCACCTGAGGTTTGCTCCTTTGTGAGCCCCAGTAGAACACTAAAAAGCACCGTAACATTGAAAAGCTGTTCCTAGGTATTTTACTAAAACAATTTAAGTAATGTTAGGCAAATATGCGACGGGCGGAGTACTGCATGACTCGCCCTCAATTCGCACAACTGTATACCCCCGTAGCACACGCCATCCGCCGCTTGCACGGCTGGTAGGGAGTTTTAGGACAGTATGTTTTAGCGGTAATTTTTCACTTTAATTGCTATATACGCATTTAAGCATACGCATAAACTACGCAAAAGCATACGCATGGATTTCATAATCAGGTTCAGACTGTACAGAATGTAATAAAACAATTTATGTTTAAAGTAACCGCAGATTCAAGCAATTTCATATGAAACAAACCCACTGCGTCCTGCTTGACACCGTTCATTCTCTTCTGGTGTCCGTATATCACCCAATTTTGCGTTACTCTGTATGCTCTTAAATATACGGATATTAAGAAAGAAAGAAAGCGTTCACAGATGGGAGAGAGTTAGAGGCGGGCATGTTGCGTTGGAATGTAGTTATAAGACTACTGGAGAGTCAAATATGGATTATAGTATTGTAAAGTACACCAACGTAGACTTAAGGTAGAAGGAGAATAGGTTTCAGGCGTTTAAAATTTGGGAATGACAGTGAATGAAGAAAGTGCAATGGACGGAAATGAAGTGAGAAAGTGCTTGGTATGGAGGGTGAGGAGAGGAAATGGGTGTGATTAGGAGGATGCAGAGTAGGTGCTTGAAAAAGATAATGAGGGGCGAATGGTCGCAGAAGGGCGTGATAGAGGGGAGGATCTTGTGCAAGCGGGGAAGGGGAGGAGAGGAAATTAGTTCAGAATATTCCGGCGACATGGCGTGTCATTTGAACATGAAGGGTTAAACCCTGAGAAATTACCCACAGATAAATAAAGTTTTAATCAAAAATTAGGTTTAAATGTAGATACATTTGATGAAGATGTATCTGCTATGAAACATAATAGAATATGCTTCAGGGATTGGATGAATGCAGGGCGTATGCCGATCTGAAAAATGAAATCGTGTATGAAGGTAAGAGCCCTCGAAAGGTTTGTAAAGGTATTCCTTATTCCATCAAAACCTGCGTTAATCAGTAGATAACCACGAAAAATAATGATGTGGTTCTGTTTTGGCCAAGATTTATGTGAGAGGGAAAACTGAAACCTTACATTCCCATTACATACTTCCCGGATAAGAGGGCAAGGGCCTAGCCACGTTGAAACACCGGTTCCCATAAGAACACAGAAGTTAAGCAACGTTGGGCCCGGACGGTGGTTGGATGGGTGACCCCCCTCCATACCTCGAACAGACATGGATGGAGAGATGATACTCCCTCCATATCTATACCGGGAGGCCGGGCCGGTTGGAGGGAGGACATCCTCCATACCTGGTACTGGGGCGAGGCCAATCCTCCATACCTCTACCGAGGTGCTCTTGTCCCCTGTCTGCAAGTGGCAGACAGGCAAGAGGTTGACACAATGGACCAAGAGAGGTCTAAGTGCCCGGGCTCCTGACGAAGGCCCCCCCAACAACAATCTAATCTAATCCCGGATAAGAAGTCCAATTGGCTGATTCTTACAATAGTGAGGAAGTTTAATAATCTCGCTGGTGTCAGAAGTAAACTCTGTTCCCCAGCACCTTTCCTGAGAGATAAATAGGCTCTGGCATGAAATGATAAGTTTAAAAATTTTAATCATAAAACGTGAGGTTATATTTAAATTACTTTATTAGTAACAGTTAATTTATTTATGTAACGTAAGCTGTTAAAGTGATTTTTCAGGTACCATCCCCTATGCAGCCAATGACTTAAGAGAATATTTAAAATATCCATTTTCTGTATCGACGCACAAAGCTCTTATATTTTCCTCCGTGTTTATGGGGAATAAATAAACATTATTATGATCATTTTTAAAAACGGAAAGGGGCGTGAAGTTACTCCGTACATTAAACAGAGAAAAGTGTTATTTGTCTTATTACGAATGCTGCCAATTGGTCTCAAGGAAACGGGAATTCTAATTTTGTTAAAAATTAAGTGCTTGTTAACCATTAGTCTAAGAAATCCCATCGGAGTTCATTTAGTACCACAGCAAGCCTTACGCTTTTCTCCTAGCATGTGTTCGCTAATCTCGAAGATCTCCTATGAACTTCATCTCGCTCTGTAATCGACTCCTTATCCGGTGTGCCCTGAAAATTGCTTGCTGCGTACGCCAAGGGGAAACAAATTAATTTAGAATAGCATCCTACTCTGACTTTTTCATTGGAATTACCCACCACCCGTAATGAGGTTAGCAATGAGCTAATTAAGTCCCGCCGCGTCCACGAAATGAATCCCTTTCACATTCACGCGCTTAAGTATTTAAATGGGGGGAAACCCCTATTCTGCCATCCACGATTACCATTTACTTTTCGCAATCATATGGTAGGTTATTTAAATCTCCTCTATCTGTTGACGTCAGATGATGACGTCGCCGACCAAATGACGAAGAAATATTCTTGAACAAAGAAGTACAATTTTCGTTGAAAAGTGCGTTATTTTTACAGAGGATTTGTACTATCCTCTTTATAATTAAAAAATAAAAATCCCTGGTTCTTTCGTGCGTGTGGCTAACATAATACATACTTTAAAAATGTAAAATATTGTTTCGTGTTCTACTGAAAAAGCCTCAATGGTGTGTTCACGCGGTTAAATAGTTTAAAAAGGACGAAGTCTCGGGCTCATTTCGACACTCAATGACGTCATATCGCTAGGAACATGCCAACGGTCATTGGCAGGTCAATTACATATTGATGGCAAACACGTACGAAATGACATGCCCAAATTGAAAACATATTTTCACCAAATCTCACGAAAGTCATTTTCCATGTATAAACATGGAACTTTCAACGTTGAATCATGTGATATGAAAAATAAGGATAACGTATTTGGGTTTGATGTAAGCAAAGAAATCCATGTTGGCCAGCCAGGTTAAGTGCCCTTGCTTACATCTTCCTCGTGTGTGGAAATGCCATGGAAAGAATGAGTTGGGAACAAAATGTGCATGAACGTTACGGAATTTCCGGTTCCTCAAACAGAAACGGAGAGATCCCGATTGTCCTACCAAGTGTGCCACGCTAAGCGTAGTCGAGAACCACCCCACTTCGTTTAGCGTTATCGAGCAGAAAAAGAAAGGGGAAAAGTAAGGGCAAGATTTTTCTTTTTTATCACATAAATAGACTTCAACCTAACAGCTGATGTAAATATGAGCGTCAAGGGGCGGATAGTACTTTGATCACTGCAATAGCTAAATTTTAGCAAAAATAGTAATATATATTAAATAAATCAGAATTGCTAAATTAAGATAATTCACTATTGCATATATCTTTATCATCTACCAGGATGACACAACAAAGAAAAATCCTTAGAAAAGATCTACTTATGGACTGCATTCCATTACCAGTCGAAGAAACTTTGAAATATCTCGATAACATCGCATATTCCAGGTTTCATGCATTTTTGTTCATTTTTGTAGAGCTTTTTCATTTTCCAGCTGTATAAATTTAATAAACGACTATAAAAAAATATAACCTTCAGTTTTATGTCACGAAGGTATTGTAAAATGTGGATTTATCATTTCCGGCTCGAAATTAAAAAGTCGAAAATTGAGGTTTTGGCAAGCTTTTTTCGATCTCAGCGCACTGTGCGTCGTCGTTCTTTCACCCTGCAAATGTTTTGCGGTGCCGGAGTCACGTGGTGAGATCCGAGGACAATGAAAGGAGGATGAAGGCTGCACGGACAACTCACTCTCGCTGGCTGGCTGCAATGCAATGTGCCCGAGAGAGTGCAACGGCGATCGGTCACCGGCGACGCCAATCAATGCAAATGCCCTTGTTTGCGGAAGTCTGGAGAATTTGGACGGGCGCCAAGAGTCGCGTCGCCGGCCGCTGGGCTGTCCTAGACGGCGACGGCTTCCTCCTTCCCCCACTTCGCCACGCGAGGGGCTTGGCCGGGGAAGCAGGAGGGCGCGGGTTCGTTGCCTGACTGGCCGGGCCGCGCGATCCCGGCCTCAACTGTCGTCTCTTTGATGAGTCACACGCGTGCAGCGGGAAAAATTTGGATTCATTGGACGGACGGTACTGTTTCCGGGCGGGAAGGGATTTTCCGGAAGGAGACAAAAAGGGGAAGATGTTGGGTGATCGGGGAAGAGGAAGAAATCCGGCTTTATGCATGGGATGATGAAAAGTAGGTCCTCTGTCAAGTTGATGAAGGAAACCGTTCAACGAGGAAGGGTGGTTATTTGAAAGGCAAGAAGAGGTGATTGTTTTTTCCTCCATTTAAATCTATCTATATTCAGAACATCTTATAAAAAATGAATAACAATACTTCAAATAGGGTCAATCCAATTGAAATCAACCAATATTTAAAAATAAGGATACTCAAAATTTTTGAGTTTCTCATTCTAATTTCTTGTTGGTTTGCCAGCATTTTGGGAGTTCAAAACAAGGTTTTAAAAAATGTTCAACCCATTAGATTTTTTGGGGGCCATTTTTAAATTGAGTCGCGAATTTTTTCTTACGACAAAGATGTTCTGTGGAAAGTCTTATATTTTTTTGTTTTGGAAATAGAAAAATAACTGAAAAAACATTGCATTAAGTGAGAAATTATCTACATTTTTGTGATTATAGTGTTTCAATTAACTTTAAGAAGTGAAAATTTGCTTTAAATTAATACCAAGAACTATGATTCACTTCGTCAAAAATTATATTTTTTTAAATAACCATTTGTAAATAAATGAAAAGAAGTAAATTAAAAAAAGAACTAATAAAAAATACCAATGTATAATTTTTAAAGTTTTCAACGCTTTCACTTACAAATGAGAGCATGTTTGCTTACGAAACACGAAGAAACCAATACGGCTATTAAAAAAATATTTGGTATAAGGCAAATGAATCCCTCCTCCTTTAGGCATCACAATATATTTAGGTATTTGAATTGAAAGATATTATCATTATATCTCTCCAAATTTTTCAGCAATCGGTTTGCTTTCGATTGATACACTGCACAGCTGACGCTGTCGACTTCATGATCGCCTATGTAAAAAAAACTTAGGTTTTGTAGTTGTGTATTTTCTCAACCTAAATTTATTTAAAACAACAATTTAAACTGTAAGAACTCAATGACAGAGGAAATCAACAAAAGGATAATGGCTGGAAATAGGGCTTACTTTGCTAATATTAAGCTCCTGAAGTCAACTCTG
Source organism: Pyrrhosoma nymphula (assembly GCA_963573305.1). Lineage (NCBI taxonomy): Eukaryota > Metazoa > Arthropoda > Insecta > Odonata > Coenagrionidae > Pyrrhosoma > Pyrrhosoma nymphula. The sequence continues at coordinate 111,333,127 of OY754332.1, forward strand.
CTATCTAAGGAGATGAAAGTCAAGATCTATAAGACACTTATCAGACCGGTCGTGACATACGGAGCAGAAACGTGGACTATCTCTGCTGGAAATGAGCTAGCTCTGCGGATATTTGAACGGAAGGTTTTGCGAAGGATATATAGCCCTGTGACAGCTGGGGTAACATGGAGGATAAGAATAAACAGGGAAATAGAAAATATTATCAGAGGCGAAGACATAGTGAGATTTGTGAAGACCCAACGGTTAGCTTGGCTAGGTCATGTAGAAAGAATGAGTGAAGAAAGGATGCCTAAAGGCTCGTTCACAACAACTTAACTTGGCGTAACTTGGCTTGACTCGGCGCAACGCCAGAGATGAGACCTTGAGAAAAGCGTCTACTAGTTCACAACGACTTAAAGCGGCTTAACTCGACTTGGCGTAGCCTGGAGTTGAGCTCAGCTCAACTTTCTCTTAATTCCAGCCAATAGCATGGCATGCTCTACAATCGATAGTCGGGCAGCAATCGATTGTTACTCTCGATATCTCCTTGAGCAGCCATATTGAAAACATGATTTTGTTGTGAAGTCGTATGTGGATACGTTTAAGCGAAAATGGATACGGATAAGTTTATCGAGTCAGCGCGAAATAACCCTCACATGTTCAACAAATTTTCCATTTTAATACTTCCATAGTTCAACTCACTGTTTACAATTAATACTTCGCATATCAACTGAGCTGTTTGGGGGGGGGGGCTTAATAAAACTCTCGAATAAATCACTATCGATAGGCCTCATCAATCGATTGTAAGATCGAATTTGGCAGTGGTGGGTTGTGATTGGTTAGAAATTTCGCGCACTGGTTCGCCTTCGATGAGAGAATAAGTCAATTTACGCCAAGTTAAGTTGTTGTGAACGAGCCTTAAAAAGTTGCTACATGGAAATATGGATGGAAAGAGAAAAAGAGTAAGACCAAGGAAAAGATGGATGCAGGATGTGGAAGAAGACATAAAGGCTATGAGGATTGTCAGATGGTGGGAGAAAGTGCAGAACAGGAAAGAATGGACAGGCGTCTTGAGGGAGGCCAAAGCCCATACCGGGATGTAGTGCCGAGGAAATAAGTAAAGTAAGTAAGCAAGTGTTTTCTCAACGCAACCTTGTGAATCCACCGCGTCACGGGCGAAAGCATTTTTGGTGAATATTTTGAGACACGAACTGTGACTTTGGACTAAAGGAGGACTAGAATGTTGGATAAGAGTGAATCAACGAGGATCTACGCGAGTGCATAAGGAAAAAGGAAGGTAGACTACTTTAGGATGTATCGTAATGCTTACGGGGAAGTAAAATGGTTAAAAGATTTCAATTAGTTAGGAGACTGTGAAGATTAAGATGAAATTAGCGTTTGGAAAGGGTAGCAGAGTGGTTCTTCAAAGGGAGACGAGAGTGGAGAACAAATAAACTCACAAAAGATGATGAAAAGTTTTGGGGATCGAACACGTGAGCAGCAGCAGTAATGGGTAGCGAGCGAGCAGCTTCTAAAATTAAAAAACAGCCTCTTATTTCAGATTTAAAAAGTCGCAAAAAATCTCAATAAAATGCATGTATTATTTTCCCATTAAATAAAAATGTACGTAGACTTGACCACTTTCTGAAGATAGATTATTTGAAGAAGATTTAATAAATTACTTTGCATCTGAGATCATATCGCAGCTAAAATAAATCTATAAATAATTTATATATACTTCATACCACAATGTTCTCGCATAACAGATGTATAATTTTTATAGAATAAAAAAAAATTGTATGAAGATTTCCTTCTTCGAGGAATTTCGCGAGCCGGTCTATTCGTGAATGGACATCGCTTAAAATAAGTGGTGATCTCCGGAAAAGCTAAGTCCAGCTCATTGATGATACAGTATTCCATTGAGTCATAAAAACCAAGAAAAAAAGTCAGTTAATTTTAAGACAACTATGCCATATATTGCCAAAATTTATCAGGAAAAATGAAAATTTTCATTGAATTCCAGTCATTTATTCAAAAAAGTCTTAAGAAAGTCGTATTCATTTCAAAAAGTCGATGGAGGCCAAAAAAATGTATTTTTTCATTTTCCTCTGTAGGCTTCAACTGAACTTATGTACAGGTATTCGCATAGTTGTCTTGATAAGTATATCTGAAAAAATAAATACGAGAGATTTCTACTAGCACCTTCTGGTAGTGAGAGCAACAATAGGAAGTGATATGGTCTCCTCACTTGCTTTGTGAATTTCTGTCGACCCTTCAGAGAAATATACGGCGCGAAATGAGCAAATGGCAGGCTGTTTTTGACGGGAAAGATAATTTAAAAATTCTTCATAAAACAGGAAAGGGCGGAAAGGCTGTGCTTTCTCACCCTACACACATCAACGGAGTTGGAAATTAAATGATTGGCCAGCTAGTCAGCGGATGAATGAGTCAGGGATATCTGCAACTGTTCAGCGCATAGCAGGATCGCACATAGGACGGAAACGGCGATTTTGCTGGACAGAAGTAAAATATGGAAGAGGGAATTCAGTGAACAAAAGTGATGCAATTTAGAAGAATGAACTTGAGGCGATACAAATTCTCATATTGTCCTTTAATAAGATGAACTCGATATTCTCAGGCGTAACTTAGTGAAAATCCATATTGACAGAATTAATACAAACTTCGTGAATTTCACAATGGTAATTATTTATGCAGGCGGCAGTGTTTGTATGGAAATCAAGCTGTGTTAAACGCAAATGAGTCTCTCAAGTTTTGCTGCGGTCCGAGCATTTTTTGCTCAATGTTTCACTGGCGTAGCAGCGAGCGTCTTCAGGAGCTAAGACTTCACTCCTGAAGATGCACGCTTTAACTCGAGTGAAACGTTGAGCTAAAAACGCTCGGACCGCAGAAAAACTCGAAAGTCTCATCAGTATCTGAAAACAGCTGCGCAAGCCTAGACTGTACATAATTTAATTTTATAACTATCTTGTTCTCATTTATTTGATAATCAAGAAACAAATGGCCTACTATCTAAAACGTAATGAATAAAAATTTGAATGTTATTCTGTTGATATTAACATGCATCGACAGCTAATAAATTATCCCATGCGACCCCGCCGAGATATATACACAAATATGTAAATAAATAAAGAATTAAATACCAATAGCAGTAATCTTGAGAGGCACAATGAAAAAAAAATTGAAGTAATTGGAAATCAAAATTGAGACTATTCATGGGAAAGCTCCAATTAATTAAAGGAAACGCAGACAGTCCTTCACTCGGGTATGTGAGGTTATCACGGTGATGCTCGTGAGAGACAGGCACGCATACATTCAGGCTTTGTGAGGGATTAACCAGGGACCCGTCAGTTACACGAAGTACCCTTAACGTTCAAGGAGAGAAATGAATAGTATGAAGCCAGGAAAAATCGTTACATAAAGAACCCATCTGTACATTACAGCTCGTCTTTTAATTTGCCTCAATTACCTACCGCGGTGATCACCAGCCGTTCGAACCGGGCTCCGCGTGCCGCAGCTCACGCATGACATGAGTTGCCTTGGCTCCTCAGACCGAGAGACGATCAATACACAGAATGCAATACACGTTTGATGCAATGCATAGAAATGAACTCGCAGTTGATTAATCTTCTCCTTCCATTCGTTGCTCCTAATCTCACCGCTACCACCGGTGTCAGAGCTTCCTATTTTTCGGATTTTAGGTCTGAGCAAAGTGAAACTTTGTCAAAAGGGAATGTGATAAAGGCTGCTGAAAGGTGAAATGGAAAAGTATGCGTGATCCCTGCAGATCTCATCTGAATGTACGAAATACGGAGAAATCCAACTCCAGGGAGTGGGGCAGGGGATGATTCCGCAGCAGGCATGCAATATTACTCTTCCCAGTTCCAATCAGAACCTCACACGCTGCCACGGCCGATAGGCGAGGACCAGAAAGTAGTCGGTAGAAAAATGTGAGGCCAAACCAGAAACCAAGAGAGTGTTCAGTTGACATACATGTATACACACAGCACACGCGTTAGCACACCAATAATGATTATTATAAACAATATATTATCTCGTGGATACCACGAGACGCCAATCCGTGTAGGAAATAAAATCATGCCAGGCATCTAAAGCAAAATGGGGTGATATTAACAGTGGTAAATTATTAAACGCATGTACATAATCTAGATCCCTTCAAAGAGAAAAATTCCGACTGGAACGCCTGCGATACCGCCATCATCCAAATTAGCCAACGCGAGGGAATTTCGGAAACCTTGACGGCATCCTCAAAACACCAAGGAGAACGATTCGTTGGTACATATAGTGTCGGTGAATGTTTACATCGAAACGCTCGCCAAGTCATATTGTCAACACAAACGTATCTTATCCGGCACCGTCCGGTGTCCATAGGGTGATAATCTGGAATTCACGAAAAAAAAATGGCAAGCAAAAAAACAGCAGCAAAGCAACAGGCGGAGGAATTATTTTTGGCTTTCCAAAATATGGCACGGGCAGTCTAATGACGAAAGTAATGCCTGACACTTTTTTCGAACTCAGCCATTCCATTGGTTCCGGGTGTGACTTATGAGCGTTTAATTTTAAATTTTCATATCAAATACTTCAACTAAAATATACTGGAGTACACCTTTAGTTTGCCGACAAATAAGGTAATTTACAACTTAATATGCAATTTAAGAAATTAACTAGCACTGTTGTACTTGGAATAATACTGTGGCTCCGGGTGTGACTCACACTAATGACACTCAATAACATAGACTACTTTAACCAGTAAACTCTGTGAATAGCTTAAACATTAAATAATTATCAAAAATCGTTATTTTTCTCGTTATAAAATTTTTATAGGTTCCGGGTGTGACATGGTAAAATTCCGGATGTGTCCTAATTGCTCTTATAAAAATTCAGAAGTAATTTTAAGACAGAAAATAAAAACAAACTTAAAAAAATTATATGTTGTGACAATTTAGTGTAACATATTATCAAACATCTTATTTATATTATTTTCATTTTTTTCCATATTTGGGCTCACTTTAAATGGAATGGCTGAACACTCTTTAATCGTCTTCTATCGTAACAGGAGTAGATGATAATTTGATGCAAAATGTTTTCAGTGACTTCGGCTGCAATCCCATCCATGTTTGCAATTGATGCGGTGGCATTTAAAGAATATACCTACTCGAACAGCTGAGGGGGAATACATTAAGTCGCATACGTGCTAATTTACGCCCGATTCCATGGACAACATTCTTTGCCCATTGGAGGGTCATCAGAGGAGCATCATGAATCTGGAAAAACTGCAGAAAATACAGACAAAATGACACAGGGGAAATATCCCTGCAAGTGGAGAATGAAGATTTACTGAACATACTCTTGGTTTCGTCAAACCGGACGATTACTACGTGAAGGAAGCTCCAGAAAAAAATCAACCTTTTTACCACCAGAAAAATTGCTGTTTTTCCTCTGGCGCCTAACCCAGTATTCACATCGGACAGTGGTGAAATTCTGGAATAAATAAGTGCTCGAAAGCCATCATGACAACTAGAGTCTTGTTTTTACAGAGTGCATTTTTTATTGGTCTAAAAGATTTATCTTAATTCTGCCAAAGTTCTTAAATTTAGTTAACCGTTTTTTTTTCACAAGTTATAGTATATTTAAGAATGTTTGCATTGTCTCAAATGACCTTATGAAGGTGATGTTGGTTAGGCAAATAAAACTTTGGTATAACGCTCTAAATAGTTTGTTCATGTACTCATCTCCGACATTAAAATACGAAATTACACGTGCTTCCGTAAAATGGTTTTTACGCGCATCGAATACGTAAAACTACTCTAATCCACCATGGCCGGCCATCCACCCATGTTTACAAAAGTAGTACCGCTTTCTTCCAGAGTGGGGGCGCTGCGAGCGTATGTGCCTATCATGCGGAATGTTTGGCATCACTTGCCACTGGTCCGATGACGGTCCAGCTATGTTCATGTTGAAAAGCCTCATAAGTGACTCATCTGAAAAATATCTCACAATCATCAAAGCTGATACTGCCAAATGCTCGGTTATTTTACACGAGGAAGATTATCGAAGTCAACCTTTCATTCCCTCCAACAAATTTGAAGTCCAATAGAAAGATCCCATAGCAGAAGCGTTAGAAGAAAGAGTAAAATAATGCCTGCCGTGTCGACCTGAAACTGTTGAGATTCTCCGCGGAGGGCGACGGTCGGCGTAGTCACGTGCTCAGGTTCACATTCATGGAGGGCTGTGCGATATCTACATCTTGAAACTCCGTGATACCTCGCAAACCGAACATGTTCTGAACGTCGAGAAGCCACCAGGATGTACATTGACGGGTCTGATAAAACTATTGAAACAAAATTGAGAGCAGAGAGATTACCTGATTGAAAGATGGACAGATAACATGGGAAAACAGGCAGATAACAATGAGGAAGTATGGTGCAGAGGGTAATAAGTCTACAAGGAGCACTGTACGCAAGGGAAGACAGTGAACTGGGTACACTATTATGGAAGTCATAATAGAGTGATAATGCACTCGGTTGTAGGAAATCGGGGCTATAAAACGTTGCTATGAATCTAATGTGGTTTGCGAGTGACCAGAGTTATCGTATTGTGATATTTATCGTGCACGTTATGTGATATATTGTATTGCGATGCAACGCAATGCGACATGATGCGATTTGCAACGCAATGTAATACAGCAGGATGTGCGATTTCGGTATGTGCAATGCAATAACTGAAAAGGATTAGCATAATCGAAAGCAGTTGAGTCTTAAAATGTGTATTTTTTTAAACGACGGCGGGGATCTGAGCATTACGCATTTGAGGAAATTTATACATATTCATACAGGAAATTCATACATTAGCTTAAGTTGAAATTTCCTACCAAACTACTCCCTTTAACCTAACTTATTACAGCTACCTATCTACCAAAGTAATTGTCCACGATAGCCGAATAGTCGAGAGTAGAGTAATCAAGGCTAAACTCCATCAGCCATGTTCCATTTTTACAGCAGAACTTACTGCCATCAGATTGGTCCTGAGTAACATTAGATAAAGCGACATCTCATTGACATTGACATGCACTGATTCATATAGCACCTGTAATATATAATATATACCTGTGTAGAAATGTAATACCAATTATTCCCAATGAATCCATTATTACCAAATACCTATTAATCCCAATGTCCAGGAGTTACAGTCCACCATATTATCCCTCAATAAGAAAGGAGTTTCAATAGTCTTGTTGTGGGTTCCTGGACATGTAGGAAATACTGGAAATGAGAAGGCAGTCATGGCGACTAAAAACGCCAAGAGTGATTCCGACAACGCGCTATCGCTGGTACCCGCAGACGATCTTAAGGCTACGTTCAAGAACGTAGCCATTGAAAAGTGGTCGAAATTATGGGAATGTACTCAAAATAACAAGCTCCACGCAATAGAACCCACGGCATCAGCGAGGCGGGCAAAGGTATGCCACGATGGAAACACCGGTTCCCGATCAGTCACCGAAGTTAAGCATCGTTGGGCTCGGCTCGGGTTTGGAGGGGTGATCCTCCGATTCGTTCGAGTGCTGTTGTCCCTGTCTTCGCGTGGCAGACAGTAAGTACGAAATGACCTTAGCCGTCGAAGCACGTTAAACAAAAATACTACCATCAGCGAGGCCCACTTCTGTCAGAAGTAGGTGGAGGAAAGATAACACCATCACTTGGTGCCTTAAACGCACTCCTATCTCTTCACAGAAGACAAAATCCAGCCCCGAGCTGGTGAAGCTCCATTGACAGCGCGGCATCTCCGGACTGAGAGCATCGGTTAGCTCGCGAGATGCTGAGCATCTGGGAAGATCTAAGGGCATGTCCTGGAAGTTGACTCGAAGGATCTCTGAGATTTTTTAAAACTTTTACGCACGCACGCACGATAGGGCATTTTAATGCAATATAAATTCATTTTCGCTTACGGAAAGTAACATATTTAACATCACTAGTCGGATTAAAAATTATAGGAAATAAAAAGATATGCGAGTGGTACAAAACGACCGAGATCATCGTTTAACCCGTGCATAAAACTATTACTACGAAAGTCAAATTACAAAACATATTTATGATAGACTAGTCCGGCATTTTCATTGTAACCATTAAAAATATACTTTGTCAATTCCACACAATTTTAATTGAACCGACCCTGGTTTCGACAACTTATGTCATTATGAAGTCCTTGATAATGACATAAGTTGTCGAAGCCTGGGCCGGTTCAATTAACATTGTGTGGAATTGACGAAGTATATTTTTATTGGTGACCATGAATATTACGCTGTTCCACTAAGTGACGCTTTCAGTCCTATCTGACAGTCCGACATTGTAGTAAAACCAAAGTATTTAACTCTCATAATATAATTGTCTTTACCTGTAGTTCTTAAGATGTGGCCTCGAAGGCATGCGGAACACCAGTTTGCCGTTCCAGGACTTGACTATAAAAAGATATGAAAAACAAGAATTAACCAAAGAATGGAGAGTTTAATTTTTCTTCCAAATAATCACATGGACGGTATTCACATCCTCCATTTGTGGAGTACTTTGGTGATGAATTAAAACGACGGTATACTGGATTTACCAAATTGACCATTCATAATACATTCTGTACTTAAAATAGGCTAGTAGAAATATGTTTATTGTTTTAGGATTCAGTACATTGGGACAGTGCACTGAAATGAATTTAACTGAACCCTGGGGTACAGATGAAAATTAGTAGAAAAAACAATATGAAAATATAAAGATAGGAGTGTAAAACCATTAGGTAAGCAATCATCTATTATGTCTAAAAACGAAATCGGTATGATGCAATTTTTTCACTTTTATCTACAGATATCACTAATGAGAACACGTATCCAAGGTTTCAAGCAAATCTGTACATAAAATTCACTCCAACCACCGTAAATGCAGAAGCCCAGTGGGTAAAATGCTTGGCTAGGATGGTTTTAGAAAAAGCCTGTGCAGGAGGGACGCTATTTTGGCGCCGAAGCTACTACTAGAGAAGGGAATAGGAATAGATAGTAGATCTTATGTGCAGGAATTTCTCTCGGGTTTCTCGCCGGGTTAAGGGCTCCATGTAGGCCAACGTCTCGACTATTGATGAAAGCTTCCGCGGAGTGGTGGAATAGGCGTGGCTAATTTTCCTGGGTGTCCTCCGCGTCGATACATCTTCATACGACAGTTTCACCGGCGTTTCAACAGGAGTCTTCAGGTATGAAGACGCCTGTGGTGAAGGAAATTCTTTCGGGTTTTCCAACCGGTTAAGGGATCCATGTTGGCCAACGTTTCGGCGTCCGACTCAGGCAGCACCTTCAACAGGGCAGATGAATTCAACTGCCCGAGTCGGACGTCGATACGTTGGCGAGGCTGATTTTCCGGGGTGTCCTCCGCGTCGATAAATCTTCGTGTGAAAGTTTCACCGGCGTTTCAGCAGGCATCTTCATACCCGAGTTGGCATACACGGAGCCATTAACCCGTTGGAAAACTCGAAAGAATTTCCTTCACCTTATTCGCCAGGGAAGCACCAGATCTCACTTAATTCGTATTACTTACATTGGAGAAATTGTTTCTGTTATTTTACTCAAATGGATCTCTTAAGCGTTACGTAGATGTTTTTCCTTCTCAACCATGAAACTTGGGTATCTAGGTGTCCATCTAAATATGACGTTACGATTCTCCGCAGGGGCGTGTTGTAGGTGGTGCTAGGACACCGTCCATGAAAAGGGGAGGGAATTGGGAAAAGGTTTTGGGAGAGAGAGAGAGGACGCAAGTGAACTGAGTGTTGACGGAGTGCCCTTGTGCCTCACTCCGATTTTGTTACAATTCCTAATGATGCATGGAGAGCAGGAATGTTAAGTGCATGCATTGAATTTTTGTGGTAAAATATTGATTAAAAATAATCCATGTCATTATAGTAATCTAAGAGCCACACTCAGTCTTTCAATTGTTTATACGCCTCAATTTTTAACCTGATTTTGAAGGGTCGCATTCAGTTTTTCTCTTATAGGGTAGGGTGTCTCTATTATTGCACTTAACAATTTTAACACACTATTATCAAACTGTGGCTTATTTCATGAATTCGAATAATACCGATTCCAAGATTGTTTTCTTTTTAACAAATTTCCATGCATACTATATCTGGAAAAATATGAGTGTTCACTTATTTGCCATTAGTTACCAAATGTATACAACAATTTTTTCACTTTCGTATTTTTCCTTTTTACCACTGATTGTTTTTCTTTTTACTTTTTAAATGGCAATAGCCGATTAATTCGTAAATTGAACGTTACCTCTCTATTCCCTCATGCTTAGTTAATGGTTTAATGAATATCTTCCTACTTCATTTACTCACGAAGATATTTCAATGTTATAAGCGAGATAGTAAACCACTACTAAGAATTAGAATCTCCAATTTTATTCAGAATCAGCAGCATTAAAATCAAGACCAAGGGTTAACGTATGATTTAGTCCCATAAAACAAAATTCGTGTCATGATTTTTTGACGCGCAATGCACGAATTTTCCGTTGGTGTAAAAGGAAAAGAACAAGAACACATATCCTATTGCATGCTTTCATTTAACACGCCATTGGAAGAGATGAGTCCGACTCTAATCTATGACAACTAACAGCGGCTGATTCCTGTGTGTGCGCGCGCATGTGGAGTTAAATACATAAAAGATTTGTGTGCCGTATATTTTACCACTATTAATTTTCCATTTGTACGTTTTCATATGCTCTAGTGCATGAGAACGCCCGAGTTAATTGGAAGCAGCTAAAGCTTCGGAGTGGAGATGCGAAAGATATGAACCCATTAGGCTTTTTTCCGGGAAATCTTCGGCCGAATTGCGTGACGGGAACTACTCACATTAAAAACGGAGCGTAAATACGGAGTAGTTCCACGTTGATTCCCATGCGTTGGTTAAGAGAGAGCAAGATCAACCTCAAACGTCCTATTCTAGGTGTCTAGAGACAAACACTTTCCTATTCACAGTGGCACTGCGCATATGAGGTGGATTAGATCATGAGCATAAAATTACGGAAATAAATTGCAGGTGTTAACGGTGAAAACTTGAATAACAATCACGTGCCTCTTTCAATTTGGCTGTCACTTGGTGGTAACAATTCATAATTGATTGGATTTTTTAAAAACTTGATCTTTCCAAAATAAAATATATTTTCGCTGCTCCACAGTTTTCGATTAGAGCATCATCGTCAGGTGAACGACAGAAAATTTCATTTCTACATGGTTACACACCCGGTGAGGAAGGGAGACTGATTCCAAGAATAGGGAGAATGCAGCATAAGTGGATGGGGAACGTACTCAGAGGTGCGGGGTGTACTTGAAATGGTGATGAAGGTAGAATGATGGGCAAGGGTGGAAGATGGAGGGTGAGAAGTTTCAGACGGCTGTGGGGGTAGGTGGGAAGAACAAAGAGCTGAAAAGTATTTGTACACCAAAGAGGGTGAAAATCGCCATGAAAAATATCATTGGACTTTACTGGGGTTCAAACCCGGGTATCACTGTTGCCGGTCAGGTGCGTTAGCCAAATTCACCTCCAAACCTTTTTTTTAGGTCTTTCTTCGAGCGATATTAGGACTTTATAGTCCTCTCTTCCATGCAACTCGTTTGACGAACACACACAACCATGCCCTGGGGGGCGTACATTTTCTACCCAAGCGGTATTCGAACCCGCAACCTTCGGTTTGGCAGACAAGGACTTTACCCCTTCCCCTCCGCCACCGATTTTAAGGTAGTTTGAGCGAGATTTTTCCCTAATCATAATGGAGACCATATTCGAATGTTTTTGTTAATTTCAGCATCTGTAAAAATTGTGAAGTAAATGTTTTAATATTAATGGTGCCAAAATATAGATACAAATGTCAAAAAATTCTCACTAACTAAATAAATACATCTACATAAGTCTCTAACATGACTCATGTTTTCACGCCGTACGGTGAAAAAGCCTTCACAAGAGGTTTTATAGCTATTCCGTAAAAAAAATTACTAAGGTGTGTTATTAATTAATTTTGAAAAATATTTAAGGAAGCATAAAACTACCGACAATATTCTCCCTCTAGAGCGCACAGCCGTAATCTATCCCAAGTAAAACACTTTATATTTTTGGGCAAATTGCTCGAAAAGTATGCCGGCAAGGGGTTAATATTTTGATATCATTGGAAAGAAGAGTGTCTTCATTACAACGAGGTCAAATTTATCAAATTCTAAGTGAAGTTATATCTCGATAAAACTACCTTAATTCGATAATGTTTCCGGGGTTTTTTGTGCAACTCCTTTATTTTGAAATTGCAATAAATAACTGTGGGCTGGTTGCAAAATTTAGCTATGAAATCGATAGTGGAGAGATTCATAATTATATGTAACTCATCAAAACATCCGCCGCCTCGAAAGTATCACCGCTGTCCTAACTTATCTCCAAACAGTACCCGAGTGATTCAATCATTTGGTTTATTCTCTTGCTGTCACGTAAATGTATCTCTTTAATTTTACACATGAATTTACTTATGCACATTTGAAAAAAGTCAGTATGTATACACAAATTCGTCCTTCACCTCGCAATAACTCTTATCTTTAGTGATTACGCCTCCAAGTAGTTTATTTCACAGTCGCCTGGTTAATTGTCAAACTGAAAAGCACTAAACAATATCAATCAGGCACACTAAGTCATGAGACCGTTAAAGTAGCCAATAAAGTTACCGAATGTTTCCGCAAAACCTATAAGATGAATGTCTTCAGTTATAACCTCTATAGCTTTAATGGAGACTTAAGTATCATTTCTGCAACCTGCCAAAAGTGTATTCAAATGAATTTTATTTTTTCACGGCCAAAGTTTCTTTGTGGTACAACGTCATCCTGCCTGAATGTAAGTTAGTAAAATAAAAATAAAGTTTAAGCGGATATACTAGGTTATTTATTGCTGTTTTATCTTAAAAAATCTTGAATTAAGGCGGATAATAATGTAGACAAGAAACGAATGTTATTCCGCGGAACTTGGGGGAACACTCTCATATTGAAGGAAAGTAGTAACATTTTCGTAAAATTCTCTACAGTTTATTTTTCTGTAAACCTGCTTCAACCACTAAGACATCATCAGATCGTTCCATTTTACCTGATGGCGCCCTAAAGAGTGAAACCGTACGTAGAGTAATGATACACGGTTGTGGAGTTTACAAACTTGTTACTCGGTATACGTGAGCGGGAACGTTTCATCATGACCCCATATTGGGTATTCAACGTGGAGGTTGTCGATAATACCGTCCGATAAACTGGTAAAATAAAAAATAATGATAATGGGATGTCTCAAGTGGAGTCATCCCCTGCCACTATTCTAATGCAGGCTTGCAAGATGCTACCCGGACCACAAAAACCGACTCCGGACACGGCCGCCGCACCGAGGGTGGGACAATAGACGCCCGACAAAGGGGGCAACGCCCGCTACGTCCCAATGATATTTCTCCGGACGAAGCAGCGTCGGCCTAGTTTCGGACCAAAGCGAACGCATGGGGTTATTCGTGGAGGAAACCAATATATGTATACGGGGGGGGGGGGGAGACGCTGGTAATCTAGGAAATCTAGACTCGCTATCAAAGGATTCGGAATCTATTTCCGAGCGACGCGTGATTCTTTGCCAGCGATAGGGAAAAAAGAACGAGACAAAACGCTTCACCATTGTATTTCGGAAAAGCTCCGATTGAGAAATACGTCAAGAACTAAATTTACGCTCCAGTACCAGAAGAATATCGATCACTTTTCTCGGGCACTTATGATGAAATTTCCCTTTGACGTCTTTATCGGCTCCATGTTCCTAATTCTTCCTTGAGAGATCCGCTTCGCGGATCATTGATTTCTGAGATGAAGATAACTCAATATTACTTCAAAAGTTTGAAGCACATCCACTTAGGAAACTAGGAGTGGAGCCAAGGAACTTGTCTAGGCACCTTTGAGTGCGTATACATCTCCTATCAATTAGCTTTATTACCCCAAAGAGGGAGGAATATCCTTACTGCATAATGAATAGAGTAGGGATTTAGAGTCAGTATGTTCGGGAGCTAGTCGGCTAAACTAATGTTTATAGGAAAATATCGCGCAATCACAGTTTTTTGGATATTTTCAATAAAATTGAATTTATAGAAGACTTCTACCTCTCTAAGATTAAAATGTGGGCATAAAGTCAAAATACGCACCAACTTTCGACCTTTTGTACCTTTTCGTACCTGGATCAATTTGAACTCCTGGAAAGTGTATCTCTACTCTCATAGCCGTGAGCGCATAGCTTTAAAATTTCCCCTAAAAATGAAACCATAATAAGAGTTTCTAAAACACAGTACTGAGCCACAGTATAGAAATAATAATTCTGAAGAAAGAAGATGTGTGAACAAAAACGCCAATTATTCATAGTCACACTATTAAGCGAGAAAGCACATTTTATCTACTGAGAGCAGATGGTGAAATATACTATAATAAGTGTTGCATAATAAATTGTGTTTGAACAAATGCGATATGGTAAATCAAGAAGTTGTGCTAAGACTCCATTGAATTTTCAAAGCACATAAGTGCTTCGATGATGCAAAATTAGTCCTTAAGAAGGATCAATGATCTACTTATGTGTCTACGGTACATACAAACAGTATGTCCTCAAGGTACCTTTCTGTATGTATTTTCCTAGAATAAATTTCAATGAAGCAACGTATTTACTTAAAATTAAATAAAGGTAATAAGTTAACTGTGATCACAATGGAGGGTTCAAATTAATATTGCCATGCTTGATTTTTTGCTTGAAGGATATCTGCACCAGAATATTTATCTTCCCTATGGCAAGGCGATTATTTAAGAGTCGTGTCGATGAATACTGATGACAAGTATGGGTAACGTGTGGGGAATTTTTTCACAATGAGACAGAAAACACCGCGAAGCGAGCACTCCTCTGTGTTTGAACTTTGGACTATTTTATTCACATGATATTGCTCCGCGGCGGAGTGATTCGACCGGGCACTCACGCTACATCTCTTGTCGTGTGAGGGTCGAGGCATGTTTGTATTCCTCTTGAACATTATATTCTCTTTTCAGGATTTTTGTGGTTTGTATACATGTATCCCTTTTCTCGTAACTTGTTCTTTAAAGCAAGAACACGAGCATGAAATGCACCAGATCACACGGTTGGTCCAGTGATTTGAACCTTATACACAGAGTACTTGTAGATTTTCTTCCATGATTCTCGAGGATAGAGTAGTAGGAAGGTCCTCGGATGAGAAAAAGGAAGTCTCAATCTACAATAGACCGTGCTTCTCTTTGCTTAGGCCACATCATAGAATTTGGGCGTATCACAGAAAGATTAATTACATTGGATGCAAAAAATACAAAGGAAAGCCGCACGCCTCATTAAAAACGCCCACGGTGAGTCAGGGTGACACGGAGGACATGATTTAAACTCCGTATTATATCTCTAGACCTTAAACAAGTGACATTATAAGAGAGATACACTGCCAAGCTGATAGATACAAAAAAACTCACATGCAATACTGTATATAATAATATTTATCAAATGTTCGAAAATTATATAGGTTATGTAGTTTAATTGGAAATTACGGATATCAAAGCTTGAAAGAAAGAAATAAATAATAAAATAAAAAAAAGAACGAAAAAGAATGTATTGTATTTGTTTGACCTAACCAATACTGGGGAAAATATTAACCTAGTGAGTAAAATTAATTTTTTTGTACCAAAACTTAATGTAAGGCCAAAAAGGGCGTTTCATTTAAACGATGTAAAACAAACTATTGTTCAAACTCAACATTATGCAGATTGGGTCAAACCTTTAACATTACTATGCACTTGAATTGATTCAAAAGAGAAGACATTTCTTTTCTCAGCTAAACAAAATTGTTTTATAAATCATGCTGTAAGCACTTCTATTTCTATACATGTGTATGTGTTACATTTCATTGTATGCAAGATGTGATAATGTTTGCCCTGTAATTTTTTCGTTGGGCGAACTTGAAGCGTAATTAATAAATAATTACTAACAAAAAAACAGGGCGTGGCAGTAAGACACTCCGTTAAAATACGAATCACTGTTGCTTACACGCTCTCTTCCCTCCCCTTATTATATTCTAACACTCCCTGCCGCAGGCCCTCGTGTCTGCTCGCAGGGCATTCGTTAGATGTAAATAGGGACCACGCGGGAAGATGTCTATAGGTCG